>JALGQZ010000002.1:53019531-55419531 GCA_023105745.1 Austropuccinia psidii | reverse complement strand
AGTTAATTGAAAATCTTGACTGGTTCTTGAAAATAAAGCCAGAACTTTGTCCTAATATTTCCACCATAGTCTTTCCATACATTGAGTTTGAGGACATCTTTAAAAAAGAAAAACCACCATCAGAAACTATCATTCCTCATCCATGGAAAGAATTACCTGAGTTCAACCTCACAAAGTATGAATTCTTGGATTTACTGACCTGGGATGGAGTTGAAGGCAACCTTGGAAACAATTACTGGAATGAAATATTCAACATGGAAGAACACCTCAGAAAATCATTATTTTGGAAAACCTGGGAATTCCAAGACTGGTTCAACCTTCATAATTTTGAAATTGAAAATGGAAAAATAAGCAAGACCTCAAGAGGTTATACTATTAATAGTTCAACCTGGGATTGTCACTGGGAGGAAACACTTATACCAGCAATAATCAGCCTTAGAGGTGGTGCAACTAGATTTAATACAGAAGATTGGAAATCATTCTACCAGGAATACTTCTTCAAACCTCTCAAAAGAGAAAAAAGGAGGGGAGGTAATTTTATCAAGAATAAATTAGTGAATAAAATACTTGGTCAAAGGAATTAATTAAAATAAATCCCACCTGCTAAGAGACATAATAAGAAATATTAAAAAAAATAAGCTTCCATTCATATGAGCTTAGAATGAAGAAATAAAATATAAACCTACTTGATATTGAAGAAGTTTTATAATTACATTTAGTTTTTTGTCAAGATCAAATATATATATATATATAAATCATTATCTTCATTAATTCTAAATAAAAGCCAAGGAAACATAAAAAAAACAATGAGTTTCAATTTATTACATATTATCATGTGATAAACTTTTTTTGAAAAAAAAAAAGAAAACCTTACATTTCCTTTAAAAAAGAAACCACCCTCTTGATATTTTCATATGATAGAATATAGTCAAGAGAATGTTTCATAAAGAATTAAATTAAGAACCTTATGTTTTATTCATCCTTATTGTCTTTATTATTTATTTTGTTTTTATTCCAAAATTGGATCAAATGTAATTATTCATTGAATTGAATGTTATTATAGATAATCTTTTTTTGTTTTTGTTCTATTTAACTTTCAATTTCCTGAATAAATTCAAACAAGAACAATAAAATAATTTTCTTTTTTTTGAGTTTCAGCTAATTTGAATGAATTTATTTCTTAAATCAATAAGGAGTTAGATAATTATAAATGACAGTAAAGAATTAGGACAAAGCATGGATGAAACCACCAAAAATAAATGCTGATAGAATCACTCCCGCAGACATCAACAAAAGATCATAACTCATATTAAACATAGAATAACACTCTATCATTTGAACATACTGTACATGATTCATAGTATTGCAAGGTAGCATTCAGTATGGAAGAATAATATTTTAACAAGATATCACACCAAAAATAAGTCCAAGGCTTAGAGAAGGGGTGATATAAATTCAGAGACCAAACCCGACAAAACCTTGACCTACAAAATACAAAAAAAAAGAAATGGGGGCTTGAGATGTACTTTGACAGAGCTATTATTGGCCAGCTCATAAAAAATAATGCAAGATATTGGGCTCAATGGATCTTTTTTAGGCCTCCAAACTTTGACTGAAATGGGTTCCTTAAAGCTCATACTCTGAATTGCTTATAAAAATACCTGGCGATACATCATGAAAAATCGCTTACAGGATATGGCTTTAGCCTTAGAATTGTCAAGTGATATAGCTTCCAAAATGCCAAAGCTATAAGAACTCAACATACACAACAAAGTGGTTTAGAAGTAATAATACCGAGAAAACAAAATAAATTACTAAATCATGACTTGTTGGTTACCAATCTCAATACGACTAAAGAACCTTTAAACAAAAAGGAACGCAAGACAACTTCGGAAATCAAACCAATTTCTATTGTTTTATATATATATATAAAGCGACTGAAGATTAGCTGCATTTACGTAATACATAATAAATAAATGAAGGGACTAAAACTAACCTAGTGCAGATGGCATGTAGTAATAGCCCAGCCAGATGAGTCGCGTGGGCATAAATTATAAGGGTGGATTGTTTTTTTATAACCATGATTGGTCTTTATGGAACCGTTATGGGAAGTTTTGTCACCTAGGAAGTAGCTTAGTGGATTGGGAACAAACAACCGAGGGTCATATTCACCCTCGATAAAGGCGTAAAAGGCTGCGGCGGCTTCGGGAACACCTTCTGAGGAGGGTGCTGGAGACGATGATCTAGACAGAGTGGCAAGGGCCGGTGGGGATGAAGGTGTTGAAGTAAAGTCATTGGCCCAACTCCAAATCCCCATGTTTTTCGAAGGGGAGGAAGGATAGCCAAACAACAATTCCTCTAGGTCCTCAGGATTAAAGCAGCTTATGAGATCAGAATATCCAGAGCCATAGAAGCGACCTGTGGAGCTCATATTAGACAGGAATAGCTATGTTTATCGGCTAAAACAACACAGAGCAGGAAGCCTAGTGATAAATAAATAAACAAAAAATGATAACTTACAAATGGTATTGATCCTACTGGGAAATGAAGGGGTTCTTTCTGTAAAGCAATAATGAAGTGGAAGGAAGAAAGACCATTCACTCAAGGCTATTTATACCCAAGGCTCGAAGAGGGAGACCAAGAGCCACAGCTAGAAGCCACCTTAAAAGCAACCCTACAAAAGAAGCTGTGAATAGGTTATTCAAGGCGAGATATACCATTCGAACAAACATGGTAGAAAAGGGGGAAGCCTGAATTATTACTTTTCCGAGGCCTCACCATCAAATTCCACTGTCCATAATGTAGAAATGTACTAAGACGGAAGGATGGGCCTATGCAAATGAATGCCTCTGTCAATGGATAGCACTAGATGGCGATAAAATAATTAATTGTTCCAAAGCACATACCAACAAAGCCGTTCCCACAACTTTGGACTAATTGGACTAGTAAAGATAAAATGGACCCGGTCTCTTCTCTTAGTATAATTAATTCAACTGCTAGAATCCCATTTAAATAAAGAGCTATATCCAGAAACAAGGAATGTGAGAGTTGAAAGAAGAAACAACATTTACCTGCAAGCCTAGAAAATTAACCCCCTACCTCGCTTAAGATCACTATAAGGTTGGAAGCATTGGCTAAGCCAAAAGCAGTGTTAAGGGGCTCCTTGGTTGACGGGAGATTGTCGGAAGCTATATAACCTAATGACCAAATTGTTTTCCTGCACAATGAGGAAGCTGCCGTACATAGGGCGTAGAAAAAACAAAACTCAATAACAATAAGTACCTAAATTAGAAACTTTAACGTTCAATATTGGCCTTGCAGTGCCTTGCCTCGGGGACCTGCAGACAGTAAAAGAAAAGAGGCACAAACAAGTAATCAGTGTCAGAAGTCGGCTAAGTTAAGGGAATTAAGACAAAAGAAACTTAAGCCATTGGCATAAGATCACAGCTGTCAAAGGATGGCATGAGAAGTTACAAAAGGAATAAATACGTCAACTCATTTCCTCCGCCAAAGCCCGTGCAAGCGTATTACAAGTGGTAAGAGATGAGGTTGGAAAATTCAGATAGGCCAGCACGCAAACATGACTTAGGTACTGTAAAGAAAGAGTACTCAGTAACTCCCTAAGAGGCGGAATTCAATATACGGGACCTTCCAGACACAATAGCCAATGCCATCCAGATGTTGGGTTTAGATTGGTGATACCAACCATACTGCTACCACCACTAATTTGTCCGGTTAGGATCACATTGGAACCTGTTGAGGCTAAAACAAGCCACCTGACCCCAATTAGAGCACCATACAACCCAAACCGATTCACCCGATCTCCTTTTAAAAGATTGGCAAAATTAAAAAAAATCAACGCGAAGTTATTTAAAACATGACAGAGCACTTATTGAGCCCATCACAGCACCATACACCACAACAACTTGATTTCCAGAAGCAAAAGGTTGTGTTGAGGCCTTACAAGAGTGCCTCTATAAGTAAAGTAGCACACCCGATCAAGTTAATAACATAGTAAAATGCAAAAGAAAAGACAAAAAAAAATGTATGAACATACTTCTTGTTTATTTTTTTGCTTTTGTTTTAAATTTACCAATGTGTTTTTTTTTGTTTTTTTTTTAATAAAAAAAAAGAAAGAAAGAAAAAATTAAAGAGTAAAAAAAATATATATAATATCAAATCAAATAAAAACAAAAGCCCTGGGCATGGCTTTAAACTGCTGGGTTTTCTTATTTTAATGAAATTCAAAAGAAAAAAGAAAGGGGGCTATGAATTAAAAAATAAAAAAAATAAAAAAAAATGCCCTCAGCATGGCTTAAAACTGCTTAATTCATTTATTAATTGTAATTTTGATGATTTAAGTGGCTAATTGATTTTTTATTTTTTATTTTTGATATCCTACAGGGCTATGAAATGACAATATAAAAGCCCTCGGCAAGGCTTTAAACTGCTCAATTTTATATTATTCTATCATTTTATTTACTTAATTATTTTACTGACAATTTTATTTTATTTTATACAGCCTTCATCAATCAATATATATAAAATAACAAAAGAAAGATAAATATATATATCAGAATGAGGGTTAAAAAACATAATAGCCCTCAGTATGGCTATAAACTGCTTATTTTATATTATCTTTCATGCTTACTTTATATTGGTTATTAAATGAAACTGATATATTTAACTTTTGATGTCCTCAGCAAGACATAAAACTGCTGGTTTCTAATTTATTTTTTATTTTTTGATTTACTGACAGACTCTATCTTAATTTTAACTTATTTAATATTGTTGTCTATTTGATTTTAGGACATTTAGGAGAAAAGAAAAAATAAAATCAAATAAAAATAACAGAAAAATAATAGTAATATATATATATATATAATAAAAGCCCTCATCAAGGCTTTAAACTGATGGATTGTTTTATTTTACTCTTTCATAACTGATTTTATTGGCATTTTTGCTAGGCTAGAGGGCTATAAATAACAAAAGCCCTCAGCATGGCTTAAAACTGCTTAGTTTTTTTATGAATTATGATTCTGCTTTTTGAATTTGCTAATTGATTTTTTATTTTAAAATTCTACAGGGCTATTAATAACAAGAAAAAGCCCTCATCAAGGCTTTAAACTAATGATTTTCTTATATGCTTGTTTTTTTATTTTTAAAATAAGTTATACTAACATATTTGGTTTGGCTTTTACAGGTATGCAACATTGAGAAAAAAAAAAGAAAAAAAGAAGAAAAAAAACACTTTCAGGATCTTATAAGCTTAAGAAAAGGATTTTAAAATGAAAATAGTCCTAAATAAGACTATAAACTGTTTAATTCAATTTTCAACTTGGCTTTGAAGATAAATCAAAACCAAAAGTATCAAAAAGAAATCAAGAAACTATCAACAAAACAATAAACCAATGGTCCCTGGCAAGACCATAAACTGCCCCTTCAAATATCAAGAAATACCTTTAAATATCAAGAAAAAAAAAAGAATTCTCAACAAGGAATCAAAGTGCAAAACAATCAACCAATGGTCCTTGGCAAGACCATTAAGCTGCTTATTTAAAATATTCAAAAAAAGATTGAACAAGGACTATCAGAGGAGGATAAGTCCTAGGCAAGACTATAAACTACCACAGGTTTTATTTCTTATTTTTTTCTAATTGTATTTCATTAAAAACAATAATGAGAGACATTTACTGACTTCAACCTTTTGAACATATTTTTTAATTTTTTTACTTCAAATTCAATTGTTTTTCCTAAGAATTAGGGGCATATCCCATTCATGAGCTCAAGAATATTCTATTATACTTTTTCTACTATTACAACAAGAGCCATTAAGTTGGCTCAATTTTTCAACTCAATAATAACAATAATTAAAAAAAAAAAAAAAAAAAAAAAAACTCTACATCAAGTATTATTTTTTTAAAAAAATGATCAATTTATTTGAAATATTTCTTCAATTACAAGAGAGTGATTGGAACTTGTTTGAAAAGGAGAAGTATTTGTACCATGAAGGCATTAATTGAACTCTGAAGAAGTTATTTATATTAAAAACTCATAAATTGATGACATAATTTGGGGAATTTACATATCAATAACACCTCAATGTCCTATTTATTCCAAAAGGAATTTTAAAAGCCCCCCAAAAGCAAACAAGAGTTTTTTTAAAAAAAACTGTACAAATTCTTACTTTTCACTTTTTATATTATTTTAACAGCTCAAATGCATTTATGGGTAACAGAAAATCTGAACCATAAAGGGGATGGACTTGAAATAAAGTCGAGTCACAATGATGATTTCAAAAAGGAAGAGTTGTGGCATCATAAGGGTCATTATATGAATAAAGGACTCAAATTATGATCATTCAACTATGTTATATTAATCATAAATAATCTCAAGAGCACCAATTTTTTCTGATGGGCACAAATTACCACCTTCAACCAACAGTTCCATGATCTTAATTGTGATTCAGGTTTATTTCATTTGAATTGTGCTTTTTACTCAGATATCTCAGTTAATGGTTATTTTATACTTACATTAAAAAGAATAAAATAAAAAAAATATAATTATTGATTCATCATTAAAATAAAGTTATGTAAACTTACTGTATCATTATTTATTCTTATCAAAATCACTATAAAAAATAAGGGGTGGGTAAACTTATTTCTTACACTATCCCTTATAGTGGAAGTTTTGGGGGAATTAGAAAATATCCTCTTCAAAATTTGAGAACCAACTCAAGATTTTTAAATGGAGAGGGGGGCCCTTATCCAAACAAAAGAATTTTTTAGAAAAAAAATAAAATAAAATAAATAAATCAATATTAAAATCAATTTTAAATTATCTTGTTATTATTTTTTTCATTTTTATTTTATTTCTTATAACAGGAATACTTTAGGAATACAGAAGAATCAAAGGAAGTAAATTATTCTGAAGAAATATCAAAATAATTTGGAAACATTATATCACATACCAATTATCACAATACTGAAAATAAAGAAGATTTTTTATTAAGAAAAGCAGGAGTTTCTTATGTATTGACCTTTGGATAACACCAGACCTTGGAAATTTCTTTGATTCTGGATTGAAACTCATTTGGAATTCAAGAATCACTGGCCAGGATTTATGGACTGAAGGATGACTCACTGGATTAATGATTGACTCAGGACTCACTCAACATGATGGACCAACAAGATGATGTAAAACACTCAACTCAAATTGCCCTTGGGATTTTAAAGAAGATTGAAGACTCAAGAGGTCCTCAGCATGACACTAAACTGCTTCCCCTGTAGACTTGGGCAGGAAAACTTCTAAAAAAAATAATAACAGCCAAGAAGCTGGAGGGGATTGTCCTAGTCAGGAGAAGTGCTGAAGGACCATTTTTGTCCTTAGCATGACAATAAACTGCTCCCTTTGTGTAACAGGAACAAGGGGTTTCACAGGTCTTAGCATTATCAAATTGGCCAAAATGAACAAAGTGGATTCTCAAGCCAGCAATTAAGACAAGAAAATTCCTTATCAAGAAATAATACAACCAGAAGAATCTTTTATCAAGTGGGAATCATGAAGATTGAAGAATAAAACAAGAGTCAAGTGGAATCCAAAATAAAGCCCAAAGGAGCTCAAGAATCAAGATAAGCCCTTGGATTAGGCCAGGAGGTCCTTGCATGACTTAAACTGCAGGACTTTTATACCTAATATACAGGGGTTACACACCTAGTTGTAGGTCCTGTATGACCTTAAACTACATTTTTTATGGAAGAAAGAAGAAAGAAGAATTTTGAAGACCTCAATATTTCAGGACACTAGCAAATTCTTGGAAATAATTAAAAATCACTAATTGAAGATGGATCACCAAATTTTAGCAGCCAAATATAAATCAGTCCTGAAGAAGGGGAGACCAGTCAATGAGCCAATGCCTCAAGACCTTAACCCACCTTTGGAAAGACCACCTTTGTCAAGAGATCCTTATGAAACACCCTTATCACCAAACCCACCTATATTTCAAGAAACCTTCAAGGTCACCCATGAAAGACTCCAAGCAGTCAATATTGGCCCACCAGGATGGTTATCAAATGAAGAAATCAATTTACTCAAACATGTTATTACCTTAAGGGAAAAGGCAATAGCTTTCTGTGAAGAAGAAAGAGCATTACTCAAACACTCATATGGAAAACCTTACAAGATACCAGTAATACCTCATGAACCTTGGCAGAAGAAACCAATTCCCATTCCCAAATCTATTTTACCTCAGTTTACTGAATTAATCAGAGAAAGAATCAGGACTGGACTCTATGAGCAATCCACCTCAAGCTACACAAGCCCAATCTTTTGTGTGGCCAAATCAAATGGGAAACTCAGAATTGTCCATGACCTTCAAGAACTCAACAAAGTCACCATCGAGGATTCTGGCTTACCACCTCATATTGAAGAATTTGTAGATGCATTTGCAGGAAGAGCATGCTATGGACTAGGAGACATCATGGGAGGATATGATGAAAGAGAATTAGATGTCACTACAAGACCCCTCACCACTTTTGAAACACCCCTTGGAAGGATGCAACTCACAAGACTACCCCAAGGAGCCACCAACTCAGTAGCAGTATACCAAGCCCAAATGACCTGGATACTCCAAGAAGAAATACCAGAAAGTGTAGGAATTTTCATTGATGATGGAGGAATAAAAGGACCAAGATCCCTTTACAACCAAGAAACACTACCAGAAAACCCCTCAATCAGAAGATTTATATGGGAATATGCCATAACATTAGAAAGAATTTTATTCAGAATTGAAGAAGCAGGACTGACTATCTCAGGATCAAAGTTTGCATGCTGTGTTCCAGCTTTGGACATAGTTTGGCATGTTGTATCATTCAAAGGAAGAACAATTTCAAAACAAAAGATCAACAAAATTCACAATTGGCCAACACCTCTTAACAAGAAGGAAAGAAGGGGATTTCTTGGACTTTGTGCCTATGTAAGGATGTTCATTGAAAACTTTTCACAAGTTACATCACCACTCAGAAGGCTCACCAGAGAATATGTTGACTGGGACTGAGATCAAAAATGTGAAGAAGCTTTCCATAAGCTCAGAAGAATAGTTGGAGAAGAAATAACTCTCAAGAAATTGGATTATGACAAAGGATCAGGAAAAATTAAGCTAGCAGTAGATTCAAGCTACATTGCTGCAGGAGCAGTACTCACTCAAGAAGACAAAGAAGGAAAAGACAGACCAGTATTATATGAATCACTAACTTTTTCAAAATTAGAATCAAAATACTCACAACCCAAATTGGAGCTCTGTGGAGTTGCAAGAATTCTCAAGAAGCTTCAGACAATACTTTAGGGACAACATTTTGAATTACAAGTTGATGCCAAGGCCTTAATTGAAATGATCAACACCCCTTGCTTACCCAATGCCCCCATGACAAGATGGGTGGCTTTCATTCAACTATTTTCCTTTGATTTGGTACAAAAACCAGGGAAGACTTTCACTATGCCAGATGGGCTATCCAGAAGACCAAAAAACTCAGAAGAAGAAGATGAAGATGCACCAGAATTTGATCAAGAAGAAGATTGGATCAAGCCACACCCTGGATTTGGGGCTAAGAATGTAAATTCACTCCATTTTTCAGGAGTACAAGTACCAACCAAACAAGAAGGATTTTGGAAGAGAATGCAAGAATACTTAAGTACAATGAAAAAACCACACTCAAGCAAAGATGAAGATTTTAGAAGGATTAAAAGAAGGTCACCCAGCTTTTTCTTGGAAGATGGCCAGCTTACAAGAAGAAACAACCCAAACCCTCAACTGGTGATATCAAGTCAAGAAGTTCAAAGCTACATTTTAAAGTCACTTCATGAAGACATGGGCCACAGAGGGGAAAATGAAGCTTATAGAAGAATTGAAGCAAGGTTTTGGTGGGAAGGAATGAAGAAATCAGTCAAGAAATGGGTTCAATCTTGCCTGGCCTGCCAAAAGAGAAGTCAAAACTTACAAAGGGAACAAGGAAAATCTACAGCAACATCAACAATCTTTGAGAGGGTAAGTATGGATGCAGTCCATATCAAATCTGGAAGATGGAAGTATATGGTTGTGGCCATGGATGATTTTTCAGGATGGCCAGAAACAGTTGGACTAGTCAAATTAACAGCAAAAGCAGTTGCAGAATGGTTCACCTCAGAATGGATATGCAGGTATGGCTCACCAAAAGAAGTAACTGTTGATGGGGGCCAGAGTTTGGAAAAGAATTGCAAGATGCAGTAAAGAAAGCAGGATCAAGGATCAGAGTCACCACACCTTATTACCCAGAGTCTCAAGGAATGGTTGAAAGGGGCCATAAGCAACTTAAAGATGCTGTAGTCAAGATGTGTGGGGAAAATGGAGGAAAATGGAAAAAATATCTACCACTAGTGACATGGGCTGACAGAATTTCCACTAAAAGGACAACTGGTTTCTCACCATATGAACTCCAATTTGGACAACTACCAGTATTACCAATTGACATTGAAACAAAAACATTTTTAGCAGTAGAATGGCACAAAATATCCACAACTGAGGAATTACTGGAAGCCAGAGCCAAACAGTTGGAAGTAAAAGAAGAGATGAGAAGAAAAGCAGCAGAAAAACTCAAAAAATCAAGGGAAGACTCAATGAAATATTGGGATAGAAGACTGGCACACCAACTAAGATCACCACTAAATCCAGGAGATTTGGTCCTGGTTTACAACAAAGCAATAGAAACTAATTGGGGACTACTTTTCAAAAACAAATGGAATGGACCCTACAGAGTTATCAGACAAATAAACAATGGACCATATGAACTTGAGGAACTGGATGGAACAGAACTAGCAAGAAGATTTGCAGCATCTCAAGTTAAAAGGTTCTACCCAAGAGGAAAGTTGATAAACACAAAAGAAGACACAGAAGAAGAACAAAGTGAAGAAGATGAATCAATAAATAAGGAAGAGGTATTTGAGGAGACCACAGAATCAGATGAAGAATAGAGAGCTCTCACCTGGAATGCTGGGGACAGCATTAAATGGGGAGGGGGATGTGGTATTCCATACCATTTTTGTTCACCAGGATCAAGCTCATAGTACCCCAAAACAGCAGTAAATCCAGCCTACAGGCAGATTTACACTCAAATTTTACACCAAAAGGTCAATTTTACAGCAAGAAGCTGGATTTAACTCAAAAAACCATGGCACAGGCACCAAAGGGAAGTGTATGTGTTTAAATGAATTATTCAATTTCATTATGCGTATGTAAAAAATCAAGTTACATATAGCAAACTAGTTAAAACAAATAAGGTACCACCCTTTAAATTACACACCCCAACCAGCCTTACACCCTCTTATAGCCACAGGACTCATGCAGCAAGAAAAGGACACCTGCATGAATTACACAGCAACCTAGAACTCAACATAGAAAAGTCACATGATGCAAAGCTCAACTCCATGGAATTCCTGCAATTCATTTACAACACAGCCACAGGAGTACCTTATCTTATATCCACAGTAACCCCACTTAAAACCTTAAAACAGAATCAAAATTATTTACACCACTCATCACCTCATGCAAACCAAAGCTAGTTACAACAGACTGCATGCAGTACACAATTCCAATTAAATCTCAACCACATGACTATGCACAGCATGTGTCAAACTCAAAAATCACATCATCTCATACATAACAGTAAATTCATTAGTGCAAGAAATTATCACCTGACTTCATTTTAAAGTTCAAAAAGAAGAAAAACAACCATGACACCTGCATAAATTACACATCCACTTCTACCAAACCTAAAATAGGACATATGCAAAGGAATTACAAGGTCATCATGTGATACTGCATCCACCAACAGAATATCATGTGACAGAAAAAAGGCTGTGCACAAGAAAACTCCTCAGTCAAAATGAAATCACCTCATGCATGCAAGGAAAATCCAAGAAAATCACATCATAATTAGCTCACCAAAAAACCATCATGTGATGAATGGAGGCTGTGCAGAGAAAAAATTATCACCAAACCTTAAATCACCTGACCCATGCAAGAAAGGGCCTCACCAAAAATGGAATCACATGATGAAATCAAGAGGAATTAAAGTGGAAAGAGACAGCTCCAATGGAGGGCCCCCTGGGCTCCCAAAAGGTATAAATAGAGGGGCTCTCTCCCCCCATGCAAATTATATCCCCTGCACATTGCAAGCACAGAAATAATTCATCCCTCACCTGGGAGGTAGTCCAGAAGATTATAGTGAATTTACTTGCCCAGTAGCTAAGCTCAGTGGAAGTATAGTGTTAAAGATTACCCAGTAGCTAAGCTCAGTGGAATCTTATTATTAAAAATTACCCAGTACCCAAGATTAGGGTTACTATATTAAAATATTTTATCCAGTAAAATTAAAACAATTTATCAAGATTTAAAATTAACTTACCCCTTTAAAAAAATACAATATCAAAGAACCTTACCTCTTAAATTTAACAAATACAATTTAATCTTATTATTAAACAATCTTAAAAAAATAACAAACCTGTAAAAAAGTATTTTACTCAATTAGAACTTTACCTTAACACAATTACCTTTATCAACACCAATCAAATTTTCCAGAAAACCTTAAATAACCCATCCTACCAAGGATTTATCACCAAGAAGAAACAACTCACCTCAATTTAACCAAAAAAATATTAAAATTAAACAGACAAGTATTTCATTAAAATCTCAAATTTAACCAAAATAACTGACATTATTTTTTAAATTATTTATTGAATAGGTCTGATCTGAGACTGCTGAATTTTGTCTTCTGCAGTTGTAAAGCCACTTACTAATTCTATTTTGGTTTGTGAGCTCCAAGGAAGATTTTTTTCAGTATTTTAGGAGGGGCAGGCAATACACCCTTGCCACCCTTGGTTACAGGAGTTATTAGCAATTAAAAACTAGTTACCTGTGATTTCCCCCTCCAGGTACTGCCTCATTTTAATCCCACACAAGAGGAGTTCCCACAACACCATATATACTCAATTTCCACTTCTGTTTGATTTCAAGATCATTTTGAAAAAGTGATCTGATCAAAGAATGCCTATATTCTTCTAACCAAAACACAATTCTAATACAAAATAAGTATTCAAAATTCAGTTTCCACCATGGAATTATTTTGTATGTATGGCTTGCCAGTCATACCTTTTTCCTTCAAAAATCTTGAATGTTTCTTATTAGATATTACAGAATGTAATGGGATTACTATCATATCTGTAAGATATATTTATTTCATGACAAAGAAATTTGTTTTCACTTTCATGTTAGTGAGTTTGAAGCTGATTCTCATCAGATTAGATGAATATTTTTGATATTTACAGAATTATAATTATGGTAAAATGAAAATATTGTAGTTTTCAAAGCCTTTTATAATTGTTATATTTTTAATCTTTATCCCTTGATTTGCTGGAATTTGTCTTTTTTGAATAAGATAATTTCGTGGAATTTTTTTTGGAGGTTCTTAATTGAGTGTCATAAAAAACATCAAAAACAACCCACAATTATTAATGATATAGAAGTGAACTATTGAGATAACTATTAATCAGAAGTCTCTAGCCAATAAATTTATTAATATCACAAAGAAACAAGGATTTAAGGTTCCAATAATTTAGGGTCATAGTAATAAATCACAGTGTCACAGGGTATCTTCTAAGTGAAGAGGGCCTGACACTCAGTGAACAGACTTACATATGGAGGGCTCAGAGAGGAATACTCAAAAGATAAGAGCAGTCAATAAAAGAGTATAATTACTAATTACTGAAGAAAGCTCAATTAATTAAAATGCAATAATAAATAGCCAACCACAAATAACCCTGTATCACTGTTTCAACATGTTCAGAAAGGAGAGAAGGATTAACTAGAATATGACCACCAAGACTCTACTGAACAGGTGTGGGAAGGCTAAGCCTGATTTAGACACTTAATAGTATAATACCCCTTAATTAGAAAAAATTAATATTAATGATCAATAGAATATTTTAATTAACTGGGGCAAAACCCCAGGAGGGTGAAGGGGGCTGGTATATGTGAAAAATACCAGTCTGGAGTTTGAGTGCTGAGAAACCATGGGCTGTATTCTCAAAGAACTTGCATTTGAGAGGGAAGCCTGTATTTGTGTATCCAATACAGGTATCTTCAACTGTATTTGAGTTGGGACTGTATTGAACTGTATTGAGCTTTGAAACTGTATTTGGTGGATATTCTATTAAACCCCCTTACTGATTGAGGTTTGGAAGATTGTCAATGAATAATGATTTTTAATGCCCCTGCCTGTCTCCATGGCTGTGAAACACAGCTTCTTCCGTAATTAAGCTACATGAAATTGCATTTTATAATTGATAAAATCAGGTTTTAGAGATTCACTTCAGGCCAAAAAGCCAAACAGCTCTAATGATTTTCAGAAAATCTTCATTAAATGAGTTGTGTTAATCAATCCTTTACATTTAAGAATTTCAAAATAATTATTCCATGCAGTAATTGAGATATTAGTCTGTATTTGACAGCTATTTAGACCCCCAAAACCCATAAAAATTTGGCCATTGCACAGGCTGTAACTAAGTTTTCCATATAAAATCCCTTGCAACAGGTTTCTCAAAGGATTGGGGATTCTTTTAGAGTATCTGGGGGGAAAATCCCCCCAAATTCAAGGAGGAATACAAGGGGCATGTACTGGGGTCCGAAATAGCTATTTTGAACAGTTTTGGGGGGTTTTACTCCATTTTTCCAAGTAGACCACGAAGAAAGAACTACCAATTCATAGAAGAAATATTCCATACAGTGATGTGAGAATCTCTTTGTATTTGATCAATTTTTGGACCTCCAAAACCTATTATTCAGCCCAAGTTTGCCCATTTAATGGGGTTTTCACTTAGTTTTCCATGGTAAAACCCCCTAAATAAGGTCTCCCATGGGTCCAGGGATTGCTTTCAGTAGCTGGAGCAAGGAAGCCCCTAAGCTAGTGGGTGAATGGCCCAGGGGGATGTCTGAGTGTTCAGAAAACCATATTTGATAGATGTTTGGGGTTTCTTCTCAATTGATCATAGTACACCCAAAGAAAATATCACATTTTTTGGAAAAGATACTTCATAAAATATTGGAAAATTATTCTGAATTTGACAACCATTTGGACTTGCAAATCCCATTTTATGGCACAAATATGGCCATTTCACAGGGTTTTCACTGATTTTTCAATAGTCAAAACCCCTAAAAAAGATCTCCCTCAAGTCCAGGGGATTGTTTGGGCCAGTGAAGAAAAAAAGCCCCCAAACTCCTGGGAGAATAGGTCAGGGGATGTTTCAAAGTTCAGAAGATCCATTTTTGGAAGTTTTTTTAGGGATTTTACTTAATTGGTCATAGTACACACCAAGAAAGGTGGCCTATTTGTTGAAATAAATATGCCATTAAATTCTGTAAAAATTCTTTGGTATTTGACAGCTTTTCAGACACCCAAAACCCATTTTATGGCACCAATTTGGCCATTTCACACGGTATTCACTCAGTTTTCAGAAATAAATCTCCCTAAAATAGGTCTCCCAAGGAGCTTATTTCAGTAGCTTGAGAAAACAAGCCCCTAAGCCCAGGGGATGGCCGAAGGTCCCAAACAGCTATGCTTAAAATTTTTGAGGGTTGTTAATCCATTGACCATAGTAAACCCCTCAAGATAAATTTTCTATACAATTCTGTCAAGATGATTCTGTATTTGAAAAATACTTAGAACCAAAAAATCCATTTTAAGGTACACATTTGGCCATTTCATGGAGTTTTCGCTGAGTTTTCCTTAGTTAAACCCCTCAAAGAAGTCTCCTCTCCATATTGTTTGTTTTTATTCCATTTTCTATGTTTCAATATTATTATGTTTTTCCAACACAAAAGCTTTGGAAGAAATTTTTCTCTATGAGTGATCTCAACAAGTAGGCACTTCCATTATTCAAACCAGGTTGGTGATCTTATCAAAGAAGAGACTTTTAATAATAAGTTTTCAAATCAATTATAGACTCAAAGTATTCTGACTGTATAAGATTATTCTATTGTATTTATTATAAATTCATATTCTCAAAAGCTATAGTAATTAACTTCATAGTTTACCTATCAGAATGAAGAGCTATTCTGACCTACTGAAGGCATACGTTCAAAAATCAAACATTTTAGGCTCGAGTCACAGTTTAAAGTTATTTTCCATATTTTCTTACACTTATGTATTTTGAAATCATCTAAGGCATACTTTTTGAATAATCACATTTCTTGTCATTCTATAGCCTCATGCACTTTATCTTTTCTGGTGAGCTACAAAAATATCTTGTAACCTATTGCAGAAACATCAATAAAGTTATATCAGAAAAATTTGAAAAGAACTTTCTCACTATTATGTTAGAACATCCAGAGAACTACCAAAGTACATTATAAGATCAATTCAAGTAACAAGATATTACTGGCTGGCCAGCCACACAAAAAATTCACTGGTGTTTCAAGCTGAGAAGAATCAGTTTTGAATATTTGACATCATCAAAAATCTATTGAATAATTCAAGCGCCATATCTTGTGTTGACTTCAAAAAAATCTCTGTTTTTGGTTGATTGCGTATTTGATTTTAAGAGATTTGATACAAAATGTGAATAAAATCCGATTCTACCGGCAAGACAACAGCGGCAGCATCTGACGGTGATTTCTTCATCACTCGGCGTAACACGCATCTGAGATGCACCCGACGATTGCATCATGAGCAACCTTAGCCTCTTGCGACGCACTTCGCTCCAGCTTTCATTTTGTTCTTTCACCCGGCCTGCATCATCTTTGGTCCATAGGAGGTTCTATACCAATTCTCAAGCTGCTGAAAGCTCTTCAGTCCGACTACAAGTATCGGATGCAATCGACTACGATATTGTCATTGTCGGCGGAGGTGTTGTCGGATTAGCCTTGGCTAACGCACTTGGTTAGGTCCAAGACTGTTTCAACGCAATTCATGATCCTTATTACGTCAAGAAGCTCAAACCAGGCTCATTTCTTGTCTCATCTCTTTTTTGAAGCCACTTGTCGCATACTGAATGAATCAGGTCATCGAATTTCAATCTTGGATGCTTCTGAGCTTTCCAAGATCAAAAACTGGGACTTGCCTTACGGCTCATGGAGCAATCGAGTGAGTTCAGTGACAAACGAAAACTTAAAATTTCTGGAGGGTCAGTTTGGGTTTGATTCCCGTTTTGGGAAGTATGTTGTGTAATTATCGACTTACTGGTTTTACTTGGCAGATATTGGAGTCTGGAGGTATATAGATGAGCAGCGAACAAACCCAATCGAAAGGATGCAGGTATGTTGGCAATTTTGGGATGTCCTACATGTGGCTGTTGTGGGCAATAAAAGCATTTAAACAATTGAGCCTATTACAGGTATGGGATGGGTTGTCGGATGCGAGGATAGTATTCGACTCGGTTGATGGTAGCGACTTAGCCTCTCTTGATTCTTCAGCGATACCCCAAATGGGTCGATTCGTCGAAAACACACATCTTCAAAAAGCCATGTTGCAGAACTTGGACAATTATCCCAGCGTTGACGTCTATGGATCAACCAAAGTAGCTCACATCTCGGCTGACGAGGCCGATTGGCCCATGATAACTACGGCAGATGGAAAAACACTCAGAACTCGCTTATTGGTACTCCATTTAGTATCTTTTTCGGAATGGACGTGTCATTGAGGCAGCCGCATGTTCAATTTTCATTTGTTTTCTGTCTGTGTGCTTGAAGGTCGGAGCAGATGGTTTCAGTTCACCCGTCAAATCTTACTCTAAGATCACCTCTACAGGTTGGAATTACGACGCACATTGTGTGGTTGGCACGCTAGAATTACAGCCGACGGCATTCAATTACACGGCTTGGCAACGATTTTTGACTACAGGGCCTTTGGGTTTGCTCCCGGTAAAATCCATCGCCATCTTTTGCTTTCCCGCGCTACGCTTGGTATGCAGGAGCCCTAGATAGTTTTCTTTTCCTGACACACTGCTTTGTATTCGACGTGTTTGTTTCAGCTTTCAGATCAGCATGCCTCTCTCGCTTGGTCTACCAAACCAAATATCGCTGCTGGTCTCAAGGCCTTGGATGGCCCCACCCTTGCATCAACCATTAATGCCTGCTTTCAACTTCCACATGAATCTGTCACTTACATCCTATCTCGAATTGCCTCTCACTCAAAATCAACACCGGTCAACGGAGTTGAAATTCAATCCGAAATTGACTGGCGCTCATCATCTCCAGTCTATTCTCCTTCAGTCATCACAGCTGATGAGCTGCCGCCCAAGGTTGTCAGAGCTCGGATGGACACCATCGCTAGTTTCCCACTCCGGATGTTCCATGCTGATCAATACCTTGGGACTCCTGCTGCATCAGAAGACAAGTCTACTGGAGTTTCAACTTTTCCTACCCGGACAGTTCTTGTGGGCGATGCTGCCCATGTTCTTCACCCTATGGCTGGACAAGGACTTAACCTAGGCCTTGGTGATGCTAAACAGCTGGCCAAAGTGGTCCGGGTGGCTGTGGAAAATGGTCATGACATTGGTACAGTCAACGTTTTCTTATCTCCTTTGAATTCCAATTAAAATAACTTGCTGAATTTGTGTTCGCTGTTTTCTTAGGTGGTTTGACAGCTTTGGCTCCTTATGCCCGGTCTCGTTACATGGCAAATCACTTGGTCATGTCCACAGTTGATAAGCTCAACAAGCTTTATTCTCTCGATGCTTCTCCTGTCGTATGGGCTAGGTCAGTAGGCGTGGAAGTGTTGAATGAAATCCCCAGCCTCAAAGCACTCATGATGGGGAAAGCAGGTGGTAATGGCCCTGGAGGACCTCAAAAAATTGGTGAGACTGGTTTTTGGTCCACCGTTGCCAATGTCTATGAAGCATCTGAAAAGGCCAAGATCTTGGTCGAAGGGCTTGCAAGTATTGCAATGGGAGCCCTTAGATCAACTTTACACAGAGCCAGCGCACCTAAACAATAGTCAATCATCTATCCGCAAGCTTTTACCCGTTGTATTTAAATTTCAAATAAAATGAATCATACATGTAGATTTGATTTTCTCACCTTGTTGGCCCATTCATGGGCGGAGGGATCTGCCTCAGGTATCTATGTCTCTGTTTCAATTAAGAATAATCATATCATTGAGTCAGCTTATTGGGGATTGCGTCCGCAAGAGAAAAGCGCCGACATTTGCAATACTCTGATCAGAGTAAAATTTGACAAAAAAACTTCAAGGTAACTTGTAGGTCGTCTCACCCAAAAATAACTAAGAAGCAAAGCCAAATTCAACAACAAAACTTCAGGATAACTTATCGGTTATCTCATCCATAAATAGCTCAGAAACAAAATCCTGTGAGTGTAATTAAATATGACTGGTTATTAACGAGAATAACTACAAATTTTTGAAAATGAAGATTTTCAATCTCTCAAAGATTATCAACTCAAATAATTTTTTTTGCAGGAAAACAATTCATAAAATGATAAGGTTTTTTTTTCGTAGATTGAATGAAAAAAATTAAGCCTAAATTGAATGATTTGCATGCTTTCCCCATTAAAAAAAAGAACAAGATTTTTCTCCTTCTTTGATGAGAATATATCAATACATAAAAATATTAAGATATCAATTTTTTGGTATTGATTATTAAAAATGATTGTAATGTTGAGAATTTTTTCTTAAAAAACAGTCTACACCAAAAAAGATTGAAATCATCTGTGTATTATTATTTTTTTCTGTTTTTTCTCAAGATAACATTGCAGATAGTATTTTTGATTTTCTTTGAAAAAATATATTCAAAAACACACTTGAAATAAATGAAAGTCTTATTCTCTTTTTTACTATTACTAGTAAGACTTTTCTAATAGGTGTTGAAAAATTATTATTAAACATTTTTCAAATTGGAATTTGATAACAACAAAAATGAAGAATTCTAGATTTTAAGAGTTGAAATTAATAATATTAAATTTGGAGTATAACAAAAAAAGCCTTCATTAGAAATCCATCATTTGCAAACAAAATATAATAAAAAGGAAGTATTTTACCTTCAAATAATTCTTTTTCGGTTAAATTTATGAAACAGAAGAAAGGAGTCATTATGTAAAACCTTTTAAATAGCTATTAAGTTGCGATACTCTATAATTAAGCTAATAAAAAAGTAACAATTGTGGATATTTTTCAATAACTTAAGTATAGCTGTTTGAATTAGTGGTTATACCGTTGTGATAATAATGTGTGTTTTGGATATTCATGAAATTAAATTTATGAAAGCTTATAGAATCACAATAAAAAAATGAAATCATAACAACTTTATTGTTTGATAATGATTTAAAAAAATCGAAAAAAAAAGATAAAATAGATAGAAATGTATTATAAAGGAACAACAGTTTTCCCTTAAAATGTGGAGAAAAATTATCAAAAATTCAAGGTTATTTTATGATAGTACTAATAAAATTACCATCACTGTCCTACTAGAATAGCATAATAAGCTCACTTTAATGTTGAACCAAGATTCAAAACATATCTATTTAAGAACAATGTGATTATATCATATGTGCTACAGTTTTTATAGTAATAAGGAAACTATAATTTTTATACAAGATTAACTGATGAATAAAATTAAGTGATATTTAATTAAGTCATATTCTGGAAATATTTAAGGGGCTCACTTTGCATGTTCTGAATGGAGAATTAATTCAAAATATACAAGAATTTTTCAAGAAATTTCTTGTGCTAAACCCATGCTAAAATGTACTATATAAATTCTGCAATGACCCATAGGGTTTTTTAACCTTCCAGGTGCTAAAGAACCACCTCCAAATTGTTGCTTCTCTGAATACAGAATTTTCCAAAAGAAATATTATATATTTTTCATTAAGCAAATATTGTATCTTTTTTTTAACAAAATGGGATTGTTTTTCTGATTTGCGCTGTAAAAAATAATGTATATTTTTTTCAAAAAAGTCAAGAGAAATAGATATTTTGAATAATTTTAATTTGAAAGTTATGAAGAAATTTCAATTTCCTATATCATGAATTAATATTTAGAAAATAAGTCAGATTCAAGTTTTTGAAAGAAAATCATGTAAAATTTGGCTTTTATCATGACTTATATCTTCAATAATCAAACAAAGAAAGGATATTCTGAAGTTAATATTATAGACAATTTTTTATTATAAATATTGATTGAAGGGTATAAGACACCCTAATATCAATATAGAAATTTTACTTTTTCAGCTTGTGTCCCAAGAACAGAGAATAAACATGAAAAGATTATATCCTGTGATAGAAAAATACAAACTCCTTGTATGTATAAGCAAATAAAAATATAAATCTTATACAGTTAGATTTATGACAGAGGAAAATGGGCTGTTTGATACAGAATGATGTTAATAATTATTGAATAAAGACTTGAAAGTCACAATAATTTACAAATTTTGATGAGAAAAAGCAAAGAGAGGTGCCAAAAAACTTTACATCTAATCTAAGAGTTACTAATGATATCAAAATGATTGGGAGTAAAATAGTACAACACTTCAAAGCATATAGTTTTTTTCATTAAAATAATTGTTATCAGAAGGTATGAGGATAGATATCTATGTCAATATGCAATAAAAAAATTATCAATATATCTTATGAAAAAAATAATCTAAATAGATCCCTTTTATCTAAGCCTGCCAACTTTTGGATTGGATAATGTAAATGTAACTAATTTGATGGTTTTGAACACTTCTTAAAAGTTGTTTGTCTCAGAATTAACCTTCATAAAGTCTAAAGCTGTAAGTGATTTTGTGAGAGGCAATTGGTAAGACTTAAAAAGTAAAATTTAAGATATTTTTGAAAAAGAAAAATAAAATTCTGAGAATTATTTGGATTTCAATTTTACATATTTATATATTGGATGTAATCGTATTTATGTATTATGTTATTTTTGAATAATGATGACCAAACTTTCTGCTTTGGTTAGTTAGGAAGAGTTCTCAAATTATTTGAACCTTTCTGAAAATCAGAGAGATATGGAGATACCCCTTTGAGACTCAAAGAATTCACATTTCCAAAAATTGCTTTTAGTTCATATTGGACATTGATTTTCTCAGTTGATATTGGAAAAGTTGAACACATGTGGATTTCTTATTTATTCCAAATAAAACTGGGTGCGGAAGAATCTATCCTATATTATAATTAAAATATGTATTCCAAAATGAATTTTATTCATTAATGTTGATGAATAGATTCTATAAGCAAAGTATGCAGGTATAATTTCATTTTTACTTTTTGGTAATAGTTCAATTACAATTTCTGAATTACTAAAGTAGTTCACTTTTTTAATTTCATTTGAATAACATATTCAGGAATTATTAATTTTCAGAAAAATTATTTAACTGTGTATTCAATCATTTTATTTAAAATTTACCTTGTTCAAATCATATACTAATGATATATTTTGGTTCAGAATATTCTTAATTTGGGCTTTTATAAGAAATAAAAGCAAAGAATAAGATTTGTAAAAAAATAATCTGTATTTAATTATTGGAGAATTGCATGATTTTATAGGGTTTATAGGAGCTCATCTTTTGTACCCCTAAGAAGAATAATTAAATCTTTACGTTCAATGAATTATCTTCAAAGGCATAATAAATTTCATTAAACTTTTCAAAGAAAAATGTATTCAAGAAAATGAACTAGAGGAAACATTTGGGAATATCTGTGTTTTTAAGGAAAAACATTTAACTGTTTTGAGGAATATGTATAGAATATTTTCATACCTCAGATAATAAAAGGAGATTTACTGAAAGATCCTCGGCTTCAAGCCAAAGAGTAACCAGAAGAATAATCGAAGATATTGAAAGATGGTCTAATCAATCAATGTAAAAATAATGACAAGAAATATTATAAAGGAAAGAAATGATAATTCAGATGGTAATCTTATTAAAGGTTCAAAATGAAGTACAAAGGAATACTCCCAAAAATGGAAATGAATTTCTTGTTCTATCAAAACATATATGAAAGATTGAAAAAAAAACAAATATAGATTTTTTGAGTTTATATCTTGTAAGCTGAAATAAGTTGGACTTAATTCTATAATTGATCAAGAAATCTATAGTTATTTAGAAAATGAGGACTATATAATATGTTAGTAAAACTCAGGAGATATTTCTTTTGGAATCAATAAACTCAAGCTGCATCAAACCAGTAAAATTGAGATATTAAAAAAAAACAATGGGGAAAAAATTATTTTAACTGATTTTTGCTGTGTAAAATTGATTTAAATCACTCTCTTTGAGTGTATGAGGTATATAAGAATACTTACAAGTCAAAAAACCTATATTAAGAGTATTTTGGTAATAAATTGACTTGATAAATCAATTTAAAATAAAATTAAATGAGCTTTTATTATAATTTTTTTTTATAAAAAAAGTTATGAACATTATTTGTTGAGTTAGTTCTACACTAAAATACCCAAGGGCACCATCAGGAGGTGTTACATCCAAAAATGAGTTTTATGAGTGTGAGCCTGTGAGGTATGTATGACATACCCATAAGGCCAAAAATGATTCTTTATACCTTTGATTTGGCTAATTGGTGACTTTTAAAATTGGATTTAAAACACAAAATAATAATCAAAAAGGATTATAGCTTTATTTTGAATAAGTAAAGCTATGATTATTATGTCACTTTTGGATTCTACAAGAAAAGTAACCTGTGGTAAAACCACAGGGTGGCATATCAAAAATGGAGTATTTTGGCTGTTATTAAAATCTTGACGAATCTCACATAAAACTTATACAGTTTTATAAAATTTTATTGAAATTTTTTAACTTGTTAATTCTAACTATAATTTGAAGTTACATAAGGCTCATGTAAACTCAAAAAACTATGTTAAAGTGAAGGTGTTGTGTTTATTTACTGAATAGGCTAAGGATTTTACATACAGGCTTTAAAATATGTATGTAATAAATAGAAATTTATTGGAAGAGATGGTATGGCTTTAAATAAATAATTTGGCAAAAACCATGCAAAAGGTGGGACAAAAGGAAAAGGAAAAAATGGCAAAATGTGCCAGGATTCCCAAAACTTTAAATCTGAAAGGGTCTAATTAAGGCTTTCTTCCTGTATTAAAGTATTTTAAACCTTATATAAGCTTTAGGATTAGAAATTGATTGAATATCAAAGTTTAATCCTCCATTTGACCAGGTATTACAAGCTGCCAGAGGGTAAATACCTTCATAAAGTGTTTTAATTAAGGTTTCAAGAACTTCAAAAGCTTAAAATTAAAGTCAAAAAAATCAAAAATTTATCAAAAGATAAGCTTTTGTGTATATTGCTATTTTTACATGGAAAAAGGCAAGAACTCCAAAGATTCATAGAAAAATTAATTATAAATTGACTTACTTGAAATTTTCACACATATCATACTTTAATGCTACCTGTGTATAAATTCAAAATTAAGTCTACTTTATGAATAAGACTATTCAGTATTTATCCTTGAAATTACCTCATTTAATTATTCCTGAAGAAAATTCAGATTTCTCTCAAAATTAATCAGAACTCTTATTTAAAATATTTTTTCTTGAAAGTTTATTTGCAAGCACATCATATGAAATTGGAGATAAAAAATTATTTTCATATCAAAACTTAACAATAATAGGCAAGAATGAGGCTAAAAGCTACTAGGAGCTAAGAATAACAACTGTAAGCTAAATTGTAATTATGTCTTGGGTATTTTGGAGTTAAAAATCAATTTTTAATGACAGATGTTTCAGCTTTGACAAGTAAATTTCCTGTGAGGGAATCTGAGTCCACAGAGGAGGTGTCTTAAGGAATGAAAAGATTTCATTATTGTCTTTTGCCCATCTATCAGCTCAATAAATCTTCCAAACATAATATTTTATTAAATAAAATCTCATATTATTATGAAGAATTATTCAGTTTTTTGGTCTTTATAATTTTTTGGAATGAAAAATCAAAATCTCTGTCAGATAGAGTCTATGTTGAAGCAGTAATTAGGCTATTTACAACTAGAACTTTGACTGTGACATGTAAAAAATGATTTAAGATAATAGTGTTTTGAGTAAAATAAAGATTTATAATGTAATTAAAGGGCTCTACTATTAAATAATAGTGGTGGTGAGTGCTATTGAGAACCCTGGGTGCAGTCTTACCAGTTGGATTACTATAATAAGAGCTACAATAATTAAAATTATAATGATAACTGATTATTGCCCAAGAGTCAGACTGTTTTTGACAGTTTACTACATAGGGTATTCAAGAGCAGGATGAGGAAGCAATTCTGGCTGTGAAAAGCCTCCTTTTTATCCTGAAATGGGGTGGAAAGGGTGCTAGACCTTTCCACATAGAGGAAGTAAAGATTCTTCACTCTCTAGGACAGGCTTGTGGCTTGCAAACAGCCTTTATAGCCTGTAATGGGCCCAGATGTGATTTTGAAACCACATCTGGGCAGTTTTCACCAATACAGGGTGAAAGGTTTCATCTGGGGACCTCACAGCCTGATTCTGACGTGTATGACACGTAGAATGCTGTACAGAAACTGTATGGGACCCCAGTATTGGCTGACATATGAGGTATTGAAGTCAAAACAAGCTTCTTTGTCTATTTGAAACCGCATATTCATGGTTATGGGATATTCTCCCATGGTAAGGCTGTATATGACAGCAGGTGGGAATCGGACCTTAAAACAGCCATAACTTTGTCAATTCTTGAAATATCAACCTCAAAATTGGTTTTGTGTGTAGCCCTGTATGTGTTCTACACAATGGTACCTCATTTGATATGGGTATCATTAAATATGGCAAAGTTATCCCATGTACAAGATATTTGTACATTTGCGTGGTATAGGCAAAAAGCTGTATTGAGCTTATTTGCCCCATAACTTCTGTTATAGTTGAGATATAGGAAAATGGATGACACCATCAGATAGCCCTTATTGTGCTCTTTTCAAAAAGACCCCACTTCAAGTATCTCACACTAAAACTGTAGAAGCTAGATGAGAGGTGAATGTTTTGTTCACCCTTATTTGGCCTGAAATTAACCATAACTCCAGTAATATTGGTGCTAGCTCAGTTTGGCTGGTACCATTGGATAGCCCTGGCTTAGAGCTTCATTTTGAATACCAATTTGATGGGGTTAAGCCTCTCCTTCTGGATTTTAGATGAGAGGTGAAAATCAAGGTTTATGCTCAGCAATGACTTTGAGCAGGAATAACTTTGTTATTCCTTTTCCTATGGTTATGGGACTTATATTTTCAGAAAGAGGTGAGTTTCCTCTTTCGTTTGATACCTTTTGAGTTTATTTGGCTCAGCTCAATGTTTTGGTGGTATCTTGGCTATACCATTGGTTTATGGTATTTTGGATGTCATGCTTGTGCTCTGGTTTTGAGTCACAGGCTGACATACCCTCCCTCTAAAAAGGCTCATCATTGATGAGACTTTTCAGTCCTCCTAGAGGCTCTGAATCTCCTTAAATGAAGGTTCCCATCTGGTATGGCATCTTCTGCCAACCATTTGTCCCTATCAGCTGTTTGGTTCTTGAATCTGAGTAAGTACTGTCTTTGATCCTTCCCATTAAGTCTGATCTTTCTGGCCCTGATGATCTTACTCACAGGTCCTGGGGAATCCTCTACTTCCACTATCTCTGGTGGTGTGAGGATCTTCTTCCTGGAGGGGAATTTACCCTCTTCAGTTTGAAAGTATGGTTTGACCAAACTCACTGGAAAGACTGGGTGTTTCCTGGAAAACTCCTCTGTGAGCTTGACTTCCACTGCATTCCTGCCTATCAACTTAATTATAGTGAAGGGACCTACAAATGAGTCTCTCATCTTCTTGGGTCCTTTAAGATTGTTGAAGTTCAGTGTAGACACTAACACCTGGTCCCCTTCCTTAAAGTCAGGTTCCATGTGTGTCTTGCCCCACCTCTGCTTATTATAATCTTTTGCCTCAGCTATTCATTCAGCAGCTGTGTCACAAGCCCTCTTCCACATATCATGGAAATCTTTGTCTGTGGGGTGAATGGTTAGAAGATTCTTCTTCAAGTGATCCACAGGCAACAAGGGATTCCACCCTTTCTCTACCAGTGCAGGTGTTTTTCCTGTGGTAGAGTGCTGACTTGTATTATAAGCCAGTTGGACTGCTGGTAGAAGGGTAACCCAGTCATGGATATATCCCTCATGGTCCTTATATTTCATGCCATAGGGACAGAACCTCCTAAGGATGTCCTCCATTGTTTGGATCATCCTTTCTGCTAGGCCATCTGTTTGTGGATGGTAAGCTGTGGAAAAGGCAAGCTTGGTGCCAAGCATTTCATACAAGTTGGTCCAAAATTCAGATGTGAATTTTGGCTCCCTATCACTAATGATGATCTTAGGGACTCCACAGGTAGATATGATGTTATTCCAAAATAACAGAGCAGTATCCATGGCTGTGTCCTCCTTGTGGCATGGTAGAAACCTCATGCTCTTGCTGAACCTATCAACTATGATCAAGCAGACATTGTAGTTGTATTTGACTCCTGGGACAAGTCCTGTAACCCAGTCCATATTGATGGTTTCCCATGGGTGTTTGGGTTCTTCTATATGTTGAAGTAACCCATACTTCTTCCCATGTTTCCTATTTGACTTCTGGCATCTTTCACAAGTATTGATGTATTCACTAAACTCTTTCTCTGACTTGGGCCACCAAGCTGTGCTTGCTACCCTCTCCTTGGTCCTGTCTTCACTCATGTGTCCCATATAGGGGCAGTCATTGCATTTGTGCAGGATCAGGGAGATGTGGTCTCTGTCTACCACTGTGAGTGCACTTGTGTGTTTTTCTCTATGGTAGAGAAGGCCATCTATAAGGAAGAACTTGTTATCCTTATAGGCCCTCAACCAGGGTTCTTCCAGCTGGGATTCCAGTTCTGGACTCCTGTACTTTTGTTGAATAAGTTGTAGTAATATGCCACACTGTTTGTGTTTGGCATAATACTTCAGTACTGCACTGAAAAATTCATTGTGTAGTTCTGAGGAACTTATTCCCAGTATGGGAGTTTCTGTTCCTTCTGAATAGGTGTTCTCACTGTCAAGGGTACCACTTCCTGGTGCGCATTCAGAGAATCTGAAGTTTCTCCTCCTATCTATTTCCATGAAATGGATGGGGATCTTGGCTGCAACTTCAGGGTCAGAAGCTGGATTGCTCTTGACATTATCCAGTGGCCATCTGCATTGGTATGACTTTTACCTTCTTTGTATATGATGGTCATGTTCCCTCTATACTCCTGGATGGCTATTTGCCATCTCAGCATGTGTCTATTTGTAGTATTCATGTTCAGTAAAGACTTCAAGGCTGTGCAGTATGTGTAGACTTCAAAGACTGCACCCTCCAGATAATAATGGAGTTTTTCTACAGCCCAGACTAGACATAGACACTCAGTCTGGGTGGCCCCATACCTGGCTTCTGAGTCTTTCAGTTTCCTTGAGATGTAGCAAATTACTCCTTCTCTTGGTTCACCATCCACAATTTGTCTTTGGTGAAGGGCTGCTCCTAGGCCTTGACTACATGCTGCATCTATGTATAACTTGAATGGTAGTTCAAAGTCAGGTAAGATGAGCACAGGTGCATTTGTGAGCTCATATTTGATCCTGTCATATGCATCCCTCCTTTCCTCGGTGATTTCAAAAACTACATCTTTTGAACACAGCTTGTATAAACTACTAGTTATGTGGGCAAAATTCTTGATGTGGTCTCTATAGTAGCTAGCAAACCCAAGGAAAGATTAAATCTCTTTGATGCTCTTTGGTACTGGCTTTTGCAGTACTGCTGCTACTTTATTCTGGTCAAGTGCCAGACTAAGACCTGAGACTTTATTTCCTAGAGCCAGTAACTCTTGTTTGCCAAAATTACACTTTTTCAGTGAAATTTTCAGATTGATGGGTGTACATTTGCTTAGCACTCTGTCTATGTAATGTACATGGTCTTCTCATGTCTCTGAGTATATAATGATATCATTAATATATACCACCATCCAGACTTCCAATATTTCTTGTTGAAATATTGTGTCCATCATCCTTTGGAAGTGGGCTGGTGCATTTTTGATGCCAAATGGCATCCTGGCATACTCATATATACCCATATGGCATATTCTTCTGAGTAATTTAATGGAGTTTGGTTTAACTCCATTTTGGTGGAAGGCTTTCATACAATCCATTTTGGTTCTGTATTTGGCTTTTGCCAGTTTATCCAAGGCATGAGGTATCCTGGGTATAGGGTACCTGTCTGCTTTTGTGTAGTTATTCAGAGCTCTGAAGTCTCCACGCAGTCTAGACTTGCCATCATGCCAGGTGATTAGGACTGGGGTGGTGATTTCCACTATTTCATTATGTCCAATCTTCCTGATGACATCCATGTCCAAGAGTTGATTGATATGTTTCTCAATTTCTTTCCTGGTTTCCAGGCTTGCTGGATAAGGAGGTCTCCTAAGTATAGGTGGATAAGGTCTTTCCACATCTAGATATAGTTCTATATCATGGCCTTTGATCTTGCACAATGGTTCTTCACCAATGGCAAATGCTGGTCTTTTCTTTCTCAGCATCTTCAGTAAGCTTAGTTTTTGTCTACTGGTGAGGGTAGTGCTAAACTGTCCCTCTCTGAATTCATTCAGAAGTTCTTCAAGTGCATCTTGAGAAGATATATGGTATATATAAAGTGAAAATTTCTTTTCCTTGTTGGTACCAATGGTAATGTGCCTGTTTTTACTGTTATAAATATCTATGCCATACATCCTCTGGTAGTCTGTTCCCAGTAAGAACCCTTGGATGTGGGCATCATTAATAACTACAAACTCTGGGTTGAGTCTGATATTACCCTTCCTGTGGGCTATAATTATCTCTTTGATAATTGTACCAATGGAAGTCATCATCCCTGAGGCACTTTTAAAGTTCTTTGCCTTGGTGGGCAAGAGCTGTTTTCCCAATGTGGGAAGTGGTTGTCCAGATATTCTCTGGCCACTATGGAGAAGTGTGCTCCACTGTCAATGATCAGTGGATGCTGAGCATTGTAAATACAGACAGTCATCTTTGTGGCTGTTCCATGTATATATGCCATCCCTTTGGTTGGTGTAACCAGGAATGTTTGTGCATCTTGTGTGTGTTTGCACAAGTTTTTATTGGCAGTATCCTGTGGCATGCCTGCTTCCAACTGTATGTTCTGAATTTCTAGTGGGTTTTCCTCTTGATATTCTACTAGAAATTCTTCCTTTGGGTCTTGGTCATCATCAGATAGGTCTCTGATGGCATCACCCATAGAGTCTGATTCAGAATCCTCTGTTGGGGATTCCTCCTCTGGGACTTTCTCAATGGCATAGACTTTTTTCTTTTCCTTTGGACAGTTGTTGGCATAGTGGTCTGTTGAACCACAATTGTGACAAGAATTTCTCTTCTTTGCCACTTATGCCACTCTTTCTTTGGGTTTGTCTTTAAACTCTACCCTGAAAGGTTGTTTCTCTTTGAAACCACAGCTCTTATATGGGGTGAATTTCCCTATATTAGTCCTTTTCCTTATGTCTTGTAAGGTGTTGGCAATATCATCTAGAGTGCAATTTTGGTTGCATCTGCATTTTACTGAATGCTCTAGTTCTCCTGGAAGTTGTGTCATAGTTTGTGATTCCTCATTTGGAGGTTCATCTGAGGATCAATGGCTTTAAGTCTCTTGGACTGTCTAAGACACCACTCATATGGATCCTTGTCCACAGAGTATTTGTCATTTTCAAATGATATGGTCTTCTGCCATATCCAAGTTCCATTACTGTACTTTTGGATGATTTGACTCTTCCACCATGGATTTCTTTCATTTCTGTGTACCATATACTAGCATGACCTTGAAACGCAGTATTCAATCTAGCAGTAATCCAGTAGTCTGGTACGCTTTGTACATCAATGAAGAGTTAATCAATATAATCTATGAGTTCCATATGATCATATTCTCCTGATCCAGAGAATTTGGGCCAGCTTGAGGCCTCAGGAAGCTGTTTCAAGGCTTTCTTCTCTGAATAAGACATTCCATCTCCATCCTGGTATTTTGATGGAGATCTTGCCTTATTCATCAACATGGAATCTGGTTTGATGTCATCTGGTTGATATGGATTCTCCATAACTTGTCCTTGTGGTTGGGGCTTCAAGGTATGGTAGACATTAAACAATTTGTTTATGTATTGGTCCAGACAATACCTGTCCCTTTTGTTGTAGTGTTGTTCTTCAAAGGCTAGATTAAGTCTTTTGTTAGTTTCTTCAGAGGCTTTGCTCAATCGAGCATGTCCTTCTTGAATATTTTCAACTATTTTTTCCATGGAGGCTTGTAATTTTTTCATCCTCTCATGGCTGGCTTCAAGTTCTGCAAACTGCTTTGCAGATTTCTCAGCATATTGGGACATTTGTAACCACAGTGTATCACTGTTGATGTTACTCTCAGATGTGACAATGTTATGTTTGGTCTGAGTGGGGGTAATGTTTCTATTACTAGGACTACTGATTCCAGAGTGGTTTACAACTACTTCTGGTTCTTGTGCACTTCTTTTACCAAATCCAACAGCTTCTGAATCATAGGGTCTGACTCTTTCCTCCTCTGGTTGAAGGAGGCCTTGTTCTTGCCCTTGTTTCCTTGTCTTCTCCTGGAAACTTCCTGGAATTGTGAAGAATGGTGACTCTTGGCCACTGATCTGCTGGTTTCTGAATGGTGTGAAGCCACTTTAGAGCTGATTTGGCCTGCTCCTTGTGAGCCTGAAGGAATCTGAGTAGGCCCTGTCTGGGTTAACTGTTCTTCTATAGCTTGGATAGTGGCTTGATTCTCCCTTATCCTCTGTGCCCTTGCCTCCAGGAGTCTGAACCGCCTTGTAGGATTCCAACCTTTGGTGATTACCATCAGGTCTTTGAAGTCTATCTCTTTGAGACAGATCCTCTGGAAACTTGCTCCAAGTTCTGCCCAGTGAGATTCCAGGTTGAACCTCTTGTGGTCCATGCTTCATTGGAATAAGTCCTTGAGGAGTTGGTGGAGCTGAAGAACTTGATCCATGTCTTTCCAGTCCTCTGGTTTGAGGTCTCCATTAAATTGGAGTGTGAATGGCAGGGTTGATATTATCTCCCTAATTGTTTTGCCATCCACTACTGTGTCCAAGGTGTCCTTTTTCAGGTCTTCTGGTTCTGGACAAACCTTCTCTGTCCTCTGGTTGGTTCCTTTGGAAGCCAAGATCTCTGAGGTGTACAGGTGACATGTTAGTGTTTGCAAGCAGTCAAAAACTTTATGTTCTTAGGGTATTTACCTTTGACTGTGCCTTGTACAAATTTATTGTCTGCTGATTTGGGCAATTTACCTTTAGAGGTTACAACTGGGTTAATTATAGTAATTTTCCCTGTACAAGTTCTCAAGGTTGGTTTACCTTGTATTGAAGCAGAATTTCATGGTTTTCTACTCTTCTGTGTGGCAATTGGTGTCCACTTCTTTGCTGTTACCAGGCCTTCACTGTGCCTCTTTCCTTTGCCTTTTCTCCCCTCTGGTTCTGAGGGTATCACTGGTGTGTTGGCCTGTGACTGGCTTTCAAGTGGTATGAAGTTATCTTCCACTGAATCAAAACAGGAAAAAAAGAGGGCTTAATGTCAGTTAAGATGTGAGCCTTTGAGATATGACCACATACCCAATAAGGTCACAAGAAAGACTCAGAATAATTATACCTCTAAGATAATTATACTAAAATTACTTAGAATAATTATACATTAAAAATAATTACTTTAAAAATACAAAAAATACCATAAATTGGTACAAAACTTGGTTTAACTTAAAAAACCAATGAATCAACATGTGAAATAAATTATACCATTGGATTCACCATGGTAAAATACACATATACCATTTTTATGGCATATCTGTAAAGTCAATATTTAATAAGTTATAAGGAATAATACCTTATAAAAACCATAAATCCTTATTTATTTCAAGAACCAATGAAACAACATGTGAAATAACATGTACCATTGGATTACCCATGAAAATTCACACATAAAAGAATTAATGAGATAATTTACAAAGTTAATACTTAAGGAATTAACCTGAATATATGCACTTTTTTGGTCAATGCATATATTCAAGGATCATAGCTAATATCTCTTAAACTATACAAGATAGAGTGATGAACCAAAAATAAAGTTACCACGTAATTACTGTAAGAACACAGATATAAACTTTATTTTAAAAATTATAATCAAGGCTAAAACCTATGATGAAATATTGATAAAAATCAACAGAGCTGTTGACCACTTTGTTGTGAAAGAGGTCCAAACTTAGAAAAAAGTACACAGTTGTATTCTACTAGTTCATTCGTGAAGAATGATGTAATTTTTATTAATAAATTCAGGGTACAACCCCCTGAAATCATGGTTCAAAGTTTAAAATATTGAATTTCGACAGAAAAGATGAGTTACAAAAAAAAATCATCAAAATTAGAGTTTTGATCATGTAATGAAAAGCTCTTGGCAGAATAATAAGGTTATGTCAGGCTATCAGAATTCACTCTCTGAATTACTGTAGCGTGTAAAACTTAAAAGTTATTAAAGATCAAAGTTTGAGCTTAAATTGAGCAGTTATGATCACCTACTGTAACCTTAAATTAAGTTTAACAGTCATATGAGTGATAAAATTGGTGAATACTATTAGTTTATGATTAAACTAATAAAATCCACGAAATTTGGGGTTCTGCCAAGCCTCTGATGTCATCAAACCTAGAGTTATAGTGATAACTCTAAATAATGGTGTAATAATGATGTAATATGGTTTGATCATGATGTAATCATCTTCAAACCTTAAACTATTGCTCAATTCCAGTGGATATGATCAGTACACGTCTACTAGAAGCCTGTTGGACTCTAGGAGGGAGGTATTTACTATAAATAGAGCTCTTTTTACTCTGTTTTCCCCTCAGACGCATCAAAAACATTAAATCAATTAAATCAAAGGTAAATTCTTTATTCTTTATATATAAAACTATTATATTATTAAAGACCAAAGACCACCCTGTTATAATCATCCATTTTGACGTGATTAAATCATTTATTTAATTGTTTTTGTTAAAAATCTCTCTAAAACTCATTTCCACGTAAAAATCAAGAATATTAGTGATTTTTCTTTATTTTTATTGTAAATACAATTTGAAAAAGTTGTATTTATATTTTTTGGCGTAAAATATCTCAAAATTATTATATTAAGTATTAAAAGTAGGTTGTTTTCTCTTATTATAATAATTTTCTCTTTATTATTATTTTAATAATTTTTTAATTAATATAAATAGTATTTATATTAATTTATAGCTTTAATATTGGTAATATTATTGTTATTAATTGTTTTTTATTAATAAAAAACAATTTTCTACGCCTTTATTATTTGTTTGTAACAATAATAAATTGCCATTAAATATTAATTATTTTATATTAATATATTTATTTTTATTATATTATATTTTATAATATAAATTATATTATTATATTTATTTAATAATATAATCATTTTATGCCATAATTATAATAATTCTTTATTATTATAATTATTTATATCTTATTTATTTCATTTATAAGGACATTCATAGTACAATAAGTAAAATATTAGTAATTTTTACTTATTGTTTCATAGTCAAACCTTACATAAGACTTCTTAAAATGCTGTTTGCACATCTAAGAATGGCCTCTGGGCTTGTATATTACTACAATGTGCCCTTGTACAATGACAGTGTAATTGAATTAAGCATTCCACGTCAGAAATACAGCTTACTGATATATGGTATACTATTTGTATACCAATATCTCACAGATTCCTTGTAATTAGCAAGTATAGTCTGTCAAAAGTTGTAAGGTGTGGATATGAAACTTTGATTAAAAATCAAGTACTTTTCCTGTCCTCAAAATTTGTATAAGGTAAAATCAATTAAAAATAGTAAGAAATATTATTTTTAAGAGAAAACACGCCAACTTTATTGTTTATAACTTTATTAGTATAAAACAATAATATTATAAAAATTTATTGTTTTACCAACAATAAAAATTTATCCAAAAAATACTCTACAAGAGATATTTTAAGGCTACAAAAGAAATTTCTTCAAGAGCAATTTCAATTGGAATTAATTGAGCAAAGAACTGCAAGCAATTAATTAAAGAACAAAGTCTTTAAAAAGAATATTAAAGAGAAAACACGCCCAAAAGTGACCAGAGTGAATTTGGAAACAAAGTGACAAAGTTTACAGTGATGAAAGATGCTTTAATTCACTTTTGGGGTGGTTCAGGGGTAAAAATGATTATAAGAGTTACAAACAATGATTATAATGATTTTTTCACGTGGTTAAAAGGATTAAAATGATTTAAAAATGGTGGTTGGAATCTTTTATTGATTGGTTTTATCAGTGTTTAAACTAATTAATAAAAGAAAAAGATTCTAACATGAAGAGAAAAGTGGGGCAAAGAAGACATTCTTTTATAGCCATCAATTCTCTTACTCCAAAAGTAAATTTTACTCTTGTCAGTCGTGAAAAACAGTCTGACAACAGAAAAGCCAATTATGGCATCATTGAACCCTGGTTTAGACCAAAAAGGGCTGGTTTAAGCCATTTTTAGCCATTTTTAGCCATTTTAGACCCTTAAATCAGCCATTACTATAGCAATGCCAGGCCTAGAGCCTTCAAAACACGTCAGAATGTGTGTCAGAGGCGTAGAAACCAGTTAAAACTGTTTTTACTGTGATTGTTTTATCTTAAGGGTAGTTTTACCCTCTTGGCAACAGCTAAAACTACCCCAGTTGGTATCAAAACCTCATCATCAATTGAGTCCACAGACCCTGTAACTCAATTACAGGCCAAAAGTGATGAACTTTTGCGTGAATTTTGACATCCCACGCCTGTCAGCAAGGACTTTGGGGGTCTAGCTCCCCCTTAGAGCTGGAGTTCCTTTTCCCCCCCAAATTTAATCTTTCCAATTTATTTTTCCTTTAATTCCTCATCATGAATCATACTTATAATTTACATATGTAATTCAATTGAATTGTACAGTACAATACAGTAATAATTGATACCTCATATGTAAATCAAAGTTCACTTATGTAATACACGCGCACATTTTGACATTTCAATTGAATTCAATTGAAAATACTTCATTTCCTCATAACTTCTAAACTAAACACAACACCTCAATTTTAACACAAAAATTGATGGTTAACACCACATGTGGTGTGAATTGAATTAAAGCTTTGAGGGTTTTCAGCTTTTGTATTGAAAATACTAAAAACTTAATTTAAGCTTATTTAGAGTTGAGTTACAAGAATTTCACTCAGAGGTGACCCCACCTGATTTTTTATGAGGAATCCAATGGTGAAATAATTTTTATATGTTTATTTATTGGATAAAAAGTTATAATAATTTTTTTTAACTTTTTTCCAAATTTATTTATTCTTTTACAATTTTGTTAAAATTTCATTTTTACTTAATTTTTTCAAGTATAAATGTAATTTTATAGTTCCAAAATTTAATGTAATTTTATTTTTAAATTGTAATTAATTTTTTTATTTTGAATATAATTTTATATTTATATTTTGATTTTTATTTTAATAATATAAATAAATTTATTTTATTTATATTTATATGTTAATTTTATATTTGTGGTCTTTTGGGTATATGAAATTACCTCTAAGGCTCACAAAAGTGGTGTATAACAGGGCAATTGAGTTAACAATATGTCCAACCACACCTCAACTGTTGGTTTATCAGTATGAGGTGTCTTATTTTAATTAAAAAATAAGACTGTATTAATGGCTCAAGTTTTTTAATATGTAAAACACGCCAAAAATAAGGGTCTTGTGGTTATTAGCCATGTGACAGATATATATTTATAATATATATTCTTAAGAAAAATTCACACCTAAAAAGAATAAAACAATTGTCAGAAAATGAGAAATAAGAGAAAAAACTCACTTATAAGGGTCCAAAAAAGGTTTAAAACATGGCTAGGCCCCCAAAATGTCAGATAGAGTCTATGTTGAAGCAGTAAGTAGGCTATTTACAGCTAGAACATTGACTGTGAGATGTAAAAGATGATTTAAGATAATAGTGTTTTGAGTAAAATAAAGATTTATAATGTAATTAAAGGGTTCTACTATTAAATAATAGTGGTGGTGAGCGCTATTGAGAACCCTGGGTGCAGTCTTACCAGTTGGATTACTATAATAAGAGCTACAATAATCAAAATTATAATTATACCTGACTATTATCCAAGAGTAAGACTGTTTTTGACAGTTTACTACGTAGGGTATTCAAGAGCAGGATGAGGAAGAAATTCTGGCTGTGAAAAGCCTCCTTTTTATCCTGAAATGGGGTGGAAAGGGTGCTAGACCTTTCCACATAGAGGAAGTGAAGATTTTTCACTCTCTAGGACTGGCTTGTGGCTTGAAAACAGCCTGTATAGCCTGTATTGGGCTCAGATGTGGCTTTGAAACCACATCTGGGCAGTTTTCACCAATACAGGGTGAAAAGTTTCATCTGGGGACCTCACAGCCTGATTCTGACGTGTATGACACATAGAATGCTGTACAGAAACTGTATGGGACCCCAGTATTGGCTGACATATGAGGTATTGAAGTCAAAACAAGCTTCTTTGTCTATTTGAAACCGCATATTCATGGTTATGGGATATTATCCCATGGTAAGGCTGTATATGACAGCAGGTGGGAATCTGACCTTAAAACAGCCATAACTTTGTCAATTCTTGAGATATCAACCTCAAAATTGGTTGAGTGTAGCCCTGTATGTGCTCTACACAATGGTAACTCATTTGACATGGGTATCATTAAATATGGCAAAGTTATCCCATGTACAAGACTTTTGTACATTTGTGTGGTATAGGCAAAAAGCTGTATTGAGCTTATTTGCCCCATAACTTCTGTTATAGTTGAGATATGGGAGAATGGATGACACCATCAGATAGCCCTGATTGTTCTCTTTCCAAAAAGACACCACTTCAAGTATCTCACACTAAAGCTGTAGAAGTTAGATGAGAGGTGAATGTTTTGTTCACCCTTATTTGGCCTGAAATTGACCATAACTCCAGTAATATTGGTGCTAGCTCAGTTTGGCTGGTACCATTGGATAGCCCTGGCTTAGAGCTTTATTTTGAATACCAATTTGATGGGGTTAAGCCTCTTCTTCTGGATTTTAGATGAGAGGTGAAAATTAAGGTTTATGCTCAGCAATAACTTTTTTATTCCTTGTCCTATGGTGATGGGACTTATATTTTCAGAAGGAGGTGAGTTTCCTTTTTCTTTTGATACCTTTTGAGCTGATCTGGCTCAGCTCCATGTTTTGGTGGTATCTTGGCTATACCATTGGTTTATGGTATTTTGGCTGTCATGCTTGTGCTCTGGTTTTGAGTCACAGGCTGACAATCTCAGAATTTGATTATATTTGTATAATAACTAATAATTATTTCATTTTTTAAGATGTTGCTATAAGATAATTTGTCAAAATCAACAAATCCTATAAGAATCTCTTAATTTTTAATTTTGGTGTGTTTTGACTTATTTGTATTATTTGATAATTTTTTCTGACCTTTCTTGGAATTTTTGAGCAAATAATAACTTAAAAGTGAAATGTTTATCAATATTCTATTTTTTGAAATTGTCATTTTTTTTATAAAACTGTTGATATAATTATCATTGCAAAGTAGTTTATGATAATTTATTGATATGATTTATATCTTGGTTTTATTTATATAAACCATATATGATTTCCTCTAGTAGAGTCTTTTTATTCTTCTTATTATTATGTTCAGTGTCTTAGAGTAACATTTTATTAATTATATTATTCTTAGGGTGCTGTTAAAAGAATATAAGCCCTTAGGTGTCTTTACCAAATTATAGGAAAAATGTGAGTGACCCTATATTTTACAAAAAATTCCTCAGGCGCAGCTGAGGGAATTTTGAAATCAGTTTTAGCCATATTTTTTCCATTGTGGGATGTTAAAATCCCCAAGTGTTTTCATAATCCTTTTTTCCTGATTTCTCCAAATTGGACAATTTAGCAAAATGGCCATTTTTTATAAGGATAATTAAAAACCTTCCCAATTATGAATTTCCTTATTTTTCCAAAAAGATGGAGGGGAAAAATTTGAGAATCACAATTCAGAAGCAGAAAATTTTGAAAATTTGTTTGGGTGAGATAAGTGTAGGTGCAAAAAATGTCTTTTTTGATATTTTTTTGTTCATTTTTAGAAGTAAAAGATCTTCATATTTTTCATAAAAAGAACTGATTGAGGTGGGGCCTACGAAATCAATAAGACAGAGAAGGTTGATAACTGGGATAACTTGTATATACAAAGCAAAAAAACAATAATTTCAATCTGAATACACCTCTAAAGCAGTGGGGCTTTTTGAAAGAGGGGAGGAGAATTGGAAAGACATAACATTCTGTGTTTATTAAATTTATCTTCCAACTCTAGGGATTGTGGTTGGGCATGAAATTTCCAATTCACAGTAATGGGGGAACAGAGTAAACCTTAGAGCTGATGCTATCAAAAGGGACAAAATGAGAACAGATATTCAAAAAACATATGAATATGGGTGGATTTTCATTTGGAAAACAGAAATATGGGGAAAGCAAGAAGTATCTGACTATGGAATAAAATAAAACTGGTCTTTGATACTTATTTGAAATTGGATCAACCATATCAGGCAAGGACATCCACCTGCTCTTTGGTGCTTGGCAAACATCTTCATACCATTCCAGTCTGTCAAAATAATTTTATACTGATGGTACTGAGGTATTAATGGCTTTATAAAGCTGTTGAATTTTTTGAATTTATTCAATGAGATTACCTATGACATAAGCCTATTGGTGTTGAGTGTTGTAAATGTAATGGGGAATTCTTCTGTAACCATAATTTCAATCAAACTGGACATTGATGAGCTTGAAGGTGTATTTCAAAATGAATCCTTTAAAGTCTTTTTGTAAGGTGTGGATATGAAAATTTGATAAAAATCAAGTACTTTTCCTTTCCTCAAAATTTGTATAAGGTAAAATTTAATTGAAAACAGTAAATTTTAAGAGTTTTCAGAGAAAAAAGGCCAAAAATATTTTTTAACTCTGTAAGTATGAAAAAAATGATATTATGAAGATTTATTGTTTTACAAAAAATAAAGATTGATCCAAAAATACTCTACAAGAGATATTTATGGCTATAAAAGAAATTTCTTCAAGAGCAACTTCAATTGTCATTAATTGAGAAAAGAAATGCAGGAAATTGTCATTAAAACAGAGTCTTTAAAAAGAATATTGAAGATAAAATATTCCAAAAAGTGACCAGAGTGAATTTGGAAACAAAGTGACAAAGTTAACAATAATGAAATATGCTTTAAGTCAATTTTTGGGTGGCTCAAGGGTGAAAATGATTATAAAAGTTACAGACAATGATTCAAATTGCTTTCTAACAATTTTAAAAGGTTTAAAATCATTGAAAAAGGGTGGTTGGAGTCCTTTCTTAATTGGCTTAACTGTGTTCAAACTAATTAGACAAGGAAAAGATTCTAACATGAAGAGAAAAGTGGGGAAAAGCAGAAATTCTTTTATAGAAGCAAATTCTCTTATTCCAAAGCTCAAATTTACTCTAAAAAGCTGTGAGAAAAACATTTATATAAGAAAAGCCAATTATGGCATCATTGAACCCTACTTTCAACCAAAAAAGGGCTTTTCTTAGCCATTTTAGTCCCTTAAACCAGCCATTGCTATAGTAATACTTGGTTTATAACCTTCAAAGCATTTCAGAATATGTGTAAGAGATATTAAAGACAGTTAAGAATTTTTTGCTCTTTTTTTTTAAATTAAGGGTAGTTTTACCCTCTTGGCAAAAATTGAAATTTCTGTGGTTGGCATCAAAACCTCATAATCAATTGACTCACAGACCCTGTGACTCAATTCCAGAACAAAAGTGATGAATGTTTGCCTGAATTTTGAAATCCTGCACCTGTCAGACAAGAATTTTGTGGAGTCTGGCACCCTTAGATCCAAGATTCCTTTTACCCCCAAAATTAATCTTTCCAATTTATTTTTTCTTTAATTCCTCATCATGTGAAATACTTAAATTTTATAAATTTAATTAAATTGAAAAATTACGGTACACAAATTTAATTACTAATTCCCCATATGTCAATTCAAGTTCACTTGTGTAATACATGCACAATTTACGACATTTCAAGTCAAAAGAATTCAATTTCTCATACCTTCTGAGCTACACCCCATACCTCAAATTGAAAAAGCAAATTTATGGTTACCAAAATATGTGGTGCAAATTAAATTAAGGTTTTGAGGATTTTAAAATTTTCATATTTTCATACAGAAAATACTAAAAACTTAAATCAAGATTATTTAGATTTGAGTTACAGAATTTTCATTCAGTGGTGACCCCACCTGCTGTTTTCTGAGGAATCCAATAGTGAAATAATTTTTAAATGTTTCTTTATTGGACAAAAAGTTATATAATCTGTATTAATTTTTTTCCAAAAATTATTTTAAGTAAAAATATAATTTTGATATTCTTGAATTTTGATGCAGTTTATCATTAAAGTTTTGATTTTATATTTATATTAAATAATGAATTTATTATTTTTAATTATGAATTATATTTATTCCTTGTAGTATTTTGGATATATGAAAATACCTCTAAGGCTCACACTTCTAATGCAGGTACCTAATAAAAATGGTTTAAAAAAACTAATCAAGATTGAAATAGCCAAAAAATGTTACATCAAGATGAAGCAAAAGATCACACAAATACTGGAGAATTCATCACTCATTTGATGATTGCTTTGGAAATCCTCACAGGTAAAGTCAATTTAATAATAAATATTCAAAGAGGTTCCAGGCTTGTGGGACTTTTTTTGAGATTCTTCTGCTCTTGGCCAGTCTTGTCAAACTCCTGAGGTGACTCCTGATTGGACATATTAATTCAATTCAGTTTCCTATGAAGTGATATACTTGGATAAAGAGGCCTCCAAATCTTCAGCTGAATCCACTTTGATTATTTGAGGGGGAAATTGACTGTTATCTTAAAGATGTTGTGCTGATGACTTTAGATGGAGGTCTTCCTCTTCTCTTAAAATGACTTTCAATTATTCAAAATATTTAGAGATATCTTTTGTTTTTATTTCATTTTTTTCTCCTTGAAGTATTCCATGGGTATTTTTAAATTGAAGTGGGTATTCATAATATTCTTGGTCCTCTTGACTCTTGTGAATTTGAAAAACAGGTACCTTTCCACTTAAGAAATCTTGAGAATGTTGAATAATTTGGGTTATTTCTTCCATTGGTCTTTGTAAAGGCTCTTCCCCAATGTCTTCAAATACTTTTTTGCTTCATTATTTCTTTCTTTCTTGAAACTTTGATAATCTCCTTGATAGAAATTATGAGAAGAATATTTCAAATAAAATCAGTGAATGTGAAAAAAATATAAGAAATTGAAGATGAAAAATCCTGATAGGTAAATTACACACTGAGGATGAAGGTCTGATACCTGGAGCCTTTGGCACTTGGAAAATGCCTGTTTGGGCATTTTATTTCAAATTATTCCTTCAGACTCACTATATTTTTTGGTGCAGTTTTCATTGGAAGGAAATTTTGTTTTGAAATTTTCAAAGGCCATCTGAAGTGCATAATGAGGCACATTTCCATTGAGAGAACAGATGTGAGGAGGAAAACTCTTGAAATGGAAAATAATTTATTCTGATATTATGTTTATGATGTTAATAACTCTTTTCTTGTAAGACATGTGAAGGGCTCTAATAACCTCCAGGAGAGAACCAGTGGAGGTTTGGAGCCAAAGGTTGACCATGGCATGCGCACATTCAACTCTTGAGGTGCAAACCACACCCAGGTGACAATGATAGTTGGTAAAGGCAGGAATTTAATAATTCCTTAGAGGAAGACAGGTGCTTTCCAGATATTGCAGTACTTCAGGATTTTTCACTTGCTTTTGAATATTCTTCCAGTTTTCTTTGAACAATTTTTCATTTAAGCAATACATAAACTGAGAAATAAATCCCAAATTTATTAAGAACAACATTAATTTGAATAAAAGTGATTTGATTAATTACACAGGCTCAAAAAAATTTCAAAATAAGTCCCATGGCAAATTTCTTTCATTCAATAGGAAGATACATTGTTATTGATGTGCCAAAGGCACAACATGACTCTTGAGTCTGGAAATAGTTTCTGTAGAGAACCCTTTGAGGCCAAATACCAATTAATAACAATGAATGATGGGGGAAAACTATTGGTATTTCTGAGGACTCTCTGTAAGATGTCAATATGAAACTTTGATTAAGAATGAAGTACTTTTCCTGTCCTCAAAATTTGTATAAGGCAAAAATTAATTAAATGGAGTAATGTTTATGAGTTTTCAAGAGAAAAAATGCCAAATTTATTGTTTTTAGCTTTATGACTATAAAAAAATATTACGAAGATTTATTCCAAAGATACTTTACAAGAGATATTTTATGGCTAAAAAAGGAATGTCTTCAAGAGCAATTTTTACTGGAATTAATTGAGCAAAGAGCTTTGGGAAATTAATATGAGAAAAGAGCTTACGAAATAGTATAAAAGAGAAAACACAACTGAAAGCTACCACATTGAATCTGGAAACAAAGTGACAAAGCTAACAGTGATGAAAGATGCTTTAATTCACTTTTGGGGTGGTTCAAGGGTAAAAATGATTATAAGAGTTAAAAACAGAGATTATAATAATTCTTTTACCTTGTTAAAAGGCTGAGGATGATTTAACAAGGGTGGTTAAAATATTTTCTTGATTGCTGTAACAGTGTTTAAACTAATTATAAAAGGAAAATATTCTAAAAGGAAGAGAAAAGTGGAGCAAAGAAGAAATTCTTTAATAGATACCAATTGTCTTACTCCAAAGGTAGGATTTACTATGATGAGTCATGAGAAACATACTGAACACAAAAAAGCCAATTATGGCATCATTGAACCCTGTTTTAGACCAAATTAAGGCTGGTTTTAGCCATTTTTTACTATCTCTGGCTATTTTGGTCCCTGAAATCAGCCATTGCAATAGTAATACCTAGTTTCAAGCCTCCAAAACATGTCAGAATGTGTGTAAAAGACCACAAAACTAGTTAAAACTGCTTTAACTTGAGGGTAGTGTTACCCTCTTGGAAACAGTTAAGACTTCCCTGGTTAGTATCAAGACCTCATCATCAATTGAGTAACAGACCCTGTGACTCAATTCCAGGCCAAAGGTGAGGAACATTTACATGAATTTTGATATCTCATTCCTGTAAGCAAGGAACTTATGGGAGTCTGGAACACTTGGAGCCAAGATTCTTTTACCCAAAAAGTAATCTTTCCAATTTATTTTTCTTTAATTCCTCATCACCTATCATACTAGATATCTTAAATATGCAATTCAATTAAACATTTACAGTACCCAACTGTAATTATTGGCTCCACATATGTAAATGAAAGCTCACTTATGTAATAAATGTATACAGTTTAAAATTTTAATTGAAAATAATTAAATTCCTCATACCTTGTAAGCCACACATCACACCTCAACTTTAACACAAAAATTGAAGGTTAACACCATATGTGGTGTGAATAAAATTGAGTTTTTGAGGATCTTTTAGATTTTCATTCAGAAAATACTAAAAATTCAATTTAAGCTTAGTTAGAGTTGACTTACAGAATTTTTATTCAGAGGACACCACCTAATTTTTTATAAGGAATTCAATGGTCAAATAATTTTCATAAGTTTATTTCTTTGGAAAAGAGGTTATAATAATTTTTATTAACTTTTTTTCCAAAAATATCTTAATTTTAAGATTTTTGGTAGGAATTTCTTTTTGCTTAATTTTTTCAAGTAAAAATGTATTTTCACAATTTTGAATTTTAATGTTAAATTATAACTATAATTTTTATTTTTATATTGAGGTTTGCTTTTAAATTTCAAAAATAAATTTGTTATTTTTAAATTTAACTTGATTTTATTATTTGTGGTTTTTTGGGTATATGAAAATACCTCTAAGGCCTACACTCTTTGTAGGTAATGACTCAATGCCCAAGTATAGGAGGTTTCAGCTTCATCCTTAATAAAACAAAAACACCAGAAAGGTTCATATATTTTGAGCTGAATCCAAAAATATGAAAAGTGGAATATTCTACTTATTGTTTTTTGGGGAAAAAACATAAGAGTCACATGAGGAAAGCCTTGAAAGAGTTTTATGGCTAGGGGGTTGGTCAAAAACAATGAGGGAATGTGTCCCTCTGTATCACTTTTAGATGACAACAAAAGCAGTTATTGTTTGAGGGTGTCAATAAGTTCCACAATGGCCTTTTTCCTTTCAGTTTGTCTTTCTTGATTTTCTTGACTTGGTTATAGATATATTGAAGTACTACTGGCCTGTAAGGCTCCCTCTGACTCCATATTTGTGCCTGAATTTGCCTTGGCATGAGAAGTGATTGAGAAATGCAGGAAATTTGGGATGTCTCTTGCCAATTTGATCTTCATAAAGAAGGATGTGCCATGATATATCCAGTGGCATAACTACTGTTCTCAGGATTCTTTACTTGAAGAGTCCAAGTGGTACTCTTGGAATATTTTCTGGCATAAATTCTAAAATGACAGTCTAGTTTCCTTCAAGTGACTGTTTTAGAGGAGATTTATTGGACCTCATGGACCTCATGGTGGACACAGAATACCTTGGTGCCCTGGGAACATTATGAAAATTCTTTAAAAAAAGCCCAAGGGTCTGATATTTACTTCCGGTGGGGGGTTGGAGCATTTTTTATGCAAAAATTTGAGGAATTATTTAAGAAAAAAATGAAAAAAGGGGAAAGAAGAGGTTTATATAATAAGGAAAGAGCTTTTGAAATATGAAAAAATGAGATAAAAGTTAGGAAAAGTGAACTTAAATCAGTAAAAGCTCTGGTTAATTGAAGATGGAATGAAAAGAAATGACAATTAAGTTATTGGTGAAGTAAAAAGATTTTAGAAAGGCTTTGGATAGAGCTTTTGTTTGAAGAAAAATGGGGTCTTTGGGGTATAAATAAAGGAAATTATTTTGAAGATATTTGATGAAAGGGGCTTGGAATGCTGTTTTTTCAACAAAAGGAAAGTTGTTTGGGGGTGGGATATATTTGGGATTTTTTTTTGTGTTTTTTTGGGTGGTAATGTGCTCAAAAAAGTGAGAAAAAATGGATCAGGGGGTCTGTATTGGGAAAAAACTCTTTTTAGGGAATTTTGGCCCAAGACAGGTCTTTCCCAATTGAAAGGTGGACCAGGGCATTCCTTATTAATTTTTACTACTTTATGGCAAAAAATGTAAGGGCTTATGTGCTTTAACCAACAGCCTATTTTTATATATAATTATTATAATTTTCATAAATCAAATCATCAATGATATTAATCTGTTTTTATATTTTTCTTATTAATATTAAGGTTATTAAAAATAATATTTGTGGCTATAACATTGATTTATATGATACTTTCATGTGAGGAAAGTCATAGTACTCTTAATAATACATATTATTATTGAACGCTTCATAGAAAAGAATTACAGTGGTGTCACAGGGGCTCCTATGGAAGCAAGAGGGCCTGGCACTCAGGAATCAAAAACTCACTTGGAGGGCTTCAAAGGATAAAGGAATAAGAAAGACTTAATTTCTTTAAAGAAGAAGAATGGAAAAGACAAGTATGCCAAAGATAAAAGAAAAGAATAAGAAGCCAGAGGCCAAAGATAATAAAGGAAGCCAAAACCCAAGAAGCCAACCAAGTGAATTCTCAATTCACTGTTTCAACCTGCCAGAAAAGGAATGGAATTAGTAAAGGATATGACCACCAATATCCACTGACAGGCGAGGAAGAAAGAGAGAAAGGGTGCTAATGACTGACTTAAGATTATCAGTATTAACTTGAATAAGGTAAAAGAAAATAAAGATAAAAATAAATCCAATATATTAATTAACTGGGGAAAAAGCCCCCAGGTGATGAAAGGTGGCTGGTATATGTGAAAACTTGAAAGATTGATCCTGGAAGGTGAATCAATTGACTGTATTGTCCGAATTGGTAAATACAGCTCTGGCCATCTTGAAATTTGAACTGTGTGATGGAGTTCACACAGTGGAATGTGAAATGGCCCAATTGGGCCTAGGCCATACAGGTTGATTGAATGAGGCCTGTACGGATGAATTGAGTTGTCCAAGGAGTATTGAATTACTTGATGCCTTGACAACTGATTGAATTGATGTAATACCTTTTGAGAATTGCCCCTTTTGAATAATCCTGAATAATTTACAAACCCAACTCCTGCAGATACAGGTAGTTGGGATCCTTGAAGAGTCTTCTGATTGCCGCCATAACTTGTCAGACTGATGCGTTGAATAATCCTCCTTTGAAATGGGCATTGGATTTTGAGACCTTTATATGGAAAGATGGAAATGGGTCCTGAAAACGTCACCATTGGATTGCTGAGCAAAAATTGTGCATAATGGTATATAAAACCATATATGCACCACGCCTGCAACCTCAAGTATGGATGGCATGAAGGAAAGGAAAGAATTCCCCATAAGTTGAGGGGAAGGCTGACTGAGCTGATCTGGTGGCCTCTGGTGGTTGCCAGAGGCCATGGCTGGGATATTGGTCCATGGCCAAAAAAGGGTCCTATGGGATTTATGGCCAAAATTGTGTCCATGGGGTTTTTGGCCAATTTTGAGTCCAAGTAATTGGTGACAAAAAATGGCTCAGGTGGGCCTAATTGTGGTTTGGGACCCACCTGGCCTTGGGGGCTAGGTGGCTTCCCCCTTTGGCCTACGAACCGTACAGACCGTAGGGGGCCTAAATGGCCCCAAAAGGCCATTTAGGCCAAAACCCCACTAATGAAAGCGGTTGGCCAGAAACAAATGGTGATGGCTAGGGATCCTGGAGGCCCCTAGAAGACAAAAGGACCCCCCAGGCCTGGGGGTTGGTGAGGTGGAAATTGGCCAAGAAGGCCAATGACGGCAGGATATGGCCTGAGGCAATAAATGACCATTGGAATGGCTTATGGCGTAAGAGCCATAGAACACTTAAGGGGGCCAATTAGCCATAAATGATATGACATGCCCAATTGGCCCCAACTTGGCTCCAGGTTGAATTGCCGCAACCATCAAGGAGGAGGGTCAAACTCGTGGTTGTGACAGTACCCCTACCTTGAATGGTGAGCTCCTGAGCACCAAGATAAGGTAGAGGCCTGTTGAGGCTGTTGATACGGATTGAACAGAGGGATTCCAGAGATATTTGAATCTTGCAAAGAAAATTTTTAACTGATAATAATGTTGGCATATGAATTGAGGTTGACGTAGTTGTCTCTTGACATTTGGCTTTGAAAGTGTTGAAGGATTGAATTTGACGTAGAATTTTGGCATAAAGATTATAATAAAATAAATTTAAAGAAAAAGAAGAAATAAAGATAAAGGAACAGATATAATGAAAGGAAAAGAAAAATAAAAAGAAAAAAGAATTCTGAGGGGGAGTCCAATCTTCATCACGGATTTTGATGGTTGATTTGAAAGTGGCCAGGGACCTGGATAAAAGAAACTGATGCCAGGTGCTGCTTACAACAAAGAAGAGTAAAATAACCCTAAAGGTGCATACCAGGAGTGGGACTTACTTTTGGTAATTCCTCCCCCCACCAAGCACCATAAAATGATCAAGCTTTTGAAGAATTGGGTCCTGGCTTGTCAGGATACAAAGAATGAAAATCTTTGACAAGTTCAGGACAATTCTTGAGGTTTCAACTGGTTCCCAAGTGGATCTTTCTGGGTCTTGACTGAAACCTTTCCATTCCACCAGATACCATAATTTTCCTCTCTTGATCTTTGAATCCAGTATTCGAGAGACTTCCCATTCCTCTTCTTCTTCAATGATAATTGGAGGAGGGGGCTCTTGATGCCGATTTGGGATTGCTGATGTCTTGACTGGTTCCAAGAGTGAGATATAGAAGACTGGGTGGATGGATTTCCATTGAGATGGTAAGCATGAGAACTGACTTGCTTCAAGATTTGAAAAGGACCCAACCATCTTTCGGATAGTTTTTTGGTGGGTCTGGTTGATTTGATATTTTTGGAGGAAAGCCATACCATGTCACCTGGATTGAAAACAGGTGGACTTGCTCTACCTTTATCTGCATACCTCTTAAACCGGTTTATGGCAGCTTCAAGTTCTCTCTTGACATCCTGCTGTACTGATTGGATTTTTGTTGTTAACTTTCCAGCAGGAGTATCTTGAGTGATGTGAACTGAATCAAATTGTGGATCTCTTCCATAAACAGTGAAAAACGGGGATTGCTTGGTTGAAGAGTGATGAGAATTATTATAGGCAAATTCAGCCAGAGGGAGCCAGGTGTTCCAATCATCTTGATGATAACTGACATACATCCAAAGATACTGTTCTAGTATCTGATTTACCCTCTCTGTCTGTCCATCAGTTTCTGGATGATAAGCAGTTGACAAGTCTCTTGATATCTTGAGCTGCTGACAAAGATTGGTCCAAAAAGAAGAAACAAAGAGTGAACCTCTATCACTGACAATGCTTAACGGAAGGCCATGCTTTGAAAAGATATTCTTGATGAATAAATGGGACAAATCCAGGGAAGTGATTGAAGACATTGTTGGAATAAAAACAGCCATTTTTGAGAATCTGTCCACTATGACCAGGATTGAATCAAAGGAATTGGACAGCGGCAGTTTAGTGATGAAGTCCATTGAAAGACAAATCCAAGGACCATTTGGAATTGGAAGAGGTTTGAGGAATCCAAACTTCTTATGATGAATATTCTTGTTTCTTGAGCACTGTTGACAGGATGAAACATAATCCTTGATAAATTGAGTCATGCCGGACCAGTTGAAATCCCGCTTGATAAGTTTGAGAGTCTTCTCTTGGCCAGGGTAGCCAGCTAGAGGAGAATCGTGACGCTTTTGAAGAATACTAAGCTGAATTGTGGAGTCATTTGGGACTACCACCCGATCTTTGAAGAGAAGAAGTTGGGAAGAGGAATCAAGAGAATAATCTTGGACAGATTTACCTTTACCCAAATCTTCAAGGATACTTCTGTACTGAGGATCTTGCCATAATATCTTCTGGAATGAATCAATAAAGTTTTAAAAGGATTCCACCTTGACTGCAAAATATTTTGAGGTTGGAACTTCATCTTTCTTAATGATTTGTTGCAAATTAATTGGATTCTTGCTGATGAAGTCCTCCTCCCTCTCCGGATAAACGTCGTCCCGACATGATAAGGCATCTGGAAGAGTAGCTAGGTTTCCAGGGCCGTAGTTAAATGAAAAATGAAATTCAGAAAGGAATTTAGCCCAACGGGCTTGACAGCGAGTGAGTACTTTGGAGGTCATGAAGTATTGAAGGGAAGAGTGATTGGTGAGAACTTCAAAAGGGGAAGAAAGTGAAAGAAGAAAATCCCTCCAGCGCTTGAGAGCCCAGACAATGCCAAGAAGTTCCTTGTCATGAATTTCATAATTGAGCTCTGCTGGGATAAGCTTGCGGCTGTCAAATGCAATGAGATGTTTTCCTGAGTCAGAGACCTGACTCAGTACAGCACCCAAAGCATAATCTGATGCATCGGTCTCTAAAATGGTGGGTAGAGAAGGATTGAAGTGGGACAGGATTGGAGCAGTGGTGAAAGCCTCTTTGAGTTGGTGAAACTGACTGAGAGCTTCCTCATTGAGGGGAAAACATGAATCTTTCTTGAGGAAACTGGTGAGTGAACTGATCTTCTTTGAATAATTCTTGATGAAACCACGGTAGAAATTGGCAGAGCCAAGGAAGGATTGAAGAGCCTTGAGGTTTCTTGGAGGTGGCTAATTGAGAATCTGCTGAACTTTTGCTTGGTCCATCTTGAGGACTTCACAAGAAACTACATAACCAAGATATTCTACAATTGAAACATGAAACAGGCATTTGGATGCCTTAGAAAAAAGGTTATTGGCTCTGAGTCTGGAAAGAACAGTGGACACATGAGTGACATGTTCTTCCTCAGATTTGGAAAAGACCATAATGTCATCCAAATAAACCACAACATAAACATCAAGAAGATCTTGAACAATATCATTGACAAGATTTTGAAAAGAAGCAGGAGCATTGGTGAGCCCAAATGGCATAACCAAGTACTCATAACTGCCATATTTAGTTCTAAAAAAAGTAAAGTGTTCATCACCCTCCTCGATTCTGAGCATGTTATATGCACCACGCAAATCAATCTTGGAGAAGATAGAAGAACCATTAAAAACATTGAGAAGCTGATTAATAGGGGGAACAGTATACTTGTTCTTCCTAGTAACAGCATTGAGTTTGCGGTAATCAACACACAAACGGAGGCCACCATCTTTCTTTTTGACAAAGAGAACAGGTGCTCCTGTTGAAGAGGAGCTTGGCCGGATGAAACCTTTCTCTAAATTCTCTGAAATGTAGGCCCTGAGTGTATCTGACTCTTGTTTGGATAAAGAGTAGATCACCCCAACTGGAGGTAGAGACCCCTCCAGCTCAATATGATGATCACAGGCGCGGTGAGGAGGAAGATTTTCTTCTTTCACCTTGGAGAATAAATCCAAATATTGGTGATAGACAGAAGGGACAACCTTCAACACGGTTTCTACTTCTTCTGGCTCTTCCTCTTCATCCCACAACTCCTCCAAGGAGTCATGATAAGACGAAGGAGGAAGGTCCATATTCCCAAAGAGAAGATGAAGTGAAGATACAGAATTATCTTCTCCAACATCTTGAATCTCTTTGAAGACTTCATCTCCAGATAATGGTAATGACTGGTGGGAATTAAGGGAAGGAATATGGACAGAAGATGGAATTGATGGTGTTCTAGAATCACCAACCAGAGCTGCACAGGATTTGGAAGTAGAAGAGTCATTACGGAAAGAATTAGGAGGATCACGATAGTCCTTATGATCAGAATTAAAGGTGATCAGCCCTTGCCTCCAGTAAATAGAAGGATTAAAGTGATTTAGAAAGGCAAAGCCCATATGAGGTTTTCTCCCTTGGGAGTATCAATGACTAAAAAGCTCAATTCAAAGCTTGGGAAGGAAGGGAGCTCAACCATATATTTAGTATGGTGAGTCACAAATAAGGAAGGGGACTCAGAGGAGTCCAAAATGATAAGAGGAATCTTCTCTGGAAGTTCTGACATAGTCAATGAGTACTTGTGAACAAACTGCTTTGCAATAAATGAGTGTGTAGCACCAGAATCAATGAGAATACTGTAAAAAACATCAGAGAGATAAGAAAAAACAAACAATTTAAGAGAATTTTTGACACCAGTATTCAGAATGCACAATTGTGCTCTGGAAGGAAAACTGTGAAGACCATTGAACACAACATGGTCTCCACTCAGGCTTTTCCCTGGCTGGGAAATTGGCCTGACGATTGGGTAAGCTTGATTTGAGGTCTTTTGAAGCAAGACTCAAGACTATGCTTCCCACCACAATAGGTACAGAGACCCTCTTTGATTCTTCTTTCTTTTTCAGAATTCATGAGCTTGAAGTCCTTATTCAACAAAGAATAATGGGGCTTGTCCCTCTTCTGAAAATTCGTCTTCTTCTTGTGACTTGAACTTGAAGAATTTTGAGGATGAGAAGTACTTGATCTTGGGGCTACAAGTTTCTTCTCTTGATAGTGATTCTTCTCCTTTTGCCTTTCATGGTACCTGGTATCAAGATCCAGGGTAGAGTCCATTAAGTCCTGGAGAGAATCAATTCTTGAAGAATGGGAGGCCAATTGATCCAATATCCTGGATGGCAATCCCTTCCTGAAATGATGGATGAGAGCCCTTTCACCCCAATCCCCAATTCTTGAAACTAAACTCCAGAAATCGGCTATGTATAGTGAAACATGGCCAACTTCCTTCATTCTTAGTGAATCCAATTCTGCTTCAGCCTTTCTGACTTCATTTGGGTCACCAAAATAGAGTGAAGAGTTGAGATTCACATAAAAGCCAAGAATTGGGAAGGTAATTGGAGTCTTGATAGGTGAGATTGGAAAGATAAGGCTCAATCCATTTTGCAGCCCTGCCAATGAGAAATGAAGTGGCATAAAGAACCTTCTTTCTGTCTTGAGAGAAGTTTGCCGGATCATTATGAAAAATTAATTGGCATGACTGAAGGAAGCTTCTGACTTTGAAGGGCTGAGTCCCATCAAAGCATTCTGGTGCCTTCATAGATGGAGTCTTGAAGGCTGGTGGTCTTGATGATTGTGAGCCTTGAGGTATATTTTACATACCCAAATAGGCCACAATTATCTTAAAAAGAAATTTTGAATTATGCATATATCCAAAATTCATCATTTTTGATTTCAGAAAAGATGAATAACTTTTCATTGAGTAAGTAAATCCATGGATTTAAGGCCAGATTTGGATTCTACACAAAAATTCACCTAGGGTAGCTCCATATAGTGAATAAGCTCAAATTAACTCTTTGAGGTGGTAAAATGGAAAATACTTCAATACCACATCATCAATACCACATAAAAGATCCGTGAAAATTTTTGTTTTTCTTAATTTCACGCCAAAATAATGGGAAAGTGAGAAATCCCATGTTACATATACACTAAGAATAGTGTTATGCATGTTTTGAGCACTTAATATCATGGTATTCTTACATGGACTTTTGGTACACCCATAGTGGATATCTCACTTGAAGCTTAAATTACTATTTTGACATAAAAATTAGGCAAGGGGGACAAAAGACATCAAAGAGAGCCAGGGTACCCAACTTCTGAGGACTCAGAGGCGTGGATAGCTCCAAAGCTTGGTTCCATGGCTGATCTTGACCAAATTGGTAAACTAAACCTCTTTGGGAACTTGGTTACCATGTCACAACTACTGTAAATCTTAAGAAAATAGCAAATAACCTGCTATTTTGACCTGCCAAGGAGGTAAAGAGCTACTTACACTCCTGTAACCATGTCAATTACTAATGACTTTCCATGGATAAACCCCAAAAGAGTAATTAAAACCCTTTTTGGACTTGTATCCATTGATTTACCTCATAGCAACCAGTGAAACACTGATATTTGCAATTCTACATAGAAGTGAGGTAAAAACTTCAAAAATTCATTAAAAATACAATTCTTAATGAATCCTTCTGAAACTTTCAGGACCAGTGAAGAACTGTATTAACTATGGTACAATCAAAAATAATTACAGTTTTACTAGTAAAATTCAAAGTTTTACTTACAGTCCATTTTTGACCATTCTATGTGAAACACTGAATCTTCAAAAATTCACAGTAATTAAAACCTGTGATGAAATTGGTAATAACATTGATAAATTTGAGAAATCAATGATTATTTTGGAATAAAAGAAGATTTACTGATGTTACTCCTTTTATTCTTAACCATATTGGGGTTGGTAGTCACGTAAAAGCATCAATTAAGTAATTATGATAATCTTACGTCACAACAGATGATGCAATCATTAATCCAAAAAGTTTTATTGTTTTCTCACTCACTGGTTTTTCAGTTTGCTCCATGGCACGCCTCTGTGAGCTGTTGTTTACTTAAAAGAAGCCTCTTCTTGCTGTTTTTTCCAAGAATCATCTTATCAATTTATTAAATCATTATTACCAACAAGTAAGTATTAGTTACAGCTATTCTTAAGTGTTTTAAATCTTTCAGAATCAACCAGAAAGACGTGAAATCATAGAATCCAACTATATATTTTTTTAATACTGTTATAAATCCTTTTGATCCCTTAAATCCACAATTCCACGTCAAATTTTTCTACTTTTATCTATCAATAAGTTCTTTGGAGTATTAGTGAGTCATTTATTTTTAATTCTTAAAGTTTTTCTCTAGTAATAGTTTTCTTCAAGAATTATTTTTATAATTACTCTTGTAAAAGATAATTATATATTAAAATAATTTTATTATTTTAATAAAAGAAGTTTTTATTATTAAATTCTTCTTGTAATTGGTTGTTGTAGACAATTACTGCTCACTGTTATAATCACTAGTAGTGTATAACACGTGAAAGAAATAATTTTATAATTATTTAATTGTGGTTATAATAATTTTTATTATTATATTTCATAAGAACAGACATAGTACTGTTGATTAATAGTAATATTATCATCAGTTTCATAGTCACATCTTACATTTGGGGGCCTGGCCGTGATTTTATCCATAGACTTGGCTTTAATCATATTCTAGAATTCATTTTTGTGTTCTAAAAAACCACCATACCTACCACATCTTACATTTGGGGGCCTGGCCGTGTTTTTTGAACCTTGTACCCTTAATTAATATATTTTTAAGCTCTAAAATATATTAATTTAATATTTTTTTCTTTCATTTTAAAGTTAAAATAATTTTTATTTTTTAAATTGTTTTGGAAATCTTTTTCATTGAGGAATTTGGTTTAATTTTATACTGTTTTACACATGGCTTTTTCACATCCAAAAACTTATAAAATTATTCTTTGAGTTACTCTGAATTAATTTTCATTCAAAATCTTAAATTTTAATTTTTTTCTATAAAAAGAATAATTTTTTAATATTAAAAAATATAAAACATATAAAAAATCTTTAAAAATATTTTAAATAGTATAAAAAATAATTTTTTCTCTTTTATAATTTTTTTTAGTGTCTTTAATCAAATACTGTGCAGCTGGCAACAGACTCAGTAAAAGATATATCACTAGTCCAGAATCTTCAGAAGCAGAATCTGAAGACAGTATTGAGGTGCAGATTGCTAAAAGAGGCACCTTATTTAACTCAGAAAAAGCTAAATTACCACCAAAAGGTGTGTATTTTATCTTATATTTCCACCTTTTATCTTTAAATTAACGTGAAAATGGTGCATACCAGAAATGGAAGCAACTATTCAATCCAGCCAGATGGATGTGGACAAGGAAGAGGCAAGACCAAATCCAGAAGTGCCAAATCTTCCACAAGAAAGACACATCTGGAGGATGTCAGAGTTGCCCCCCATTCCCCAAGGTCTGTACCAACAGATTTTGACATGAATTCTGAGCCTGAACTAATCCATGATATTATTTCCAGGGCTGAACCATTTTCAAGTGGCAGCAATAGAGATATATCAATGCCAGTACAAGAATTGGTTCAGAGCAGCCAAAGAAGAAGAGTGGGAAATATGCCCAAGCCTTTGGCAGGGGGCCATGAACTCCTACTTACACATCAAGAGCTTTCTGTGTCAGGAGAAGACCATAGAACTCTTAGGAGGATGGAGCCCCCTGTCTTGCAAAGACAAGGTCAAAAAGATAAAGAATTGGTTGAAGAACCAAAGTCTTTTATCCATAGACCAGAAGAAAGAGTTGGAAATGACTCCAGATTTGGAGACAGAGGCACCAGTGGCGTCTACCAGCTCCAAACCAGCTCCAGAAGTGTCCAAGGACAAGCCCAAGGGACCTCAGAAGAATCAGAGAGGTCCCAAGAACCATCAAGGCAAAGGAAAAGGCAAAGCCAATTGGCACAGATCCTACCCACAAAGGTACAGGATCCCCAAATTGGAGCCTTCAGCCGTGGACAGTGTCTTCAATATGGCCAGAACTCCGATGGAATTCACAGCCAAGGAGCAGGAAAGGATGAACAGAAAGTTTCCACGCAAATAATTGGTGTAAAAACTAGTATTAATGTAGAAATTGGTAAACTTGATAACAAGTTAACTAAAATTGCATCAGATATAGTTGAATTAAAGAAAAATGACAAGAAATACATTGAATTTCACCAAGTAACAAATGCCAAACTTGACTTAATTACCAATTCTTGCATAAGAATTGAAAACATGTGCCAAGTTCAACATGAGGAGATGGAAGATCTTTCCATTTTTAAAATGAATGATCAACTTAAGACTCTTCAAGACCATGTCTTGAAGATAGTTGAGAATACCAATCAATTTGCTATACACTTAGCAAAAAGTGACAGTGAAAGGCAGAAGTTGAAGAATGAAATAATTGCAAGTGTGGAAAAAATTCATAAGAATCAGGAACCACATATGCCAAGACATTCTACACCTTTAACTGAAGAAAAACTTTCTGTTAAAGAAAGTCTCACCCCATTCTTGGGAGAAAATGCCTACTCTGCAAAAGGTATTCCCAAAATAGAAGAATGGCCAACATTCTCTGGTGAAGGAGAATACAATCATATTGAATTCATCAGGACTATTTATATGTTGCAAGAAGACTTTAATATACCTGATGAAATCATAGTGGGAAAATTACACTGTTTGTTTACCAGAACTTCAAAGAAATGGTATTACAAAATGAGAATTGATCATGGTAAACATGATCGGTCTTGGTGGAAATCTGAAGTGATTATCAAATGGGCCAATAATTCTTGGAGGTTTAAAATTGAAAATGCCTTTGAAAATGCCATTTTTAACTCAGAAAAAGATAAACCACTTACTTGGTTCTTCAAACAAAAAGACAGATTATCTGCTTTACAACCAGATATGTCTGACACTATGATTAATATGAAAATATTAAGAAAGTGTGGAGGAGAATTGGAACATGCTATCAAAAGCAGATGTGTAGAACCCTGTTCAACAGAAGACTACATTAATGCTATGGAAGATATCATTACCAGAACAAGAATTGGTAAAACTTGGTCTAAAATCCCAACAGAATCCAAGATGACCTCTAAGATTCCCAGAGAGGATAAGAGACCAGAATAGCCTGTCTTAAAGTGTCATAAATGTGGAAGCACTTCACATTTAGCCAACACTTGCACAAAAAAGACAAAAATCAATGAAGTTCAAGTCATTGAAGAGATTCAGTGTACTGAAGAGAAGGAAGAATCTGATCAAGATTCTGCAGTCTCTGAAGATACACCAGTAGAGGACTATCCCATTGAAAACATCACAGCTTTCTTTGAGGTCACAGAAGTCCATACCCACTTGCCACAGTACAGTGAGGATTGCTGCAACCTGACCAATATCCAAGATGCCAGAATGTGTAAGACAAAACCTGCTAGAGGAAAGGGTTATACTGCTGGAGCATCCTGTATCACATCAGTTTTGATGAGTGATATTGAAGCCAAAGTAAATTTGGATACAAGGGCATTTTGCACTTGTGTGGGCAAAGATTATCTCCAAATTATACTTCCTGGATGGAAGAACCATCTGTTACCAATAGAAGGTGTACAATTTAGTAGTGCCAGTAACAATATGTACCCCTTGGGTATATTAGACACTAATCTTGTATTCCCACACCCAGCAGGAAGTATAAGGATGAAAACTGAAATTGTTGTAATGGATAATTGCACATCTCAGCACATCATTCTTGGAAATGATTACTTGAATATCTATGGTATTGACATCAATAACCATAAAGACAGATATTTCACAATTGGGGATAACAAAAGACAAACATTTGCCTTTTCCAATATGCCAAAACAAATATCTGTGGTATCTTCTGTCAAAGATACTTATAAAGATGAATTTGTGTCTAATAAACTTGTTGAAGCACAGATTAATCCATCTTTGTCAACAAAAATGAGGAATGAACTTATTGACGTGTTATACACATACAATACTGCATTTGCCTCTGATAATGAACCATTAGGTGCTATAAGAGGACATGAGGTTGATATTACTCTTAATATTGACAGACCATATCCCCCAGTACTTAGGAGACCAGCTTATCCAGCCAGTCCCAGAGCTAGAGAAGCCTTGGATAAACATATCCAAGAGTTAATTCAACTTGGTGTACTAAGGAAAGTAGGCCATAATGAGGAGGTTGAGGTGACAACACCTGTTATCATTGCTTGGCATAATGATAAGTCAAGAATGGTTGGAGATTTTAGAGCTTTGAATACCTACACAGTTCCAGATAGGTATCCAATCCCTAGAATCCAAGAAACCTTGACTCAATTATCCAAAGCCAAGTATATAACATCAATGGATGCATTGAAAGGATTCCATCAGAATGTTTTGACGCCCAAAGCTAAGAAATTACTTAGAATCATCACTCACTGTGGTATTTTTGAGTATCGTAGGATGCCATTTGGCATTAAAAATGCTCCATCTCATTATCAAAGAATGATGAATACCATCTTCCCCACAGAATTGTCTGAAGGATGGCTTATCATTTATATTGATGATATTATCATATGCTCTGACTCATGGTCTTTGCACCTTGAAAGACTTGCAAGAGTACTTCACAAAGCTGCAGAAGTGAATATGAAGATCTCATATAAGAAATGCAACTTTGGTTTTGAAGAACCTAAAGCATTAGGACATGTTGTTTCTGGTTTAAGCTTGGGTATTGACAAAAATAAAGTGGCAGCAGTACTACTTAAGCCAATACCCCAGAATAAAAAAGAAATGATGTCTTTTCTTGGATTTTCTAGTTACTATAGGCAACATTTGAAAGACTTTGCAATTCTAGCCAAATCACTCTATAGAATCTGTGATCAACAGACTGTATTTGAGATGACACAGGAAAGAATTAAAGCTTATGAGAAGATAAAGAAAGCCCTTACAGAAGCACCTTTACTCCTCATGCCTGACTGGAATATTCCTTTTAAGTTGTACATTGATGCATGTGGAGATGGATTAGGGGCAGCCCTACATCAAGTCCAAATTATTGATGACAGACCTACAGAAGGACCAGTTTGTTATATCTCAAGGCAAATCAAACCAACAGAAGCCAGATATGGTGCAAGCCAAATGGAGTGCTTATGTTTGGTATGGGCACTTGAGAAATTGCACTATTACCTTGATGGCAGTGTTTTTGAAGTGATAACTGACTGTAATGCGGTAAAATCACTTCTTAACATGAAAACTCCCAACAGACATATGTTGAGATGGCAAATAGCTATTCAAGAATATAGAGGAAACATGACTATAGTTCATAAAGCAGGAAACATTCACAAGAATGCTGATGGACTTAGTAGATGGGCTTTAGCCAACACTCCTGATAACCCAGCTTATGTACCTTTGGAATCTGAACCACAGATTCCAATTGAAGGAATTAACATAACTGATATTGGGACTGAATTCTTTGAGGAGGTTAGAGAATCTTATAAGCAAGACAAGAATTGCCATATCTTGACTTCTTTATTAAATAAAGACTGCAAAGATACATCTTTAGTTAATGCACTTGATGAAGTTTGGAAAAATTCCTATTCTGAAGGAAGATTTCACTTGTTTGATGGAATCATTTACCACAGAACAAAACATTCTTGTGTTATGACATTGTGCAGTAGATTACTTATCAATACCATTCTTCATGAATGTCATGATAGTATCTACTCTGGACACCTTTCAGAAGATAGAACACTTGAAAAAGTGAAGAACTGTGCATGGTGGCCATCTTGGAGAAAAGCAACCATTGAGTATTGCCATACCTGTGACAGATGCCAAAAAGCAAACAGGAGTACAGGCAAGAAATTTGGACTTATGATCCATATTCAAGAACGAAAATCCCCATGGGAAGTTGTTCACATGGATTGGGTCACAGCACTTCCTCCAAGTGGTGACAGAAGCTATAATGCTTGTCTAGTCATTGTAGACAGATATAGCAAAACTCCCATATTCTTACCATGTCATAAAGATGACACTGCTATGGATACAGCTCTTCTTTTATGGAGTAGAGTTATTTCTCATACAGGATTATTTAAGAATATCATAAGTGACAGAGATCCCAAGTTCACATCTGCACTTTGGACCAATCTTCATAGATTATTTGGGACTAAGTTATCATTCTCTACAGCATATCACCCTCAGACAGATGGGCTAGCAGAGAGGATGATTCAAACTTTAGAAGACATGATCAGGAGATTTTGTGCTTATGGATTAGAATTAAAAGACTCAGATGGCTTTACCCATGACTGGTGCACTCTGATACCTGCATTAGAATTGGCATACAAGACATCAGTCCATTCTTCCACAGGACAAACTCCTGCTATGTTAGAAAAAGGATGGAATCCAAGACTCCCAGCAGACACACTGAGGAAAGACTTGATTGAAATTCATCCTACAGCTTCCAGCTTCAAAATAATGCTTGATAAAGTAAAACACCACGCAAAACAAAGTATGGATGATGCTTTTGATTATGCAAAACAGAAGTGGGACAAGAGTCATAAAGTACCAGACTTCAAAGTAGGGGACTTAGTTTTAGTTTCAACCTTGAATTTTAATAATATCAAAGGCCCAAAGAAATTTGAAGATTATTATGTAGGACCTTGTGTTATTGTTGCTTTACATGGAACCAATGCAGTTCAAGTGGATTTAAGTGGTGAATTGGAAAATAAACACCCCACATTCCCAGTCAGCTTGATAAAGCCTTATCAACCAGCTGACAAAGAATTGTTTCCTTTAAGAAACCCAACTCCTCTAACTGTGCCACCTGTGGAACAGAATGAAGACAAAAAGATAAAGAAAGTCATTAAAGAAAGGAGACTTAGGGGTAAAAATCAGAGAGAATATGTTGTCAGATATAGAAATCCAGTACATGAAGATGAATGGATGGCAGAATCAGAAATACCTGACTCAGATAAACTCTTAAGAAGATTTACACATGAAAGAAGGCCACAAGCCTGAATATGTCTATAAATGTGCTTTAAATTACTTGATCTGAGTAATGTAAAGAGGTTGGACAGTGGACATTAACCCCCTTTGGGGCCTTATTCTTTTATCACTAATAAAATTGTAGTACAATTTTATTTTTTGGTGGGAGGGAATGTGAGCCTTGAGGTATATTTTACATACCCAAATAGGCCACAATTATCTTAAAAAGAAATTTTGAATTATGCATAACTCATAAGTCATGCATATATCCAAAATTCATCATTTTTGATTTCAGAAAAGATGAATAACTTTTCATTGAGTAAGTAAATCCATGGATTTAAGGCCAGATTTGGATTCTACACAAAAATTCACCTAGGGTAGCTCCACAGAGTGAAGAAGCTCAAATTAACTCTTTGAGGTGGTAAAATGGAAAATACTTCAATACCACATCATCAATACCACATAAAAGATCCGTGAAAATTTTTGTTTTTCTTAATTTCACGCCAAAATAATGGGAAAGTGAGAAATCCCATGTTACATATACACTAAGAATAGTGTTATGCATGTTTTGAGCACTTAATATCATGGTATTCTTACATGGACTTTTGGTACACCCATAGTGGATATCTCACTTTAAGCTTAAATTACTATTTTGACATAAAAATTAGGCAAGGGGGACAAAAGACATCAAAGAGAGCCAGGGTACCCAACTTCTGAGGACTCAGAGGCGTGGATAGCTCCAAAGCTTGGTTCCATGACTTATCTTGACCAAATTGGTAAACTAAACCTCTTTGGGAACTTGGTTACCATGTCACAACTACTGTAAATCTTAAGAAAATAGCAAATAACCTGCTATTTTGACGTGCCAAGGAGGTAAAGAGCTACTTACACTCCTGTAACCATGTCAATTACTAATGACTTTCCATGGATAAACCCCAAAAGAGTAATTAAAACCCTTTTTGGACTTGTATCCATTGATTTACCTCATAGCAACCAGTGAAACACTGATATTTGCAATTCTATGTAGAAATGAGGTAAAAACTTCAAAAATTCATTAAAAATACAATTCTTAATGAATCCTTCTGAAACTTTCAGGACCAATGAAGAACTGTATTAGCTATGGTACAACCAAAAAGAATTACAGTTTTACTTACAGTCCATTTTTGACCATTCTATGTGAAACACTGAATCTTCAAAAATTCACAGTAATTAAAACCTGTGATGAAATTGGTAATAACATTGATAACTTTGAGAAATCAATGATTATTTTTGAATAAAAGAATATTTACTGATGTTACTCCTTTTATTCTTAACCATATTGGGGTTGGTAGTCACATAAAAGCATCAATTAAGTAATTATGATAATCTTACGTGACAACAGATGATGCAATCATTAATCCAAAACGGTTTATTGTTTTCTCACTCACTGGTTTTTCAGTTTGCTCCGTGGCATGCCTCTGTGAGCTGTTGTTGACTTAAAAGAAGCCTCTTCTTGCTGTTTTTTCCAAGAATCATCTTATCAATTTATTAAATCATTATTACCAACAAGTAAGTATTAGTTACAGCTATTCTTAAGTGTTTTAAATCTTTCAGAATCAACCAGAAAGACGTCAAATCATAGAATCCAACTATATATTGTTGTAATACTGTTATAAATCCTTTTGATCCCTTAAATCCACAATTCCACGTCAAATTTCTCTACTTTTATCTATCAATAAGTTCTTTGGAGTATTAGTGAGTCATTTATTTTTAATTCTTAAAGTTTTTCTCTAGTAATAGTTTTCTTCAAGAATTATTTTTATAATTATTCTTGTAAAAGATAATTATATATTAAAGTAATTTTATTATTTTAATAAAAGAAGTTTTTATTATTAAATTCTTCTTGTAATTGGTTCTTGTAGACAATTACTGCTCACTGTTATAATCACTAGTAGTGTATAACACGTGAAAGGAATAATTTTATAATTATTTAATTGTGGTTATAATAATTTTTATTATTATATTTCATAAGAACAGACATAGTACTGTTGATTAATAGTAATATTATCATCAGTTTCATAGTCACATCTTACAATGATCCAGAAGAAGAAGCTGCTTGAAGATTGGCCATAATTTGAGTCATCTGCTGCATAATGGCCAATAAAGATGGTTCAGATTGATGAGGGACAGGCTGATCAGACTGGGCTAGAGTTGGCCCTCCAGTACTTTGGGATGCCCCCACAGGAGCAGGAACACCTTCAGTACCATCAGACTCTTCCTCTTCCACAGAATTCTCCTCCTCCTCATCATCATCTTCACCTTGAACCTTGAGACCGGTTCTTGAAAGTCCTGGAAAACCGCCAACCACTCCTGATAGTGAAATTGATCTTCTTGGCCCTCTTCCTTCCTTCCTGGATGGTGCTGCTCCTTCCATGCAGGGTCCTCTATCCAATTGGGCCCTCAGTTGAGAAACTGCTGCGGTGCCATCAAGAGGAACTCTTGGAGTTGGAGTAAGAGCAGCTTGAGCTCTGGCCTGAGATCTGGTTTGTATTTCAGGGGGTGAATGTTTGACAGGCATGATTTCAGGAATAAAAAGTTAAAATAAAGGAATAAAAAATCAAAACTTTCTTGAAGTATGGAATCAACAATCAAATCTTGAGGAAATCAATGAATCAATTAAAATCCTCAGGTACGTCAATCAATCAAAGTCAAATGAGTCTTGAAGTCAGAAATCAATATCAATGAAAATCTTGAAGTCAATAAAATCAACCAATCAAATCAATAAAAAGAAAATCTTGCAGAGAAAATCAATCAGCAAATGAATTCTTGAGTCAAAATCAATTTATGTCAATTCTTGATGTGAAATTCAGCAAAATCAATGAGAACTCTTCAGGTCAGTCAATTTTCTTGAAGTCAATGTCAATTATATCAAATCAATTATCAAGTGAATTATTCCTGAAAATCAAAATTCTTGAAGAAAAATCAAATTGAATCCTGATATGAAGAACGTGTCTGAATAATCTGATGAGAAACCTGAAAATCAAAATGATAAGACGCTTGGATGAAGGATAAAAATGAGATTGATGATTGAGATTAAGATTGAAAAGGATAACAAAAATACAAATTGGGTCAGCTTTCAATTTTCAGAATTCAGAATGAATGAGAGAAAATTGAGAGGTGACAAAGAATGATTAAATTCATAAGTGTTAAAGAGTCATAATTTCAAAGAATGAATGAATGAAATTGATGAAGAGTGAATTAATAAAATGATGAAGAATGAATGAATAGAATGAAAGAAGTTATGAGTTAATTAATATAATGTCACAGGGGCTCCTATGGAAGCAAGAGGGCCTGGCACTCAGGAATCAAGAACTCACTTGGAGGGCTCCAAAGGATAAAGGAATAATAAAGATTTAATTTCTTTAAAGAAGAAGAATGGGAAAGAAAAGTATGCCAAAGATAAAAGAAAAGAATAAGAAGCCAGAGACCAAAAGCCAAGAAACCAACCCAGTGAATCCTCAATTCACTGTTTCAACCTGCCAGAAAAGGAATGGAATTAGTAAAGGATATGACCACCAATATCCACTGACAGGCGAGGAAGAAAGAGAGAAAGGGTGCTAATGACTGACTTAAGATTATCAGTATTAACTTGAATAAGGTAAAAGAAAATAAAGATAAAAATAAATCCAATATATTAATTAACTGGGGAAAAAGCCCCCAGGTGATGAAAGGTGGCTGGTATATGTGAAAACTTGAAAGATTGATCCTGGAAGGTGAATCAATTGACTGTATTGTCCGAATTGGTAAATACAGCTCTGGCCATCTTGAAATTTGAACTGTGTGATGGAATTCACACAGTGTAATGTGAAATGGCCCAATTGGGCCTAGGCCATACAGGTTGATTGAATGAGGCCTGTACGGATGAATTGAGTTGTCCAAGGAGTATTGAAATACTTGATGCCTTGACAACTGATTGAATTGACGTAAAACCTCTTGAGAATTGCCCCTTTTGAATAATGTACCAACCCAACTCCTGCAGATACAGGTGGTTGGGATCCTTGAAGAGTCTTCTGATTGCCGCCATAACTTGTCAGACTGATGAGCTGAATAATCCTCCTTTGAAATGGGCATTGGATTTTGAGACCTTGATATGGAAAGATGGAAATGGGTCCTGAAAATGTCACCATTGGATTGCTGAGCAAAAATCGTGCATAATGGTATATAATACCATATATGCACCATGCCTGCAACCTCAAGTATGGATGGCATGAAGGAATGGAAAGAATTCCCCATAAGTTGAGGGGAAGGCTGACTGAGCTGATCTGGTGGCCTCTGGTGGTTGCCAGAGGCCATGGCTGGGATATTGGTCCATGATGGTCCATGGCCAAAAAAGGGTCCTACGGGATTTATGGCCAAAATTGTGTCCATGGGGTTTTTGGCCAATTTTGGGTCCAAGGAATTGGTGACAAAAAGTGGCTCAGGTGGGCCCAATTGTGGTTTGGGACCCACCTGGCCTTGGGGGCTAGGTGGCTGCCCCCTTTTGGCCTCATTGGATTAGGCCAAAAGGGGCCTAATTGGCCTATGGACCGTACGGACTGTAGAAGCCATAGGGGGCCTAAATGGCCCCAAAATGCCATTTAGGCCAAAACCCCACTAATGAAAGGGGTTGGCCAGAAACCAATGATTATGGCTAGGGAGCCTGAAGGCCCCTAGAAGACAAAAGGACCCCCCAGGCCCAAAATCAAAGATGAAGGCCTGGGGGTTGGTGAGGTGGAAATTGGCCAAGAAGGCCAATAACGGCAGGATATGGCCTGAGGCCATAAATGACCATTGGAATGGGTTATGGCATAAGAGCCATAGAGCACCCAAGGGGGCCAATTGGCCATAAATTATATTACGTGCCCAATTGGCCCCAACTTAGCTCCAGGTTGGATTGCCGCAACCATCAAGGAGGAGGGTCAAACTTGTGGCTGTGACAAGTTAGGAATGACAGATTCGCTTCTCATCAAAATAACTGAAGCAAAAGAATATCCAATTCAAAATGAGATATATTAAGCTGCATACAAACCAATTTTATTGATTTCAAGGATGTTGAATTTTTAAAATTAAAAAATTAACAGTTCAAATTGAATTCAACTCCAATTTTTCAATATTTTTCTTCAAATTATTAAGGTTACAAGTTCAAGTTAGTTTGAAATTTGCAATTTATTATTTTTCTCTTATGCTTTTAAAAATGAAAATAAGAGTTTTAAATTGTTAATTTCCCTTTTTATAAAATTGAGTTTGAAATCTAACTTTAAGCATTGATGATTTTTATCAATAGGGTAGGAATCTCTAAAAGATATGAAAGAATTAGAAATTTAATTTATTCATTAAAAATCTGATGCAGAGATTCTGAAAATAAAAGGAAAACTTATGAAGTATTAATTTATCTTAAAACTAAATAAAACTATAATTTACATTTTAATACATAATGAAGAAAATAAATGTAAGTTTTATATTTAAATTCAAAATATTATATCAACTTGTATTTTTCTGTAAAGCTTTTACAATTAAATATCCAGGTTTTTTTATTTTAAAAAAATATTGATTAATTTTCTTGTTCTTTTGAAAAGGAAAACTAATGTATTAATTAATTTTTATTTATATTTTTCTATAAAAAAATGTGGTCTATATTTTAATCAAAATATTTGATTATTGATGAAGATTGTCAAAAAATATTTCTTTTAAATTCTCATGGAAAAAAGGGTGTAAAATACAGTTATAAGGGGTCTTTTATACAGATTATTGGAAATATATCAGTATTATATTTTTGATAAAAATATGATATATAATTCTTTAACGAGAAAATATTCAATTATTGATGTGAACTATGAAAAAAATAATTTAATTGCATTTTTATGCATAGAGAGCTGTACAAAAGAGATATAATGTGGTTTTTACACAAAAACTTGAAGAGATATGTAGGTATTATATTTGTACACAAGGTATTTGAGAAAAATATGATTTATATTTTTCAATGAAGGTGATTTTGCAATTATTGATGAAATTATCAGTGATAATTGTTTTCAATAAATTCTCACACCAAAAAGGCTGCAAAAAGAATACTTGAAAAGGCTTCAAGCCATTGTCTCAGTTTTTTAAAAAAAATGAATGAAAAATATATAATTTTTTGATTTTTTTTAAAAGAAAACATTGAATTATTATTTCAAATTATCAAGCATTATCCTTTACTCAATTCCCATGCCCAAAAGGGTAAAAAAATAGTAATAAGATGTGTTTTTATAAAAAAAGAATCACATATTTCATATTTTCCAATAAAAAGAAATATTAAATTATTAATGGCAATTACCAAAGTTTATGCCACTTTCAATGAAAAAGAAGCTTTAAAAAGATTTCAAGCTCATTTCCCCTTGTTTCTATGAAGAGACATAATGAAAGATCATATTATTTGTATCTTATGAAGAAAATTTGAATAAAAAATACAATTTATCTTTTAATGGTAGTGAAGGTTAAGAAATAAATATAAAATATGTATTTATGAAAAAAATTGAAAAAATATATATTATTTATTTTTTTCCAGAAATAAAAACAAAAATTTAGGCTCAGTGAAAAATACAGAATTATTCACGTTGGATGTGTCACAATATCTAAAAAAATTAAATAATATTAAGAAACCTACAAAAAAGCTAAAGAATTGTCCAAAATAGGTTGAAAACTCTTCCAGGCCCCCAAAATGTCAAGAAAACTCCATGAGATAGTAATAAGAAGGCTCTAGCTATGAGCTGAAATAAGAGTAATATTAAAAAATAATTTTAAAGCGCGCTACTATAATAATATAGTGATGATGGGTTTATTGAAATCCCTGGTTTACCCAATTATCTGTCTGAAAAAAATAAGAATTGAAACAATAATTGAAATTATAATCATATCTGATCAATTTTAAGAGTAATTCTGTTTGTGACAGCTTTACCATGTAATGATTAGAAATAAAAACAAGATGATTCTTTATTTTTGTGAGGAGAAGACCCCTTTTTATCTTAATCCAGGGTAGTGAGAAGATATCAACCGCTGCACATTAACACAGAGTGAAAGGTCCCACTCCTGTGGCTCACTTGTGCTTCCACAGGTTCAATTCAGCCTTACATTAATCTGAAATGTGGTTTTTGGACCACAAGTTTCCAATTTTACCTCATACAGGGTGAAAGGAATTTTTTACAGAGCCTTCAGGTTTTTTTTTGGTGCTTCTTATGCATCAGAAAATACAACGTACACATCTGGGGCCTCTGATTAGTTAAGCTAGTAGTAATAAACGATTAATCATCAATTGAATAGGTTTGATACCTCATAATCTGATTGTATGGGAGAATTCGCCAAAGTACCACTCAATAAAAGAAGGAGTGGAACTTTATAGAACTTATCATGAGTAATCAATAGATAAAAGCCCCTTTGGAAGCTTTGAAAACCCTTAATTCAATTTTATGGGATAGTATCCCACAGTAAAACTTGGTGTGGGATTATATCCTTAAATCCATGATACCTTTGTTATTTTTGAAGACAAAGAGCTAAAGATTGACTCCAATTGTAGCCACAAGAAGTGCTACCGACTTTGGATTAAGTATGCCAAAGTTATGCAGGATTAAAGTATTTTTTGTTTTTCATAAAGTATTATTTTCCTTCTTTTGAGAGAAAAGTATCAATAGAATTTGATATGTGTAGTATAAAAGAAGAAGAGTTCCATTTTTATTTAACCCTGATTAAGCCCTTCCAGAAAATATTCTTCATGTCTTGCCTCTAATAGAAACTGTGGAAATTAGATTGGAGGTGAAAAGATGTTATTATCTTTCTGGGTTATTCAAGTAACATTTGTGTTTCAATTTTTGATCAAGTGGTGCACAGGCTTGGAGATGGTACAATTGGATAGCCTTCATTGAAAACTTTCATGAAATACCCCAATTGGTGGTCTTTTTTCCTAAATATGTATTTTAGATGAGAGGTGAAGGTTAACGTTTATGCTCAGAAGGAGTTTTCCATCTCTATAGCTTGGCTAATTCTTATTGTTTGTTAATAAGAATAATACATTTTGAAGATAAAAGGTTTCCATCTTCAGATGACCACATTTACTGACTAAAGTCTCTAGGTTCTTCTATTTGTTTTCGTGGCCTTATTGTACCTTTATTTGGTTTAATAAAGGTGAAGGATGTGTGTTTTACTTCTACTTGTGTACCATGTTTATGGTACTTTTTGAATTTAATGCTTGTGCTCTGTTTTGAGTCACAAACTGACAATAATAATTCTTCAAAAAAAGGCTTACTTCGTTTATTATAATTTTCAATAACGGTTATAATGTTATTTAGATACTCTACTTACCAAAACAATAAAATTGACAGGGGACCATACAGGTTGATGAAATATAAAATATTTCAAGAGAAGTGCAAAATTGACTTTGGCTTGATGGGCTTTCCTATTTCTCCAATATCTTTTCTCTGTAGTGTTCAATGAGCTTATAAGGAAGGTAAATCTTGACTTCAAAGAATTCATGGGACATAATAATTTCTGTTATTCCTATTGATTTGTATATTGTCAAGGTTATCTTTGCTATTCCATCATTGTGACTAATACTTTCCCATTTACAATGAGGGAATATAATAAGAAAAAAATTAATTGTATAAAGAATGAGCCATTGAATGGACTTGGGTGTTCCAGATGATGGCAGTGCAATATTTTCTGGTAGACTGGTGAGCCATGATAGAAAGGTTTTCTCTTTCGAAATACTTTTAAGGAGCTGTAGATTAAGAGTCTTTATTCTCAATCTGTAGCTATATGTATTTATGACTGATGGGATTCTCCTAAATCTTGATTACGTTTCAGATGTCTTACTTCCTTTTTTACTGTCCTGGGATGAGATTTGTTCTTCGGAGATATGGGAAGGAGAACTTAGTTTAGAGTTAAATTAACTTCCTATTGATGCAATTTATTTTTCTTTTTCTTTAGCTCTTTGGATGTTTGGAGGTATAGGAGAGGTATTATTTCTTCTTTTGAATCAATATTTCTGATAAGTATAATATTTGTGTGGACAATTCCATGGGAGAACCTCTTGAAACATCCTCAAAGCCTGGGTATTCCTGAAATTGAATATTTCCCTCAATATTGATAATCTCCCAGATTTCTGAGGAAAGAAGATTGGAAGTGTGAGATGTGGATTGGTGTGCCTTCCAATGAAAACCTTATCTATTGGTGTTGGTGTCTCAAGTTTAATAAGGGGAGCTGTTTGCACTTTCAGTAGCTTTTACTTCCCTCAGATAAATCCATTATTTCCTTTTTGGTGATTTTTTTTCTCCCTTCTTCAATTATTATTTTCGGGATAAAATATTCTTGTGTAAAAACTTGATTGATCTTTTCATTAAGCATTTATGAATCTGAAATATTGGGGGTACGTAATACTGCAGTCTCTCAAAATTTCCATTAGAGAAGTATGCAGAACATCTGTTATCATTGTGAGTGTATTTTTCTAATAGGGAAAGGCCTGAATTATGGTGTATTGGGATACATTTTTGTATAGAATTGTCTTTTGTTGGCTCAAATTTTCCACTTCCTTCAATTTATGATCTCATACATGAGGGGGATTCAAATTCTTGGGAAATGTGGATGTACAGACATTCTTGATTTCATATTTTGGTAGATCGGAATGAAAACAGAATAGATTTTCTGGATGGGATAAAAATCCTCCAACCTTTTGTAGCGAAAATGTGTCTCCAATTAAAAAGAATTAATGCACAATGTATAATTAAACCATTAGTAAGCTTATGTGTTTTGGAAATCTGGATACCTTTCCACAATTGGTGAAGATCTTCATAAATTTTCCTGAGTAAAATTTTAAGCTAAGAGGATGCTGGGGTGAGTGCATATAGGAAAAGTTTTTGTGATTTCAGAAATGGTTCTTCCGGCAGATTGAAGAAAACCAGAACGATTACCCCCAAAGATATGCTTTTGGATCCATGTTCGAAGCCAAATTGATTCATACTGTTGAGATATACTCCAGAAACAATATTACCTGAATTTGAGCTGTAAAAATCTCTGTGGAAATGTTGCAATTACCTCCATATCTTTCCAGAAAGAATATATTTATCATATGGAGAAAGAGGCTTGGTATATTTGACTGATTTCTGAAGTAAGTCTTCAAAATAAGGAAATGAAAGCTTCTACCCCAGCAATTCCTTCAGGATTTGATGATAAAGTCTCTTCATTAGGGGGTAATTTCTTCAATTAATATCTTTCTGGAACAGATCTTAGTTGCACAGATCCTTTTTCCCATAATTCTTCAGGATAATTTCTCAGAATTTGTCATTTTGTTGACCAAATATAGAGCCTTGAATTTCTTCATTTGAGGCTGGTAAAGAATATTGAGAAATATTGAAGCAGGATTAGAAGTATACTGTTTCCTGAACCTTTTTTTTCAAGAAATAATCTCTTCTTAATTTTTGACAAATAATTTCAAAGTTTATGGCATATTTGAAGCTTTTGGCTTCCATATGAGCACATAAATAATTTCAGGTGCTCTAATTCAAATTTCTTATTGAATGTGTGGTTACTTATATTATATTTAGTACTTTCATGGGAAGCTTAAATCATGGCAAAAAGAGACGTCGTATTATGGAAGGATAACTGAGGGTAATTGAACAATGAGCTGTCTCATATGTTTACGATTTTCCCTTTATTATCTTTTCCCACTGTAGTGTTCTGGTTGGAGAGAATAGTTTCTGGAATCTGTGCTGATAAAGGAACCTTTTCAGCATTTTGGAATACAGATTTAGCATATTAATTTATTGAGTAATATTTCAATCCAAAGCTAATCAAGCATCTTTTGGAAAGGAGTACCAAGTACAACTTTGGATTTTCTAATAGTTTTAGAACTCTCTGTTGACTTATCTGAGGGATTTTGGAGCCATATTGTAAAATTTGGATTGAATCTTGGTTAGTTTGAGAATATCAAGGTGTTATCTTATTATAAATATTGATATTTTGAGGAGATTAATCAAGTCATGATATTAGATAAGCTGCCTGGATGAATTTTTTTAGATATTTTATATTATCTTTGTAAGATTATTGATACCTTCAAACACCTTGGTATATACTTCCAGAATATGAATAGATACTTTCTAAGCACTTGGGACAGTTTCATATCCAAACCTTGTTAAACTGGAGAAAAGGATCTGTTTCAAGGGAGGTTTTTCTAAGGTGATACAGTTACTAAATAGCCAAGATGGGAAAGATTGAAATAAAAAAATAAAAAAATAGAATTCGAAAGATTTCAAGTGGGAGTTCTAAACATAATGTGCTCCTTGACTGGAATTTTTATATTAACCTGAAAGAAAGAGAATTTTGTGTTGGAATAATAAATCAAGATTTAAATTTGGAATTATTTATTCTTTTGATTTCTCTTATCATAATTTCCGATATTTCAGTGGTGTTTTAATACAGTTATCTGCTGTTCGGAACTCTCATATTAGGGGTATGAGCCATAATTTTCAAATTGAGAACCATAAAAGTCCAATGTTACTTTATATGTAAGGAACACATTGTATCGGAGTTTCAGTATTAAGGGAATTTATTTCAAATAAAAAGTATAATTAATATCTTAGTAACAGATTTCAAGAAACTGGACTATATGTGCCTAACTATGTTTAATAATTTATGATGTTTAATCCTAGGGGTGGGGAAATACAATCTACACAATATCAAATGCAACTACAAAACATTATTAGTCATTTCTTTTATTCTCAAATAAGAGATAAAAAGCTTCAAATGTTTTATCAAGGATTCCTAGTCATGTTCCTCATACGTATCAAGCTAGGAGAAAGATCAATATTTTCGCTTAATGAAATCCCCATTTATTTAATTTACTGGGAAGCCCCAAATCTTTCTGGAATATTCAATTCTCAGGTATATTTGGTGGTATGTTGCCATACTAATTCTATGTTGAGGAGGAACCTGATGGTTTTTCTGATGTAGGAAGCTGAATTTTTGTTCTCTCTCTTTTTGAACAGGGTTTTGGTCCTAATTGTATATAGGCCTCATCTAAGAACTGAAGAAATTTCAAAAGCTCAGAAGATCTCCAAGATTTATTTCCAACCACATCCTGTTTCTGACAATCTTTGCTGTCTAAAATTATCTCTTAGCTCAAGAAACAGTCTTTCATTTCTTTAAAGTCGCTTATTAAACGCCTAATGACTGATTTTTTACACAAAGCTATTTTTCATGCTATGAAAAATTATTCAATAAGTGGAAATTAGCCTATAAGAATTTTGTTGAATGTATTAACCTTTGAGGCGTAGCTTTTCTGCTATCCCCAGAGGTTTTCATTTAGGTCCCAGATTGAATGGTGCCCTGGTTTTCCTTTTCCATATTTTCCTTCTGAAGGTAATTCATATTGATAGAATTGAAGTCCTGTTTGCTAGTGTGTTTAATTCTTCTTTAATATTATACATTTAGGTTCCTACATTCATATGATAAAGGATCTAAGTCCCTAAGAGGAGCTCTGACATCAAGTAATTCCAAGTGGATGAAGGGATTTGAACCGAATGATAAATATATTTTAGGAAGCCATAATTTTGAAGTGAAGAATGTCCATAATCAAGCCATTGTAATCCCTAGGATCCAGAACTCATAGGCCTTTTGAAGACATTATAGTTTGATGGGATATTAAGGAAACCTTTTCAAAAGCCTTCTTGACTGTAGAGTCTCTGTCTAGATCACAAAGACTTTATTAAATATCATCCATATCATTACAAATCTCCTGATATTGCTCTCTAGTAATGGTTTTCTTAGTTGAAAGATGGTTTTTCAGGAATTCTTCCTAGTGAGATGTAGGAATTTTTGGAAGGTGTCCCATTGGTACTGAAAAATAAATAGCTCCTTTTACTTAATCTAAAATGAACTTTCCAGGGGCAGATTTTGCTCTAGGGATTCCAAGGTCTTTTGAAAGCTGTGAGATATTATGGGACTGCTTCCTAACCCTGTTTTTTCTTGATTGGTCCTCATAGATTTGCTGGATTTCTCTTCCAAGGATCCTCAATGAGTTCCCTTGTAAAGCTGAGGGCCCAGATGAAGATAAGCGTTTACCTTCTATAGGAAGAATAAAATAGTTATCTAAAACATGTTTTGGATGAATCCAATATTACAGGTTACCTTCAGCCATTTCAGTATTATTCTCCCCTGTGTTGCTAGAGCTCATTATTGATAAAAATAGATATTTCAAACAGAGAAGTATTGAAAATCAAAGAGAAATTTGAAGAAGCAAAATTTGAATATAAGCTAGGAGATTTGGGATATATTGTTTGATTTTATCAAGAAATCACAGATAAAATTTATCTGAATATATATCAGCTTAGTAATGTAGTAAGAGTAAGGATCTTATCAGATGGATATAGGTATTGTCTATTTGAGTACCATGATCCTCAAAAAGAGCTTAAGTTATTAAGAATGAACAATATAAGGCTGAAATGAGTTTTTGGGTTCAATAAGATAGATATTAATTAGTCTGGGGGTGAAAATTATGATTTATTAGAGAATCCTGAGAGAGGAAGTTGAATTATCTAATTGGATAGCTGAAGGCCATTTCAGCTCATGCATGGGCTTATTAATCAAAAATAAATAGATATATTCCCAAAAAAACATTCAATATCCTTATTTTCTACCAAAAAATTCAGGTAATTAATAATAAACAACACCTTTTTTGAATATCTGAGATATTTAGATTATCCAGTCAAAGCTAAAAAGGATCATAGATTCTATGAAAAATATAATAATACTTTCTTGTTGGAATACCTAAAAACATAAAAAAAGCTTTGGTGATATTTATGATCATAACCTGTTCCTGGGTGATACCAACTTAAGCTGGTTGGACCTCATAAAACTATTGTGGTAATTGATTAGAATTACATAAGATTCTTGAGTTCAAGTACAATCCAAAAGAATTTATGAGTAAAATCATTTGTTTTCTTAAGATAAGAATAAGGAATATTTCCTTTAAATATCTGGGGAAATAAAATCTCGAAACAAGATATACTGTCAATTTTAATGTTCAAAGCTTAATGTATGGTTTCCATACAAGGGTCAAGGAGATAGTGTTATTACTATTACAAAAGGAAGTATTCAGAAAGATAAAAGCTATAATTGTGTAATGGATAGTACCTTTGAGTCCACTTCAGTTTATCCTCAAGGAAAATTGGGAATCTTGATTAAATCCAATTGTGAAAAATACTTATGCTAATCCCCTCTCTACTTAAAAAACCATGTTATACACCAAAAAGCTAAAAGAAGTCAATTTTACCTTATAATAATGCTTCATTTGGATCTTCAATTGATACATAATCAGCCTTAATGACAATTATCAAGTCCCTATTGCAGAACCCAATGTATTTTGATGATATCTTGGATTCAGACCTTCAACCAAGCTTACTTCAATCATGATTCAAAAGTGTTTTTTACTAAATGGGATAGAATTTTGCCAAGATATTTCGAATTTATTTGTTTTATTCAAATGTCTTTAAGAAAGGAAGAACCTTTCAGATTTCGATCATCCACACCTGACAATCCCCTTCTTGAAGGAATGGGGACATTTTAGAACAAACTCCTGTTAGAGGACACTGTATGTGTCAGGATGACTCTGTGAAATAGTAGCTACAATACTAAAATTATCCATTTGAAGTGGTCATAAGATGTTTGAAACAGCTTAATTAAGGGGTTTTACTATTACTAGTGATGGCGAGTTCTTCTTAGAACCCATGGTGAAGCACGTATCAATTTTTTAACTTTAAGAAGTACTCAAATAATTGGATTAATAATTATGACCTGTTCATTTCCCATGAGCAATATTGTTCTTTGCAATATTACTATGTAGGAACTCAAGAGAAGGATGGGTGTTCCTCTTTTGGGAAGAGGGAGTTCCCTTTTTATCCTGAATAGGGGTGGAAGGACTTCTGTTCCTCACCACATAGTATTAGTGAAGAGCTTTTTCACTCCAATGTGTTAATTTGTAGTTTCCAAAGTTCTGTGTTATCTGTATTGTGCTCAGATGTGGCTTCACAACCACATCTGGTCACCTTTACCAAATGCAGCTTCAAATATTTCTCCTGGAGTCCTCACAGGTGTGTTTTGACAGGAAATATGCATAGAAATCTGTAAAGAATGAATCAATGGATTCCATATTAGTCATACTATGCGGTATTTTAGGATAAAAGTATTCTTTGATGGAATTGAAACCCCATATTTGATGGCATGAGAGACTATACTACAGTATTGGGCTTTTCCCAATATGGTGGTATTTTGACCTTGAAGCTGCTATAGCTTTGTCAGTTTTGAATATAGAGAGCTCAAAAGTAACACTTTCTTTACTCATTGATGTGCTCTACACAATGGTCACTCATTTGGTATGCCTAAAATTAAGTGTTACAAAGCTATGAAGGCTTCAAAGTCCATTATTGGAGCTTGCATTTTTCATGAAACCTGTATAAAGGTATCATTATCCTTGATAAATTTTGTTCTAAAGGTAAAAGAGGGTCGTTGAGGGTATTATTGGAAAGCTCAAGTTCCAATATTTTTAAAAAACCCACTTAAGGTATCTCAAACTAAGATTGTATAAGCTAGATGGGAGGTGTAGATTTCACTCACCCTTATTTGGCCTATTATTGGCTCTAACCTCTGTAATTTTTGTGCTAGCTCAATTTTGGTAGTACCATTGGATAGACATAGTTGAGACCTTGAATTAAAAACTCATTGGTGTGGGTTTCTGCCTATTTCCTCTGAAATTTAGATGAGAGGTGAAAATTAAGGTTTGTGCTCAGTTCTGGGTTTGAGCTGGAATAACTTTGTTATTATTTTTGCTATGGTTATGGGAGTTGTACATCTGTAAATGGGTTAATTAAATCTTTTATTTTGGATTCCATTATCAGCTGTTTTGTTTCAGGTCATTTTTGGTTGGGATCTTGCTCTAACATTGGTTTATGGTATTCTAGTGTCCTGCTTGTGCTGTGGATTTGAGTCACAGGATGATAAAAGGATAACACCCCACAATGAATTTCTGAAATAATTGCTTTGAAAAAATATTCCAAGATACAATTAATAATTCTTTCCAGAGACTCCCACCATCATACTGATCTGATTAATTATTCAAATAATATAAAACCAATTAGCCACTGGGTTGATTGTCTCACAGCCATGCATCAAATGATTTAAAGAAAGATTATTTCTGAGAATAGAATTTCCCATTTGCAATTTACAAAAAAACAACATCAAGTTATCCCAATAATGAAGCCGCTCAACATGTCATCATTTACACAGAACCACCTTGAATCAACCTAAAATCATTAAGGAGTGAGATGATGATTTCATTACATGTTATGTTGTCCAGTGAAGCCAAATAAAACTTTTATTTTAATTGGAAATATGGAAAAGCCGCAGTAATATAATTTATTTCTGGATCATATTCACAATAACACTACAATTCATTTCAAAGGTATCTCACAAAAAAACATTATATGAAATAACACCAATATTTTTCTCACAACTACAAAAGCATTTTGGCCTCCTAGAAGGATGGAAATGTGATAAATTGATCAAATATAGAGCCCCATTCAAACACTTTCACTATACCCTGAGATGATTTCCTCAATGATTTTCAATTTATGCATCTCTTATAAAAAATTAGAGCAATGCAACCAAATCTGGCCAGACACAACCCCATTATGCAATTGAATAGTAAAAAAATGCTTTCCAAAGACGCAATTAGCTTCTGTCATTACACCATGAACAGAGCTCACAGTGTGACCCACTGGAAGACTTAGCCAAAGCCCCAATCGAGTATTTCTCAATGGCTTTGGCCCATCAACTCATAAGCCACAAGCTGTTCTGCCTCAGGAACCACTTGTAGCCTGTATAAACCCCCTTTGCACCTGTAATCGCTCTTTTATATGCCAATAAAGCCCTGGATTGGGCTATTTTTAATTCAAAAAAATGACAGGGCCGTATGGCCTGTCTGAACAGGCTATTCAGCCCTGTATAGTCAATTTGCTCTATCATTCTTTGGGGGGTTTCATTCAGAAAACCTCCCAAAGGACAAAGAAATTATTTTGTTTTTTTAAAAAATAAACCACAATGGGAATATATAATGGTCATTCTTAAATGAATTTTAATCAATTTTGATTGAAATAAAACACCAGCAAAAAAATCATTAAATTAAAAAAACAAAAAAACCATCCATATCAATAAAAGAAAACAAATGATTGCAATTTTATTTCTTTTTTTCTTTTGAACTTACAAAAAAAGAATGAACTAAACAAAATTTACATGAAAATGAATACGAAATGTCATTAAATGAAAAACCTTGAGTAGAACCAAAATGAATCAAAATTAAATTTAAATAATTTGAAAATTATAGAAAGAAACATAAAAAATAAAAAAAATGAAAGCTCAAGGATAGAGCTTCTATACTTTACATTATCTCAATAAAACATATTCCTGACTGCATATGGAAAGAAATAATTCAATAAAAAGTGCCTTACATATTTGAATTGATTCCTAAATGGAATAATGGCAATCTCTGTCAATTAATACTTAATAAAAGAATGAAAAATAACCTTCAATAAAATTATTTCTTATTTTGAAAGGTTTATAAGAAACCAAAGCCAAAAATGAAAATTATTTACATAATAAAATATGGGTAATATAAATGAAAAGACTGTTGGGCCAAATATTGAAGTTCCATTTATATGACTTTAAAGCCATAATTTATTGTGATACTTGAAAAAAATTTATACTTTCAATAAGACAATTCCAAGCCACAAACTGACACATATCAAAAGGAATTCAATACAACAACATTAAATATTATGTGCACCATTACATATTACATAATTACGCAATAATCTACTCTTTTATATTCATTAAATGAGAAAAAAACAGGAAGCCTTTGCCAAAGCCACCATTAATATAATTGGAATTAAATTTTATTTGTTAGAAGATTATATTTAAAACTAAATTCAGATTTTTGAAAGAATCAATATACTGGAAATAATTGGCCACCAATTTCTAGAACTCTGAATGCCTTTCAAAATGGTGAAGTTTGACATATAAAAATAAAAAAACTTTAATTCTATTTTTTGAAGGCAAATTGAGCTCATGTTCCAAAATGAAAAATTGAAATTTTGAAAGGAAGTTTTCTTTTTGAAAATTTAACCCTTATTCAAATGAGAAAGCCAAATCCAAGCTTAATTTGAGTAAATAAGCGGTTCCAAAGAGTTGTTTTCCAGGATATTTTCCTTTTTCTAACATGTTAAGTTTTACAAGAAAATCAGGTTTCTTCAAAGAATATACTTTTCGTTTTTTTGAAAATTTCACATTCTTTCTAGATAAAAAATTCTTCAATAAGAAAGAAGACGTGGGTTTTGACTCCCCAAAAAATTACAGGACTTGAGAATTTGGTGCACTTTCTATTATATAGTATATAGTAAACTAATACATCAAATTTAAAACAGAAATAGGTTTTTTAATGAGCTATTATGGCACCATGTATCATTTATTTTCAGGGTTTTCACCTTTGTTTTCCTTTTTTACCTTTTAAAAAATTCTACTTTGTGAAGTCTTCCCAATTTTGTAGTACTTACAATGAACCCCCTTTTCTTGGATTTGAAGATTACACAAACCCAATAATTTGCCAAAATTCATTCGATTATTTAGGATTATATGTATATAAAGTTTTTTGGGTCTTCAACTTTTGTATTATTACTTGGTCTTTGATAAATCAAAACTTGCAAAAGTTCAATATCACACCAGACTCTCCTTTAGACTTTTGCCTTTTTTTTCTTTATTTCAATTAAAAAATACTTCTTGTATATTTAATTCATTAATAAAGATATTAATTAACATTGTAATCCATAATTAGTATTGAATCCCACTTTTTGGATTTGGAGATTTAATACTTTATTTATTTATGTCATAAATCATTCTAAAAAATTTATAATATATCTTTTACATATTGAAATCTGTCAGCCTGTGACTCAAAGCCAGAGCACAAGCATTACAGCCAAATACCATAAACCAATGGTAAAGCCAAGATACCACAAAAACATGGGCTGAGCCAAACCAGCTCAAAAAGTATCAACAAAAGAGGAAACTCACCTCTTCCCAAATATACAAGTCCCATCATCATAGGATGAATAATAACAACATTATTCCTGCTCAAAGTTGTTGCTGAGCATAAACTTTAATTTTCACCTCTCATCTGAAATCCAGAGGAAGAGGCTTAACCCCATCAAATGGGTATTCATAATGAAGCTCTAGATCAGGACTATACAATGGTACTATTCAAAGTAAGCTAGCACCAGAACTACAGAAGGTATGGCCAAAATAAGGCCAAATAAGGGTGAATAAAATATTCACCTCCCATCTAACCTCTAAAGTTTTGGTGTGAGATACAGAAAGTGGGGTCTTTTTGGAAAGAGCACAATCAGGCCTATCTGATGGTGCCATTAATTTCACCATATCTCACCTGGAAAAGAAGTTATGGGGAAAACAAGCGCCATACAAATTTTGACAAAATCATACTTATGGATAACTAAACTTGTACATGGCATAACTTTGCCATATTTAATGTTACCCATGCCAAATGAGGTACCATTGTGTAGAGCCTATCCAGGTTTACACAATGAACCAATTTTGAGCTTAAGATCTTGAAAAATGACAAAGGTATGGCAGCTTTAAGGTCAAGATCCCACAGTTATACCAATACAGCCTTACTGTGGGATAATATCCCCTAACCATGATGATGAGGTGTCAAAAAGACAATGAAACATTTTTATACTTCAATAACTCATAGTTAATTCAATACCGGGGTCCCATACAGGTTCTGTACAGAATTCGACGTGTCATACACGTCAGAAGAGGGCTGTGTGGTCCCCAGATGAAAGTTTTCACCCTGTATTGGTGAAAACTGCGCAGATGTGGTTTCAAAACCACATCTGAGCCCAATACAGTGTGTACAGGCTTTGTGGAAACCACAAGCCAGTACTCTGAAGTGAAAAACACTTCACTTCCTCTATGTGGATGGTCTAGAGGGACATTCCACCCCATTTGAGGATAAAAGGAGGCCTTTTCTCCACCATAAAAGGTTTCCTCATCCTGTTCTTAAATTACTAAGTAGCACAACTGCTAAATACAGCTATACTCTTGGAAAACAAGTCAGGTAAAATTTAAATTGAAGTATTGTAGTTCTTATTATAGTAATCCAGCTGGTAAGACTGCAACTAGTGCTTTCAAAAGCACTCACCACCACTATTTCTTAATTAGAAAACCCTTATCAACCATACCAAACCTTTTTTTAATCAATTTTCATCATTTTACAGTCATATTTAAAGCTGTATATAGCCTTATTATAACTTCATCATAGACTCAGACTGACATTTTGGGGGCCTGGCTGTGTTTTTTGAACATTTTGGACTATTTTTCATGCCAAAAGTGAGTTTTTTCTTTTAAGATTTTTTTCATTAACATTATTGTTTCTTTCTTTAGTGTGAATTTATTGAAAAATATCATATATATATATTTATTATTTTTTTTGAGTAGTATATTTATATATACTACTGTGTTTTTTTTACTTTATTTCCACATGGTTGATTATAATTTAATCACCACAAGTGGCATTCTGGGCATGTTTTGCATATTAAATCACTCTAGCCCTTAATTCTGTTCTTTGATAATTGAAAAGTAAACCTCCTTCCTGTAAATAACAGTACTGAATGTGTGGTTGAGCATGCTGATAATTTCAATTTCCCATTACATAGCCACATTAGATTATAATTGTTAAACACAAGTTAATCTGCGAGATACTGGTATACAAACAGCATACCAGAAATCCACAAACTGTATTCTTGACATGTAATTGATAATTTCAAATACACAATCATAATACAGGGGAATAATATAGAAATATGTTTCCCAGAGGCCATCCTTAGACATGCAAACAGCATTTTAAGAAGTTTTAACTGACATAAGCCCTCTTTTCTCTTTGATTTGGTGGAAGAAAACTTCATACCACTTGAAACCCAATCACAAGGCAATCCACCTGTGACAACTGCAGAACCAGAAAGAAGCAAGGGCAAAGGAAAGAGGCATAGTGAAGGCCTCATAACAACCAAGAAGTGGACACCAATTGCAACTCAGAGGAGTAGGAAACCACAAAACTCTGCATCAATAAAAGGTAAACCAACCTTGATATGCTGTACAGGGAGGATTACAATAATTGACCCAGCTGTAACCTCTAAAGGCAAATTTCCAAAAGCAGTAGACAATAAATTTGTACAAGGCACAGTCATGGCTAAATACCCTAAGAACATTAATTTGTTGACTGCTTGCAAACACTGATATGTCACCTGTACACCTCAGCAACCTTGGAATCACAAGGAACCAGCCAGAGGAAAGGGAAGGCCTGTTCAGAACCAGAATACCTGGAAGAAGACACCTTGGACACAGTGGTTGATGGCAAGAATCTTAGGGAAATCATACCCACACTGCCATTCACTTTTAAATTCAACAGAGACCTGAAACCAAAGGACTGGAAGGATATGAATCAAGTTCTTCAGCTTCACCAACTCCTCAAAGATCTTTACAATGTAGAATGGACAACAAGAGGTTCAACCTAGCATCCCACTGAGAAGAGCTTGGAGAAAGATGCCAGAAGATATGTCTCAAAGAGATACCCTTCAAAGACCTTATGGTAATCACCAAAGGTTGGAATCCCACCAGGAATTTCAGACTCCTGGAGGAGAGGAAAACCAGGATAAGGGAGAATCAAGCCACTATCCTAGCTATTGAAGAGCACCTGAACCAGACAGGGCCTACTCTTATTCCTTCAGGCTCACAAAGAGTAGACCAGCCCAACTCCTCAGTGGCTTCACACCATTTATGCACCAGAAGATCAGTGGCCAAGAGTCACCATTCTCCACAATCCCAGGTATTTTCCAGGAGAAGACAAGGATACAAGGGCAAAAACAAGACATCTTTCAGCCAAAGGCAGAAAGAGTCAGACCCAATGATCCAGAAGCTGTTGGACTTGGTGAAAGAAGTACACAAGAGCTGGAGATAGTTTTAAATGCTTCTAGATTCAGTAGCCCCAATTTTAGAAATATTACCACCACTCATAATGAACACAGTGTTGTTAAACATGAGAGTAACATAAACAGTGATGCACTGTGGTTACAAATTTCCCAATTTGCAGAGCAAAATCAAAAGCAGTTTTCAGAGCTGGAAGAAAGCCATGAGAGGATGCAAAATTAACAGCCTCCATGGATAAAATTGTTAAAGCCCTTCAAGAAGGCCATGCTTAATTGAGAAAAGCCTCTGAAGACACCAATCAAAGACTGAATCAAGTCTTTGAAGAACACAACCACTGCAAAAGGGTCAGGGATTGCCTGGATCAAGACTTAAACAAATTTCTTAATTTCTACCAAAACATGAAGCCCCAACCACAAGGCCATGTTTTGGATAATCCATACCACCAACAAGACATCAAACCAGATGCCTTTTTGGAGAATAAGGCAAGGTCTCCATCTCAATACCAAGATGGAGAGAAAATGTCTTATTCTGAGAAGTAAGCATTAAAACAGCTTCCAGAGGCCTCAAGCTGGCCCAAACACTTTGGAACAGGATAATATGATCATATGGAGCTCATTCATCATATTGATGGGCTCTTCATTGATGTACCAAGCATACCAGACTACTTGATTACTGCTAGATTGAAAACAGCATTAAAAGGACATTCTAGTATTTGGTACACAGATATAAAAGAAATCCATGTCAGAGGAAACTGGCCATTGTGGAAGAGTCAAATTATCAAAATGTACAGCAATGGTACTTGAATATGGAAAAAGACCATGGCATTTGAAGATGAAAAGTACTCTGTGGACAATGATCCATATGAGTGGTGTCTTAGACATTCTAAAAGACTGAAGTTCATTGATCCTCAAATGAAAGTTCAGATGAGGAATCACAAAATCTTGACGCAAATGCCAGGAGAGCTAGAGAATGCAGTAAAATGCAGATGCAACTAGATTTGCACTCTACATGACATTGCAAACACCTTACAAGATGTAAGGAAAAGAACAAATATGGGAAAATATTCCCAATATAAAAGCAATAGCTTCAAAGAGAAACAACCTTTCAGGGTAAACTTCAAGGATAAGCCCAAAGAAAGAGTGGCATAAGTTACCAAGAAGAAAAACTCTTTTCACAATTGCGGGTCAACAGATAACTATCCCAATAACTGTCCAAAGGCAAAGAAAAAAGTCTATGCAGTTGGGAAAGTCCCAGAGAAAGAATCCACAACAGAAGATTCTGACTAAGACTCTATGGGTGATGCCATCGGAGAACCTTCTGATGACAACTAAGACCCAAAAGAAAAATTTGTAGTGGAGTACCAAGAGGAAACGCAACTAGAAATTCAGGACATACAGCTAGAAGAAGGCATTCCACAGGACACTGCAAACAAAATCTTGTGTAAACACACACAAGATGCACAAAAATTCCTAGTTAAACCAACTAAAGGAATTTCATATATACATGGGACAGCCAGAAAGATTACTGTGTGTTGACAATTTTCAACACCCATTGATAATTGACAGTGGTGCACACTGCTCAATAGTGGCCAGAGAGTATCTGGATAACCACTTCCCAAACTGGGAGAAAGAGCTCATGCCAACTGAGGAAAAGAGCTTTAAAAGTGCATCAGGGAATATGAAATCCATTGGTACAATTATCAAAGATATAATTATACCCCATACAAAAGGTAATATCAGACTTGACCCAGAGTTTGTTGTGCTTGAAGAAGCCGACATCCAAGTACTTTTACTGGGAACAGACTACCAGAGGATGTATGGCATTGATCTTTACAATAGTAAAAACAGGCATATTACCATAGTTATAAACAAGGAAAAGAAATTTTCACTTCATATATATACCAAATATCTACCCATGACCCACTGGTGGAATTACTGAATGAATCCAGAGAAGGCCAATTCAGTACCAGCCTCACCAGTAAGAAGAAACTTATTTTACTGAAGATGCTGAGGAAAAATAGATGAGCATTTGCCATAGGTGAAGAGCCTTTGGGAAAAAAAAGAGGCCATAATACCAAGGATACCACATGCACTAGAAAAACTGGAAAAAGCCAAATTCATAACCAAAATGGATTGTATGAAAAGCTTCCATGAGAATGGAGTCAAACCAAACTCCATGAAGCTTTTCAGGATTATATTCCATATGGGTAAATATGAGTATACCAGGATGCCATTTGGCATCAAAAATGCACCAGCCCACTTCCAGAGAATGATGGACACCACATTTCAAGAAGAAATATTGGAAGGCTGGATGGTAGTATATATTGATGAAATGATTATATACTCAGAGACATGGGAAAACCATGTGCAGTACATAGACAGAGTGCTAAGTAAATGCACACCCATAAATCTGAAAATTTCACCTAAGAAGTGCAATATTGGCCAACAAGAATTACTGGCACTGGGACATCAAGTTTCAGGTCTTAGTCTGGCCATAGACCAGAATAAAGTAGCAGCAGTACTGCAGAAACCAGTACCAAAGAGCATTAAAGAGATGCAATCTTTTCTTAGGTTTGCTACCTACTACAGAAACCACATCAAAAACCTTTCCCACATAAATAGTTGCCTGTACAAGGCTTGCTTTAAGGATTTAGTTTTTGAAGTCATCAAGGAGAGGAGGGATGCATATGAGAGGATCAAACATGACCTCACCCATGCACCTGTCCTCATCTTACCTGACTTGGAACTTCCATTCAAGTTATACATTGATGCAGCTTGTAGTCAGGGCCTAGGGGCAGCCCTTCACCACAAACAAATTCTGGATGGTGAACCAAGAGAGGTATTAATATGTTACATCTCTAGGCAACTGAAAGATTCAGAAGCCAGGTATGGGGCAACCCAAACTGAATGCTTAAGTTTAGTTTGGCCTCTAGAAAAGCTCCTTTACTACTTGGAGGGTGCAGTCTTTGAAGTCTACACAGACTGCACAGCCTTAAAGTCTTTACTTAACATGAATACTACTAATAGACACATCTTGAGATGGCAAATACCCAGCCAAGAGTCTAGAGGTAACATGACCTTCATATAAAAAGAAGGAAAAAGCCACACCAATTCAGATTGCCTCAGCAGACGGCCACTGGACAATGTCAAAAGCAACTCAGCTTATGGCCCTGATGTAGAAGCCAAAATCCCTATCCATTTCATGGAAATAGACAGGAGGCAGAACTTCAGATTCTCTGAATGGGCACCAGAAAGTGGTACCCCAGAAAGTGAAGACACTGACTCAGAAGGAACAGAAACTCCCATATCAGGGATAAGCTCCTCAGAACTAAATAATGAGCTCTTCAGTGCAGTAATGAAGACTTATTCCAAACACAAACATTATGGCATATTGTTACAACTCCTCCAAAAGAAATACAGGAGTCCAGAACTGGAATCCCAGTTAGAGTAACCCTGGTTGAGGGACTATAAGGATAACAAGTTTTTCCTTATAGATGGACTCCTTTATCACAGAGAAAAGCACACAAGTGCACTCACAGTGATAGACAAGGACCATATATCCCTCATCCTGCAAGAGTGCCATGACTTCCCCTATATGGGACACATTAGTGAATACAGGACCAAGGAAAGAGTAGCAAGCACAGCTTGGTGGCCCAAATGGGAACAAGAGTTGAGTGAATACATAAGCACTTGTGAAATATTCCAAAAGGCAAACAGAGAGCATGGGAAAAAATATGGGCTACTTAATCACATAGAACAATGCAAACACCCATGGGAAACCATCAATATGGACTGGGTCACAGGACCTGTTCCAGGAGGTGAATAAAATTTCAATGCCTGCCTAGTCATAGTTTATAGGTATAGAAAAAGTGTGAGGTGCCTACCATGTCATAAGGAGGACACAGCAATGGATACAGACTTGTTATTTTGGGATAACATCATATCCACATGTGGAGTCCCAAAAATCATCATTAGTGATAGGGATTCAAAATTCACATCAGAATTTTGGACCAACCTCTATGACATGCTAGGTACAAAGCTTGCATTTTCCGCATCTTACCATCCACAGACAGATGGTCTATCTGAAAGGATGATCCAATCCATGGAGGATATCCTTAGAAGGTTCTGTGCATATAGCATGGAATATAAGGACAATGAAGGATATACCCATGACTGGTTCACAATTCTACAAGCAGTCCAACTGGCTTACAACACAAGCCAGCATTCTACCACAGGAAAATCATCCTCTCTTGTAGAAAGAGGGTGGAGCCCCCCATTGCCTGTGGATCACCTGAAGAAAAACCTTCTGACTATTCACCCTACAGCCTAAGACTTCCATGAAATGTGGAAGAGAGCTTGTGAAACAGCTTCCAAGTGCATAGCTGAAGCTAATGAATACAACAAGCAGAGGTATGACAAGACACATATGGAACCAGACTTCAAAGAAGGGGACCAAGTGTTAGTCTCTACACTCAACTTCAATAATCTTAAGGGACCAAAGAAAATGAGAGACTCACTTGTGGGGCCCTTCACTATCATTAAATTGGTAGGGGAAATGCAGTGGAGGTTAGACTCGCAGAGGAAATCTCTAGGAAACACCCAGTATTTCCAGTAAGGCTAGTCAAGCCATAATTCTAAACAGAAGAGGACAATGTCCCCTCCAGGAAGAAGACTTCCACTCTACCAGGAATAGTGGAAGTATAGGACTCCCCTGGCCCAGTGAAAAATATCATCAAGGCCATGAAGATTAGACTGAATGGTAAAGACCAAAGACAATATTTGGTCAGATTTAAAAAACAAACAGCAGAAAAAGACAAATGGTTGGAAGAGATGCCATACCAAATAGGAACCTCTATCTAAAGAGATTCAGAGCCTCTAGGATGACTGAATAGTCTCATCAATGATGAGCCTTTTTTGGAGGGAGGGTATGTCATCCTGTGACTCAAAACCAGAGCACAAGCATGACAGCCAAATACCATAAACCAATGGTAAGGCCAAGATACCACCAAATCATGGATCTGAGCCAAACAAGCGCAAAAAGTATCAAAGAAAAGAGGAAAAACACCTCTTTCCAAATATACAAGTCCCATCATCATAGGAAAAAGAATAAAAAAGTTAGTCCTTCTCGGAGTTGTGCCTGAGCATAAACCTTAATTTTCACCTCTCATCTGAAATCCAGAGAAAGAGGCTTAACCCCATCAGATGTGTATTCAAAATGAAGCTCTAAGTGAGGGATATCCAATGGTACTACCCAAATTGAGCTAACACCAGAACTACAGAAGGTATGGCCAAAATAAGGCCAAACAAGGGTGAATAAAATATTCACCGCCCATCCAACTTCTACAGCTTTATTATGAGATAATTAAGGTGGTGTCTTTTTGGAAAGAGCACAATCAGGCCTATCTGATGGTGCCATTTATTTCCCCATATCTCACCCAGAAAAGAAGTTATGGGGAAAACAAGCTCCATACAGATTTTGAGAAAATCATACATATGGATAACTAAACTTGTACATGGCATAACTTTGCCATATTTAATGTTACCCATGCCAAATGAGGTACCATTGTGTAGAGCCTATCTAGGGCTACACAATTAACAATTTTGAGCTCAATATCCTGAAAAATTACAAAGGTATGGCAGATTAAAGGTTAAAATCCCACAGTTAGACCAATACAGCCTTACTGTGGGATAATATCCCATAACCATGATGATGAGGTGTCAAAAAGACAAAGAAACATTTTTATACTTCAGGGGTCCCATACAGGTTCTGTACAGAATTCTACGTGTCATACACGTCAGAAGAGGGCTGTGTGGTCCCCAGATGAAAGTTTTCACCCTGTATTGGTGAAAACTGCCCAGATGTGGTTTCAAAGCCACATCTGAGCCCAATACAGTGTGTAAAGGCTTTGTGGAAACCACAAGCCAGTACTCTGAAGTGAAAACCTCTTCACTTCCTCTACGTGGATGGTCTAGAGGGCCATTCCACCCCATTTGAGGATAAAAGGAGGACTTTTCTCCACCATAAAAGGTTCCCTCATCCTGTTCTTAAATTCCTATATATCACAACTGTTAAAGACAGTTATACTGTTGGAAAGTTGGTCATTTATACTTCAAATTTAAGTATTGTAGTTCTTATTATAGTAATCCAACTGGTAAGACTGCAACCAGGGCTTTCAACAGCACTCACCACCCCTATTTCTCAATGGTAAAGCCCTTATTACTCTATTTTAAACCCTTATAAACCATACCAAACCTTCTTTTATTGATTTTCACTGTGTCACAGTCATAGTTAAAGCTGTATATAGACTTGTTATAAGTTCATCATAGACTCAGCCTGACAAGGTCAGTGCATTTTTCAAAACAAACCTTTGAAATTTCTTTATCTTTTTACAATGAATTTTCATTATAGAAAGAAATGAATTCTTAAATACAAAGGAAATTTAAGCACAAGGAGAATAACCATACTTAATGATCTTTAAAAATGGAGACACAACTGAAATCTGGTCTTGAAGTAAATTTCCTCATATTTTACTTGAACATTGGTGTGTGTGTGCCATAAGAATGGAAAATTGATGAAGTAAATGAGGCTTATCACAAAAAATTTAAGTGAAAATAAAGATCTTAATAATCTAAAAGTATTTTTAATTCCCATGTGGCTTCCACTGGCACATGCTGAGTTAACTCCAGATCTTAACTTAAACTGGTATGTCTTTCCATTGTCAAACATAAATTTTTAAGCTACAATTTAAATTCATGGTTGATTTAGAATATTTATTATAAGTATTGGGCCAGCTTCTTTAATAGATAAATTATGAGAATATATTTATGCCCAGGATCCATTTTTACCTTCCTATTACTTATTAAAAGTTTTATAATAGGGCTAACACATAGAATTCTGAGCTCTGAGATATATTATCTTAATTGAATTTGATTTTATGCCTCAATTCCACAAGTAATACTTTTTTTTAAGAATGAAAAAGAAAGATTTAAGTTAATTCATGCTTGAATAAAGTTACTATCTATTTTCAATCAGATAGAAGTCAGAATTTTTTATATCATGGAAAAATAAGTATCATTAAATATTGTCTATTTAATATTGAAAGTTAATATTCCTGTTTATCAATAGACTTGGGTATATTTTCCTAACACCATTAATCCAGCTTTTTATAGGCTTAAAATAACTGTTTTACAATTGTATTAGCTTCCTGTGGGTTACAATAAATATATAACACTTGTCATTAAAACAAAGTCTCTCAAAAATTCAAGCTTTTACCTTTACAGTGGTTCAAGAAAAAATAATTCCTGTTTGAATTATTTTTTTTATTTTTCTGAATATTTTCCCTTTTATAGTAGTTTAATTTCTCATATATTTTAGCCTTTCCTTACTTCTCTGTTAAAATTTGATACTACAATTTCTTTTTTGAAGTGCTTTGGACTTTAAGTTTCATTCCATATTCTTCATAATGTGTATATCTAGAACGTTGTTGGAATTTTTTCCTCAAAATAAATTTTCAAGTGAATATTGTGACTTGGAATGATTATAAATACCCAAGTTACACACATAATCCTTTTAATTGAGATTAAGATTCATTTTAGACAATATGGAAACATAATTGGAAGAATTACTAAGTTGAATCTATAACCAAGTCAAGAAATCCCAACTTTTCAAAATTGAAATGCACCTCTGGTGCAATAAAGTGCAGGAATACACAATCTCAATTGATGGAAAGCATGCCTGGATTATGTCAAAGGGAAAACTGAAGAACCATTTGGGACCCAGAAAAATTTTAAATTCAAAAAATGTTATCAATCAGTTACAAAATCATAAAACCCATATTTAATTAGTCATTTTTACCAATTAATTCATTATCAAATGAAATTCAATGTAACTTCACAAGGAACACGCAGCTGTCTATTTTAAGATATATTCCTTTGTCTTGAAAGCTCAAGATTATTGGTGAATATCACCTATTCTTCATAAGTAACCAAAGATATATCAGAAAACCTAATATCTTCAAGGTCCATTCTAATTTAAAAGCAATTAGGAGTTAATTAATTCAATGTATACAATAAAATATTTAGCCTTGAAGTATTTCCAAAGGCCATATTGAATATGATATTACTATTAAAGCTTGGCTCTTTTTTTTTATTTGAAAATATTTTTGATATTTTCTGAAGATTTCGCTTTAGATTATCAATCACAAGTATTCTTGTAAAATAATAAAAATGTTTTATTCAAGATATTCTATCAATGTTTCTCATTGAGCGGAAAAACATTCTTTATGGCCTCCCGAGCTGCAGTCCTTCAGGAGAAGAGCTACATAATTTGAATTTGACAACTTAATCAAAGAATTAGTAACAAAAAGTACTCTTGGGTACCATTTCATAGGATAATATCTAGCAAATAGAAGTTCTTCAGAAATTTCTGGATGTTAAAGTAATTTAATGAGACATGATATATAATTTACAACTACTATTTCCAATTATTTCTAGCATATGTGAATCTTAATAAAATGATCAAAATATTGAATCTTTAGTTTTACTTTTAGAAATGTGCTTAATCCTCTTAGAGACACTGAACAACATATTTCCTGAAGGATTAATCAAAATGTATCTAATTATGAAAGATTTTCAATAATAAATCATCAGCATAAAACATGATAAAACAAAGTTCTTTCAAGATTTTAGAGCCACCTGGAAAAAATAGAATTTACTTAATGAATACAGTAGAATAAACTTTATCCTTTTTCCAGGTATACCCTCCTTAACATTAGAAAAATTGGAATTTTTGAATTTCAAAGTTGTGGGTATAGTTTCAAATATGATCTCCCAAATATTTGAAGATTACCAAAAACTAATCTTTGATAAGATTTATTTTCATAGCAAATGCTTTGAGACTCTTTCAAGCCACTTTCTATCCCAAATAATATTGCTTTACATCCTATCATGCAGCATAAATATCACCAAAAAATAGTTTCAAGAACTCATGACCCTTGAAAATTTCATTTCGTTTCATAAAGAAAGGCTTTGATAGCGCACTAGGGCTGATGGGCTTTATATTGATTCTGTTACTTGAACTTTTTTATCATAGGTTGAATTTGAGATTTCGAGCATATCAGTTAGGTGATTAAAGTGAAATATTTTAAATAAAAATTATTTCTTTATTAAACTTGAGCTAGTAGCATGGAATTTTGATTATATTTGAGCACTTTATCAAAATATTTGTAATATTAAACTTCTTGATAGACACTACATAATTAGAAGTTGATATAGAAAATATCCTCCATATTCCAAGAGTTTCCATTTTAGCCCAATAAATTCTAAAAGGATATAGAGTAATCCAAAACATGGATCTGCATAAACAAATTCCTTTGGGGCATCATTTCTAAATCAAATTTATCTCAGGTTGAAGCCAAGTTTTACCTGAAGCACATGCCCCCAGGGTTTGACCTTTTTCTAGTAGGTGAACTGGTCCTGATCAAATATTTCTAAATAATTGTGATTCTGTCATGAAATAGGTGATAGAATAATTAAAATCAGATGCATGAGATTATAGGAATGATATAAGGAATAATTACCAATATGATTTTAATATAACAATTGTCCTTGATATAAGATCTTACATGATTTCCATAGGAATTTTCTTGATAGTTTTGAGCCTGTGAGGTATGTATAACATACCCATGAGGCCACAAATAGCTTTTTATACAATTTATTCATTCTTAAAAAAACTCATCAAGTGAATTCAAAATAAAAGATAACAAAAAATAATTATAAATTTATTTTTGATAGATAAAGATATGAATATTATGGCATTTTTTGATTCTACAACAAAAAGAACCTAGGGTAGACCCATACGCGTTTATACCCAAAAATTGCTATTTCTCACGTTATTGAAACATTTAAGAATCTCACAGTAAAATTGCACAATTTAAATATTGTTTTAAAATTGTTTAATTCAAGCTTAAATAAGCTTAAATTCAAAGTTTCATAGGTTGTATGCAAACTTACCAAAAACTTAGTAAAGGTTGAGGTGTGGTGTATATTTACTGAACTGGCAAAGGATTTTCCATACAGCGTTTAAATCCTGCATGGCCAAAATTAAATTGTTTTAAGGCCATAGTATGGCTTTAAAAAATAAAAGGTAAAAATCCACACAGAAAGGTGGGAGAAAGTAAAAAATCCAAACAGATCCAGGGTACCAAACGTTTGAGATATTCAAGGACTCAATTGAAGTTTTCCACATGTATTGGAGGATTTTCAACCTTATTTGAACATTAAGACTAGACTTTTATTATTGAAAATAATAAAAGTCTGGCTTTATCCCTATTTGGACAAGAATTACAAATTGCCAAAGGGTAAATCTCCATATGCAGACTTGTAATCAAGGCTTTAAGAACTGTAAAAGCTTAAATAAGCTTAAAATTCAAATTTATAAGTGTTAAAAACTCATCAAAAGTCAAGTTTTGGTGTGCATTGCTCTTTTATGTGGAAAAATAGCAATAACTCAACAAATTAATTAGAAATCAAATTATTTATGGATTTGCTTGAACCTTTAACACAGCTTAAAATTCAATGTCATATCTGTATAAATTTAATTTCAAGTATCTTTTTTAAACAGTATTAATCAGTAATTAGCCTTTAAATTAGCTTTCTTAATCATTCTTAAAGAAAATTAAGATGTCTTTAGAAATTAATTAAAAATCCATTTTAAGATATTTTTGCTTGAAGCTTTATTTTTAAGTTGTTCATGTCATATAGATTAATAAAAATATCCTTATTTTATAATTAATACTAAGATAATTAAACCAAAAGAGGATTAAAGCTACTTAGAGTTGAGAATAACACTGATAACTTTAAATTTGAATAAAAAATAAGTTACCTTAAATTAAGAACCTTCTTTTTAAGCTTGGCTTTTTCAGTTTTCACCTGAGCATCCCATCTATACCCATTATTAATCATGAGAGCTTCTCTGAAGGCATGAAAAGAGCTTTTACATCACCAATTTTGTCCATAATAATCATCATTCAAATCAATTAGACATTATAAACAGGTAATATTTGATTCAATTATCAATCATATATTATTAAAGTAATTCTTAAGTTACTTTACTCTTTATAGATTCTAAATAAAACATTGAAATTGTAGAATTCAGATTATATTATTCTAATCACCAATAATAGATTTTATCATATAAAACTGTCCTCTTAAAATAATTTTTTTAAATCCACAAATTCCTCTAAAAACTCTTAAATCTTATTTTATCATAAAATTTTTTTTTATCTTTTAAAATATTTATTTTTGGATTTATTTAGCTTATCAAAATTATTTAATACTTCAAATTCTGTTGTTTGACTTATTGTATTAAATAATATTATAAGTAAGTCTCCTCTAAAATTCTATATATTTTTTCTATAGAATTTTTCTATAAGATTTATCTCAGCACAGCTTGTGTTATATTTCTTTTATAAAGAATATTTATATTATTTATTTATAAGTGGATAAATCTTATTATTTTACACATATAATTGTCTCATTAAGAGTTTTCATATTTCTTATTATTATAACTTTCAGTGACTTTAATAATAATAGAATAGCTATAGTTTATTATAATTATTAAGATTTTTGCTCTTATTAAATTATTTAATAATAATTAAATTCCTTCTTTTATATTATTTTCTTAATTATTATATTAATTTGTTGTTATAATGTTCAATTATCTTATATTCATACTGAAGAAAGTCATAGTACTCTTGATATTTCTTACTATTATCAGAATTTTCATAGAAAAACCTTACAATAATACTATATGACTGATATTTTCCACTTGGTGGAAACAAGAGGAAATAACACTACACCAACTCCTAAGAAAGAGATTCATTCTCTTGCAGTAATGGGAAAGCGATTATTCAAAATATTTATCAGGTATGAGATAGAAAACACAAAGAGATTTTTCTTTATATGCACACAACTAAACCAGGATTTCAAGTCAGAGTTTTCCTTTTCAAGGGGGAAAGATAATCTCAAATTTGGTGAATTTTAGTCTTGGTTTAGAAATTTCATGTTTCTTCAAGGGACTCTTACTGTGAGCTTTACATATATAATCACATATCCAAACAAATCACAGACCAAAATTACAAAACTTATTTTAATAATAAGAATTGAAATTATGATCTTAAAATAAGTAAAAATGCCATAAAGAGGCATAAATTTGTGATTATCTTAGAAATATGAAAAAACATGTGAAGTGAGAATCACCATTGGATTCCCCATCAAAACCTACAGATATGAAATCTTTATTCCATATCTGTAAAACCAATACTTACTGAGATACCTGGATATATGCACTTTTATTATCAGTGCATAAATTTATGGGTTTTAACTCATATTTTCTGAATGAAAAATAATGAAGAGTTGATTAAAAAGGGTTACCACAAGCTAAATGTAACATTGAAGATATAAACTTTACTCATCAAGCAATAAACAAGGTTAAAGCTTACAGGGAGATATTGGGAAATGGAGCAATAGCTGTTGACCACTCAAAATCAAAAGTAGTCCAAACTTAAAAAAAGAGATATTAAGATCCTACTAGCTCATAAATGAAGAATCAGGTAATCATATTTTTATATTGAAGGTAAAACCCAATTAAAGCATGTTTTAAAGTCTAAAATAGTAAATTTCAGCAGAAAAGTAGAGTTACAAGGAAAAACATCAGAAATAGGGTTTTTATTGTGTAATGAAGTCCTATTTGCAGCTGAGTAAGGACATTAAAAGCTATCAAATTTGACTCTCTTAATTTCTTTAGCATTAATCACTTTAAATTTATTAAGGATTAAAGCTTAGGCTCAAAAATGATCATTTATGATCATTAACTCTAATCCTATTTCAAGCTTAACAGTTAAATAAGAGATACAGCTTGTGCATATGAGTAGTTTATTCTTAGATCTACTATAATCCACAGAAATAAATCATTTTCCAAGCTTATGATGTCATAAAATTAGAGTTATAGTGATAACTCTTAAAAATGGCATAATAATGAGATAGAGAGGTTCAATGATGATGTAATCATCACCAAACCTTGAAATAATGATCAATTCTAGTGGATAACATCAGTAAATGTCTACTAGAAGGAAGTATTTTACAATAAAAGTACCTCTTTCCTCTGTTTCCCCCTCAGATGCAACAAATACAATAAGATCCTTAAATAAATGGTAAATTTCTTTATTATTTAATATAAGACTCTTATATTATTATAGAAAAAAGCTTTATCTTATAGAAATCACTATTTCATTTTTGATTACATCAATATTTGATTATCAGTTGTGAAAATGTTCTTAAAATCTCTTAATCAAGGTAAAAATATTATCACTTGTAATTCACTCTATTTTTTATTGTAAGAAAAAAAAGATGTGAAATGGATTAAATCATTATATTCCCCATCAAAAACTACATATATGACCTCTTTATTCCATATCTTCAAACCCAAAACCCATTGAGAAAGCCTGGATATATGCACTTTTATTATTAGTGTATATATTCATGTTTTTTAGCTCATATATTCTTAATTACACATGAGAAAGAGTTTATTCAAAAATGAAGTTACCACAAAATAGCTGCAAGAATAAATATATAATGGCAAGCTATAAACTAGGCTAAAACCTACAAGGAGATATTGGGCAAAATAGAAATAGTTGTTGACCACTTAAAATCAAATGTGGTCCAAGATTGAAAATGGTAGATATTCAGATTTTACTAGCTCAAACATGAATAATGAAGTCATATTTTATCATGATATTCAAGGAAGAACCCCATGAAATCATGGTTCAACATCCAAAATAATAAATTTCAACAGAAAAGTAGAGTTACAAGAAAAATCATCAAAAATAGAGTTTTTAAAATGTAGTGAGGTTCTCTTTGAAGCTTATTCAGGACATGCCATGCTATCAGAGGTCACTATTTGAATTTCTTGATCATGAATAACTTAAAAATTATTAATTATTAAATATTAGGCTTAAAAATGATCATGTATTATCATTGACTCCGATATTATGTTAAGCTTAATAGTTAAATAGGTATAAATCTGCTGTATATTATTATTTTATGATGAAAGCAACTATAATTTACAAAATTATTTATTCCCCAATCTTATGACGTCATCAAAGTAGAGTGATAGTGATAAATCTGAATGAATGGCTTAATAATTAGATAACAAGGTTCAATGATGATGTAATCATCACCAAACCTTGAGATACTGATCAATTCCAGTGGTTAAAATAAGTCCATGTCTACTAGAAGGAAGCACCTTTACAATCAAAGGACCTCTTATCCCTCTTTTTCCCCCTCAGACACAACAAATACAATAAAAACATTAAATAAAAGGTAAATTTCTTTATTCTTAAATATAAAACTCTTATATTATTAAAGACCAAAGCTGTATCTTTTAGTTATCACTATTCTATATCTTATTACATCAATATGCTATTGTCATTTGTGGAAATCCTTTTAAAATATCTAAATCCACCTAAAGATAGTATAATTTTTGATTCTATCTATTTTTTATTGTGAATTAAATTTGAATAAGTTTCATTTAGATTTTGAGGCATAAAATTATTTAAAATTATTATATTAAGCTTTAAGAATAGGTTATTCCTCTCTTATTATAATCTTTTCTCATTATTATCATTTTCAATTATTCTAATACTAATATAGATGGTATTTATTTTAATATATATAGCTTTTAATATTGGTATTATTATTGCTATTAATTGTTTCTTATTTTTAAATATCAACTTTCTACAAATTTATTAATTTCTGGTAACATTAATAAATTGCCATAAAATGTATTCATTTATTATATTATTTTTACAATATATTTTTATTATATTATTATTTCCCAATGATATAATAAATTTTATGCCATTATTATAATTATCTTGAAGCTTATTATTCACTGAGTTAGGACATTCATAGTGCAATAGGCAAAATATTAGTGATTTGTACTTATTGTCTCATAGTCAAACCTTAAATTTAGGGCCTGGTTGTGATATTTACTCAAACAAAATTTTAAAAAGAGTCAAATCAGGTCTATCTTATAATAAATCAAACTTATAATCATAAGAGTATATAATAATGTTATATTTATTGATTTTAAAAGCTATTCAGGAATTTGAAAAATGATTTTATTGTCTTACATGTGGTTTTCAAATCCTTAGACTTGCAAGATCTTTCTTTGAGTTACTCTAGTAGTTAAATAAGATATTTATAGAATAAAAAAACAAAGTTATATTATAAATTAATCAAGAAAGAATCATATTAAGTTTTTCTGTTCATAAATTAGAAAATAAAAAAATTAAAAACATTTTTCTTTTTGATTTCTTTAAAATAGAAAGATATAAAAGTAATTTTTATGTGGAAATTTTCATATCTTTACAAAGATAAACTTTGTATAAAATGCTTATATTTATTTGTCTTTTTTAGTGTTTGATGATAACCCAACAGAGGACAACCAACCCACTGCTGAAAGACCAGTGGAAAAAACTTTCCAAATTTCTCCAACACTAATTTTTAATAAGAAAAGAAAAGCTAAGAAATCAGTTTTTCCAGGACCCACCATTCAGGACTCTGAAGGTGAGCACCTCTCTTAAGTTTCCTTAAAATTATTTTCTTCTATTACCTTTTTGCGCTTATTTTCACAAAATGACTACTAGAAGAGGCTCCTGATACTACATCTGATCAGATGGAGGTGGACTAAGAAGTAGAAATGATCCCACAAAAGGGAAAAGAAATGTCAAAATTCCCAGTGGATCAGAATCCACACAAGGAAGTGCCATATCCCAAAGGAAAGTCCCTGAAGAGCCTATTATCTCTGAGCCTGAATTATAGCTAAGTATGAGTCATTCAAACAGAGAAAAATCACATTTAGAGGGCTCCAATAGACATCTAAATGGCCAAATACAAACAGTATTATACAGTCTACAAGGACAAAGATTGGTAAATGCTGCCACAAATACACCAAGGAGTGATTAACTCCTGGCACATACTAAAAGATATCTTAAAGGAGGAGGAAATAGTTAAATACTCCAATGTATGGAATTCACTATCATCCAAACCTCAAATCAAAAAAGATAACGTTTTTTCACAACAAAAAGAGGGAGGAAAGCAAGGAAGAAGCACCAGTAGCTTCTACTAGCAAGCCACAAGCCAGCCAACCTCCTCAAGAGGGGACAAAGAACTGTAGTAAATAATATTCCCCCAGTTACAGGATTCCAAGAATCTAAAAAGATGTCATGGACAATGTGTTCAACATGGGCAGAACCCTGATGGACTTCAAGAACAAAGGAGAACAAAGAATGAGACAACCATCTTCCCCAAAGAAAGAAATTTGTCTTCTGATGTTGTAAATACCAGAACAGAAATTAAAGAATATTATATTACCTTTAGAAAACCTTAACAAAATTATATTATCACCAAAATAAATAAACAGTAGTATATTATCTTTAAGCAAAAATTCTGTACAAAACAAAGAAAAAATAGACAATAATAAATTTATGGTTGAAAATAACAAACCAAAGATTTTAATTGAAAATACTCAGAAAATAATACAAGGACAACAAGAGCTGCGCAAGTACATGAAAGATATAAAAAATCACTTTGAGAATTAATTATGACCAAAGTCTTGACAATTCAGAAGAAAATCTAAACCAATGCTCTATTTATGTTGAAACATTTGAAGAAAAGAAGTAATAACACCAAAAACTACTTCTGGACCATTTAGAAAAGAGTTATGAAGCTTGAAGTAATCTTAAAGATGATGTCCAAAGTAAAATCAGACTTATTATAGAAAATTGGATAGAATAAATGAGGCTAAATTGAATATGATAATGTTATCAATCCCAATTTCCCACATGAGATGTCCTGTTAAGCCAAAGGAGGGAATAACAAATCCATTCATTACAAGCTTAAGTTATCAAGACAACAATCAAGTATTGATGAAAGAGGACCCTCAACTTAAATAATGGCCAATATTTACAGCTGAAGGAGAATATGACCATATGTCAGACATTAAGACAATTGACATGTTGCAAGAAGACTATGTGTGAGCCTGTGAGGTATGTATAACATACCCATAAGGCCACAAATGACTTTATATAAAGTTGATTTAGTCTTCAACAGGCTTTTCAATTGAATTCAAAATAAATATTAATAAAAAATAATTATAACTTTTTTTGGATAAACAAAGTTATACATATTATGTCGTTTTTGGATTGTACACCAAAAACAACCTAGGGTACACCCATAGGGTGTTATACCCAAAAAGGCTTATTTATTATGTTATTGGAAGATTTAAGAATCTCACAGTACTAATGTAACTTTTTTAACATTTTTTTAAAATTGTTGAATTTAAGCTTAAATAAGCTTAAATTTAAAGCTGCATAAGGTTTATGCAAACTTGCCAAAATTTTAGTTAAAATTGAGGTGTTGTGTATATTTACTGAATTGGCTGAGGATTTGCTGTACAGAATGTAAACCCTGCATGAGGTCAATTTAAAAGGGTATAAGGCCATAGTATGGCTTTAAACAAATAAAAGGGAAAAATCCATGCAAAAAGGTGGGACAAAGGAAAAAGACCAAACAAAGCTGGGGTACTCAACTTTTTGGATCTGCAAGGATTCAATTAAGGTTGTCCACCTGTATTGGAGTGTTTTCGACCTTATTCAAACTTTAAGATTAGACTTTGATCCCAGCTTAAGGCTTAAACTGGTTTTAACCCAATTTGGACAGGAATTTTAAGCTTCCAAAGGGTAAATCCCAATATGCAGGCTTGAAATTAAAGTTTTGAGGCCTTTCAAAGCTTAAATGAGCTTAAACCTTTAAGGTTACAAGCATTAAAACCTTATCAAAAGTTAAGGTTAGGTGTGCATTGCTATTTTACATGGAAAAATAGTAATAACTTTAAAAATTCATTAGAAATCCAATTCTTAATGGATTTGCTTGAATATTTCACACAGCTTACAACTTAATATTATCTGTATATGAATTAAACTTTAAGTATCTTTTATAAATAGAATTCCTGGTTAATTATCCTGGAAATTTACTTTTCAATTATTCTTAAAGAAAATTAAGATTTCTTTAAAAATTAATTAAAAATTGAGTTTAAGAGATTTCTGCTTGAAACTCTATCTTTAATATAAATAAATTTATTTTATATCAAAACTTAAAATAATTAACTTAAATGAGGATTAAAGTTACTTGGAGTTACGAATAGCACTGGTAACTTTAAATTAGAATTAAAAATAAGTTATCTTAAGTTAACAACCTTATTTTTAAGCATGGTTTTTCAGTTTTGACCTGAGCACACCCTCTAAATCCATTATGAATCATGAGAGCTGCTCTTTAGACATAAAAAGAGTCTTTTCATCACTGTTTTTGTCCATCATCAATTATCAATCTAAGCATATTAGACATTTAAACAGGTAAATGTTTTAGTATATATAAAATCTTATTATTAAAGTATTTCTTAAGAATTTTCTTCTTTATAAGTCTTGAATTAAAGAATTGAAATCATATAAATTAGATTATTGTTGTAATCACATATAATATAGTTTATTTTACAAAATTATTGTCTTTAAAATGTCTTTTAAATCCACAAATTCCTCTCAAAAACTCTTTAATCATATTTTTTATCATTTAAAATATTGATTTTTTGCATGTTTTCAACTTATAATAATTATTTAATATAATAGCTGTTGTACTTGACTTGTTGTATTAAATTTATATTATAGGTAAGTTTTCTCTAAAATTCTATATCATTTTTATCTATTATTAGTTTTTTTATATAGAATTTTTCTATAAGAATTATTTCTGCACAGTGTGTGTCTTGATTCTTTTATAAAGAATATTTATATATTATTTATAAGTGGTCAAATATTTATATTTTCCATGTGTAATTGTCCCATTAAGAGCTTTACACTTCTTGATGTTATAATTGTCAGTGACTATAGCAATAATAGAATAATTATGATTTATTATAATTATTATAATATTTATTATTATTTTATATAATAATAATTAAATTTATTGTTTTATATAATTATTTTTTATAATTATATTTAAATTTGTGGTTATAATATTTTATTATATTAGATTTTTCTACTGAGGACAGTCATAGTACTCTTGATATTGTTATTATTATCAAGGGTTTCATAGACAAACTTTACATTTGGGGGCCTGGCTATGATTTTAACCAATTTTGGGGACATAAATCATATTCTAGACCTTATTTTACTGTTTTTTCTTTGAGGTAAAATTACCATATTTACTTTAATATTGGCTTTTTTGGGACTTATCCCTTATAAATAATCTTTATAATATTAATAAAATTATTTTTTCTCAAGAATATTGTTTGTAAAAATATACTATTGAGTGACTTGGAATAAATTTCTGTTGTCTAACCAGTGGCTTTTTCACATCACAGACTTGAAATTTATTCTTTGAGCTATTGTAGTATATATTGAATAATGATACAATTTTGATTAATAACTTATTAATTGCATAATTATTATTTCTTTAAAGAAAATATAAAATCAAATAAAAAATTAAAAATTAAAAATCTTTACTAAAAACATTTTTTCTTTAATCTTAGACATTTTTCTTTATTTTTGACCTAATTTTCCATAAGTCACATTAAAACAACTTTATCCAATAAGTTGAGTTTATAAGTTATTTTTATTGTTTGATAAAATAACTTATATTTGGTTTTTTCTCTAGTTTCATTCATCAGGGAAAGATCTTCAGACTCTGAATCCTCAGAGTCTAGTATTGAAATTCAAACTAGCCCAGCACCAAGGGGTTTAATTACCAAAGCACCCTTTAAAGGTCCAGCAGGTGAATTCAATCCATTTATTAGTCTTAATTGCTCTATATTGACATGAAATGGCTCCTACTAGAAGTGGAAGTAACTACTCCATCCAATCAAATGGATCTGGACCAGGAAATTCCAGTCATAAATCAAAAAGACAAGAGTGTCGGCCCAGAGGAGAGGCACAAATGGAGGATTCCAGAACTTCCACCAGTTCCCAAAGGTTAGCCAGTGCCTTTTACACTCTTATTGAGAGTCCAGAAGCTGAAAGAACTGCTATTGCTATTGTTAGACCTGAATCACTTTCAACAGGAAACAATAGAGATATACCAGTCTCAGTACAAGAACTGGTTTATGGCAGCAAAACAGCAACAGTGGGAACTTCTCCCAAGTCTTTGGATAGGCACCATGAACTCATATCTTCAAGTGAAGAAGTTCATGGGGCCAGAAAAGACAGAGGAACTTCTGGAGGGTTGGAAACCCATGTCTTGCAAAGTACAAGTCCAACAGATAAAAGCTTGGTTAAAAAACCAAAGAATGTTATCAGAGGACCAGAAGAAGAAGTTGGCCCAAGGCAAGGAAAACAGCCCAGTGGAAGCTCCCCAAGCCTCCACAAGCAAATTCCACCTCAACAAGTGCCAAACAAGCCCAAGCAAACCCCAAAGACCAACCAGAAGGGCAAGCAAAAGGAAAAGGGAAATGCAAAGCCCAAGTGTAACAAGCCCTACCTGCAGAATTACAGGATTTCCAAGAAAGAGAAGACAGCCATGGACAATGTGTTCAATATGACAAGAACTCTGATGGAATTCAAAAAAAAGGAAGAGGAAAGATTGAGCCAATTATTTCCAAAGAGGTAGATCTTGTAAAGTTTGTAAACCAAATTGAAACTTGTAATAAAGAAATTATAACAAGGCTTAAAACATTTGAGTATATCCAACAAAAGTTGGGTAATGAGATACTGCAGGTAAAAGAGTCACAAAAGACCATTATGGGCCTTGAAAATGTTAATAAAGACAATATTTTGTCTTTGACACAAATTTGTGCAAGAATTGAGTCTAAGGTTACCTTACTCAATCAGCCAGATGACAGTTCTATTTCTTTTATAACTTGACAGTTAAAAGAATTAATAATACAAGTTCAAAACTTGGAAAACTCAACTGGGCTCAATGCAGCTCTTTTTCAAGAACAATTGGAAAAAAGTGATAAAGCAAGACTTGAATTGAAAGAAAATAATAAATCAAGTATTAATAATATATCACTGAAGAATGATTTGCCAAGACAGTCTACACAGATTCTTGACAGAAATGTGCTAAACTTGAATAATGACTTAAATCATACAATTTCAAGTAATTCAGAAGTAGATGCTGCTTGCAATTTTAAAGACATTCCAAGACTAGAGGAATGGCCAACCTTCAATGGTGATGGGGAATATAATCATATGTAATTTATGAAAGCAATTGATATGTTTAAAGAGGACTTTAACATACCAGATAAATACACAAGCTCCAGATTACACTCATTTTTTACCAAATTGGAAAAGAAATGGTATTATAAAATGAGACAAGACCATGGGAAACATTCTTGGCCTTGGTGGAAAGAAAAAATTATTTCCAAATGGGCAAATGATTCCTGGAGATTTAAAATGGAAAATTCTTTGGAAGAAGCCATTTTTAATATTGAGAGGGACAGGCTCATGTCTTGGTTTCTTAAACAAAATGACAGATTCACTGCCCTTCATCCTGATATGTGTGAAACAATGGTAAATAAAAGTATATTAAGAAACGGTGGTGGTTACCTTGAGCATTCTATAAGAAGCAGATGTATTGAGCCTTGCTCTACAGAAGATCATATTAATTCTATGGAGGACATCACTACTAGAACAAAAACTGGTAGAAATTGGTATAAACCCCCAATGGACAACAACACCAGTGGGATGCCAATTTCAAAACCCAATAAACCACATGAAAAAGCTCCTTTGAAGTTTCATAAGTGTGGAAGTACATCTCATTTGGCTAATACTTGTCCCAAAAAGACACAAATCAATGAGATAAAAATTGAAAAAGATGATACAACAGAAACAAAATATGTCTCTGTATATGAAAGTGATTCTGAGCCTTCTGAAGAAGAGGAATTACCAGATGAACTTAGTATACAAAATATTAATGTTTCCTTGTAAGTCACGGGAGTACATACTCACTTACAAAAGTACAGTGATGAATGTATGGATTTCCTACATGTGCAAGATGCTAAAATGCAGAAAACCAAACCAGCCAGAGGTAAAGTTTATACAGCTGGATCATCTTGTATCACTAATATTGTGATAAACAACAGATAAGCCAAGATACATCTTGACTCAGGCTCTTTTTGTACTTGTGTTGGAAAAGATTATCTTGACAAAATCTATACCAATTGGCAAGACAAGTTAATTAAAATTGAAGGTATAAAATTCAGCAGTGCCAGCCAAAAAATGCACCCCTTGGGTATATTTGAAGCAGAAATGATATTCCCTCTTCCTAAAGGAAGTATCAGATTGAAAGTTGAATTTGTTGTTATGAATAATTGTACTTCACAACACTTTATACTTGGAAATGATTATCTCAATATTTATGGTATTGATATTAATAATCATAAAGACAGATATATCACTATAGGGGAAAATAAAAGGCAAAAATTTGCTTTTCCTCCAGAAAACAGAGAAATAATTGTCATTAGACAAGTAAAAAATGTTATTAAAGAAAAATTTGTGACAGATCAATTAATTGAAGCACAAATTAGTCTTGAATTAACACCAGAAATGAAGGAAGAACTTATTGAAATTTTATTTCAATACAGGGAAGCCTTTGCTTCTGATAATGAACCACTTGGTACTATCGAAGGCCATGAAGTGGACATTATGCTTAATGTGGAAAGACCTTACCCTCCACTTTTAAGAATACCAGCTTACCCAGCTAGCCCTGGAGCCAAAGAAGCATTAGAAATTCATATTAATGAACTAATGAAACTTGGAGTTCTTAGAAAGGTTGGACACAATGAAGAAGTAGAATTCACAACTCCTGTAATCATTACTTGGCATAATGATAAATCAAGGATGGTGGGTGATTTTAGAGAATTGAATACCTACACTATTCTGGATAGGTATCCAATTCCTAGAATCCCTGAGACTTTGACTCAATTATCCAAAGCAAGATTTATTACCTCTATGGATGCTCTTGAAGGCTTCCATCAGAATGTTTCAACACCTCATGCTAGGAAATTATTGAGGATTATTTCTCATCATGGTATTTATGAAAACTTGAGGCTGTCTTTTGGTATTAAAACGCATCCTCTCATTAGCAAAGAATGATTAATACCATTTTCACACATTGATTATCAGAGGGATATTTAATCATTTATATTGATGACATTATCATTTGTTCAGAAACCTGGAAATTTCATTTAGAGAGACTTTCATTAGTACTTAAGAAAATTCTCCAAGTGAACATGAAAATATCTCTTAAAAAATGTAATTTTGGGTTTCATGAGCTGAAAGCTCTAGGACATGTAGTCTCAGGACTGAGCCTTGTGGTTGATAAAAACAAAGTGGCTGCAGTGTTACTGAAGCCAATGCGCCAGAACAGAAAAGAAATGATGTCTCTCTTAGGGTTTGCTAGTTATTGCAGGCAACACCTTAAAGATGTTTCAATCCATGCCAGATCATTTTACAGAATTTTTGATCATCAAACTGTCTTTGAAACGACACAGGAAATGATTCAATCATGTAAGAGGATCAGATATGCCTTAACCAATGCACCATTTATACTGATGCTAGACTGGAAGCTTTCTTTCAAGCTGTATATTGATGCATGTGGTGAGGGCCCAGGTGCAGCTCTTCATCAAGTTCAAATTGTCAATGACAAACCTTATGAAGGTCCAATTTGTTTTATTTCAAGGCAAATCAAACCTACTGAGGCCAGATATGGAGCCAGCCAAATGGGGTGCCTTTGCCTTGTATGGGCTCTGGAAAAACTTCATTATTATCTTGATGGTAGTGTGTTTGAAGTAATTACTGACTGTAATGCAGTAAAATCACTTCTTAACATGAAAACTCCAAACAGACACATGTTAAGATGGCAGATTGCTATACAGGAATATAGAGGCAATATGACCATAGTACATAAAGCTGGAAATATTCACAAGAATGCTGATGGCTTGAGTAGATGGGCATTACCAAATACACCTGACAATCCTGCCTATGTTCCCACAGGTGCAGAACCTCAAATTCCAATTGAAGGAATTAACATCACAGATGTTGGGACAGAATTCTTTGAAGAAGTTAGAGAAAGCTACAAGATGGATAAGAATTGTCATATTCTTACTTCTCTACTTGACAAATATTGCAAAGATGCAGCTTTGGCTAATTCTCTGGATGATAATTGGAAAACATCTTATGAAAATGGGAGATTCCATTTATTTGATGGTATTTTATATAATAGATCTAAGCACACATGTGTCATGGTCCTGTGTAGTAGAATGTTAATTAACACAATACTGCTAGAATGCCATGATAACATTTATTCTGGAAATCTGTCACAAGAAAGAGCAATGGAAAGAATTAAGACATGTTCCTGGTGGCCATCTTGGAGAAAAGATGTCATTTAATACTGTCATAGTTGTGATAGATGCCAGAAAGCCAATAAAGCTACTGGTAAAAGATTTGGTTGGATGATTCATATCCAAGAGCCAAGTACCCCATGGGAAGTGGTTCATATGGATTGGGTAACTTCCTTACCACCTGGAGGTGATAAACGTTACAATGCATGTCTTGTCATTGTAGACAGATATAGAAAAACACCAATCTTTTTACCATGTCATAAAGATGACACTGCTATGTATATAGCTCTTTTGATTTGGAACAGATTTATATCTCATACTGTTCTCTTTGAAAATATCATTAGTGATAGAGACCCAAAACTCACAACAGCCTTATGGACTAATTTACATAAGCTTTTGAGTACAAAATTATCATTCTCAACAGCATACCATCCACAAACAGATGGGCTAGCAGAAAGAATGATACAAACCCTTGAGGAAATGATCAGAAGATTTTGTGCTTATGGCCTGGAGTTTAAAGATTCTGATGGCTTTACCCATGTTGGTGTACTCTTATACCAGTATTGGAATTAGCCTACAAGACCTCCATCCATGCTTCAACAGGAAAAGCTCCTGCAATGTTGGAAAAAGGATGGAACCCTAAACTTCCAATTGCTACTTTAAAGAAAGATTTAGTTGATATTCATCCAACTGCTTCAAGGTTTAAGTTATTGCTTGATAAAGTAAGGCATCATGCAAATCAAAGCATGAATATGCTAAACAGAAATGGGAAAAAAGTCATAAAACCCCAGAATTCAAAGTAGGGGACTTAATACTAGTTTCAACCTTTAACTTTATCAATATTAAAGGTCCAAATAAATTGAAAGATTCCTTTTCAGGACCATTTATTATTAAAGCCCTTAATGGGAAAAATGCAGTACAGGTAGAACTTTCAGGAGAATTGGAAAACAAACATCCAACTTTTCCTATTAGTCTGGTAAAGCATTACACTTCAACTGATAAGGAATTATTTCGTTTGAGAAATGAAACACCCTTAGAAGTACCTCCACTTGATCAGAGTGAAGAGAAAAAAGGACTAAAAGTCTTGAAAGAAAGAAGACTTAGGGGAAAATATGAGAGAATACTTGGACAGGTACAGAAATCCACAACATGAAGATGAATGGATTGTAGCAGAAAAGATACTTGATTCCCAAAGTTTCTCAGAGGATTCAGACATGAGAGAAGGCCAATTCCTCAATGAAACATCTGAATTGTGTGCTTTACATACTTTAAAGTATAAGTAGAGAGGTTTGACAGTGGATGATTCCCCCCCACTTAGCCTGGGGATATACTACTAAAAGAAAAATGTGGTGGGGAATGTGAGCCTGTGAGGTATGTATAACATACCCATAAGGCCACAAATGACTTTATATACAGTTGATTTAGTCTTCAACAGAATTTTCAATTGAATTTAAAATAAAAAATAATAAAAAAAAAGTATAACTTTTTTTGGATAAACAAAGTTATAAATATTATGTCATTTTTGGATTCTACTGCAAAAATGACCTAGGGTACACCCATAGGGTGTTATACCCAAAAAGGCTTGTTTCTTATGTTATTGGAAGATTTAAGAATCTCACAGTACTAATGTAAATTTTTTAACATTTTTTTAAAATTGTTCAATTTAAGCTTAAATAAGCTTAAATTTAAAGTTGCATAAGGTTTATGCAAACTTACCACAATTTTAGTTAGAATTGAGGTGTTGTGTATATTTACTGAATTGGCTGAGGCTTTGCCATAAAGAATGTAAATCCTGCGTGAGGTCAATTGAAAAGGGTTTAAGGCCATAGTATGGGTTTAATCTGCAAGGATTCAATTAAGGTTGTCCACCTGTATTGGAGTATTTTCAACCTTATTCAAACTTTAAGATTAGACTTTGATCCCAGCTTAAGGTTTAGACTGGTTTTAACCCAATTTGGATAGGAATTTCAAGCTGTCAAAGGGTAAATCCCAATATGCAGGCTTGAAATTAAAGTTTTGAGACCTTTCAAAGCTTAAATACACTTAAAACGTTAAGGTTACAAGCATTAAAACCTTATCAAAAGTTAAGGTTTAGTGTGTATTGCTATTTTATGTGGAAAAATAGCAATAACTTCACAAATTTGTTAAAAATCCAGTTCTTAATGGATTTGCTTGAATATTTCACACAGCTTACAATTGAATTTCATCTATATTTAAATTAAATTTTAAGTATATTTTGTAAGCAGCTTTCCTGGGTAATTGGCCTGAATATTTACCGTTTTAATTATACTTAAAGAAAATTAAGATTTTTTCAAAAATTAAGCAAAATCAAGTTTAAGAGATTTCTGCTTGAAACTCTATCTTCAATATAAATAAATTTATTTCATGTTAAAACTTAAAATAATTAACTTAAATGAGGATTAAAGTTACTTGGAGTTAAGAATAGCACTGGTAACTTTAAATTGGAATTAAAAATAAGTTACCTTAAGTTAACAACCTTATTTTTAAGCATGTTTTTTCAGTTTTGACCTGAACACACCCTCTGAATCTATTATGAATCATGAGAGCTGCTCTTTATACATAAAAAGAGTCTTTTCATCACTGTTTTTGTCCATCATCAATTATCAATCCAATCACATCAGACATTTAAACAGGTAAAAGCTTTATTATATATAAAATCTTATTATTAAAGTATTTCTTAAGCATTTTATTCTCTATAAGTCTTGAATTAAAGAATTGAAATCATAGAAATTAGATTATTGTTTTAATCACCTATAATATATTTTATTTTATAAAATTATTGTCTTTAAAATATCTTTTAAATCCACAAATTCCTCTCAAAAACTCTTTAATCATATTTTTCATCATAAAAAGTTGTTTTATCATTTAAAATATTGAGTTTTGGCGTGTTTTTAACTTATAATAATTATTTGATATAATAACTGTTTCATTTGACTTGTTGTATTAAATTTATAGTATAAGTAAGTTTTCTCTAAAATTCTATATCTTTTTTATCTATTATTAGTTTTTTTAAATAGAATTTTTCTATAAGAATTATTTCTGCACAGTGTGTGTCTTGATTCTTTTATAAATCATATTTAAATATTACTTTTAAGTGGTTAAATATTTTTATTTTCCATGTGTAATTGTCTCATTAAGAGCTTTACACTTCTTATTGTTATGATTGTCAGTGACTATAACAATAATAGAATAATTATAATTTATTATAATTATTATATTTTCTTATTATTATTTTATATAATAATAATTAAATTTATTTTTTTACATAATAATAATTGAATCTTTTTTTTATATAATTATTTTTAATAATTATATTTAAATTTGTGGGTATAATATTTTATTATATTATATTTTTCTACTGAGGACAGTCATAGTACTCTTGATATTGTTACTATTATCAAGAGTTTCATAGACAAACCTTACACTATGCCATACCAGAGGAGTTAATCACTGAAATATTACATTTATTATTTGAAAAATCTTCAGAATATGGTATTATGCCATAAGAAAAAAATGGCAAAAATACCTTGTCTTTATGGAAAAATGAAATAATCACCAAGTGGGAAAATGATTCCTGGAGGTATGATATAGAAAATGAACTTTAAATCTCATTATTTGACCCAGAGAAAAAAAACCCTTTAACTTGGTTCTTGAAGAAAGTTGAAAGATTAGATGAATTATATCCAGAAGTGTCACAAAAAATGCTTCATATGACAAAACTCAAAAAGTGTAGAGGAGAACTTGAATAGTCTCTAAGAAGCAGGTGCATAGAGAAATGCTCTATAGAAGAATACATCAATGCACTAGAAGAAATTATCATAAGAACCAAAATTGACAGAAAATGGAAATAATTGGAAATAAAAATCCCCTATAAAATATTTAGTAAGAAGGAAAAACTAAAAGAACCCTTCAAACCCAATAAGACCCATGAACAAAGAAAGCTTCATGAATGTGGTGGTATTGGACAGTTAGAAGATAATTTTCTTAAAAAGCAAAACAGAAATGAAATTGTGGAAACAGAAGAACACCATTACAAAGAAGATTAATCTGAATTTGAAAAAAAACTGAAGAATCAGAGACCTCTGAAAGTGATTAAATCAACATAATTAATGCTTAAAATAATAATATTGATTTGATCTTTGAAGTACTGGATGTAAATTCAAATTTACCACAGATTGGAACATCTGACACATGCCTTACCAATATACAAGATTCCAAATTTCATAGAAACAAACCTTCAAAAGGAATGGTCTATACAGCTGGAAAATCAAGTATAATTATTGTTATGCTGAAAAATCAAAAGTCAAAAATTAATCTGGACACAGGTGCATACTTCACATGTGTTGGAAAAGGCTATTTACAGGAATTTATACCAATACAGGGGGTTAAATTTAGTAGTGCAAGTGAAAGCCTTAAGCCCCTTGGAATAATTGACTAAAATTGATTTTTTCACATACTTCTCCATGTATAAGAATTAAAGTGGATTTTTTAGTAATGTATAACTGTACCAGTAACCATTTCATACTTGTAAATGATTACTTATAAATCTATGGAATAGATATAGTCAGCCAAAAATATGGATATCTTACCATAGGGGACAATAAAAAGACAGAACTTTGGCTTCTTAAATAACAAAAAAAGTCACTTTCATAAAAAATGCAGAAAAAATCCCATAAAAACACTTATTCATAAGCTAGCTAATAGAGGCAGAATAGAATCAATAATTGACAGAAAAAAATAAATAAAAATTGATTGATCTCTTATATAAGTATAAAAGTGCCTTTGCAACTGACAATGAACCACTGGGTGCTATTACTGTAAATGAATTAGACATCATTCTAAATTTAGAAAACCCTTATGAACCCCTATTAAGGAGACCAGCCTATCCAGCCATCTCAATAGCTAGAGAAACTCTAGAAGTAAACATTAAATAATTAATGGACTTAGGAGCTTTAAAGATAGTAGGACAGAGTGAACAGGTAGAGGTTACTACACCTGTTATCATAGCCTGGCATAATGGTAAATCAAGAATGATAGGGAATCTCAGAGGTTTAAATAACTATACTCAGAATCCATGAGACATTGACACAATTGTCACAAGCTAATCTCATTACATCCATGTATTCTCTAAAAGGTTTCCATCAAATCTTTGTAACAGATAGTTCTAGAAAACTGATAAGAATAATACTCCAATGTGGCATATATGAATACCTAAGAAGGCCTTTTGGTATAAAAATTCCCCTTCCCATTATCAAAGAATTATTAATACCATATTCCCTGAAGAAGTATTGGAAGGATGGTTAATCAGCTAAATTCATCACACTATATTTTTCTCAGAAACTTGGGAAAACCACCCAGCAAGACTTGGAATAGTCTTGCAAAGTATAGTACAAGTAAATATGAGAATTTCCTTGAATAAATCTCATTCTTAATATACTTAACTAAAAGTGTTAGGAAATGTTGTATCTGGATTAAGCTTGGGCATAGACAATAATACAGTAGAAGAAGTACTACTAAAACCGATTCCCCAGACCAAAAAACAAAGGAAATCATTCTCAGCATTTTTTGTATATCACAGATATCATATAAAATACTTTGCAAAGATTTTAAAATCTTTTTATAAACTCCATGACCAAAAAAAAGTATATGAAATGACTGAAGAAAGAGTTACAGCATATTCAACAGAAGCAATGTCTGGAGAAATTCAAATGGAATGCCTTTGCTTAGTTTGTGCTTTAGAAAAGCTCCATTATTACTTAGATGGAACAGTATTTGATGTTATTACAGACTGTAATGCTGTAAGATCATTATTAAAAATGGAGACACCAAATAGACACATTGTAAGATGGCAGATTGCTATCCAAGAATATAGAGGAAATATTAATATATTCCATAAATATGGAAATATTCACAAGAATGCAGGAGTTATTGGAATATGGTCTCTAGCAAATTACCTGAAAAACCAGCATGGGTACCACAGGAGGAAAATCATATAGAAGGAATATGTGTCACAGACATTGGCACAGAATTTTTTAATCAAGTTAAATAAATCCATAATATGAACAAGAATTGCCATATTTCATGTCAACTCCTGATTAAAGACTTTAAAGACCCATAATTATCCTCCAAACTAGATGAAGTATAAAAGACGGCTTATGATGAAGGAAGATTCCACCCCCTTGATGGAATTCTTTGTCATAGATACAAACACACATGCTTTATGACCCTGACAGATAGAGTTTTAATAAACACTATACTACATAAATGCCATCACAGTGTTATTTCTGGACATCTCTCAGAAGGCAGAACATTGAAAAGGGTGAAAACCTGCTCTTAGTGGCCAAACTTGAGAAAAAATGTTTCAGAATATTGCCAAACCTATGACAGATGTCACAAAATTAAATAAAGCCACAGGGAAAAAATTTAAGGATGATCCAAATCCAGGAACCAAAACCCCACAGGAGATAGTTCATATTGATTGGGTAACAGCTCTATGCCCAGGAAGAGACAGAAGTTTCAATGTATTCCTAGTATTATTTGACAGGTATAGAAAAACCCCAATGTTCTTACCATGTCATAAAGATTAAAAGGCTGAAAAATTACTAGGGAGGTTCAGAAATGAAATAATACCTAAAGAATAAGGAAATTAAGCATTATTGAGCTTTAAGGCTAACAAAGCCTTTGGAAGAGGTATGAAAGTGGATGATACCCTAGTTAACTATATCACATTGTGATACTATCTTTTTTGGTGGTAGTTAGTGTAAGCCATTTATATATGACCTCATATCCAAAAAGATCAAAAAACAACATTACAAAACATATTTTAATAATAAGAATTGTAATTATGATCTTAAAACAACCAAAAATGCCATAGGAAGGCTTAAATTCTTGATTATCTCAGACACAAATTGGAAAACATGTAAAATTAATATCACCATTGGATTCCCCATCAAAAACTACATATATAACATTTTTATGTCAAATCTGTAAAACCAATACTTACTAAGATAAGCTGGATACATGCACTTTTATGATCAGTGCATATATTCATGGTTTTTAGCTCATATATTCTGAATTAAGTGTTTGAATTAGCTGATTCAAAATGAAATTACCACAAACTAACTGTAAAAGGAAAGATATAAACTTTATTTGGAAATCTATAAACAAGGTTAAAACTTACAAGGAGATATTGGGCAAAATAGCAATAGATGTTGATGACTTAAGATTAAAAGTGGTCCAAGCTTAAAGAAAGTGAATATTCAGATCCTACTAGTAAATATGTCAAGAATGACATAATGTTATCATCATATTAAAGGTACAACCCCATGAAATTATGGATTAAAGTCTAAAATACTTAATTTAAACAGAAAGGTAGAGTTACAAGGAAAAACATCTGAAATAGAGTTTTGATGATGTATTAAAGTCCTCTTCAAAGCTGAGTAAGGACATGAAATTTTATCTTTGAATTCACTCTCTGAATTTCTTTAGTTTGAATAACTTAAAAGGTATTAATTATTAAAGCTAGGCTTAAAAATGATCATTTATGATCATTAACTCTAATATTATTTTAAGTTTAACAGTTAAATAAGAGATAAAGCTTATGGATATTAGTATTTTTTGTGAAAGCTACTATAATCCACAACAATGGATTATTTTTTAAGCTTATGATGTCATCAAATTAGATTTATAGTGATAACTCTAGGAATGGCATAATGATGAGATAAAAAGGCTCAGTAATGATTTAATCATCACCAAACCTTAAAATAGTGATCAATTCCAGTGGATAAAATTATTAATTGTCTGCTATAAGGTTTCTGGTAACTAGAAGGAAGTATTATACTGTAAAAAGACCTCTTTTCCCTCTGTTTCCCCCTCAGATACAACAAATACAATAAAGTCATCAAATAAAATGTAAATTTCTTTATTATTCAATGTAAGACTCTTATATTATTAGAGGTCAAAGCTATATCTTATATTAATCACTCCTTTATATATGATTACATAAATATTCTATTGTCATTTGTTAAAATTTTCTTCAAATCTCTAAATCCATGTAAAAATAGTATAATTTTTAATTCTCTCTATTTTATACTGTAAATACCATCTAAATAAGTTTTATTTATATTTCCAGGCTTAAAATTATTCAAATTTATCTTTTTAAGTTTTTCAAGTTGGTTATTTATCTCTTATTATAATTCTTTCTCTTTATTATTATTCTTAATAACTATAATATCAATATGATTATTAATATATATATCTTTAATATTGGTAATTTTATTTTTATTAATTTTTATTTACAGTTAAATATCAATTTCCTATGTATTCATGAATTTCTGGTAACATTAATGAATTTCCATAATTATATTAATTTACTATATCATTTTTATAATAAATTTATATTATATTATTATTTCTCAGTAATAAAAACAATTTTACACCATAATTATAATATATCTTTAATCTCATTATGCACTAAATTAGGAAATTAATAGTACAAGAAGTAAAGCATAAGTAATTCTTACTTACTGTCTCATAGTCAAACCTTACACTGACCAACTATAATGTACCAAAATTTGATTTGATTGATACTTGACATGATTGTTCATTTTTATGGCTTTTTTTAAAAAAGCATTTTGTAGATTTAATTAATGTAACTCTTGAACAATAAGATGGACAGGCTGTGAGCTCAAGTTCAATTGTTATTTTGAGAATAATAGTGACCAAATTTAATATTCATTTAACATATTTTGAATAATTTCAACTGTGATTTCTGTTATCATTTAATTCTTTCCTTCTACATATTAGTTTCTGGTTATTCCATTATATCGCTCTCATGGTGATGATTAAGGGCTTATCCATATATCTGATGATATATGTTATCCATAGGTGAGTACCTTCCTATTTCAGATCTGGGAGAGTCTTAATACTTTAGAAATAAGAGTATATTATACCACACAGCTACATCACCAAAATTATTATATTGGAAATGGTATTCATACATTGATCCAATTATATATAAAATTCCATATTAATAGGATGTATTTATGTATTGGTTAATTTTATCCAGTTCTGAAATCCTAATTCTCTTAGCAATGTTTAAGTCCAATAAATAATACATTCCAATAAATTTTCAAAAATCATGGAGTTGATACTGAAGCTTGAAAAATTTGTATTATTTGATAATAAAAATAATATGAGCTTGAAAATATATTCACCTCTTTATCAAATAATTTTAGCTTTTGCAAAAATGATATTTCACTTTTATATTTCTTTTAATTTTAAGAAAGGCATCTTTAAGCCTCAATAAGTAGAAGTTGATTCTTTCTTCAGTAATATTTCTCTATGAAACTCTCAGTAATTTCAAATTCATTTTATGAAGTGTGATATAAAATTAAAAAATAATCTCAAATAAATTTTTAATGTCTATAAACAAGGAAAAATTTGAATATAAGATAGTATTGTAGATATTCATTACTCACATAATTATTTTCAAATTTGATAATAGAAGTCTTATTCATCTAGAATCCTTGTTATAAGCCTTTACTCATCTCTCAGGAAATTCATCCAGAAAATAATCACCTAGAATCAATTCAAATAAAAAGCTTATTTATCTATTTATGTGGGCCTTGAAGGTATATTCTACATACTGAAATAAGCCACAATTAATATAAGAATACCTTTCAAACTATTTATAACCCTTAACTAATGCATATATCCAAAATTTATTGTTTTTAATTCAATAAAAGATGAATAGTGTTTTTGTTTATGAGTGAATCCATGGATTTAAGGCAAGATTTTTATTCTACCCAAAACTTCACCTAGGGTAGCTCCATATATTTAATAATCTTAAATTAACCATATTAGTAATTAATATTGAAAATAATTTCACACCACATCATCAATACCACATAAACAAGTTGTGAAAATTTTGGCTTTTCTGAATTCCATTCCAAAATAATGGGAATGTGAGAAATACATATTAAATATACACTAAGAAATCTTTTATTCATGTTTTTGGAAATTAATATTACTTTATTTTTACATACAGGTTTGATTCACCCATAGTGGATATCAGTCTTGAAGCCTGAATTACTATTTTTGATATTAGAATAGCTAAGGGGGACAAAAGATATCAAAGAGAGCCTGGGTACCCAACCTCTGAGGCCTCTTAGGTGAGACCACCTCCTAATGTTGTATCCATGCCCAATAATGGCCCAATTAGTCTAATAAAACCTTTTGGGAATCTGTGTACCCAGTCAAAAACCCCTTGAATCATGATAAAATAGAAAATAAGCTGCTATTTTTACATGACTAGGAGGCAATGAGCAACTCTGACTCCTGTAACCATGTCCATTATTGATTATTTTCTGTGTATAAACCAAAAAAAGAGTGGTTAAAACCCTTTTAAAGCTATTATCCATTAATCTACCTCATGACAACTAGCTGTAAATATATTATTTGCTTTTGTGCTAGAAATGAGGTAAAAACTTCAAAAATTAATTAAAAATGAGATTTCCAATGAATAATTCTTAGAATTCCAGAACCATTGAAGAAAGGTTGAGTTTATACTAAAAAAAATATTCATTACTTAATAGTTTAAATTGAAATTATTACTTACAGTCCATTTTTTATGATTTCACATGAAACACTAAATCTTCAAGAATTGACAGAAAATACAACCTGTGATTAAATTTCCAATATAATTGATACCTTTGATAAAATAATTTTCTTTTTAAATAAAGGAGAACTAACAGTTGAGACTCTTTTATTTCCTAACTATAAATGGGTTTGTAGTCATGTAAATTGACTTTATTAAGTAATTATAATAGTTTCACATGACTACAAGTGATGTAATAATTGGACCAGTTCAGTTAAGATGTTTTTCAGTATGATAGATGGCACATATATGTGAGCTGTTGTAATCTTAAAAGAGGCCTACCCCTGCTTTTTTTCAGAATCATCTTATTATTATATCCTATCATTAATACCAACAAGTATGTATTAGTTATAATCTTTTCTTAAAGTATTTTTATCTTTCCGGACAAATTGGAAAGAGATTCTATCAAAGGAATAAACCATTTCCAAGAGATTTCAGCTTTTATAATGTCATACTACTGTTATAAATCAATTTTGATACTTTAAATACACAAATGATCTATCAAATCACTCTTCCAGGTCTTTTCAATGTATTTTTGAAGGATTAGTTGGTGTTTAATCAATTCTTAAAGTTTTTTCTATAAATTTTGTAGTTCTCTTCAAGAATTAAACTCAATTATTCTTTTAAAAGATAATGATCAATTGAAATAGCTTTATATTGTTTTATTAATAATAATTCTTGTAATTGATTCTAGTAGGCAAGTACTGCTAGCTCTCATAATCACTGCTCTTGTATAGGAAGTAAAGAAAATAATTGAGAAATTATTTATTTATTTTATTTCATAAGAACAGTCATTGTACTCTTTATCAATATCAATATTATTAAGCATTTCATAGAAAAATCTTAAAATTTCTCTATTTATCTACCTTCAATGTGATAAAGGTTATTTTCTTCATATAAAATCAAATTAAAATTACATTTTAATACAATATAGAATACATCTTCTTTACTTTAATTGAAAAACTCATGTTTTTATGAATTACTAAGTTCTTCAATATCATTGTTATAATTGTTTAATATCTTAAGCTCATAAGAGTTCAATGCATAGCTATTCGAAAAATTCGATTATCACTATTCAAAAAATTCATCTTCGAATTCAAATTTTTGAGCTGCAAAATGAAAACCCAAAAATTTGAATAAAAAATTATGCAAAAAGGATCCATTCGAATTTTTCAACCTCAAAATCAAAATTCAAAACGAAAAGCTCGAATTTTGGTTGAAAAAAATCTTTATGATTATAATCAATCAATTAAAAAAAGTGCAAAATAATATTTATGGCATCAACCACAGGATAACCATGCCATAAATGGTATTCAAAAAATATTTATGGCATCAACAATGGCACTTATCCTATTGCTGGCATAAATCATTCCATTTATTCCATTTATGGAACCAACAATGCCATAAATTGGGCTTTTACCAACTGTTGTATTCTTTAGCTTAACTTCAACTAGAAGACAAACCTTATTTTTGTTACTAAATAATTGCATAATTTTGGAAATTTATGGCAAATCCACATAAGGGATTAAATGTTTTTGCCAAATTACTTACATGGGTTGACCAATAACCCAGATTAATATGAGTATTTAAAAATGATTTCAATTAATTCAAATTAATTTCAAGAAATTGAAGGTAATTGAAATCAATTGAAGACAATAAAACTGAATAACCAGGCTTGAAATAATGGTTATTATGCGAAATCAAATGCGTAATGTGAAAGAGGTACAATTATTTGTACAGTGGGTGGTAACCTGTGTTATATTGCATAATCTATTAGCACAAGTAGGTGACCAATGAAGTGATTTATATGAGGATAATGACCCCCCCGAGATCCAAAATATCACACAAGATGATGAAAATGGCCATTTGAATATGCATGAAATAGTCAAGCCCTACACTTTAGATTGGATTACAAGCGCTGACAATGTTTTAAGATTAATAAAACATGTTTATTTTCAAAGAGAATTATCTGAAGACTAATATTTGTAATACATTTTCAATCCATATCTATGGAATGGTAAATGTTAAGACTGGAATCGAGTCATAATTATCAAATGTGTCAATATATATAATCCAAAATATTTACAATTTCTAATTTTTACGTTATCTTTTGTTATCCTGTTCATTCCGCATGATTTGACCGTTGACTTTTGTTTCAATTTCTTCAGAGCTGAGTTGTTTGAATTTTTTTCCTGTGAGAAATAATTTCTTGTTTATTTGAAAAGAACAACCAAAGTGTGTGATGGATTGGTGTTCAAGCAATTCTTTTGCTGGCTTGGTTGTTTGATGAAGAAGTTCAGACGTTTTCCAGAGTATTTCAAAAATGCCTTCTTTTTTGGAAAAATCAAAAATGAATTTGTGGTTGGGAAATGATAATCCATTCCCAGAGGGTGTGAAATCTGTAGGAATTGGAATGAAATTGTTTTTATTGATAAAAGAGAATATACCATATGTCCATGAATTGATGTCCTTATTATCAGTATGTGGTTTATTGTGGAAGCCATTGAAAGTAACTATAACATTTGAATAAGTTTTGAAATTTGGTGATTTGTTGGAATGCCATTCAAGTTGGCTGAAGTTTGGCAAATTGGCTGCATTCATGATTTCTTGATTGTCTTTAAGTGCATTATGTGAAAAACCTTGAATTCGGGAGTGAATGAATTCATCAAATTCTTGAAGTGTTGACCATTGCTCATTATCTTCATCAATTGTTATTTTAGTCAAGCCCGCTTTCCTTGCATAAACCCTGACGAAATCCTATTCCTTTCATAATTCCATCAAGCATATCAGAATTAGTGGTGATATTTTGACGGTTCTTTGCAAGCTTATTTAATGTTATGATCAATTTTTGAAGTTTATGGAAGACTGGTGTTGGACTGCTGAATGGGTGAATTTGATACATGAAAATAGGTAAATAAGGCTTGTTATGTCTATTGATAAGTACATAGGGTCTGGGCAGAAGTTTGTGTGGAGGAAGATTTAACCAGGAGGCATTCTCATTGTTCTTCTTGTCTAGTGTAATTATGGAGAAGTTGGGATTGTAAAGGCCAAGCTGGCCTGCTGTTTGGTTCATATAAGAAAGCATTCTTCTTTGTTGTCTGGTATTTGAGTGATTATGATTAAGAGAATTCTCTTCTGTTATATCATTCTGATTGTGAGGTTGAGTCCCAACAGGCTTCACATCATGAGTAATTAAAGAGAGTTTGGGCACATTCAGCTAATTGACAATCATCTGGTCATTTGGTTGAGTCCCAACAGTCAAATGATCAGATAATTGATGAGGAATGGCTAAAGAAGGGGAGAGTTTATTGTTGGATTGTGACATAATGATTTCAGACTAAATATATTCCAAATATGAGTTATTCCTCCTCTAAATTAAAACAAAAAAAAGTGTATAAAACAAAATAATTAATCAGTATTGAATACAAAAGCATATGAATGGTACAGATGTTGGAAAAGGAGGACATGTTAGTTGGGTGGTGGATTGATGGTGAAGGTGGTGATGGATTGATGGGGGAGGTGAAGGATCAGTGGTGGTGGTGGATTGATGGAGTGGTGGTGGTGGTGGATTGGTAGTGGAGGCGTTGGAGGAGGTGATGGTGGTGGTGGTTTGATGGAGGAGGATGATTGGTGGTGAAGATGTTGGAGTTCTTGGAGGAGGTAGTGGTGGTGGTGGAGGTGGATTGGAGGTGGTGGGGGTGTTGGATCAATGGAGGATTGATGGTTGAGGTGGTGGATTGGAGGTAGTGGTGGTGTATTGGTGGAGGAGGTGGATTGGAGGTGGTGGGGGTGTTGGATCGATGGAGGTGGTGGTGGTGGATCGATGGTGGAGGTGTTGGATCAATGGAGGTGGTGGTGGTGGATCGATGGTGGAGGTGTTGGATCAATGGAGGTGGTGGTGGTGGTGGATTGATTGTTGAGGTGGTTGTAGTGGCCGGTTGACGGTGGGGGTGGTGGTAGTGGCCAGTCGATGGTGGGGGTGGTGGAGGTGGTGGGACAGCAAGCAGTAGTCAGTACCATAATGACTACTGCGTAAATACAACAAAAGAAAGGGCTTACCGTTGCTATTAAAAAAAGAGCCCCTCAACACGTTTTTGTTTCAATAGTACTATCTGTGCAGAATGAAAGAACAAAACTTGAGGAACAGTTTTAAAAAGAAAGACTGTTGAAAAAAATTACCCAAATGAAGAATTTAAAAATTCACCATACAAAAGACGTGTGGTGGATTTTTAATCAAGGGGTAATTAGAATTAATTAAAATTAACTATAATTAATTATTAATTAAATTTAATTATAATTAATTATAACTAATAATAATTATTTATTATTAATTTGATATAATTTTCATGAAAATTATTTATAATTAATTGAAATTAATTATATAATTAATTAAAGTAAATTATAATTAGAATTAATTATAATTAAATATAATTAACTATAATTATTAATTATAATTAATTAAAACTAATAATAATTATTTATAATTAATTTGATATAATTTTCATTAATTATAATTAATATTATTTGATGAAAATTATTTATAATTAATTAAAATTAATTATATAATTAATTAAAGTAAATTATAATTAGAATTAATTATAATTAAAAGTAATTATAATTAAATATAACTAATTAAAATTAACTATAATTATTTATTAATTAATTATTAATTATAATTAATTAAAACTAATTATAATTATTTATAATTAATTTGATATAATTTTCATTAATTATAATTAATATTATTTGATGAAAATTCTTTATACTTAATTAAAATTAATTATATAATTAATTAAAGTAAATTATAATTAGAATTAATTATAATTAAAAGTACTTATAATTAAATATAACTAATTAAAATTAACTATAATTATTTACTAATTAATTATTAATTATAATTAATTAAAACTAATTATAATTATTTAAAATTAATTTGATATAATTTTCATTAATTATAATTAATATTATTTGATGAAAATTATTTATAATTAATTAAAATTAATTATATAATTAATTAAAGTAAATTATAATTTGAATTAATTATAATTAAAAGTAATTATAATTAAATATAATTAATTAAAATTAACTATAATTATTTAGTAATGAATTATTAATTATAATTAATTGAAACTAATTATAATTATTTATAATTAATTTTGAATAATTTTCATTAATTATAATTAATATTAAATGTAGAAAATTAATTATAATTATCTAAAATTAATTTAAAAGAAATTATAATTCTAATTAATTATAATTAATTAAAATTAACTATAATTAATTATTAATTAATTATTAATTAAAATTAGTTATAATTAATTAAACCTAATAATTATTATTATTAATTATAATTAATTATAATGAATTTTAATTAATTTTATTTAATTATCATTAAATGTCATTGATTATAATTGATTTTAATTATAATTAATTTAATGAAAATTAATTATAACTAAGTTTAATTAATTATCATTAATTTATAATGAAAATTAATTCAAATTAATTCTAATTCATGAGATTTAATTATAATTAATTTAATGATAATTAATTAAAATTAATTATAATTAATTTAATGATAATTAATTGAAATTAATTATAATTAATTTAATGATAATTAATTAAAATTAATTATAATTAATGATAATTAATTATAATTAATGATAATTAATTATAATTAATGATAATTAATTAAGATTAATTAAAATTAATTAAAATTAATTAAAATTAATTAAAATTAATTATAATTAATTAAAATTAATTATAATTAATTAAAATTAATTATAATTAATTAAAATTAATTAAAATTAATTATAATTAATAATAATTAAATAAAGTTAATTATTATTAATTATTTAATTAATGAAAATTAAACAAAATTAATTATAAAATGAAAATTAATGATAATTAATGAAAATATAATTCATTTTAATTAATTATCATTAAATGTCATTAGTTATAATTAATTTTAATTCATTATCAGTAATTTTAATTAATTTTCATTAATTATATTATAATTAATTCTCATTTTATAATTAATTTTATTTGATTTTTATTAATTATATTTTAATTAACTATTATTAATTATAATTAATTTTAATTAATTTTAATCAATTATTATTATATTATCATTAAATCAATTTTGATTAATTATCATTAATTGCCATTATTTATAGTTAATTTTAATTAATTTTCATTATTTTTCATTAATTATAAATAATAATGAGAATTAATGAAAATTAATGACATTCATTATTTTTATGATCTTTTATTTGATTTTTATTCATTTGTTTTGTATTTTTGCTTTATTTATATAAATTAATAAGTAATCAAACAATAAATAATAAATAATGAGTGAATCATTATGAAATTAATCATTTCTGATAGTGATTTGTTAAATTTCATGCAAATTTATGCATAATGAAGATGTTTCCACATTAAATACATCCTAACCCTAATTATTTTATATGGCTTGGGCATGTTGAATTTGTTTTTGATCCACTCTCTTCAAATTAATATTCATTTTACCTAATACATCTTTATCTAATTCTTAATATGAGTCAAATAAGCTCCCTAATAAATCCCAATGAATCAGCCAGTCAAATTTCACGGTCTTGCACAAAAAATCACTCTTCAAACTCCAAAATAAACCAAAGTCAGATTGCACAATGTTATTTTTCCCAAGCAAAGAATGGATACCAGTTATGCCTAGTCAATGGATGCTCAAAGAAAATTAAGCGACATGAAGGAACCAAGCAAAACCTGGTATCTCATTTGAAAGCATTTCATAAGGAACTATGGGCTGAAGCAGTTGCCGAAAAGAACACTGAAGGACAAAGTAACTTATCAAACTCACATGGAAGCAGCATAATAAAAAGTATGAATGTCCACTTACAGAATAATTTCACTGATAATCTTGTCAGCTTCATAATTCAAGATCAACAATCATATGCATTAGTTAAATCAAAATCATTTCAAAAGCTTATTCACACCCTCAACAAGGACATTAACTTAATTTCTGAAACCACAATTTCCAAACGGATCAAGAAAAAGTTTCTGAATGATAAAGAACATATATTTGCCTTTATCAATTCACAAGCACCACGGTTCTCATTTTCTACTGACATTTGGTCTGGTCCAGGTGGAATGTCATATATTACTCTCACAGCTCATTACATATCATCTGATTGGAAACCATTCACTGCAACCATTGGATTTTCCAAGTTCACAGAAGCTCATACTGGTAAAAACATATACACAAAAATTGTGGATATGCTTAATGATTTCTTTATTGAACACTCTCAAAAGCCAAGGGGATCAAAGCGTGATGCAATTGAAATAGATACCTCAAGTGATTCATCTTCAGAAACTGAAAGTGATTTGTCCAATTTGTCAAATGATTTTTATAGTTTGGATATCTTATCCATTGGTAATTGAATCATGGCCATAACATTGGATAATGCTTCCTCAAATACAACATTTATGGACCTTGCTGTTAAAAATAATTTGTTGAAAGGTTTTGACTCACACATTCGATGTTTTGCACATATTCTTAATTTAGCTGCAAAGGATTCTTTAAAAGAGCTTGATGGATCAATTGATAAGGTTAAGAAGGTGGTTCACTTAATACATCAATCAAACACCTCATGGGAACACTTCAAAAGCATTTGTGAAAAAAATAAAGAGCCACCAAACCGGCCAATGGCTGACAATTCCATCAGATGGAACTCAACATATTCAATGCTTTGTTCAGCATTAAAGCAGAAGAGCTCTTTTGATGATTTTATTTATGAGTACAATAAGTCTCAAACAGCAAAGCGAAAAACAAATCACTTTAAAAGTTCAAGCCAAAAAACATTTAGCAGCAAGAAACAGAAAACCATTTCCCAGGCAATAGAAAAAGCAGACATTCATCATGATATACGCCTTGTACGTCTGCCTAGTTGATTATTTTTCTGTATAATAAATCTCACTTCATTCCTTTCTAACTATTCAGGATGTAATTTTGGAAGAGGACTGGCTATTTTTTGAACAAATATCAGAATTTCTAAAGGTCTTTGCCACTGAAACCAATGAAGTTCAAGGTGATTCTTATCCCTCACTTGGGTTAGTAATGCCTTGGTACCAACTCCTCCTTGAAACATGTCAAAAAACAAAAAATGAAGTCTCAAGGGAATCCCAACTTTACGATGCAGCTGATCAAGCATATTCAAAGCTTGAAAGTTATTACAATATTAGATCAAATTCCTGTGCTATGTGCTTGATTCTTGACCCACGATTCAAGCTTACATGGTTTACTCAGCATGATTTGTTGCAAGAAGATGAAAGAAACAGTGATACCAATCCAATAAGATATAAGGACGAAGCACTCAAACATCTCAAAGAAGTATATGCTGAATATTCTTCTGAATACACAATCAACTTTCCACAAGAACCTCAGGTTTCTGAAACAGTTCCGACTAATCTGAAGCAATTGCATCCTTTTGAAGAAAGAATGTCCCAACAAAAAAATAAAACTAATGAAATTCTTGAATATTTACAAACTGATTCACCACATTATTCAATATGTATTCTTGAATGGTGGAAGAGCCACGAAAATAGATTTCCAATATTATCCAAAATTGCAAGAGACTACCTTGGAATACCTGCAACCTCAGCACCTAGTGAGCGTGTATTTTCAGAAGCTGGAAACTTGATTACTAACAAACGCACATCACTTTCTTGTGATTCTGTGGAGCCAAATACGTGTTTACGTTCTTGGTTTAATAATGGAATTTATGAAAGTATGTATGCTTGGTATGATAATCTTCAATAATTCCATTTATTATTTTTACTCGTTAAATGAATTTCTCTTGAAATCAAAAAATTTAATAAATCCCAGAATTATGCAAATTAAAATATTTTTTCTTATTATTATAGTGATTTTAGATTCAATCTATTAATCAGAACATTATTATTTAGCAATTTCTCTAATTAAAATTCAAGTGATATAAGTGTTTTCTGACCAAAAATCACAATTCTATTTTTGAAATAAATAATACTTCCTGTTTGAATTCTATTTTTGAAATAAAAATTCCTTTCTGTTTGAATTATATTTTTGAAATAAATGATCCTTTCTGTTTGAATTCTATTTTTGAAAGAAATAATCATCATTATTTTTAAAAAATCCATTCAATCTTAAGAATCAAAAACAAGAAGCCTATATTTTTTTGAGACTTCTTGGGTTGAATGATTGTTAAAATTCCATAAATCACATGAATAACATGAAAAATGCCATAAAAATGGTATGAATAGCATCAGCAATTCCATAAGTAACATGAATAGCCTCAACAATTTCATAAGTAATATTAATGGTATCATCAATAATATAAATGAAATTAATGGAATGAAAAATGCATACATAAAATTAATGGCTTGAAGGGAATTAAAAATACCATAAATTGTGTTATGGAATAAGAATTCCATTTCTTTCATAAACAAGGAGCCCATAGTGTTTTTTTATGTGTATTTAATAATTTATGGCAAAAAAACTTAAGGGCCAATGGGTTTTTATGGTTTTACCAAAGGCCCAAAAGGGTTAATTATATATAAATGAAGGTGTCCATGAAAATTCAAAATTCACTTCCGAATATTTGAATATTTGAACATTTGATTTTGAATATTCGAAGGTAGGTGAAATTCGATTCTGAATATTCGGTCATGACAGAAATTCAATATTGAATATTTGATGACCCTTAAAATTCGACGAATTTTCAAAAAGCTATGCATTGTAAGAATTTTTTTTCTAAAATTAATCATGTTTTTCAAAGGTTAATAACTTTCTATATTTATCATTAACTCCCTAATGAGCATTTGCAGAAAAATTCAATTAATAATTTTTGAGATATTAAATATTTTAAAGTTAATTTACAATCAAGGAATTGATCTTTCAGTCCAAAGAAGATTTCAACTGATTTGTTTGAGTTAAGTCCATTCAGGATATGATTTAAAATATCCATTTCCATTTTAAAACTATAGCTTTTATTCTCATAATTATGAAATAGGCTTTTTTCATTAGAAAATTTTAGGAATTCAAGGCCAAAGCTGAGTGAATTTATCTTAAAATATCAAAAAACAAGATTGAAAAACTTATCCAGCCATAATTTGGTAATATCATTTTAATATCTGAAAGAGGAGGAAAATTAATAACAATCTGAGTGTGAAGTGGAATTGAATCACAAGAGCAGTTTTCATAGTGATAATAATCAATTTGACAAATGATAAAGTACTATTATTATATTTCAAGGGATCTAAAATTGAAAAAAGGATTTGATTGATCTGTCAAAAGCTCTTTATTTACTAATTACATATAAATTTTCTATTTAATTTACAACAATAATTAATGTCATAATCATATAATTCCAATAAATATTGATGGGCTACAATAACTAGAGCTTATAACGTCCATTTTTGGGGTATATTGAGTATAGTTTAGAAGAAAATGATTTCACTAAGTGAGATAATTATACCCAAAACAACCATAGCCTTAAAAGGGTAAATTTCAGAATTTTTATCTATTGATAGATTTATCCAAATCATATTTCTTAAAATAAAAATTTATTCTATTCAGTTATTCATTTTTATGAAAGTGTAACCATGTATTAATATTATATAGAGTAAAAGGCAGTGGGCCCACTTTAATCTCAATCCAGGTTAAGAGGAGTTGGGTATCCTACTTCCATGTTGTTATATCTAAGGAGATTAATATGGGCAGTTTCATTGTGGTTGAAAAAGGTTAATACACCCTCTACTGAATCTAAGATGTGGCTTTGGAGCAAAATATGGCCATTTCAACCTATATAGGGGAGCTTTCTCCCTCAGTGAATGTTCAATATTTGTTTTGAAAGCTCATATGAAGCATGATCTTCATATAGGAATTTTTGATCCCTCTTCTTTGTCAATCTCCTAAAAATTGAAGTGTAAATTGCCTTTAGTTAGGGTTTATACCTCATAATTCAATCATATTGACTATAATCATCTAATACAGAACTATAAAGGCTTACATCAAATTTAAACCTCAAATCCTTGATAAATTTCTCATTTTATATTCTAAAAGGCTAAATATAGGCTCAAAACTTATTTATAAGTGAGATATACAATATGTTTTCACATTTCACCTATCTTGGCTTAGGTATGGCACAGGGATACATTCTAATAATTAGTTTTATTTATATAAAGAGAAATCCTTATTAAACTTGACCTTTCAAAAAGACAAGTTTCAAATTATTATGTTATTTGGTGTGCCTTTAATAGAAAGACTAATAGTTGGATAAGAGTTAAAAACAAATTTTTTATTTCTTAGTATTTTAAGTTGAAGCAGGAGCTTAAACTTTGTTCTTGTATCTCTAAATACTTTGGAGCCACCGGATATCCCTCATTGAAAGAATAAATATAAGATACCTCATGATAGATTACGCATAAAGAAGAAATCTTTCATTTGAGAGGTGAAGATTATGGTTCATCCTCAACAAAATGTCTACAGACTTCTAAGCCTGACATTGGATGTCCTATGAAAATAAGAAATATATATCCTAAAATTTATATATTTGCTCTTTCAGATAGTTACTTTAAGGTGATTTATTAGCTCCATCATAAATTGTTTTATCAATTTAATATCCCTTTTCTTGGCTTAATAAAAGTAAGAAAGGTTTATCCAACTCTCTTAATGAAATACTTTGATTGAATTGATTTGCGTTTCATTCTTGGGCTCTGGTTTGAAGTCTCAGGAGGAGATCAAACAGAATCTTTGACAGGGGAGGAATCTTAATCACTAACATAGATCATTATTATTATCATAAAGTTAATTAAGAAAATATAAATACTAAATAGTTCATCTGACTGAAAAAAAACCAGTCACCTCCAAGGAGATTTAAATACATGGGATAGCTTCCAGACTGAGAGTGTCTCAGAGCCCCCAGAATAAATTGGTGAATCTGGTATAGTGTATCTCTATGGGCTATTGAATAGGCCTTTCCCATATGTATTAAATTCCTCTGTGGGGAAAGCTACAGCCTTATAAAATGTGGGAAGGCCTGTACATCTGGTATCAAATAATGAAGAGTATGTGCTTTGAAAGAGGTTTATCATACTGTTATGAGCTCAAATAGAGGTTATAATCACCAATTATAGAGATTATCAAAGCCTGTGATCACGGGGAAAGTATATTATTAAGGGATTTTTCTATCTTTTTAGCATAGTCTTCTGTTTGAAATTTATTCTTGCCTCCATAACAGTTGAGGTTAATTTTTGTAAACCTTTTTCAGTATCATTAGACTTTATAATCATCATTAATCCACATTATCTTCCATAACGTACTTTGTTATTGAAGATTTTTTTTAAAGTATTTTAAGCTAAAAATAAATGCCAATTTATATCATCCAAGATCAAAATATAATATTTGAGGCTTAAAAATTAAGATTTGAAAATTTATAATTTTTTGTAATTTCAATGACCATATTTTTTCAAAATAATAGTAATGATAAAGTATATCCAATGTTTTAATTTTGATTAATATTCTTTTTTTAAATATACTAAAGTCTCAAAACAATTTTACAAACTAAATTTTTAATCAATGAATAATTATTATCCTTTTATAAATACAAAAATATTCTGAATAGTTTCATATATATATATTCTTTTTTTAAAGAAATATTTTTATGATTTAAATCTTTATTTTAATCAATTTTATAAGTTTTCAAATTGTTTCATGATTATATTAGCTGAAACTGACTGAGAGAATCGCCAACCTTTTTGGTAAATCTTTCTGTAATTTACATTCTGTAATGGAAATTTACAGAAAGAAAAGTAAACAATTGCTTTCAACAGAAATTTTTTTATTAATTTCCATTCTATACCTGTAAAATTTGACATTAAAGAATGGTAAGAATAATTTTTTGTTTGTTAAAGACCCATGAGGTTTGATAATGATAAGTTTTTTTGTCAAAAAACTATAAAATACACAACTATTTTCTCATTGGTGAGGAAAAAAGTCCAAAAAAATACTTTGAATAATAAAATGGTTTATTGATAGATGATGAAGAGTTAATATTGAGGAAGGAGTGTCATTAGATTCAATTTGAGTCAGACAATGAATTGCCGAATTTTGTAGCCAAACATAAATTTAAATTGAGACTACATAATTTGATGGGATTCTGTTGTTGAAGAATGACTTACAGCAGACAAGCGTGAGAAATTGAAAAAAATCTGTAGAAACCCCTTACAGAAGGAGTTTACAGAAACAGTAGGAGATTCTCTGAATCCAATGATTAATCAAATTGATAAAATCCCTATACCTCTGAGCCATATCAATATTTATATTCATAAATGACTGTCTTGGGAGCTTAATATTTCTATAACACTTGAAAGCTTTGAGCTGTTGGAGGAACTGGGTTAAATGTTAATTACAAAATTTCCAAAGATAATACCAACTTAACTGAAAATTAGAACATATTATCAAAAATCTCGTTACACCAGTATAACATAGATTATCTCAAGAATTGAGTGGAATCTCTTCATAATCCTTTCCCTGGGAGCTTTTATCTTCACATGATATAGAAATAATGATAATTTTTCTTATAGATAACTAATTTTCCAATTAATAAGATTAAGTATTATTATTTGATTACCTATATATATTCGTATTTCCATTGTATTTTTCTCAGCTTGATGATTCCGTGCCTATATTTTTGTAAATTATACACCGGGCTCTTTATTTTATATGTTTTTTAAAATCATTTAGTATGGATCCTTATCACTTAATATGGGGGAAATTTGGTAATAAGCCGATGTTTTATATGAATAAACTTCCTTATTTTTTGAAGTAGTTCTTAACAATTTGATATTAAATCCCACGTATACCAAGAAAAATATCTCTTATTTTCTATTAAGATCAGACTAAAGGCTTATATTAATAATTTTGGTCATTTTTAAGAATTCTTTTATTACAAATCATAACATTTTTCTATAATTATTTTGTATAACTTAATCAAATCTTTCAACCTTTAAAATTGAATTCTTTTAAGATGAATATTTAGAGATATATTTCAAATTTTCTGAAGAGCTTATTGTGTATAAATTCCTTGATAAATTGATCTTTTATGGAAAAACTACCCAAATAAAATGATTTTGTTTTAAAGACCTTCAGGATTATGAGTATTACTTGACTAGAAAGCTTTGTTTGGAGGGGTAAAACTATAAATCTTGATTGGATTTAAAGGATAAGATTTATTTTCTGTGATGAAAAAATTTAATATAAATTTATATGTAATCACCTCAATTGTAACCCAACCATCATCCACCTCTGAAAGTTGGTTATTGTTGGGTTACAGTTGGGGTGATGAGCTTAAAAATTTATCCCAAACTAATTTTTGAAAAAAATTATTCTTTATTTTTTTTGAAAAATGACACTTTTTTTGTCAATTTTTATTTTCTTTTAATAAGATAATACTTTGCTTAATCCTGAACATCTTCATGCAACCTTCAGCTACAACAAAATAAAAAAGACATTATCTCACTAGGGCTGAAGTTGAATCCAAAAAGGACAAAAATAAAAATAGAAAAAGAAGAAAAGATATAGGAGAAATAAACCAAAAGTCCATCCTTTGAAAGAGAATACTTTAAACATATACTAGAGTGAATAGCAAATCTAAAAATTTATAGTGGTCAATTTTTTTGTTTTTTTAGATAATCAAACTAACCTCTATTTGGTTTATATTTTTTTTGAGAAATAAATGGTACTAAATGGGGTGGAAAAAAGAAAACTAGGCTTCAAGCATTCAATTATATGGAGAAATTTGAGTCAAAACCATGATAAGAGAGAATTATACTTGGATGGTTCAAAGCTGAAGTATCTCTGAAAGACATGAAATATAAATTACAAGGATTTAGAGAAAGAAATCAACCTAGCATTCTTTGGTATTATAAATGGCTTTCAAAAAATTGATGACTATTTGGACTATTAGTGTTGGTTTTATCATTATCTTGACAATAATTTTGGAGCAACGGCAAATAAAAATCCTGTGTAATAAATTGACACAGAAACTAGGCTCTTGGATGAGAAAACCAAAAATAATGTTGAAATATATTTCATTTCCAACATTGAGCAATCAGAATCATCAAGCTTTCAGTGAAATTAATTGGGTGATGTTCAAGAGACCAATAATGAAAATGAAGTACCTGAAATAAACTCAATGAATATAAAAAAGGAAAAGCTAAATTATTCCCAAGAAAAGTAGAAGGAAAAAATTAATGATTCACATGACATAACTAATAAAAATGATGTCACTCAGGATCAAATAACAAGCTAAACTAATTAAATAAACCATTTAAGAACTGGTAGAAGGCCCTTAAACCAATAGGGCATCAACTTCGCAATATTCAGTAACAAAGGAGAAACATCCTCCAAATATTCATTTAAAAAAAGAAAGCACATTAGTTTCAGTAATGAAGAATATTTTTCTGAAAATAATTCACCATTAAAAAAACCAATTCATCTTTAAAAGTATAAAATAGAAATTCAACTGGAGATTGAACAACTCAAGCTTGAAACAGATTTTTAGAAACACAAAATGCAATTCAATTACAAATTAGAAGAAACTTCACAAAATGATTAAGTTAGGATGGCAAAAATTAAGATGGAACAAGAAAAAGTCCACCTTATCCTGAAGCTACAGCCCAAACTACCACCACCTAAAAATAAAGAAGATGAAGAAAATAAAGAAAATAGAGAAAATAAAGAAAATAAAGAAAATAAAGAAAATAAAGAAAATAAAGAAAATAAAGAAAATAAAGAAAATAAAGAAAATAAAGAAAATAAAGAAAATAAAGAAAATAAAGAAAATAAAGAAAATAAAGAAAATAAAGAAAATAAAGAAAATAAAGAAAATAAAGAAAATAAAGAAAATAAAGAAAATAAAGAAAATAAAGAAAATAAAGAAAATAAAGAAAATAAAGAAAATAAAGAAAATAAAGAAAATAAAGAAAATAAAGAAAATAAAGAAAATAAAGAAAATAAAGAAAATAAAGAAAATAAAGAAAATAAAGAAAATAAAGAAAATAAAGAAAATAAAGAAAATAAAGAAAATAAAGAAAATAAAGAAAATAAAGAAAATAAAGAAAATAAAGAAATTAAAGAAATTAAAGAAAATAAAGAAATTAAAGAAATTAAAGAAATTAAAGAAATTAAAGAAATTAAAGAAATTAAAGAAATTAAAGAAATTAAAGAAATTAAAGAAATTAAAGAAATTAAATAAATTAAAGAAATTAAAGAAATTAAAGAAATTAAATAATTGGAGCTATATCATATTCATCACACCTCAGCCAATTTCAATTGCTTGGTATATCCTGAACTCTTATCATAGATTTTAAAAATAACTTTTTCATATGAATACAGAGGATTTTTGGCAAATAAGTTCAATATATTTAATTAAATCCTTATTCAGCTCTATTCAACTAATTACTACATGCATTTTAACCCTCATAAGCTGAGACAGACAAAATTTATTTCACATCTATTCATAATCAAATTTTAATAATATGATTCCTACCCTGAAAATTATTTTTATTGATATTTTTTTAGCTATTTTATCTCTTCATAAAATTAAAACTTTAAATAAAGATATCAGACACTATAGTTATTTAAAATTATTTTACCAAAAAAATATCTTTGAATGGTTGTGCAATTAAATTTTCTATTAATTCTATTGTTGAAATAGTAAAATACCAACTGCAAAATTATAGTCTACAAATTTTTGAATCATATCTTTGAAAGGTTGTGCAATTAAAATATTCTATTAATTCTATTGTTGAAATAGTAAAATACCAACTGCAAAATTATAGTCTACAAATCTTTGAATCATCTGACTTCTCATTTGCTTGGTTCATTCCAATGGATTATTATTACCTTCCTCAGGTAATCTCCTCCCATTGATAATTTAATTTTGACAATATGTTTTGTAAAAAACAAGCTCTGATTCAATTCATATGATGCCTCATATCTTATGGATTATTCAATTCTAGACATATTTTCTGGAGTGATACCCATATACCCTTCAAGATACTAATATTATTTATATTTCTTTCCCTGGATTTTTCCAAGCAATAATTAAAACTTTCATTTATTTATATTTCTTATGTTGGAGTTTTGAGTTCTGGTATGAGGGTTTTATTCAATGGATATGCTTAATCACCTACAAGATATTGATATGAAAATTTCAAAAATATCATACAAATAAAATGAATTAATACAAATTTCAAAATTTATCACAAATTTCAAAAAATTTGTCTTTTTCCTTGAGTATTTCCATTTCATGATAGACAGTAGAATCACTACTTGAGCCAGTCCGCCCAGGTATTAAGCATGTTATTTTTTTATTTAAATCACAAACTATTGGTACATTTAGGGAGTATCTTTTTTTTATAAAAAAAATTTTCAGAATCATACCCATATTTTTGATAAAGGGTTATTGTTGTACCATTAATAAAGCCAACAAATCCTTTGTAACCTTGATATTTCATGAAACAAGATATTTGTTTTATTTATTTATTGAGCTAATTCAAATGAGTACTTTATAGTGAATTTATTTCCTGTAACACTCTTCTTGAAATATTTGTTACTTTTCCTTTTCTTACTCTGATATTTCTCAAGAATTTTCCAACTGAGCCAGAAACTCCATATGACCCCAATCTCTCAAAGGTCAAAGCCAATTTATGGGTTATTGGTGATCTGCTAATTAAAAGTATCAAAGATGGATAAAATTGACATTTCAAAACTTTTTCCAAATCATAATGCTTGACGAATTTCAATTCCATTCCCCCTTTGCTCTATCTACCAGACAGAAAATGCATGTTGAACCTGAACCAGCCACAGCTCAAAAAATGATTGAAGAAATGATCCTCTTTCCAAGGAATGCTTTATCTTCACAAAACCTATCAAACACGTTGAATTAAGATTATATAAGAATTCTCTCAAACCAACTATAAATCTTATAAATCAGAATAAAACAAATTAGTCAAAAACCTCTAGCACCAGCTTCTACAAGCAAAACAAATTTCAAAAGGTAAATCATAGCTCAACTTGACCAATTAGAGAGATTCTCAACTGCCCCGATAAACCAGAGCTTAATAGTATCAAACAGCAACAAGAGGCTCTCATCACCAAAGAAGGACAATAAGATATTGAGACTTCACTCAAGTACTGAATTGAATTAATTCCAAAAATCAACACTAGTTATACACACCCCACCAGTATTTTCAGGACCAAAAGATGTTTCTGCTTCAGATTACAATAATAAATTACGTATTGGAAACAATTTAGGAAATAGTTGATAGAATAAAGGTTAAGACTGAAGGAGTTTCTTCCCTACCATTAAATTCTATCAAAATATATAATTCCACAAGATCAGAGGCCAAATGGTTGCTTGCCGATAAGGATTGATGGACAGAAATTGTCAACAATAACCTCAATAATTATCCAGAAAGATTTCCAATACTACTCAATGAATTTCCAACAAAATTTGAAGCTCACAGTATTACACAATTGGAATACTTAGGTAGATAAAATAGAATATGCGCATTAATAATATAATCAGCCAGATGGCTAGGAAACCCAAAGGCAAATGAAAAGAAGAATAGATCCTTATTTTTACACCTACCTGATGAAACAACAGCTTTGAAGGTTGAGTGCTCAGTCCTAATTTATCCACACACCTTTTACTGATGAGCTCATTATGTCTGCACAATACCTCAATGCTTTAAATGCTGGAAAACTGGGAATATAGCTCCAGGGTGTAAAAATGACCCACTCAGAAGTAAATGAAATGGATGCCATGAATCCAACTCTTTCCCCAACTCCAACAATGATTAAATTCTGACCTCCTTCTGCATTTTCATTACACAGGCCCAAATCTACTCAAAAAAAGGCAGTAAACATGCTTGAAGAACATTTCTCACACCCACCTTGGTCACAATCTTGCCCAATATTGACACAACCCATCAATGACCGCAAGACGGTACATTTAAAGGCTTAACTTTACTTTATTTCTTTACCATTTATCTCAGTCAGCTTAAATCAAATACTCAAAACACACTTATGAATTTACAAATTTGAATGATATCTTTTCATAGCTTTAAACTGTCTTTTTTTGTACATACAACAGATATACACATTAGTGTGATATGTGAAATCAAGAGCATTTTTTAAAAAAGATGGGTTATTGGTAATTGCTTGAAGTAGCTTTTATTTTGAAAAACTTTGTGATTTTTAATTTTCTCATATAAAAAAATGAATCCTTCTTTGGTGGTTCTGACAGCTTGCTTAAATTCCTCATCATTCATAACAAATAGAAGGACTATATCAATTTTTTGATTCACCTTCATTTGGAATCTCTTTGGAGATATCTTGTAGTGATCATTGAAAGTAAGATTAAAACAATGCATGGCTATTCAAAAAATTCTATTTGTACTATTCGAATAATTCATCTTCAAATTCAAATTTTTGAACCACAAAATGAAAACCAAAAAATTCGAAAAAAAATAATGAGAAAAGGATCCATTAGAATTTTTCAACCTCCAAATAAAAATTTGAAACAAAAAATATCAAATTTTGGTTGAAAAAATGATTTATGAAAATAATTAATTAATGGAAAGAATTGAAAAATACCATTTATGGCATCAACCACAGTATATCAATGCCATAAATGGTATCAACAGTATATTTATGGCATCAACAATGATCTAAAAAGGCCATAAATGGAATCAACAATGACATATAAATTCCATTTATGGCATTTATGACATAAATCATGGAATTTCAATGTCATTGTTGATGCCATTTATGGCATCAACAATGGAACTTATGATATTGTTGGCATAAATCATGCCATAAATGGAATCAACAATGGCATTTATGAGTTACTAGGCATTTAGTCATTATTATTTTATTTTTTTTATCTTTTGTTTCCTTTTTAAATTTTTTGATTTATTAATTATTCATTTACCATTGTATTTCAATCAGTTATGATACATTTCATATGATCTATACTTTATTAATTACTTATTTTTTCTGTTTTTAATTGTTTATAATTCATTTTTGATGATTCATATTTTATGATTTATGTTTTCCTTTTTTTACTTTTATGATTCATTTTTCTTATTTATTTTCAGTTTTCATGACTTAATCTTTGTTTTTAATTTTTTATATTAAATGATTTATCTATTATTTATGTATTTATGAGGTTGAATTGTTAATTATTCCTTTGTATTATTCATGTTTCATGATATTTAGATTATTTGTAGAATTATCAGCTTGCATTATTTATTATGCATTCATTTTCTTTTTTATTTTTTGATTACTTATTACTTATGAGTTATTTTTAATTTTTATCATTCATTCTTTATCTTTTTTATTTATGTTGTATTAGATATATATTGTTTATTTATTTATTAGTTTTTTATTTTTATTTTAAAATTTATGTATAATATATTATTTATTTAATACCTAATTATTATACATTATCAACCATTTGATTATTATTATTTATTATTAATTGAATTATTATAATCTATTATTAATTTATTTTTGGATTTTTTTATGTATTATGTATTATTTATTTTTCATGACTTATTAATTCTTCATTTAATTTTTTATTTTTTGATATTTACCTTTATTATTTAATTAATTTTCTTATTTTAAATAGGGTGTTGGTAAAAACACGTAAGCAAATTGGTAAAAACACGTAAGGGGTTTTTTTGAATAAAATTTAGCTATTTTTGGCATTTCTGAAGCCATTGATGCCACTTATGGCATTTCTGAAGCCATTGATGCCACTTATGGCATCAGAAAATCCATTTATGGAATTAAAAATCCCATAAATGGCATTTTTAAGTCCATTAATACCATTTGTTAAGGCCATTTATGGCATGACTGGCCTTAACAATTGCATTGTTGATTCCATAAATGCCACTTTTAATTCCATAAATGGCATTTTTAGAGCCATTTATAGCATTGTTGAAGCCATAAATGACCATTGTTAATTCCATTCATGGAACTTTTAATGCCATTGATGGCATTGTTGAGGCCATAAATGGGAATTATCAAGGCTTTAATTGGCCATTGTTGAGTCCATTTATGGCATTTTTGAGGCCATTTATGGCATTTTTGTAATGCCATTTATGGCATATATATAATTCTTGATGCCATTTATGGCACTTTTTTCATTCCATTTATGGCATTATTATGTCATTTGTGATGCCATTTATAGCACTTTTAATTCCATAAATGGCACTGTTAATTCCACAAATACAATTTTTAAACCCAACTAATGTCATAAATTAAATTTTTAATTGAATTTTTGTCATAAATGATATTTTCAACTTAATTACAGACATGAACAAAAAACAGAAAAAAGTAACTTTTTGGGCCTAAAATTGTCCTGCCAAAAAAAATCCCAAAATTTTGGGCCTCTAGGTTTTTATTCTCAAAATTCTCACCTTCATTTTAAAAAAAAATATGGAAATTCATAAGTGGGAACATTTTTGATGAATTTTTTCAAAAAAATGGGCCATTTTGCCAAATTGCCCAAAATAGAGAAATTGGGCAAAAAAAGAAAATTGGAAAAATTTGGGGACCTTCACATCCCATGTCAGAAAAAATATGGCAAAAAAAAATTTTAAAAACTCTCAAAACTGATCCTGAGGAATTTCTATAAAAAAATTAGGTCACTTACGTGTTTTGGCCATAATTTGGTAAAAACACATAAGGGCTTACGTGCTTTTACCAACACCCTTTTAAATATTAACTTTTATTATTTATTTTTTATTTAATATTTGTTTATTATTTATTATCATTCATTTAATCATTATTTTTCATTTATTATTTACTTGATATTTACATAATTTTTTATTTTTAATATTTACTTTTTTATGATAAATTTATTATTTGTTTAATATTTAATTATTAATTATTTATATTTTGTTTTTATCATCCAATATTCTGGATCTGTCTTATAAATATGCATTATTATTTATCACTGAATTAGGATATGTAGATGTTAATAACCTCTAGGCTACGTGGCATCATCTTGCCACATTCTTTCTTCAATACTTCCAATTCCTCTTCATCCTCCCTCATGCTTCCGATATCATCACTTCTCATTCATTCTCGCCACCTATTCTACTCCATCAAACTATCAGTGACAATAACTCTCAGGAAGTTACTGTTGATTTGACAAATCAATCCAATTTCCACCATATACTTCTTACTCAATCAATCTACCTTTAAATACAAATCAATAATTTATTTTCATAGCTCTAGTTGAAAAACCTGATGGTGAATTCAGTCGTTCAGTAGATGTTTTAGCTAGTAGTCCTAGCTTATTTCATGCATTTGTTGTTGAAGGTGGTTTATTCAGTCAAGCTTTAATTGAAGATGCTAAAGAGTTCAAAAAACCTGAAAAGATTATCGGAAAACCTAAATCAACCTCTTCACCTTCTATTACAGGTCATAAATTGTTTTGTACATTTTGTTTAACAAATAGAAAATCTCATTTAAAAGGTTTTCCAACTTCTCCAACTATAACAGGCACTGGTGGAAGTATTCTAGCTGGATCTTGTATTGAATCATCTTCTCATAGTTCAAATCTTTCTAATCCTACAACTCGTTCTGAAGCTGCTCATCTTTGTTCAGTCTTGGAAATTAAAAATATCTTTCAAGCTTATAGAGCCGATACTGTAATTTGTAGCTTTGATCCTCAATTAAAAAATCATCCTTCTGGTTCAAGAGCAAAAGCACACATTCAAGATGAAAGACAATTTGGACTTTCTCCTTTAGGTGAAAGAACTCAAATCGAGCACATGGAACGTACCGTTTTAGAAGCTTGTCTTGCTTCAGGTGCCATTGGTTGCTTTTATATCAGAGATCATCATACTTCATTAGCTCCTTCAATATTATCACCTTCTCCAACAGGTAAATCTCCACCTCATTTATTTTCAATTCTATCTGATCACTCTTCTTAAAATCATCAATCAATGATTAGTATCACTGACTTCAGATGTGGTGTTTTGATGAATGAATTAGCAGCTGATGAAGAATTAGTTGATGGGGCATCAGCTGAAAACAGACTTGGAAAATGGCTTTATGTACCTCCTAGCTCTCGTTGGGTAATTGATTTAATCAACAAAAGTGTTTATTACCAAATCCAATCGGTACTAATCTTGAAAAAAATAGAAAGGGTAAACAAAAAATCCAACCAGTTTGTTTTACGTCAGTTTTTTTTTTGGTTTTTTTAAAATTATTTTGTCATTTTTTTTAAATAAATTAATACATTCTTATGATTTTCATAATTAGATTGGCAGAAGATGCGGCTAGATTTATTTGCTTAGCTTGTAAGTTAAGAGAACCTTGGCAATGGAAATTGGGTAGAATGGTAGATGATAATCTTGAAGGTGGATAGGAAGAAATGGTAGATTTAGTCAAAGAAATATCAGGTAACTTTCCTTTTCTCTTGCTTCTCAATCATATTTGACTTAAATTAATGTTCATTTAATTTTTAGGTAAAACTTTCCTTAGAGAGTCATCTCTCGTCAATCATTTGAAAATGAATATGGAAGCAATTCAAGTTCTTCAAAAAGCTTATTAGACCCTCAATCCTATCATTCTTCAAATCTTGACTTATCAAACCTGGCTTAAACTAATACAATCAGACCAATTCTACTTGAAGGTTTTCAAACGTTTGATGATCAACTTCAAGCTCATTTAATTAAAGAATGTCAAGATGCCTCTTCAGTTGTATTAAGAGAGTTTATTAGAGTTTGGTTTACACCTTTAACTCAACCTCCCCTTATCATGATCCTGGGTAATTGTTTTAGACATTCAACCAATCGAAATGGTATTGGAAGAAATTCAATAATTTCAGGTAGATCTTTAGCTTGGATCTCACCAGATGACAATCATAGGGAGTAGATTAATAATTGAGTTGGTCAAGACAATGATGAAAGTTTTCTAGAACCAAATCAGATATTGTCAACCAATAAAAAAAATTTAATCTTCAACAAATTATTCAACCATCTTGACTTACAGCTTCCATTGCTTCTGGAACCCTTCAAGGAAACTCTGAACTTTAAAGTCAAACAATTCAGCAGGTCAAGAATTTAACTTTTTACCTAAGCTTATCCTACCTTTTACTTCACCTGAACAAACAAATCATTACAGCTAAAGAGTTCAATAATGTCAATAATTCAAAATAACAGAAGAAACCTCTCAAGCCACTCTTGATTTGACAAATCAATCCAGTTTCCACCATTGCCTTCTTACTCAATTGATCTACCTTTAAATCCAAATCAAAACTCAACAAGACTTCTCAAATCACTTGTCTGAGATCATCTCCTAATCAAAAATCCACTTGATCATTATTCCCATCCTGATAGTCCAACTAAACACATATCCCCAACTTCAACCAATCAAAATGATCTTAAAGTAAAGGAAGGTGAAACTGCTGGAGAAGAACCTCAAGTCACTTAGGTAAATTCTTCTATTCTTCCTTTGTTTCACATTCTTTATAAACTAAGCTATAATAATCTCCATCTTTTGTTCATTATAGGGAATCTTTCCAGAAAAGTACCTCATTCAATGGTGTTCCGGATTATGATGGCCAGTGTCAAATCCCCAAAATTCTTCAAAAATAAACGGTTGTCCTCAAGAGTTAATTGGAAGCCCCCAATGGACTTGGTCAAAGCAAGGTGTTGCTTAAGGCTTTGCCTCTCTGTGTGGGTGCACATGCATAGAGATGGCTTGAGGCTGTAACACCATGTGGCAACTGATAAATTGAGGGCTTGGGTCAATGGATCCACCAAAGAGGAGCTGTCCAGGCCAATAGGGCCGGTGCCTGGCACAATAAAGAGTGAAACACCACTATAACATTAGATGAAGTCAACATCTTAAACAAATACATTTTCTTTGTGCTTTCAATAAACATATTACTTTTGATTTTTTAAGGTCATGGTGGGGCCCACACCATGACTAGTTTTTGTATTTCTTTATAATTGTTAGCTTTGGGAGAATTGCTGCCCAATTTTCATAAATTGGGAATATATAATCAGTATATATTAAATAAATGAATCGATGACAAATAAGCACTAAATATTGATTCATTGATAAATAGACAAATCAAAAAGAGATTTTTAATTATTTATTATAAGACATAAAGAAAGAAAGAATCACCAAATAATCAGAGAAACTATATTCAAACTTATCCATCATTTACAATTGCTAAGTGAAATCAATAAGTCATCATAAAAATATGAATAAATCATTAATAATAAATAATAAACATGAAATGACAAGAAATAACAAACTATCAAACTTTTCATAATAATAATTGAAAAACAAACAATAAAAAAACCATAATAAAAATAATAAAAATAAAAAAGATGAATCATTATTAAATTATGAAAATATAAAAATGATTCATCAATTAATTATATGTAAGCTCATGCATAATTTATAATTGATAACCTCAATCAATAAGTCAATATAGAAACATAAATAAATGATAGATCATAGATAAATAATACAAAGAAATAACAAACTATTGGCTCATAAATAATAAAAAATGAAAAATAAAAAATAAATGAAATTACTAAATCAAAGAATAATAAGTAATTCATTCCTTGTTAATATCATCAAAAATTAATTGATTAATGATTCATGAATTATTAATATTCATTTTCATGCATAATTTATAATTAACGAATTATATAAATAAGTCATCATAGCAATATAGGAATTACTCATGAGAAATATCATCAAAAATTCAGTGACAATAATTCAGATTAGAAGACAAAGAACTAACAAAAATATCAATCCTTGGCAGCTTTAATATTGATTTAATAATACAGTTGTTGCCATAATCAATATATGACTCCTATTCAAAGCTGATTAGTGTTTCTTATAATTATTGGGAAATTATATACAATAGTAATGTAGCAATTCTTCATAAAAATAAAGAATAATTAACCAAAATATTTATATTCAACCATATATAATAGTACTTAATCAATTCAGGAATACTATTGAATTAAGAAATAATGATAATGATTCATCAATTATTCATGACAATAATAACAAAGACTTAGAAGAAGAAGTCTACTATAATATAACTAATTGCATATCAAAAGCTGCAATACTAATTCTTGATATTATAATTTCCAAAATTATTAAGCAAATAAAGACCCCAAAAATCTCTAAATAACAATAATTCATTTCAATTTTTTTGCCCATATTTATTCCATTGTGGAATTTTAAGATCCTCCAATTTTTGCATAATTTATTTTGCTGAATTTCTCTGAATTGGCCTTTTTTTCAAAAAATGATTAAAAAACTTCCCACTTATGAATTTCCTTATTTTTTTGAAAAATGAAGGATTCAATCTTGGGAATCACAAAAAATAAGCCCATATTTTTGGAAAACTTCTTGGGTGGTACAATTATAACAATGCCATAAATGACATGAATGGCATCAAGAGTCCCATAAATGAAATGAAATGCAACAACAGTGCCATAAATGACATGAAATTCATAAACAGTGCCATAAATGAAATTAATGGAATCAAAATTGCATAAATGCAATAAATGTCATTGAAAAAGCCATTTATGGCATAAATGGAATTAAGTATACCATAAATTGTATTCACAGTGCCATTTCTGGCATCAAAAAGGGGGCCATGGCATTTCTTATGTGTATTTACTAATTTATTCCAAAAACACTCAAGGGATTATGTGTTTTTACCAAAGTCCTAAATTAATTTAGAAAAAACCTACTTAAATTATATATAAATGAAAGTATTCACAATTCCCAAAAACTGAATCCGAAATTCACTTTTGAATATTCAAAAATTCAATTTCAAATATTCAAAGGTAGCTCAAATTCAATTCTGAATATTCGGTCAGACTGAAAATTCGATATTGAATATTCAATGACCCTTAAAATTCGATGAATTTTCGAAAAGCTATGCATTGGATTATAACAAGATCATAAGAATCACTTTTAAGTGCGTGAGTGATTAATTCTTTGTCATGAAGAAAATCTAATGAATAAGCATTGTTACTTGTTTCCTTATATGTTGGCTTTTCTAGGGTGGTAGCCATTTCATCCAATTCTGTAAGGACCCATAGAAAAACCATATTCCCGATATTTTGTTTTTGATTTGAGACTTTAGGCATTTTTTTGAAATATAAAAACATGAAATTTAAATATTGAAAAAATAAAAGAAGTGAAGGGTTCTGATCAAGAGAAGGATTTCTAACTACAGTAGTCATAGATGTGTTCTTCATTTTTGTGATCTATTTTTCTTTTAAACAAAAAAATTCAAGTTAGTGATCTTAAAATGATAAAAAACACCTTAAAATTTATTTTTAAGTAAATTTTGAGTAAAATTTTAATAAACTTCATCATAAAATTAAATTTCATAACCCAGTCGACAACTCATGATTTTTAATTCAATGACCTATGACATAACCCAAAAGATATTGGGTTATGGGTTGAGTAGTTTGACCCTCCCCATCAAGCTTTAAAATCTATAAAGATCTTTTACAATGTCAAGCCAGCCTTTGAAAATTTGAATTTCAATATTCTTCCCAAGTCATCTTCTCAAAACAATGAATTTTTGAGCATCGGTTTATTAGATTTTTCTACTTTTAACTCAGGATTCAATGCTATGCTGCCAAAATTTGCTGATTGATAAAAGCAATTCTAATGTCATCATCCTTTGATTTCTTTGTTTTGAATTAAATCTGAAATTTGTTATTTGCTTTTTTGGCCAGAACGTGTCAACAATCAGATAGTAGGCTGTTCTCGTTAATTGAGATCAACTTCTATTTCTAAAATCAAAGAATTCCCTCAAAAAATTCCTAGAAAACTCTTGATGAACTTCGGCAAGTGTCTTGGACAAGTTGCTCTCATACCAGGTCTAATGCCCTAGACTAGTTTGATATCCTCTCCGGTCGAAATACACCCTATCTTCAATGAAAGGGACCCGAAATCGCTCTAGGAAGCTTTGTTTGGCGCCAGATGATGCCTGCCGATTCGGATGACTCAAAGATATCTCATCCATCATCGGTTGTCGTACTTGACGACGCATTACGGTCACGCTACGGCTCTCACGAGATGACTCAGAGGATATAGACCCGTTGCCAGCTGAGGTCAGGATGTGTATTACTTGACATGGCCGGCGGGCAGCGGAGAGTCGAAGCTCAGCTGCGTTCTTATATCTCAGCCCACTGCGCCAAATTATCCGCTAATATTTCCCTTTGATTGACTTCAAAGATCATTGGCAACGTCAACACAAGGGTATAGCTTGTCACTCGAGCTAGTTTTTCGCCGCGCCAAAAAGTACAAAGATGGATCGGAACCAAAAGCTTACTAGATTGAAAGTAAAGCGAGCATTTCTAGCTGTTGAGCTTGTGCGACGGCTGTCTTAGCTTTTGATATTGTCAGCTCTCATGGACTTTTGGGAATTCTGGCGTGTTGCTGGATTTCGGCCTCACTGTCTACTCTCCAGTTTTCTAATTGTGTTGGAAAAGCACGGCTGGCTGAGTTCGCAAATAACAAGACGCATTTCTTACTCATCTCCTCCCACAAGAAATACCAGTGGTGCTCATCACGTCGCCTAAACATATTAAGAAATTACTCCTTATTTTGTTTCCGTCTGAGGCTCCCCTTAATCGTTCTTTCATCATCATTCAAGTAGGACTTAGGCCTTTTCCAAGCTTGAGGACATACATCAACTTTCTTTTGTTCTCTTTCCATTCGTCTAAGGGAACCCAAGTCATTATTTATCGTCACCAAATCTCACCATTCTTGAGATTGCACACCCAAATAATTGCAAAGTAGACCTTTAAAATATTTTCTGCTATGCCTGCTCTCTTCACAAAACCACCTTCATCCCCTCTGAGAGCCAACTTTCCACCTCCTTACATGTCTCCACGGCGGCCTAGATCTTCAACAGCCCTTTCCTCGACAATGGTCACACCAACCAGCTCTGGGCTCCAGCCTTATCTCGGCTTGCGCGCTCGCGTTTCCCTAGCTTGGCTCGCATATCCTATTCTTGTGCTCCTTTTGGTTCTTATTCAGCTTTTTCTGACTCTTCAATCTATCCAAGATGGCGTAAGTGATGCCAAGCAAAGGCTTTTAGCTAGCTGTTCTGGTGTTGAGGGTGCGGCAAGTGTGGCAGTTAGCATTCCACATTTCATGGCTGAGCAAACGAATGATGCTCTTGTCATCGGCGCTGAACGAATCGTACACGGTCTCGCAGTTGTACTTGACATATCTATACGAGCTATTGAGGCTATCGTGCTCTACATAATTGACACATATAGAAGCCTTTACCGTGAGGATTCCTTTATATTTATCATCTTTCTAATCGACTCCCTCCAAGATTTTCTGACTCAAATTTTAAGAAAATTGTTTATTTCGACACAATTAATTATAGTTTGTCTTGCCGAATTCGTTGTAAGAGCCTCATTGGCTCTACTCATCGCAGCAGCAGAAGAAGCAGAAAAAGTCTTTGCGGAGGCTGTAAATGGAATTCGAACTGCAATTCGTGAATTCATTGCTTCAAAAATTTTACTTTTTCAAATTTTGCCCCAATCACAGTTCAGCTATCAGTATTAATTTTTTATTTTTTATTTTTGGTCATAGAATCAACCATTGGTGCTGCGGAGTCAGTTTTTAATGGAGCCATTAACGACCTAAACAAACTCCCATTGGTTCACATCCAGCCGCCAAAGTTAGATATACCGGATTTAGGGGCGCTTCAAAATGTAAAGGTTCCTACTGGGTTAAGCGACGCACTCATCAAGCTTAACACCACATTACCTACACTGGCTGAAGTAAGTTTTTCATCTAAAGCTGTTCAACCCTACTAGCTGAATGTTGATCTTGTGATTTTCTTGGCTTCTTATGCACTTTTAGCTCAGAGATTCTTTAGATAAACTGGTGACAACTCCATTTGAAGCAATGCGGCTCGAAGTTACAGATAAACTTAGCAAAGCGACAATAGACCGAAATTTGCTACAGATTCCACCTCAGAAAACGGTCAAGTTTTGCCAAGTGAGTTGGTTTTTTTTTCTGGAGGGGGGGGGGTGAATTGAACTTTATGGGAACTATCCATCTAATCTGATCTTCTATCGCAGAACTTAGATACTTCTTTCATTGACGAAATAGGGAAGATTCTTTCTTCGGGGATCAAGTTGATCATTTTAGCCATATTGATAGTTATAATTATTATCACTTTATGTAATATGTTGAAGGAATGGTTCTTATGGAAGCGGCGACTAATTCATCTTCAACGCTCTCGTAATGCTTGGCTCAGCTCAAGTGTCCACAGCCTTTCGTCTCCAAAATTATTATCATTCCTTCAATCTATGTGAGTAGTCATACATACCAAATATAGACTTTGAGTAACATTTCCAAATGAAAGTGGCTAAAATAAAATTGGCTTTTGTTTTGCAGGCAAAATCCACTGGTGTCGCGTCTAACTAACCGATTTTCAGCCAAAGGTGCTTCCAGCCATCGTGTTCCATGGCTATTAGCTTACCTGACTTGGCCTTCTGCCTTGATGTTCTTGGGTGCTGGGCTTCTTGGTCTTCTCGTGGTTGAAGGGCAATTGGCTGCCTTGGACAGATTAAGAAATCGAGCTGTTCAACAAGCAAATTCGGGAGTAACTGACTTGACCCAACTCGTCGCTAATAGGATTAACCAAGAAACAGGTAATAGTAGTGCGGCGTTTGCAAACAGTACCAATACCGTCATTCTTCGTTTTCAAAATGACGTCAATGATCACATGCTTGGTTGGGCCGGAACAACAACAACAACCTTGAATAACACATTGGTTAGCTTTTACGACGGTCTTACTCGTGCTGTCAGCGCTACCTTTGATAACACGCCACTTCGTAATCCAGCACTGGAACTCTTAAATTGTTTGCTTGGTTCCAAGGTCGCTGGAATTGAAAAAGCTCTTACTTTTATTCATGATAACGCTCATGTTGAGTTACCTACAGTTAGTCCTACGGTGCTAATGATAACACCTCGCCAGACACAAGACCTTGTCAGTTCGTTCAATTCGGAAAGCCCACAAATATCACCTGACGCTGAAGCTGGTGCCGATCAAACACCTGCGACCCGTTATGTTGACAAATTGATTGACCGCTATGTGAAAGCTCTCCACAAGCAGCGCGTGACTTACCTTTTAATCTTAGGATGTTACCTGGTCGTCATTATTTTCAGTTTGATTGGAATTGCTTGGGATATCATTCGAAGACGCCGCTCTGGTGGGACTCAAGATAATTCTCAACCCAAGGCAATGGATGAAAAGCCACAGGCCTCAGATGGTGAGGCCAAAGATTCATTTCAATCGATCTCTCCTCCGCGTCTTCCTGTTATCTCTCCTATGTCATCTCTTCACAGCTGGGGAAAGTCAGCCATTGAACGATCAAGTTTAGAGTTAGTAATAAATGCAAAAAATGAAAAGCTACCCACTAACCTCATCACCTTTCATTTTCTTTAATTTTCTTCTAAATCCTTTCAGCGCCAATAACTCAGTCGGGCTTAAAGGGAAAAGGGAGAAATGAAATCCGTTTGCCTACTCCTTCGTTACCTAAGCTTTTTCGCCCTTCCCATCCCTCTCCTTCACCTCCCAAATTTTCAGATATCGCCAATAAAATTCATTTGGTTTCCAAGTTCTCGCCGATTACCCCAAGTCCTAGTTCGGGTTCAAAATGGCCCGGTAAGTTTTTTAAACTGAGGCTATTTGATTTGAAACGACTTAACAAGCTATTTTAATAATAACTTTAATCATTCCTTATCAAACAGCCGGAAAAGCTAAGCCCTGAACTAAGTTTATCAAGCTGGAAACTTCAGTAAGAACCTTAGTTTAGTATAATTTTGATTTTTTATTATTGTTGCTATTATATTAATCTGCAAAAACCTTGGGCGTATTTTACACTGGGATAATAGAACATTTCAAAGCTTTAAAGGATGTAACTACCTAAAAGTTCTCTTGATACAAATTTTAAGTCTGTGGCTTTAAAATCAATAATGCTTTATTCCAATGCCAACTTTTCATGTTCCAGCCAACATGTCATGATATTTTTAAGCTTGGAGTTTCCAATCAACACCATGACTTTAAATTCATCAGACGTAATTTAGGAATTCTTGGGTATAATTAACATGATGCCTTCCTTTGATGACTTTTGTTAAAGATTTCACCAAAAACAAAAAGGCTGCGCTGAAATTGTTGAAGATCAAATCATTGAGCGGCGCCAATGATATTTCTTCTCACATGCCTTTGGTTTGATGGATTCTGGATTGTAAATGAGTATCAATTAGTTTACAGCAGGAGCGGTTAGGCGATTTGACATCATACTATTCTTTGGGATTCTAGACATGTTTCAGATTTTAATGATTCGAAAGAGTAATATCAAATAGTGGGCAAAACATTCTTGCCAAAAGATTGCCTTTTTTAAAAATGTACATTGGAATCTTGTTTAAAATGATTTCAAAACCCACGCATTATGCTAAAAATAAATGGAATAGGAAAAGATTGTACAATTTTTGGTGATTAGGTTAAGACGCAAGTCAAAAAAAAGCAAGTTATTATAAAGCCCTCTCAATACCGACAATTTTTTTTTACTATTAATCAATTGATAATATAATCATTCTGTAACTTTGTCTAAAGTTTTAATAGGTTTATCTTCTTGTTTAGCTCGTTCTACCTAATGGCATTAGAGAATAGAATGAGCAAATATAGCAAACAAATTAAACTCTCATCATGAGAAAAAAAACCTCAACAAACTTGTCGTTGTAATGTCTTCCAAGGTTCTAGGTCAAGTGCACTAGGTGGAACACTTGATTGAGTTTCGGTTAAAGCACCCTAAAAACGAAAGGTTTATAAATCATTAAAGTAATTAGTTTAATTTAAATTATTTATTTATTTGAAAAAAAATTATTATCTTAATACATTTATAAAAAAAAAGTATTGAGATAATACTTACAGGAAAAATATAAGTCCAATCACCTTTATTTGGACTTTCAATTTCATAACCAATAACAAGTTGACATCTATTACAATTATGACGAAATTGTTTTTCATAAAAACCTTTAAATCTTTTAATTAAAATAGGTTTTAAATTTAATTTTGTATTAAGTTTATAAGATTTTTTTTTTGGTTCAATATTACTTATTATGAATGAACCATCAATTAATCTACGTGGAAGTAATGAAAGTGGTTTATCTATAACTAACTTTTTTTTTTTTTAAGAAAAAAAATAAATAAATCAAAGTCAATTTTTTAAATAAAAATCTTTTTATTTATTTATTTATAATTATAATATGAATCGATGAATTATTATTTTTTTTAACTTACAATAAATTCCCCACATAAACAATAATTACTTGATTGTTTATTCATTTATTTATTCAAAAAACATAAATAAAAGAATATAAAAAAAAAATCTTTTTAAGTTAATTAAATTTTTAAATAAATAAATAAAAAAGTATTTACACAACAAGTCGACTTGTAGAATGTAAAGCTTGCTTATCTTCACTAGTTGAAATAGCTGAACGTGAAACTACTTTGGGCATTTTTATGTTTTTATTATTTTTGATTTAAACTTGATTCAATTCGACTCGATTCGATTGGGTTGGATTTGAGTTGATAAGAATTTGTTGGCTCGTTGTTTTGTTTTGGGTGTTGGTTTAAATTGCTTTTCGTTTTTTCTTCGTAAACTTGTTGAGAAATTTTTAGTTTTTTGAATGAAGTTGAAAAATCCGGGTTTTTATATAATAAAACCCAGGGTGGCTGGCATGGCGCGGATTGCATCCCACCCCTGGCGCGACCCCTGCATGCCAGCCCAACCCAAAATACCCTATTCTGCTCTTCTGTCTGCTTATGTCTCTTTGCTGATCTCCCTTTTCTAAATTGTTCTTCATCTCTTCTGAATGTCTCTGCTTTTATATTTCTTCTTATTCTTATAAAAATACTCTATAATATGGATTCAGTATAATTGATTTGATATTCTCCACCCCCATCATCTAAAACATATTCATTGCCTCTTTGAGTCTCTTTCTTAATCTTCTTATTCTATGCCTGACATTGCTGCACACCTTCAGTCCAATGAAACCTCCTGATTCCTGTAAGTGGATCAAACCCACTTCCAAGAACGGTTCAAATTGGATGGATTTTCTTGTGTCTGGATGTCTTGAATATTACTCACATTGATTCACATAAAAATACAAATACTGTGAGATTACATCTCAAGAGTCTAGACCTCATCAGATTTTTTCTCAAATTGAGGAGGACTGCTGTTCAATATCACTTGAATTTTAATCTTAATATATTCAGATCTTCCTGGAAATAAATCAAAATATAATCCCTCATTCAAATAAGATTGTAAACTTCTCATTATGGCCTATGGATAGCAGCCACTACCAACCTTGAATCCAAATGAATATTCCATCAAAATGATCAAACTCTCAAATATATTCAATTTCTTAACTCCAAGATCTTACCAGGGGAAAACTCAAGAGCGCAATGAGATTCTAATCAAAGAAGCTCTCAAAGGAATATTCCATTTTGATTATTAGATAACCTCTTTTTCATACAATATTATAAATGGCTTGTTGAATAGCTATATACTACTAATACATTCTCTTCAGTTTCAACTCCGTTTTTTCCTCCAATTGAGAAAAAATAAATCCTTATTATTTTTAACAGAATGGATAATTAGAAAGGACTCAACTTATTTATTAATTAATTGAGCGATATATAATGAAGTAGTTTATGTGCCTCCTCATTTTGCATTTCAAGTTCTTCTAGATTTTTTTGATATATTATATCCCAGACTCAAGTATAATAGTTCCAAAAAATTGAAAAAGTAAAATATTACTAATAAAAAAAAGAAAATTGATTCAAAGAATATATTTGAAGTTGTGAAATATTCAGAATTTGTGACAATTGAATTTCTGGTATTTACTTCTTAGAAAATATTGTATATTTTTTTGACATGAATATTTTATATAAAAACTTTTTCATTCTCAATACCTTAATTACCAAAAGTATCTTTGAATTTTACACATTATTAATCCATTTTAAAAGAGATTCACTTTAGCTCCTGTAATCACAAAAATTATAAAGAATATCAAAGCTCTGGTCAATATCTTTGGTTAATGTGCTTCTTATATTGAGAAGCCTACTCAGTTTTATAAATAAAATGAGGTTAAGAATTTCCTTTCCAAATCATGAAGGCTATTATTATACTAATTGTATACGACTTTAATGGTGTTCAGACTCGTGAACAGGGATTCAAACAAGTTGTAGATATAATGCACAATCAATAAGCTTATAAAAAACGAAATATCCAAGGATATTCTCAATTTTATTACAAATTTTAATAACTATTAATTCAATCCAGTACTTGTGTATTTATTAAGGACTTCTTTTGAAAGAGTTAGCCATGTAGATATTATCTTTATCTAATTTTAATTCCTGTCTATTAAATATTTACCATATCAAAATAAATTCATATGGGTATTAAATCAATGAGAAAGTTCACTTGAAAACAACCTATCAATTGTTGACTTCTTCATTCATTCTTTCCAGAAAGAATTTGAAATTAATTGAAAATTCACTTGATTATCTCACCTAAATAATTATTTAGATTGAAATAAAATGGAAATTGTCAAATATTGAACCAGAGTGAATTTGTAATCAAATAAACTTGATATCACAATGAACATTACCCATACAACTTTCTTTTAAAAGCTAAGTAAGCCTTGGAATCTCTTTTATTGTTTTTGAAGATACACTCTTTTAAAAAGATTAAAATATTATAAAGAGCCTAAATTAGTAGGTCACTGTTCCAAATATCCAATAATAAAACTCTCTGAAGCAGCTTGAAATTATATCTCATGAGGCACAAATTAGGAGCTTGTACTTAACAATATCAGCCATAATAGCTAACTAAATATATCAAACCCAGCCATAAAAAAACATAGCAATAAATATAATAAAGCTAGAACTAATAAAATAAACTCATAGTTACAGAAATTTTCAAAAAAAAAGGGCTAATGAGTTTGGATAATTTTCAGAATATGATCACATGAGAGGGTTCAACTTCCTTTTCTATCCTGATAATTTAGACTTTTTCAAAGAAGAATTTTTTAATGGTGATAATGAGGCAATATTTTTAAGGCATGATACCTTTCTATTCAATATTTTTGACTTAATCTCATTGAAGGATGTAAATGATTCACATAATTAAAGCAAGTTTTTCTTTAAGTTCTATTCAGGAAGATAGTCAATTCCAGACCTTTAGTGTCTTCAATACTAATGAAAATTTTCATACCGTTAATTTAATTTTTTTTGTTGAAAAAAAAACTGTATCCATTATTTTGAATTTTTGAAAAGTTGATCAAAAAGTGTCATTAAATGTCATATACTTTAAGTGATGTAGCCTTGAACTTCTGGAGACTGTGACTCTGGTGGTTCCATAAGATATAAGTTCTTCCAAAAATTTCAATTAAAGAAAATTTCAATTTGAATATTAAATTATTTTTCTTTGTAGGAATTAATTTAGAAAGGCTATTAATCTTTTTAAAGACCACATAATTCCAAATTATAGATTTTCAAAAACTTCCTCTTTGCTTTGGAATTTTCATAAGCCACAGATATCACCAATACTAAGGAAACTTGAAAAATATTGAATTTAAATTTCTCCTATATTTGTGCTTACTTTGTAAGATGTGGATATGAAACTTTGATAAAAAATCAAGTAATTTTCCTGTCCTCAAAATTTGTATAAAGTCAAAATATGATTAAAAATGTTAATAATAAAGATGTTTAAAAGAAAACACTTCAATATTATTGATTTTAATTTCATAAGTATAGAATAATAATATTATGAAGATTTATTGTTTTACTAACAATGAAAATTTATCCAAAAATACTCTACAAGAGATATTTAAGGCTACAAAAGAAATTTCTTCAAGAGAAATTCCAATTGGAATTAATTGAGCAAAGGACTGCAGGAAATTAATATAAGAAAATAGTATTCAAAAAGAATATTAAAGAGAAAAAAGGTGCAAAAGTGATCACAGTGAATTTGGAAACAAAGTGACAAAGCTAACAATGATTAAAGATGCTTTCATTAACTTATGGGGTGTTTCAAGGGTAAAAATGATTATAAGAGTAACAAAAAATGATTATAATGATTTCTTCATGTGGTTAAAGGGTCTAAAATGATAAGAAAAGGGTGGTTGGAATATTCTATTTATTGGTTTAACAATGTTTCAACTAATTATAAAAGGAAAAGATTTTAACATGAAGAGAAAAGTGGGGAAAAGAAGACATTCTTTTATAGCCACCAATTTTCTTACTCAAAAAGTAAAATTTACTCTTGTTAATCGTGAAAAACACTCTAATAACAGAAAATCCAGTTATGGCATCATTTAACCCTGGTTTAGACCAAAAAGGGCTGGTTTTAGCTATTTTTTGCTATTTTCAGCCATTGCTATAGTAATAACTGGTTTTAAGCCTCAAAAACAACTCAGATTGTGTGTAAGAGATGTCGAAAACCAGTAAAAACTTGTTTCACTATGATTTTTTATCCAGTAAAAACTTTTTTTACTATTGTTGTTTTATCTTAAGGGTAGTTTTACCCCCTTGGCAACAGTAAAAACTGCCCTGGTTGGTATCAAAACCTCATCATCAATTGAGACACAGAACCTGTGACTCAATTCCAGGAAAAAAGTTAGAAACTTTTTCATGGGTTTTTACATCTCACTCCCGTCAGCAAGGAATTTGGGGGTCTGGCTCCCCATTAGAGCCAAGATTCCTTTTCCCCCCCAGGGTCACTCTTTCCAATTTATTTTTTCTTTAATTCGTCATCATGTATTATACATGTAATTTAAATATTTAATCCAATTTAGTTTTTACAGTACAAAATTCTAATAATTGATACCTCATATGTAAATTAAAGTCATACCCACACACATTTTGACATTTCAATTGAAAATATTTCAATTCCTCATAACTTCTAAACTACACACAACACCTCAATTTTATAACAAAAATTTATGGTTAACACCACATGTGATGTGAATTAATTTAAGGTTTTGAGGCTTTTCAACTTTTGTACAGAAAATACTAAAAACTTAATTTAAGCTTGTTTAGAGTTGAGTTACAGAAATTTTACCCAGAGGTGACCCCACCTTATTTTTTATGAGGAGTCCAATGGTAAAATAGTTTTAATATGTTTATTTGTTGGATAAAAATTTATAATAATTTTCATTTAAATTTTTTTCCAAAAATATTTTCATTTTAATATTTTTGTTGAAAATTTATTTTTACTCAATTTTTTCAAATGAAAATGTATTTTCACAATTTTAAATTCCCAGGGAATTTTTATTTTAAATTATAATTAAAATTTTAATTTATTATATGAATTTTATATTTATATTTTAATTTTGTTATTAATAATATAAATAAATTTATTTTATTTATAATTGTATAGATTTTTATTATTTGTGGTCTTTTGGGTATATAAAAATAGCTCTAAGGCTCACATAATTAAAGACAATAGATGAATAAAAGGCAAAATCTTAGAGCAAAGGAAACTTTGAAGAATTAAATTGAAAGTCTCCCTAATTATCAGCGAGATTATCATAATCTCAGTATACTGGTCTCTATATCATTATTCACTGAATTGGGTTCAATTTATATGATTTGAAAGCTCAGTTAATAACTTGAGCTTCAAGAATGAAAATTATTTAATAATTCAGAAACTTCCTTTTTATACCCAAATGATTGGTAAAATTGGAGATTTGGGCTGAGATATATAAATTTCTTCCATTGATTCATTCAATTTTCTGTCTTGATGAAGTATCTTGGATATTGAGAGGTCTTTATACAAATTTTCTTTCATTAGAATTATTTCTCAGATATCAATATGAAATAATGATAGTTGATAACCCCAATTTAAAAAAATTAAATATTATCTAATCCAGAGTTTTTCAACCTATACAAATCTCAATTCATATGTAAGTAGGCTTAGCTTTAATATAATTATGATTTTGTGAGCCTTGAGGTATATTTTACATACCCAAATAGGCCACAATTATCTTAAAAAGAAATTTTGAATCATGCACAACTCATAAGTCATGCATATATCCAAAATTCATCATTTTCAATTTCAGAAAAGATGAATAACTTTTTATTGAGTAAGTAAATCCATGGATTTAAGACCAGATTTGGATTCTACACAAAAATTCACCTAGGGTAGCCCCATAGAGTGAATAAGCTCAATTTAAGTATTTGAGGTGGTAAAATGGAAAATACTTCAATACCACATCATTAATACCACATAAAAGATCCATGAAAATTTTTGTTTTTCTTGATTTTAAGCCAAAATAATGGGAAAGTGAGAAATCCCATGTTACATATACACTAAGAATAGTGTTATGCATGTTTTGAGCACTTAATATCATGGTATTCTTACATGGACGTTTGGTACACCCATAGTGGATATCTCACTTGAAGCTTAATTTTCTATTTTTACGTGAAAAATAAGTAAGGGGGACAAAAGACATCAAAGAGAGCCAGGGTACCCAACTTCTGAGGCCTCAGAGGTGTGGATAGCTCCAGAGCATGGATCCATGGCTCATCTTGGCCCAATTGGTAAACTAAAACTCTTTGGGAACTTGGTTACCAAGTTACACCTACTGTAATCATAAGAAAATAGCAAATAACCTGCTATTTTGACATGCCAAGGAGGTAATTAGCTACTTAGACTCCTGTAACCACGTCAATTCTTGCTGACTTTCCATGACTAGACCCTGAAAGAGTAATTAAAACCTTTTTGGGACATATATTCATTGATTTACCTCATAGCAACCAGCAAAATACTGCTATTTGCAATTCTACATAGAAATGAGGTAAAACTTCAAAAATTCATTAAAAATACAATTCTTAATTAATCTTTCTGAAACTTTTAGGACTAATAGAGAACTGTATTATCTATGGTACAACCAAAAATAATTATGGGTTTACTAGTAAAATTAAAAGTTTTACTTACAGTCCATTTTTGACCATTCTACGTGAAACACTGAATCTTCAAAAATTCACAGTAATTACAACCTGTGATGAAATTGGCAATAACATTGATAACTTTGAGAAATCAATGATTATTTTAGAATAAAAGAAGATTTACAGATTTTACTCCTTTTATTCTTAACCATATTGGGGTTGGTAGTCACGTAAAAGCATCAATCAAGTAATTATGATAATCTTATGTGACAACTGATGATGCAATCAATAATCCAAAAGGGTTTATTGTTTTCTCACTCACTGGTTTTTCAGTTTGCTCCATGGCACGCCTCTGTGAGCTGTTGTTGACTTAAAAGAGGCCTCCTCTTGCTGTTTTTTCCAAGAATCATCTTATCAATTTATTAAATCATTATTACCAACAAGTAAGTATTAGTTACAGCTATTCTTAAGTGTTTTAAATCTTTCAGAATCAACCAGAAAGACGTGAAATCATAGAATCCAACTATATATTGTTGTAATACTGTTATAAATCCTTTTGATCCCTTAAATCCACAATTCCACATCAAATTTCTCTACTTTTATCTATCAATAAGTTCTTTGAAGTATTAGTGAGTCATTTATCTTTAATTCTTAAAGTTTTTCTCTAGTAATAGTTTTCTTCAAGAATTATCTTTATAATTATTCTTGTAAAAGATAATTATATATTAAAATAATTTGATTATTTTAATAAAAGAAGTTTTTATTATTAAATTCTTCTTGTAATTGATTCTTTTAGACAATTACTGCTCACTGTTATAATCACTAGTAGTGTATAACACGTGAAAGAAATAATTTTATAATTATTTAATTGTGGCTATAATAATTTTTATTATTATATTTCATAAGAACAGACATAGTACTGTTGATTAATAGTAATATTATAATCAGTTTCATAGTCACATCTTACAGATTTAGTATTTAAAATTACTTCTCTTAGTGGCTATTATGAGATTACATTCAGGATTGAGAAGCTAGTATGAGCCTTCACTCAGAAATTTTCTATATAATTTAAGAGTTAATTTTTTGTTTCAAATCAGGAATAAAAAACAAGAAAGCCTTTTCTTATATTGAATAAAAATGTTTTATATGGTACCAGAATCAAATGACTACATGTGAAATGTTTTTCCTGGAAAAAGGGAAATAAAAGCCTTGATATTGATCAATTATTCTGGAAGCTCATGGATCCTTAAGCTTTTTAAAAAGAGAAAACTGTTTCCTAATCAATACTTCACCTCATTTTTTCACTTAGTAGATTTTTTTTACAAATGAAATTTATGATAGATCCCTCCCAATTCTAATTATATTTATAAATAGAATGATGAGTCTTTTTCTACCATTAAATTTTAGTTTTAAAGGAAACACAGTTTTTTCTCTAGCAAAAGGAAGATACTGATTCTATTCTCCACCTTTAATTCATTGAACTTATACCTTCTGTCTGTTTCTCAGGATATCAATCTATTGGGAAGTGATATTCTGAGGAAAATGGCTTTGAGAGAACTGGTTCAAATCCAAAGGACCTAAAATATTCAAATTCAAAATTCCTAGTCCTTAAGAAATCAATTATCAAATTTCCAAACCCTTCAAATATGAAAGAAAATCTTGGAGCTTTAAGATAATATTCACACACTCAAGTAGGCCAAAAAATATCCAGAGATAATTTTAAGCCCCTATGAGGATGAAAATATGATAAATTGTTTTGAGTAATTAAATCAGAGTATTCAGGAAAGATCTGCATTCTACACAAATATATAATTGGAAAAACTTCATGAGGAAGATTATTCAAAAAGAATTCCCCATGAGGTTTTGTAGTATAAAATATTTAGCTACCAAAAAATGAATAACTCAAACAAATTATGTGAAAACACTTGTTTTTATGAATTTTTACCCAAAAATAATGGAATTGTTCACAATGTGAGCTATGTGCTATTCAACATTGTATAATTAATGAATATTAAATTTTAAAATATCATATTGATGATTCACCTTATTCTAGAACCATGAAAAATCAAAATTCTAATTCTAGAAGTGAAAAAGGCCATGGAAAAATGGATGAGGAGATAAAAATCAATGAAAGGAGCCAGGATACGTCAGTTCTGGTAGACTTAAAGCTGATTAAATTAAGAATTTAGGAATTAATTGATTAATTGTGAGACAGTTTCAATTCATTAATTAATGAGACAATCGCATAGTAATGGAGTAACTAGCTGTAAATATATGATTAAAGCTACTTTTAACAATGCATGAATTGATTAAAGTCCTTAAATATTCCAAAAAAGGTCAAATCAAGCCATATTTGAGTCATTGCCTAAGTTATGAGACCTTAGAAACTAAGAAAAATCTAGAAAATTATAATTCCCCCACATAAATATTATTGAGTAATTCTTAAATTAATCAAAAAATTGAGCTCTTTTTTGATCTCTTTCAGACTTCAGAAAAAATTGAAAAATATTCAAGACTTAAATAATTATAAGAATAACTCAAAGCTCACATGTAAAATCAAGAGGTTTCTTATTTGTTATTTTGGCCTATTCTATTCAAAAGAAAAGAGCTTCAAATACCCTTATAGGATACATCCTGTGACTAAATTACAAATAAAATTGATCATAATTTTAAATTAAATATTGTATTTATATAGGATTTATGCCAAATAATTAATTATTTACTAAAAATAAGTGGACTGATATTCATGATGAACTACCTTATTGTGTAAGAAAGATTATTTAATTATGAATCATATGATAAAATCACAAATAAAAAATTTCTACAATGCATCTCAGCTTATGTATTTTATGTGAAGCTGAAGTAGAAGTAATGAAAAGTACTCTATTGTTACTATTATTTCCATTTTAATTAGTTCTAAAAGCCAATTCAAAATAGTATAGCTACTCTCAAAACTATCAGAAGTATTCTTGATTCTTTTAAATATTTTTAATTACTTAAAAGAGTTAAATTCTAGAAAACTGCCTTTATTAATAGGATGATGATAAAAATGTATTATTATATAAAGTTTTTTTATAACATATATCATTCTGAGTACAGAAGATTTATTTATTATTAATAAGAAATTACAATAATGTAATTTACAATTTTGACAGGTGTTCAGCTTATAATATGGTATGGTCTACTTCTGTCTAAGACTCTTTTAGCTACTTTCAAATAAAAAAAGGTGATATTAAAGATGTCTATTATCAGTAATATTCAAATATTTTCATTATAAACAATTTCTCTAGATATATTTTCTGAGTAATTTTTCTTCAAAATATTGTTCTTAGAGTTGAAGTATCTAACAATGGTCCATTTAAAAAACCTTTATTACATAATATTTACTCTGGTAGAGAAATTATATCTGTTATAGCAATTTTTTGGTAGCTTATTTTGATAGTAGAAAACTATAACTTCTTATAGTTACTTAAAAATATAATTTTTGATATCCATTATTTCATAAATCTATAATAAGAAATCCATAAGAATTTGATATCATATCATTCTATTAGATTTTTATTAATGTTCTAAAAAGGAAAGTCATAGTAAGATTTTCTGCTGCTGGCTTCACATAAAATCCTTACAATAAACACATGTTATACTTTTGGAATATCCTGATGATGAAAGTTCAACAAATAATATTCAACATTTTTATAAAATTGTAAAAAAAATACAAAGTAATTTTCTATATATGTTAACTATCAAAGATTATCTATTTTGAAATTATTGGGATATGATTTTACATTTGAATATTTATTAAATACTCAGATTTCAATTAAAAAAGAGAAAGACATGCTATACAACGATATATATACTGAGGAAAAAACAATTCATAGTATAAATTTGAAGAGAATTTCTTTTGTAATGAAAACTCTCAAAAATATTACTCAAATTTTCAATAAAAAACAATCAAAGTAAATGAATCAGTTTATATATTCAAAGGGTAGTATCAAGCACAAACGAATTTGAATTTCATTCATTTGGAAATTGATCAGTTAGACTTGCATTCACGTATAATTCTATACTTAAGTATTTTATTACTTAAATATTATCATGCAAATCATCTATACTATCATAATTATTACTTCCAAAACATCATAATAAATTTTTTTTTATTAAACTAAATTAAATGGAAGTGATTTTCCATTATTGATAAAATTTCTTTCTTCTGAGAGAAGAGCTTGACTAGGGGCTGAAGTTTAGCAATTGCAGGATGATATTTTTCAATATTTAATATACTGGAAGTCTTGTCTTCTTGCTATTGTTTTTGAAATTAGCACTTGTTTCTGGAAGTGATAATTGCCATTTTTTCTGAAATGCCTCAAGATGAGAGACAAGTCTTTGAGTTACTTAATCATATTCCTCATTTTAAACGCTCACAAACTAAGAATATACAATGAAAATTTTCTAGGTTTGAAAAATGAAATAGTGAAGCTTGTCTTTGATTATCCTGGAATATGAGAAGTAATTTTTTATTGAAATATTTGAAAGCTTTCTGAATTATTTTCTTTTGTTGATTATAAAGGTTGTTTGATTCATATTAGCTTTGATAGAATGAAAATCATGCAAATTATTTTTGAATCTTTATAGGTTTGGTCAAAAAATTAAACTATAAATAGATATTAGGTAGGAGAATTTTTCAATTTGACATGTTTTATTGAAAAATGCGCATGGAATATTTCTATTTAATACTCATAATATTAAATATATAGGATGCGTAAATTAGCATAGTGAAAACCATACTTGAATTTATAAGAACAAAGTAATGTTGCAACTTCTCTTAGCTTCCGTAATATCAAGGATATAATGTACTTCATATAGAAAATATAGTCCGAGTAAATATGATAGCCCATATAATAGTAATGAATCAATCCTTAGCTCAATCGGATATAATAATAATACACATGAAAGCTCAAAAAAAATTCTTTCAATATCAATAGTTCCTTAATACATTTAATGATATATAGTTTCTTCTAAAAAGGTTTCTTGAGCTAAATATAAAGAAATATCAAAACAATACTTTCAACAGCCATTATGAATGGAAAGTAAAACTGATTTTTTGATTCTAAGCCTTTATCTAGAAATTAAAACCACCATTGATCCTAAAGTAAAGCTACTAAGATCAAATTTATGACTAGAAAAAAGCATAAATATTAAATCTATCAGAAATAATAGCTTAAGCCAAAATTAGTAAGCTTCAAATATTGTTTTAATCACTAATATTACTATTATAAATGAGGAAAGAATGCAATTTCCCGCATACTTAATTCAATAAAACTATTGGAAATAAACTTCAATTTACATAATAAGAATTATTCATTGGCTATTACAATAATGAAATCAATATTTTCAGCAAGTTAAGTTTAGAACAGTAGAAGATTTATATTTCATTCTCAAGATTATTTTGATTATAATTGTCAAAATGATTGAAATTTAAAATACTTTATTATAGTAGCTAATTGAGCTGTTCATAAGCATATATCATATCAATGAATTATATAATGATATCAAAGGGAAACTTGTGCTTCATGTAGTATAATAGAAACTCTCATGGAAGATATGTTATGATATTATCATACCTGTTGAAAAGAAGTCATTTTCTCCTTTCTTATGCATGAAAGAATAAATTAAATTGATTAATAGGTTATGTAAGAAGATAAGACCATAAGTATATTAAAATAATTGAGTTAAATACAATTAAATCTCAAAAATATGTTAAGGGAGTACAATATAAAGTCAGTTTAAGAAGGAAAATATGAATATTTAATAAATTAAATTACTTAATCAAGACACAGGAAAATGAGTATAATATTCTTTATATGAATGAAATCAATCTTAAGTAATATTATACTAATTAGAAATTTAAAAATAACCATGAATGAAAACATTTGAAATGATATCTAAAATTATTATAAATAAGACATATTCTTGATAATTATGGCTTTATAAATCAAAATATTATTATTATGATAATTAAAAAAATGAAATTTGTTTTACACATCCTATGAGTAAAATATTTTACTGAAACCATTTAATTAGACTTGTACATTTGAAAAAAACTGATAATAAAACCATTTAAAGTATCTGAAATATCTTTTAATTTCTGTAAAAATGTAGTTTTAATTTTGAAAAATATCCTCACACTATATATTAATAATCAAATTAATTAAGATATATCAGGAAAATGAAAATTCATTATTCAGGATCAAAAATATTATTACTATAATTATTCAAAAAGCGGATGGATGAAATAATTTAACTTAATTATGATTTTGTATAATAATAATCACCTAGGTGGTGATTAAAAATCATAAATTGTAAGGAATAAACTCCCTTAAGGCCTCATTTTATATAATCAAGAGTTATTTTATATAAATTATAAAATGAATAGAATTTATCAATTCAAATTTTGTAAATAAATTATACCAGGTATAAAAAGACCAAGGTTTTTAATTGTTTAGAAGAATTGAAAGGAAATTTCCCATATCTTGGAATATTATTTTGGAAAATATTTTAATTTGTTATTTTGTGAAAAATATCTTATTGGATGATACTTTTTTGAAACAAAATTGAATCATAATATTCCAATTTTGATTTATTAATAATATTTGGGGGAAATTCCTCATAGATGGTTTTATTTCAAAAGGAATAAGATCAAAAATCATAGTATGGTACTCTACCATGATCAAAATTCTGGAGGTCTGTCAATAGGAAAGCTTGAGCTGGGTTATTTTTGAGGAATTTTTCTTCATCTAGCCATGGAGTGATATTTAAACCTTTCTTTTGCAGCTCACTTTGAAAAATAGAACCAGCCATATTGGCCTTGAAAATTTCTTTTATGTGAATAGAATGATCCAAGCCCTCAGATTTTCAATCTCAGAAGGTATCTGAAGAATCAAGAAATACATATCTAGACATGTGAGCTCACAGAGAGAAAAAATACCTATTCTCAATTTTTGGACTTAGGGCTTCCAAAATAGTTCACAATCATGACTGAAACAATAATTACTAATATATCAAGTTTAATTCAACCAGTTAAAAACTTAGAAGAATTTTGAAAAGCTCATTGAATTACCTGAAAATATTCACTTGTATCCATTCTACAAATTATATATTTTCTATTGAAAGGAAGCTCAGCCAGCTCTGTGGTAAGTAAGATTTTCATGGAACAAGAAGGGATACCTTACCCATAAAGGGCTTTGAAGATTAAATAATATCCACCAGCATGGCTAAAAATAAAGATGTATATTTCAGCCTTGAGGTATATTTTACATACTCAAATAGGCTATAAAAGATTTGAAACAAACATTTTGAATATACAGAACCCATAATTCATGTATATCTCTAAAAACTCATCATTTTTCATAAAGAAAAATAGAAATAGCTTTTTTGTGAGTAAGTTAATCCATGGATTCAAGGGAGAATTTGAAATTTACACAAACATTTACCTAGGGTAGCTCAATAGGGTGAATAAGCTTAAATTAACTCTATGAGGTGGTAATATGGAAAATACTTTTACACCTCATAATCAATACCACATAAAGGACTTTTATTTTTTTGTTTGATTTTTATGCTAATTTAATGGTATTATTGAAATTTCCATTTTAAATTTACACTAATATTAATTTTATGCATGATTTTGTAACTTAGAGGTAATTTATTTCTACATATAGCTTGGATACACACATAGTAGATATAAGTCTTCAACCTTGAATTACTATTTTTGACATGAAAATAGCTTGAGGGGACAAAAGACATCAAAGAGAGTCAGGGTACTAAATTTCTGAGGAATATGAGGCATAGACTTTCAGAGAGATTGGATAAAGGGCTGATAATTATCAAAGATTAAGTTGAGACCTGTAAAAAAACCTTTTTACTAAGAATAAATCTCATTAAATAATAAGAAAATAGCAAATAAGCTACTATTTTGATGCTACAAGGAGGTAATCAGCAACTATGACTCCTATAACCATGTTCATTATTAATAATTTCACATTGGTAAGCCAAAAAATAGCTATAAAATTCTTTTTAGGACTAGTATCCATGGAACTAACTCATGGCAACCAGCTGCCACTGGACTATTTACTTGTACTATAAAGAAAATGAAGTAAAACTTCAAAAATTACTTAAAAATACATTTGTTGATATTTACTTCTTTAACCTCCTGGAATAATGGAGAAGGATATATTCCACACCAAAGCCAAAGAGAATCATGAATTCATGGCCCAAATAAAAAGCTTTACTTACAGTACATTCTTGATGATTTCACATGAAATACTGAATATTTCTACACAAAATATATCCTGTGACAAAATTACCAATGACATTGATAGCTTTAAGAAAAAATGTATATTATTCTGAAATAAAAGAGGATTTACAGATTAAACTCCTTCATTATACAACCATAAATGGGTTTGTAGCCATGTGAAATCACTTCATGGTGTAATAATGATAATCTTATGTGAAAAAATTAATTTAAATAATGATACAAAAAGTATGGATGGTTTCTGACTGAAAGGATTTTCAGTTTACTCCATGGAATGCCTTTTTGGCCTGTTGTAAATTTTAAAAGAAGCCTACTATTGCTGTTTTTTCCGGATATCTTATTATAATTCAGTTAAATAATTAATGCCATCAGTAAGTATTAGCTTTTAAATTATTATTAAGTATTTCAAACCATTAAAATGAACCATAATGAATTCAAATCATGAGATACTACTATTCACAATAGTATCCTAGCTATACACTGGTATATTATTTTTTTACCCTGCTTTTTATTCTTTGAAACCCCAAATAATCAATAAAATTACTCGACAAAATATTTCAAGGTATTTTTGGTATATCAGTGAGTGATTTATTAAATTATTGAATTTTTTCTCTATTTTGTAGCTTTCTTCAACAATTAATAACAAGTACTCCTGCAAAATATAATCATTAAATAAAATAATTTTATATTATTTTAATATGAAGTTTTATCATTGAAACTTCTTGTAATTGATTCTAGTAGACAATTCCTTCTTATAGCTATAAGAACTAGTAGTTCAAAGAAAATAAAAGAAAGAATTAAGAAATTAAGTGTTACTTTGTGGTTTTAATAGATTTATTTATTATATTTTATAAGAACTTTCACAGTACTCTTGATAAATAGTAATATCATGAAGAGTTCCATAGAAAAAAATTACACTATAAGCTCTAGATACATCCTCATTTCTCCAAACCAGCTTTCAACCATTTTGTAGAAATCTTTTGTATTGGTATTGTGGGATTCCCCATGAATGGGTTCACAGAAACAGGTATTTTTTATTGTTTTTGGAAGTATATTAATGAATGTGGGACTTTCAAAGTGATGGTTTGTATTTATGGAGAAATAAAGTTTCAGCAGAGCTAGAGGGCTTTTAGATCTGGAAGGCAAAGTTCCCTTTTCAGATAAATAGTTAAATGAAATTTCAATTCAAAAATGATTGCAGGAATGAATGTTTAATGCAGGAGGGGATGAATTGTGAAATATAACTATTTATAAAAGCTGGTTGAGACTCTCTTAGCAAAGATTTAAGAAAATTAAATGATCAGATTCAATTAAAAAGATACTATCAAAAGGAGCTCAAAGTGTTGTTTTAATTCAGGCACAATCTTTCATTTTAATCTCTTTTACTTGTGTTTTTGATGTGCCAAATCTTTCTCATAACCTTCTAATTTTTGGGGCATAAATACTTTCAGTTCTCCATCAATTTGAGAGGTAGGTCAATTCATTATTAAATATTTCTATCTCTTGAATGGAAATTGGAAAGGATACATGGAAGTATCAGCTTAAACCACTTTAGCTTTGGTAATATAAAGAACCTCCAATTTTAACTTATATTAATCTGAATAACACTCTTTGGGAAAAGCTTTGGGTATTTTATCCCCTATCTAGAGCTACCAGAATTTAATCTCTGATATCACTGGTAAACTTTATCTTACAGGGTATGACCATGCAGTGGGACATCGCACAAGAAAACTAGATTTTATACCATTAAAAACCTCATGGATTTTATCTCAGAATATTCAAACATTATACTAAATATTACCAGCTTCAACTTTAAGGGCCAACAATGTGTGACCTATGGGGAGCTTGTGGAATTACAAACTATTACCAATTCACTAAATTTTCTTAAAGTAAAAACTATAGACCTAGCTAAATTTCTTACTAGTGGAGCTCAGAAGCATTTGTTTGAAATTTTAAATGAGTTCTACATAGGTTTGGTATCAATTTGTGTCATTTAAGGGATTTTATTCAGGATTTGAGCCCTTCTAACATAATATCAGAGTTTCCAATCCAAAAATGAATTACTAAATTGACTTCAAAAGGATTTTAAATATCCAAATCATATTATGAAGGTATTTCTCAGAAAAACATCCTCCCTGGGGAATTATTTCAAAGGTTTCAATTTATCAACTTATTTGTTTTTTTTTGATTTATAGGTTAAACTTAGCCTTTCTGTAATAATCCAAAGTTTGCTTAAGGAGGAAGAATATATTGGAGGACCTCAAGTAAAAATTGGAAATTGAATACTTCACTAATAGAAGGAGTCTTGACTTGGAGCTATAACTTTTGATGGTCTTTATTTTCCAAAGTCTCAAGTAAGCTGTATATTGGAGCTTGAATTTCAGATTATGAATAATATAATTTGTCAATAGAGCTTTTTGGAAATCAATTTGTAACCATCATCATTAAAAAAGTGGCTGCACCTGCCAGCAGGTCTGTTGTATTTGTAATTTGACATGGGAGATTAATTGGATTCATGTTGGAAATAGGAAATAAACTCAATCTATAAATAGAAGTTTTGAAAAAATTTAAGCCACATATGCAAGACACAAATTCTCAATTGCTCTGGCTCAATATCAGTGTTTGGTCAGGCTTTTCAAAGCTCAAAAAGTCAAAAATCTATGATTGACAGACTTGTTTTTATATCCCCTTTGTTAGAATATTTTTTTATCAAGTTTTATCATTTCATTCACAAAAAACTCAACCTCTGGGGATTTTCTCATAGATTTTTACATATATATTACACTTTCAATATGAGATTTATTTCAAGCTCGCTTATGGGAATACATAGATGAATAATATTTGAATTGGAGCCCTTTAGCTTTTCAAGAAGCCTATCATCAATTATAATCACTTTTTGGGGACTTTTGGGCTCTCTGAAAATTCAAATATCATTAGAAATATACCATACCACTTAATTGTTTTCAATTATGAAAGGTTGTATTTTGTGAGACATTATATACCTTCTTTCTCCTCTTTTTTAAGATTAAAAATTTGATTAAAATTGATAAATTCTTATGTTAAAAAGTCATTTTAAGGAGAGGACAATCAAAATTCAGTGTATTTTGAAACAATATCACCCCTATTTTAGCTCATAAATGGATTTTAACCAAGCTTTTTACTTATATCCAGATGAAATAAATATTCAAAGTAGAATATTGGGTTTTGGTTTTATAACTGAGGACTTTTGTATTATACTATTCCATGGCTTACAATAAAGACTATTCTGATATTAATATAAAAAGCATTGCCTAATAAAATCATTTTAAATATTCATAAAAATAGAACCATAATATTCTTAAATTTTGTGAAGGAATAGATTTTTGTTTTCTCAATACCAATTTAGCTAAAGTCTGTGAGTTTCTGTTGAGAAATTATAAACTATGAACTCATCATCCTGATCTAATGTGATACTAGAATATTTGAAAAACACATCATTTGAATCTTTATTTTGATGAAATTAAGGTAAGAGATGTATCAAGAGATTATAAGAAGCTGAAATAATTCAAATTTTTGAAAAAAATTTAGGAAAGGTATTCTTCATGTGTCAATATGGTCAACCATTGTTTTTATACATTATTGAATTATGAAGAAGCATTTTATCAAGAAATATCTCTAAGCCATCTTTTTTGATTGTGTTCACTGTATTACATCGCTTTTTGAATTTTAAATTCAATACAATTCATCTTCAATAAAGTTTGAATGAGTAGGGTATATAGAGAGCCCTCCATGCAAGCAAAAATCTAAAATTTAATATTAACTTAAAATATTCATAAATCTTTATCATTATGAAATAGATTTATTAGTTTATAAATACTAGATAATTAAAAACACAGATTATCAGGAGTAATTCAGAAGAGTTTTTTGGTTCCTCTAGATTAAAGCCCCTTAGAACTATTAAGGTAAGCTTTGTATTCGATTATAAACCATCTACTTCAAACAGACAATGAGAAAAATTGAAAACTCCATATTTATGAATAACTGAGACAATCAATTTAGCTTTCTTCAAAATAATGAAACCCCTAAATAGTATTAAGTAAAAATTAGTTGTATAAATAGGCTCTTTTAACAAGTCTATCTATAAAGTGCCTATGAGTTTGTTTAGTTTATAATCATGTAAATAAGCTTATAAATCCTAAAATACTGATAAGTTGAGAATTATCAGATGTTTATAAATTCAACCTAGCCAGATTATACATTTAGCTATTTCAAGTTCTTTTAAAATATACTATGAGAACAGCTCTTCTTTTTCTTTGGTATTTATCCTTAAAAAAGGGTTGAAGTATTGATTAAATTCATATTCCAAAATTTGAGTCCATAGAAATAAGGTGTATTATTTGGGGAATCGAGCTTGAAGGGGAAAAGTATCATTTCTGAGACATGTCAAATCAGAATAAAAGTATGGTCTAAATATTCTATCAAGTATTGCCTTTTCATTATAAAACATTTCTCAAGGATTTCACCCAGTCAATCTTATTTTTGGATAAAAACTTGTGAAAAGTGTCTTGTAAGGAATTCTCAAATCAATATTTGAATTTTTCTACAAAGAAAGGACTAATTATTTACAACAATAATGAATAATATTCTTTGATAAATGAAAATAGGAAAAAATATGCAAATATATCTATTTGAAAATCAGGTAAAAATCCCTGAGCCTCTAAAAATTTAAGAAATATGATCAATCTGAATTTTGACAATATTTGAGCAGGCTTAAAGGGAAATCAAGATTTCCTAATTTTCTTTACATGAGACTATTATATAATGTCAGATAGACTTCATATATTAAGTGTACTGGACCTTCATTCTTGAAAGAATCTAAGTAATGCTCATTTTTGATTAGTTTTTTCAGCATTATCTTTAAGTCACAAAATCTTAGTTGTCTTTCCAACATTTTCATAATATAAATACTCTTCAATTTGATTATTTAAAGAAAAAAAGCAACACAAAACCCACAAAGAATATCTCAAAAAATTCTTTTTTGAAAAATATTTCAAATAATATGACAGGACTTCCTCAAAAAATGAAGGATAAAAAATCATATAAATAGTGTGCTGAATTTGTTGTTATTATTATCACAATCAAGCTTTTTTTGTATATTTCCTGAATAAAGGCAATAGGAATAACTGTCTTTCTTCTAGTCTAAATCAATTTTTTTATAATTTTTCTATAATTTCTTTTAAAATTTCTTTTATAATTTCTTTTGTAATTTTTTTATAATTTTTTATAATTTTTTTCTAGTTTTTTTATAGTTTTTTTATGATTTTTTTATAATTTTTTTATAAGTTTTTTTATAATTTTTTCAATTTTTTCTTATGATGTGTGATTTTTATTATTTTACAACTTTTTGTTTTTTTACGGGTTTTTTTCAATTTTCCTGAGTTCTATTTTTTATATTTTGAATTTACTGAAATTTCAATTTAAATTACATTAGTAGGATCTTTAAGGCCTGCTACTGTAACATTATTAACAAGTATCTAATTTGTTACAGTAAAGGCCCTGGAATGGGTCTCACTGTGAATTTGTCAACAATCATCAATAATATCACAGTAGCAGAAATTAAAAGCCCTGTACTGTAATTTTCTTTAAGTTTATTTTATTTCTTCCAGTTTCAGAGGCTGTAATGCATAAAGCCCACTCCTTGTCTTGTGAAGTAAGAAATAATACTCTCAAACAAGCAATAGTAAGGCAGTTTCTCTTTAGAAAAAGAAAATTTTTGGCCGTAATTATAAAAATTGATTGAATTGATTGAGGTTACAAAAGACTCAGAAAAAGAAAAAAAGAAAAATAAAACTTTGATTCCAGAAATTGAAATGAAAAAGTAATATATATATATTAATTTTTTTTTGGAAATCATTCTATTCAAAGGAGCCTCAAATCCATCATCTTTTGCTTCTGAGCTTACAGAAATTCATCCCTATTTGAAACAATAATACTCAAAAATCCAGTTTTTTGGAAGAGGATCCAAATGAAAACAGCTTATTTTAATATTTTAAAGCTACTTTTCAAACGAGAAATAAGAATTGATATTTTTATAAAGTAAAAATAAGTCATAAAGTCATGAAGATAGAAGATTTATTTATTTGTAAAGCTTTATTTGAGACATTTTCTCCTTCAAAAACATTGAATCATTTAAGTTGAGAGTATATTTATAGATTCAACTTTTTTTCAAAAAGAATATTCTCCTTAATGTGAGAATATAAATGGAAAAAGACTTTCTATTATATACCATATACTTAGTCCATATCATTGAAAAAGGAAGAAACTTTTTGAAATTCTGTAATATTACAGTGGCTTAGAGTAACGTGGAATATTACCAAAAATCTAGTTCCTGGGTTCACCCCAGCTGACAGTAAGGGTCCAAGCTAATTTACAAATGAAACACCTGCTGTCAGGTGTGGCCATTTTGCTCATGGTGTATATACTAACTATCTAAATTAGAAGTTCCAACCTCTAGATTTTCAGGAATGGTATCACTTTAATAGGTTTAATATTTATCCTTGTGGCCTTGTGCAGTGGCAATGTTTTCAGTTGCAAATAGATTCTTTGAAATGATTTTTTCAAGTTAATAGTTCAAGGAATCTTTTTTTTTGATTTACCTGTGAAATTTGGGAAGTGTAGTATCCGCAGAGAAGCCAATATTTCCTTCATATTATGCTGACTAGGATCACTTATAATAGCTCAGCCCTTTGGATACTGATATTTTTAAAGCTATGATTAGCTTCATCTTATCAAAAATAGGATTATTTTTCACTAAATTTTCGAAGTTGACTTGGAAGAAGACTTCATGAAAGTATTGTGAAAGAAATTATGAGCTTTATATAATTTTAAGATGAAAAGAACAAAAGAAATATATAGATAACCTTTCTCAAAAAAATACATACTTTTATAATGGTTGAGGAATGAATTTCGGAAAAAGAAATCCTGAAAATCAAAAATTGATATAGATAAGTAGGTAAAAATTCCAAAGTACTAAGATCAAAGGGTTCTATGCAGCTACATGGGGAATATGAATTATGAATATCTTTCTGGAATCTTTTTTGGAGTATTAAATCAACATTAACACTCCAAGCTAAATGAGAACCCTTCTCCAATTTATCTCAAAAAAGGCATAATGCTTTCATGAAATGACACTCATTATACCACTGATATTCAATAAGATCAAAGAATCACTCAAAATTTAATCACCCATACACTCATAACCGTTTAAAAGAATTAAAAATGGATTTATTTATATAGCTCATTATTTGCTTATTCACATTTAGGGAGTTCAATGAGCATAGGTAATTTCATAATGGCCTTTTTTGAGGATTTAAATATGCGAGATACCTATTGGAAGATCGGAATTGCATATTTAAAAAGACAAAAATATACCCAAGCTAGTATTCAGACCACTGATAGAATATTTGAAGAGTTTTGTATTCTTATCTAATTTGAAATACATTAAGTTAGAGAAGAATATAATGCAATTTATATACATTTTTACTCTTGTTCATTGAAAATGGAAAGAAGGAGACAAATATCAACATGCAAATTAGACAATTAATAGCGCTTTAAGCTAATATCTATCATTTTTAAATTCATAAAAACTCAAATCTCCTAATAAAACTACACTACCTCAAGAATTTTGAAAAAAAATGTATTAGGTTTTGCCATTATGTGGAAGTAATTCATGGAGAAATGATTCTTTCCAAGCTGTTATTATAAATTAATGAAGCACAAAATAGTCAAAAGAGGGTTCATAGAACAAATACAATTTATGACGATGAATATTGATTTCATCGTCTTTTACATGTATAATGGATGGTAAAGCAGAATACATCATTAAATGGTTCTAGCTACTTTTATGAATCATAATCTTTACATCCCCCAAGCTTTTTTCAACTATCCAATTTAGACTACAATTGAAAGAAAGGAATACTAATTCCAGTTTGTGTCACTATCAGCCTTTGACTCAAAACAAGAGCACATTAATGACACCTCAAGTGCCATAAACAGAGTGGAACACACATCTTTTGCTTTTATTAAGCCAGATAAACAAATGAGGTCACATATATCAAGATAAGAACTGTAAAATTAAGACCTATTCATATGACCATTTGAAAGAGGAAGTATTCCCATTTTTAGAAAACATAATTATTATTAACAACCAATAATAAGAAGCTATTTGTTTAAGGTTGTAAGCCCTTTATTATCATAAACCTTAAAAATTACCTCCCATCTAAACAATTTATTTTGAATTAAATATCCATTGTATGGTTTCTTTTATTAAATCTCTCAAACAGAATTATCCGTTGGTACTAGTTTAAATAGACATCATCCTCACTGCATCAAAAGGTACTATGCCACTACTATTTGGACTAATAAAGAATTTTTTTATCTTTAACATCAAATTCAGTTTCTACAGTTCTTATGAGACCCATTAATAATCACATTTTTAAAATGGGTAATTCAGGGCTACTTTAAAATATATCCCTTATCCCAGTATCTACAATGGATGGGAAGTTATTAGCACATTTATCTTAAAACAAGAAAAGTACTAGCTTTCAGAAAGTAAAGAATACTGTGAGGTTGTCTATATTGAGCATACTTAAAACAACTGTATCAAAAGTGTAACAATATTGTAAATCTCACTTTTGGATACCATTTTAGCCACTTTTTGAAAGCTTTATCTTGAAAACTGACCAATGTATAAGGGATTTAGGGTGAGAACCCCACACCAAGGGGTAATGTGGGATACTATCCCATACAATTAGATTATCATATGTCAAAAATTTTAAAAAGGGTTTTTATATATTTATTTCTCCTTATTTGGAACATAAAGCACCACTACTGCCTGTACTGAGTGGTACTGTGGGATACTTCCCCATATCATTAAATTCTTACATTATCCTATTGTCTTTTTTCAATTTTTAATAATACTTATATTGAAAGTTATTTCGCCGAGTTTTTTTTGTAATTTTAGAAATTTTCTTTGTTATTTTTTCCCTTTTTTTGATTTTGGTATATTTCTGTGGGTCTGGAAACTCTGGAATCTGTGTATTCTACACCCCTGTAAAGAAAATAAAAATCATAATTATACAAATAAAAAATAAATTAAATAAGAGCTAAAGGATATTATATTTAATATCAACGAGAAAAGAATTAACAAAAAATGAATAAAAGTAATTTGAAAATTAAGCAAAAAGGATAAAAATATGAAATATAAAATTCTCATTGTTTCTTTAAATAAAAGTAACTACTAATGATAATTCTTGTTTTTCCTTTTTTTGTGCATATTGTAAATATTTTAACGTATTTAAAAATTCCAACAAAAGATATTAAAATTTCCAGAAAGTCATAGCTGAGCTGAAAGCTGAAGGAAGTTAAACCACAATATTAGAACTGTCAAAAATTAATACTTTCTTTTCTTCCAAAATTGAATATACACAGTTCTTGAGAAAATATATTAAGCTCAATAAATTATGAGGAATTCCAAACCAAATTCAACAACTGATAAGAAATAGGTAAGCTGTTTTAAGTCCTTTATTGCTTTATTTCAATATCTATGAAGCTCAAGAGGCAAGGAGGTTAAATTGACAACTACCTTTGATAATTTAAGTTCTTATTACATGAAAATAAGCTTCAAAATTTTAATAGTATATTTGAGAGATAAAAGAAGATTCCTTTTTAATGGATTTTGAGCCTTTTTTCTATAAGCTATTAATTATTATATATGCTCACTAGTCAGAATCAAAATGGTATATATTTCTTGTTTTGTTATCAGAAGTATCTTATTAGAAAGGTCTAGTAAGGTATTATTTGTTCAGTAATTGGTAAAGCTCCTAAAAATGAATTTTATTTCAATTGTATTAGGCTGTCAACAAAATATTGTTACAAAAATTGCCATCCTGTGACTCAAAACCAGAGCACAAGCATGAAATCAAAAAAATCAATTGTAAAGCAAAATGCCCACCAAAAATTAACCTGAGTTAAAATACATCATAAAGTAATCCAAAAGGAATAGTAAATACACCTTATCCTTAATAAAAAAACTCCCATAAAAATAGGATAAAGAATAGCAAAGTCATTCCAGATCAAAAGCTGAACTGTGTATGAACCTTAACTTTAACCTCTCATCTAGAACCTAGAAATGAATTCAGAGCCCCAATATGTGGGGCTCAAATTAAAGCGCTAAACTGGGGCTATCAAATTGAACCAGTGCACTTTGAGTAGCCCCTATATTACAGAAATTGGAGCTAGCTATGTGTAAAATAATTGTGAATGAGATTTTTACCTGTCATCTAACTTCTATCATTTTATTGTGAGATACCTGAAGTGGGGTATTTTCAAAAAGAGAAATATCTGGGATTTACAATGGTAACCTCCATGACCTTGTATCACTCCCAGGAAAAACATGATTGAGGATATTAACTTAATATAGGATTCATACAAAATCCAAAGTCCCACAGTGAAATTGAAAACCTGTATTTCATTTCCATACTTAATTCTACACATACCAGATGTGTATGAATTATGTATTTCTAATCAAAATCTACAAAATGAGCCACATCTATGCTCTATATCTTCAAAAATCACAATGTTACAGTGTTCTTAAAGATAAAACCCCACCATATTGCAAAAACCCAATACTGTGGGTTATTGTTAAATACAAATGACCTGGAGGTATCAAGTGCATACCAAAGATTTATTTTACTTCAATAACTACTGGTATTACTTATGAGAATTCCCCAGACAATTTTTGTAGAACCTTCTACATTTCTGACATGCCAGAACACATCTTTGAGGTCCCCTGATGAAAGTCTTCACCCTGTATTGGGAAAAGATGACCAGAGGTGGTTTAAAAACAACATCTGAGCCAAATACAGGTAATACAGGGCTGTTAAAGCCACAATAAAATTATTTTGAGTGAAAATTCTTCACTCCTTCTACATGAAAGGGTGTAAATACCCCTCCACACCTTATTGAGATTAAATTGGACCCTTCCTCTTCCCCAGAGAAAAAACCCCATCTTTCTCTTGAATTTCAATTTAGTATAACTGTTACCAACAATAATACTCTTGGAAAACTCTCAGCTTGTATTTTTATCTCAATGATTTTAGTATCTATTATAGTAAAACAATTAATAATTACTACACCCAGGTCTTTCAGTAGCACTCACAGCCACTATTTCAACATAGTAAATCCCTATAAATTTTATTATTTCAATATTCTCTACATCTCACAATCATATTATTAATTATAACTAGCTTCTACAGAGAGTAATCCTGACATCTTTTGGAGCCTGGCTGGGGTTTGGAGCTTGTTTTGAACATAAACAAGCATAATATAAAGTTTTATTGAATTACATTCTCTATATTTTAAAATTCTATATGAAAAATTAGTATATTTAGATATTCAAATTTAAGTAATAAATATATTATATACATATAATATTTTTTTTTTTGGTGGTGAATAGTCATATACCACTGTTCCTTACCATTTCTCAATGTGGAATTATCAAAAATGTTGATTAACACAGTCTCTTTTTGGATATTTCATTCTTAAAATTTTTTAAAACCAATTATATTCTTCCTTAAACAACTAAAGTAAACTCTGTCCTTTAAATAAAAGCTTTTAGCCAAGTGGTTGGATCAATTGAGAGTTTGAATTTTTGTAATTAAATCCATTATTTTGAGACCCCTTTTATAATTCAAAAATAACTCAAAAGATTTTGAGCTAAAAGAATTAACTTAAATATCCACCCATTTATATAGTATTATAGTGTGAAAATTAATAATTTTAATTTTCTCTCCTCATAAAAGAACACAAAATGGTTATATATTGCTACTTTTGGAAATTCTTGACATTAAGAAGCATAAGAATATTTAAGGAATGTACAGTAAGTCCTCATCTTCATTCCTTGAGTCAAGAGAAACTTCATACCACTTGAAGCTCAATAATATAGAAATTTGTCTCTGAAACCATCTGACACAGATCATGTTCAGAAAGCAAAAGGAACATGAAACAGTGAAATCCCCATCACTACCAAGTAGTGGACACCCATAGCCACTCAAATAACAAGAAAGCCATGTAGTTTTGCATCTATCCCAGGTAAATCAACCTTGGTTTATTTTCAAGTAAAAAAAAAATTATTAATCCTGTTGTAACTTCTAAAGGGAAATCACCCAAGACAGTAGAGAACAAATATTTACATAGAAAACTCATTGGAAATAAGTTGTTGACTATTCTCCACTACTGATAATTTTCTCATGCACATCTTGGGGACCTTGAAGTCCCAAAGCACCATCCAGAAGAAAATCCAAGATTATCTATAGCTAGGAAACCAAGGTTTTGACAAAATTGTCAATTGAAAAAGACTCAGGAAAAGGATGCACACACTCCCATTCACCATCCAATTCAACATGAACCCCAAGCTAGAGGACTGAACAGAAATTAATCAAGCTCTTAAGCTTCAAAAACTCCTGAAAGACCTGTTCCAATGAAGTATGAAAGACAAGAGGTTAAAACTAGTGTCAGCCTGTGACTCAAAACCAGAGCACAGGCATGACAGGCAAATACCATAAACCAATGGTAAAGCCAAGATACCACCAAAACATGGAGCTGAGCCAAATCAGCTCAAAAGGTATCAAAAGAAAGAGGAAAGCCACCAATTTCTGAATACACAAGTCCCATAATCATAGGACAAGGAATAACAAAGTTATTCCTGCTCAAAGTTGTTGCTGAGCATAAATCTTATTTTTCACCTCTCATCTAATATCCAGAGGAAGAGGCTTAACCCCATCAAATGGGTATGAAAATTGAAGCTCTATGTCAGGGCTATTCAAGGGTACTAGCCAAATTGAGCTAGCACCAGAGCTATAGGAGTTATTTCCAAAATAAGGTCAAATAAGGGTGAACAAAATATTCACCTCTCATATAACTTCTACAGTTTTAGTGTGAGATACCTAAAGTGGGGCCTTTTTGGAAAGAGCACAATCAGGGATATCTTATGGCTTCATCCATTCCCCAATATCTCATCTAGAACAAAGGTTATGGGGAAAACAAGCTCCATACAGATTCTGAGCAAATCATACATATGTACAAAAATCTTGTACATAGCATAAATTTTCCATATTTGATGATAGCCATATAAAATGAGGTACCCTTGTGTAGAAAACATCCAGGGCTACACAATGAGCCAAATTTGAGCTTGATATCTCAAAAACTGACAAAGGTATGGCAGCTTCAAGGTCAAAATCCCACAGTTAGACCAATATAGCCTTACTGTGGGATAATATCCCATAGCTATCATTATGAGGTGTCAAACAGACAAAGAAGCTTGTTTATACTTCAATACCTCATAGTTTGGCCAATACTTCAGTCCTGTACAGAAACTGTACAGCATTATATGCGTAATACACATCAAAAGAGGGCTATGTGGTCCCTAGATGAAAATTTTCACCCTGTATTGGTGAAAACTGCCCAGATGTGGTTTCAAAACCACATCTGAGCCCAATAAAGGCTATTAAAGCCTTTCAAAAACCACAAGCCAGTCCTTGGAAGTGAAAATTCTTCACTTCCTCTACATGGAAAGGTCTAGAAGATTTTTTCACCCAAGTTTAGGATAAAAAGGGGCCTTTTCTCCACCAGAAAAGGTTTCCTCATCCTGCTCTTGAATTCCTACGTCGTACAACTGTCAAAAAAAGCTGTACTATTGGAAAATAATCAGTTTATAATTATAATATTGATTATTTTAGTAGTGATTATATTAAACCAACTGATAATTATTGCACCCAGGGATTTCAACAGTGCTCACCACCACTATTCCTCAATACTAAAGCCCTTTATACCTCATTGTCAACCCTTATTATCAACAAAACAAACTTTCTAAGTCATTTTCACTGTGCCACAGTCATAGTTAAATATTGTAATTAGTCTTTATTAGCTTCATCATAGACTCAGCCTGATAGCTAGCATCATGCTTAGCAGAACTTGGAGCAAGTTTCAAGAAGATTTGTATCAAAGAGATATCCTTCAAAGACCTCATGTAGCTCACCAAAGGGTTGATTCCTAAAGGGAATTTCAGACCCCTGAAGAAAAGAGAAGCCAATATCTGGGCAAATTGAGCTACCATCCAAGCCATAGAAGAGAAATGGCACTGGAAAGAGAATACTCTGATTCCTTCAGGCTAACAAAGAGTGAAAAATTAATCCATATCCACAGTGGCTTAAAGCCACTCAAAAACAACATACCAGTGGCCAATACTCACAATTGTTTACAATCCCCAGTATTTTCCAGTAGCAAACAAGCACCAAAGGTAAATAAAAACACTTCTTTTAACCAGAGGCTGAAAGAGTCAGACCAAAGGATCCCAAAATTTCTGCAATTGGCAAATAAAGTAAACAAAAAGCAAGAGATAGCTGTAAATAATACTGAAGGAGCTAGGAGCCCCAAAATTAGAAGTGATATCTCTTCTCAGATTGAGCACAATGTTATTATCCTTGAGAAAACCTTAAGTAGTAAAACTATATGGATTGAAATATCCAAGTATTCATAGTACACTTAGGGGGAGTTTGGAAATCTTGTAGAGAGGATTTCCAGGTTTTAAGAAGTGAATACTTTGCAAAAAATGATTATTAACACCCTTCAAGAGGAGTATACTAATCTAAGAATGACCTCAGAGGAAACCAAAAAGAGACTAAACCAATTCTTAGAGGAACAAAATCACTCCAAGAAAGACATAAGATGTATTCAAAAACAATGAGATGTTCTTGAATAAGATGTGAATTGACTCTTCAACTTCTGTGGATAAAGAAAACCACAAAAAATGTAAAATACCCTAAAAACTCTACCTAGTTGAAACAGGAGGACACTAGCCCAAGTGCCCAAGTTGAGAATAGGCATAGGTAGCCATCAAAGTACCCATATGGAGATAATATGACTTACTCAGAGAAGGTGCCACTAAAACAATTTCCAGAGGCTACAAGCTGGCCCCAATTCTTTGGTGTAGGAGGTATGATCATATGAAACTCATTTATTTCCCAAGTATAACAGACTACTGGATAACAGATAGACTCAATAAAGTATTCAAAGTCTGTGCTAGTATATGTCACATTGAAATTGAACAGATACATTGTAGAAAGAAATTGCCATTGTGGAGGGAGTCAATTAATCAATGAATACAGTAGTTATATATGAATATGGCAGAATACCAGGTAATTTAAAATGAAAATACATGGTGGAAAAAAATCTGTATGAATGGTTAGTTAAAAAATCAAAGCATATTAAATTCATTGACCCTCATATGAGCTCTCAAATGAGAAATCATAAGCACTAGACAAAACTTAAAAGAAAACTAGAAAATCAAGTGAAATGCAAATAAAACACACAGTGCCCCCTTTAATAAATTTCCAAAACTCAACATATGTAAGTAAGAGAAAAAATATTGGAAAATACTCCTTTTAAAAAGGAAGTGGACTCAAGGAAAAGCAACCTTTCATACCTGAGAATAGGGAAAGATAAAAGGACAAGGCTTCAAACGCACCCAAGAAGAAAAATGTATGTCACAATTGTGGGTCTCAAAACCACTATTCTACTAACTGTACCAAGGCTAAGAGGAAGATCTATTCCATTGAGGAAGCTTCAGGGGAAGAACCTCAGACAGAGGATTCTGACCCCAAAGTCATTGGGAATGCCATTGGGGAAGACTCTGAGGATGAATATGACCCCATAGAGGAGTGTTTGGTGGAGTACCAAAACAAAAATCAGATAGAAATATGGTAAATACAGCTAGATGAAGGTCTCTGATACAAAAAAAATAAACAAAGAGCCTGCAAAAGCACACTTGGGATGCAAAGAAATTCCTAGGGGCACTTGACAAAGGTATGGCATATATTCAAGGCACAGCTACAATAATCAACACCCACTGATCATTGAAATCGGAGAACACTTCTCAATAGTGGCCAAGAAATACTTGGAAGAACACTTTTCCCCCAAGGAAAACATGTTCAAGAGTTCATCAGGCAAGGTGAAATAAATAGGGACTATTATCAAAGAACAAATATTATACCACAAAAAACGGAACATTAGAATCAATCCAGGATTTTGAGGGCTTGATTATGCCAATATCCAAGGTCTCCTACTGCAAACAGACTACCAAAGGATTTTTGGAATAAAAATTTACAATATTAAAAACAGGCAAATAACCATAGTTACTAACAAGAATAAAAGGTTCTCCCTTGATGTAAACTAAATAACCCATCAAGAAGCTTTAAAAGAGCTACTAGATAGATTTGAATAGGGGTACTATAGTGATACTCTCAACAGTCTCACTAGTTAAAGGAAATAAAGCTTTCTGAAAGTATTGAGGAAGAAAAGCCCAGAATTTTCCCTAAGAAAGGAGCCCTTAGGAAAAATCAAAGGCCATGTAATGGAGGTATATCTAGATGTGGAAGGATCTTAACCACACATTCTGAGAAGACCTTCATACCCCACCAGCCTATGAAAAAAGATGGAAATTGAGAAATGAATAAATGAACATCTAAGTATAAATTTAATCATGAAAATTGGACTTCTTGAGTGTGTGGAAGTCGCAGAACCATTCCTGATCATTTGAAATGAGGGGAAGTTAAGATTGTGTGGATATTCTGGAGCATTGAATAACTATACTAAAGCAAACAGAAATATGATACCTAGGATACCATGTGCCCGGGATAAATTGGCAAAAGCCAAATGTATCACCAAAATGAATTTCATGAAAAGCCTTTACTAAAATTGAGTTAAACCAAACTCAATTAAGATAATGAGAATTATGTTAAATGGGGATATATGAGTACAAAAGGGTGCCATTTGGAATCAAAAATTCACCAGCACATTTTCAGAGAATGATTAACACAATAGATCAAGAAGAATCATTGGAAGGCTGGATTCTATTATACACAAATGAAATTATCATATATTTAGAAGAATTTGAAGAACATGCAAAATAAATGGACAGAGTCTTAATTAAATGCACCCCAATTAATCTGAATATATTACCCAATAAGTGAAGATTTTTAAACAATGGCTGCTAGCCGTTTGAGATAAAGTCTCAGGATTAAGCTTGGTCATAGACAAGAGAAAATTATCATAATTACTGAAAAAGCCAGTACCAAACATTTTGAAATAAATTCAAGCCATTCTAGGATTTTCAAGCTACTACAGAAACCACATCAAGAGCTTTGTCCACATAGCTAGTATCCTTTTCAAGCTATTTTCAAAAGGTGTAGTTTTTAAAGTTACTAAGTAAAGAAGGGATTTATATTAGAGGATAAAACATGAACTCACAAATGCACTGGTCCTGGTACTGCCAGAGTTTGAACTGACATTCAAGTTGTACATATATTCAGTCTTCAGTCAAAGCCTAGCAGCATACAAGCACCAAAGACAGATTGTAGATGGTCAACCTAGTGAAGGAGTAATCTTTTATACATATAGGCAGTGGGAAGATTCAGAATCCAGATATCAAGCAAGCCAAACATAATCTATGTGTCTAGTAGAGGCCATAGAGAATCTTCATGACTAGATAGAGGGTCCAGTATTTAAAATCTACATAGACTGGACAGTACTGAATTACTAAGTAATAAAATAGCCAATAAGCACATGTTTAGATGTCAAATAGCCATCCAGGAGTATAGAAGAAACATGAAAATCCTAAGCAAGGAAGTAAAAATCCAAACCAATGTAGATGGCCTCCGGAAAATGTCAAAAGCAACACAGCTTATGACCCAGAAGCTGTATCTAAGATATATATGTACTTCATTAAGGTTGACAGGAGAAGTAACCTCAAATTTTCAGAGTGGGAACCAGTAGGTGACACTCCAGACTCTGACCAAGACACCCCTATAGATAAGGAGACAGTTATTTGAGGCATAAGATCCTCAGAACTGTATACAGAATTGTTAAGCTCAGTGCATAAGTCATATTCTAAGAAAAACCAGTGCAGAATATTAATTTAAATCCTAGAAAAGAAATATAGGATACCAGAACTGAAATATTAGTTAGAAAAACTATGTTGAAGAGACTACAAGGAAAAAAGGTCTTCCTTTTTACTGGCCTTCTCTACCACAGAGCCTGACATGCACAGAACAAATTAGTGAAGACAGGACTAAGGAAATGGTTGCATAAACAGCTTGGTGGCCCAAATGGGAACAGGAGCTGAGCTAATATGTCCAAACCTGTAAAAGATCCAAGAAGGCAAACAGGAAAAATGTGAAAAGTATGGAATAACTCAACAAATAAAATACCCCAAACACTCATGGAATATAATAAACACAAACTTGGTAACAGTAACTGTCTCAGGAGGCACAGAAAACTAAAATACTTTTCTAGTAATATTAGACAGATTACAAAGAAGCTTTAGGTTCCTACCATTTCAAAAAGAGTCCAAATAAATATACATAGCCTTGCTATTCTGGAACAAGATCATACAGACCTTAGGAGTACCCAAGCTAATCATCAGTGAAAAACCCCAAATTCACATCAGAACTCTGGAAAATGCTCTATGAGACCACCCACAGACAGATGGACTAGTAGAAAGGATTATCCCGCAAATGAAGGACATTATTATAGGATTTTGTGCATATGGAATAAAACAAAAAGACCATGAAGGGTATATGTATGACTGGGTAACACCTCTACCAGAAGTAAAACTGGCCTCAAGTATTAGCTAGAACTCAACAACAGGGGAACCACCATCTCTGATAGAGAAAGGATGATATACCTTGATACCAGTGTATCATTTGAAGGAAAATATTCTCACCATTCACTACACAGCTAAATAATTCCATGAAAGATGGAATAAGGCCTGTGACACAGAAGTAAGATGCATAGCTTAAGGAAAGGAGTATTACAAGGCAATTGAATACAAAATTCATGAAGAACCTTCCTTTAAAGGCGGAGACCAAGTACTAGTCCCAACCTTGAAATAAAAAACCCTCAAAGGACCAAAGACAATGAGACACTCATTTTTGTGTCCCTTTACTAAAACCAGGCTAATAGGAAAGAATTCATCAGAGGTTAGACTCACAGAAGAAATATCTAAGGAATATCCATTATTTCTAGTGAGCCTAGTAAGCCTTACCACCATACTGGGGAAGATATATTACCTACCAGAAGCAATACTTACATCCCACAAGACCTCATGAGTCCTGGAGACTTACCTGCACAAGTGAAGACAATCTTTAACTCCAGGTAAACCATAGACAGTAACCTTTAAGGTTGAAGAGCCATATAGCTGAGAAAGACAAAGGGTGGGAAGATGATTCAATATCTAATTGGAGCCTTTACCTGAGAATATTCAGCACCTCCAGGAGGGCTGAGCAGTTTCATCAATTTTGCACCTTTTTCAGAGGGTGGGTATGTCAGCCTGTGAGTCAAAAGCCAGAAGATATTCATTATAACAGGATACCATATAAAAATGGTGAAGCAAGAGGCCCACCAAAATGCTACCTGAGCTAAAATAGCTCATCAAGTAATCCAAAAGGGATAGGAAAGCCACCTTTTCCTTCATACAAAACTCCCATAAACATAGGATAAAGAATAGAAAATTATTTTCAACTCAAAACCTGAACTGAGCATAAATCTTAACTTTAACCTCTCATATAGAATTATGCAATAAAGGAAGAAACCCACAATGTGGTCAGTCTGATATGAAGTTTGAAATTTGGGCTATCCAATTACACCAGGCACCTTTTCCTGCACAAATAATACAGAAACTCAAGCCAGCTATATGCGAAACAACAGTGAATGAAATATTTAGCTGTGATGTATATTCTACAGCTTTAATGTGAGATACCTGAAATGTTTTTTTAAAAAAATAGAATCTCAGATTTCCAATTTTATCCTCCATTACTCTGTACCACTCCTAGAACAGAAGTCATTGAGGATACTACCTCACTACAGGATTTGTACAAACTCCAAATTCCCACATTGGAATTTAAAGCCTGTAAATCATTTCCAAAATTGATTCTAGGTATACTAAATGAGCTATCATTTCATAGTACACATCAAGAGCTAAAAAATGAGCTACTATTGAGCTTTATATTCTCAAAACTGAAAAAGCTACAGTGGTTTTAAGGATGAAACTCCACCATATTGGGAAAACCTCATTACTGTGATATAATGTCCCATAACAATTATTTGGAGGTGTAGAAAAAATTTCAAAGCTTTTCCAATTTAATACTTCATATGATGAGAAATAAGGGGCTCCAGGACACATTTTGTACAGAATTATATATGTCTGGAAGGTCCCTTGATAAAATATTTCACCCTGTATTGGGGAAATGTGACTGGATTTTCTTTCAAAACCACATCTGAGACCAATACAGGCTATAAAAGGCTTTTAAGTTGAAAATGGAACTCTTATAAGTGAAAAATATTTATTAATTCTACATGAAAGGGCTAAAATACCCCTCTACACCTTTTTAAGCATAAAAAGTGCACTTTCTATGCACCAAATAGGAATACCCATCTTACTCTTGAATTCCTATTAAGAATAATTGTTACAAACAGTAATACTCTTGGAAAAGGCTCAGGCTATAGTTAAATCTGAATTATTTTAGTATTTATGACAGTTTATCAAGTAAAAATTAGCACACCCAGGGCTTCCAGTAGCACTCACCACCACTATTTCAACATAGTAAAGCCCTATACATTCTATTTTTTGCTATTTTTCTACATGTCACACTGATACTTTGAGTTTTAATTAGCTTCTGCATAGGGCAATCCTGACAAACCCCATTTTAGGTCTGATCATAGTCTGTTTAATGGAGCATTCTGATACAGACATCATAAAATGATAAAATTTACTTTGGATATCAAGTCTAAATATCTCAGAGTTTTGGGAAGGGAATTTGACAATAATCCAGGAAAAAAGAACAAAACTTTTGCAATTATTGAAAAAATATCAAAATTTTTTCTTTGAATTGTAACTTCCAGGTATTCCCTCATTCATCCTAAACCACTTTTCTCAATTCTGAAATTACCTATTCCATCAAGTTGAAAATTCCTCATTACACCTCTTCATAAATCCTTTTACTGATATTGATTATCTATGATATCTTCACAGATACTTCATTGGTATTCAGAGAAGAGAATTTTTACTTCACCAAACAGTATTTTTTAAATACCCAGTATCTTAATCAAATGACTATTTTTAGCTGTGAATTATTCTCTTCAATGCATCTAATCTCAATTTTGAAAGATGAAATATATATTTAATACTTCTTCTTGATTCTCATTTAGCTCCTTTGTGAAAAAATAGAACTGAGTTGAAGAGCCTATCTTAGACCATAATTATGCCTGAGGCATTCCCCTTAATCTTTCTTTCTGTGAGTGAGGAAACCTTAATCCCAATAAACAGAGTGTTTCAGTCTTTACTATGGACACCAGAAATGATTCAAAGATTCTCTCAGGGATAATATTCCTTCCTATATTGACTCTTTACCTTATTTATTAGAATTTCTTCTTTACCTTTCATTCAAGAATATCTTAAACCTTCCTCATTATTTTGGCTCTCAATATTTTTCTCCCTCTTCTTGAAGCCTTAACCTTAAAATATACCTAATGGCTTCTATTAGTTTTGAAATAAAATGAAGAAATATTATGGCTTCTTCAAATCAGTTTTATCCCCTTATAATTTATTTTCCACTTGAAATACGGTAAGTTTTTCATATTAAATAACTTGAAAAATTAAGTTATCTTACTACAACTGTCCTCAAAATTGATATAATGGATTAATATCTTTTATGACCACCAAATTATTCTTTTCATTACTTAAAAATTTAGCATGAGAAAATATTCATGTATTTGATTTAGTTACTTAGATCAGATAAAAGGTGAATTTTTTCAATAACTAGATAAAATAAGCATTTCATTTTTAAAATATGTTACCAAACATATAAAAATTAAGGTAACATTTCTCTACCAAGTTCAATAACACTTAAGATAAAGTTTCAACATCAAAACAAATCTCTTATTGAACCTAGCATAATTGGGAAATTTTATACTAGGAGAATGAAATTAAGGACTTATCAATTTATAAATTACTCTAGATATATTATATATAAGAGGAGTTTTACCCTTACTTATCTATAAGATTTATAAAAAAAATTAAATAAGTTCAAAAACTCAATAAAGATGCCAAACAGCAACAAACCACAAAAATATGATGTATGAATTTCTAAGCCACATAGAATTAAAAGAGATTAAAGTTTTAAGTAATCTTTAAAAAAGGAATTGTGGAGTTACAACACATTTTAGAACAATTATTCAATATAAATTATTTGTATTAAGAGACTTTTCAAAATATTGAGATTGTTAGCTTTATTTCTTTTAATAGTTCTCAAAGATTTGAAAGAACTTAGAATATCTCAATAATACTCAGAATTAATTATATTGTATGTGAACTTGCATAAGCTGAAGTGATGATAAGCTATGGAAAAAACAGTAACCAGAAGCTTTTTTTATTCTTCCAATAGCTCAGAGATCTCAATGAGGTAATTAAAAAGCCAAAATGTGAGAAAAAATTTACCACAATCGGAAATAAGACCAAATTACCTTTTTTCATGTAAGATTATCAAAGCGCCAATTCCAATTATATTATGTGGTTAACAACCCATTTATGGTTAAGAAATAATAAGTCTTTTGAGGTGAATATTCTTCTATCTTTCATTAATAATTTATTTCTCAAAATTGATAATGTTGGTGAAAATCAAGTCAAAGATTGTGATATCTGTGAATTTTTGAACATTCAGTGTTACACACAGAACTAACAAAAATGGACTGTAGGTGAGGCTTTTTATTGAGATTTGGAAAATGAAGATTGTTTGAGATATTATCAAATACCAGCCATTCATAAATTATTTTTAAAATCTTCTTAGTAATCAATCAAGAATTGCATTTTCAATGGTTTTTTGAGATATCATCATTTTCTTTGAAAAAGTAGCTTACAGAGAGCTATCAAAGAGTGATATGTTGTTTACTAGTCCTAAGATTGTTTTAATTAATATTTTGAGCTGTTTCTATGAGAAATTATCAAGATCTGACAAGCATAGAGATGTCTAAGAAGGTCATGATTCCATTGGCACATCAGGAAAATACCTTGATGCTAGTTTCTCATTCCTTCATTAGGTTTAGCTTTGGGAATTATAGACAAAAATTGTTTCAATTAGCTCATCAAGGTATTATTACATTTTTGTTGAATCTGTGAGGATTTATGTCCCTCAGAGGACCTGGAAAGTGGGACAAGAGAGAACTCCACTATTGATCAAGAAAGCATTCAGCTACTGATATACTATTTTTGAATATTAATAAGATATATTGCAATAACCCTCACTGATATGTAATATGGGATTCTTCATAATGCCATTTTTTGGGTGGAAATGCAAAAAACAAAAAAATCACAAATTGTTTATGTGGTATTTATGATGAGGTGTTGAAGTAATTTCCATTTTAACATCTCATTAAGTTACATTTTGGATATACACCTTATAGATAAGCCATAGGTTATTTTTGAAGTAGAATCCATATCTGGCCTTTATTCCATGTATTTACCTACTAAATGAAGGCTGATTAATATTTCTCTTCAAAGAAGTTGATATATTCTGGGTATTCATATGACCTATGAGTCTTGCATAGTAAGAAAGCAGCTTTTAAGATATTTTTAGCCTCTTTGGGAATTCATAATATACCTCAAGACTCAAAAATACTGAAGAAACCAGTTTTCTAACTTCTTTTAAGAAGGAAATTTCGGAATGCACTTTTATGACCATTGTGGAACATATAGCTAAAGCATTTTAATACATCCAATGTCTGTTTTTTTCAAATCACCCTCCCATGGCACTGTTTCTACCCATTTGTGGGTGAGATTTAAGTAGTAGATACCTCGAGGACCAAGTATTACTTATTTAAGCTGAATTAAACATATTTTAACCCTATATCATTGAGAAATCAAATAATGGGACTTAATTGAAACATAACTTCCTGCCACTCTAAGAATGAAATCAATATTTATGAATATTCTTTTGGAAATCACTTTCATTGATTTGGTTTTTTCAATAATAACAATGATTACAAGTATTTTTTTGTAATCTTATCAAAATTTCAATTTAAATTGGGTGAGAAATTATTGCTTATGATATTCATAGCATAGGAAAATTCAAATTTTAGATCAAATCATTCATTATCATCACATATTTCAGTTTACAGAGCTAAAAATATTAATTTTGAATTAAATTCAACTTATGGGATTATGTGAACCAATTTTAGCTCAAAGATTTTACTTTTTAAAGCTCTTAACTATAATGATACATTTTTATTAATATTGTATATTATTTCCTAAGTTTTTCTAAAAAAAAATCAAGAATTAAGAAGAATTTTCTAAAGTTAATGTCAATATTTTTGAACAAACACATTCTTTATAGTTTCAAAAAGAACTATAAGAAAATTTTTACTCAGCATAGCTTATAAGAAGATATTCAGTTTTGAGAATTATTTTCTTTGAGCCAAGAAAAAAAAATCAACTTAAAGATTATGACATGTTTCCTTTATGTTAAATAAAGCAGTGGTTTGAAATTTTTGAAATCTTTTCTCCAATAATTATTTGATATTGGTTAAATTTTATAGAAATCCAAAAAAATTGAAAAATTTTCAGGCCTTGAAAATATAATAATGATGATGATTAAGCCCAAAGAATTGGGTACAGGCTCATTATAATATCATATGTAGAAACTGTGGATTTTTTCAACAGAAAAAATATAAAAGATTTTAATGCTTAAAATATTATTCTCTATCATAATGAGAGTCTTTATAAAAACAATAATTTGAAAATAAGACTCTACTAAAACACTTTTAGGCTGAAATTGTACTAATAATACCAAAAAGAAATTCAATATACTTTCAATATGAATGTAATTTACTCTTGCATATATTTTTTGAAGTATTAATAAAAGGTAACTGATTATTAATATCTTTTGAGCTCAAATATCTCCTTGATGATTTTGTGGAGTTTGGAAGGAGAAACTATGGCTAGTAAAGTTTCATTCAAAAAATCTTAATTATAAAAACATAGATTGTTCCTTATTACCACTATTGACGTGGAATTTTAACTTGAAATATGATCTGGAATTGTTCCAAAGCTTAAAATAACCCAAGCTCCGATTATTAAGTAATTATTTTGATCATAACAAATTTCTCTCCTTGAATAGAATTACTCACAAGGATTTTGACTTAATTAACTGAAATTCTATTACAATAAGTGATTATTGAAAAAATTCTGAAGATTTCATTTACAAAACCTCTCAAGGAAATTCGATTAAAGGCTATTAGACCTATTTCACTGTATAATGTTCCCAAAAGTATTTTCCAAATAATATCTTCCAAGTAGATATTTGGATTTAAATAACTCAAATATACCCAATCAAAGTGGTAAAAACTCCTGGACTTGATACCCATTGTTTTATCTTGCTATCAAAAATTTCAAAAAATAAGGGCTTTGAGTATGATATTCATAAAAATATGTTTATCATAATTCCTAAAACAACGCTTAAATATATCACTATCAAGACTTTGGATATCATGCTTCAAATGGGTTGGAATGAAAGATATTTATTATCTCCATAATCGTACTAACCCTTTCTTTACACGCTTGGCATTAATTCTTCCAAAGCTATGAGATATTTTAGCCTCTTTAAGGATTTCTTTTTGTTACTCACCCTTTAAAATTCTTTATGGAGTTTCGAAGAAAGAGTTGATAAATCCATTGGAAAGATGTAAATATTTTATCTAAATTCATACCTAAGACTATGGTTTTATATTTTTATTAGGAAAGCTATATAAAAGCTAAATTTTTCAAAACCCTTTGATTAGTTCAGCTTGAAAAATCAGTTAGATATAGAACTTTAAACTTACTTTTCAACATCCAAAACACTAATAACACGTTTAAATAGGGAATCTTTTTTTTACAAAAAAAAAAGAGGAGCGGTATGAGATATACTTCCCCGGTTTATTTTTCTTTGATTTTAAGACCTATATTTCTAATGGCTTTCGATAAAACATTCGAAATTCTTCTTTTTGATTTTATCTATTCAAAAAAAGAAACCTCTTTCAATTAAATTACATTGTAATAAAGAAAAAAATTAGGAAACAGGTTGATAAAGAATTAATAAAATACTTCAATAAATACATGATTTAAATAACCACCCCAAATTTTCAAGTATTGAACCTAATCCAAACTATCAATCTCAAACCCTTTTCCTCTCTTTTTTGATTCATAGTATTTATTTCTGATATTTTATCAAACATACATGTTATTACCATTACAAGATCTCTGTAAAAATAAATCTCTAATAAAATACCTCTTTTTCAGTTTCACAAGCTAAAATTAGTTTTCCTCAAGACGACCATATACCATTAGCTAGGCTTTTAAGGTTATAATAAAAAATCATTTATTTACTGAGTTATACAAATTTCAGGATATAAGAACTTGAACGTATGTATTGAAATATCAATCATCTCAAATTTTGTGATTGATATGCACTTATATGAGCTTAATTAACTCAGAAATTGAATATTTGTGATTTAATTTTGATTATTTGACTTGGTCTTATAGCTGTCACATATTTTGGCCTATGTTTCAACTGCAATAGACTTTCATGCCCCCAAATAAAAATTTTTAGTGATAGTTTTTTGAATAATTACTTGATGAACTTCTGAAATTTTCAACTTGATCATCTCAGTATCTTCATCTTTTCAGGTCTGGTGCTTGTGGCTATATCCTTTACAAATCACTTATTTTGCTACCAAATTCTATAGTAAATATCAGTCAATCTTGAGCTATCCATTCCTTTTTCTTTTCCTTTCTTGATATCCATTTTTTGAGAACTAGTACCCTCTTTTTTAGCGCATATTCATAAATTTATCCCTTTGGTCTATCTGTTATTTTATCAACTCTTTTAAGGCTTGTCCTACCTCCAAGAACCTTTGATGAAAGTCCTTGTGATATAGGTGAAAATTGACCTCAATAAATGGAAATTTGGTTATCCGTTTTGTTTTCAGAGAGTAACTCATTTTTATAAATGTTTTCAATTAAATTTCTATATAAAGCTCTTATTATTTTTATAATAATGACGAAAACTCTTTACTAACGCCAAAGTCTACCTAAAGAAATTAAAAATACTTTTTTCCAAGATTTTCCCGCTTGATACCAGATGCAATGAGTGCAATACAATTTTAATATTTAATTTTTGAATGGGGAATGGGAGCCTATGATATCTGTACTTCTTATTCTCTTCCATAAATATGCCAAAGCAACGTTGTAAGGCATTCTTTTTAATTGATTTGATTCAGGAACTTATTCTACGTGAAATCTGCCATTTTGTGTACTTTTTTATCTTGTCTAGAGCATGGATACGCTTTTGTGGCTGTTGCTTCTTTTGGATGAAGCCTCCTACATCAAGGCCCACTCTGATGGCTCCATTTGTTAAGGATCATCGACAGTTGACTGTCGAAATGGCAGCCCTGCAGTCTAATATAAAGTATTTAAATTTGTCAGATGTCTCTTTTCTCATGTTTTCATTGCAATTTGCCAGTAACTCACCACGCCGTCCTCTTTAATCGCTTTTCTGGCAATGGGCCACCATCCACGTTCCAGTACAATATCCTGATTGAAGGCGGTAGTGAATCTAGGCTCTGTATGCGTTTCTTGATTTGGATATCAATATGCTTTGCGTTGACATAGGTGTCTACTCCATGTGCTAATATTATGCCTCCTAGCTGTACTTTGAATTTTTGTTCCCTTTCGGCGAGCTGTTTGCAGGTTTTTCCATCCCCAATCAGCTTGAACCAAATTCTGGTCAACATCCAGCTTGTTGAGTTGTGTTTTCTTGCTCGCTTAGCGTCTCTATAAAATTGCTCAAGGACTCTGTCGACTTCCTCATAATCCCCCAAGATTTCCAGTCTCCTAGCGTCTTCTTGAGACAGTGGTGCCTTTTTCTCAGCCAGAAGAATCACTTTCCAATACTTAATGACCTCAAAAATGGCTCTTTCTTGTTGTTTTTGTACTTCAGCTTCTATCAACGTTGCCATTGTGTCTCGGCCCTTGAACAGAAAAAGCATAATTCGAATATTAACCAAGACCTTTTTCATTAAGAATGAGGTCCAAATCATTTTTTCTTCAGCTTTTTCTATATCAAAAAGGCCACTCCATAGGAGGTCTTTCTGAAAAGTTTCCAACTGCTCCGTAAACGTATCAGTGAGGTCCAGATATCTGAGCTCATGCTCTCCCCATAATGTTGAGATTATGGATATAAGCTTTTCACGAACTTTGTAAATCGGGAAAGCTTGGAAGAACTCAGACGCATCAGGAATAGCAGTGCCAACAGAATCAACCCGAAATGAAAGACCTGCATGGGGAGTTTGCAAGCTAGAGATTTCTTTACGCATTCTCTTCTTACACCAGCATTTCCTATCATTAACAAGTCAAAATAAATGAACAAGGTAGTGACGCTACCTTGTTGTTGTACGCCAACTTCGACTCTTGACTACTTCCTTCCCCTCCCTGTGAGAGGGCCTCATTTTTTTCAAATTGATCTGTCTGATGTCTGCTGCTTTGTAGTGAGAGAAACTGAGTTTCCTCTAGAGTAATATGTTGTGGTTCCACAAGATTCGAGCTCCAACCGAGATTCGGTCCAAAGTAGGGAACAGGCCCATGCGGAACATTGTCGCTGTTGAGGTCGTAATCGATTGGACTCATAAGTCGATTATAGACATCGTGGAGATTGTTATGAACTGTGGCTGGATGAGAATCAGAACTTTGGCTTGCTAGACAGAGCACGAGCAATTAGCATGAGACTCGAATGAGAATGAGCCATGAATGAGCTAATTCAGCCATTTTTGCCTGAATCCAAGTTCACTTGAGAGGAAGTTATTGGCTTGACTCACTCTGTAGATTGTTCCTAAGCTGATATAAGGAGCTCAGCTGAATCGGTACTTCTTGTGCTTGCTCTGCGGCAGGGGTGAAGACAAAATCGTTTCGAGGATTCTCAAAATAGGCAGCCCTGCCTGCCTGCCATGAACTGCGGCTGATGGCAGGAAGCCCAAGCAAGAGCAGACACCGGGGAAACTTCCTTGATGGAGTCATGCTAACATAAGAAGTGTGCCTCTGAACCTGCCAAGGGTCCTCAATTATGAGGTAGCAGACAATTGGCTGCGAAATATTTTGGGTATGAACCATCTGAAGACAATTCGCTCATTATAACGTCTTCAGGTCATATCTTAGCCTCAGAGATGAGCCTCAGGAGAGTTTTCTAATCGTTATTCAGAAGAAGTTTCAACTCCCAGACAAATCAGACTTATTCGTCCCTTCCGTGATCTTCCCTCCTATCCAGGCTTGCCGTGTTTAACTCCATCGGAATCAGCTATGCACCCTCTGACTTGCCAAACTTCTCTTTCCAATCGGTCGCCAAACTCAAAGTGCGACCATTGGTCTCCGAAAGATGCGTCCTGCATGCGTCCCTTCAGATTCTTTTTAATTGTGAACCATTGGGACTTATCTACACCCAAACGTTTTAGCTTTTACCGCCTCGCCCGATAGTTTTTCTTAAGAATCGGGCTGTACTCCTGACCGCTATCAAAAAACTTCATTCCCACAACTTCAAAGGGATTCGTTAGATATATATCAAGCCCGGCATCCCTTCCAGTAATTTATATGATAGTAATACTCCTAAACCTAGATTAAGTCCTCGCTTGTGATGCAGATAACCATATTTAGACTAAACTAATTACCCAGAAATCAATTTTGTAACATCCTAGCTTTTTAACAGGATTGAATTAAGAATTATGCCTCCAGTCATTTCTAGCTTGACTTATATCCGATCAAAATCTTAATCAGACCACCCCGTAGCTAGTCTCAAGTCATTAAAACTGCAATTCTTTGTAGACGTGATCCCTTGTAGCCGGGAAAGAATCAATTAAAGTGAATTATGAGATTAACAAACTCAAACCACATAGAAAGTTTGCTATACCACACTTTGTGTGGATAGCACATGTTGTCTTCCAATCAGGCGTGTACCTGATGCACGTATTTTGGGCCCCTTTTCACACAGATCCGAAGCTCAAAAGTATAGCTTAAATGAGGTAATGTTTCCAGAACAAAATCTATTTTTCAAAAACTGAGAAATCTTATTAACAATATTCTGTGCATGAACGAGAAGGCTAAGAAATAGAAAGTGGAGAAAATCATAGAAATCCAAGCATCGTCTAATTATGAGTGGAAAAACTCCGTAGTTTGACTACTTGTATTGAGTAAGGAATAGAATCCTTATTCCAAAATCACAAGAAAAAGTAGTTCATGACTTAATTCCAAGTTAAAACGTTTGAAGGCTAAATTTGAACTTTGAATGTTATCCGAATTCTGGTAGATCAACTGACTGCGTCCATGAATAATTTCAATCCATTAAGCTATAATAAAAAATGATATAGAACTAGATAAAAAAAGTCACACAACATTCAGTAAGTGATGTTTGATTTTCTTTTGGTCTTGCATCTTTAATTCAAAAAATATTTGAAGTTCAAATTAACAAATAAGCTCAAGTTTAGACAATTTCCTATTCAAATTCAAATTGGTTTTTTAAATCCTTGTACTTTTGACTTTTTTTATTTACCCATTAGCAAAATTTCTTGCTGGAATATTATATTGATTTAATGAGAAATGTAGTTAATAATGAAATAATAAACCAATTCAAGCTATAGGTTTTCCATCCAAGGCTCTCATTATCACAGACAAAAACCTTCAGGATTTAAAAGAATACAAAACAAGTTGGAATTTTTGTAATATTTCATATTTAAAATACATTAAAACTAGAAAATTACAGATAAATACTTTCCTTATGTTAAGAGGTAAAAGAAATCATTATCTACTTTAATATTAGTTTATGTATATACCTGAAGATTCATCTGTTCTTAGAGGTATCGATTAGACAAACAACCCTAATTATCTCTTACCAGAGTTTTTCAACCCCATCAGGTTTAGAACCTATCCATCTCAGCAGTTATGGACACCAATGCAAATCTTCTTATATCTAGACCTGAAAGATCTTTAATATAAAATGGAACTATTCCTTGAGTCCTTTCTATTTCCTATCTCCTGTTTCCAGGTCCACTGAATTCCTCTCTGTCCCAGACTTCCATTGGTTCTTAAGACTCAGGTCTTTTTCCCCCCTAAAGTTCTAATTTCTTTTATCTTATGAGACGAGACTGTTCTCATCTTTAAATGGATCCTACCTCAAGTAATATTAACAATAAATATTTCAAGCTTACCAGCACCAAATATTTGGACTGGAAGCCTCAAATGAAAAATCTCCTGATTCTCCTTGGCTACTATCACTTGATCACTACTACTGAAACAGAGGAGGAAAATACATTAGCAGCTAAACTTGATCCTTGTAGAAAATAAAAAGCACTAGCCATCCTATGCCTCAATTGTGACATTAGGCTGGCTAGCCAGCTCTCTCTGGAGTGCTCTGATGATATTCACCTCTTCTGCGAATCTATTTACAAAAGAATTTTCCCCAAGACCATACAAAATAAAACATGTTACCTTAGCAAAATACTCTCCTACAACTTATTTACTGGTATAATTGAAGATAACATGAAAAATATCATTGATTTTACTTCAACTATATTCAGACTTATTGACAACTCAACCACCAAGACCTTCTTTCTAATAGACTGGTTGATTTCCATGTGGGTCATCATCAATCTACCTCCTCAACTCAAAGTCATCAGCTAAATCCTCTTTAAACAATTTAATGTCTCAAAATCCCCTTTTCTGAAAAATCTTGGGGAATAATTCAGACTATTCTTTCAAATACAAGATCATCACAATCAAAAATTGAATTTTCTAATTTCCTCCTTTACCAATAACTCCAACTCTTCCAACAGCTTAGGTAATCAGAAACCTCCCCAAAAAAGGTTGGCATTTATACTCTCCTGGCTGGCACAATCCTCTAACCTGACATAAGGAAGAAGACTGCAGATATCTAAAAAATACCAAAGCTACTACCACCCTCAACACATATAATCCATCCATGAAAAAGGACCAGATAATTTTTGATTCTGAAGCCACCTTTTTGATGTTTAATTATTGCAAATACTTTACAAGCTTCCAAAAATCTCCAAGAAAGATATCACTTTCCAATGTATCCAAGATAGTCACTCAAGGTATTGGAACTGTCAATGTTAACCTACCTCATATGCACCTTATCATCAAAAACTCCTTACTCTTCTGCAATTTATACAATCATCTTCTCAGTATTAACACTCTTCTGGAAAAACAAGTTCTCATGGTGTTCAGTTCAAGATAAAATCTTTAAGGTCCTCAACATCCAAAACAAAATAATTATTGATGGAAGTTTTTCATCTGGAAATCTACTGATCAATCAAATCAACAACCCAACTGCTTTTCTAACCATATCTATGTTGTCCAGGCTTATGGCTCTTCATCAATTCAGTGGTGAACCATTCCTAGAATATTTCAGCAAAATGAATCCCCATCTTAAAGTGAATGCCTTCCCTTTCCTCATGTTCAACCTCTACAAAATGAAAAAGACTCCTTTTCAAGGAGCTGTCCCTGAAGCACATACTTGAGACAATACCTTCACCTCAATTTATGTAAGATTTGTCTATGAAAATGTTGATAATATTACTATTAATCAACAGTACTACATCTGTTCTTATAAAATGCAATACTAAAAATTATTATAGCCACAATTAAATACTTAATTAATGAATTATTTCTTTTACTTGTTATACACTACTAGTGATCATAAAAGTAAGCATTAATTGTCTACAATAATCAATTACAAGTATTCAATAATAAAATTCTTTATTAAAATAATTTTATTATTTTAATATATAATTATCTTTTTTCAGAATAATTATAAATATAGTGCTTGAAAAAAACTATTACTAGAGAAAAATGTTTAATAATTAAGACAAAAAACTCACTAATACTCCAAAGAGCTTATTGAATGATAATAGTAGAAAGATTTGATGGATAATTGTGGATTTAAAGGATCAAAATTGATTTATAACAGGATTACAACAATATATAGTTGATTTCCTTGATTTCAGGTTTTTTTGATTTATTCTGAAGTAATAAAACACTTAAGAAAATATTAACTAATACTTACTTGTTGGTAATAATGGTATAATTGAATAATGTGATGATTTGGAAAAAAAAGCAAGAGGAGGCCTCTTTTAGGTCTAAAACAGCTCACAGAGGAATTCAATTGAGCAAAATGAAAAGCCAGTGAGCTATAAAACAGTAATTCTTTTTGTATTAATGATTGAATCATCTGTTGTCATGTAAGATTATCATAATTACTCAATTGATGCTTTTATGTGACTACCAACCCAAATATGGCTAAGAAGAAAAGGAGTAACATCTGCAGATCTTCTTTTATTTCAAAATAAACATTTATTTCTCAAAGTTATAAATTTTGTTGGAAATTTCATCACAGGTTTTATTTTCTGTGAATTTTTGAAGATTCAGTATTTCACATAGAATTATCAAAAATGGACTGTAGGTAAAACTTTCAATTTTACTTATGAAACTGTAATTATTTTTGTATTCTGTATGGATCATACTTTTTTCCATTGGGTATGAACGTTTCAGAAATATTCATTAACAATTGTATTTTTGATGATTTTTTGAAGGTTTTACCTCATTTCTATGTAGAATCGCAATTAGCACTATATTACTGGTTGCTATGAGGTAAATCAATGGATACTAGTCCAAAAAGGTCTTAATTACTCTCTTAGGGTTTGTTCATGGAAAACAATCAAGAATTGACATGGTTAAAGGGGTCTAAGTTTCTCTTTACCTCCTTGGAACATCAAAATAGCAGCTTATTTGCTATTTTCTTATGATTTAATGAGATTTTAACTTGGTAACCAAGTTCTTAGAGGGTTTCAGTATACTAATTGGGACAATACAAGCCATGGATTCAATCTTTAGAGCTTTCCACGCCTCAGAGGCCTCAGAAGTTGGGTACCCTGCCTCTCTTTGATGTCTTTTGTCCCCCTTAGCTATTTTCACGTCAAAAATAGAATTTCAGGCTTAAAGACTGATATCCACTATGAGTGTACCCAAAGTGTATGTAAGAATACCATAATATTAAGTGCCACAAACATGCATAACACTATTTGTAGTGTATATGTAACATGGGATTTCTCACATTTGCATTAATTTGCCGTAAAATTGAGAAAAACAAAAATTTTCACAATTCTTTTGTGGTATTGATGATGTGGTATTGAAGTATTTTCCATATTACCACCTATTAGAGTTAATTTAAGCTTATTCACTCTATGGAGTTGCCCTGGGTGAATTGTTGTGTAGAATCCAAAACTGGCCTTAAATTCATGGATTTACTTACTCACAAAAAAGTCATTCATCTTTTTTGAAATAAAAAATGATGAATTTTGAATATATGCATGACTTATGGGTTATGCATAGTTCAAAATTTATTTTTAAAGATATTTGTGGCCTATTTGGGTATGTAAAATATACCTCAAAGCTCATAATTTATGTGTAGCCATCAGTCCCACTTCGGCTTCTGGTGCTAGATACTTCCTTTGAGTCATGGATTGCTATTCTTGTTTTGTCTTGGTTTTCTTTCTCCAAGAACAATCTGAATCCAAATGCTGCATTCAGGAACTAATCTTTGAAATCAAAAATAAACCTAATGCAAAGATTGTAAATATCATTTCTGACAATGGATCAGAATCGATAAATCATTAATTATTTTCATTCTTCAACAAGGAAATGATTTTTCACCTAGCCACTTCACCCTGTACCCCAGAGAAAAATATTCTTTCTGGAAGAGGCAATTGAACTACTATCAACAAGGCTAGATGCCTTCTTGAATATTTGGGCTTTCCTCTTTCTTTCTGGGCTGAAGAAGTAAGTACCACAGTTTACTTAGAGAATCCTACCCCTCATAAATCTATCAGCTTTTAAAAGCCCTACACTAATTAGCATCAAAGGCAACCCACTCTTAAACATCTAAATATATTTTGATGCCCAGTCATCTTCTTTAAGAAACACTAATGGAAAATTCACAGACAGAGGGATCAAAGGAATCTTTTTGGGCTACAGAGAGGGACATTGTAGCTGTAGTATCCTGGACAGAGAAAAAAAGTCTGTTGGTAACCTGTGTCCGCTGTACCACACCTCCTCATATGTAAAACCAGCACTCCACCTTCCTAATCACAAAGTATATTCCTGGGTTCCTGGAAGGGATTATTGGAAACATTGGGGACCCTTGTAATATTCTCATGGATCCTAGAAAAATACAAAGCTCAACTAATATGGAATGTTCCCTTCTTCCCAACCCCAAGAGCTATCAGAAAGAAATCTCTGGTTCATAAAAGGATCATTGGATCAATTACATCAGAAAATAACTCTACAATATGACTCTTGATGAATTATTTACTCCAGCTCCTCATCCCAAACATCTACATCCACTATGAGCTACCTTGGTCTTTAAAAATAAGACCAAAAAAATGGGGAACCCACCAAATTTAAAGCCAGGCTTTGTGTCAGAGGATTAAATGAAGAAGAAGGAATTGACTATTATCAAGTCTTTTCTCCCTCTTTATGACTCACTTTCCTTTTTCTTATCCTCAATTTCTGCTCCATACGTAACTTCAAGGTTCACCAAATTGACAAAGAATGTGCCTTCTTGAATCTTAACCCAAATAAATGTATATCTATAAACCTGATTGAGCTCAATAGATTTCCTATCCAACACTCAGACTTAACAAATCACTCTATGGTATGAAAAAAATCCCTTGTTGTTGGAACCTTGTAAGATGTGTCTATGAAACTCTTGATAATACTACAATTACTGTTCTTATGAAATATAATCAATAAATTTATTATAACCACAAATAAATAATGAATTTATTAATCATTTCTTTTATTTCCTATAAACTACTAGTGATTATAACAGTGAGAAGTAAGTCTCTATTAAAATCAATTACAAGAAGTACTAATAATAAACCTTCTTATTGAAATGATACAGTATTATTTGAATTTCTAATTATCTTTTTTAAGAATAATTATAATAGTAATTCTTGAAGAAAACTATCCACTAAATAAAAACTTCAATCATTAATAAAAAACACTCACTAATACTCCAAAAATACCATGAAAATAATTGTAAGAGTTATTTGACCAATTATTTGTGGATTTAATGGATCAAAATTGATTTGTAACAGTAGTACAACAATATAAAAGTTAAAAACTATTTTAAATAGTTTATTTCTATTATGTAGCCTCTTTCTGATTTATTTGAAAGATTTAAAACACTTAATGAAACATTCAACAAACACTTAATTATTGGTACTAATGATATTATTGAGGAATAAGATGATTTGGAAAAAACAGAAAGAGGAGGCCTCTTTCAAGTAATCAAAAGCTCACAGAGGAATTCCATGGAGAAAAACAAAAAACAATTTATGAGAAATTATCTATCCTCTATTATTGATTACATCATTTGTTGTCACATAACATTATCATAATTACTTAATTAAGTCATTTTATGTGACTAAAAACCCATTTATGGTTAATAAATAAAGGAGAAAAAAATATCAATCTTCTTTTATTTCAAATTAAACATTAATTTCTCAAAGATATTAATGTTATTAAAAATTTCATCACAGATTGTATTTTCTGTGAATTTTTGAAGATTCTGTGTTTCATGTGGTCTAAAAAATGCATTGTGAGTAAAACTTTGAATTTGAATTATGAAGTTATAATTGTTTTTGATTTAAGGGTGAATTCTCCCCTTCCACATTGGTTCTGAAATTTTAAGAAGCATTAATAAATCATGAATTTTCAAATCTTTTACCTCATTTCTATGCATAAAAGCAAGTAGTATAGTTAAAGCTAGTTTCCATGAGGTATATTCATGGATACTAGTACCAAATAAGTTTCAATTACTATTTTTGGATTTATCCAGGGGAAATAATTCATAATGGACTTGGTTACAGAAGTCAGAGTTGCTCATTACCTCCTTGTTATGTCAAAATAGCAGCTTATTTTCTATTTTCTCATGATTTAATGGGACTTTAATTTGCTAACCTGGTTTCCAAATGTTTTTAGCAGGCCAATTGGGCTAAGAACTTCCATAGAGCCAATCTTTTGAGATTGCAACTTCTCCAAGGCTTCAGAAGCTGTGTAACTAGGATTTCTTGCTTTCCTTTTGCCCCCCTTGGCTATTTTCACATCAAAAAATAGTAATTCAGGATTAAATACCGATATCCACTATGGGTGTATCAAAATTTTATGTAAGAATACAGTTATCTTAAGCTCCACAAAAATTAATAAAGCTATTCCCAGTGTATATGCTATATGGTATTTCTTACATTCCCATTACTTTGGCATGAAATTTTAAAACAAAGATTCTCACAATTCTTTTATGTGGTATTGATGAATTGGTGTTAAAGTATTTTCTATAGTACCACCTCATAGAGTTAATTTGAACTTATGCACCCCATGGGGTTACCCTAGTTGAACTTCTGTGTATATAACAACTCTGGCCTTAAATCCATGGATCTACCTACCCACAAAAATGCTCTTCATCTTTTGTAGAATGAAAAATGAAAATTTTTGAATATATGGATGACTTATTAGTTATGAATAGTTAATAGCTTATTTTAATATCAATTGTGGCAAATTTAGGTATGTAAAATATACCTCAAGGCTCACACACCTGGAACTAAGGAAAACTTTCATTTATATACACTCAAAACTTTCTGATACTTATCCCTGTCTCTTCTTCTGTCAAATAAAAGAAGTACCTTTCTTTCTACACATACATGTAGATGTCCTTCTTTTTTTTGTGGCCTATGGGTACCTGAATTCAAGGCACAAATACAGCCTTACTTCAAAATGAGAGATCAGAGAATCAGCAAGTAGGCCCTAGGAATCAGCATCAATCAAGAAAAAACATTCATTTCCTCCATTCAAGCTAAGATTATTCATAGTATTCTTGTTGAGTTTGAAGTAAATAAATTCAGAGGCCACTCTTCCCCTCTTCCAGGAAACAGAAAAATCTTGAAAAATCTGAAATCTGCTATTCCAGAAACATCCTCATTTCAATTACTGACAAGCAATTGGACTTCTACAGTATCTAGTCCAGTGCACTTTCCCTGATCTTGGTTTTTCAATCTTATTACTATCTCAATTCCTTGAAAATCCCAATTAAATTCTCTATAATTCCATCAAACACATTCACAGGTATCTCAATTACACCAAAGCCTTATATCTCTGTCAAGGTTTCAATCTCCTAAATCACTCTCCCAGTCACTTCCTATTTTTCACTGACTCTGACTGGGGGTATCTGAAAAAATTCAACCTTTCTCAGGATCTCTTATATACTTTAATGGCTTTATTGGCTAAAAATCTAAAAAACAACATTTTGTGTCTTTATCCTCTGCCAAGAATAATATAAGGCCCTTAGTAGCTGTGCTCAAGATAGTCAATGGGTCAAGAAACTTATGTTTTAAGTCACTGGCCAAAGCTTTCATTCCATTATTCAAACCAATAATCAAAGCTCAATTGCCCTTGCCATCAATTTTTCTTGTCATCATGTTACTTGAAATATTAATTTCAGGCTTCATTTAATTTCTTCCCTTATGAAAAAAAGAACCTTTACCTAACTTGAATTCAGCTCACAACATGATTGCTTCATTCTGGCCAAAAATCTGCCCTATTCCAAAGTCAAAAACCATTTAGACATCATTTTTTGTCACTATATTTTGACTAAAATGTTTACAGGTGGAAATTAGTAAAATAAATTATTATCTACTTTAACATTAGTTTATATATATACCTTATTATTGATTGATTCTTGGAGGTATATATTAGACAGACCCTAATTATCTCTTACCAGAGTTGTTCAACCCCATTGGGTTTAGAGCCTATCCACCTCAATGGTTATGGACCCCAATGCAAATTTTCATGTATTTAGACCTGAAAGATGCTTAATATAAAATAGAAATATTCCTTGAGCTCTTCCTTTTTCTCCATCTTTTTCTATTTCCTATCTTCTTTTTCCAGGTCCTCTGTGTTCTTCTCTTTCCCTGAATTCTATTTGCACTTAAGACTAGGGTGGATGGCATGTGTCTTTTACGAAGTGCATGCACTTTGACCTCTTTGTTGCATGCCATTGGCAGGAAAAAAAGGTGCATGCACATGCATGCCTCATTTTCAAAAAGCTCAGTTTAAGGTTCAACAAATTGATTCAAAACTGAGAGAAAAACTCCAAAAGCATGTGGTCATTGTTTAAAGACGCCAAAGAAGCATAAATTTCTTGAAAATAATGTAATCTAATTTAATGAGAGCTTCACACTTTACAAAAGATAGTGAATCTCCCATTTCTTCTCCACTGTATCAAGGCCCTGTGTTATTACTTCTTCTGAGTCCATGGTTGAACTATCAAACATTTCAAAATCAAAAAGAGTATCCATTAATGCTTCATCGCAAATGCTTTGAGCTTCTGGTCCATTTTGAAAAACTCCTTCCTCAAAGTTCCCCAGCTCATCAGGTAGTAAAAATGAGTCAAAGCAATCCATGAAATCATGCTCTGAAAGTATTCTTTTCTCAGATGTGCTAGAAGGGTGTTTAGAGTACTTGGAAAATTATTTTTTGGAATTTTCAAGTAGGTTGAGCTTGATCTGGCTCACCATGCATAGTGTATTTGGAGCCATGCGGTTTTGCCCCTTTGTTTTGACTGCTGACATAATTGAAAAAAGGCTTCCAACACCTGCAGCATGTGGAACAACTTCTAGAAGTGCAATAGAGATTCTTTTTAGTGCAGCAGTGTCCTTGTTTGATTGAAGTTTCAGCCAGTATTTTTGTGCACTTGATGTTTTCAGAAGGTTGAAGGGAGCTTCATTGCTATAGTAGCGCCGAATTTGGTCTGTAATTGTAAGGGCCTCATTTCTTAAAAACTTCCACTCCTTTGAAATTTCAAGTAGCATCTTTGTTACATCATCTAATGAGTGTTTGTGTGAGACTGCTACTCGACAATACAATGGGCTCAAGAAAAAGCCAACAATGTAGATTTTGTCCAAAAACCTTGCACTTCATACATGAATGAATTTAATTCAATGGTTCTTTAGATCTTGAAAACGACTGTACACAATCTTTTCTTTTATTTTCTTGTAAGCAATGATCAGCTCCTTCCAGATGTCTCCAATCATTGTATTTTTACATTCTAAATGAGCAATCACATCAACAACAGCCCTGATCAAGGTTACTAGTACTTCGTTTGATGTAAAGTGGTCCCTGTCTTCCATCAGTTGTTTGATATTCCTGGAAATGGCTGGTGTATGAGATTTCTCATCATCTTGGAGTGCAAGACACATACAAAATCCTTGCTCATGCTCCAATAAAGATAGGCAAACCTTTGACTTTGAGTACCACCAAGTTTTGCAAGCTGTTGTAAGCCCATTATAGACATTTTTTTCTATGCGCCATGTATCCAAATGCTCACTCCAGAAGCCAGATGTGGTGAATTAATTCACCAAAGTTTTGTTTTCTTTGACAACATCTTCTGCTAATGGGTGTGCTAAGATATCTTTTACAATTATATTGAAGGCATTTAAACAGTAGCTGACACCTAATATATGAGCAAATTCTTTGCTAAAAAGTGACTTTGTCCATGTGTTAGACTTTTTTGTGACCAAGGCTTGTGAAAAGTAGATTATTTGAAATAAAATACTCAAAATTTTACCATTACAGATGGTGAAGCTGTTACAACTGATATTATTTTTGCAATATCAATCTCTTTATTTTTGAGGGTGTCTTTAACAGCACTAAAGATATTTTCAGATGTGTGATGCTTTTGGTGTAAATCAAGTAAGTCAATGAATGACTTTCAACGTTGTCCTTGCAATAGTAGAACAGCATAAATGCTATTCCCAGAGTTGTCTGTCCAACAATCAATTGAAAGGGTAAGATTGTTTTGAGCTTTTATCTTCTGAAACATTGCTAATTCTTCCTTTGCATGAAGTACTGGTAAGATTTTTTCACTCATATTCTGGCGTGTTGGCATACTGGATGGTGCCCGGCCAGCTGATGTTGATAATTCTTGAAATTCTCATTCTGTAAAAAGCGCCAAGGTATGTTTGATTCAATCATGGCCTTGAGGAGAAGTTCATGAAGATATATTTATGTCTTTTCAATTTATCAATTGAAATAATTAGCAATCTATGAAGCTTATATATAAACAGATTTTTACAAAAAAACTGTTTCTCTTACTCTCATCAGTATTTAATAGAAAATTTTATTTGAATATATTTACTTCTCAAATTTCTAATTGAGGCTCTCTCTATAATGTATTTCTTCTGATAATTTTTTCTGAAGAAATTTTTTTAAGTATAATTTCTTTTTATGAAGCTCATACAGAGATTATTCAGTTATTTTTTAAACAAAAATAGAGTATTTGTAAAGATATTTTTCCAATATAACCTTGTTTGTGGACTCCACTTCCCTACATAATTTAGATTGTCTTACTTAATTATCTTGAAATTAGGTTCATTATTAATTATCAATCTATATAGTTTGGGAAACAGTAGGATCTCAATAATTGAATCAATTATGCTATAAGATTATTATTGAATAATATTATTTCATTTTTCTTAATCATTATTTGACCTACAGAAGTACCCTTTGTAAAAAAATGTGATACGAAACAGTTCTATTAAAAATTTTATCTTTTATAATTACAAAAATTGATTACTAAAGCGTATATTTGATCATTTCAATGACTCAAAGAGATATAAATTAATTCCAGAAAGCTAGACCCCCAAAGTGTTCATGAAGTTATTTGTATAATTATGGGTTCTGTTCTTCCCAAAAACTATTCATTCAAAAAATTATCAGATCAGATCATTCTTAAAGTCTGATTATTGAGCTACTTTTTTGTGAAAAAACTGAATAAAAATTCATAACTTTTTATTTTTATTTTTTTGAAAGATTTTTTATTTTGGAAATATTCCTTGATCATAAAAGAAAAAAGAAAATCATCCATTTTAATTTTATTGAAATTGATAAATTTTTGCTAAGAAGCAATTTTAATTTTTTTTCAATCTTATTTCCAAATATTTTTCCAATTTTTTCTATAATAAATCCGATTTGAAATTCAAAATATGAAAAATTAAAAAGAAATCAAGGATATCTCATTAATTTTTTTTCTGCAATATTTCAAAAGAAGCCAATTAGATTTTTCTTAAACACACATGGAGTATGAAAATTCTCATATAGTTCTCTCACTTTTTTGTTTTTGTGTCTGAATACTATCTTAATTAGATATTATGCTATAAGATTTATTATGAAATTGAGAAATAGAAGGAAAATTTCTTCTAATAATGCAATATTGTTTCCATTAATAAATTGCTTACATAGCTTGTAGCTCATAAGCACCTGTCTATATTTCGAATGGAAGTGATTCTTCCTTAAAGAGTATAGAAATTTAAGCTGCACATATTATCATTTTTTTATTAAAATAATGTAATTATTGGTGGATTTGAGACAATGAATCTAGGAAAATCAACAATTTCACTGACCAACACTGGCCCTCTTCCAAATATTAGCTTTAAGCTGAAGCTTATTCATATATATATGTTCTTTTATGAAGTTCTCAATCAGTTAGAAAGTCATTCCAGGGGAAGAACATGACTTTGTTTTTCTTTTTTGAATTTAATTACACATTTCTCTGGATAATTTGAAATTCTTTACTTTATTTGCTTTAAAATGTACAAAGTCAAAACTTTTATGAGTTGACTTCAATCAGCTTAAAATTTGCTTCATCAGCTCCTGGTTTCAAATAATAATAAAATCAAGAAATTAACCAAAAGCTATTTTCTCACAGAACTCCCCAAAGATTCAATCAGTATTCCCAATATTCGCTTATATTTTTGATTAGAAAAACAATTTTTGAGCTTTAAATGGTCTTTTATTCTATCTTAATTAATACTTAACTTATATTTTGTGATTTCTTTTAAAAAATGAGTAAACGTTTTATATTTCTACAATTTCATAGGAGAGCCACTATTCTAAACCACCACTTTAAGCCTTCCAATAAATCAGAGTAGAATAGGATCCAAATATTTTCAATAGAAACATATTACAAACAGAATTAACATAGACTATTTGTTCATCCAGTGTTTTTGGGCTGAAAATCCTAGTGACACCATATTTTTTCTGAGCCATATACCTTTATATATTTAAGTTTATCTGAATTTTTCATACACATCAGATTTTAGATTTTTAGTCTAAAAATTATCTTTTTATTGGAATAGAAAGGTTAATTGGAAAATAATTCTCCCCTATATATCCTTATAGCTTGATTTCACTGTAGCTTTCATGAGTTTTTCATTAACTGTAAGAAATATGCATTACATATGCCTCAATATAACAAGCTTCCTTTCTTTTTTCATGTAAAATGGGAATAAACTTTAAATGTAGAAGCTCGCAGAAAATTGAACATGGAATAGCCAATCAATAACCCAATCAATGATTCACAGCCATAGATTAAAGACTAAAATTTTGATCATTAGTATACCAAAATTATCCTTGAGCTACTAAGTGGTCTGTATTTGAAGGGGAATAATAATACCAAACAGGTTTATACATATTGGGTAATATTGAACAGAGCCATTCCTATGAAAATTTGAGTTTTATTTTTAATTTTTGAGTATTGAGGTATTCCTTTTTGACTGGAATGAATTAACTTTTGTCCCTTTTATTAATGAACTTTTAGAAAGATTTTATTGAAAAAAGGAAAATCCTGTTAAAAGTAGGCTAGCCATAATGTCTTGAAATATATTTATTGTATTGTGAAGGGTTTTAAGTGGTACACCCAAAGTATTTTCTCTTTATTGTATTGATTCTCTATCAGTATTAGATTCAATAGTAAATCCAAAAATATCAGGACTGAAGTGTATTGGAAGACTAAAATTAGGAAATTTTGAATTTAATCAATTTTCTATTTCTTGTTATTTATTATGTGGAGACAAATCAATTTCATAAGTTTTTCATCAGGTATGCATTTATATAGGCATAATAGCCCCCCATTCCCTCAGAAGAGAACTGTAATTGTTCCAGCTTGTGTGAGGAAAAATTCTGAGATGAGGGGGGAGAATAAATCTCAGTTATTATTGTTTGTTAAAAGACATGGAGAAACATTAAATTACTCCAACATGAAACCAAGGACAAAATGATTGAAAAAAGATTAAAAAAATAGATAAGTTTAATTCAAATTGAGCCAAGATGGCAGTAGGATTGAATAAAAATAATTTTTAGACGCTGATTTCTGAATTTAGAAAGAAAAACTATGAAATACAAAGTTCTTAAAGCTGGAAAAAACCAATGAAACTTCATTTGAGGGTGTTTTGAAAGGCATTGTAGAGTCACTTTTACCATTTATTTCAAAAAAAAGCAAAATAATTGGATTGGGAAAGATTGTGAAAATCTTGTCAGAACCATTAGGGTAATTCTTTAGTAATATAGGCTAGGTTTTCACCCACTTCCTAGCCCCACATCCTTAATTTGTATATTTCCAAAATCTTAAATAAATCCTGTATCTGATATACATGAAAGATTATAATTCCCCAATATATTCAATATTTATTCTCTTAAAAGAATAAGCAAAGTATTCGCATCATTTTGTAAAATAAAAAAACCATTCAAGTGCTTCCAAAACCTTCATTGTTATTTTATTAACAATTCTTTGAAATATATATTTAATACCAAACTCATCATTTGACTATACATTATCAGTATCCACTCTCTAAAGCTTTATATCATGTTACTCTGGTATTAATATTAACTAAAAATTCACTAACAAAATCATGATCAGAAAATCTGATTTCACATATAAACCAAAGCCATGTTAACAAAAAAAGGGTTTTTTCAAATTCCTTTTATTTAAGGAGGTGACTTGAAATTAGCTTTATAGCTTGTCCGAATTCATGTTATCTTTGCAAAATTATTACTCCCAAATGATATAGCCCTCTCAAAATAGATATAATGTAAAATAGGTTCTCTTCATGTCATGAGTGATTAATTGTTATTTTGAAGCATTTCTCATACCACACTAAATTTATCATGAGTCATTCTGCTGAATTAAAGAGTAGTAATTCTCCTTGGTGATATCTTTATAACCTCAATTTTGAATTTGATTTCCAGTACTAATTTGTTATTTTCCTTATTCCATTTCTCAGTCCTTTCTAGAAATCATTTTTGAGAGAGTATTATAACTAAATATATCATGAAAAAGTTATCATTTTATGATCTTCTTTAAGATACTATTGTTATTCTGTAAGAAATAATTCGCCTTTCATAAATAAAGAATCTTTTTGAAACATTTTACATACAATTGCCATTTTATAGCAATATATCAGTTTCCACAAAAATATTGAGAGAAAAAATAATTTGAAATCTTCAATTTCCAAAAATGAGAAAAAGATATATCATGATATTTCTCCATGTTTGTTTCAGATAGAGGATCCATGATAATCAGAAAGGTTTGAGAATTATTCTTAATTTTGCAATCTCAAAAATTGTTTTGGAGCTATTTTGGATCAAATTCAATCATAAACTCTTGCTTTCTTTCATATAATGGCTTTGCTAAATTTCTCATCTCAATAATTGAAATTGAACCACAATATTATTGAATAATTTTTAAGTAACCATTGAGTTATGAGCAATTCTATTATTGTTTCTGATGAAAGAGAAAAATTTACTGCTTATTTATTAAGCTCTAAATTAATGGAATTTGATTCTAATTATGAATCCTCAAAATTTTCCATCAATTTTGTTGATATATTGAATACCTATTTCTTTATCTTTTTGAAGCAAATTTTGACTTATGTGTGTGTTACTATATTTGAATAATCAAAAAGGCTAAACATCTTAATCATTCTCTAGGGAATTAAATGGGAGTAAAATAAATGAGTAATATCCAAAATATACCCCCATATGATAAAGACTTCAATTTAAATTGAAATACATTCATTCTTCATCCTATATAAGCAGGATAAAATATTTTGTGAGGATATTACAGCTCCTCCACAGGAATGCAGAACAAGTTTTTTAGTGATAAACAGGGGGACTACAACTCAAAATTCTCCATAAACCGTAGTCAGCTCCCATCTTGGGAGAAAATATCTCACAATCTCTAAAAAAAAAATTTATCCTCTTCACAAAACTAAGCTTTAATTCTTGAATCTCATGAGGATTTTTTCTGGAATCTGAGAGATTGATAATTAAAATCATTTATCAATGACAAATTTGAAACAAAAGATAAAATTACAGGAAGAGTTATATTGAAATAAGGATATATTTCTATCAATTTGTTCAATGAGAAAATTTTCACTTTCCCCAACTATTATCCATTGAAATATGACTTTCAAATCGTATATCAAACATATTATCACAATATTTTTACCATTTTTTTGGTTAAAAAATTCTTTTCAATTATTATTTTCCAAAATATTGAGAAAAAGAATGGCCTTTTATGCTAATATAAAATTTATATGTGAGTTTTTTTTTTTTTGTTCTATGAAACTCTTGATAATGGTAGCAAATATCAACAGTAATATGACTGTCCTCAGTAAAAAATAGGATATAATAAAATATTATAACCACAAATTTAAGATAATTATTAAATATAATTATTTTTAAAAAAAGAAATTTCAATTATTATTAAATAATTTGATAATAATAATAGAATTTTAATAATTATAATAAATTATAATAATTCTATCATTGTTATAGTCACTTTCAATTATAGTAATAAGAAGTGTATAGCTCATAATGAGACAATTAAACATGTAGAATAATAATATTTATCCACTTATAAAAGAAATTTTCACACACACTGCGCAGAGATAATATTTATAGAAAAATTCTATTTAAAAAAACTAATAATAGATAAAAGAAATATATAACTCTAAAGAAAACTTACTTATAATATTTATTTAATACATCAAGTCAAACAACAACATTTATTATATTAAATAATGTTTATAAGTTAAAAACACACCAAAAATTAAGATTTCAAGGGATAAAAATAACTTTTTTATGATAAAAAGAAGATTTAAGATTTTTTAAGAAGAATTTGTTGATTTTAAAAAAGATATTTAAGAAATTTAATTTTATAAAATAAAATATATTTCTGGTGATTACAAAAATAATCTTATTTCTATGATTTCAATTCTTTAAATTAATATTAACAAAGAATAAAACAATCCAAAAATTACTTTAATGATAAGATTTTTCAATTAATAAAATATTACTTGTTTAAAATGTCTAATTAATTGTATTGATAATTGTAATGGACAAAAACAGAGATGTGTAGACTCTTTTTATGCCTTCAGAAAAGCTCTCATGGTTAATGATGGATATATAAGGTGTTCTCAGGTAAAAACTGAAAAACCATACTTAAAAACAAGGTTCGTAACTTAAGGTAACTTATTTTTAATTCCAATTCAAAGTTACTGGTGTTTTTCTTAACTCTAAGTAGCTTTAATCCTCTTTTGAATTAATTATTTCAAGTTTTAATATAAAATAAGTTTATTTATATTAAATTTAATCACATGAAAAACTTAAAATAAATTTTCAAGCAAAAATATTTTAAACTGAATTTTGAATTAATTTCCAAAGAAATCATGATTTTCTTCAAGAATAATTAAAAGGGCTAAATTTAAGGCTAATTACCCATTAATCCTGTTTAAAAAAGATACTTAACATTTGATATATACACAGATAACATTGATTTGTAAGCTGTGTGAAATGCAAGCAAATCCATTTAGAATTGTATGTTCAATGAATTTGTGAAGTTATTTCTATTTTTGCACATGAAATAGCAATACACACCAAAACTTGACTTTTGATAAGGTTTTGATACTTGTAAATTCAAATTTTTGATCTTATCCAAGCCTTTATATTTCTTAAAACCTGGATTTCAAGCTTGCATATTGGGATTCACCCTCTGGCAGCTTGAAATTCCTGTCCAAATTGGGATAAAAACCAGTTTAAACTTTAAGTTTGGATCCAAGTCTAATATTAAAGTTTAAATAAGGTTGACAATCCTCTAATACTGGTGTAAAACCTTAATTGAATCTTTGCAGATCCAAAAAGTTGGGTACCCCAGCTCTGTATGGTCTTTTTCCTTTTTCCAACCTTTCTGCGTGGATTTTACACTTTTATTTATTCAAAGTCATATTATGGCCTTAAGCCCTTTTAAATTTAGCTCACACAATATTTAAACTCTTTATGGAAAATCCTGAGCCAATTCAGTAATTATGCACAACACCTTAAATTTAACTAAATGTTTGGTAAGTTTGCATAAACCTTATGCAAATTTAAATTTAAGCTTATTTAAGCTTAAATTCAACAATTTTTAAAAAAAAAAATAAAAAAAATTCAATTGTACTGTGAGATTCTTAAATCTTCTAATAACATAATAAATTATCATTTTTGGGTATAACACCCTATGGGTCTACCCCAGGTTATTTTTGGTTTAGAATCAAAAAAGGACATAATAATTATAACTTTGTTTATCAAAAATAAATTTATACTTATGTTTTGTTATTTTTTATTTTAAATTAAATTGATAAGTCTGTTTCAGACCAAAACAACTCTGTATAAATATATTTGTGACCTTATGGGTATGTCATAAATATCTCACAAGCTCACAGTTTTGAAGTAAAAATTATACACATCCATGAATTTTTTTATATAATTGAGCCTCCCACTTTAGGCTTCCTGGTTGCAATGGTTTTCCAAATGTTTTAAATACACCCTTCATTTGTTTTTTACCTCAAAAAGTCTTGAGAACAAACTTTGAAAACAGTAATAGCCCATATTTCCAAACCTTATTTTCTGAATATATAGCTTTAATTGGAAGTCCCAAGGTTTAGATCAGTTTATTAAAAAGAAATATGGTAGCAAACAAAAAGGATGAGTTTCCAAAGTTGAAAACAAAAGATTCTTTATTTGAAGAATTATTTAGAATATTAAACTAAAGCATGTGAATTTTCTACTCAATATCATATTTCAAATAAGTGGGAAGGATAATTTTTTTTTGTATCTTTCTTAGACTTTGAATACAACTCTTGAATTTCTCTTTATTTTATTGGTTTTTTTTGGTCTTTTGTATTCTTATTCAGTATAAAATATGCATATCATATATCTTTCTCTTTTTTCTTGTTTAATATTCTTTATTACTTTAGAGCCAGCTTAAATATCAATTTTCTCTTATTTTTTTGAGAAGATTTTCTTCCAATCGCCCCATATTTTTTCTTTTCAAAGAAATTATCTCTCTGGAGTATTTTTAAATTCTTGTATGTCAGAATCTATTCCCCTTTTATGCAGGTAGACAAAATACTTATGGCCCCACTGGATATACTAAAGAGTCAGAATCTTTTTCTTGTACTATGAATTAAGTTTTCTAATGATTCAAAATACACTTATTTATATAAAAAAAATGAATATATAGACCAAATACTCATAATAGTTGAAATAATTTCCTGTGGAAATTTCATTTCTAATGAATATTTGTGTTCCATACCATTTATTCATGAGATATTTATTAAACCTGTTTTTTTTGGAAACCAACCAATTTTTCTCAAAAAAGTTTGGTATCATATTTCTTTCAAAAAAAATCCTTTTCCAAAAAGTAAATCTTTAAAGTTCTACATGAAATATATAAAAATTTTAGTAAGTCATTTGAGAATAAATACAAAGGTACTTTCTATAAGAATTTGTAAAGAGTTCATCAATGAGTATTTTCAAAAAGAAAATCCCCAATTTATCTAAGTAATGATTTATTAATAGATTTTTATTTTATCATGGAAAAAAAATTAACTCTATTTATATTAATAAATTTTATCAGGGTTTTAAAGCCTACAGAAATAGACCCAAGTTTATACCCTAATGGTTATCAAAATATAATATTTCATACTTCACTCCTTTTTTAATAGGATTAGCTATAAGCTTTTGGTATAATTCTTAAGCCCATATCTAAATTTGTAGTCTTTTTGGTTGAAAAATATGTGGTTAAGGTACCCTTCATTTAAAACTTAAAGAAAAATATGATATTTTCTCAATATACTTTTCCAATTCCCTAATTACATCTCAATCCTTCATTTTAATTCTTGTTTGTTTTTTTTTATATTATATTAAATTATTCAACTTTTCTTGATTTCTTGACAGTTATTCTGGAAATCTTTGTAATTTGATGGATATATATATTTCTTTAACTCTTTATATGGAAATTTGAAGGTAAAATACCTTTCAGTCAACCAACAGATTAAATTTAAAGATCAAATATTCTTAATAAAACACTTAAGACTACCTAATGATTAGAGTTTTATATTAACTATCCAAAATGAAACCAAGAATAAGATTCGACATGTATGATCAATTAATGATAGAAAAGGTTGATTTTTCCTTTATTCTATTACAAATTTTTTTCAATTTTATGTCCGAAATAGGAGTCAAAGGAGGAACAATAGTATTTATTGATTTATCAAGTTGGACTCCAACGGCAAAAAAATCATGAATTTGCAGTTCCCTTTAGGTGACAATACTTTTCCTTTGAGTTAAAAACATTTTTTGGAACAACAATGAAGTCATAATAAGCCCATTCTTGATTGAACTTGTCAAATGAAGTCTTCTCTCATGGCCAAATGATCTAGGATTCAGAAGTAGTAATAAGGGGTGTAGCCCTATTTAAGGTATTAATTTCAACAGACTGTAGTAATTGTGATGCTGTAGTATGAACGTACACGTTGGGTAGAGAATTACAATAGCGCACTACATTGTTGAATTGACAAGTTCCTTAATATTTGAACTTAACTAGGTTAGCATGCAATCTTGCAATGTTCTGAGAAGAGTGGCGCCTTAATGAACCATGGGTGGCGAAACCACCTCAAACTCAGGTAAGTGCAAAAAAAAGTAAATTTAGCGGCTCGGCCCTGCATACTCAAGCTACAGTAGTGTGATCCTCAAAGAAATAATTGGTGAATGCAGAGTTTTTTTGGTTCATGGTTTGGATACAGTTTTATATAACTACGCAAAACTTCAACGAAGGATCAATACAAGTGAATTTGAAAAAGTAATCAACAAAAAAGGATTTTCAATCAACATCGGGATGAAATGAGCTAAGTAAGGGAGAAGACAATTGAAAAAAACGCAGCAGAAATAAAATCTATTTTGAAGAGGGACTGTGATGCAATTCTTAAGATTTTTCTAAGTTATCAACCTTTCTCCTTTTGTCGCTCGCGCAGGGACGTGGATGACCAACGGGAACAATGGATGGACTGGGCTCCCACAATAATAATGAAGATGGGGACAGATAAGCATCTAAAGGTAGTATGTCTTCCTTACTGGGAAAGGGTGGCGATAAATCGTAACCATCCACAGCACCCGTTAATCCTGTAGCATAACCTCTACGGCCAGCTCTGGTGTTGATCGGCCTTGGCCTATGACGTTGAAACCTTCCGCTATGATAAGAGGCTGGTTTTGAAAACTCGGCGCCTTCAACCGCATCCCTTTGTCTCACTTGTTGTTCTCTACGGTTGGCTGCTCTCGTTACAACGGGCGTTGGCGCAATGTGTTCTGGCTTTTTGTCTTTGTTAGGCAACTTTGATGATGAATTGTGGGCATCAACTGTATCAGTTGGTCTCGCTTGATCCCCACTGCGATTTGCTCTCCGTAAAATCGTATCAGATATGACGATTTCGGGGAATATAAAATGTTTCTCTATGGGCGTACTTGGTGAAGGCGTTGCTTCGGAGTCCAATTTGGCACTTGACATGGATAAGCTACGACGTAGCGCAGAATGTAAATTCTTGTCTGAAATTTCTGAATTGCGACCGTCTTTGCTGGTGGGTTTAGAGCTGTCAGGTTTCATGATTTCAAATTTTCGAGGGCAGGTAGAGGGAAGATTAGGAATAAGAAATAGGAAATGGGGTAGAATAGGAAAATAAATCAAAACCAAAGAAAATTTCAAGTTGCTTTGAATACAAGTGAAAACAAAAGTTATATGACTGCACAGAGTTAGATAATAAGTCGGCAGCAGGGCACGGATCTACTTCTTTGGATCAACTGGTTTATGAGGAATCTCTGGCACTCTTCGGGAAAGGAAATTGATTTTACCTGGCTCTGGAAGAGAACTTTTCGCTATTGTGCATTTCGCCCATCTTGGACAATGCATGCTTTTACTACTATACTTTGTCAATGGTGTCTAGGAAAGCTTTTGTGTACAACAGCTTACGTCTTCGGTATTGTTTTCGGAGTCGAGTTTGGATGCTCCAATGCACAAAATGTTATGTCTGCCAGTCCACCTTTTGGATCCTGGTGCTCGAGAAGTCAGTCAGAAAATCTAGTCGTCGGACCTTGCCCAAAGGCGGCGTTTAAAGCTCTCGACCAACCCGTCGAGTTTGTTAAGTATTTTTCAAAGGTAAAATTTAATAATGAATCTATCAACAACTTTTGCTTTTCAAAAAGTTTAATTAGACCAAAAACAATTTTGGTTTTTCATAAAAAAGGAACAATGTCGAATTTTGGTCCTACTACGCGAACAGAATTAGTTTTTTGTAATGTGCCTTCTAAAGCATCATAGCCTGTAAAGAGAATTATTTGAGGTGATTAAAGATTGTACTTGACTTACTAATGCACTGATGATTCCTTATCTGCTGCATCGAAACCCACGAATATTGTCAAGTATGATATAGCACTGCACAAAAAATAAATGAAAATTAAACGCCAGCAAGTAGCAAGCGATCCATTTGTGTTATTTTGCGCACCATGACATTGTTTGCTTTGCCAATCAAGCCATGTAAATTATTGAACTGATGAGGCTTGTAAAAGCATTGCGAATGAGAAAAACCCGCATTCATGTGACGACAGGCTTCATTTGAGGGCCGACTGTTGATCCCCCACTGGAAACCAACGTGCTGGTGGGAGCATGTAGACCATAGCATATTGAAAACGTCAAGTTTACAATCAATGGAGCCATGATATTCACGATTCGCCTTAAGTGAAGCCAACGCAATAATATGGTATAATTGGTATTGAATCTATTTTCAGCGCTGAATAGACTAATATCCTTATCAAAAGTAGTTAAATTCATGGCAAAAGTTTGGCAAACCAACATGTTATTTTTAAGTAAGCTAACACGGACAATCGTGAATTGGTGTTATTAGTATGTGATACATATGATTTTCTGGGTTTAAATATTCATGAAAAAACTACACAAAGAAATCTATTCAACATGTTCCATCTCCAATCAGCCAATTTTATACACTGATACGGCTGTAAGAAGCAATTGATTTTTTCTGCGAGCTGTAATTTTTTCTAAGAATTGCTGGGTGATTTACGCTAGTTAAATGGCGATAAAAAAAACCCAAGAAATACATTTTTCAGTGCATTTAAAACTTTTAATGGGTTACTCCGCCTTCGTCTCACGAGTGAACCGCAGGCCCATTCCAAGTTTCTGCCCGAACCTTTTAAAGTCATTAAATGCCCGACTTCCACCCCCATCAGGATGATCAATAGAGTTTGAGGCTGGATGGTTTCCCGCTGTGTTCCGACCCGCCTCAGCAAGCCCAACGAATGTCGGATCACGACTCAGTCCAGTTAACTGTAGAAGCGAAACAGGATTTGCAATTGAAGGCGCATCTGGATTCATGTCAATGGATGAAAGGAATGAGGAATCGGCTAGATCAGGCTGTGTGGACGTCAATGCAAGAAAGATATCATGTAATGTGTTCTGATCTTGCCGTCTTACGCCCTGCATAATTTTATTCCAAGAAAAACATTTTCTCTTAGCCTTTTTCGTAGGGATGATTTGATAACTGTTACAAATGCTGGAGTTTAACTGACTTTAAGGTCCAATATCTTCTGAAAATCCGAAAACGATTGGCACGGGATTAAAAGGAGATAATGTTTAACAAAGTCTTCAGCAGGATCATCCGGAGTCATAATGACTTTCAATAGAGTATCAAGCTTCCCAATACTCTTGGTTACATAGCGTGTGTAAGAAGAGGGGGCCGATGTGTCTGGATCTATCTGTGGTAAAACTAGAAGGTGATTCTTGAGAACCTGCAAGTCAAGAATCATCTGCTCAGCTCCGATTGGAGGTATCGGACGACATCGGACAATGGAAGAGGAAAATCGGTTAGCCAAGAATCTGCAAAAGGCGCAAAGCAAAATTCAGTTTAGCTAAATGTGTAAAAAGCACGAAAAAAAGAATATTCACCCCACAGCTTTATCGCAAAAACTTCGGACGTATTTTTTTTGCTCTGCGTGCTTCTTAACTAGGTCGGTGATGATGGTGACCATGCTGATGACATTATGAATGTAAGCACTTTCAGCGCTCACAAACTCGCTATCTTTCCAAGGCGCTCGAAGCATGGACATGAAGGCACTATCACAGGACGTCTCTAGCTCTTTCAACAAGCTCGAAATCGCAGAAGAAATGTTGCTAGACGAGAAGAATGCCATTTTAAGTAGGTATGAGGCAAAGTGAAATCCTGGAGGATTTAGCGGACTAACCTACGGAACAAATCCTGTTCATTTTCCAGTGTTACCTTTACCTTCAACTCCGGATGTATTTTTTCTTGAAGTTTGTTTTGCAGTTGTTGGGAAGTTTCCGCACAGTAATCAGCTGTATTGAGCACAGCGCATGCACAAAGCAGTACTGATGTGCGAATTAAGCGAGATCCATCAGTAGAGCTGGGAGCGAATTCACCGCTGGGACGTTCGGTGGAAACGCCTCCAATAGTAGTCATATAGTTCATAGTTGCCGACAATGACGTAGTCAAGATCTCTTCGCTGTAAACTTTCAGCCACTTTTTGTAAACTTGACAAAGATCGAGAAACGGGGCTTTATTGCTCAAACTAGCACACTGATCTAGGGTGGAGCGATAAAAGTAGAACAACTCCATTGATGAGGGAATAATAGCAGCCGGCCGATCATCCAGTGCAACATCCGAAAAAGTGGCAGGTTTCGGTAACTTGGAACGAAAATTGTTAAACATTTCTGACAATGCACTAGATTGAAGAAGATGAATGAAGGTAGTGAACCCTGATTAGCGGCTACTTCAATTCTTGAGAGGTCTGACAAAATTGCCCTCACTTGTCTTGGGCATCGACAAATATGTTAAGGTAAGATTCAAAAGCCGTTCGAATTGATGTAGCTGAACCAACTTGAGTAGACTTTGACCTCGCCGCAATATCTTCATACTACAAATTACGAAATGGCTGTGCTCAGAGCTCAAATCCAAAATAAAATATTACAGTTGATGCACTGACTGGCATGCCAAACTTCTGCGACATTTCCAGCTCAAAAGCTGTGGTCGTTTGTAATGCTTTTAGAAGCATATCTACCTGAAGTTTGGAGCGACAACGAGCGAGTACGCTCTTCAAGTCTTCCCTGGAAAAATAATCAGAGACGAAAAACGTACTAAGCTAGGTCATTCAAATTTATACCATTCGTGCTCACCTGGTAACCTCTCCAAACTGGCCGCATAAGCTAGCGCCAACTTGCCAACTTTCAGGAAAAATCCGGCCACCCCCACTAGGATCTTCTTCGTAACTTTTCAAAATTCTTCGAAACCAAGCATATCTTCGACAAATATTATCAAGTTGGCCGGCTTCAGATGAAGGGCCAGAAAAAATACGACGATATTCTCGAAGTTGAAAATTTGAATACCATTCAACCAAAGAAACTCTAGTGCCAATTACGTCAGTACACGAGGAGAATATCCGCACCCTGATATGTATATGCACAACCCGGTCTAATTTTATAGCAAATAATCACCAACCGAGCATCATCGCCAAGAGTTTCCATTACTAGACATGCATCCCCTAGCTGAGCTTTAGACTCGGAAGCAGTCTTGGTCTCAAAGCTGTAGGACTTCTAGATGAGTCAGTTGCGATCATCAGTACATTGATATTACGACTTTCAGGAGACTAACGCTTGAGAAAATTCCTCCATGATTGTTCGACGTAACAAACCTTGGGTTTCTTGAAGGGCTTTAAATAGGACGGCCACCCGAGGTACACTGACACTAAGCGGTTTAAGATGGGCAGACAATTGTTGAACAGTTTGTAAAGATGACGCAGTTTCCTGATATTTGCGACTTTTGGCAACTCGAGTTAGTTGATCAAATGCACTGACTGGGATATGTGAAATCAGTTACACTGCTTTTAGCATTCTGGATTTGTTAGGTAAGATTTCCAGGCCAACCTAGCATGCCAAATCTCTTCAAGCCGACGACTGCACTTTCTATGTTAGCTTTGGCCAAGTCCAATGTTCTAATTTCTTTCGTGATTGATTCAACCACTGATCGAGCTTCAGCCGAGGAAGATCGGATGGTTGAGAAAGTGGTTAACAACGCCTAAGAAATCATTTTCAGACTGCAAACCGACAATTCGGAGCTTGAAAGTTAATCAGATTCAACGCACCCCAATGCCTTCTTGAATGCCTTCCAACCTCAGATCAGCTACCCCTTTTCCATCACCACCTCCAGGACGGGATTCCAATTGGGATTTCATCAACGCAATTTGCTGATTACATTCCAAGATACGTTGCCGCAATAGTATTTTGAGCAAAGGTAAATTTGCCAATGATGACTCTAGAGGTTCGACATTCAGAAGTACAAACCGGATAGCATTTAGATAGCTTCTGAATGGGGTCGACCGCCAATCATTGAGACATACCATCAGGGCAAAGCTCGTTGATTGCATCCTCGGTATCAAATTCCTCCGAGTCGAGAGGGTTGGGTGACGGCTCTTCCACCATTCAATTAATGTCGCGATATTTCGGTAACAGACTGATGTGAGCTGAATCCAGATCCTTCGATGGTTTTTGCTCCAATGCAGCAGTCGAGAGTAAATAAATGAGTAGCAATGTCTAAAAGTCTGTTAACGTCGGTGAACGTCGGCGACTACAGTTGTCCGCCAAGCGTGGAGTCTGGAGACGCACTCGTCTTAACCCATAATGCTGGGGCGGGCGAACCTAGCACAAAATAATAAATATACAGCAGACACTGTCCTATGGACACCAAAAAGTATGGGTAAGAATGGGATAGGGGCTAATACATCTTCCTTGTCTAATCCATACTGTATGAGTTAGGAAGAAGAATCACCTTTCCACCTTTTTTTGAATAATGACAAGAATTTCGCTGTTAGTACTGTCCTTTCATTATTAGCTTTGATGTATTTCATCAGAACAACCTTTTAATTTAACCTCAATACAATTAAATGACCAGAGGCAATTAAATTAAAAAAAACTACTCAGGTACACTTTACAGTTTGGGATCTAAAAAATCTCAAAACAATGTCTTCTGGGAGTTTGTAATAAAGAATAATCCAATTCATATGCATATTACTTGTGTGAGTCTTGAAGATAGCTGACAGAACTAGAGTTCGCATAATAAATGTACTTCATAGGGGAGTGGATTGCTTTTTAAGCCTTATTTTCTGAAGGCTTTAAAAGGCCAACTTATCTTCACCATCAGCTTTATATTGAGCTTTATTACTATTAGTGGTAGTCTTTTCAGCCACGGTAGCACTGAAAATCTCTGGTGACCATTGCTTCAAGCTTCCTACACATCATGGCTTAAGTTGTTCATTCCAGCTCATCAAATTTTTGGAGTTCAGAAACCCTAATCTTACATTATCATTTGATTTTTTTTGAAAGTATTTTATTTAGACAGATTCCTTCGTTTAAGGTTGAAGTAAAATTGAGATCAGTTTGAGGATCTGCCATGAATTCAGTTCTCTTTCAAAAATTGATGTTTGCTTATGAGCTCAAAGAGACCCATGATAGACATTATAGTTCTTAGAGCTGGTTGAATTTGTAGATAATTTTTATTAATGTATTATGATTATAATTATGAATCACGTAGGAAAAAAGTGTCAGCAGTAGTGAAAGCTCATAATTTTGCTTCTAACAGTATCAAGTGGTTGGAACTGGGGAGTATAATTTGGTTCAAAGAGCTCACCTTGAAAATTGGTGAGCTATTCATTAGAAAAATTCCCTCTGCTTCTGGCCCTACCCAAGAGCCCGCTTTTCAAAGATAGCCGAAGCTATCCATGAATTGGTATTATGATATTATTGGTAGCCAATTTAATGGGAATATTTTTTATTGAAACATTCTGAGAATTCATCTTGCTCAATGGAGAGGGGAGCTAGCTTATTTATGTCCAACGTGTTACATATTAATGATGTTGTCAAGAATTACTTATTGACCTTGAGACTTGCAGTAGCCATAAGAGAAAGGATCTTATCAGGAGGCACACATAAAAACAATTCATTAGGTATTTGGAATTCAAAAAGAAACTTATATTTATATTATTAAAATAAAAAAGAATTTATTTATGATTATTACAGCCAGTATCATGCATTTTGGGAATAGTCTTGGGCTCATAGTATTTGAGTAGAGAAATAATATTTTAAATTTTTCTGCAAACATGGTTTGAATCTTTGTGACTTGGAGGTATTTTGTAACTATCCAAAAGGAAGCAGATAAAAATGAACACTATAATAAAAAACTATAAAAATACAATTTTACTTGAAAAATTAGGTAAAAACATAAAATCATCAGATATGGTTGGAAAAAAACTATATAGAAATATCTTCAAAATTGAAACTTTACATGAAATATCAACAAATATAACTATTGGATTCATCATTAAAATAGTTAATAAAGAAATAATATTTATTAAAACTGTTAGAAATCATCTTTTTGGTTTGAAAGGGAGGTGTGTTTGGTACTTTAAAAGCTATAGTAAATTGTGTTCTCATGTTAAACCAATGAAATCTCCATTATATATGAGGTGGAACATCTTTAACTTACTTATGTTGTATAAATCATATGTTAAAAGGAGATTTATTCAAGTAAAATAACTTTGAAAGGTTAATATCTGAGGGGAAAATGGAATTCTGGCTCCAAGGGTGTAAGAATAATAAGGTTTGTTTAATATAATAATAGACTCCCAAATATGGTATAAAGTCTTAATTAACTTTCTATTAGATTCTTCTAAAGGGTCTGTGACTCAATTTATTTAAAAGCTGTTGATACCAACCATGTCATTTTCACTGGTTTGAAATGAGTTAAAACAAGCATTACCAAGTCTATTTTTGATTGTTCCAAGGACTCCTTTAAGCATTTTGATATGTTCCCAAACCTATAAGATAACATTTACAACAACAAAAACTGGCTCCCAAGTCTTTGAATGGATAAAAGTATAAAGATCTGGTTCTTTTTTAACCAAGACATAGTTGAATTATTCCATAATTGGCATTTATGTTTTCATTATAATTAATAGTCAATGTTGAATAAGTATTAAGATCTTGTGGAATTATCTTTGAAGGTATTAAAGTATTTCTTGTTTGACCAGTATTTCATCCTCATGTGAGAATATTGTTGCATTTTTTAGAACTTAATTACCCTACAGACAAGTAATGAAATATCAAAGTAACCATTATTATAATTTTTGAGCCTTGATAATACTTAATAGCTAAAATAATAATTGCTTTTAACTCTTATAATCACTTTAGCCTTTTTACTCATGTGAAAATAGATTTAAAGCATATTTCATCAATTTCTTCTGTCCACTCAGCTTTTAGACTCACTCTGGCTCATTTTTGTGCGGTTCTCTTGTAATACCAGTTTCAGAAACTCCAATATAGTATTAAATTAATTCGTTCCCTTTATAAATAAATAGAAAGTAGTTGTATCTGAATAAATACTTTTAAAGACTTAAATATATGTTATAGAGTATTTTTGGATAAATTTTCATTGTTTATAAAACAATAAATTTCAATAATAGCAATCATTTATAGTAATTAAATGGAAGGATAGTCTGGTCCAAATTTCTTAGGAAGATTCAAAATTTCTATATTTGACCAATTGAGCTATAAAAAAAGCTTGAGGAAAGAGAAATTATTTGTTCTTAAATAACATTTACATTTCTGAACTGGGTAGATTTAGCTGCAGATTCCTCACAAACTAATGTGATTTGGGATAGGTTGTTTCAAATATCAACAAATTGAAGTCACTAAGTTACAAATGTGAGATTATTTTTTAAGGGGATGCCATCTAACTATAGGAAATTGTTCTATTTATTCTGTAATATATCATGTAAGGTGTGTATATTAAGCTTTTATAAGAAATCAAGTACTTTTCCTATCCTCGAGATTTTCATAAGGTAAATTAAATGAAAAAGTAATTTTAAGAATTTCAAAAGAAAAACACACCAAAATTATTTCTTTGACCTTTTTTAGTATAAAAAAATACTATAAAGATTTATTGCTTTACCAACAATAACAATTTATCCAAAAATACTCTACAAAAGACATTTATGGCTACAACAGGAATTTCTTCAAGAGAAATTTTTATTGGAATTAATTGAGAAAGGAAATTGAGGAAATTAATATAAAAGAAGAGTCTCTAAGATGAATCTACAAGATAAAAAAGGTTAAAAAGTGATAAGAGTGAATTTGGAAACAAAGTGATAACACTTACAGTGATAAAAGAGGTTTTAATTCACTTTTGATGTGGTTCAAGGGTAAAAATGAGTATAAATAGAGTCACAAAATATGATTATGATGATTTTTTAATTTTTTTAAAAGATTTTAAATTCTTTAAAAATGGAAATTGGAATCTTTTATTGATTGGTTGAACAATGTTGAAAATAACTATAAAAGCAAAAGATTCTAATACAGAAAGAAAAGATGGGACAAAAAATACACCCTTTTATAGCCACCATTTTTCTTCCTCAAAAAGTAAAATTCACTATCACAAGTGGTGAGGAAGAATATTTGAAACAGAAAATTCAATAATTGCATCATTGATCCTTTTTTAGACAAAAAAGGGCTGGTTTTAGCCACTACTATTGTAATATTTGGTTAATAGATTGAAAAACAGGTTATAAGGTGTTTAAAGACCATTCTAAATGGTTCAAATGATTCAAGTGAGGTTTTTTTTAATATCTTGGAAGCAGTTAAAACTTCCCTGGTTGGTATCAAGACCTCATCATAAATTAAATCACAGACCCTGTGATTCAATAATAGGGACAAATTAATGAAATTTTGTATGTATAATAGCATCCAATTCCTGTAAGGAAAGAGCTTGGGGAGTCTGGAACCCTTGAAGAAAAGATTTCTTTCCCCCAATTCATTTTATTTGAAGTCCCTTGCATGTATTATACTTAAATTCCTACATATTGCATTCAATTGAAAAGTTACAGTACACAGCTGTAGATATTGATTCCTCATGTGTAAATTTGAGTTCACTTACTAAATAAACATGCAAATTTTGAAATTTAAATTTAAAATGCTTCAGTTCCTCTCAAATTCCAAAATAAACACCACATCTCAATCTTAACAAAAAATTGATGGTTGACAAATGTGGTGTGGATTGAATTAAGTTCTTGAGGATTTTGAGATATTCATACAGAAAATACTTCAAGCATAATTTAAGCTTGTTTAGAGTTGAGTCACAAAAATTTCACTCAAAGGTAACCCCACCCAAAATTTCATGCATAGTCCAATGGTCAAATAAGTCTAATATGTTCAATTTTTGGAAAACGGCCATAAAAATTTATAATAAGGTTTTCCAAAATTAATCTTATTTTCAAGATTTTTGTTGAACATTGATTTTTACTTTATTTTTTTCAAGAAAAAAGATTTTTACAGTTTTTGGTTAAAATTTCATATTTATTTAAAATTATAATTATTTGTATCTTATCAAAAAAAAGATTTCAATATTTAAAAATAATTATTAAGAATTAAACTAAGATTTATGGTCTTTTGGGTATCTTTAAATACCTCTAAGTCTCACATGTCGTGTGTAATATTGGTAAGGTAGCCAAGTTATTGAGATTACTGATTAAGTATTTTGTTGAAATTGGAAATAAAGACACTCTTAAATAATTATTTTCTAAAAAGAGACCATTTTGTGCATATTATATGCTATGTTTGTAATTGGTTCATTCTGAAATATGAAGCTATTTGTGATGAAGTTAAGTATAAACATTTGAGAAGTGGGCTATGTTTTTAAATTGACTCCTTCCATCCATATAATCTAGGATTTTCATATTAATATCTTGAGATATTTTTGTGTTGAAATTAGGCCCTTTTCTGGATTTCATTTTTTTGAATAACTTCATCTTCCCATTAGAATTTGTTACAATTGGATAGGGTGATTCCATTATTTAAGTTTTTTTGAAGGTTGACTGGAATGTAACAATCCAACTGGGTATCAAGAAGGAAACCTGTTAGTTTTCCAATGAGAAATGAATTGATCTTCAAATAAGATAAAACGTATCCTCACAATTCCAAGCTTCTCTTCTGGAGTAATGGGCCTTTTAATTTTGAGATTATCAATCATATTGTTTTAAAAATAGTTTAATTTTCTTATGAGATCTGAAGCTCAATATTATCAGATAAGAGCTAAATAATAGTAAATGAACAATTTCAAAAGTGGACAGGCTGGTCCAAATATTCATAGAAAAGAGAGCTTCAATAATAAAATAGTAGAGCTTATGGGCTAATGGTGGGGGTCTCATATCTTATGGACAATGAAAAGGAAAAATATGATTAAAAAAGACAAAAAATTAGCAATTTAAGTGGAGCCAAAATGGATATTGAATTTTATTTCCCAGAAAAATATGGGGCTTTAGGTTTGAGTTGAACAATGGAAGTATGGCTTTCCAGAAAGCAGAGGGTGATGAGTTTGATACTTTTTGGCATGAATAAATTTAATATCCCAAAGTATATTGTTTTAAGGAGGATTTGGGCTAGGAAATCATCTCATGTACTCAAATAGTTCAACTTAAAGCCACCATTATTCATTATTTTCCAGTCAGTCTCTAAATTAAGGAAGAAATCTCAAAATAGTATTATAAATATGATAATAATTAGTGTCTTAACTGAAAGCCTGCGCTTAAGAAAATTCATGGTAAAGCCCCTTCTTTTAGCCTTTGGGATATGAAAACATATCCGATAAGGTCACAAACAGTATTACTGAACTTATTTTAATAATAAGAATTAAAATTCTAATCATAAAAACAATTGAAATAAGTAAAAATTCCATGAAAAAGCATAAATTCTTGATTACCTCAGAATTAAATGAATAAAAATGTGAAATAAATTAAACCATTTAATTTTTCATCAAAAGATACATATATAACTCTCCTATTTCATATCTGTAAACCCAATAATTCCTGAGATACCTGGATATATGCACTTTTATGATCATTGCATATATTCATGGGTTTTAGCTTAAACCTTTTGAATTAATAATGATTAAGAGTTTATCCAAAAGCAAAGTTTACCACAAAATAACTGTAAATATGAATATATAAGCATTATTTGACAAGCCATGAACAAGGTTAAGAGTAATAAGGAGAAATTGGTCAAAATAGAAATAGAAGTCACCATGAGAAAAGTGGCTACACCTGACAACAGGTGTTTTATTTGGAATTAGATATGGGAGATGGATTGGATTCAGGTTGGAGATAGGACAGAAATTGAATTCAGAAATAGAAGTTTTGAAAGAAATTTAAGCCACATATGCAAGCCGCAAAGTATCAATTCAGTTTATTAAATAGAAGTTCTTTGTTGGGATTTTCAAAGCCCAGTAGCTCAAATTACATGATTCACAAACTTATTTCAGCTCCCCCTTTGTTTGAATATATTTTTATTACTTTATATAATTTAATCTACAAAAGCCCAAACTTTTGGGGTCTTTCTTATGTATTTTTACAAGTATGTTTCAGTGTCAATAACAATTCTGTTTCAAGAAAGTTTATGGGAGCCCATGGATGAATAATATTGTAATTTAAACATTTCAAAATTCAGAGGAACCTCCCATAAATGATAAAATTTCTTACAAAAATTGGAACTTCCTTCACATATATATATTATGAGAAGAATACCTTACCATTTAATGGTTTACTCTCAATTCAAAGATTAATTTTGTGAGAAATTTCATCCCTTTCTTTTTCCTCCATGTATATTAAGAGATTAATCAAAATTGAAACAAGCTGTCAAGCATTATGAGACAAAGTCACTTTAAGGAGGGGTCCACATGAATGTACTATATATTGAAAAACCATAACCCCTACTTAAGCCCATGAAACTCTTGAGAGGAGGGCTTCACACTTATAGATAGATAATATAAATATTCCAATTGGGATATTTGGCTTTAGTTCTAAAATTGGCCACCTCTTTATCATACATTTTCATGTTGTAAAATAACAAATCTTCCAATGTTTATATAAAAAACTTATAATGAAAGAATTATAAACCTCATCAAAATAAAAAACATGGGCTTCTTAAATTTTTTCAAGGATTGAGCTTTCTGTTTATTTATACCAACTTTGATTCACATTTTATATTATTCTGGAAAAATACTCAACTTTTATTTGACCATCTTTACCTAGTGAATTACTTTAATTTGTAAAAGCCCAAGATAACTTGGGTTGTTATTTGAAGGAAATTGGAGTAGTGTCTGTATCAAGAAATTAAACAAAGCTCAAATAATGCAAGTATTTGTGTGAATTTAATTACATTCAATTTTAATGTATTAATATAACTAAACATCAATTTAATAAATAATTTTAATTTGAAATACTTAACTAATACATCTTTCTGTGAAATTTATTTTGGATCATGTTTGATGTATTGTATATTTTAACTACACCGTAACTTCAATTTCCTTTATATTTTAGTATCTTATTATTATATTTATTTTCAATATTATTATTCATGTCCATCAGGAAATTCAGAGTACAATAAGTAAAATATTAATAATATTTACTTATTGTTTCATAGTCAAACCTTACATTTGGGGGCCTGGCCATGATAGTTACTCAAAGGACCATACAAAAAGATTCAAATTAGGCTTATTAAATATAAAATTGAATTCATAATCATAATTTATATAATAGCTTTATATTTATTGAATTCAAAAGCTATTTAGGAATCTTGAAAGGAATTGTATTGGCTTACACCTGGTTTTTCACATCCTCAGACTTTCAAGACCTTTCTTTGAGTGACTCTAGTGATTAATAAGATATTTATAAATTAAAAATACAAATTTATATCACAATTTAATCACATCATCATATTATTATTTGGTAAAAAATTGAAAAAATATAAAAATCAAATAAAAATTATTTTATGACTTTTTTTACTTGTTTCAATTCTATAAAAAAAGATAAAAAGGGATTTTTCACATGGAAATTGAAATATCTTTTGTAATAATACACTTTTTATAAAACAGACTCATATTTATTTGTATTTTTTAGTGTTTTAAGATAACCAAACAGAGGATAACCAAACCACTGTTGAAAAAATTGTGGAAGAAACTTGTCAATGTTCTCCAAAACCAATAATAAGCAAGAAAAGAAAACCCAAGAGTTTTTTTTTCAGGACTATAGTAAGGTTTGACTATTAAAAAAACAAGTAAATATTACTAATATATTACTTATTGAACTCTGAATTTCCTTATTAAAGTAATGAATAAGATTAAGAATAATTATAATAATGAAATTTTTTTATAATTGTGGCATAAAAATATTTATATTGTTTAAATAAATGAAATAATAAAATGAAAATAAATATATTAATATATTTATGGGAATTTATTATTGTTACAAACAAATAATAAATGTGTAATAAATTGTTATTTATTAATAAAAAACAATTTATAACAATAATATTATCAATATTGAACATTATATATCAATAAAAGAATTATTAAAGAAAATAATAAAGAGGAAATAACCTACTTTTAGCACTTAATATAATAATTTTGAATAATTATATGCCAAATAAATAAAATTGTATTTACAAATAAAAATAAAAGAAATTACAAATATTCTTGATTTTACATGGAATTGAAGATTTTTTACAGAAAAATCAACAAAAACAATTAAATATTTGTTTAATAATTTCAAATTTTATTATCATAATAGAGATGAGCTTGAGTCTCTAATGATACAATATAATTATATAAAAAGAATGAAGTTTTTACCTTTGGATTTAATATTTTAATGTTTTTGATGTGTCTGGAGGGGAAATAGAGGTAAAAGGAGCTTTATATATAGTAAAATCCTCCCTCATTGAGTCCAGAGGGATTCTAGTAGATGTGTACTTATGGTATAAACTTTAATAAATCAATATTTTAAGGTTTAGTGATGATTACATCATAATTAAACCATCCTGTCTCATTATTGTGCCATTATTTAGAGTTATCACTATAGATCTAAGTTTACTGATGTAATGAGCTTATAAGAAGGCTAAAGTTTGTGCATTTTATTATTATTAATCAGAATACATCAGTATTCAGCAGTTTTCTCACTTATATAGCTGTTAAGCTTAAAATAAGATTACAGTGAGTGATTATAAATGATCATTTTTAAGCTTAAACTTTCATAATTAATAAAATTTGAGTTATACACACTACAGCCATTAAGAGTGTAAATTATGATATCTTGAAATTTTGTTACTGAGCTCCAAAGAGAATTTCATTACATAATTAAAAATCTATTTTTGATGATTTTTCTTGTAACTCATCTTTTCTGTTGAAATTTACTATTTTAAAGTTAAAGCCATGATTTCAAGGGGTTATACCTTGAATATAATAATGAAAATTGCGTAATTCCTCACATATGAGCTTTTAGAATCGGAATATCCACTTTTTTTAAGTTTGGACCCCTTCAAAACAAAGTGGTCAACAGCTATTGTTATTTTGCTCAATAAACCATGTAAGCTATAAGATTGTTTATGGCTTCACAAAAAAAGCTTATATATGTATTATTAAGGCCATTACGTGGTAAATTTCTTGTTGATTCAACTCTTTACCATTCATATTTCAAAAGATATGAGCTAAAAACCATGAATATATGCACTGATCATAAAAGTGCATATATTCATGTTATCTCAGTAATTATTTACTTTTAAGGTATTAAATAAAATTTTATATGTGTAGTTTCTCATGGGGAATCCAATGGTGTAATTTATTTCACATTTTTACTCATTGTTGTCTGAGATAATCAAGGTTATATGCCTTTTTATGGCATTCTGACTTATTTTGGGATAGTAATTTCAATTCTTATTATTAAAATAAGTATTTTAAAGTTGTTTTGTGACCTTTTTGGATATGTGGTAATATCTCAAAGGCTCAAAGCTCTGAAGGTGAGTACATTTATCAAGATTCCAGAGAAGAAACTTTTATTATTTTTTATTATTTCTTTTTTATCTATTTTTTCTCAAGATGACTACTAGAAGAGGTTACCAATACTCTTTCTAATAAGATGGAGGTGAAATCAGAAGTAGAAATGATCCTAAAAAGGGAAAATAAAGAGAAAAATCCCTGATGGAACAGAATCCACATAAGGAAGTGCCATATTGCAAAGTCAAGAACTTGAAAAGCCCATTATTTCTGAGCCAGAATGGGAGCTAAGTATGAGTAATTCAAATAGAAATAAATGATATTCAGAGGGCTCAAATAGACATATACATGAGACAGTAAAAACATTACTACACAGTATACAGCTACAAGGACTGCGAAATGTTGCCCCAAATCCACCAAGGAGTGATGAGCTCCTGGCGCATACTCAAGAAATTCCTTCAGGAGTAGGAAATAGTGAAATTATCCAATGGATGGAATCCTCTGTAATTCAAACCTCAAATCAAAAAGATAAAGGAATTGCACAAAAAAAGAGGGAGGCAAGGAAGTAAGAAGCCCTAGTAGCTTATACCAAAAAGCCTCAAGTGAACCAACCTCCCCAGAAAGGAAAAAAGAACAAGAAAATGAATTGGAGGAAGCCATATTTACCCACTTACATGATCACAAGAATTCAAAAATATGCCATGGAAAATGTTTTCAACATGGCCAGAACCTTGATAGAATCCAAGGAGAAAGAGGAACAAAAAATGAGACAAACATCTTTTCCAAATAGGTAACTTTGTCCCCTGATGTTGTAAATAATTTATCACAAATTGAAATTAGGATCTTAACTTCAAAAGAAACAAACCATGGTATATGATATTTATCCAAACTTATTGTAATAAGTAAGAAAGAAATATAAAATATAAAATTTATGGTTGAAAATAATAAACCAAAGAGTTTAATTTACAGTACTCAAAAGTCAATATAAGGACAACAAGAGTTGTAAAAGTAAATAAAAGATGTCAAAGAAAAGACTTTTAAAAAAATTATGACCCAAATATTGCCTATTTAACGGGAAAACTAAACAAATTGTCAATTTATGTTGAAATATTTGAAGAAAAGAATTCATTACACCAAAAAATGCTTCTGGACCATGTAGAAAAAATGTGATTAAGCAATAATGAATCTTAAAGATTAAATTAAAAGTGAAATTAGACTTATTACTGAGAAAATGGATAAAATAAATGAAGATATCTTGAAATGCCAAAGCCATAAACCCCATTTTTGGATATAATAAGCCCCATTAAACAAAAAGAGAAAATGAAAAATACCTTTATAACAGATTTTAGTCATTGAGAAAATCATTAATTCTTCATGAAAGAAGCACCTCAACTTAAAGAAGGGCCAACATTCACAGGTGAAGGTGAATATGACCACATGTCACTTATTAAAACCATTTATATTTTGTAAGAATATTATTCCATACTGCGGTATTCCATACCATTTTTTTCACCAGGCTCAAGCTCATAGTACCCTATAGCAGCAGTAAATCCAGTCTACAGGAAGACTTACACTCCAATTTTTACACCAAAAGGTCAATTCTACAGTAAGAAGCTGGATTTAACTCATAAAACCATTGCACAGGCACCAAAGGGCAGTGTATGTGTTTAAATAAATTATTAAATTTAATTATGCATATGTAAAAATCAAGTTACATATAGTAAACTAGTTACAACAAACAAGGTACCACCCTTTAAATTACACACCCCACCCAGCCTTACACCCCCTTATAGCCACAGGACTCATGGAGAAATAAAAGTACACCTGCATGAATTACACAGCAACCTAGAACTCAACATAGAAAAGTCACATGATGCAAAGCTCAACCCCATGGAATTCCTGCAAGTCATTTACAACACAGCCACAGGAGTACCTTATCTTATATCCACAGTAACCCCACTTAAAACCTTAAAACAGAATCATAATTATTTACACCACTCATCACCTCATGCAAACCAAAGCTAGTTACAACAGGCTGCATGCAGTACACAATTCTAATTAAATCTCAACCACATGACTATGCACAGCATGTGTCAAACTCAAAAATAACATCATCTCATACATAACAGTCAATTAATCAGTGCAAGAAATTATCACCTGACCTCATTTTAAAGTTCAAAAAGAAGAAAAACAACCACGACACTTGCATAAATTAAACAGCCACTTCTACCAAGCCTAAAAGTGACATATTCAAAGGAAATATAAGGTCATCATGTGATACTGCACCCACCAACAGCATATCATGTGACAGAAAAAAAAAAGCTATGCACAAGAAAAATCCTTAGCAAAAATGAAATCACCTCATGCATGCAAGTAAAATCCAAGAATATCACATCATACTTAGTTCACCAAAAAACCATCATGTGATGAATGGAGGCTGCGCAAAGAAAATATTATCACCAAACCTTAAATCACCTGACCCATACAAGAAAAGTCCTCACCAAGAATGGAATCACATGATGAAATCAAGAGGAATTAAAGTGGAAAAAGACAGCTCCCATGGAGGGCCCCCTGGACTCCCAAAAGGTATAAATAGAGGGGCTCTCTCCCCCCAAATTTCAAAATCCCCCCATGAAAATTACATCCCATGCACATTATATCCCCTTCACATTGCAAGCACAGGAATAAGTCATCCCTCACCTGGGAGGTAGTCCAGTATATTATAGTAAATTTACTTGCCCAGTAGCTAAGCTCAGTGGAAGTATATTGTTGAAGATGACCCAGTAGCTAAGCTCAGTGGAATCTTATTATTATTAAAATAAAAATAAAAATTATCCAGTACCCAAGATTAGGGTTACTACTCTATTAAAAAAAATTCACCTAGTAAAATTAACACCTTTTATCAAGATTTAAAATTAGCTTACCCCTTTAAAAATCAAATATCAAAGAATCTTACCTCTTAAACTTAACAAATACAATTTTATCTTATTATTAAACACTCTTAAAAAAAATAACAAGCCTGTAAAAAAGTACTTTACTCTATTATAACTTTAACTTAAGAAAATTACCTTTATCAAAACTCATCAATTTTTCAGAAAAACCTTAAATAACCCATCTTAACAAGGATTTATCACCAAGAAGAAACAGCTCACCTCAATTTAACCAGAAATATTAAAATTAAACAGACAAGTATTTCATTAAAATCTCAAATTTAACCAAAATCACTAACATTATTTTTCATATTATATATTTAATAGGTCTGATCTGAGACTGTTGAATTTTTTCTTCTGCAGTTGTAAAGCCCCTTACTACCTTTGTTTTGGTTTGTGAGCTCCAAGGAAGATTTTGTTCAGTATTTTAGGAGGGGCAGGCAATACACCCTTGCCACCCTTGGTCACAGGAGTTATTAGAAATTCAAAACTAGTTACCTGTGATTTCCCCCTCCAGGTACTGCCTCAGTTTAATCCCACACAAGAGGAGTTCCCACAATACCAGATGAATTAATCACTGAAGTATTACATCCATTATTTGACAAATATGCAAAACAGTGATATTATGGCATAAGACAGGCAAATAGCAAAAATACCTGGTATTGGTAGAAAAATGAAATACTCACCAAGTGGGAAAATGATGCTTGAGGTATCAAATAGAGAATGTATTTGAAAATGTGTTCTTTGACCCAGAAAAGGACAAACCTTTAGCTTGGCTCTTAGAACAAGTTGAAATATTGATTACATTATATCCAGAAATTTCACAAAAGATGGTACATATGAAAATACTCAAAAATGTGGAGGAGAAATAGAAAATGCCCTAACAAGGAGGTGCCTAGAGCCATGTTCCACAAAATAGTAAATTAATGCACTGGAAGACATTGTTTCAAGGACCAAGAGTGGAAGAACATGGAGAAAGTTGGACATAAAAAGCCCAAACAAACCATTTATTAAGAAAGATAAACCAAAAGAACTTTCCAAACCCAATGACACTAATCAGCAAAAAAATGCCATAAAGTTGGTGGTATTGGGCACTTAGCCAATAATTTCCTTAAGAAATCAAAAATTAATGAAATTGTGGAAACAGGAGACAAAAATGACAAAGAGGAAGAATCTGATTCTGACAGAGAAAATGAAGAATCAGAAACTTCTGAAAGTGATTAAATCAATATAATTAATACTCAAATTAACAATATTGATTTAATCTATGAGCTACTGGATGTAAACTCCAATTTACCATAATTTGGAACATCTTCTGAATGCCTTAAAAATATACAACATTACAAACTGCATGGAACCAGATCTGAAAAGCTAATGGGCTATACAGTGGGAAAATCAGGTATAATTATTGTGATAATAAACAATCAAGAGGAAAAGATAAATCTGCATACAGGATTATACTGCACTTGTGTTAAAATTTTTTAAATAAAGACACTTATACCAGATTGGGAAGACAAACTTATACCAATAAAAGGGGTCAAATTTATCAGTTCAAGTGAAAGCATGAAGCCCCTTGAAATTATTGACTTAACATTAGTTTTCCCACATCCATCTCAATGTATAAGAATAAAAGTGGAGTTTGTAGTAATGTAAAGTTCTACCAGTAATCATTTCATACTTGGAAATGATTACTTATCAATTCATGGCATAGATATATCAAACCAAAAAGATAGGTATTTTGCCATAGGAGAAAATAAAAGAAAAATTTTTGGCTTCTCAAATAATAATAAACAAATTACTGTTATAAAAAATGAAAAAATAAGCCCAGAAAAACACTTATTCATAAGTGAAAAACTGAAAGAGGCAGAATTAAATGAAGAATTAACAGAAAAAATGAAATGAAATTAAATTTATCTCTTATATAAATACAAAGAATCACTAGGTGCTATTATTAAAAATTATATAGATATTATTCCAAATGTATAAAATCCTTATCCACCCCTGTTAAGAAGACCAGCTTATCCAGCCAGACCAATCGCTAGAGAATTTTTGGAGGTCCACATTAAAGAACTAATGGGCCTAGGGGTCTTAAGTAAAGTAGGTCATAATGAACAGGTTAATGTAACTAAACCTGCTATTATAACCTGGCACAATGGTACATAAAGGATAATAAGAGATTTTTAATCTTTAAATACCTACACCATCCCTGACAGGTATCTAATACCTAGGATCCATAAGATCTTTCCACAACTGTCTCAGGCTGAGTCTATTACAGCCATTGATTCTATTAAAGAATTTCACCAAAATGTATTAACAGATAAATCCAAAAAACTACTAAGAATACTAGTCAACTGTGGAATATATGAATACCTAGGAATGCCATTTGGTATAAAAAAACCCCATCCTATTATCAAAGAATGATGAATACCATATTCCCTGAAGAGCTATAAGAATAATGGTTAATAATCTACATTTATTATATCATAGTTTTCTCAGGTACTTGGGAAAACCACCTGAAAAGACTTGAAAGAGGCTTTACAAAAATAGTCCAAGTAAATATAAAAATATCCTTGAAGAAATGTAATTTTTCATATAGTGGAATAAAGGCACTGGAAAATGTTGTATCTGGACTAAGCTTGGGTATAGATAAAAATAAAGTAGAATCAGAACTACTTAAACTGATCCCTCAAACTAAGAAAGAAATAAAGTAATTCTTAGTACTTGCTGGATATTACAGACAGCATATAAAGGATTTTGAAAAAATTGCAAAATCTCTTCATAAGCTCTGTGACCAACAGAAAGTCTATGAAATGACTGAAGGAAGAGTAAAAGAATATGAGAAACTGAAAAAATCCCTGAAAATGCTCCTTTCCTCTTAATTCCAGATTGTAAAATTGATTCTTGTGGAGAAGGATTAGGTTCTGCACTACAAAAACCACAAATATGTTTAAGGGCCAATTGGATTTATTTCCAGAAAGATTAAGCCAACAGAAGCAAGATATGGAGAAAGTCAAATGGAACTCCTTTGATTAGTGTGGGATTTAAAAGAGTTACACTATTACTTAGATGCAACCGTCTTTGATGTAATTAGATATTGTAATGCTGTAAGCTGATTATTAAATATGAAGAAACCAAATAGACATATTTTGCAATGGAAAATTCCTATCCAATGTTATAGAGGTGATATGACCATAATCAATAAATTTGGGAATCTTCATAAAATGCAGATTACCTTAGCAGATGGGCTTTTGAAAATACACATCAAAACTCAGCATGGGTACCATGGGAAGAGAACCATATAGAAAAAATATGTGCCACATATATTGGCACAGAATCACTTAAATAAGTTAAAGAAAGATATAAGATAGATAATAATTTCCATATTTCATGCCAGCCCTTAATAAAATACTAAAAAGACTCATAAATATCTTTCAAAATAGATTAATTATGAAAAAATATTATTATGAAGGAAGATTCCAACTCCTTGCTGGAATACTTTAACATAGAGACAAAAACACACATGTTATGGCCCTAACAGGTAGAGCTTCAATAAACACTATACTACATGAATTTCATGATAGTTTTGTTTATAGAAATCTCCCAGAAGACAGGACACTTGAAAGAGTTAAGACTTTTGCTTGGTGGCCAATAGGAGGAAAGATGTTACAGAATACTTCCAAACTTGTGATAGATGCAAAAAAGCAAATAGAGACACAGGGAATAAATTTTGAAGGAGGATTTAAATTAAAGAACCAAAATCCCCGTGGGCAATAGTCCATATGGATTGGGTAACAGCCCTACCCCCCAGAGGAGATAGGACCTTTAATGAATGCCTAGTTTTAGTTGATAGGTACATTAAAGCCCCAATTTTCTTACCCTGTCATAAAGATGAAACAGATATGGATACAGCCATAATAATATGGAACAGATTTATTAGCCATACAGGCTTATTACAAAATATAATGAGTGATAGAGATCCTAAATTAACTTCATCTTTGTGAAAAAATATCCATAACTTGTTTGGCACAAAATTATCATTCTCAAAATGCTATCACCCTCAGACTGATGGACAAGCAGAAAGGATAATAGAAAATCTATAATATATGATCAGAAGATTCTATTCTTATGGCCCATAATTGAAAGACTCTGATGGTTTTACCCATGATTGGTGTACTCTGATACCAGCTCATGAATTGGCATTTACGACATCAATCAATTAATCAACTGGTAAAACACCTTCAATAGTGGAAAGAGGCTGGAACCCAATACTACCTTATTACACCCTTAAAAAGGACTTAGTTTAAATACACCCAAAAGAAAGAAGTTTTAAGATAATGCTTGATAAAGCAAGACATCATGCAAATAGATGTATGCAGGATTTTTTTCAAATATGCAAAGGAAAGATAGGACAAAAGTCATAAACCACTTGATTTTAAAATAGGAGACTTAGTCCCAGTATTAAAACTAAATTTCAATAGAGATAAAGAACCAAAAAATTTTCTTTTTGAGGACCTTTCATTATGAAAGTCTTAGATGGCCATAATTCTGTGCAGCTATAGTTAGTAGGTGAATTAATGAATAAACACCCAATATGCCCTGTAATATTAGTAAAATCTTACGGTTAGAGTGATAAGGAGTTATTTACCCTAAGAAATATACCACCACTCAAAATCTACCCTCTAGAAGAAGGAGAAGAAAAGAAAATCGTGAAAGTCCTTGAAGAAAGAAGGACAAGAAATGGAAAGGAAAGAGAATACCTTGTAAGGTATAGCAACCCAGCTCAAGAAGATAAATGCTACTTGAGAAGGATATAATTAATTAGAATAAACCTTTTAGAAGTTTCAGAAATGAAAGGAGAAATAAAGAATAAAAATTCAAGAATTATTGAGCTTCAAGACTAAAGATGTCTATTGAATAGGTAGGAAAGTGGATGATACCCTAATTAACTATATCAGATTGTGGTACAATCTTTTTTGGTGGTAGGGAATGTGAGCCTTTGACATATGATGAACAAATATACAAAAAATATTACTGAACTTATTTTAACAATATTAGAGTTAAAATTCTAATCTTAAAACCAATCAAAATAAGTAAAAATTCCATAAAAAGGAATAAATTGTTGATTATATTAGACAATACTGAATAAAGATTTAAAATAAACTACACAGCTGGATTATCCATAAAAGAATTCATATGCTAATATTTCATTTAATATCTTTAAACCCAATAACCACTAATATACCTGGATATATGCACTTTTATGATCAGTGCATATGCTCATGGGTTTAGCTCATATATTTTTAAATAATCATAATAAAGACTTGATCCAAAATCAAAGCTACCAAAATATAGCTTTAGATTTACATATATAAAATTCATATTACAAGCCATAAAAAGGGTTCAGAATAATCAGGAGAAATTGGTCAAAATAGCAATACCAGTTGACCACTCAAAATTACTAGTGGTCAAAACATAATAAAAAGTTAAAACTAGGATTCCATTAGTTCATATCTGAAGAATCACATAATTTCCATCATGATATTCATATTATAACCTTATGAAATCATGGTTTGAAGTCTAAAACAGAAAGCTTTGACATAAAAGAGGAATTACAAGAAAAATCATTAAAAATAGAGCTTTGATGTTATAATAAAATATTATTGGCAACTCAGTAAGGCCTTTCCAACGTATTATAATTCACTCTATGAATTTCAGCTGCATTAAAAACTTAAAAGTGATTCAATATTAAAGCTAAGGCTTAAGAATGATCATTTTTTATCTTTGACTATAATATTATTTTAAGCTTAACAGTTGAATAAGAGAGAAATATGATTTAGTTTGGTATTTTATGATTAAAGATAGCTTAAGCCACAAAATTATGTCGTATGAAAATCTTATTCTGTCAGAAAATTAGAGTTACATTTATGATTTTAAAATATGGCATAAAATGAGATAAAAAGGCTTAATAATTATGTAATCATCACCAAAACTTATAATATTTAGTAGTTCCAGTGGATAAAATCAGTGCACATTTACCAGAAGGAAGGACGTTTACTATATAAAGACCCCCCTTCCTCTGTTTCCCCCTTAGGCAGGTCAACTTCAATAAAAACATTGAATAAAAGCTAATAAACTTTATTCTTCATATATAAGCCTCTTCTATTATAAAATATTAAAGCCGTACTTTTTAGTAATAGCTAGATTTTACATGATTACATCAATATTTTGTTTTTATTTTTTAAATTCTCTTTAATTCTCTAAATCCATGTAGAAATAGCAATAAATGCCTTTCTCTCTATTTTTTTATCTTGAATACAATTTAAATAAGTTGTAATCACATTCTTAGGCATAAAGATTGATCAAAGTTATTAGATTAAGTGTTAAAAGTAGGTTCTTTTCTCATATTATAATATTTTTCATCTATTCTTATTCTTTTATGATTATTTTATCAATATACGTAGTATTTATATTAATATATAGCTTTGATAGTGGTAATATTATTGTTATCAATTATTCTTTATTATTGAATGAGAATCTCTCACTCATTTATCTTTTTGTTTGTACCAATAATAAATTGAATAAATATTAACATATTATTGTTATAATATAATTTATTTTATCTAGTTCTATTAGAATAATATAAATACTTCATGCTATAATTATAATGATATCTTATTCTCATAGCTATTTTTAATCTTATTATTAATTTATATTAGTACATTAAGAGTAAAATAAATAAAATATTAGTAATTTTCACTTATTGTCTCATAGCCAAAAACCTTGCACCTTCCATATAAATGAAAGGGGAAAGCCACAATAATCTTTTGATATCAGAATCTATATAGAAAAATTGAAGAAAAAAAATAAAATCACACAGCCTTGTTATTTTTAAAAGAAATAATATCAAAGATCTTGTCAAGAAATAGTAATAAAAGAGCTACCTTACTATAAGCTAAAAGAAAATCTTTGATTGATCCCGATGAAACTTTATGGAAAATTAAAGAAAAATATTTTTTCCAAAGAGACAGAGATATAATTGAATTTTTAAAAAAGTAGCCAAAATATTACAACCTACCCTCTTCATTGTACTTAGAAGATTTTTTGTGTTTTTCAGACTTGAGCTTGATGAGATTTTTCATGATAATGGAGAGGAAAAATCTTTCATACAAAGAGTCCATAAAAGGATCCCTTATCACATCTACAATTTTCTCTTTCTCATTGTTATACAAGCTGAAATACCTCCAATAATTGGGAATCTGGCCTGTGTTCCAGTGTGAAAACAGTTCAGAAATCATGAACAAAATTCCAAGAGATTGTTTATCAATTTTATTGAGAATTTTGGGAGAAAAATGAATATAGGATTTCCAAAATAAGACCCTTTAGCTATTCCTTTAGCCAGGATTTGATTTTTTCTCTTGAAAGCTTATTTCCTTAGTAAATATTCACAAAAAATTATTATCATCTTCAATTAGGATGTTAATTCCAAAAAAATAGCCAGCAAAAATTAAATAGCTTCTTAAATTAGCCAATTGATCAATTAGCTTGATATCAAAAAATTAATGTGCTCTTGATTTTTGTAATTTGATAGAAAAGACTTATTTTTACTTGTGGAATAATCATTAAGATTTAGTTTAGCTTTTTAAGGACTTCATTTGAAATAGTACATGTCATTTGTTCCATTTTCTGTGAATTTGAGCCTATTTCTTGACTTGAATATTTATTATAGAAGAATATTGTATGCCCTTGGGGTTTCCATTCTAAATTTTTTAAGAAAAACTAACTATTGGTGCCTTTAAAGCTATTTGAGGGATTTTTAAGACACCAAAAATTCATTTTGGGAATATTTTGTACTGTTTCAAACTATTAAGCTTCATAGAAAAAGATCTCAATCTTGTTACTCATTTCTGTAGTTGTTTATCAAAATCATGAAAAATAAAACCCTAATTACTGGCTTATTCAGCAATCTAGAACCTTGGTTTTATTTAAAAATGCCATAATTTTCTATTTTGTTTTATTTTCAGTTTCTTTTCATTTGGAATCCATGTAGAAGTTTTTGAGTTCCTCAAGAAATTTTCCCCATAGAAAAATACTCTGCATACTTTAAGGAGATTTCTTATTGAGAAATTAACAGCTCTTTTGATATAAAAATTTACTTCTATAGGCCTTTCATCCTTCATAATTTCTGTGTATTTTTTGATTTTTCATGAATTAATTTGATAAAAAAGGTACTATTATTTGATGAATTAGGCCTGTCAGGCCATATTTGATGAAAAATCCCATTTAATGCCATTTTCTGTCATCAAAAAATAGTTTTTCAAATTATATATCCTTCAGAAATAATCCAGTTATTTTCACAAAGCTCTTTCAAAAATAGATGGAAAACAAAATTTCTTCAGCTGTGAGATTGAAAACTCTAAGGACCTTATTTCTTGGAAGAAAGGCCAGTTTTTGCCAATTTTTGAGCTTATTACCCTTTTTAAAATTATTTTCAAACTTGAAAGAGGGTCTAAATTTAAATATTAATCCTTTTAACAGTTATTTGGCTATAAAATGTACAATGAACTAGTTTATTTTTGAACAATGAAGATCATCTTTTACCATCTTCATATTTCAAGGTAGTTATTTACAATATTTATGATTTGAAAATTTAAAGCTTTACCTTGAGATCCTTTTCTTTAGTATATTCATACTTGTCACAGGGGCTCTAGTGGAAAACAAGAGTGGCCTGGCACTCAGGAGTCAATAACTCACTTAGAGGGCTCCAAAAGAATAAAGAAATAACAAGAATTATATTTCTTTAAGGAAGAATAAGAGTAAGGACAAGTATGCCAAAGATAAAGGAAAAAGGAAGCCAATTGCCAAAGCTAATAAAGAAAGCCAAAAGCCAAATAGCCAACCAAATGAATCCTCAATTCACTGTTTCAACCTGCCAGAAAGAACAATGGAATTAGTAAAGGATATAACCACCAACATCCACTGACATGAAAAGCAGAAAGGGTGAAAATGACTGACTTAAGATTATCAGAGTTTACTTTAATGAATGAAAAGAAAATAAGGATAAAAATAAATCCAATATATCAATTAACTGAGGAAAAAGTCCCCAGGGAAGAAAAGGTGGCCAGTATATGTGAAAAGTTGAAGACTGATCCTGGAGGGTTGATCCCCCAGCCGTATTTACTTTTTTGGGTCAATACAATTTTGGCCATCTTGAGAATTGAACTGTGTGACTGAATTCTCACAGTGGAATATTAATTGTCCCAAAAGGGCCAACACCATACAGGCTGCGTGAATACCACCTGTATGGGCCAATTGAGTTTTCCAAAGAATATCAAAGTACTTGATGCCTTGACAACTGATTGAATTATTGATAACCCCTTGAAATTACCCTTGGAATAATCCTGAAAACAAAATACAACCCAACTCCTGCAGGGCCAGGTGGTTGGGGTCCTTGAATGGTCTTCTGGTAGTGGCAAGGGATTGCAAGACTGAATGACTGAAAAGACTTCCTCTGAAATGCGTTAGGGATTTGGGGACTTTCATTGAAAAGACATAATTTGGTCCTGAAAATATCACCATTGGATTGCTGAGCAAAATTGGTGCATAATGGTATATTATACCATATATGCACCACGCCTGGATCCTTTGGTACAGAGTACATTGGTGAAGGAGATTTCTTCCCCTGAATTAAAGGGTAACCTTTCTGGAACTGAGATGGTGGCCTCTGGTGGTTGGAAGTGGCCAATTTGGGTCCTGGGGTCCTTTTGGCCATTTTTGGGATTGTTGAGATTGCAGCCAAAATTGGCTCAGGTGGGCCCACCTGGCCTTGGGGGCTGGTGGACTGCCCCCTTGGCCCCTTTTGTCCTCATTGGATTTAGGCCAAAAGGGTCCTAAGGGTCCCACGGATCATGGGCTGTAGAGGCCGGAGACCCTATAGTCAAAGGGGTGGGGCCAAAGGCCCTGGTGATGGCTAGAGGGTGCAGACACCCCTGGAAGACCAGATGGACCTTCCAGGCCCAAAACAAAGGTATTGGACTGGGGGCTGGTGAGGTGGAAAATTTGCCAAAAGGGCCAATGGTTGCAGGATGTGGCCAGTGAGAGGTGATATGGCCCAAAGGGCATAAAACACCAAAATGGTCCAATTTTCCATAAAACTGATGACATGGACAATTGGCCATAAAATGGGATCAGGCTATATTTTCCATAAAATCCCATTGGGGGGTGATTACCCATGGTTATGACACTACTAAAAATGTTGCAAATTCCTGTTTCACCACTTTGAAGGCTTTATTGAATGTTGAAAGGGGTATGTATAGAAGCTATGTGGCATGGGACAATTTGTAAAGCAGTAGACAAGGTTTTTTAAAGTTTATTATTAACCTCTAATGCCCATAATCATAAATTTAGAAAAAAAAAGAATATCTGACTAATTAAGGCTTGTAATGGCTTGTTTTGACACAAAATTAATCTTTTTGGCATGTTTTGGGATTTCAAGATGTTTTTCCATGGAATAGTACTTTAAATTCCTCAAATATCCTATTGAGGACAACTTCTAGATTACATAAGAAAACCTCTGAAATTGGCTTCAAGAGGAGCTCTGGGGCTTTCATTACATATTAAAAGGGGAAACTTGCAGTTTTATAGGTATATAAGCACGTTCATAAGTATATATAAGGAATAAGAATCCTTTTTATCAGTTTATCAAGCTAATAAACATAATAGCCTAAGATTAATCTGAAATAAATGAATAATTTAGACCTCTGAGAAATTGTTTTAATTGAAAAATTGATTTTTTCCATGTTGTGGGATGGCAATGGTTTTTTCCCACAGAGTAAACATTCCAAAATTGAAAAAAAACTCTTGAGTTTTTCTTGGAGATATATTCCCACCATATCCACCACACTTACATTAATTGGTAATATTAGGGCTCAATTTGATTCCAACCATGTTTCAAGTAATAGATTATGCTTTTAAAATCTTTTAATTAAATTATGGATAATTTAGATAATATTTTGGTGTAAAATACAAAATAGATAATGGATTCAAGTCTCTAAGGTCTGAAATTTAAACCAAAAAGATTTTTTTTTCCATGTTTTAGGACTTCAAGCTTGTTTTTTCAATTTTGTATTTCTTTTAGCTATTTATTCCCCATAAATAGGATATTTATTCTTGGCCACTCCTTATCCAGAAGAATATTTTGGGTTATTTCCAACTAAATGAGAGAAAATCTTACTTTATGCTTCCTTATCTTTTCCCTTAAATCAATTTTTTCTATTGCTATTACGGTATATTATTGGGTGAAAAAAGTCCAAAAACATGGCTCATTGCTTATTTTGACTCTTATCCTAGCTTCCTTTACTACCTTTAATAAGAATAGCTTGTTTTAAGAATAAATCCTATCAATCTTTGGTCTAATTACCAGGTATTTTTAGATAAATTCCTTTTGGAAGTGTCAAAACTCTCTATTGTAATTATCGAGAGTTCTTTAAAAGAAATATTGTTAAAGTGTCCCTACCCCTTTCTCAAATTGATAAATAATACTTTCATGCATCAAAAGAGAGTGTAAAATAGCTGTAAATTACCTTCATAAGCTCACTAAAAACTACTTTAATTAAATAAAATAATAAAGAAATATGAGAAGAAAAACTACTCACTGATTATTGAGACTGATTAATTCTTAATTCTTTGGAAAAATGATAAAAAATTAGCTAGATTCTTCATTATGTACAGCCCATCATCCATTGATATATAAGTAATTAACTAATATCAAGGAATTGTGACAGGTTTCTCACAATATGAAATCTTTTTCATATTCTCTTGGGTAATATAGCTTTGTTTAAATAACTCTTAATTCAGAATTAGCTAAATAGAAAAGGGGGATCTAATATCAAAAGAGTTATTGGTATATGTACATATGAGAAAAGCTTTCAGCTATCCTTGAGAATACTTTTGGAGTAATTTTTGTCATTTAAAGTAAAGGAATATCTATATAAGTGAGAAGATTGAATTAACTTAGAAGGAAAGCTCTGTAAGCTTCAATATTTAAGCTCTAGCAGCTACTGTGACAAAATGATCTGAAATTAAACACAAATCCTCAAGCTTTGGGTATACAAATAATCTGGGGGAAGTTTCAGTACGCCAGAAGATTTCTGAGGCTTTGTATCAAAGAAGGAATTTCAATTCGATACAGTCAAATCTTCATGGAAAATTAGTCTAGAGTTTTTGGAAATCTATGCAGAAAAATATATCGCCGTCTTTTATTTCATATATAATAATTTTCAAAGGATCTCTACATGCACTGAAAATATTGTCATAGTACCCATCAAATGATTGGGTCTGATTTTAACAACCCCTTTCTCAAATAATTATTCAAAATCTCATCTTTCAATATTCTACATGATCATGGCTTCTATGTGGGTTGAATGGTAGGATAATCCTCAAAAAGGAAGGTATTGGAATTAGCTTAAAAAAACCAAAGAAAGCCTTCATAGTTAAATCTTATTTTCTTCTGTGGATAATATTAGAAAATTTTGAATAAATTCTATTCAGCTGTCTAATGGTTATTCTTTCTAAATAAGATGATCCCCACACAAAAAAGTGCAAAATTGTCATAAATACAGACCATTAGGCACACTCTTGTAGTGCTTATCACTCTCTAGTCAATCATAAAAACACACTAATTAAAGTTATTACTGAGTTATTTTTATAAAAACAACATTCAAGTACAAAAAAATCATGAGAAGAGTTGATTATGATTCCAAATAAATGCTGTAAGGAATTGTATAAGCTCATTGGGTTGTTTAATAAAACATAAAGTTGAGGAAAATGGCTAGCAATCCTCCTATATCAAAACAAATATGGCACTACTTCTAAAATTACTTGAAGACCATTTGTACTAGAGCTTATAGGCTATAAAAAAAGTACTTCACCAGAATATACCGATTAATATAATAATTAATAAAAACTAATTCTAAGATCATACTAATTAATATCAACAATTCATCTCATGATAAAAACAGATAATTTTAGTATAATAACATATTTATTGAGGTGTTTTTCTCTAGAAATTAAGGAATGAAAGGCACCACAACTCTCAACGTACTACAATTTATATGAAGTTAAAATATTATTCAAGAAAAAAAAGGTACAATTTTCCAATGTAAATGATTTTTTTATTCAAAAATTTCTTTAAATAATTTGTTTCATGTTCTCCATACCTCGAATGAGCCATTTCATGTATTATTTTCACAGTTTCTTTACTTCATAACCAGATTCTTTTCAATATTTTGAAATACTTTCTTTTTTTGCTTATGGTGTTTTTCCTACTGATTCTTTGCTAGATGATTCAAAGAAAGACTCAGAGATTCTGTTTAATTCCCGAAGTTTGCCACTTTTTGGTCAAGACTTGTTTTAAAATGACTTTATTAATACCTTTTAGCTTCATAATATGTATAAATACATTAAACTAAGTACTTTTGAGCAAGATAAATGGGAGAAAACCCAAATAGTATTCACCTATATATTTACAGAAAAATAGCATAAATCCAAGCTTATTGAGGTCAATTGAGATTTCCTATATTTATTTCAATAAGAAATATACCGCATGAAATTGTATATATTATAGGTTGACTAAAGTTTAATTATTTCGTTCAAGAATAAAATAATATTCAAAAATATGTTACTAAGATCAATGATTTATGATTTTTTTTTGTAAAAAAAACTCTCTTTGATTCTCAATCTTGAGTTTTTGGCTTAAATATATATATATATAAATTACACCAAAAATAGAACTTAGTATGGTATCAAACCAAAAGAGTGGAACAAACATCTTTTGCCTTTGTCAAACAAAACAAAGGGGTAATAAGGTCAAAAACACCAAAAACAGATCATGTAAAATACAGTTTGTAAATTTTATCATTTGACAGAATAAAATTTTATTTTACAGAATATATTATTCTTATTGTGATCCTGAAAGCATTTAAACCTCTATTTGCTATACAGACTCCGATTACTTTATTTAAATTTTCGTCTCATTATCTTTCAAAATTTTGTATAAATCTCAAATAACTAAATCAATTTTATGATAAAATTAATTAAATCTTGTTGCTATGAGTGATTACTAAATATGTCATAGTATAAGTTCCCACTATGTCATTAATATTGTTGTTATATCTGTTCCTGTTGCTATAAAAGATCGTTCCTCATTCAAACAAAATTACTTCATGTTATTTTAATTTTGAACTTGTAATTACAACATTTAAAGAGGATTAATTCTCTTGGAATTAATCCTCAGAGCTCTTACAAAAATATATTTTTTTACAAATTAAAATTACTACATTTTATTTTGAAAATATTATTGCTTTCAAAAAACTTACTTTTGAAGTCTAAATTCCAACAGTACTCTATTTTAAATCAAGTGATGCATCTATTTATTACATTTAAATAGAATTCCACTTCTGATTAATTTATTAAATTCTTAGTATTTTAGTCTGGAAGCCACGAAAGAGGCGCCAGCTAACACTTATCACAAACAAATAATAAATAATAAGTCTATAGAGTCTGTGAAGATCTGACTAATAATAAATATTAATTTTCACTTCTCATCAAAATAATTTAGTTTTTAGAATGGCTTCCTGATGTAAAATATTTTATTTGGATAATGAAGGAGGGCTATTTAATAGTACTATTGAAAATTACTTATCATCAATGGAGAAGAATTAACCATAATGCAGCCACTAAAAAACCTAAAAAAAAAAAATTAATTCTCACCCTCCGGGTAGCTTCTACATTTTTGATAAAATACCAACCAAATCACATAATATATATGTATTTTCTACAGTGGGCTATCCAATTATACCACCCAAATTCTTTTATCACATACAAATCAGAATTTATCAAGAGATTTCCCTTAAAATAAGGAAGATAATATTTTACAAAAAGTAGAAAATAATTTTAGTCAGTAAAGTTTATGTATACTTGAATGCGATAGCTTGAAGCAAATAAGAATCTGGTAGATCCCACTTTTGGGCCCTGAGATTTAAAAACTGAAAAATCTATCAATTATTTGAACTTACAATCCTGAAGTATCAGATTTGACTATGAAAATAATGATAAAAATTATTCTTAATTTAATTATTGTACTTTTAATGCTCTGATTCTGAAAGAAACCTCACTCTCATAATATTAAAAGTTAATATTATAAATAATGATAGTAAGTATATATCAATTTAATAATAATAATATTATTAATATAGCAATAATAATGGTAAAATTATTCTAACTGAAGTAATTTCATGTTGAAACAACTTACTTAAAAAAACTATAACATTATAAAGATAGATAAAATTTTATGTTAAAGAAAAAATAACAATATAAGAATACGTACTTCTTAATAAAAAACTGTTATTATTCTAACAAGGAATCAAAAACAGTATTCCAAGGATAATTTATAATTAAACCTTTCAGAAATACAAAAAGAAGTTGATTTAAATTGAGAAAATAGACTTAATAATATAAATGAAATTATCAATTTATGATAAAATTTTGTTATTTAAAATAACAATTTAAAAGACCTTTTTTATTTAAGTTAAATTAAAAAAATAGATTACAATGATTGTTATAATTACTTAGCTAATTTATTATATTATATTAATTCTGGGTTGAACTATGGGATTTTTGATGGTATTGGACAATCTTTCAATACCAAATGAATTCCTCCAAGTTGACCATGAGTACCACTATGAATTAACACATCAATAAGACTATAAATTATTTCAACTTATATTATTAGGTTTCAATAACACTAAATTTAATCTTATAACCAGGTTCAGTTTCTATTTTTGGAGATTAAAAAGCTGAAAAAGAATTTAAGATAAAATAAGAAGATCAACGGTGCCAATTATATTTAATTCTAAATTATTTTATATTATATTAGTTTATAAAACAAATTTCTCTTTAGTTTATAACACCATTCTTCAAGAATTAGTGCTATTTCAAACTTTTTTCCCAATTTCTAATAATGTGAAAACCTTTTACAGTTCCATGAAAAACTTTCCCGATCTTGGCTTAAATATATCTCTACACTTAAAATATCATTATTCATAGTTTTCAGGATTTTCAAAAGTAAACAAAAAAGCTTTACTTATGAAGTAATTGTAATCTTAATTTTACTATAGCAGGAAATGAGTCTGTTTTCACTATATGTAAATGTCATTCAATTTTCTGTACTTGAGGAAAATGATTGTGTTTATTTAGGCTTGGTGTGGACACCTCAATGCCTCCAATCATTCTCAAAATCTATAAGTAAAAAAATTGTTTTACTCATGGGAAACATTTGAATTTTCACTTTGGTAGATTTTTGAGCTTAACTATTAATTTAATATTGAATAAGCTTAAATTTACTTTAATTTTAGCTTATTGATGAGTTTAAAACTTCAAAACTAATTCAAAAGGCTATCTTCAACTTATTTTGGATGAAGAACCTTAATTAAGGTTGGCTAAATTTAAAAACCACTCTATGCAGATCCAAAAATCTGGGCCCCTGGCATCTTTTTCCACATTCCCTTTTCCTGACCCTTCCTTGTGGATATTTCCCATTTTTTTATTAAAGGCCATAATATGGTATTTTAACTTAGTGTGGAAAAAGTGCCTTCAAGATTTACCACCTGAATGGTAATTTCAAGGGTAACTCCAAAGCACCACACCACAGCTTAATTTTACCACTTTTTGGTAAGTTAAGGTATAAATTGTGTATATTCATTTCAATTTAACCTTAATAAGGCTTAAAAGCTCTTAAAAATACTCAATCTTACACTAAACTTCTATTTTTGCCTTTGTAGGTCAAAATATTGAGTGTATGGCAAAATACCCTATGGTATGACCCTAGGTAATGCTGGATGGAGAATGCAGAGAATACAATTGTGCAGTCATACTATCATTTCAATTTATCATTTGAAAATTAATTTAAATATTTCTATATTTGGATAACATTTAACTTGATTATTTTTAATTTCAAGTAAAAATAACTACCAGCGAGGAATTTTGTGAGTCCTTTGGGAAGGTAGAATATTCCTCAGGGCTCATATGTACCATCTTTTATATAGTGTTATTGTAGGATCTTTACCATAAAATTGACTCATGAGGCTTAAAATCAATTCAAATCCTGTTTAGAATTTGATTACTAATCAATTGAAAGATCAAAGTCCTCCATATGTGTTCTGTACAGCTCCAACAAATTTATCAATCAGAGAACTCCATATGTGTTCTTTGTATCTAATAAATGGACCAAAAAGATTCCCCCATGTTATTTCTGTACAGCTTCAGAAAAATACTGTCCATCAGAGAAAATCTACACAATCCATCTCTGAAAATATCAAGATCTGGTTTCTGACTAGCTTTGGAAACAAAATGGCTGTATTGAACTTGTTTAGCCATAAATCAACACCTATAGTGAGATTTTTCACTCTATCAGTTTGGTAAGAGGTTATCCACCTCTTTCCACCTTGATTTGAAATAAAAGCAGGCTTTCCAACCCTTTAAAAAAACTCCATCATCTTATAATAAAAATTCTGAAATGGCTAAGCTGGTTCAAGTGGTAATTTACCCTCATAAATATAAATATAATAATAAAGTTGATCATTGTACTAATTACTATGATAAAAAAGTTTATTATTAGTAAAAACTGGGCTTTCAGATTACCAATCACTGTTGTTATCCAATACTAAAGTTCTTATATTATTATATATCAAATTGTTAAATTTCAAAATCATGATTGTTGGAGCATTTCACCGTTGAAACGGTACTTTCTCCTTTTATTATTTGTACTTTTCATTTAAAATACTTTTCATCGAAGCAAAGTAAGAATACTTTTATGTGTTTTCTTATTGTACATATTTTACTAAAAAGCACTGTACTCTTTAGTATTTAAAGAGACAGTACTTCGTTGTAACTTACGATATGATGATAACATATAAATTAATAAAAAAAGATAGAAAATAATTAATATCATTGCCGTCGTCGTTGTCTTGTTATCGTATACTCAACAATGATTATACGTATGAAAAGTCCTCTTCTGGATCAAATTTAAGGAACCCTGGAGTTCATTGAATGCTTATATCTAATTTATGTGATAGAATATGATCAAAATTACCAGAGGTTGATATAAAATAATTAGAATATGGTAATTTAATCGCTAATTTTCTATAATAGCCCTCAATATTTGAAAGTCTCATGAGAATCAAATTCAATATTTCACACCAAATTTGAAATCAAAATTAATCTGAAACAAAATTATTAGGAAATTGAGAAGCCATGTTCACATTAAGAATATTAGCATTAATGAGACAAAAGAGGAAATTTGGGCGTTCTTTGCAGACTCTTGTATAAAATGATAAGGGTGAGTGCCAAGTTTCAAATATGAGCTACCCCAGCTTTTTGAAGGTAGGTCAATAAAAAGCTACAAAACTGTTTGGAAGTTAAATCAAATTTATTAAATTAGGGAGTGAGAAAATATAAAGAGAGCCACTTAGTTTCAAAAAAAAGATCAAAATCCTCAGAAGTAGATGAAAGTGGTTTGAGAAAGCTATGAGGAAAATGTAGAAAGATCTGGAATAAATTTTTCCTGTTAACTATAGAATGTATAAATTATTACTAATAAACCATAATACTAAACTAATAGTAAGACTTGATGTTCTAGAACTCTCAACTGAAATTAAAAACATTAACGACCCAAGACCCATTTAATCAGAATTTTTGGCTTAGGATAATAATAAAATTGATGACACTTAGAGAAACTCAAAGTTTGCATCTGATCAGAATCTTTCAATTTTTGAAGTGTAAATATTGAAAAAAAAATGGCTTATAGAAGATATTTTTATATTAAATTAGACATCAAATCATTCATCTTATAAGCAAGCTATTTGAATACAAGGAAATTTATTCTATTTCTTAGAAAATAATCTATCTTCAAAAAATGCCCCTCAGATTAACTCAATACAGTAATAATCCAAAGGCAAAGAATTCTAACAAGCTCGAATTCTCCATAATCACACCAGGAAAAGCTGTGTGTCACTTTTCAGAAAGTGACCCAGAGTCACATTTCTTTCACAAGTGGAACTACTTCCGGGAAAGTCGCTCTCCTGTCAGAGTTAAATGACCACCCATATCACTTTCCTATCAATGGTACATCACTATCAAATTCACTGGAATTTCAGAGTTACATTAGTACAAAAAACTGATTAATATAAAAATGGGAGAGTAAATATCTCTTAATTTATTCACTATATGCATAAATTCATGGTGAATATTTTAGATTCCCATTTTAAACATATTCATATGCTAATTCACAACATAAATATTGATGAAAAATCAGTGTTTTTAAATTAATATTAAGAAATAATTAAAGGAATATTCATTGTTGATCCAATTCCTTGTGTTCATGTAAAGAATCAGCCAAAAAATATTCTCATACTGAAGATCTACAAAAAGTTCATTTCTACATGAATCTTGATGTTCAAAATTTGTAAAGTACCTGTGATTTCCCACAAGGTGGAAGTTAAATTTAGAGATTATGGGTCTAATTTCCTTTTTTGACCAATTAATAGCAATATAATTTCATATTTTTTATGTGTGTCTTAGATTATACCTTGTTCCTATTCTTTGAGAAATCTGAATTTATTGTGATTATGAATCTCCAATTCTGAAAAGTTTATGTGCCTATATAGATCTCCTGGTAAAAGGTTCTTCTTTCCTATGAAATTGGAAGGTTTTCTTTGCATTTAAATATATCTCAAATGGACTAATATTTTATATTAATGATATCTTTTGATTATGGATGTATTTTTGAAGTGGTACATCAGCTATATTTCGTTGGTACCTTTTAATGAATAAGTTATATTCAACCTTCCCATATTCATCTTTCTCATTCTCCTCGGTGGCAGAGTTTGTCTCAGGTTTCTCATATATAGCTAAGTTCAAGATTAATTTAATGTAATAATGAAATATGGGCCCTTTGGCGAAGTACTTTCCCAAACCCTTCCACAAAGTGGTGTTAAAATAAAGAAAATTCACCCCCTTTGGGCCAAGAACTGGGTAGTTTTACAAGGATTTTTAGATATTTATATGGTCTCAGGAATCTCAGAAATTATTTCATAAGAGAATAATCAAGTATAATATATATAAATAGGCTCTTGTTGAAAGGATTCGGCCCCAGGTGTTCCACCAAGCAGGATTTAGATTCAATCCCAAGCACCCCCCTTGGGTGGGACATGGATGCTTATACATTTCTCGAGAGGCATTTATACGGCCCCAAAAAGTTCATTCATGATTTCATGGGATTTAAATCCATTTTAATAAGTACAGAAGGTCCCTTTAGAAAAGTATTTTTCCCAAAGCCTGTGCAAAAGTGGGGTTTATATTCAATCAAAATTATCCCTCTTGTGCTAGGACCAGGGTGATTTTAAATTGTTTTAGAGGAATATATATTTCACCGGGAATATAAGCTTTAATTTCATGAAGGTGTAATCCCGTTTAATTATTAAAAAGGATCAAGGCTTCTTTTGCAAAGTGTTTTTCCCAAGTCCTTCTGAACAGAAGGGTTCTCATTTAATCCAGCGTACCCCCTTTCAAGATAAGAGCTGGGTGTTCTAAAGGGGTTTTAAGGAAATTTAGATGACCTCAGGGTGTTTAATTAGGATTTCAATTAATCATAATCCAGTTGAAATTTTAAAAATTCTCCTTTTAGCCTGTACTTTGTTCCAATCTAGCGGGAAAGTGAACTTTAAATTGAATTAAGAGTTCCCGAAAACGGGTCTTATTTCTTGACAGTTACCCCTCGAGAATTCAGAAGCTGAAATTTTACTATTTATATATATCAGACAATATTAATTTATTTGAATTTGTAGGGATAAACTAAATCCTATCATACAAATATTCTTATACGGAGTCATATTTAATGATAAATATATATTAACAAAAACAACCAAGTATCATTGATAATGAATTTATTCCTGATTTTGTTGGATTAATTGGAGGTTTATGTTAATGTGACTTTGATATTCTTGAAAAGGGACATAGGACTTTCGGATTCTCTCAAATTCAAATTACTGTGAACTAGAATTACTTCATACTTATTTCCAAGTGAAACAAAAAATGAACTTATTCAGCATTCAAAGTGACTTAGAATGACTTTGTGTAAAGTGAGGTCAATATGGAACTGGTTTAGATTCTGTGATTCTAGACAAGCCTAATGTTCTTAATTAACATCCTTTATCTCATTAAATATTTTCTTTCAAGAAAGTAAGTTTTCATAACTTTTCAAAATTTGAAAATTATATTATTCAGTTCATCTTAGAATTCCAAGAAGGTGAAAATTCTGAATTGTGAGGGCTCAAGATAATAAAGTACAAATAAGTGTAAGAAAAAAGAGTAAGATAATAATATTGATTGAAACTTCATTAAAGAGGGGGAAAGATATTAATTATGAATAAGGGAAAATTAAATTAAAAGATAGTTTTGAAGAAGATGAATTCAATGAGTAGTTTCATTTACAAAGTATCCTCAAAGAGATGAATTAACCAATTCCCATGTCAAAATTCACAATACCACTAGAAGAGCCGGAAAATATTTGTGATATTTTTAAGAACTAATACAAACTTCTGTTTTTAATTAATTTCTATCATTTCTCTGTTTTTCTTCATGGATTGTCATTTTATATTGTAAAAACAAGTACCCTATTTGTAATTGAACCCTGGCCCTTTTTAAGTAGTACTATTCCATTGAGATTCATCGAGTCATCTCAGCTCTATTTCAATGCAACATTAATCCATTTATAACCGGCCTTATTAGGAGTTTTTGTAATACCGCCTACCCAAACCTCTGTGAAGACATATTTTGAATTAATTTGGAAGTATATAATGTGGGTCAGTACTTGAGTGCATTCATAGTATTTTATTTATATTGAGGTGGCCTGGCTGATCTTAGTTTCATTTTAATTGAGACATAAGCCATTTTATTGGACTTTTTCATGGTGTTGCATAGCAATATTTCCACAAAAGTCAGAATCTATATTAAGGAACACATACCCCATTTTCACACATAAAAGGTTATTCCTGCAGTATTCTAGTTCAATTTAGATGTCACAGGGTATGTTATCTTTTCTTTACATGAAACTTAATAATTCCTACTAAGATCATGTTGGTGTTTTGAATGGCACTAGCTAACCATAATTCTTCAAATACCAATTTTTGTTCATTCAAAAGAAGACCATGGAAACTAGAACGAATATTTTTTGCACAAAAAATTCGGTAAAGGGAAAGAATTTCAATATCATAATATAAGTATGCTTCTACTTATTAATACTTTCTCTTAAATTATAATTAAAGCATAATATAAAGGGAATCTTTAAGCAGTAATGTGGTCCAGGTAATGGCTGAGTGAATCCATAGTGTTTTTACTCTTAATTTCCAATTTTGTGAAAGTGACAAAATTTAAAGTTTTAAATATTTCAAGATGATTTAAGAGTAAGAATTAAGTGAAATTGGGGGGATCTGATAGTGATTTTCAATCACTTCCTGAAAAGTGACATAAGCTTTTTCCCAGTTTTTGTTTGGAGAATAACTCAAAAATATAGGTAAAAAATGAGTAGATAATTCAGAAAAAGTATCAGAATTGGTCTTGATAGATTTTTTTATTATGGTGAGTAGAATTCCTTCCAGTCCAAATTAGCTGTAAGCTTCGATCACAGCATCTAAAATAAATTTAAGAGCTACAGCGGAGAAAAAAATAATTTTCTGTTTTCGGAAATTCCTTCAAGATTTGTATTGAGTCTTCCATTTTTCTTATGAACTTAAATCTTCCCATACAAGCACCTGTTTGAATAATAATAACTTATGTGGGAAGGGGAGTTAATTGAAGCCCATATTACAGATTTAATTTAGTTTTGTTAGCAGCTTACCATATGTTTCAAAATACTCTCCCATAGTAGATTATTTTCTCCAGAAAAGCCACGTCCTGCTCTTAAAATTTTTCTTTTTTATTGTAAACATTTTAGAATTATTTGGCACGTTAAATAATAATATCAAAGAATGGTACCAAATTCAAACATCTTGAGAGATTTGCTGAAAGGGAAAACCTGGTTATTTTATCAAGGTTGTTTTTGCATGAACTTTAATTGATTAATAAAATATAACTAAAGAGATTTTTTGCGTGAGAAGCGTTTGAAAAAGTGTTGAGTTAGTATATCAAGTTTTTGAAGACCTATTTTGAGCAATTTTCCTAACCAGCGCTATAATATGTAAAATCTAATTTATCAGATTGTCAAAAAAATAAAATAAAAACATATGAAAAATTAAAATATATGATTATTTGAATTATAATCCCCAAATTATTTATCAGCTGCAGTTGAGTGAGCTACAGCACTGTTATAATTTGAATTATAAAAATTTATCAATGGAATAATAAATAGGGCCAAACTTAACAGCAGAAAAATCAAATTGAAAATATTAAAGAATTTAGTTCTTGTTGGGAAACACATCTGGAGAAATATGTGTCTTATTAGAAATAAAAATTGTATGAAAATCACAATTATTCATCTTTAAATTTGATTTATCATTTTAAATTTACCTTTGATAAAATAAAATATACCTTATCATTCTCTAAAATTTAATCCTGAAAAAAACTCAAATGAATTTTTGTGGAATGGAAAAGCTCCATATAGTTTATGAGCTAAATTATGAATTCAGAAAATACAAAGAAAACAAGGTCAGAATGCCTCATAGGACCATAAGAAAACAATAAGAAATGAAACTCATTTTTTTTATTTATATTGGAAAAATTGGATATTGAAGAAAAGTAGAAATTAAGTGGGAAAGCCTTTTAGATGCTGGGGGAGAAGAAGAAAATAGAAAAAAATGATTTTGCTTTTTTTTCTAAATATTCAAAAAATAAAGATCAGAATACCAGTCCAAAATTCTTCATAGAGGGAAAGAAAGAGATTTAAAATAAAAAAATACACCTTCAGTTTGTTCTTTCATTAAAAAATCAAAAATATATACTTGGAATGGATCTTGGAGGTTAACAAAGGCAAATGAAATGAAATAAAATGATATTTTTTAATTGAAAAACTCAAAAATAGAAGGATAGTTGGGATTATTTTCTGAGGCTGATAGGTGAGCACAAAGAGGAACCAAATATGAAAATATATTTTATATTATTTGTGATAAAAAGAAATAATCATTGGAGGAAAAGAGTTGGGACTTGTAAACAGGTACCAAATTTTTTTTCACCAGATAAAAATGAAAATTGCAAAAACAAATAAGAAACTATCATAATAAGATTTTCTCAAAAAACCTGTGGATTATCAAGTTGAAGTTATAAAAAAGTGAATATGCATAAAATCTAAATTTATCCAGTGTCAATTTTAAATGAGCTTAATAAAAATAAATCTCTCTCAAAATTAATAACCAATTTGTCAAGAAAAAAGTTTTAGAATAATTAATTTGAAAATTAAGTCAAAAAAGAATTTGAGGCTCATAAAAAATCCTTCAATGAATTATGACTTTCTTGAGAATATGATTACCACAAGATCTGAAGCACACCAACTTCATTTTTAATTTGCATTCATAAATAACCTGGAAAACAATTAAGAATTTCATTTGGATTTTTGAAATATATTATCTATTCACAATAATATGACAGAAAAACAGCATGGGATCGTTCAAAATATAAATAAGTCAGTGGATATTGGTTAAAAATAGATATCATCTGGACAGTTTATATAAATTCATTACTTGGTACGAACTAGCATAATAAGCTGAGTCAGGCACCTTAATAATTATAGATTGGAACATTTTTAATTTAAAAAATCAATTAAACGTTTTTTGGTTAGATGATAACAGTAGAGAAAAATATAATCAAGTTTTTTGAGAAATATCCTAGTTTTTTTAATGTTCAAGATCTACCTCACTATCATTTTGTATAGTTTGAAATAAATCTATTGGGCTACAATAAGCTTATTAAATGAATCCTAGGAGTACTTACTTATTGGACTAATTAGAATATCTTCAGGTTTTTATTTTCACTCTGCGAGGTAATATAGGAAATATTATTTATTAGAAGTGACTTGATGACTCTTTATGCACATAGTATATCTGAACCTTGAATAATTCTAAGTATTCTTAATTACCCTATTTATTTGCGCATTTTATCAATAAAAAGTGTTTGAATTCCCATTTCTAGAATTATTTGAATGTATATTTGTTTAAATTTTGGATTTCTTTGGGAAACTTGAGGACTGTAAACAGTATTAGAAAGTACTTGAAATACTGAACACAATGTGAAACATAAATGCTTCAGCTTTGATTATGATATATTATCTAGATCACTGTCTTGATAGATATATGGAAGCATGAAAATTTTCTGAGGCTTGAGAAATTGATTTTGATAAAATATTGAAGTATTGAAGATTTTTATTTAAGCTCAACCCCATATGAATATTGTGCAGAAAACAGGCTATCTGCTAATGTCTCTCAATAAATTATTTTGGTAATTATCTCTTTCTGCAATAGTGAAAGTATTAATTTTGAAAAGGATTGAATAATAAATATAAATGCAATAAGCGGGTGAATATTTGAGAAAAATTGTGTTAGATTTGGAGAACTTTTTCTACAATGGTATCATATTTTATAAAAACTGAACAATACTTATAAGAAGATTTGTTTCTTTAATAATTAATGTGTTTAATTGTCAATTTTCATGATTTGGGTCAAGAAAACAAAGCTTTTTGGTACTTCAAAACTCACATGTCGAAGGTTATGGGATTTGTTCAGTTCCAGAAATTAAATTCAGGATCTGCTAAAAAAAGAGACTTGGTATTTAAACTTCAAAATTTTTCATGTTTGAGTGCTACCTTATGTAAAAAAACATAGGTCTTTCTTTAATTGAGATTTTTAAAGCTTTATGACCTAGTAATTTTTCTCACTTTGAACTCAAATAAAAGAAAATATTTGGCTTTTTAGGAGAAAAAAGTTCTAAAATTAGATTGCAATTTCAAACAAAATTATCAAAAAAAATATTTTCAGCATTTTGAACAAAATTAAAAGAAAAGCTTGAGTTTGGAAAGATTATTAATAATAAAATAAAAAGAAACTGTTCATAATGAGATTGCACTTTTGTATTTTTTTGTAATGGGTAAAAAGTGAAGAATTATAAAAATCAAGTTGGTTTGTCAGGCACTGAATTCAACCCAGACCCTTCCTTGATGCTTGGCCTGGTAATAATTCATGCAATAAGTTTTTTTTATGTGGCTTGTAACTTTAATGAGTAATAAGCTGGTTATGCGAGAAGTATCAAAGACATGACTGACTGCCTTAGATGCAACTCACTAAATCCTTTAGTTTGCAGAAAAGGTCAAGCAAAGCCCAAGTGGCTATTTCAAAAAGTAGGGCATTTGGATCAGATTGTTCAAGTATAATGCACAAAACTGTTTCATTTTAAGTTATTATTGGAAAAAAATGAAAGGCTCCCAAATTTCTGTTTTATTGGAGCTATAAAATTCCATGGTTTGATAACTTGTTTTTTGCATAAATGAAGCCTTGTTTCATATGGCTTTGTGTTGGAATCATTAAGATAGGTGCCATTCCAAGATTTATTTTTGTTTTTTGCCTCTTTAATGAGCGAAATTTTATAAAATCGTGACCAACTGAATTTTTGAGGATAGGTGGTTGCCATTGATGAGGTTTCATCCATTGGCAACGCCATTCCAATAGCCCTGATGAAATTTCAATCGTGCTCAATCCATCCATTTCCCGTGCCACCAGCTCTACGAAGCCGAGTTATCAGTCCTTCAATCCAGCGGCCATCGAATCTAGTCTGTGCGACTATGAGCAGCCTCAAAATCTTCCAAAATCTCAATAGAAATCGCTTCAATATTTCTTTCAAGAGGCACTTGACATCGAACCTAATTCATCAGGCTTCTCAGGATGCTTTGGAGCAAGCTTGCAATGCTTTCATTATCCGTTACAAGCCGACTCCAAGAATAGGACCATCCCAAGAGGACAAATTGGAATCCAAACTTGCTGATATCACAGTTGCCATCAAAGACATATTTTGTATCAAGGGGTCCATCACTAGTTGCGCTAGTCTTATGCTCAAAGGTTAGAGTCGCTTGGCTCAAAAGCTCCTCAAGAGGGCCTTTAGCTTTGCCAGTCCTTTCAGCTCAGTATACGCATTTCTATCAGATTTTAAATCCCCCTATGACGCCCAAGTTGTCATGCGATTGAAGAAACATGGTGCCTTGATCGTTGGGAAGACAAACATGGACGAGTTTTCAATGGGGTGACTACGCTATTCAGCCCTTTGGCTTTTTGATTATACATGGATCGACTTTACTAATTGCTGTCTTTAACAGCTCTGCCAGTGTCTACTCAACATTTGGGCCAGTCGTGAACCCTCACGGTTTTTGTAAGGAGCGCAAGGTGATGATTCAACGGCGTTCGGCGGGTGGAAGTTCCGGAGGATCCGCTGCAGCCGTAGCCGGCAAGTTTTGCGATGTGTGAGCGATAGGCTTGTCAAGTGCTTTCTTCACAAGCTGATCGTTGTCTCGTACCTGTTCCAGTGCTATTGGGTCTGATACTGGTGGATCTATCCGTTTACCGGCTGCTTATTGTGGTGTGATCGGGCTCAAACCGTCGTACGGGCTTATTTCAAGGCATGGGATGGTTCAATATTCCAACAGCTTAGATACGGTGGGAATTCTTTCCAACTCCACTGAATTAATTCAAAGAACATTTGGTGCGTTTGGCTCTTGGCATACTATTCAAAAAAAATGAAGATAAATAATAAATAATTGGATGTTTGGACAATGTGTTTTCTAGCCTGCCTTGAAGGCTACGACAAGCATGATCCTACGTCTGTTTCTATGAAGACGCGCGCCCAGTCAAGTCAATTAAACCAATTGTGGCAAGATCACTATGGTCTTAACTCGATGGATTTGTCAAACCTCCGTGTCGGTGTACCTGTGGTTAGTTATGCCACTTGGGTTTATGCAATGCGTCACATTTAACATATCAGCTTTCGTCTTAAACCAAGATAGGAATATTTCACCTCTGATATATCAGAAGAAGTTTTGAATGTCTTTAGGAGTACGGTGGCTTTTTTTAGGAAAAATGGCGCACAAGTTATATCCGTCTCTCTGCCATCAACCGCCAATTGCCTAGGAGCGTATTACGTGATTGCCAGCGCTGAGGCCAGCAGCAATCTTGCTAAATATTCGGGTGTTCATTATGGTCAGCATAACCAAGACGCTAAATTATGATAATAAAAAATTATTCAGATGTTGAAGGTCGAATGACTTAAATCTACAGGACATCGAAGTATTGTCGATCTTCCTTCGCAGGCTAGCAAATCAGCTTCTCCCAGAAGTCTATATGTCGCTACCAGAACCGAAGGTTTGGGACCCGAGGTTAAGCGCCGGTTGCTATTGGGAGCCTATTGTCTTTCGGCTAGGTTTGCAGAATACCATCTTAACATGAGTGTTGACTGAGTGCCCGCTAACCTCATTTCGAAATGCTTAATAAACTATAGCGGAATGAAAAACTACTTTCTTCAAGCTCAAAGGATCCGCCTTCAAATTGGTGAGGAATTTGATCGGGTCTTTCGGTGGCCCAATCCACTGTCCACAACCAGCACCACGTTTTCTTCAAAAGGGGTTGACGTCCTCCTTACCCCACCCGCACTCAGTATCGCCCCACCTCTTTCAGAGGTGGAGAATAAAGATGCGAAAATAGTGGCGAATTGGTCGCAAGACAGGCTGCTTGTACCAACTAGCCTTGCTGGGCTTCCTGCAATTGTAGTTCCTGTTGGTAATGAAACCATAGGATCTTGCAAATGGCCTCTCAGCGTTCAAATCATTGGACAATGGGGATCTGAGAGCATCCTTTTTCAAGTTGCAAGGGCTCTGGAAGCAATAGAAACGTAAAGCTCTTTTGGTATCTAGTCAGGCAACAGCCAAAATGATGCTAGAAGCGTATAACAAATAGTACCTCAAGAATACGTGAATAACATATTGCAAAAGCCATGAATGAGTTAAAGGAATTTTTGTTTTGCAATTCTTCATATACAAGATTATTGCTATGCAACATTTAGTGCGCTCGAATCTAATCACGTCATATGCACCAATGAACGCTTTAGCCAATAAATACCAAAGTTTGGTTGAATCATGCCTATGCATCCATTTGAAGCCTTGATTTCAAAACTTAAAAGAACATCCAGCTAACGCATACTGTTGATATGCTCAACTAAACCTGCGAGGAAATGGACTTACGAAGCGCCTGCCGTCTGAAAAGATAGATTTTGCTGTCAAGAGAACGCCTACAACTGTGCAAACATACTCTTTGGTATGTCATGATAGACAGTCATTTGATTTAAGTAGGATAATAGCCAGAAGTTGAACACTCTAGTAATCCAACTAGCTCAGAACGTACAAGCTAAGGTGCATATAATCAAAATAACCATGCTGATACAGTACTAAAAAAGTCCTGATAATAACCCTTGTTTTTGGAAAAAAAATTCATCAGAGTTAAATAATCTTAAAAATTGAGAAAAAATAGAAAAATCATATTTAAAACTGCATAATTAATTTTCACAGAGTGTTTTCTTTTTGCGTTTAAAAGTCCAAAAGTTTCTCAATTTATCTTATTATCTAAAAAACCTTTAGTCAAATTTCATGTTTTTTTTTAGTGATGAAAAAGACAAAAAACCTTAGTTTGAAAAATGAAATATTCAAATTACCTAACTGAGATTATTTTTCGAAGTTTTTGACTCAAAATTCATCAAAAATGGCTAATCATTTTTAAACATGACAAACCCTTCTTTAGTTGAAGGGGGCTTCTTTAAGAACACAAAGAATATGAAAGCACTTACAAAACATAAAAAATAATGCAAAAGAAGGAAAAATATTATGATATTACTTGGTGAAAGTACTTATATGAATTGATAAGAAAAATATATTTAAGAAATAAAGTGGCGTGCTCAATGCAAACAAGAGTGTCCCCATAATGCCCAATCTGTAGTAATTTTTTCTTCAAGATATAATAGTACATTTCAAGGATGCCAATTTTCTCAGGTGAAGGTTTATTTCAAACTTCATTCCCAGGAAGAAAATTGGAGTTTCAACTTAGGGTAATATATACTGCAATATTGCACCCAAAAATCAAAGTCATAAGCTCTCTACCAATCTCATAGTTTTAGATTTCATTAATGACTATTCTTCTCAATTTAAACACTCACAAATCATCACAAATGAAAAATTCCCTTAAGTCTGCACTTCTTTCAACCAATTGCCCATCTCCACTCAAAATCTTCAATTTTGAAGTTCTGATTTTTTTTCACCCAAACTTTTTTTGAATCCTCAAAATGTCAAATGATTCTTAGTACATCCAATCAAGGTAAATTTGCAATGGATGGGATTTTACTTCAAAATTGAAAATATGCTACCATGGTGAAAGGCTATTCAAATTTTAAATAAGATGAAATCAAAATCATATGTGAAAAATGTTGCACAATTAGTGTGAGCCTTAGAGGTATTTTCAGATACCCCAAAGACCACAAATAATAAAAAAAGATACAATTATAAATAAAATAAGTTTACTTATATTATCAAAACAAGAATTAAAATATAAATATAAATTTATACACAAAAATGAAAATTTAATCATAATTTAAAAATAAAATTATATTAAAATTTAAAATTGTGAAAACACATTTTTACTTGAAAAAATTAAGTAAAAATGAATTTTCAACAAAAATACCAAAATTGAAATATTTTTGGAAAAAATTTAAATAAAAATTATTATAAATTTTTATCCTACAAATAAACATATGAAAATTATTTCACCATTGGACTCATAAAAAATAAGGTGGGGTCCCTTCTGGGTAAAATTTCTGTAACTCAACTCTAAATAAGCTTAACTTAAGTTTTTAGTATTTTCTGTAGAAAATTTGAAAATCCTCAAAGCCTTAACCTAATTCACATCAAGTGTGGTGTTGACCATCAATTTTTGTGTTAAAATTGAGGTGTTGTGTGTAGTTTAGAAGTTATGAGGAATTGAAGTATTTCCAATTGAAATGTCAAGATGTGCATGTGTATTACATAAGTGAGCTTCAATTTACATAGGAGGTATCAATTATTACAGTGGTGTACTGTTAAAACTCAATTGAATTACAATGTAAATTATAAGTATAATACATGATGTGGAATTAAAGAAAAGATAAATTGGAAGGATTAATTCTGGGAAAAAAAAGGAATATTGGCTCTAAGGGGGAGCCAGACCCCCAAATTCCTTGCTTACAGGCATGAGATGTCAAAATACACTCAAAAGCTCATTACTTTTGGCCTGGAATTGAGTCACAGGGTCTGTGTCTCAATTGATGATGAGGCTTTGATACCAACCAGGGCAGTTTTAACTATTTCCAAGAGGGTAAAACTACCCTTAAGTTAAAGAAAAAATTGTAAAAAAAACTTGAATGGTTTCAATGTCTCTTACACACATTCTGAAATGTTTTGAAGGCTTAAAACCAGGTATTACTATAGCAATGGCTGATTTAAAGGTCCAAAATGGCTAAATCCAGCCCTTTTTTGGTGTAAATTGGGGTTCAATGATGCCATAATGGGCTTTTCTGTTATCAGAGTGTTTTCCATGACTGACAAGAGAAAATTTTACTTTTTGAGTAAGAGAATCGATGGCTATAAAAGAATGTCTTCTTTTCCCCACTTTTCTCTTCATGTTAGAATCACTTCCTTTTATAATTAGTTTAAACACTGCTAAACCAATCAATAAAAGATTCCAACCACCTTTTTGAATCAGTTTAAACCTTTTAACCATGTGGAAAATAATTATAATCATTTTTACCCTTGAACCACCCCATAAGTGAATTAAAGCATCTTTCATCACTGTTAGCTTTGTCACTTTTGGGCATGTTTTCTCTTTAATAATATTTTTGAAAACTCTGTGCTATTATTGATTTCCTGCAGCTCTTTGCTCAATTAATTCCAATTGAAATTTCTTTTGTAGCCTTAAATATCTCTTGTAGAGTATTTTTGGATAAATTTTCATTTTTGGTAAAGCAATAAATCTTTATAATATCATTGTTTTATAGCTATAAAGTTAAAAACAATGAAAATTGGTTTGCTTCCTCTTAAAAATCTTATTTCATACCATTCTTAAATTAATTATTACCTTATATAAATTTTGAGGACAGGAAAAGTACTTGATTTTTTAATCAAAGTTTCATATCCACACCTTAAATTAGTCACAGTGTTGATGGTCAAAGTGTTCACACAATCAGAATGAATTAAGTTAAGCTTACTTACTTATTCCAAAAAAATTCAAACAAGAAATTTGGACCCTCAAAGCTATGAATCATTAAAAAATATAATGTAACCAAAAATTTTAGGTTTCTCAAGCTACAGAAAGTTTGATAGAGAGGAAGCTAACAGAATTCTCTCCTGTTTCTAATATTTGGTCACATTGAATGAAATACAATATTTTCCAGACAAATGAAAGAAGAATTAGTGATAATGAAAGACATATAGAACCAAATATTCAAAAAGAAAGGAATTAATTTATGTACCAAAGACCATTCTACCGCTTATGTATGAGTTCAAATTGGAAAAACCTATATACAAGACCCTATAAGGTCAATTTTTTCATATCCACTATTCATTTTCCTGCCACCAGAAATCTTAAAGCTCTCAAAATATCTTGCTCATGTAGCTCTCATGGGTTTTAATCAAAATTCAGAAAGGAAAAAGCCTGAATTTTCCATATTGTGAGATTCATCTCAGAGATAAAACTAATTTATGTGGAATTTGGTCCCTCCACATATTTAAAATATTTAACCTTAATAAATATAATTTTCAAAAACTTCAAGGGAGTTCATTAAAAGGTATTTGGAATTTCTTCAAAGAATTTTTGATTCATTTTGGACTATTGAGGAATCATTTTCTGGGCTGTTTTACCAATAATTTAGGGTTTTTGAAAAAGAGGAAAAAATTCATAAAAAATTTGTAAAAAAAGAATTATTTTTGTTTCTTTGTAATAATTTTAATGATTTTTCCTAATGATAAGTATTAATTCCTTCCCCCATTGTATCAAAAACAATTTATAACCTTATAAAGTAACAGAACTTGATGATAATTGAGATGAATTTCAAAAATCTCTCCAGAAGCCATTAATAATAAACTCACAGATACTTGAATTAATTAATGGATTATTTTGTTTTCTTTTTGACCAACAGAACCCCAAATTGAGGAAAATATTCTAATTTAAGCACTTTAGAGACTTATTATATCACTAGTATTTGAGTTTCAAGCTCACATGGAAACTTTTGTAGGTTTAAAAAATACAAAAATGGCCATTTAAATATAAGATATTTATACTTTGGGATACATATACAGGACAAAATTGAAAAAACAAATAATATACCCTTAATATCTATTATAATTCAAGAAATTATACTAATTATTAACTCAAAAGGATTGAGCTTAATTCAAAGAAGAATGTGCCAAAAGTAGATAATGTATCAATATGTAAAGAGATCACATTGGGATATAGTTCAAATATGAAATAATAAGTATTGTTAAAGACACAAGGATATTAGTATTTTGTCATTAAAGTTTAAAATAGAATATTATGCCACCTGTTTTATTTTCAAAATAATAATATGAAATAAGTTTCTAACTTTATAGATAACCACATTATTTGGCCCATAAAGACCTCTCAAAAAACAAATAAAGTATAAGGTTTGACTATGAAACAATAAGTAAATATTACAAATATTTCACTTATTTTACTATGAATGTCCTGATTAATTTAATGAATAAAATTAAGAATAATTATAATCATGGAATAAAACTATTATATTATTAAGTAAATATATTAATATATAATGATTAATATATTTGAAGCTCTTTATTACTGTTACCAAGAAATAATAAAGGAATACAAAACTTTTTTTTAATAATAAAAACAATTAATAACAATAATATTACCAATATTAATTTAAATACTATTTATATTAATAAATAAATTATTGAAAGTAATAATAGAGGGAAATTACCTACTTTTAACACTTAATATAATAATTTTGAAGAAGTTTACACCAAAAAATGTAAGTACAACTTATTTGAATTGTATTTACAAAAATAAAAGAAGAGAAATTACAAATATTCTTAATTTTATGTGGAAAATAAAATTTATAGAGAAATATAACAAAAACAATCAAACAATTGGAGTAATAGCATCAAGATTGATTATTATAGCAAAGATTACCTTTGGTCTTTGATAATATAAAATATTTATATATAAAGAATAAAGATTTTACCTTTTTGTTTAGTGTTTTATTGTTTTTGATGCATCTGAGGGGGAAATAGAGTAAAAATAGCTCCATTTATACTAAATTCCTCCCTTATACATTCCAAAAGGCTTCTACTAGACGTGTACGGATGGTATCAACTGGAATTGATCAGTATTTTAAGTTTTAGTGATGATTACATCATAATCAAACCATCTTGTCTCATTATTACACCATTATTTAGAGTTATCACTATAACTCTAAGTTTGATGACATCATAGGCTTGGAAGAATCCTAAAATTAGTATATTTTATTAGTATTAATCATAATATAAGATTATCCACCATTTTTATCACTCATATGACTGTTAAACTTAAAATAAGATTACAGTGAGTGATCATAAATGCTCAATTTTAAGATTAAACTTTGATCATTAATAGCTTTTGGGTTACACATGCTACAGCCATTCAGAGAGTTAATTCTGATAGCTAGGAATTTCCTTATTAAACTTTCAAGAGAATTTCATTACATAATCAAAACTCTATTTTTGATGATTTTTTTTGTAACTCATCTTTTCTGTCAAAATTTACAATTTTAAACTTCAAAACCTGTTTTCAGGGAGTTTTACCTTGAATATTATGTTGAAAAAGACATCATTGTTTGAGTATAAGCTATTAGAGCCTGGATATCAAATTTTGTTCAAAGTTTGGACCACTTTCACAACAAATTAGTCAACAGCTCTAGCAATTTTGTTCAATAAACCCTTACAAGTTATAACCTTGTTTGTAACTTGTCAAAGAAAGTTGATATATTTATTTTTACAGAAATCACATGCTAACTTCATTTTTGATTTAACTATCTATCATTGATATTTCAGGAGATATTAGCTGAAAACCATGAATGTATGCACTGATCATAAAAGTCCATATATTCAGCTTAATTCCTCAAGTATTAGCCTTAGAGAAAGGAAATAAAACTGTTTTATGTGTAATTTTTCACAGGGAATACAATGGTGAAATTTATTTCACATTCTGTTTCATTGGCTTGTGAGATGAATAAGAATTCATGTCTTTTTATGGCATTTTACTTATTACTCATTAAGTATTGACTTTACAGATATTCCATAAAAATGATATATGTGTGTTTTATGATGAATACTCTAATGGTGGAATTTATTTCACATTTTTATTAATCATATTCTAAGTTAATTCAGCATTTATGCCCTTTTATGGTATCTTTACTTATTTTAAGATAATCATTTAAAAGAATAATTATTGTAAATTTTTCTTGTGACCTTTTTATGTGGTCATATCTCAAAGACTCACATAAAGGGAGGGAAATAGAAATAAAATTCCAAAAGAAAGATCTCAAGAGATTTCTTCCAGGCTCCCCCATGAAATAAAGAGAAAATTAGAGGTAGTGATATATTAATCAGGGGAAGAAGCCAGATTCCACATAGTGAATACCCTCAAAAGCCACTGATTTAAAAGGAAGAAAAAATGCTTCAAAAGGAAATTATCAAAGGGTTCAGTAATCAGTTTCATCCTGAATTCCAAAAAAATGATAGGAAGAGAATCCAAAGCATCTAATTCTTTCAGCCCAAGTTGCCTTTTCAAAAAATATCCATTTTCAACCTCAGCATATGAGCCAGGAACCTGAGATTTAACCTACTATTTTTTATCTAGTACTAAAGTGAAGGCTAAGAGTAATCCAGTGATATACAAAATTGTAAGTTCTGGGTTCTTCCTAAGAATATTTGAAAGAATAAATAGCTCAACATAAAAATTAGTCGAAATTTTTGAAAACTTGAATCCAAAATATGAGAATTCTCAAAGTAAATATTGAGTATAAAATTGTATATGAAGGAGAAATGCAGGGTAACAAATATTAGAAAATTAGCCTCTTTTATGCAATTTTATTTGACAATTTAGATAAAATAAACAGAAAGATTCTCTTCTGCACTTACTCAAGAAATAAGAAAGGAAATCAATTTAGTTGGTGGTGGCCATTGTGCCTCAAGAATTAGGGAAATATCCATTGGATTTACTGAAGAAAAAGGGGCCATAGTATGGAATCAAAACTAAAAATATTTTGTGAAAAACAAGAACTTTTATGGTAGATTTCAAACATATGGGATGGTTGATTTTATCATTTGAAGGGATTCAATCTTTTCAAACCCCATATGCAAAGAATTATTTTATTATGTTTCTTTAATTTTGATATGTAATTTCAAACAAGTATCCAAGCCCTTTTTTATCAGAAATCCAGTTTGCTGCTTTTTTCCCATACTAATTTCCCCCAAGAGAAGCTTTCCTATTCCCTTCTTTAATAGTTCCCATTTGTTTTACCTAATATGTATGTGTTTTCCCCTTTCCTTTTTATTAAGTAAAATGAAACTGCAAGAGATATTTTATTACTGGGCCTAGGAGAGGAGCCAGTGAAATTCAAAGACATTTAAAGTTGCATTTACAAAATTCTTCAACTAAGAATACTTCAAGAAACCTATACTCTATGTTTTTTTTGGAAAAAACTTAATTTTTGCTTATTTGCAATTAATTAATTTTTACTCTTTATTCTTTTGAAAAGTTTATCAATAGAAACCATAGATACTTCCTTTGAAATAGCCTTTTGATATCAAAAGTGACCAAAAGACCATTTTATGAACCTCAAAGAGCCCAAATATCATATGCTCTAGGGTTCAAATTAAATACCACTGTATTTAAATCTTAACTTTGCTTGTATGCAGATTTGGAAAACTTTCATTGGCGAAATTTAAAAATGAAATTAGTCAGAAGTGTCATAGAGGCGCCAGAAACCAGATTTTTTGAGATCATAAAAGTTTCCCCCATGATTACTATGGGGTTAACAAAATAATATGAATGATTTTCTATCTAATTATTGTTCATTAAAATAATCAGGATCTGTGACACATATTTGATGTAGGGGATGAAATTCAATTTTGTTCTTGTTTGGAGAAATTGACCTAAGATTTCAGAAGAAAATTCAATTTATGAGAAACCCAAAGGATTGTAGAAGAACTTCATTAAATCCTTGAATTTTTCTTATAATTTCAGAATAGGAATCTTGTGTTTCTTTATCTCAAAGAAACTTTAAGCTGATACAATATTTATCATATATACAGGGCCCCATATTTGGCCTAGTGGGCTCATAGATAAATTAAAGATGTTTTTTTAGGTATTGAAAAAAGAGGATTATTCCTATCATTGTTATTCAGTTTTTTTAGAAAAGTGCAAAAATAAAGGAATATTACCATAAATAAATCAATAGACACAGTGATAATATTTCTAAATAATTATTTTTTCTTTTTTGTCAAAAAGGAAAAAAAGGAAGGTTTTTTTTTTAACATACACTTAAGTATATATATATATATATATTGGGGGTTGTAAAAACTATCAAATACTGAATTGAAATTTCTTAATTAATTTTAAAACAAATACTGAGTTTAATTTTTTGGGATTTTGGAAATACCACACCTCAAAAGCTGAGGTATTTCAAGGTTCAAAAAACATATTTTTTTTGGCTCTGAATCCTATGCTAAACTATTTAAATCACATATAAATATACTATCCACCACATTGAAAGGAGTTAAAATTGCATAGATATCAGTTAAAATACAAAATTTTACAGAAGAGGAATACATAAACAGAAAAAAACAATGGATTATCCTTGAATTTGAATCTGCTTACACAAATACTTGGATTATTATATTATTTATATATTATGAAATGTAAAATACTGCTTTCTCAAACCTTGAAAAAATACCTATATATCACAAACCAGATTAATTGCATAATTAAACTGGTGTTAAGTCTGTATATCAATCAGTTTCAATTGGAAATATCCAAGCTTAAGAACTGGTCCCTTTGTGATATCGATAGCTTCAAAATAATTATAATTTGAAAATCAAATAAAATATCAATTCTATTTGAAGACAACTTTTGAAACATATTTTTAATTAATTATTTTTGTTGAGCTTAGAGTTTGAGAATACTAATTTCAGATTTAAAACTATCTTCAAATCCAAAACCTGTGCTTCTTCAATTTAATTCAGTAACCCAATTAGTCCTGTTTATCAATTGATTCATTTAAAATCATTTTCTTAATGAAAGTCAAGTGACCCTAAGATTCTTTTACCCAGATTAATTATAAAAAATTCCAATAAATTTGATTATTTAATCTTCTGTATTGTTAATTCAAATTGTTGGTGATCTTTTTCTATGATAAATTGGCTTATTGGCTCACAATTGGTAACATTAGTGCCTAAATAATGTGATATCTCTATTGGATAAAATTATGTTTAGCTTAAAAGTATCTAAGATATTATAGGAAATCTTTTGGTCCTTAAACCCAAATGATTTTGACTTTTTATAGAGTAATTTATCAGAGAAGGTTGTTTTATTTTGAAGGCAAAACATTTTATTTTTAAAAGATAAAAAATTCTTTAAAGGGTCTTTAAGCATTTTTTCATAGAAAGATAATATTAATGAAGCTTGTAGCAACTGAAAAGACCTCTTTAATAAAAGATAAAATTTCCTTTGGAATGATAAGAGTAATTTGGTTGAGTCCCAACATCCAAATTATTCTAGTATTAGAAAAAAGAAAGAATTCAGATCTTGTTTTCAAATAAAATGAAATAAAACCTTATAATTAGAAAACAGTACAGAAAACTTGACTTAAAAGCAATGAAACTCTTACTAATTGATACAGAAACTATTTAAGAAGTTTAATAAATAAAAGTTTTGGATGAAATGATGTTGAGTTGAGTTTTGAATGTATTTTTGAGGAGATAATTTCTTTTTTCTTGAATATTAATATGTGGTTGAGCTAGGTTTTATTTTTTCTGAATGAGTAAAATACCAGGGGACTCACAGCAGGGAAAATCAGGCTTCAAGTTTCAGCACTTGACTTGGAGTTGTGCTACAATCAAGCACCAGAAAGCCACTCAGGTTTCAAGAAGAAATGAATAGAATTGAATCTTCTTTTCATGAGGTAGTCATTCATCAGAGGCTTTTTAGGTAGCTATTAGTAATATTGGTCACAAAATCAATTAATCAAAGGAAGATAAAAAATTTCAAATTCTCACTATACTTTAACCACAGTCACTAATGAAAAGCACGAATTTAGGGGAAGCCAGAATATACTTTCATACTTTTTTAAGTAAAGGATCCCAAAAGCTCATTAATTGAAAAAATAACTAAATGTTTTTGATATAGTAGAAGTTCAGAGAAAATCCCCCAAACCCAGCATTTTTACAGGTACTTGGGCATCTAAACGGAATATATCCATTGTAATAGGACTTGAGAAAAATACTCATGGAATTCAAAATAGATTGGATAATAGTTCTTGAGAGATTTTAAGGAAGATTAAATAATGCTTGTGTAATTTAAGGCAGATTCAATAAGAATTCTTGTGTAATTTAAGGAAAATTCAATAATAATTCTTGGGGAACTTAGGAATATTTAGTAGGAATTAGTGAGGGAGTGAAATCAAATTGAGTAATATATTTTATGGAATTTGAGGCACAATCAATAGTAATATTTAGGGATTTTTAAGGGGTTGATTAATAAATCTTGAGTAATTTGAAGCATAGTAGATAGAACTTATGGAATTTGAGGCAGACTCAATAAAAATGCTTGTAGAATTCCAGGAATATTTCATAATAATTCTTGGGTAATTCAAGGAGTGTTAAATCATGATTCATATTGAATTTGTGGCATATTCAAGTGTGAGGAATTACTCAACAATTACTGGTCATTTTTAAATGAGAAGAATAAATTTTTAGAAACAAATATCTCTGAAATATCAAACAACACCATATAGACAGAAAATAGAATATAATATGAAATAGGTTTGAGCATTACAAGGAGTCCACAAGATTTTTAAGTAGAATGAAATGAACCAACATGTGATTCTAGTTCATTATCAGAGATAATGAATTGAGAATCTGAAAACCCATTGACTATAAGTAACCCAAAATATTTTTATTTATTAAAGAGTTTTGGATCAACCTTCATGGGCATGAATCAAAGAAATTTGTTTTTGAATTGATCATAAGGATCAGAAATCTCAAAAATTCCTTTCATTATTGCAAAGGAATGTGACCCATTCCTCTGGAAACAAATGATTCTGTTTGAAATATTTTTTTCTTCAGAAGAAAATACTTCATTTTTAATCTTGAGACTATCTAATGGAATATGTCATGGTGAAATAAAAATTCATTTCCTGGTGTTAGTATCTTGTGATATTTGATGGAGGTTATGAAAAAAAAGACAGCATTCCTTTATGGGTGTAAGTTTTTCAATTAATTAATCAAAAGGAAATAGACATCATCTGGATGAAAAATTGTATTTCTCTTAAGTTCCAACTTATAGATGTTTTAATTGATTGAGCTTAATATACTTAATAATTCTTTTGTTACTAAGGGTAATTTCATAGAAATGGAAATTTTGGTCCTTCAAAATAAATGCCAATGAAAGTTTTGATAAACTTCATCTAGGAAAATAAAGGCCAAGTGAGGATTCAATCAAAAATAAAGAAGTTAATTCACCTCAAATATCTTATTACTTTTAGGAAATTTGGCCTAAATTCCAAGTAAGAACTCACATCACCAAGTTTCTGAAGCTTGTGTTGGACCCCACTGAGAATGGAGTTCTGGAATATGCTCTGAAGAATGATTATTGGGTTTTGTTTTCTTTTTTGGAAAAGGTTTTTGATTTTAAATTTGGGATATGCTCCCATTTTATGAGAATGCATTTATATATGCTGTGTAAATTTTTCAGCTTGTTTCAATGTTGATTGCACGACTTAAATGAAATGTGTTTTTGAGGATCTCATCAGGAATGAGTATAGAGTTTTATTTGTGGTTTTGGTTTATGTATGGATGTTGTTTAGAGATACTAGACATTTGTTGACTCAAAAAGAAGAAAGGGATGTAGGCTTTGTTTAATAAAGCCCATTGAGAAGCTTTGAGACTTCAATTAGAAGGGATAACCATTTTACTTGGAACACATGTCCATGATGTAGGGATTATAGTATTTTGGATTATATTTCATAGGAAGGCCAAATATTCTCCCTTTATTTGATATTTACTTGGTGTATTAAAATACCATTCTAATGGGAAAATTGATTTAGGAACATAATAAGTACCGAATGAGGAAAGATTTTTTGAAGGAGCTCACTAAGTTTTCTGTAATTGAGGGTAATGAATTGGTGAGGCTCTGGGTGGAATTTATCAGGATGGAAAGATATTTTTAGCTTTTTGTTGTATGTCTCTTTGAAGAGAATGTACCACATTATGATATTTTTGTTTTTGAACCACCTGAGGTGTATGAATTGGAGTCTTAGTATTCAATTTTATCAGTGGACCTTTTTTGGTGGATGACTAAGGAATGAATAATCTGTAAGCTGCATGATCCTTCAATGCTCCAAGTATGAGATTATTATTTATATAACAATTACCCATTCTGGTAGCATTCCAATAAGGAAAATACTTCAAAATGGAATATTGAAATCCATATTCAGTGAGAATTTGTTGACATTCTTTTGCTGATCCCTCAAGCCACTTCTTAATGGTTTATATGTGATGATTGTAGGTTTGTGTATGTGAAAATGTTGAAAAATCTTCTTCTATTTTACTTTTATGAACTGAGAAATTAATAAAATGATTGAAAGATTAATGAATTAATTTCGCAATGAATAAGCTTCTTGAAAAAATCATAAAATAGTTACAATATTAATGAATTAATTTTGTTAAAATGGCAGGCCTTTTTTTAATACAATAAGGAATTTCTTTTGGCTTCATTAGCAAAATCATTTAGATCAAAATGAAGGAGTTATTGAATATCAATATGCATTATTTCTTTGCACATTAACAAGGTTCTCTTGTTAAAATGGCAGGTATTTCCCAATGAAAATAAGGAATTTTATGTTGGCTTCATTAGGGAAATAATTCTTATAAGAATTAAGGATATCTTTTATACAAAGAAGGCATTCTCTTCGGCTTCATTAAGGAATTTATTTTGTTAGAAAATCAGGATTAATTTGATACAAATAAGGAATATTTTGGTATCATTATGGGAAATATTTTGAAACAATGGAAGGATTTCTTTGATAAAAATTAAGGATGTTTTGTTTCATTAGGAAATTCATTTTGGGTAAATGGTGGGATTTGTTTGCTACCAATAAAGAATTTATTTTGCTTCAAATGTGCTACTTCTTTGTCTGATTTTCAAATTATGTTAATATTCTTGGCTTTGTGAGTGATTGAGATTAAGCTCTTAAATGATCTCTATTAATGGCATAGAAATAATTGTAACACATATATGAAATATATGAGAGTGTGTAAGCTTCTTGATAGCCTCTTTATAAAAATTTGAAGGGAATGTTGATTAAGCTTGAAATCTGGATTCCCACTTATTAATGTGGCAGAAAGTTGATAATATTACCTTCTTGAATTGAAATAAAGTTCTGGTACTTGGTTCCTGATTTTACCTGATGTAAGCTGAAAACCTATGGTATTTTCAAATGGAAAGTGTAGGGCTTTGAATGTCAATTTGGGTTCAGAATCCTAAATCATTTTAATGTGTTTCTTTCTCAACTTGAAGCCCCCTATTACATGAAATTATTTCTTATACTTCTAAAATAAATTACAAATCACAAAACTTGTTCAATTAAATATTTTTTTCACAAATTCCTCATAATATTTCAGAGGTTTTAGCTGATAATGTATTCAATTTAGTTAAATTTTAACTTATCTTAGTAATTGAATTAATTCCTTAAGAAAGGATAATGACTCAATTTTGAGTTAAAACAAAAAAATAATAGTATAATAATTATGGAATTGGTGATGGTATGGCAGCCAATTGCTAAGCTTACTACAGGACCCTGAATGTAATCACTTCCAAGTGCCTATTTGCAATTTTTCCAAATTAAAGTGGGAAAATATTGTTCTTTCTCAATAAAAAATCTTATATCTTTGCTTTGAAGATCTTTCAAAGCCAAAATGGGGTGATTGGATCCCTGTGACTAACTTGATGTCCTATCTTGTCCATAAATTGGGTACAATTCTATTAGTATAGCCTTATATTCATTAAAGAAACTTATTACCCTTACTAAGAGCCAAGAAAAAAAAACTTGGGCTCAATTCAAGAAAATGATATTATAATACTATATCTATAACCTTATCTGTGTATGTGGAATATATCAAATATTCACATAAATATATCTAACAATGTTCAATAAATAGAAAATGATTGTATTTTCAAGCTCTCAAATCATCACCTCTCCTCTTAATAATTGATTTCCTAAGATTCTAATCTAAATTTGAGGGTGAGAACCATTGAAAAGAATTTGTTCTCATATAACTAATTGATATGGTTAAGTATTTGAGACTTAATGATAAAAATTATAATAGTTATATTAAAAAATGACATAATTATTTTAATATCATTATGAATCTCTGAGGACTGACTTTATTGATAATAATATAGCGACTATAATAGAGAATATTATATCTTATTTGAGTAAATTAGAGATAATCTATAAATAGTAAAGATACTATCAATGTATGAAATTCTTATACCCTAATGTTTAATGATAATTTAGAACCAATAAGGAAATAAAAAATTAGAATATTGATGAAAATCCTTCTGATAATTTATTATTTAGTAAGAAAATTTCAAGGGAGATTTTAAATGAATATTAGCTTATTAAAATAAGTCCAAACATGCCAAAATACAGAATTCAAAGATTTTTGGAGAATTTGTGGATCTTATCAATTATCTTAAAGCAACATCTTGCAAGGTAAAACAATTATAAATGCATATAAAAGTAATAAAATTATAGAATCTCAATTATTTATTGATGAAATTTATAAAAAAAACACTTGGGAATTGTTTATGATACTATGATATTCTATTTAATAAAATTTATATTCTCAATAAAATTGATTGCACTGAATTATGAGGAGAAAGAAAATTAAATGTCTTATTTTATGTATCAACACACTTCCTTTCAGATCACATATTATTCCAAAGGGATTTCTTTTATTGAATTTTAAAAAAATACTGTTTAGACATAAGCTTCAAATAAAAAACTCTTTATTTTATACTTCAATTTAAGCTACCAGTGTTATTATTAACTACAAGAAGCTTTAATTTCATTTTTGCTATATTATTTTTAGCTTTACTGAAAAAATCAATATATTTATTCTAAATTTCATTTTATGAATATCCTGAAAATGAAATTCAAAGCTCAAATCTGTTAGCTTGGATTGTGAATTCCTTTCTCAGGTAATTTTAATTGCCTAAAAAATAATCAAATAAGGTGCTTTCAAGGGTAGATAACAAAAGTCTTATTGATAAAAAAAGCTTGAATTTTTTGGCTTTCACACAGATAAGATAAAAATATAGGCTGTGTAAAGAATTACATTAAATAAATTGAGAAATGAATTTTCTATCAATCTCAAAATTTATTACTTTATTCAACATAAAAACAGTAATATACACTAGAAATTTGCTTTGGAAAGGTTTTTGATGATATAAACTTTAACTTCAAGCTTTTTAAAGCTTCGAAGTTGTCTTTAACCCCAGTTAAAAGTCTGTAAGCTCGGATTTACCATTTGGAACAATGTAGTTCCTGTCCAAATCAAGTAGAAGCCAGTCTAACCGTTAATATTTAATCAAAATCTAATATTGACGCTTAAATAGGGTTTAAAGTAATTCAACACAGTAGGAAAACATTATTTGGGCTCTTTCAAATCCCAAAAATTGAATACCCTGGCACCTTTTTCTATTCCTCCATTTCCCCCTCTCATGTAGATCTTTCTGATTTATTAATTTTAAGCCATGCCATGGATTTAAACCAATTTAAATTGATTCAATAAATTATTTAAGGAAATATTTAGCCAATCAAGTCAATATAAACAAAACCTTGAGTTGAACAAAGTTTTTGGAAGCTCACATATAAAAGATCCAACCTCAAATCAAAGTTAAAATGAATTATCTTGAGAATTTATACTATAATATAAAATTTCTTGAGTTTCATGCAGAATTCTTAGATATTCTGATAGCGGAAAAGAAACTAATTATTGGTATAACACCCTTTGGAGTTACCCTAGGTTAATTCTTATGTAGAATCAAAATATGACATAAAAGATATAACTTTGGTTATCCCCCAAAGAATACAATAAAATTTCATTATTTTTTCATTTAATAAATTTTAAAAGTACACTAATTAATAAAACAAATTTGTAAAGAATGATAAGCGGCCACATGGGTATTCTGTATATACCTTAGAGGCTAAAATAAATGGTATGATGAAGTGGCTCTTGGATATGCTTTTTTTGACAAGAAAATTACAAAAAGGAATTGGGTAGATTTTGAAACTTAAATTTTTTCAATTTAGATCAATTTGTGTGATTCATTAAGCTTGATTCTCTTCAGATGATCAGAATATTTTACAAAAATGTGGAAGCATATCTTCAGGCTAAGTAGCTTCTTTGAGTTTTTTTATGTTGTAATATTCTTCAAACTCAAAAATAATCTTAAATAGCTACTTTTTTACAATTGGAAGGTTGATAACAATCAAAATTTCTTATAAAACTGATTTCTAATGTAATTATCTTGATAAAAAATAAGACAAGTAGGTTTCCTTTCACAAAGCTACCATTAAGGAAGCTCTTCATATTTTTCAGGCCTAACAATATCAAGTTCCTCAATTAAATTTCTATATTTAAGATGTACTTTTCCCAAATTCAACCTTACAAAATACCTTCAAATTAACGTTTAAGATTTTGAGGAGTATGATAAGCTTCCTTCAATAATGGAGCTCTAATTCAATTGAATAGTTCTATTATCTATTTCACCCTTTCATAAAAAAGATTCCTTTGTATTTTATAATTTTTACATTCGCTTCCTGCATGATTGTATCATCATAACCTATGTGATATCAAGTAACACCAGCCTAGTTTATTGAAAATAAAGCTCATTATTTATATGTATTTGAATGTTTGTTTAAAATGAAGTGAAAAAGGTTTATTGAAAAAGGTTGTTTTCATCTCAAATTCTGTTAAAGAAATTCCTCATTATTTGGAATGAGCTATACATAATCCTGATATTTAACTGAAATGTTTCTGATATACAGGCCACTCATTATTTATTTGAAATTTAATCAAGGCTAACATAAAATAAAAAGCTTTAATAAAAGACTTTCAAGTCTATTTGAGGTAGAAATTGCAATACATAAGAATAGTGAGCTTGATTCAAATGAAACCAGGTTAGTGTGACTCAATATCATAAGGGAAATGTTGATACAATGCAGGAAATATTTCCTAGATTTCTTAGATATTGTTCCACCTAAAACATAATAAGTTAAACCTAATTCATATTTTGCTCTCAGGAAGACTTTTTGGAGCTTAGTATGATCCACCTAATTTTAAGGCTGAAAATAAGCTCAACGTTTTTCATAAAGCCTCCATATCTCAAGGTAATATTTATCTCTGGATAATTATTTTTTTTATTTATTTCTCACCCTTCAATACACCTTGCACCTCCAGTTTTTTGATATCATAATATATTCTTGTTATTAAAAAGCCAATATATCCTCCAGAAAAAATATTTCAAAAAAACTAAGAAGGGATATTACATTATAAAAACTATACTTTAATGTTAATCTGCCTTTAGATTTTGAATTGTAACAATAAGCCTCTTTACCCAAAATTCCAAAACTATGAGTCAACCCCATTATTGAAGCTTCTCAGTTATATAAAATGCATAGTTGTGGTTAGGTAATGATTTTATTTTTTTCGAGAAAACCTTTTTATTCAATTGAATATACTTTACAACAATATTCCTATCTTCAACAATCCTTGTTTTTAATAATTTGGTAGAGACTCGATTCTTTACATTCAGCTAGGAAAATGAATTTCTAAATTCAGTTTAGTATATCTAAAAAAGTCCTCTCGTGATAAGAACAACAATATCACAAGGTGAATGAAATTTATTTCCTTTCAAGTAGCCTTAATTTGAATGACAAATTCCTTTATTGATGAGCTTACAGTTCTTAAATTTGATTTTGAGTGATCCTATGATACAATGAGATTCTCTATATTCATATTTTGTATCATTTGAAAGGTATAATATTTTATCTTTTACAACTAAAAATATCTAATAATCCATTTATTCCCCAACAAAAAGAATTACTGATGAAATTAATTTCCATACAAGCTGCATAGCACACCTGAAGCTACCTCTTACAATACTCTAATGAGAAAGAGGATTGCATTTTTTGAGCTTTCATCTTTGCTGATACTTTTTTCCTCCCCCAATGGGTAAGAGGGAACTTGTGTATAAAATATATTTATTTTTCTCTTAATTTACATTTTATCAATCTCAAGATTGGTTATCATGAAAAAGCAGAAAATTTGATTTTATGGAGGTAACAAGAACCCCCAGAAGTATTTTTGATTGCAATCATATCACCAAGTAAGGACCCTAGCTTTAGAGCTATCTTTTTACCTTTAGGGAAGCTAAAATTAGTAATATTCCTCTATTTATATAAGATTAGGAGTTCATCTAACAAAAGCCAAAAAAATCATTTATTGTTTTCTTATTTGTATTATTGGATGCTGGAATGATACCAGAAAGGTGAATACATATCTCTTTGTGCCACTATAATAGATCTTTGTTCCAGTAGGTGAGGGCCGGGATTGCTTACAATACTTTGATTAATAGGAGCCTTATTTCCTGATGGGTTTAATCAATCAGTAAATAGTCTGTGTCTGGTTTTGGTAAGCTTTCTTTTATTGAACCAAAATTAATACAAGAATCTGAGTTGTGATGATTGATTGTTTCTGAGAATACTTGTTCAAGCTCTTCTACCTAGTGCTAAATAGAATATTTTTTCTATGGTAAGCAGAGGAACCATTTCAAAAACTTGAGAAAGCTTTCTCCAAAAAAATCTTTTCAGATTATTTTTTTGAGTTTTATTTCTTTTACCAATATCAGAATTTTGGGGAAAAAATCTGGGATTTTTTCTATCAGAAAAACATTTTGTTTTTTGAAATGTTCATACCCATATTCCATAATTTTGGGTTCTATCCAATAGCCACATTCTTCTTTCTTTATGTTAGAATTATTAAGTGTTTAGAATTAGGGGAAAAAATTGACTAAAAGCTTTGTATTAAGATTCAGTTTTTTGGTAATAATTAATGTATCATGGAAATTGTTTTCCTCACACAAATTCTCAGTGAAAAATCTGCAAGGATTCTTAATAATCTTGATTATTTATTTTATTTATGATCTGAATTTTTGTTCTTTGAGTCCACAGAAAAGGTACAGACATTAAATAAAAATAAAACAAAATTAGCAAAAATGAAAGAACAGAGTCAGTCTTGGAAATAAATGGAGATTTTCAGAGCATCAGTGAATTAAATTTTTTTCTTCTTTTTCACCATGTACCTTTCCATTTAATTCATTTGAAAGGATTTCAGCTTCAGTATTGAATTTTTTATCAGTTGTTTCATCTTCATTTTCAATTTTATCTAAAAATTATTCAACTTAAAGGTGAATGATTGGTTCTTCAAATAATTCATCAAATATCTAATACTTTTGTGCTGTGTCTTGTACATGTGTTTATATTTACATTGTCAGGATGAGTCTATGATTGAGTGATATGAGCAGTATTTACAACTCTAACCATGACTTTGACATGGTACAATAAGTATAAAAAAGGCTTATAAAAGATTTTTAGGGATTTACTATGAGGAAAAAGTGGCGGTGAGTGGTATTGAAAGCCCTGGATGCAGCTTTACCAATTTAGTTATTATAATAAAGACTACAATAGTTAAACCTATAATTATACCTGTTTATTCTCCAAGAGTATGACTATTTGTGACAGCTGTACTGAAGAGGAGCTCAAGAGAATGATGGGGATTCCTCTTTTGGGCAGAGAAAGGTCCCTTTTTATCCAAAAAATGGCCAAAAAGGTCCTCTAGACTAGTTAATGCAGAGAAAGTGAGGATGTTTCACTTCCAAGGACTGGCTTGTGATTTTCACAAAGCCTGTTGTGGGAACTCCTCTTTTGTGGGACTAAAATGAGGCAGTACCTGGAGGGGGAAATCACAGGTAACTAGTTTTGAACTGCTAATAACTCCTGTAAACAAGGGTGGCAAGGGTGTATTGCCTGCCCCTCCTAAAGTACTGAACAAAATCTTCCTTGGAGCTCACAAACCAAAAATAAAGTTAGTAAGTGGCTTTACAACTGCAGAAGACAAAATTAATAAGTCTCAGAGAAGACCTATTCAATATATAATATGAAAAATAATGTTAGTGATTTTGGTTGAATTTGAGATTTCAATGAAACACTTGTCTGTATAATTTTTCTCTTTTTAGTGAGATTTGGGGTGAGTGGTTTCTTCTTGGTGATAAAAGTCTGGTGCAATGAGTTATTGAAGATTTTCAGAAAAATTTGATGACTTTTGATAAAGGTAATTTTGTGAAGGTAAATCTAATATAGAGTAAAATAATTTTTAAATGTTTTTCATTTTTTCAAGAGTGTTCAATAATAAAATAAAATTGTATTTGTTAAATTTAAGAGGTAAGATTCTCTGATATGAGATTTTTAAAGGGGTAAGCTATTTTTGAGTCTTGATAAGTGTTGTTAACTTTACTGGATAAAATATCTTAATAGAGTGGTAACCCTAATCTTGGGTAGTGGATAATTTTTATCTTTATTTTAATAATAATAAGATTCCACTGAGCTCAGCTACTGGGTAATCTTAAACACTATACTTCCACTGAGCTTAGATACTGGGCAAGTAAATTTAATATAATATACTGGACTACCTCCAAGGTAAGGGATGAATTATTCCTATGCTTCTACTGTGCATGGGGGGGGAGATCCCCTCTATTTATACTTTTTGGGATCCCAGGGGGGCCTCAATGGAAGCTGTATTCCTCCACTTTAATTCCTTGTGATTCCATCATGTGACTTTATATTTGGTCAGGACTTTTCTTGCATGGGTTAGGTAATTTAAGGTTTGGTGATAATATTTTCTCTGCACAGCCTCCATTTATCACATGATGGTCTTTTAGTGAACTAACTATGATGTGATATTCTTGGATTTTCCTTGCATGCATGAGACAATTTAATTTTGGCTGAGGTGTTTTCTTGTGCATAGAATTCTTTTCTGTCACATGATATGCTGTTGGTGGGTGCAGTATCACATGATGACCTTGTATTCCCTTTGCATATGTCACTTTCAGGCTTGGTAGAAGTGGCTGTGTAATTTATGCAAGTGTCCTGGCTGTGTTTCTTCTTTTGAAATTTAAAACGAGGTCAGGTGATAATTTCTTGCACTAATGACTTTACTGTTGTGTATGAGATGATGTGATTTTTTTAGTTTGACACATGCTGTGCAATGTCCTGTTGTTGAGATTGAATTAGAAGTGTGTACTGCATTCAGCCTGTTGTAACTAGATTTGGTTTGCATGAGGTGATGAGTGGTCTAAATAATTATGATTCTGTTTTAAGGTTTCAAGTGGGGTTACTGTGGATATAAGATAAGGTACTACTGTAGCTGTGTTGTAAATGACTTTCAGGAATTCCATTGGGTTGGGCTTTGAATCATGTGACCTTGAAGGCAAGGTGGCTGTGTAACTAATTCACGTGTCATTTTCATGCTGCAGGAGTCCTGTGAATATAAGGGGGTGTGTAATTTAAAGGGTGGTACCTTATTTGTTGTAACTAGTTTTCTATATGTAATGTGATTTTTACATATTCATGATGAAATTGAATAATTTATTTAAACACATACACTTCCCTTTGGTGCCCATGCCATAGTGCTATGAATACCTCCAGTGTTTTTCTGTAAAACTGACCTTTTGGTATAAAATTTGAGTGTAAGTCTGCCTGTAGGCTGGATTCACTGCTGTTATGGGGTACTATGAGCCTGATCCTAGTGAAAAAATGATATGGAATACCACATGCCCCTCCCCATTTAATGCTGTCGCCAGCATTCCAGGTGAGAGATCCCTATTCTTGCTCTGATTCTGTGGCCTCCTTCACTACCTCTTCCTCATTTATTGATTCATCTTCTTCACTTTGTTCTTCTGTTTCTTCTTTTTTGTCCAGAAACTTTCTTCTTGGGTAAAGCCTTTTGACTTGAGAGGCTGCAAATATTCTTTCTAATTCTGTTCCATCCAGCTCCTCAAGCTCATATAGTCCATTGTTTATTTGTCTGATTACTCTATAGGGTCCATTCCATTTTTTTCAAAAAGTAGTCCTAAATTACTTTCTATTACTTTTTTGTAAACCAGGACCAAATCTCCTGGCTTGAGTGGTGATCTTAGTTGGTGTGCCATTCTTCTATCCCAATATCTCATTGAGTCCTTCCTTGACTTTTTGAGTTTCTCTGCTGCTTTCTTTCTCATTTCTTCTTTTCCTTCTAATTTTTTAGCTCTGGCTTCCAAAAATTACTCAGTTGTGGATATTTTGTGCCATTCTACTGCTAAAGAGATCTTTGTTTCAATGTCAATTGGTAATACTGGTAGTTGTCCAAATTGGAGCTCAAATGGTGAGAAACCAGTTGTTCTTTTAGTGGAAATTCTGTCAGCCAATGTTCCTAGTGGTAGATATTTTTTCCATTTTCCTCCATTTTCTCCACAAATCTTGACTAGTGCATCTTTGAGTTGCTTATGGCCCCTTTAAACCATTCCTTGAGACTCTGGGTAATATGGTGTGGTGACTCCGATCCTTGATCCTGCTTTCTTTACTGCATCTTGCAATTCTTTTCCAAACTCTGGCCCCCAATCAACAGTTACTTCTTTTTGTGAGCAATACCTGCATATCCATTCTGAGGTGAACAATTCTGCAACTGCTTTTGCTTTTAATTTGACTAGTCCAACTGTTTCTGGCCATCCTGAAAAATCATCTCTGTCCACAACCATGTAATTTCATCTTCCAGATTTAATATGGACTGCATCCATGCTGACCCTTTCAAATATTGTTGAGATTTCTGTAGGCTTTCCTTTTTCCCTTTGTAAGCTTTGACTTCTCTTTTGCAGGCCAGGAAAGATTGATCCCATTTCTTGACTGATTTCTTCATTCCATCCCACCAATATCTTTCTTTAATTCTTCCATAAGTTTCCTTTCCCCCCTGTGGCCTATGTCTTCATCAAATGACTTCAAAATGTTGCTTTGAACTTCATTACTTGATATAACCAATGGAGGGTTTGGGTTTTTTCTTCTTTTAAGCTGGCCATCTTCCAAGAAAAAGTTTAGTGACCTTCTTTTTATCCTTCTAAATTCTTCATGTTTGCTTTATTCTGGTTTTTTCATTGTATTCAAGTATTCTTGAATTCTCTTCCAAAATCCCTCTAGCTTGATTGGAACTTGTATTCCTGAAAAATGGAGTGAATTTACATTCTTGGCTCCAAATCCAGGGTGTGGCTTGATCCAATCTTCTTTTTCATCAAATTCTGGTGCATATTCTTATTCTGAGTTTTTTGGTCATCTGGATAGCCCATCTGGAATAGTCAAAGTCTTCCCTGGTTTGTGGACCAAATCAAATGAAAATAGTTGAATGAAAGCCACCCATCTTTTCATGGGGGCATTGGGTAAGCAAGGTGTGTTTATAATCTCAATTAAGGCCTTGGAATCAACCTGTAATTAAAAATGATGTCCCCAAAGTATTGTTTGAAGCTTCTTGAGGATTCTTGCAACTCCACAGAGTTCCAATTTGGGTTGTGAGTATTTTGATTCAAATTTTGAAAAAGTTATTGATTCATATAATAAGGGTCTGTCTTTTGCTTCTTTATCTTCTTGAGTGAGTACTGATCCTGCAGCAATGTAGAATGAATCTACTGATATCCCAATTTTTCCTCCTCCTTTGTCATAATCCAATTTCTTGAGATTTATGTCTTCTCCAACTATTCTTCTGAGCTTATGGAAAGCTATTTCACATTTTTGATCCCAGTCCCAGTCAACATCTTCTATGGTGAGCCTTCTTAGTGGTGATGCAACTTGTGAGAAGTTTTCAATGAACATCCTTACATAAGCACAAAGAACAATACATTCCCTTATTTCCTTCTTTTCAAGAGGTGTTGGCCAATTTTGAATTCTGTTGATCTTTTGTTTTGAAATTGTTCTTCCTTTGAATGATACGACATGCCCTACTATGTACAAAGCTGGAACACAGCATGCAAATTTTGATCCTGAGATAGTAAGTCCTGCTTCTTCAATCCTGAATAAAACTCTTTCTAAGGTTATGGCAGATTCCCATATAAAAGTTCTGATTGAGGGGTTTTCTGGTAGTTTTTCTTGGTTGTAAAGGGATCTTGGTCCTTTTATTCCCTGATCATAAATAAAAATTCCTACACTTTCTGGTATTTCTTCTTGGAGTATCCAGGACATTTGAGCTTGGTATACTGCTACTGAGTTAGTGGCTCCTTGGAGCAGCCTTGTGAGTTGCATCCTTCCAAGGGGTGTTTCAAAAGTGGTGAGTGGTCTTGTAGTGACATCTAATTCTCTTTCATCATATCTTACCATGATGTTACCTAGTCCATAGCATGCTCTTCTGCAAATGCATCTACAAACTCTTCAATGTGAGGTGGTAAGCCAGCATCCTTGATGGTGACTTTATTGAGTTCTTGAAGGTCATGGAAAAGCCTGAGTTTCCCATTTGATTTGGCCACACAAAATATTGGGCTTGTGTAGCTTGAAGTGGATTGCTCATAGAGTACAGTCCTGATTCTTTCTCTGATTAATTCAGTAAAATGAAGTAAAATTGATTTTGGAATGGGAATTTGTTTCTTCTGCCAAGGTTCATGAGGTATTACTGGTACTTTGTAAGGTTTTCTATATGAGTGTTTCAGTAATCCTCTTTCTTCACAGAAAGATATTGCTTTTTTCCCTTAAATTAATAACATTTTTGAGTAAATTGATTTCTTCATTTGATAACCATCCTGGTGGGCCAAAATTTACTGCTTGCAGTCTTTCATGGGTGTTGAAGTATAAGTGGTCTGGGTGATAAGGGTTTTTCATAAGGATCTCTTGACAAAGGTGGGTTAAGGTCTTGAGGCATTGGCACATTCACTGGTCTCACCTTCTTCAGGACTGATTTATATTTGGCTGCTAAAATTTGGTGATCCATCTTCAATTAGTGATTTTTAATTCTTCCCAAGAATTTGCTGGTGTCCTGAAATATTGAGGTATTCACAATTCTTATTTCTTCTTCCTTCCATAAAAAATGTAGTTTAAGGTCATACAGGACCTACAACTAGGTGTGTAACCCCTGTATATTAGGTATACAAGTCCTGCAGTTTAAGTCATGCAAGGACCTCCTGGCCTAATCCAAGGGCTTATCTTGATTATTGAGCTCCTTTGGGCTTGATTTTGGATTCCACTTGACTCTTGTCTTATTCTTCAATCTTCATTATTACCATTTTATTTAACATTATTCTGGATGTTTTATTCCTTGATGACAAATTTTCTTGTCTTAATTGATGGCTTGGGAATTCAAATTGTTCATTGTGGCCAATTTGATAATTCTAAACACCTGTGAAACCCCTTGTTCCTGTTAAAAAAAGGGAGAATTTTATTGTCATTCTGAGGACAAAAATGGTCCTTTGGCACTTCTCCTGACTAGGACAATCCCCTCCAGCTTCTTGGCTGTTTTTTATAATTTCCCCTGCCCAAGTATACAGGGGAAGCAGTTTAGTGTCATGCTGAGGATCTCTTAAGTCTTCAAGCTTCTTTAACATCCCAAGGGCAATTTGAGTTGAGTGTTGTACATTATCTTGTTAGTCCATCATCTTAAGTGAGTCCTGCATTCATAATTAATCCAGTGAGTCATCCTTCAGTCCACATATCCTGACCAGTGATTCTTGAATTCCAAATGGGGTTTAATCCAGAATCAAAGAAGTGGCCAAGGTCTTGTATTGTCCAAAGGTCAATCCATAAGGAAATTCTTATTTTCTTCATAATTATTCTTTGTTTTTCAGTGTCTGAATAATTTATCTGTGATATAATGTTTCCAAATTATCTTGATATTTCTTCAAAAGAATTTACTTTCTTTGGTTCTTCTGTATTCCTGAAGTATCTGTTATAAAAGAATGAAAAATAAAAAATTGTAATAACAAGATGATTTCAAATTGATTGATCTTTTTTTTTGATAATATTTGTTTGGATAAGGGCCTCCCTCTCCATTCAAAAATCTTGAGTTGATTTTCAAATTTTGAAGAGGATATGTTCTAATTCCCCAAAACTTCCACCACAAGGGATAGTGTAAGAAATAAGTTTTCCCACCTGTTATTTTTTATAGTGAATTTGATAAGAATAAATAGAAATACAGTAAATTCACATAATTTCTTGTTAAATTGGACTGAATAGTATTTTTTTAATTTTAAGCATGAAATAGCCATTATTTGAGATATCTGAGTAAAAATCACAATTTAAAGGAAATAAACCTGATTTATAATTAAGATCATAGAACTGTTTTGTTAAGGGTGGTAATTTGTGCCAATCAGTAAAAATTGGTGCTCTTCAGAGTATTTATAATTAATATGACATAATTTAATGATCATAATTTGAGTCCTTTATTCATATAATGACCCTTATAATGCCACAACTCTTCCTTTTTGAATCATCATTGTGACTCGGACTTTATTTCAAGTCCATCCCCTTTATGGTTCAGATTTTCTGTTACCCATAAATGCATTTGAGTTGTTAAAAAAATATAAAAAGTGAAAAATAAACATTTGTACAGTTTTCAAAAACTCTTGTTTGCTTTTAAGGGGATTTTTAAATTCCTTTTGGAATAAATAGCACATTGAGGTGTTCTTAATATGTAAATTCCCCAAATTATTTCATCAATTTATGAGTTTTTAATATAAATAACTCCTTCAGAGTTCAATTAATGACTTCATGGCACAAATACTTCTTCTTTTCAAACAGGTTCCAATCACTTTTGTGTAATTGAAGAAATATTTCAAATAAATTTATTATTTTTAAAAAAATACTTGATGTAGAGTTTTTTTAATTATTATTATTATTGAGTTGTAAAAATTAAGCCAATTTAATGGATTTTGTTTTAATAGTAGGAAAAGTATAATAAAGATAATAAATATATAGAATATTCTTGAGATCATGAATGGGATATGCCCCTAATTTTTAGAAAAAAACATTGAATTTGAAATAAAAAAAATTAAAAAATATGTTCAAAAGGTTTAAGTCAGTACATCTCTCTAATTCTTTTTTATAATGAAATAAAATTAGAAAAATAAGAAATAAAACCTTAGGTAGTCTATAGTATTTCCCAGGACCTTTGGTTCCTTTTGCTTTTATTCTTGTTGATAATTTTGGTTTTCATGAAATTTTATTTATCTTCAAATCCAAGTTGTAAATTGAATTTAACAGTTTATAGTCTTATTAAGGACCTATTTACATTTTAAAATAATTTTTTTAAGCTTATAAAATCATGAAAGTGTTCATTAATGTTGAATACCTGTGGAAGCCAAATCAAATATGTTAGTATAGTAATTATTCAACATAAAAAATTCATGAAAGAGAGAATAGCAGCTTTAAAGCATTTCTTAGGTCTTTTTTCTTTTCCTTTGTAATTATTTTCTTTCTAAGACCTGCAGCAATCAAAGATAAGAGCTTTCAGATAAATTTTTAATTTATAAAACAAGAAGAAAAAGCAGAATATCAGTTTCAAGCCTTGATGAGGGCTTTTATCTATTTATTTTGAAGTAATTAAGGCCATTCTCCTTGAATTTATGCCCCAAAAATTTATATATATAAAAAAACCAAATTAGCGGTTTATTGTCTTGCTAAGGAAATAATATTTTTTCTTCCAAAACTTGGTAAATCCAAATAAGTATCTTGCCAGCAATTTAAATAAGTTCATAAATGACAATACAATTAAAACAAAGAAGAAAATAAGAAGTTTCAAGCCATTCTGAGGGCTTTTTCATTTTAAACCCTCATTCTGTTATATATATATTGATTCATATAGAAACTGTAAAGAAAATAATATGTCAGTTAAAATATAAAATTCGATAAATGATGAAAAATAGAAGTGAGAAGTTTAAAGCCTTGCTGAGGGCTTTTATTGTTTATATCCCTGTAGCCTATCAACAATTAAATATGTCAGTTTAATTTAATATCCAATATAAAAAAGGCATGAAAAAATAAAATAAGCCGTTTATCGCCATACTGAGGGCTCTATTTTTTTATTTCCTTTAATTATTTCATTAAGCTAAAAGAAGTACTTAAGTTTCAGTAAAATAAAGAATCAGTAATTAAAAAATAACATAAACAATGAAATTGAGAAGTTTAATTCCTTGCTCAGGGCCTTTCCTTTACTTTTCTTTTTTATTCATTCTAATATGAATATATTAATAATTATTATATTATTATATATATATTTTATTTTGTTCTATTTTTTTAATATTATATTTTTTTTCAAAGAAATAATTTATTTTTGAGTTCCTTCTTTGTATAGGCAGGAAGTCACTTCCTATAAGAGAAAATTGATAAAGGAAACTAATTATACCTTTGATGTATGATACTAATAAATTTTTCAGAGAAAGACTCTTGATTTTGTTGATTTTATTTAAAGTTGAGCTCCCCCAAGTGGGAAAGGTGAGTATCTGTTGAGTAACCTGGCCAAAATAAGGTCTTTGAGGGCTGTCAAAAAGGCATTTCTTTCTTCAAATTCTTTTTCTGAATGGAAATTCTGACCACCATAAGTCTTCATCAATTAATATTCATGCATCTCCAACCCATTTCAGTCTTCCTGTTTGGTATGTTGATCCATTCAATTCAAGGTACCATTGGACCCAAACTTGATTGAAGTATAGTCCTCTTCTTGGTAATATTCCCATTGCAAATGTTTTATCCAAGAATTGATTTGAGAGGTTTCCTTTAATTCCCTCTTCAGTAAATATATCTAGGAATTTGATTCTGTTTAAGTTTTCTCCTGGAAGTTGACATAAATATTTATCTTCACATAAACTTTCTTGGGCTTCATCCCCATAAATGTCTTCAAAGGTAATATGTGGCAATTAAAGGTAGCTGTATTCTGTTTCTTCTTCTTCATTGGGAGGTTTCTGGTTGAATTCAGGGTTTTCCAGTTTCCATTAATAAGGTTCTTCTTGGTTGTTCAATGGTCTGTCCAAGAAGCTTATATGGTATGTTTTTTGTCTCTTTATTCCATAATTTTGAAGTATTTTTCTATTTAATTGATAATTCCTTCATCTGAAAGCTCCTGATGCTTACTAAATCTGACTTTCTTGCTTTTGGGTTTGGTTTTGAAAGGATTTCCATTTATCTTTTCATTTCCATCCACCAAAATCTGGAAGGTTTCTTTATTAGTGTTGATTGGATTGTAACTTATATTGGGTAATTCATCTTCAGATGTTGAGTCTTCAAGCTGTCTTTTGAGGTTTTCTGGCCATTTTTTATTTTGTAAATATTGGCCAAATTTGTCACTTTTTGGAGATATGGATAACTCTTGGGTCTTCTTGGTTAATTTCATTATGGTATTGTCTATTTTTTCATTTTGAAACTTCTTTTTTGGGTTATTTCTGACCAATTTTTCCATATTGAATAAATCCATTCCTCTAGGTGGACCAGTATGCCATTCAAGTGCTTGAGGTTTGCATATTGGCATGAATAATCTTCTTCCATCAGGTTCTTGATAGCTCAGTATTTCTCCTTGATTATGGGAGAATTCTAGCCTAATATTGTTGTCTTCCAAGAAGGGCCTTCCAAGTACTTTATGGGAAGATCCTTTTGCAATGAAAAAGTGTATTTGAGTTTCTTCTCCTAAAGCCAAAATTATTGGAGTAAATTCTGAAAGTGCTACCAATGAAGTAGTATGGCCTCCCATTCCCCTAAGGTTCATGTTAAGATTTCTTGTTGTGAGTGAGGCTTTTATTTCTATTTCTTGTGATATGATGTTTAGTTCTTCCCCAGTGTCTACTAATTCTTTGATAGGATATTCTTCCTTTCCAATGAAGATTTCCATGAATCCCAAAGGACAGGAATAATGAATCTTGGGCTTTGGTATTTTTTTGAAGCCACCAAATGTTAATAGTCTTTCTTGAAGATCAAATGAGCTGAGTGATTTAATTTTTTCCTTTTCTTTTTCTTATAATTCTTGTAATTTATGGACAAAATTTGGTGACATCCTCAAAATTTCTTCAATGGCGATGTTGATATTTTGTTGTATAATTTTCTTGATAATTTGGTCAATTTCTAGTTTGCCTTTAACTTGTTTCTTTTGAGGTTTGCTTATTTTCTTGTCTTCTTTGGGAATGTCTTCATACTAATTCTTATTGGCAACATTTTCAATTTACTCCTCAGGCTGGTCTGGTTTTGGAATATTTGAATTTTTGAATTTGGTAGGAATTATGACTCTTTCTTCTTCTTTTTCTTCTTCAATGAAAGTTCCTGGAATAGCTTCCTTCTTCTTTTGCTCTTGATTTTGGGCTTGTATTTCCATCCTTTGTTTGATCTGCCTTAGTCTAATGTGTGATTCAAAGGGGTCATTGGCTGAGGAAATGGTAGGTGGTTTCCAAGTTGACCAATCTTCAACATGTGCAACTGAGGTTAATTTATCCTCTGATTTCTTTTCAGTGGACTTAACTTCTTCTTCTGGCTCTTATTTGAAAGTAGGTTTTTCCATGAATTTCTTGTTGAGTTCTTCTTGTTCTTTTGCAAAAGTCCTGACTATGTTTTTGGAACTTTCATTTCCTTCCATAGGTACTCTCTGATAATTGGGAAAGAGGTGAGATGCTCCTTGAGCTCTGACAGTTCTTTTGTCCAAATATTCAGAAAGGTGATTACATCTAGTTTCTGAATGCCCTTCTTCCTTGCAGTAAGCACATTTCAATGGTTGTCTTGGAGCCATTTGGGCTGGTATGTAAGGCTGGTAACTGGATGAAAATGGTGGTAAGGGATTCCTTGGCCTGTATGGCTGATTATTTTGAGGGAATATTTGCTCTTGATTGTTGTTCCAGTTCCTTCTTGGTAGATTAACTGCTTCTGAAAAGTTTTTTAGCTGATTTAAAACTTCTTTAACTGATTCTTTTCCCTCATTTCTTGCTTGAGGTTCTGGTTGTAAGGGAATTTTGAGCTTATGGGTGAGTCCTTTTACTTGTTTTAAAACTTCATCCCAGCTTTCATCCTCAAATCTTGTCTTCTTTTCTGGTGGTTTGGGTTTAGATAATTCTTTTTGTTGAATAAGAACCTTGGCCTCCAAGTCCTGTTCAATGTATAATTTCAAAATATCCAATCTTGGTATGATGTAACCTCCATCCAAGGCTTGTACCATAGATCTGTCTTTGGTCATTTCTTTGTAAATTGATTCTTGAACACTGGTTGAAATACTGGCAAATATTTCTTGATTATGATTGATATCACCTTGGATATATTGGTATCTTTTGAGGTAAGTGATGATTGCTTCATATTCCCCAATGAATTTTCTATATTGTGTCATGTTTCTTATTCCACCTTCTTGTTGAGTTTTTGTGAATAATTCTGTGATTGAGGATAATATTTATCTTCTTTCATGTGAGACTGTTCCCCATCTTCTTTCAATATCCACTTTTAATTGATCTCAATCAGCTTTTTCATGTCCTGGCATTCCTTCAATATGATAGCTGATTTCTTCATCTTTGGTCCAAAATGATATTTGTCTTGCAATGTCTCTTCCACTTGCTCCTTCAATTTCTGCAATATTTTCAGCTTTATTGATGAATCTTTCAACATACTTTCCATAAAACCACAGTTTATAGTCCTTGGCTCTGATTTCCACTATTGGAGTAGTGTTTCTTGGCATTTCTTGATGTGATGGAGTGGGTATTTGGGAAGAAATGTTGACTCTTCTTGGTAAAGTACTTTCTCTTTGTTCTGTATAAGGTGTTGATGTGGCCATGGGTCTTGGGTAAGGTGAAGGTGATCCATGTGGCCGGAATGATCTTGGAAGGATAGTCTTCTCTTCAAGGGGACTATTTTGTGGAGTATAACTTGATGATTTGTCTTTCCCTTCTTTTTTGATTAATGCTAATAGTTTTTCTTTCATTTCTAGTATTTTGTGGTGAGGTCTGTCTGCTGAAGACATTTCTTCCTGTCCTTCAACAGTCTGCCAATTAAGTTTTTCTTCCTGGATTTCTTCAATACTGGAGGGTAATTTTGATGATTAAGGTTTATCCATTTTTTATTGGTTTATTTCTTCCTTTTATCTTGGTGTTGAGTTATTGATTTTATTTCTTTCAAGGAGATCAAGGAAAGATTTCTCCACAACCTGCAAGTACCTTTTATTGGTTCTTGGTGTTCCAATAGGAAATTTAGAATATATTCCTGATTCCTCTTCTCATTCTGTTTCTTGATTTGGTAGATAATAGTAATGGTCAGAGTGAGTTGATGATTGAGATTCCTGAGATGATGATTTTGACTGATTTTGATTATTTGACTCTGGTTCTTTTATAGTAGTAATATTTTTTGGTTTAGTTTTTTTTGATTGATTGTAATTTTAATTATATTTTATTGAAGCTTGAGGTTGACTAGGCCACTGGGAACTCCTCTTGCGTGGGATTAAAATGAGGCAGTACCTGGAGGGGGAAATAACAGGTAACTAGTTTTGAATTGCTAATAACTCCTGTAACCAAGGGATGGCAAGGGTGTATTGCCTTCCCCTCCTAAAGTACTGAAAAAAATCTTCCTTGGAGCTCACAAACCAAAATAAAATTAGTAAGTGGCGTTACAACTGCAGAAGACAAAATTCATAAGTCTCAGATCAGACCTATTCAATAAATAATATGAAAAATAATGTTAGTGATTTTGGTTAAATTTGAGATTTTAATGAAACACTTGTCTGTATAATTTTTCCCTTTTTAGTGAGATTTGGGGTGAGTTGTTTCTTATTGGTGATACAAGTTTGGTAAGATGAGTTATTGAAGATTTTCAGAAAGGTTTGATGAATGTTGATAAAGGTAATTTTGTTAAGGTAAAGTTAAAATAGAGTAAAATAACTTTTAAAGGTTTTTTATTTTTTTGAGAGTGTTTGATAATTAAATAAAATGGTATTTGTTAAATTTATGAGGTAAGATTCTCTGATATTGGATTTTTAAAGGGGTAAGTTATTTTTGAGTATTGATAATTGGTGTTAATTTTACTGGATAAAATATCTTAATAGAGTGGTAACCCTAATCTTGGGTAGTGGATAATTTTTATCTTTATTTTAATAATAATAAGATTCCACTGAGCTTAGCTACTGGATAATCTTCAACACTATACTTTCACTGAGCTTAGCTACTGGGCAAGTAAATTTAATATAATATACTGGACTACCTCCCAGGTGAGGGATGAATTATTCCTATGCTTCTACTGTGCATGGGGGGAGAGGCCCCTCTATTTATACCTTTTGGGAGCCCAGGGGGGCCTCAATGGAAGCTGTCTTCCTCCACTTTAATTCCTTGTGATTCCATCATGTGACTTTATATTTGGTGAGGACTTCTCATGCATGGGTCAGGTAATTTAAGGTTTGGTGATAATAGTTTCTCTGCACAGCCTCCATTCATCACATGATGGTCTTTTAGTGAACTAATTATGATGTGATATTCTTGGATTTTCCTTGCATTCATGAGGTCATTTAATTTTGGCTGAGGATTTTTCTTGTGCATAGAATTTTTGTCTGTAACATAATATGCTGTTGGTGGGTGCAGTATTGCATGATGACCTTGTATTTCCTTTGCATATGTCACTTTTAGGCTTGGTAGAAGTGGCTGTTTAATTTATGAAGGTGTTTTGGCTGCGTTTCTTCTTTTGAACTTTAAAATAAGGTGAGGTGATAATTCCTTGCACTAATAACTTTACTGTTGTGTATGAGATGATGTGATTTTTTAGTTTGACACATGCTGTGCATAGCCATGTTGTTGAGATTTAATTAGAAGTGTGTACTTCATGCAGCCTGTTGTAACTAGCTTTGGTTTGCATGAGGTGATGAGTGGTGTAAATAATCTGATTCTGTTTTAAGGTTTCAAGTGGGGTTACTTTGGATATAAGATAACATACCCCTGTGGCTGTTTTGTAAATGACTGGCAGGAATTTCATGCAGTTGGGCTTTGCATCATGTGACTTTTAATGCAAGGTGGCTGTGTAACCGATACATGTGTCATTTTCATGTCACAGGAGTCCTGTGATTTTAAGGGGGTGTAAAGCTGGGTGGGGTGTGTAATTTAAAGGGTGGTACCTTATTTGTTGTAACTAGTTTTCTATATGTAACTTCATTTTTACATATGCATGATGAAATTGAATAATTTATCTAAATACATACACTTACCTTTGGTGCCTGTTCCATAGTGTTATGAATACCTCAAGCTTCTTTCTGTAAAATTGACCTTTTGGTATAAAATTTTAGTGTAAGTCTGCCTGTAGGCTAGATTTACTGCTGTTATGGGTTACTATGAGCTTGAGCCTGGTGAAAAAAATGGTATGGAATACCACACTGTATAACCTGTATTGGGCTCAGATGTGGTTCTGAAACCAAATCTGGGAAGTTTTCACCAACACAGGGTGAAAACATTCATCTGGGGACCACACAGCCCTCTTCCGATGTGTATGATGCATAGAATTCTGTAAAGAACCTGTATGGAACCCCTTTATTGGGAAATCTATGAGTTATTTAAGGATAAAAAGGCTCTTTTGTCTAATTGACACCTCATATTCAAGGATATGGGAGTGTATCCCACAGTAAGGGTTTATTGTCACAACTATGGGATTTTAACCTTAAAACTGACATAATCTTGTCATTTTTCAAGATATTGAGCTCAAATTTGGTTCATTGTGTATCTCTGAATGGGGTATGAGCAATGATAACTCATTTGTATTCGGTAAAATTAATTATGGCAAAGATATACCATGTTTAATTTTCATTATCCAAATATGGAGTTTCTTCAAATCCTGTATGGAAATTGTCTGTTCCATACCTTTTGTTCTAGATTGGCTCTGGGGAAATTAATTGCACCATAAGATGTCCCTGATTGTGCTCTTTCCAAAATGATCCCACTTTAAGTATCTCACACTACAAATGTAGAAGCAAGATGAGAGGTGAATATTTTATTCACCCTTATTTGGCTTTAAATTGGCCATACCTTCTGTAGTTTTTATTCTAGCTCAATTTGGATATAACTTAATGAGAGCTCCAATTTGAACACCCATTTGATGGGGTTCAACCTCTCTCAATGAACTTTAGATGAGGGGCAAAGATTAAGCCTTATTCTTGGAAACTGCTTTGAGCCTGAATACCTTTGCTATTATTTGTCCTATAATTATGGGAGTTGTATATTTGTAAATAAGTGAGTTTCCTCTTTCTTTTGATACATTTTGAGATGGTTTGGCTCACCTCCATGTTTTGGTGGTATTTTACTCTACCATTGGTCTACAATATCTTGGCTGTCATGCCTATGCTTCGGGTTTGAGTCACAGGCTGTCAAACATACATCCCTTCTTCATTTATAACCCTCTTTTTTATTAAATTCATTAGGAATTCATTTTGAAAAGGGAAAACAATGAGTTTAGGACTCATTTGTAATGAAAATATCTTGGTATAAAATAACTTATCTATGCTATTTGAGAACTGTGAAGAAATATATCAAATCTAATTTTTTGAATGATAATTAATGAAAACATAATTTCTATACTGTGCCATCTGTGATAGGTATATTTACTGCTTCAAAAAAGGAATTTTAGCTGAAAGCAAAGTGTGCAAAGCTCCTTTCAGAACTGCACAACAAATGAAGAGGATTCATTTTTTATGGGTGTAGCAAGTTTATCCTTTAAACCTTTATCCCTTCTAATCTGATATAATAGCTCCTTTATCAAGCAGTCTCACTTATTATTATGTGACAAACCTCAATTAAAACTCTTGTATTTGATTCCAAATGTCATAAGATACTTTACAGACTTTTCTGATATTAATAAGGGCTTCAGAGTAAATTCAAAGTATATAATAAGTAAAACAGGAAACTCCCAGCAGTAATCTAAGCACAGTTTCATATAAGTTCACCCCTTCCTGAAAATTCTGTTAGATATCCAGCTCTTTCTATTTGAGTAAAGAATATTTACTGTATGTGTAAGACTACCTTCTTTTGAAGCTTTTTTTTGCTTGAATATTTATAGTCTATGGGTCCTAAAGAGTTTCTATAAGGTATCTACAGGGTTCCTTTTTTGATATGAAACCCATTTTAAAGAATAATTTCTTCTTTGAAGCTCTATAACTAGGTGTGTTAATATTATAATTGTGCTAAGTATTGTTTTGTATTTATTAATTCTGCAATTCTTTGTATGTGTTGTACATTTCAATCCCTAATTTTGGCTCTAACTACTATAATTTATCACTGCTCAAGTATCTCTTATCATTTATATTATTATTATTATCCCTTTATTTTTTCTGTAATTCTTTTTAATTGTTGATTATTTAATTTTTTTTACAAAACCTTTAGCTATCAAAGTTTCTAGTGAGCTTTAAAACTGGTGATAATGGTATGGAATACCACAGTGTGGTGGTTCATATTTAAAATTCAAATTTGATTTCAACTTCATCTATTTTGATTCCTCTTTCTCTTTGTTTTAAAATTGAATTTAACATACTAATATTAAATTTAACTAATTTTTCATTTCTTTTCCACATTGTTTTTTTAATTTCCACATTAAACGTGAAGGTCTCTCATTATTATCCTAGAAATTGATCAAATGGTTACATTTATTCACTTTTTAACCACCCATTTGCTTATTATATTTGAGGTTGAAATTTTTTATTTTTTCTAAAGATTGAAAATCCCTTTTTTCTTTTAAGTCTTAATTTCTTATTCATTTGGTGTTTAATGAAATTATTTTACTACACTGAAGTATGGTGTTTATGGTTTTATATTATCTAATAGAAGCTTGTATGAATAAAACGATTTATAAATGAAAACTGATTTTTCATCATCTTGAACAGAGTCAAATTGATTCAAAAAAAGAACCATTCCTTAAAGATCACATGGTTTCAGTAAGAGTTCTAGTTTTTTCTAAATCAAATTATCTCAGCTTGTTCCTTCATCCAAAAATTTCTGTCTTTGACCTTTCAAAATACTCAACATTCTATCCTAATAACCAAAGCCCTGATACATGTTCAAAAATTATTGAAATATGCTTTATAGTAAATGTTATAACTTTCCTTTCAATTTACTGTCTGATCCAGCGCAATAATTTGTCTCTTATTGTATCTTATACAAGAACATATCCCTCTGGGTCTTCCAGATTTATTTCCGCTTTTACCAATCCCCATGAAGCACTCCATTCAAGTAGCTATGAGTTATATACTGGGAGATTCAAAGTTTTCTGGTAAAATTTCAATTTTTGTGTGCCTCTTTATAAGATTTTTTTGTAATAAAAACATCCATGAGTATTAATTGAATTAAGAATTTTAATAAAATCACAATTATTTTCTTATTTCTTCCAATGTATTAAGATAATTTATCGAAATTACTTTTCATAAAATGGAGATTTTGAGTTTTATCCGCATTATTTTGACCTTTCCGTAAGCTTCTCTAGAATATCCCTAGAATCTCTCTTTCTCTGGATTTCTCATTATTGTCAAAGTTTAAGGTTGTCTGATCTTTGATCTTAAAATGAAATTACCAAATATGATTATGCTTCAAAACCTAGTGAGGGAAAAATATGATTTTCTCTTTTGAGATTATTTTTTCAAAAAGAAATAATTCAAAAGAATAAAATTTGGATGAGAAAATGATCTAATTAGAAAACAGTAAGATAGTATATGATTAAATTTTAGTTTTTGAGTATGAATAAAATATAATTAAATTTATGATTATTTTGAGTTAGAGGTGCATCCAATATGAAAAGAATTCGGAAATAATATTCCTCATAATATTGATTACAAACATAGATATGAATACAAAATTGAACAACTGAATATTAATTTTAAAAAATAACGACTTATAATTTTACAAAGATGTGAAAAAATTGAAATTAAATTTCCTTCTTATTTTCTCAAATGAGGTTCTCCTGGAGGTACCCGAGTTGAAAGTCTAATTTTGTAATTTTTCCAATTTTACCTACTTCATGATATAGACTATTTGTCCTTTTTCAAATAAAATTTAAAAATAATTCAATTCTTCCATCATTGTTATAATATTTTCATGTCAAATATGAATATATGAATTAAGTGAAAATTCCACTTTTAGGTGTAATATCACTTCTGTGAAAGGTTATGTTGACACTGAGAAGTTTGAATATTCAATATAATTAATTCTTACACGAATATACTGATTCATTTAATTTGATGAAAATCCTCAATATTAGTATAATGGATTTATAGTTCTTTGTCTATAGTTTTTTCTAAATTTTTTATTCTTCTTTCCGACAAAATGTAATATTATTATATTTTTCTACATTTTATAAACCTATTTTTGACATATATATATATTTATCACGAATAGCATATTTGAATGTATAAGCTCAAGATCAAACCATTTGAAATTGGTTTTAACAATATGTTAGGACATTTGCAAATTCAGGTGAGCTTTTTTCTTTTGAGTTTGGTATATTGTTTTTGGAGTGAATTGATATCAATTTTTTATTTTTTCAATCTTTTTAATCCTCTTCAGGGAACTTTAAAGCCAATAAAAACTTCATACCCCATGGTTTGGAGTAAATCTATCATTCCAAGAATCTTTTAGATAAAAATAAAGAAAATGGGCTTCTAATTCCAAAAAAAAGAACTCTTCAAAATGAAATTTCTTCATTTAAAAAAGTAGTAGATAGATATTCAAATTTTTTGTGAGATCATGCCATCACAATATTTGTGTCCAAAGCTTTACTCCCAACGAATGAGTACAAATTTTCCTCTGGATATTGAGGTGAATAAATGCCAGAAAAAAGTGAAATAAATCTTTTTCATCCTTTATCCAATCAAGGAGCTTTATTTAGAAATTAAGAAATCGCATAAGTAGAACATAGTTCTATCTACTTTTGTGTTTCCTTATCCAAGTTTGGCCAAAAATGGTCAAAATCGTAGGGTTTTCAACCCATAAAACTCAATATCTAAACAGCATTTTGAGAATACCTGAAAAGAAGTGAAATAAGAAAAATCAATATTGGATATTTCACTTCAAATAAATACAAAATTTCTTACATGGTGATTGAAGGCCCCAGATCTCATATAGCTTCAACTTTTATGTATTTATCTATTTACCTATATTTCAAAAAACATACGTATTTTTTTCTGTAGAATTCAGAACTTTGTGTATAAAATGTTCCATAATCCTTAGAAATGTAATATACATACAATAATACCCAAAGGTTCTAAATTAAAATTAATCATACAACACATCGCTGGGATCTGAAAGATCACCTTCAGGAAACAACAATAAGCTGGGGTAATCTGTATCAGGTAGAAGAATGTGACGTAAAGCCTATTATAATTAATAATTATATACTCTAAGCTCTTCTTTGGACTAAGTTGAAGCAAAAAGTAAAAATAAATAATTAAAATAATCCCTATAATTAAGAAAAAGAGTAATTATTTGGGAAAATTACTCATATTTTCTCAGTCTAATTCTTCAATTAATACTAGAATCTCCAAGCTAATTGAGAAAGATTTGACTCTATAATGGGTCACGTTCTGCGGGTCAAAAAATTATTTCAGCTTGGTAGGAGAAGTATTTCCTGGTGTGGCTTGGTATTCTTATTTATAATTAGCACAATGATGGGAGAAATTTACCCTGAAGAACATGAAAAGATGATAAATTCATTCAATCCTTGAGGTTACTTTTTTCCTTTGAGTTATATTCAATAGATTCATAAAAGGCATAAATCTCTTATCAAATACTACTTTAAATACCATATTATCATATATAATACTATTAATTGTGATTTGTGTGAGCCTTAGACGTAATTTCATATACCCAAAAGACCACAAATACAAAAATAACATATTAATATAAATAAAATAAATGTATTTATATTATTAAAAAAAAATGAAAATATAAATATAAAATTATATTAAAAAGAAAAAATTAATTACAATTTAAAAATAAAAATACATTAAATTTTGTAAGTATAAAATTACATTTATACTTAGAAAAATTAAGTAAAAATGAAATTTTAACAAAATTGTGAAAAAATAAATAAATTTGGAAAAAAGTTAAATAAAAATTATTATAACTTTTTACTCAATAAATAAACATATAAAAATTATTTCACCATTGGATTCCTCATAAAAAATCAGGTGGGGTCACCTCTGAGTGAAATTCTTGCAACTCAACTCTAAATAAGCTTAAATTAAGTTTTTAGTATTTTAAATACAAAAGTTGAAAATCCTCAAAACTTTAATTTAATTCACACCACATGTGGTGTTAACCATCAATTTTTGTGTTAAAATTGAGGTGTTGTGTTCAGTTTAGAACTTATGAGGAATTGAAGTATTTTCAATTGAATTCAATTGAAATGTCAAAATGTGCGCGTGTATTACATAAGTGAACTTTGATTTACATATGAGGTGTCAATTACTACTGTATTGTACTGTACAATTGAATTGAATTACATATGTAAATTATAAGTATAATACATGATGAGGAATTAAAGGAAAAATAAATTGGAAAGATTAAATTTGGGGGGAAAAGGAACTTCAGCTCTAAGGGGGAGCTAGACCCCCAAACTCCTTGCTGACAGGCGTGGGATGTCAAAATTCATGCAAAATTTCATCAATTTTGGTCTTGAATTGAGTTACAGGGTCTGTGGACTCAAATTGATGATGAGGTTTTGATACCAACTGGGGTAGTTTTAGCTGTTGCCAATAGGGTAAAACTACCCTTAAGATAAAACAATCATAGTAAAAACAGTTTTAACTGGTTTCTACGCCTCTGACACACATTCTGACGTGTTTTGAAGGCCCTAGGCCTGGTATTGCTATAGTAATGGCTGATTTAAGGGTCTAAAATTTGCTAAAATGGCTAAAAATGGCTTAAACCAGCCCTTTTTGGTCTAAACCAGGGTTCAATGATGCCATAATTGGCTTTTCTGTTGTCAAACTGTTTTTCACGACTGAAAAGAGTAAATCTTACTTTTGGAGTAAGAGAATTGATGGCTATAAAAGAATGTCTTCTTTGCCCCACTTTTCTCTTCCTGTTAGAATCTTTTCCTTTTATAATTAGTTTAAACATTGTTAAACCAATCAATAAAAGATTCCAACCACCTTTTTTGAATCATTTTAAACCTTTTAACCACGTGGAAAAAACATTATAATCATTGTTTGTAACTCTTATAATCATTTTTACCCCTGAACCACCCCAAAAGTGAATTAAAGCATATTTCATCACTGTAAACTTTGTCACTTTGTTTCCAAATTCACTCTGGTCACTTTTGGGCATTTTTTCTCTTTAATATTCTTTTTAAAGACTTTGTTCTTTAATTAATTGCTTGCAGTTCTTTGCTCAATTAATTCCAATTGAAATTGCTCTTGAAGAAATTTCTTTTGTAGCCTTAAAATATCTCTTGTAGAGTATTTTTTGGATAAATTCTTATTGTTGGTAAAACAATAAATCTTTATAATATTATTGTTTTATACTAATAAGGTTATAAACAATAAAATTGGCATGTTTTCTCCTAAAAAATAATATTTCTTACTATTTTTAATTGATTTTTTACCTTATACACATTTTGAGGACAGGAAAAGTACTTGATTTTTAATCAAAGTTTCATATCCACACCTTACAATTTGTCTATTGTTATGAATAGAGACATGAAATTTACCTTTTATTAATAAAAAAAATTGTTTTTGGAATGACCATTAAAAGTGTAAATTTAAATTTAACAAAGGTTCATGCAGTAATCTATAGATATGGAAGCTTATTTGTAATCAAGTACTCATCCTTAAAATTTGTATTAGGTGGAATTATTTCAAAACAGTAATTTCTGAAAGTTTGAGAGGAAAATTCCCAACAAAATTATTCAAATGTATTATTAGATGAGAATGATATTAAAAAGACTAATCTCTTTACCAAAATCCTCTACACGAGATAAATAAGCCTACAAAAGAATTTCTATAATAATAGTTCAGTTGGCTTAATTAGACAAAGTAGTCTAACAAATCAATTTGAGAAAAAGGTCTCACAAAGGAAACCTTCTGATAAAACATTCCCAAAAACAGCCAGATTATTATTCAAACTGTGTGGCATTTTATCATGATTAAATATTCTTCAATTCACTTTTGGGTTTGTTAAATGGTTAAAATAACTATCATGGTGAAAGAAAATTATTATAGCTATTTTTTCACATGGCTCAAAGCCTATAAATTATTTGAAGGTGGTTGCTAGAATATATTATTTATTTTTTAAAAGGTAATTAAGCTAGCTATAAAAGTAAAAACGCTCTAAAATGCAAGAAATATGGGGAAAAGAAACCATTCTTTTATAGAATAAAATTCTCTTTCAAAACTTAAATTATCCTTTTAACAGTTCTGGAAAGCCTTTTGATAAAACAAAAGCCAATTATAGAGTAATGGGGCCACAGTTTTGTCTAAAACAGGATGGCCTCATCCATTTAATCTTTAAGAAATTTAAAGACATTTTTGAGGGTTTTTGAGCTTAAAGGTAGTTTTACCAACTTCATAGCAGTTAGAACTGATCTGCTTGGTATAAAAACCATGTAATCGATTGTTTCTTAGACACAATTACTCATTCTCAGGCCAGAAATAGCGAAATTGTACATAGAACTCAAAATTGTAAACACAGGCTAAATAGTTCCAATAGATTCTTGTACCCTTTCAGTGAAGGTTGCTTCTCCCCAGGAAAATCAATAATTTTAATTTTTTGATTTGTTTTATCCAACCTGTATTATAATTAAATTTGACTAATTTACTGAAATTGGAAAACTATAGTGCCCAAAGTTAATACTAAATGCCTCATCTCTCCAAGGAGCTTCATGTTTTTGATACAGGGAAAACATTAACAGCTTTCATGAAGATACTTCATCTCATTTTAGCTTCTAAGCTGAGAACAAAACCCCATTTCCAACACAAAGGATGATGGCTAACAGCAGATTTGGTTTGGAGTGAATTGGATCTTTATTATTATCAGAATTTCATAATTTAAATTATTGAAACCTAATTTGGGATTACTTAAGGTTGATCTGAAAGGACGTTTCCCAGAGGTGAACCAATATAAATTTCAATGGGTGATCCAATTATCAAATTTAAATCAAAATTAATTCAATAAGAGAAAAATATTGATCAATGTTTTACACACTCTCTTCCATAACTGTGTGAATGTATTACATAAGTGAGCTTTGATTTGCTTGTGAGTTATCAATTATAACAGTTGTGTACTTTAATTTTTCATTTGAATTAAAGATGTACATTGAAAGGATGATACACAATGAGGAATTAAAGAAAAAATAAATTGGAAAAATTAATTCTGGGGGTAAAAGAAATCTTTGCTCCAAGGGTGCCAGACTCCCCCAAGTTCCTTTCTGACAGTTGTAGGATGTCAAATTAATGCAAATGTTCATTGCTTTTGGCCTGGAATTTAGTCACAGGGTCTGTGACTAAATTGATGATGAGTTTTTGATACCAACGAGGGCAGTGTTAGCTGTTGCCAAGAGTGAAAAACTACCCTTAACCTAAAATAATCTTAGTAAGAAAAAGGTTTAACTGGTTTTTACTTCTCTTAAACACATTCTGACATGTTTTGAAGGCTCAAAACCAGGTATCACTACACAAATGGCTGATTTCAAGGTCTAAAATGGCTAAAACCAGCCCTTTTTGGTCTAAACCAGGTTTCAATGATTACATAGCTGGCTTTTCTGTTTTAAGAGTGTTTCTCACTACTAAGAATAGTAAATTTTACTTTTGGAGCAAGAAAATTTGTGGCTATAAAAGAATGACTACTTTAAGTGCTTTTTCATTTAATTTTAGTGTCTGACAATGTGGTAATAGAATAAAATATTGAAATAGCATCAACAGCTACTAGTATTATCCCTGAAAGTACTGTTAATTCTGATCATAATATCACTCCTATTATAGCTCAGAATAATAAACCAGAGCCAATCTCTTATGAATTAATCAATTTGGACATTAGTTATACACTCCAAAAGGCAAAGCATTTGGCCAATAATAAGTTGTTTGACGTAAAAAATAATATTTTAAGATTTTTTAATCATAATTATGCCTTCAACCAGATCAAGAGCAAGCTATAGCCCCCCAAGCAGCTCCCAAAAAGGGCATGGTTGTGATTATGTCAGAAGCCAATCAGTTGCAGAAGGACAAGGGTCAGTAAATGAAGCCCAAGCTTAAAAATTATGCCATTCTGAAGCTGATAACACTGTTTTACCTTCAACCAGAGCTTAAACCACCACAAGAAGCCTCATTGGAAATTTAAAAAGCCAGAAAGAAGGCTTACAACAATGCCTTGCAGCACAAATAGCACCAGATCCTTTCAGATCTGTGGAAAAACTGCATGAATTGTAATGTGACTGTGAGAAAATCTCTGGGCCATCCCATCACTTGCAAGTTACTGAATGGATGGCATCCATTGATGGAAAAGAAAAATACGATGCTTTTAACAGCAGAATGGAGAAAAACATCCCTCCATAACCCAAAAAGATTGTAAAACCAGCATCAATTACAACATGAAAAATTAGACACAAGCTCACAAAAAGGGAAAAGTCAAAGTTCCAGCCACAGAACCATACAGCAAGGGCTACAGAATCCCAAAGATGAAACAGTATTTCATGGAAAATGTGTTTCAGATGGCCAGAACCATGATGGAATTGCAGAAAAAGGAGAAAGCCGTATGAAAAATTTCAGAAATGATTTCAGAAATTCTAGATGGCATTACAAACTTGTATATAGCTATAAATGATGTTAAAAGTCATATTTCTGATGAAAATTCAGCAATATTTGAAAATATTAAGACAAATAATCCAAGTTTGAGCCAAATAAATGAAATACTTATGTGTTTTGAAAAGTGTTCAAGAGAAATTAAAACTTCAAATAATGACAATTCATTTGAAAATAAAATAAATGAACAATATGCCATTGTAAAAGAATTAAAAGGTAAATATTCTAAATTAAATATTGATGACATAATTTAAACAAGAATAAAACAAGCCATAGGTATTATGAAAGAATATAATTTAAAAGTCCTTGATTATATTTCAAGTTCATTTACTGAAGCAAAGTCATATACAATTGCCTTGCAAAAGTGTTTTGAAATCTCACTAGAAGAAGTAGCAAAATTAACAATGAAATTGAATCAAGTCATTTCTGATAATACCAGACCAAATAAATTATGGCAAGAAATGAAAATTAAATAAGACATGTATAAAATTGAGCTAATAAATTTAGGGTATTGGTAAAAACACGTAAGCAAATTGGTAAAAACACGTAAGAGCTTACGTGTTTTTACTAAAAACTTACGTGTTTTTACCATCAATTGGTAAAAACACGTAATTTTATGGTAAAAACACGTAAGGGATGGTTTTTAAATGAAATATGGCTATTTATGGCATGTATGATGCCATTAATGCCATTTGTACCATTAAAAATTCCATTTATGACATTAACAGTGCCATTAATGGAATTATAAATGAAATATTTCTGATGCCATTAATGCCATAAATGGCATTAACAGTGCCATAAATGGCATTCACAGTGCCATAAATGGCATTAACAGTGCCATAAATGGCATTAACAGTGCCATTAATGGCATTAACAGTGCCATAAATGGCATTAACAGTGCCATAAATGGCATTAACAGTGCCATTAATGGTATTAACAGTGCCATCAATGGCATTAACAGTGCCATAAATGGCATTAACAGTGCCATAAATGGCATTAACAGTGCCATTAATGGCATTAACAGTGCCATAAATGGCATTAACAGTGCCATAAATGGCATTAACAGTGCCATTAATGGTATTAACAGTGCCATCAATGGCATTAACAGTGCCATAAATGGCATTAACACTGCCATAAATGGCATTAACAGTGCCATTAATGGTATTAACAGTGCCATCAATGGCATTAACACTGCCATAAATGGCATTAACACTGCCATAAATGGCATTAACAGTGCCATCAATGGCATTAACAGTGCCATAAATGGCATTAACAGTGCCATTAATGGCATTAAAAATGCCATAACAAATGGCATTAACAGTGCCATAAATGGCATTAACAGTGCCATTAATGGTATTAACAGTGCCATCAATGGCATTAACAGTGCCATAAATGGCATTAACACTGCCATAAATGGCATTAACAGTGCCATAAATGGCATTAACACTGCCATAAATGGCATTAACACTGCCATAAATGGCATTAACACTGCCATAAATGGCATTAACAGTCCCATTAATGGTATTAACAGTGCCATTAATGGTATTATCAATGAAATATTATTGATGCCATTAATGCCATTTATGACATCAACAATGCCATTTGTGGCATCAAAAATGCAACATTTCTGATGCCATTAATGCCATAAATGGAATTAATAATGCCACATTAACAATGCCATTAATGGCATTACTAATACCATGAATGGCATTATCAATGCAATAAATGGCATAATGCCATTTATGTAACACCATAAATGGCATTGTTAATTCCATTTATGTAATGCCACAAATGGAATTTTTGATTCCATAAATGGCATTTTTGATGCCATTTATGTTATAGTTAAGGCCATTAATTCCATTTTTAAGGCCAATGTTAAGGCCATTAATGCCATTTTTAAGGCCATTTATGGCATTTTTAAATGCATAAATGGCATTGTCAAGGCCATTAAATTCAATTTATGGCATTGCTGTATTGCTATTTATGCAAATTTTCTGGCCATAAATGGCATCTGTATGTCATTCTTGATGCCATTTATGGCATTATTATGTCATTAGTGATGCCATTTATGGCACTTTTGATGTGATAAATGGCACTGTTAATGCCAAAAATCCAATTTTAACTTCCACTCATCATAAATTAAATTTTGAATTCAATTTATGTCATAAATGGCATTTTCAATTCAACTACAAACATGAACAAAAAAACATAAAAAAACATGGACTTTTTGGGCCTACAAATGTTCTTGCCAAAAAAATACCAAAATGTTGGGCTTCTGGTTTATTATTCTCAACATTCTCACCTTTATTTAAAAAAAAAATTATTGAAATTCATAAGTGGGAACATTTTTAATGAATTTTTTCAAAAAAATGGGCCATTTTACCAAATTGCCCAAAATAGAAAAATTGGGCAAAAAAAAAAAATTGAAAAAATTTGGGGACCTTCACATCCCATGTCGGAAAAAATATGGCAAAAAAAAATGTTAAAAATTCTCAAAAGTGAGCCTGAGGAATTTTTATAAAAAAATTAGGTTACTTATGTGTTTTTACCATAAAATTACGTGTTTTGGCTATAATTTGGTAAAAACACGTAAGTTTATGGTAAAAACACGTAAGGGCTTACGTGTTTTTACTAAAAGCTTACGTGTGTTTACCAACACCCTAAATTTATTACAATGTTTTCAACATGAATTCAGAAATTCACAAAGGTGTAGCACCATTAAAATGAATTAAATTGAACAATTACTGCACACCTTACCAAGAATATCTACATCTCTGAATCAAAATTAGGGTATAGGAAATTCCAACCCACAAGGATTAGATTTTGAAAATTTACAATTAAAGAATGAATTTTTCACTTCTTTCCATAACTGGGTGCCATCAATGGGCCAAGAGCTTTTGGAAGAAGAACCAAAACTTAAAAAATGACCTCCCTTCAGTGGTGAAGGAGAATATGACCATATAAAATTTATAAGAGGTATTAAGATGATTAAAGAATATTTTGAATGACCAGAAATATTTAACACCTTTTTTAACAAATAAGCTCATAGATGGTCTACCAAATTGAGACAAGCACATGGACACCAAAGTTGGAATGGGTAGAAAACCCAAATTATTAATAAATGGGCCAATGAGTTTTCAAAATTTAAAGCTAAAACAGCCATTTAATCTGCTAAATTTAATGTTGAAAAAGAAAAAGATTTACTATGGTTTTTCCAACAGAAGGACAGCTTAACAGCATTATATCCTGACATATCAGAATTTATTATTCACAGAAAAATTCTGAGAAAATGTGGAGGTTACTTAGAACATTCTTCCAAAAGCAGGACTACTGAAAAATATTCAGCATAAAATATTATAAATATATTAGAAGAATTAACCACCAGAACCAGGATTGGTTCTAGTAGGGTGGATCTCAAAGCAAGGTTTAATACACATTGGAAAGATTCTGTGGACACAAAATCTTAAAGAAAATTCTAATAATATGAAATATAACTCTGCATATACAATCAGAAAGTGCCATATTTGCCAGAGCACCACAAATTTAGTTAATATATGTCCAAAAATGTGAAAATAAATGAAATTGACATTGAGAAGTAACCTGATGTTGAAAAAGAGGATTTAAATAAAGAAAATTCAAATTATAAATCATAAATATTTTGTGAATATTAAAAAGATATAGAAAATATCAATGTCACATTTGACATCATGCAATCTTATTCCCACTTACCACAATTGAGAAATATTCAACTTGATTTTTCAAAAATCCAAGATTCCCAACTTATGAAAAGCAAAATAAACAGGGGGAAAGGTTATACAGCTGTTAATTCCTGTATAAAAGAATTAGCAATTGATAAAAAAATGCACAAAACATTTACTTGACCCAGGAGGCTTCTGCTCTTGTGTTAAAAAACTTTTTTCTCAAGAACTGTGTACCAAATTTTGAAGATCAATTATTACCAGTTGATGCCCTAAAATTCAAAGTGAAAGTAATCCAATGAAATCATTGGGCATATTTGAGACCATTGTAATATTTCTACATATCAATTAAAGCTTTAAAAGTACTGTTGAATTTGTTGTTATGGAAAACTTATCTAGTACTCCATTAATATTGAAAAATGATTATTTACTCATGTATGGCATAAATTTACATAACAATAAGGACAGATGCTTTACTATTGGGGAGAATAAGCATCATTTTTTTACCTTTTAAAAGGAAAGTTACAGTAAATAACATACCACCAGTAATCTTAGAATCAGAGAAATTAAATACAGAACAGATGAATGAAGCTGAAGTAAGTCTTCATCTTACTGATATACAGGAAAATGAACTCTCTACCATTTTATTTGACCACAAAGAAACATTTGCAACAGATAAAGAATCATTGGGGAAATTATTGGTAATGAAGTTGACATTATCTTGAACATTGAGAGACCTTATCAACCACTCTTGAGAAGGTCTTCATACCCAGCAATCCCAAAATCAAGAGAAGCCCTTGAGCTTCACATTGTAGAACTCCTGGACCTTGGTGTGATAAGAAATGTTGGCCACAATGAAGAGGTAGAAATAGCTACACCATTAATAGTGGCATGACACAATGGAAAATCCAGAATGGTTGGAGACTCTAGAGCTCTGAACACTTACAGTGTCCCAGACTGGTATCCCATACCAAAGATCCAAATTTTCCTCACTCAAATATCCCAAGAAGTGTTCATAAGCACTATGTATCCCCTTGAAGGAGTCCATCAAAATTTAGTGACACCAAGAGAAAGAAATTATTTGAGAATTATTGTTCATTTTGGAGTGTATTAATATTTAAGGATGCCTTTTGGTATCAAAATTGCACATTAACACTTTCAAAGAATGATGAATGAAATATTTCCTGAAGAATGTTCATAATTGTGGTTAATCATTCAAATTGACAACATTATTATCTGTTCAAAGACTTGGGAGAAACATATGTACATATTATCCAGAGTCTTACAAAAAATCAATCATGTGAACATAAAGATTTCTTTGAAGAAATTTCATTTTGTATTTAAAGAACTAAAAGCCCTGGGACATGTAGTTTCTGGTATTTCCCTTGGAATTGACAAAATCAAAGTTGCAGCAGTACTACTGAAAGCTATTCCTCAGAACAAGAAGGAAATCAAGTCATATTTGGGATTTTTAGGATACTACAGGCAGAAAATTAACGACTTTGCATCCATAGCAAGACTTATGTATAAATCTTGTGACAAAGACACATTATTTTAAATGACGTTTGACATATTCAAAGCCCTTGAATGCCTGAGACAAGCCTATAGCACTGATCCACTTTTACTGATTCCATATTTTAAGCTTTACTTTAGTATTTACATTTATTCATCAGGTGATGGACTAGGATCTGCACTTCATTAAATACAGATTATCAATGAAAAACCTGTGGAAGAACCCATATGTTTCATATCTATGCAAATCAAACCTATTGAAGCCATATATGGAGCAAGTCAAATGGAACGTTTATTTCTTGTTTGGTCCTTGAAAAAACTTAATTACTTTCTTGAAGGATGTGTGCTTCAAGTTATAACAGATTCTGCTTCTGTCAAATCACTTCTAAACATGAAAACACCCAACAGACATATGCTCAGATGTAAAATAGCCATACAAGAATATAGGGGTAATATGACCATTGTACACAAAGATGGAAATATTCACAAAAATTTGAATGGACTCAGCAGATGGCAATTACCAAATGACATTGAGAATCCTGCTTATGTGTGAGAAGAGGCTTCCCCAAAAATCCCAATAGAGGGCATCAGTGCTACAGACCCAAACACTAACTCTTTGAAGGAAATAAAGAACAGCTATACTAAGGATAAGAACTGTAGCATCCTATTCCAATTACTTACTAAAGACTCTAAAGATAACTTCTTTATACATGCCTTGGATTAAATATGGAATAAGTCATATGATGAAGGAAGATTTCATTTACTTGATGGTTCAATTTACCATAGGACTAAACACACATGTGTAATGACAGTTGTGGAAATATCCTTAATCAATATTCCATTTAAAGAATTCCATGACAGCCCCTTCTCAGGACACCTATCTGCAGACAGAACAAGGGAGAAATTCAAGACCTGCATATGGTGGCCAATGTGGCAAAAAGATTTTTCAGAATATTGCAAAACCTGTGAAAGATGTCAAAAGGAAAATAAATACACTTGCAAAAGACCTGTAAATATGATCAAAATCCAAGAACCCAGCAGCCCTTGGTAAATTGTCCATATGGATTGGGTAGCTATCCTACCACCAGAGGTGATAGAAGATATAATTTCTGACTAGTGATTGTTGGCAGGTTAAGTAAGACTCTAATATCTTTTCCATATCACAAAGATGGTACAGCCATGGATATAGCTCTTCTGATATGGAATAGAGTAGTATCATGGACTAGCATATTAACAAACATCATTAGTGACAGGGATCCTAAATTCACCTTAGCACTATGGACAAACCTTCACCATATATTTGTAACAAATGTATCCTTCTCTACACCTTACCACCCACAAACTGATGGTCTAGCTGAAAGAATGATCCAAACCTTAGGAGACATAGTCAGAAGATTTGTTGCATATGGCCTAGAGTTCAAATATTGTAATGGATTTGCGCATGATTGGCATACCCCTCTACCTGAGCTGGAATTAGCATATAAAACATCCATTAATGCCAGTACCAATCAGACTCCTTCTATTCTAGAGAAAGGATGGAATCCCAAGCTACCCCAAGATTCCTTGAGAAATGATTTGGTAGAGATACATCCCAAATCTTCTAGCTTCAAAGAAATGATAGAAAAAGCTAGAAAGCATGCAGTAAGATGAATGGAAGACTTATTCTCATATGCCAAAGACAAATGGGAAAAGTCAAATGCTACTCCAGACTTCAAGGTAGGGGATTTAGTTCTTGTATCTACCAATAGCTTCAATAACGTCAAAGGATGCAAAGAAACTCAAAGACTCTTTTTCAGGACCTTTCTTTTATCAAAGCCCTCCATGAAAAAAATTATTTTGAAATAAAATTGTCTCGGGAACTTAGTAATAAGCATCCTACATTTTCAGTAAGCTTGATAAAGCCTTACAAATTGGGTTATGCTTCAACCTTCCCCTTGAGGAATGAAGTTCCCAAGAATATTCCTCCTGTTGAATAATCTGGTACTAAGAAAATTACCACAGTTCTCAAAGAAACGAAATTGAGAACAAAAAAATTAAGGGAGTAACTTGTCAGGTACAGTGACCCAACTTGTGAAGATAAATGGTTGGCAGAAAAAGACATATCTGAAGCTACCAAACTTCTGAGAAGGTTCAGACACACTACAAATAACAATATTACAAATTAATATTCTTTTTTAAGTGGGAAGGAATGTGAGCCTCAGAGGTATTTTTATATGCTGAAAATACCACAAATAACAAATTATGTTATAATTATAAATACTTAAGTTTATTTATATTATGAAAACAAAAAACTTAAAATATAAATATAAAGCTTATATACAACAATTAAAATTACATTCAAATTTCAAATTGTGAAGACACATTTTTACTTGAAATAATCAAGTAAAAATGAATGTTCAACAAAAATATTGAAATTAAAATAGTTTTTGAAAAGGGTTAAATATAAATTATTACAGCTTTTTCTCCAATAAATATACAATTATGAAAATTATTTCACCATTGGATTCCTCATAAAAAAATAAGGTGGGGTCACCTCTGGGTGAAATTTCTGTAACTCAACTCCAAATAAGCTTAGATTACGTTTTTGGTATTTTCTGTATAAAAATTGGAAATCCTCAAGACATTAATTTTAATTCACACCATTTGTGGTGCTAACCATCAATTTTTGTGTTAAAGCTGAGGTGTGGTGTGTATCTTAGAAACTATGAGGAATTTAAGTATTTTCAATTGAAATGTAAAAGTGTGTGCAAGTATCCCATAAGTGAACTTTGATTTAAACATTAGGTATCAATTATTAAAGTTGTGTACTGTGATTTCCCAATTCAATTAAATATGTAAATTACAAGTATAATACATGATGAGGAATTAAAGAAAAAATAAATTGGAAAAATTAATTCTGGGGGGAAAGGAATCTTGGCTCCAAGGGTGCCAGACTCCCCCAAATTCCTTTCTTACAGGCCTGGGATGTCAAAATTCATGCAAAAGTTCATCACTTTGGGCCTGGAATTGAGTTTCAGGGTCTGTGACTCAATTGATGATGAGTTTTTGATACCAACCAGGGAAGTTTTAGCTGTTTTCAAGAAGTTAAAGCTACCCTTAAGTTAAAACAATTTCAACTGGTTGTTTTATGTCTCTTACACACATTCTGAATTTTTTTGAAGTCTTGAAATCAGGTATTACTATAGCAATAGCTGATTTAAGGGTCTAAAATGGCTAAAACCAGCCCTTTTTTGTCCAAAACAGGGTTCAATGATGCCATAATTGTATTTTCTATTTTCAGAGTGTCTCTTACGACTGACAAGGGTTAATTTTACTTTTGTAGTAAGAAAATCGGTGGCTATAAATGAATATCTTCTTTGCCCCACTTTTCTCTGAATGATAGACTATTTTCCTTTTATAATTAGTTTCAACACTGTTAAACCAATCAATACAAGATTTAAAGCAGCATTTTCATATCATTTTAAACCTTCTAGACACTTGAAAAGATCCCTATAATAATTTCTTGTAACTCTTATAATCAGTTTTACCCTTTAGCTACCCCAAAAGTGAGTTAAAGCATGTTTCATCACTGTTAGATTTTTCACTTTGTTTTCAAGTTCACTCTTATCACTTTTGGGTGTGTTTACTCTTTGATATTCATCTTAAAGAATCTTTCTTATATTCATTACCTGCAGTTCTTTGCTCAATTAATCCCAATTGAGATTGCTCTTGAAAAAATTTCTTTTTTAGTCTTAAATATCTCTTGTAGAGTATTTTTGAATAAATATTTATCTTTGGTATAACAATAAATCTTTACAATATTATTTTTCATACTAACAAAGCTAAAAACAATGTATTTGAAATGTTTTCTCTTAAAAATCTTAAATTTTACTAGTTTTAATCAAATTGTACCTTATAAAAATTTTCAGGACAGGAAAAGTATTTGATTTTTAATTAAAGTTTCATATCCACACCTTACAGAGATACTTCTGATACTAAATATAAATATTTTAGATTCAAAAGCATATTTTGAAAAATATTAAAAGAGTTATTTATTAATAAATGAATTCCAGAGAAAGAAGTAATGAATCTAACAAAATAATATCTTTTTCTTTGTAATCCAAAACAAATATTTAACTCTTAAAGAACAAAACTCTTAGATTATTGTGATTTAGTTCCAAATTTTATTTGATAGATAGATCAGTGAAAAAAATTGAACAATTCTTCAAGTTCTTGTTCATCCTCCATATTACAACCTTCAAATGATTGGAGATAAACTTCTGAGCTGCTTTCTTATGGTCTTTAGATTAATTATTTCCCATTTTTAATATCCTTGAAGCTCCATAAATATTAGATACACCCACCTTACTAAAATACCTAGGGGCTAGAAGGGAAATAATTGAAAGTGTTTTAATAGAATCTCAAGGATGAAGATGATGCAAAAGACAGAATTTTGGGGGAGATGTACATGTAAAAGATAAAAAGGAACAAAAAATAAATTTTTTAAGATTTTTTTCAAGCTTTCTTTAAAGCCAAAAGGGCCTGAGAACTAGTCAAAAAGTAGCTTATAAGAGAATCTGAGCTGAAAAATAACATTGAATTTGAGGGCTTTTACTGAAGAATTTGGTATCAGATTAATCTTAAAATTTATATCCAATGAGCCAAGGATTATATTAATTGATTGTTTGAGGTCAAATATCCTATTTTTATAAGAATTAGGTACTGTGATAGCATAGAATATCAACAGATAAGTAGCTACCAAAAGCAATGGATATTAACAGTTTTGGAATTAAATGTCATTTTTCATATGCTTTTTTGAAACAAGGCTTTCATGAATTAATTTTGTAAAAAATGAATCCAAATAAATAATTAATTGACCCAGATTCTTGGAAATTTATTTAAGGTCTGTCTTGGGAGCTCCTAATAATAATACATATTATTAATAGTACTATTACTGCCCTAAAATGAAGATATGATATAATTAAATATTACCCATACACATATAAATTTATTTATTATTAAAATTCAAAAACTTAATATTAATAAGAAATCATACAAACTAATAAATATTGTTAAAGCTTTTACTAATGAAAGCTATAATGATTATATATAGAAATAATATAATCTTTCTATTATTATCATATGTAATGGCCAATTATAACCACAATAATATCAAATCTGTCTTGTAAAAAATTATATTTGGTTTAAATGAATAAAAATGAATTTAAAGAATATAAGATGTTAATTTTAAATGAACTTATTATACACAACTGTGTAATAGTAACTTATAACAAGAATAATATAAAAAACATAGAATATCAATGAAAAACTCACTTATAACTTATTATTTGATGAAAACATGTCAAATAATTTCATTAAAGATTATCAGATAATAAGAATAAGTAAAAACATTCCAAAGCTAAGAGCTATGGAATTTTGAGAAGATTTGTGGATTCTACAAGATATCTTCAAACAATTATTAAGGATTATACAAATATGATGAAATTCTGGGATTTGAATTCTTTATTTATAGAATTTATGAAGAAAAAACACTAAAAATCATTTATAATAGCTACAGATTCCATTAATAGAAAAATGATTGATGGTAAAGAAGGGTATTTAAATGGATCTTTTTGTGCCCTAAGTCACCTCCTTTGTGATCACAGATTCCCTCTGAGGGAATGTAGTCATCAAAACTTGAAACCCATCAGTAAAATCTGAGTTTAGACTCAAAAGGTCACAGTTTTGGATTACAATTCAAGCTTCAGGTGATACTCTTAACTCCAAGTAACTTTGAGATTTATCCTTGCTTATTATTTTAAATTTTCAACATAAAAATGATATGTTTATTATAAAGAGAATTTGATGAATATCTTGAAGATATATTTCCAAGCAAAACTTTCTTAACTAAGATTTCTGATTAATCTTTCAAGAAATGTTGATTTTCTCTAATAATAGTTAAATGATAAATTTCCAAGGGTATATTCAAAATAATCTTATTGATAATAAATCATTTATTTTCTGGCTATACAGGTATAAAATCAATTCTAAGCTGTGTTGAAATTTCAAGTAAATGTGTTGGGAAATGTATTTTTTATGAGTTTTTTAAATTATTATATGTTTCCACATAAAAATAGAAATATAAGCTAAACCTTAGCTTTTCATAAGGTTTTGATGAGTTTAAATTCAGTTTTAATCTTATTTGAGCTTATTTACTCTGTATTAAGCTTTGAAAGTTCTTAAAAACTCAATTAAAAGTTGGTATAATTGGATTTCCCCTTTGGTAGCTTGTAATTTAAGATTTATATGGAAAAAAATTCCAATATTGAAGTTTGAATAAGGTTGGAAATGCTTCAATTCATGAGGAAAATTCTATTTGGGCTCTTTCAGGCCCCAAAAGTTGGGTATTTTGGCACCTTTTTCCATTTTTACCCTTGTCCCCCCTTTTCATGTATTTTTCCAATGTGTCAATTTCAAGCCATACAATGGCTTTTAATCAATTCTGATTAAGTCCATGCAGTATTTAAACTATGCATTTAAAATCCTTAGCCAATTAAGTAACTAAACATACCACCTTAGTTTTGACACAATTTTTGTAATTTTACCTATAGATTATGTAAATTCAAACTTAATTTAAAATTAAAAAGTATTGAAATTTATCAAATTTTATAAAATTGGTAAGCTTTATTTTATATTATTGATTTTTCAAACCACAGGAAAAATAACCAATTTTGGGTAGAGCACCCTATAGGTTTACCCTTGGTTATTTTTGGTGTAGAGCCCAAAAATGAAATACTAACTATAACTTTCTTCATAAAAAATAAAGTCATGATTAATTTTCATTTTTTTTTTAAAAAAAATAATTTGAAAAACTGGTTATTGGCTGAATCAAATGTATGAAACATTATTTCTGGCCTTATGGGTTTGCCATACATACCTCACAGGATCACAAGCTAGTTTGTGAGCTAGAAAAAAAAACTTGGAATTAAATAAGATATGAATTTAAGCCCTCAAATTTCAAAAACGTCAATTCTCATAAGAAAAGGAGTTTTGTGTTTCATTTTTGCAAAAATCAAGAAATCCAGACATAAAAAAGGGAAAATTAGTATAAACACAGCTATTCCACTGAAATATTAAAGCTCAAATACTTCCCTATAAAACTACTAAGACAATTGGATAAATGTATGATTTTTTAATAATGAATAATACACCTTATATTTTTTCTAGCTCTGAAATAAGAAATTTTTAAGACACAAATTCAATCATAAGATAATATCTTTTTTTTCAAAAATCAAATCTCTTTAACCTTTTCCTTCTTCTAATTTTGAGACTCAATTTCATGTCTCTTTTGCTTCACTTGGAATTCCGTTTCATCCTTTTTCAATTTTATATTTTCCATTTCCTCCTTTTCTTTGATTTTTATTGTTGAGACTTCCTGATTTTATTCTTTTTCAATTCCCGCTATCATTTTTCCTTCTCCCATGATAGGCATTCCATTTTTGCTAATTTTTTTTCTTTGAAGTAGCTATATGTGTTAATTTATTTGATGTTTGAAAAACTTTAATACATTCTTCTTGGGAATCAGCTAATTCTTTCTATTTTCCAAAACAAGTGGTTTTTCCTTTTAATTTTTTTTTTTGAATTGAATTTTCATGTATTTTATTGTTTTCGTTTTTAAGGAAAATTTAAGACAGCTTGAATTCATTGAGGATTAATGTATTCATGTATTGAAGGAAGGTCCTAATTCTGAATTCCTTCTGCTAGCTCATCATATTTATTTGTAACATGTTGGCTCTTGAAATTTTCCAAGATTCTTGGAATTATATTTGAATATAGCCAAAAGAAGTTTCCATTTTTACTGCCTCAATATTTCAAGACTTATAATCAAAATTATATTTCTTCTTATGGCTTTCATTATTGATATAGGGACCTGGGATTTTCAGTAATTTTTTATAAGCAATGGTAGTATTCAAGAGGTCCTCCCACTTATTCTGCAATTAAAAAGAAGCCAGAGGCTGTGTGATTGGAATTTTTACAAAAATAAGATCAATTTAAAGATAACATGTACTCAAACATTCTAGCTTTTCTTGAATGTAATAAATCCCATTTTCCTCATAAGTTCAATTGATTCTTTTACTCTCTGAGCCTTTTTATATCTTACATCATAAGTCTTGAGACTTTTTCACATCTGTTTGGTACTCATCTTTTCCTTTACTTTTATTTTATCTTCAATTAATTTTCCATGTTTTTAAAGAAACTCATTTTGCTTTCAGGTGGCCATCCAAAATTGAGTGGTGCAAGAATAATAATTTTCCTTATTCTGGATCCATGTCGTAATGATCTGGTCATTGGCTTTGCTTAGATGCCGTGTGTAAGTCTGATTTAATTTGCTTTTTGAGAAGTGAGTTTTAGTTAATACACAAGAAGCAACTTGAGCTGAGGTTCCTGAATTTAATTCACATAAGAGGAGAGAAACATATGAATAATTTCAAATGAGAATTAATTGGCTAAGAAATTGAATTTAATTGGGATTAAAATGAATTTTTGGAGTAAATAGTGTTTTAATTAGAATATAAAAGTTCTTTCTCTGGAGGTTTGATATGTAGCACAAAAATAATGAAATTATTATATTTCCGAGAGTAAATATCTTTTGATAAATCCTAGCATTACACTAATTTAGTGGGCCCAAATTATACATTTTGAGTGGGTTTAAAAAGATAAAATTTAGGTTCTGTGATAATAAAATTTAACTTGAATTTTTATGTAATTACCCCAGCTGTAACTCAAGCATAATCCACCTCCTAAGGTATGTTATTATTGGGTTACAGCTGGGGTGATAAGTTGAAAAATTTATTACATACTATTTTTTTCAAAAATTACTCTTTCTTACTTTCTTTATTTACTTCTTTTTCTCGACTTTTATTCTTTTCCAAAATATCATATTCTTTTTAATGCCAAGCATCCTCATTTAACCTTCAAAAACAGCAAGAATAAAAATACATTTTTGCACTAAAGCTGGATTTTAAGCTTACAAAACAAAAATTAGAAGAAAAAAAGAAGAAAAAAGAAGAAAAGAAGAAGAAAAGAAGAAGAAAAAAGAGGAAAAAAGAGGAAAAAAGAGGAAAAAAGAGGAAAAAGGAGGAAAAAAGAGGAAAAAAGAGGAAAAAAGAAGAAAAAAAGACGAAAAAGAAGAAAAGAATAAGAAAAAAGAGGAAAAAAGAAGAAGAAAAGAAGAAGAAAAGAAGGAAAGCTCTAGTAGAAATAAACCAAAAGTCCATCATTTGAAATAGATTACTTTCAACATATATTGGAGTAAATATAAAATCCAAAAAATTCTCATTGTCAGTCTTCTTGTTTTTTTAGATAATCAAAATGACCTTAATTTGGTTTAGATCTTTTTTGAGAAACAAATAATACTACATGGGGTGCAAAAAACAAGACTAGGCTTCAAGCTTTCAATGATATGGCCATATATATGAATCTAAACCACAATAATGGAAAATTAGACTTTCATGTCCCAAAAATGTGACAGATCTGTAAAGCATACAAGAGAAATTCAAAGGACTTAAAGGAAGAAATCAGCTGAACTGGCTTTAGTAATTTAAGGGGCTTTAATACAATTGATGCCTATCTGGACTATGATTTTCAATTCTACCATTGTCTCAAGATTTTTGGAGAAAAGTAAAATATAAGCTCTGTGTAATCAATCGACACATAAATTTGGTTCTTGGATGAGAAAGCCAATAATAATATCAAAATAGATATCATTTCCACAACTTATCTATGAGAATCATCAAGTTCTCAGTGTGATGGATTAGTTTATGTGCAAGAGACCAATAACGCAGATTTATTACCTCAAATAAACACAAAAACCATCAAAAAAGAAAATCTAAATAATGAGAAATAAAAGTGAAAAAAAGGAATGAATGATTAAAATGTCATAACCCATAAAAAATTAAATAACTCAGGATAAAATAAACAATAATGAATTAACCCATGTAAAAACTGGTTTATGGACAAGCCCTTCAGCCAATAGGGTATCACTTTTGAGATCTTCAGGACCAAAGGAGCAACCTCCTCCAAAAATTCGTCCAAAAACCGAAAATGCATTTGTTCAAGTAATGAAGAGTATTTTTTCAGAAAAGAATTCACTATTAAACAAGAAATTTGAGCTTTCAAAGCTTAAATATAAAGAAAACTGGATATTGGAAAACTCAATCTTGAAAAAGATTTTGAGAAGCACAAAATGGAATTAAATTACAAGCTTGAAGAAGCTTCAAAAGATAATGAAAGAAAGATGACAAAAATTAAGATGGAAAAAGAACTATTCGATTTGATCCTGGATTGTCAGCCCAAAATACTACCACATAAACATAAAGCCAATCCACAACTTCAGCTATAACATATTCATCAGACCTCAGCCAATGTGAACTGTCTCTTAGATCCCGCACTCTTATCATATATCTTCATAATAGCTTTTGAATTTGAATACTGAAATGTTTTGTAAAATATATTTCATCTACTTGATCAAATTCTTATTCAGATTTATTCAACTATGTACTACCAGAGGTTTAGCCCTCATAATCTGAAACAGTCAACATTGATTGTACATCTATCCATTAGCAAATCCTAAGAGTATGTGTTCTACCCTAAAAACATTCCTTATTAATATCCTGTTTATCTATTGTTTTTCTTCATAAAATTCAAAATGTAGGTAAAAATATCAGACACTAAAATTATTTCAAATTATCATCAAAAAACATTTTTTTAAAGGTCTTTCATTTACAATATTATATAAATTTTATTATAAAAATGTTAAAACACCAATTGAAAACCTATAGTTTACACACTTTCTAATCAGCTGGTTTCAATAGATTACCATGACCTTCCTCAGGTAAATTTTGTTTATAAATATTAATATCCTCCCATTGATCATTTAAGTCTGACAATATGTTTTTTAAAAGACAAAAATCTTTTATCCATTTCATATGATTCCTCATATCTTGTAGCTCATTAAATTCTATATTTATTTTCTGGAGTGAGGCCCATCTAGCCTTTAAGATACCAGTTCTACTTTCATTTTTTTCCCTTGTTTGTTACAAGAAATAATCAAAATTATAATTGATTTCACTTTCTTCTGTTGGAGATTTGAGTTCTGGCATGAGGGTCTGATTCAATTGATATTCTGACTCACCTACATGATATTGACCTGGGATTTTGAAAATATCATACAAAAAATAATTTGATATATTCTACCCTTTATCATAAATATCAAAAAATCACCTTCATCAAAAAATCTGTCTTCCTCCTTGAATATTTCCATTTAATGGTAGACAGTAGAATTACTAATTGAGCCACTCCACCCAGAAATTAAGCTTGTTATTTTTTATTTCAATCAAAAATTATTTGCTCATTTATGGACATTTTTTGATCAAAACATTTTTCAGAATCTAACCAGGTTTTTTATAGAGGTATTACTTTGCCATTGAGAAATCCAACACATCCTTTGAGACCTTCATATTTCGTTACAAAAGATATTTTTTGTTATTTATTGCTTATTAGAATTCAAATAGATCCTTTCTAGTTATTTTATTTCCTCTATAACTCTTATTTAAATACTTATTACTGTTCCTTTTCTGACCCTGACATCCCTCAAGAATTTTCCAATTGAGCCAGAATTTTCATATGAACCCAATAACTCAAGGGTCAAATCCAATTGATGGCTTATTGGTAATTTCTTTCAGTAGCTTCTATTTTAAAACCCTTTGTTTTTTAATTTTCTGACATAAAAGTATGAATACTTTTTTGGTAGTTCAGATAGCTTTCTTGAATTCCTTTTCATTGTAATCAAATAAAAGGACCATATCAAATTTATTTTATTCACATTATTTTGGAATCTTTTTGGGGATATATTGTGATTAGAATTGAAAGTAACATTAAACCAAGATAATAAGAATCACTTTGAATTGTGTGGGTTATTAATTATTTTTCATGAAGAAAATCTAATCAATAAGCATTCTTACTTGTTTCGTCATATGTCAGAATTTCTAGGATGGCATCCATTTGATCCAATTCTGTAAGGACCCATCAAAGAAATTAATTATTCATTTTCGGTCTTTTGTTTCATACTTTAGGAATTTTTGTTGAAATATAAAAACATTAAATTTTAATATTGGAAAAAAAGGAAGCGGATGGTTCTGATAAAGAGCATTATTTGTAACTACAGTATTCATAGATGTGTTCCTCATTTTTTGTGATCCCTCTTTCTTTAAAAAAAATTCAAATTGAGTAATCTAGGAATTATAAAAAAACCTTAAAACATATTTTTAACTTGATTTTCAGTAAAATTGTAATAAAATTTATCATCAAGTCGAATTTCATAAACTGGTAAACAGCCCATTATTTTTAATTCAATGAACTATGACATGGAACAAAATATATTGGGTTATGGGCTTAGTAGTTTCCTCTAAAGGACAAATTTTTCTAATTGTGCTACCTGTTTGTTTTTTCTCTCTCAATGATGAATTTCAACTGTCATAAATTGGAATTGTAACAAATAAAATCTGAAATTTTTGAGAAAAAAACACCTCATCTAAAAAAATGAGTGTTTATCTTTCAAAAAAATGAAAATAAATAAGAAATGAAATATAAAATAAAATAAAAAATTAAATCAAATATTAAATCAAAAATGAAATCAAAAATTAAATAAAAATAGAATAAAAATTAAGATTCAAATAAAAACCAAAATAAAAATTAAAATACAAATTAAAATAAAAATAAAAATAAAGACCAAAATAAAAATAAAAATAAAAATAAAAATAAAAATGAAAATGAAAATAAAAATAAAAATAAAAATAAAAATAAAAATAAAAATAAAAATAAAAATAAAAATAAAAATAAAAATAAAAATAAAAATAAAAATAAAAATAAAAATAAAAATAAAAATAAAAATAAAAATAAAAATAAAAATAAAAATAAAAATAAAAATAAAAATAAAAATAAAAATAAAAATAAAAATAAAAATAAAAATAAAAATAAAAATAAAAATAAAAATAAAAATAAAAATAAAAATAAAAATAAAAATAAAAATAAAAATAAAAATAAAAATAAAAATAAAAATAAAAATAAAAATAAAAATAAAAATAAAAATAAAAATAAAAATAAAAATAAAAATAAAAATAAAAATAAAAATAAAAATAAAAATAAAAATAAAAATAAAAATAAAAATAAAAATAAAAATAAAAATAAAAATAAAAATAAAAATAAAAATAAAAATAAAAATAAAAATAAAAATAAAAAAAAAAAAAAAAAAAAAAACATAAAATAGGAAATAGAAAATAGAATAGAAAATACAATAAAACATAAAATATTAAAACAAAAAACAACAAAAATGAAGGAAAAATTAAAAAATCAGATAAGAAATGAGATGTAATGTGTTACTATGAAACAATAGCTAAAAATTACTAATATTTTACTTATTGTAAAATGGATGTCCTAATTTAATTAACAATTGGACTAATAAAGATATATTAAATTTATGGTGTAAAATTAATTGTATTATTAAGAAATAATATAATAATTGTCATATATTTTTAAAATAATATAATTAATTAAATATATTAATATGTTTACAGCAATCTATTAATGTTACCAAAAAATAATAAATTTGTAAGAAATTTTTATTCAAGGATAAGTAGAGATTTATAATATTGACATTACCAATATTAATGTTATTAATTAATATAAATACTATTTATATTAATTATAGAATTATCAGAAATAATAATAAAAAATATTATAATAAGAGAAAAAAACTTACTTTTGACACTCAATATAATAATTTTGAATACTTTTATGCTTAATAATATACATAAAACGTATTTAAATTGTATTTCTAATTAAAAATAGAGAAAATTCCAAATCTTACTATTTCTATGTGGATTTAGAAATTTTTAAGAAAATTTCAAAAAAAAATCAAATATTGGTGTAAACATGTCAAAGCTAGTTATTACTACAAGAGGGATCTTTGGTCTTTTAATAATATAAGCGTTTTATATCTAAATGATAAATGAATTACCTTTTTATTTAATTTTTTATTCTATTCAATGCATCTGAGGGGGAAACACAGCAAGAATAGGCTATTTTATAGTGAATATCTTGCCTTCTAGTAGAGCTTTATTGATTTTATTGGCTGTAATTGATAAATATTCTAAGGTTTTATGATGATTGAATCATAATTAAACCATTTTATCTCATTATTACATCATTTTTAGAATTATCACTGTAACTCTGATATTTCTAAAATAATAGGCTTGGTAAATGATCAATTTTTGTGAATCTTACTTTCTTAATCATAAGATATTAGTATCCACCAATTTTATCTCTCATTTTACTGTTAAACTGAAAATAAGATTAGAGTTAATCATCAGAAATGATCTTTTTTACCCTTAACTTTCACCCTTAATACTGTTTAAGTTATTCATGCTACTTCAGCTCAGAGAGTGAATTATGATGGATTTTTATGTCCTGATTAAGCTTCCAAGAGGACTTAAGTAAATCATAAAAACTCTATTTTTTATTATTTCTCTTTTGATCCATCTTTTCTGTAAAGATTTCCCATTTTAAACTTTGAAGCATGATTTCAAGTGTTTATACCTTGAATATCATAATAATAATTCCATCACTATTTAGCTATGAGCTAGTAGAATTTTATTATCACCTTATTTTTAAGTTTGGACTACTTTTTATCTTGAGTGGTCAATAGGTATAGCTATTTTTCCCAATATTGCCTTATATTTTGTAACCTTTTTTATAACTTTCTTCAAAAACATTATATCTCTATTCTTGAGGTTACTTTGTGGTAGCTTTATTATGTGTAATTAAAAAATATATGATCTAAAAAACATGAATATATCCAGGCTATCTCTGTAAGTATTGGTTTTACAGATATGGCATAAAAATGTCATATATGTAGTTTTTGATGGTGAATCCAAATTATTTATTTATTTCACATGCTTATTCAGTGGCGTCTGAGAAAATCTATAATCAATACCTCTTTATGGTACGTTTACTTACTTTAAGATTGTAATTTCAATTCTTATCATAAAAATAAGTTTTGTAAAGTTGTTTTGTGATATTTTTGTATATTTGGTAAGATTTCAAAAGCTCACATTCCCTACCACCAAAAAAGATCGTACCAAAATCTGATATAGTTAACTAGGGTATTATCCACTTTCCTACCTCTTCACTAGGATTTTGTAGCATTGAATCTCAATAATTCTCAATTATATATTCTTCAGGTCTCCTTTGATGTCTGAGCCTGCTTCGTAGTCTGTCAGCATTAGTTATATCTTTCTCAAGTAGAAATTCATCCTCCTGAGCTGGGTTTGTGTATCTCACAAGGTATCTCCTTTCTTTAAGGACTTTCAACATTTTTTTTCTTCTCCTCCTTCTAGAGGTAGAGTTTTTAGTGGTGGTTTATTTCTTAGGGTAAATAATTCCTTATCACTTGAGCTTTAAGGTTCTATTGAATGTACAGGTAAAGATGGGTTTTTGTTCATTAATACACCTTTTAACTCCAGTTTTACATAATTAGGGCCATGTAGGGCTTTTATCAGAAATAGTCTTGAAAAGGAAATTTTTAGTTTCTTTGGTCCTTTAATTTTTTTCAAAGTTCAAAGTTTATACTAGCACTAAGTCTCCTAACTTAAACCCTGTGGTTTGTGACTTTTGTCCCATCTTTCTTTTGCATATTTGAAAGAATCTTTCATACATATATTTGCATCATGTCTTGCTTTTTCAATAATTATTTTAAAGCTTCTTTCTTTTGAATTTATTTCAACCAAGTTCTTTTCAAGGGAATTGTGGTATCCCATACCAATTATACCAGTCTCAAGCTTACCAAATAATTTTTGTAAAAAAAATGCAGAATCATGGAAAAATCCTAGGAAAACTCCACAGGCAGAAATAAAATTTCATAATTTTGGAGAAAACATTGGGAGTAATTATGGAAGATATTGGGGAATAACTCTGGGGATTAAAATAGAAATGTGGAATAATTTCATAAAATAAACATAGGATTGTGGAATTATGGACAAATCCCAGGAAAACTGGAGAGAAGGAAATAAAATTGAGGAGTTTCACAGAAGAAATGGGGTATTTTTTGCAAATTTCAGAACAAAATGATGGAAAAAAGATTGTTTAATTATAGAAAATTCCTGAATAACTCTGAGGAATGAAAATCAAATTTCAGAATAATTTCAGATATAGAAATAGGGTTGCAGAATCACAAAACGTTTGTGTAATAATTCCAGAGATCAAAGTACAATTCTAGAATGATACCTGAAATGGAATAAAACTATGGAATTTTTGAAGAAATAGGAATACAACTGCATAATTTTGGAGAAGAAATTGGAATAAAATTGAGGAAATTGGGAGGAATAACTCCAGATATGGAAATAGGAGTTAGGGAATAACTCCCAAGATGGGAAATAAAATGGTGGAATAACTGTGGAGATGGAAATAGGAATTGAGGGATAACTCCCAAGAAGAAAATAAAATTTCAGAATAACATCATATATGGAAATTGGACTGTGGAATAATTCTGGAGATCAAAGTACAATTGCAGATTATCTCCAGAGAAGTAAATCAAATTGCAGAACCCTGGAGCTATGTGAGCCTTGAGGTATATTTTAAATACCCAAATAGGCCACAATTATCTTAAAAAGAAATTTTGAATTATGCACAACTCATAAGTCATGCATATATCCAAAATTCATCATTTTTGATTTCAGAAAAGATGAATAACTTTTTATTGAGTAAGTAAATCCATGGATTTAAGGCCAGATTTGGATTCTACACAAAAGTTAACCTAGGGTAACTCCATAGAGTGAATAAGCTCAAATTAACTCTTTGAGGTGGTAAAATGGAAAATACTTCAATACCACATCATCAATACCACATAAAAGATCTGTGAAAATTTTTGTTTTTCTTAATTTCATGCCAAAATAATGGGACAGTGAGAAATCCCATGTTACATATACACTAAGAATGGTGTTATGCATGTTTTGAGCACTTAATATCATGGTATTATCACATGGACTTTTGGTACACCCATAGTGGATATCTCACTTGAAGCTTAAATTTCTATTTTGACATAAAAAATAAGCAAGGGGGACAAAAGACATCAAAGAGAGCCAGGGTACCCAACTTCTGAGGTCTCAGATGCGTGGACAGCTCCAAACCTTGGATCCATGGCTGATCTTGGCCTAATTGGTAAACTAGAACCTTTTGGAAACTTGGTTACCATGTCACCACCACTGTAAATCTTAAGAAAATAGCAAATGACCTGCTATTTTGATGTGCCAAGGAGGTAAAAAGCTACTTAGACTCCTGTAACCATGTCAGTTATTAATGATTTTCCATGGATAAACCCCAAAAGAGTAATTAAAACCCTTTTTGGACTTGTATCCATTGAATTACCTCATAGCAACCAGTGAAACACTGATATTTGCAATTCTACATAGAAATGAGGTAAAAACTTCAAAAATTCATTAAAAATACAATTCTTAATGAATCTTTCCAAATCTTTCAGGACCAATGGAGAACCGTAATATCTATGGTACAACCAAAAATAATTACAGTTTTACTTACAGTCCATTTTTGACTATTCTATGTGAAACACCGAATCTTCAAAAATTTACAGTAATTACAACCTGTGATGAAATTGGCAACAACATTGATAACTTTGAGAAATCAATGATTATTTTGGAATAAAAGAAGATTTACAGATGTTACTCCTTTTATTCTTAACCATATTGGGTTTGGTAGTCATGTAAAAGCATCAATTAAGTAATTATGATAATCTTATGTGACAACAGATGATGCAGACAATAATCCAAAAAGGGTTATTGTTTTCTCACTCACTGGTTTTTCAGTTTTCTCCATGGCCCGCCTCTGTGAGCTGTTGTTAACTTAAAAGAGGCCTCTTCTTGCTGTTTTTTCCACATCATTTAAATCATTATTACCAACAATTAAGTATTAGTTATACCTATTATTAAGTGTTTTAAATCTTTCAGAATCAAGCAGAAAGACGTGAAATCATAGAATCCAACTATATATTGTTGTAATACTGTTATAAATTCATTTTGATCCTTAAAATCCACAATTCTATGTCAAATCTCTCTATCTTATCTTTCAATAAGTTCTTTGGAATATTAGTGAGTAATTTATTCTTAATTCTTAAAGTTTTTCTCTAAAATTAGTTTTCTTCAATAATTATCATTATAATTATTCTTGCAAAAGATAATTATATATTAAAATAGTTTTATTATTTTAATAAAAGAAGTTTTATTATTAAAATCTTCTTGTAATTGATTCTTGTAGACAATTACTTGCTCACTGTTAAAATCACTAGTAGTGTTTAACACGTGAAAGAAGTAATTCTTTAATTATTTAATAGTGGTTATAATAACATTATTGTTATTATATTTCATAAGAACAGTCACAGTACTGTTGATTAATAGTAATATTATCATCAGTTTCATAGACAAATCTTACATTTGGGGGCCTGGCTGTGTTTTTTTTGAACCTTGTACCCTTAATTAATATATTTTTAAGTTCTAAAATATATCAATTTATTAATTTTTTTCTTTCATTTTAAAGTTAAAATAATTCTTATTTTTCAAATTGTTTTGGAAATCTTTTTCATTGAGGAATTTGGTTTAATTTTATACTGTTTTTACACATGGCTTTTTCACATCCAAAAACTTATAAAATTATTCTTTGAGTTACTCTGAATTAATTTTCATTCAAAATCTTGAATTTTAATCTTTTTCTTCAAAAAGAATAATTTTTTTAATATTGAAAAATATAAAACTTATCAAAAATCTTTAAAAATATTTTAAAAAGTATAAAAAATAATTTTTTTCTTTTATAATCAATTTTTAGTGTCTTTAATCAAAACCTGTGCAGCTTGAAACAGACTCAGTAAGAGATATATCACTAGTCCACAATCTGAAGACAGTATTGAGGTGCAAATTGCTAAAAGAGGCACCTTATTTAACTCAGAAAAAGCTAAATTACCACCAAAAGGTGTGTATTTTATCTTATATTTCACCTTTTATCTTAAAATTGAGGTGAAAATGGTGCATACCAGAAATGGAAGAAACTATTCAGTCCAACCAGATGGATGTGGACAAGGAAGAGGCAAGACCAAATCCAGAAGTGCCAAGTCTTCCACAAGAAAGACACATTTGGAGGATGCCAGAGTTGCCCCCCATTCCCCAAGGTCTGTACCAACAATTTTTGACATGAATTCTGAGCCTGAACTGATTCCTGACCATATTTCCAGGGCTGAACCATTTTCAAGTGGCAGCAATAGAAATATATCAATGCCAGTACAAAAATTGGTTTTCAGAGCGGCCAAAGAAGAGGAACGGGAAATATGCCCAAGCCTTTGGCAGGGGGCCATGAACTCCTACTTACACATCAAGAGCTTTCTGGGTCAGGAGAAGACCATAGAACTCTTAGGAGGATGGAGCCCCCTGTCTTGCAAAGACAAGGTCAAAAAGATAAAGAATTGGTTGAAGAACCAAAGTCTTTTATCCATAGACCAGAAGAAGGAACTGGAAATGACTCCAGCTTTGGAGACAGAAGCCCCAGTGGCGTCTACCAGCTCCAAACCAGCTCCAGAAGTGTCCAAAGACAAGCCCAAAGGTCCTCAGAAGAAGCAGAGAGGTCCCAAGAGCCATCAAGGCAAGGACAAAGGCAAAGCCAATTGGCACAGACCTTACCCACAAGGGTACAGGATCCCCAAATTGGAGCCTTCAGCCATGGACAGTGTATTCAATATGGCCAGAACTCTCATGGAATTCACAGCCAAGGAGCAGGAAAGGATGAACAGGACTTTTCCATGCAAATAAATCATGTACAAAGAGCTATTAATGTAGAAATTGGTAAACTTGATTCAAAGTTGACTAAAATAATATTGGATATTAATGACTTGAAAAAACATGGCAAGAAATATACTGAATTGTATGAAATAACAAATGCCAAAATTTATTCAATTATCAATGCTTGTAGCAGAATTGAGAGTACATTTCAGATTCAGAATGATGAAATGGAATATATTTCTATTTTTAAAATGAATGATCAAATTAAAACTCTACAAGACCATATCTTAAAGATAGTTGAGAATACCAATCAATTTGCTACACATTTGGCAAAAAGTGACAGTGAAAGGCAGAAGTTGAAGAATTAAATCATTGCAAGTGTAGAACAAATTAATAAGAATTATGAACCACATATGCCAAGACATTCTACACCCTTGACTGAAGAAAAACGTTCTGTTAAAGGAAGTTTTACCCCACATTTAGGAGAAAATGTTGTCTCTGTCAAAGATATTCCCAAATTAGAAGAATGGCCAATGTTCTCTGGTGAAGGAGAATATAACCATATTGAGTTCATCAGGACTATTGATTTGTTACAGGAAAACTTTAATACACCTGATGAAATCATTGTAGGGAAATTACACTCTCTGTTTACCAGAACTGCAAAGAAATGGTATTACAAAATGAGAATAGATAATGGTAAACATGATTGGTCTTGGTGGAAATCTGAAGTGATTACCAAATGGGCCAACAATTCTTGGAGGTTTAAGATGTAAAATGCTTTTGAAAGTGCCATTTTTAACTCAGAGAAAGATAAACCACTTACTTGGTTCTTCAAGCAAAAGGACAGATTATCTGCCTTACACCCAGATATGTCTGGCACTATGATTAATATGAAGATATTAAGGAAGTGTGGAGGAGAACTGGAACATGCTATCAAAAGCAGATGTGTAGAACCCTGTTCAACAGAGGACTACATTAATGCAATGGAAGATATCATTACCAGAACAAGGATTGGTAAAACTTGCACTAAGATCCCTATGGAATACAAGATGGTCCCAAAAGATTCCCAGAGAAGATAAAAGACCAGAATGACCTGTCTTGAAGTGTTATAAATGTGGAAGTACTTCACATTTAGCAAACACTTGCACCAAAAAGACAAAAATCAATGAATTTCAAGTCATTGAAGAAATTCAGTATACAGAAGAGAGAGAGGAGTCTGATAAAGATTCTGCAGTCTCTGAGGATACACCAGTGGAGGACTATCCCATTGAAAACATTACAGCTTTCTTTGGGTTCACAGAAGTCCATACCCACTTGCCACAGTACAGTGAGGAGTGCTGCAACCTGATCAATATCCAAGATGCCAGAATGTGTAAAACAAAACCTGCTAGAGGAAAGGGTTACACTGCTGGAGCATCCTGTATCACATCAGTTTTGATGAGTGATATTGAAGCCAAAGTAAATTTGGATACAGGGGCATTTTGCACTTGTGTAGGCAAAGATTATCTCCAAATTATACTTCCTGAATGGAAAAACCATCTATTACCAATAGAAGGTGTGCAATTTGGTAGTGCTAGTAACAATATGTACCCCTTAGGTATATTAGACACTAATCTTGTATTTCCACACCCAGCAGGAAGTGTGAGGATGAAAACTGAGATTGTGGTAATGGATAATTGTACATCTCAGCACATCATTCTTGGAAATTATTACTTGAATATTTATTGTATTGACATCAATAACCATAAAGACAGATATTTCACAATTGGGGATAACAAAAGACAGAAATTTGCTTTTTCCAATATGCCAAAACAAATAACGTGGTATCTTCTGTCAAGGATACTTATAAAGATGAATTTGTGTCTAATCAACTTTTTGAAGCACAAATTAATCCATCATTATCACCAAAGATGAGGAATGAACTTATCAATGTGTTATACACATACAATAATGCATTTGCCTCTGATAATGAACCATTATGTGCTATAAGGGGACATGAAGTTGATATTACTCTTAATATTGACAGACCATATCCTCCAGTACTTAGAAGACCAGCTTATCCAGCCACTCCCAGAGCTAAAGAAACCTTGGAAAAACATATCCAAGAGTTAATCCAACTTGGTGTACTAAGGAAAGTAGGCCATAATGAGGAAGTTGAAGTAACAACATCTGTTATTATTGCCTGGTATAATGATAAGTCAAGAATGGTTGGATATTTCAGGGCATTGAATACCTACACAGTTCCAGATAGGTATCCAATCCCTAGAATTCAAGAAACCTTCACTCAATTATCTAAATCCAAGTATATAACATCAATGGATGCATTGAGAGGCTTTCATCAAAATGTTTTGAAGCCCAAAGCTAAGAAATTACTTAGAATTATCACTCACTGTGGTATTTATTAGTATCTTAGAATGCCATTTGGCATTAAAAATTCCCCATCCCATTATCAAAGAATGATGAATACCATCTTTCCCACATAATTGTCTGAAGGATGGCTTATCATTTATATTGATGATATTATCATATGTTCTGATTCTTGGTCTTTACACCTTCAAAGACTTGCAAGAGTACTTCACAAGGTTGCAGAAGTGAATATGAAAATTTCACTTAAGAAATGCAATTTTGGTTTTGAAGAACTTAAAGCATTGGGACATATTGTTTCTGGTTTAAGCTTGGGCATTGACAAAAACAAAGTCGCAGCAGTGTTACTTAAGCCAATACCCCAGAATTAGAAAGAAATGATGTCTTTTCTTGGGTTTGCCAGTTATTGTAGGCAACACTTAAGAGACTTTGCAATTCTAGCCAAATCACTTTATAGAATCTGTGATCAACAGACTGTATTTGAGATGACACAGGAGAGAATTAAAGCTTATTAGAAGATAAGGAGAGCTCTTACAGAAGCACCTTTACTCCTCATGCCTGACTGTAATATTCCTTTTAAATTGTACATTGATGTATGTGGAGATGTATTAGGGGCATCCCTACATCAAGTCCAAATTATTGATGACAAACCTACAGAAGGACCAGTTTGTTTTATCTCAAGACAAATCAAACCAACAGAAGCCAGATATGGTGCAAGCAAAATGGAATGCTTATGCTTGGTATGGGCACTTGAGAAATAACACTATTATCTTGATGGCAGTGATTTTGAAGTAATAACTGACTGTAATGCAGTAAAATAATTTCTTAACATGAAAACTCCCAACAGACATATGTTGACATGGAAAATAGCCATTCAAGAATATAGAGGAAACATGACTATATTCCACAAGGCAGGGAACATTCACAAGAATGCTGATGGACTTAGCAGGTGGGCATTAGCCAACACTCCTGATAACCCAGCTTATTTACCTTTGGAGGCTGAAACACAGATTCCAATTGAAGGGAATAACATAACTGATATTGGGACTGAATTCTTTGAAGAGGTCAGAGAATCTTATAAACAGGACAAGAATTGCCATATCTTGACTTCTTTATTAGATAAAGACTGCAAAGATACATCTTTGGTCAATGCACTAGATGAAGTTTGGAGAAATTTCTATTCTGAAGGAAGATTTCACTTGTTTGATGGGATTATTTACCACAGAACCAAACATTCTTGTGTAATGAAATTATGTAGCATATTGCTCATTAATACCATTCTTCATGAATGCCATGATAGCATCTACTCTGGACACCTGTCAGAAGACAGAACACTTTAAAAAGTAAAGAACTGTGCATGGTGGCCATCTTGGAGAAAAGAAACCATTGAATATTGCCATACCTGTGACAGATGTCAAAAAGCAAACAGGAGTACAGGCAAGAAATTTGGACTTATGATCCATATTCAAGAACCAAAATCCCCTTGGGAAGTTGTTCACATGGATTGGGTCACAGCACTTCCTCCAAGTGGTGACAAAAGTTACAATGCTTGTTTAGTCATTGTAGACAGATACAGCAAGACTCCCATATTCTTACCATGTCATAAAGATGACACTGCTATGGATACAACTCTTCTTCTATGGAGTAGAGTTATTTCTCATACAGGATTATTTAAGAATATCATAAGTGACAGAGATCCCAAGTTCACATCTGCACTTTGGACCAATCTTCATATATTGTTTGGGACCAAGTTATCATTCTCTACAGCATATCACCCTCAGGCAGATGGGCTAGCAGAAAGGATGATTCAAAACTTAGAAGACATGATCAGAAGATTTTGTGCTTATGGGTTAGAATTCAAAGACTCAGATGGCTTTACCCATGACTGGTGCACTCTGATACCTGCACTAGAATTGGCATACAAGACATCAGTCCATGCTTCCACAGGACAAACTCCTGCTATGTTAGAAAAAGGATGGGATCCAAGACTCCCAGCAGACACACTGAGGAAAGACTTGATTGACATTCATCCTACAGCTTCCAGCTTCAAGATAATCCTTGATAAAGTAAAACATCATGCAAAACAAACTATGAATGATGCATTGATTATGCAAAACAGAAGTGGGACAAGAGTCATAAAGTACCAGACTTCAAAGTAGGGGACTTAGTTCTAGTTTCAACCTTGAATTTTAATAATATCAAAGGCCCAAAGAAACTCAGAGATTCTTATGTAGGACCTTTTGTTATTTTTGCTTTACATGGAACCAATGCAGTTCAAGTGGAATTGAGTGGTGAATTGGAAAATAAACACCCCACCTTTCCAGTCAGCTTGATAAAGCCTTATCAACCAGCTGATAAATAATTGTTTCCTTTAAGGAACCCAACTCCTTTAACTGTTCCACCAGTGGAACAGAATGAAGATAAAAAGATAAAAAAAGTCATTAAAGAAAGGAGACTTAGGGGTAAAAATCAAAGAGAATATCTTGTCAGATATAGAAACCCAGTACATGAAGATGAATGGCTGGCAGAATCAGAAATACCTGACTCAGATAAACTCTTGAGAAGATTTAGACATGAAAGAATTCCACAAGCCTGAATATGTCTATAAATGTGCTTTAATTACTTGATATGAGTAATGTAAAGAGGTTGGACAGTGGACATTAACCCCCCTTTGGGGCATTTTATTCCTTATACCATTGATAAAATTGTAGTACAATTTTATTTTTTGGTGGGAGGGAATGTAAGCGTTGAGGTATATTTTAAATACCCAAATAGGCCACAATTATTTTAAAAATGAATTTTGAATTATGCATAACTCATAAGTCATGCATATATCCAAAATTCATCATTTTTGATTTCAGAAAAGATGAATAACTTTTTATTGAGTAAGTAAATCCATAGATTTAAGGCCAGAATTGGATTTTACACAAAAATTCACCTAGGGTAACTCCATAGAGTGAATAAGCTCAAATTAACTCTTTGAGGTGGTAAAATGGAAAATACTTCAATACCACATCATCAATACCACATAAAAGATCTGTGAAAATTTTTGTTTTTCTTAATTTCACGCCAAAATAATGGGAAAGTGAGAAATCCCATGTTACATATACACTAAGAATAGTGTTATGCATGTTTTGAGCACTTAATATCATGGTATTCTTACATGGACTTTTGGTACACCCATAGTGGATATCTCACTTGAAGCTTAAATTTCTATTTTGACGTAAAAAATAAGCAAGGGGGACAAAAGACAACAAAGAGAGCCAGGGTCCCCAACTTCCGAGGTCTGAGAGGCGTGGACAGCTCCAAAGCTTGGATCCTAGCCTGATCTTGGCCTAATTGGTAAACTAGAACCTTTTGGGAACCTGTTTACCATGTCACAACTACTGTAAATCTTAAGAAAATAGCAAATGACCTGCTATTTTGACATGCCAAGGAGTTAAAAAGCTACTTAAACTCCTTTGACCATGTCAATTATTAATGATTTTCCATGGATAAACCCCAAAAGAGTAATTAAAACCCTTTTTGGACTTGTATCCATTGAATTACCTCATAGCAACCAGTGAAACACTGATATTTGCAATTCTACATAGAAATGAGGTAAAAACTTCAAAAATTCATTAAAAATACAATTCTTAATGAATCTTTCTGAATCTTTCAGGACCAATGGAGAACCGTATTCTCTATGGTACAACCAAAAATGATCACAGTTTTACTAGTTAAATTAAACGTTTTACTCACAGTCCATTTTTGACTATTCTACGTGAAACACTGAATCTTCAAAAATTTACAGTAATTACAACCTGTGATGAAATTTGCAATAACATTGATAACTTTGAGAAATCAATGATTATTTTGGAATAAAAGAAGATTTACAGATGTTACTCCTTTTATTCTTAACCATATTGGGGTTGGTAGTCATGTAAAAGCATCAATTAAGTAATTATGATAATCTTATGTTACAACAGATGATGCAATCAATAATCCAAAAAGGGTTATTGTTTTCTCACTCACTGGTTCTTCAGTTTTCTCCATGGCACACCTCTGTGAGCTGTTGTTGACTTAAAAGAGGCCTCTTCTTGCTGTTTTTTCCACATCATCATCATCTTATTATCATTTAAATCATTATTACCAACAAGTAAGTATTAGTTATTCCTATTCTTAAGTGTTTTAAATCTTTCAGAATCAATCAGAAAGACGTGAAATCATAGAATCCAACTATATATTGTTGTAATACTGTTATAAATTCATTTTGATCCTTAAAATCCACAATTCTACGTTAAATCTCTCTATCTTATCTTTCAATAAGTTCTTTGGAATATTAGTGAGTGATTTATTCTCAATTCTTAAAGTTTTTTCTAAAATTAGTTTTCTTCAAGAATTATCATTATAATTATTCTTGCAAAAGATAATTATATATTAAAATAATTTTATTATTTTAATAAAAGAAGTTTTATTATTAAAATCTTCTTGTAATTGATTCTTGTAGACAATTACTTGCTCACTGTTAAAATCACTAGTAGTGTTTAACATGTGAAAGAAGTAATTCTTTAATTATTTAATTGTGGTTATAATAAAATTTTTGTTATCATATTTCATAAGAACAGTCATAGTAATATTATCATCAGTTTCATAGACAAATCTTACAAGCTAGTTAAATCAAACTACAAAGAAATCCTAGGGCATAATCAAGAAGATTAAGAGTTCTAACAAGAAGAATTTCAATTACAATATAAAATACCAATTTTCCCACTTTTGTTCAAATCTAATGGCAGCATAATCAAGAAATTATTCTATATCTTCCCCACTTTCTCCACCTCCAAGAAAAATCTCACCAGCTAAATTCTTTCAAAGATGTCATATGACTAGAAGAAATTTCAATTGTCAGAAGCTGTATTTTCTTCACTTTCTACACAGAAATAAACTCTCACCAGCAAAATTATCTCAATACCATCACATGATTTTTGTAAGGAGAACACTACCAGAAAAATTCTCTCCAAAACATGTAACAAAGTCACCAAAAAGAAAACTCTCACCAGCTAAATTCTCTCAACTATATCATATGACTAGAAGGAATTTCAATTATCAGAAGCTGTATTTTCTCCACTTTCTTGCAAAAAATAAACTCTTAACAGCCAAATTGTTTCAATAACATCACATTATTTTGGTAAGAAAAAACACCACCAGAAAAATTCTCTCAGAAACAAAATATTTAAACAAAAACTACATGTCTCACTAGCTAAAACATCTCAACTATGATTCTCCAGGTCCCCCGTTTTGAAAAGCTCTATGGTGGCCCAAAAGGTATAAGTAGAGGTCTTCTCTCCCTCATTTTCCAAAAACAATGGAAAAAGTTTCCATTATTGAGGATCACAACCATCCCTGAACTAGCAGGATATCTTGAGTAGTAGTAGGTTTTTAGTCTTGAAGAGCTCAGTAGACTTTCTCAGTAGCTTGGTATTGTTGAAGAATAGTAGGATAAATTTATTTAGAAGATCAGTAGCCTTTCGTAGTAGCTTATTATTATTTAAAAAAGTAGGAGTGATAGAAAAACATACTATAACAGCTTATTGAAGAAGTATTCTTAGCATTAAATATGATAGTATTATTATTAGTATTAAAAGATTAATTATAGTCAACCTAAAGAAGGATATCATCAGTCTTTATTACATCAAAAATTATTGTTTTGAATCAGAGTTTTGATTTTAGTGTTATTGATAGGGCTTATTTAGAGACTACTAATGAGTCTTCTTTATCTGTTAAAGCCACAAATCTTATTTTATTTTGTGATTCTCTGTTGGCTGACTATTCAGTATTATTTAGAGAGGCAGCTAATACACCTTAGCATCCATGGTTATTGGAAAATTATAGAGTTAAAAACAGACTTACCAATAATTTCCCCCTCAAGGTACTGCCTTATTTCATTCCACACCAAAAGGAATTCCCACAGCCTCATAAGGTAGTGTTAGATTCCAACCTTTTTCAAATATTTCAGGTTTTTTAACTTCTGATTAATGAGTTTATTTCTTATATTCCAGTTCAAGTGCTGGTATTAAGGTACACCAATAATTGGTAAAATCATCAGAGTATTTGAATTCTAGGCCATAAGCACAGAATCTTCTGATCATTTCTTCTAGAGTTTGTACCAGTCTTTTGGCTAGTCCATCAGTCTGAGGTTGATAGGCTGTTGAGAATGATAATTTTTTGCCAAACAGGTTATGGAGATTTGTCCATAGAGCTTAAGTGAATATGGGGTCTCTATCACTTATGATATTCTGGAATAAACTTGTATGGCTAATAAATCTATTCCATATCATAATGGCTGTGTCCATATCTGTGTCATCTTTATGACATGGAAAGAGAATTGTGGTTTTCTTTGTACCTGTCAACTAATACTATTCATATATTAAAACTTCTTTCCTGGGGGTAGAGAAGTGAATCAATCCATATGAACTATTTCCCATGGTTTTTTTGGTTCTTTGATTTGAATCATCATTCCAAATTTCTTACCTGTGGCTCTGTTTTCTTTTTAGCATCTTTCTCAAGCCTGGAAATATTCCAGACCATCCTTTCTCCAATTTGGCCACCAGATTCAGGTTTTCACCCTTTCCAGCTCCCTGTATTCTTAGAGATGTCCAGAAAAAACACTATAATGGAATTCATTTAGTATAGTGCTTATTAAAGCTCTATCTGTCAGGGTCATAAAACATGTATATTTGGTTCTATGATAAAGAATTTCATAAAGGATGTGGAAACTTGATTCCTAATAGGCTTTTTTCCATACTTAATCTAGTTTTGAAGCTAATTATGGGTCTTTAAAGTCTTTCATCAAGAATTGGCATAAAATATGGCAATTCTTGTGAATCTTATAGCTCTTTTTGACTTGGTTAAAGAATTCTGTGCCAATTTCTGTGACACATATTCCTTCTATATGATTTTCTTTCTGTAGTACCCATTCTGGGTTTTCAGGTGTATTTGCTAATACCATCTGCATTTTTATGATAATTTCAAGATTTTTGGACTATAGTAATATTTCCTTCATATTCCTGGATAGCAATCTGCCATCTCAGCATATGTCTATTTGTTTTCTTCATCATTAATGATTATTTTACATTATTACATTTTACAATGAAATCAAAGACTGTTCCATCCAAGTAATAATGTAATTTTTCTAAATCCTACATTAATAAAAGGCATTACATTTTTCTTGCTCCATGCCTTTCTTCTTTTGGCTCAATTTATCTTTAAATGAATCAAATTGGCCCTTCCACAGGTTTCTCATTGATTTTTTTTGTTTTGTGTTGTTCTGCACCTAATCCTTCTGCACAAGCATCAATTTACAGCTTTAAAGGTAATTTCTAATCTGTCATTAAGAGAAAAGAGGCATTTGTGAGGGATTTTTTCAGTTCCTCATATGGTTTGACTCTTTCTTCAGTCATTTAATATACTGGGTGCTGATCACAGAGCGTATACAGATATTCTGCAGTTATTGAAAAGTCTTTTATGTGTTTTCTTTAGTATCAAGCAAATTCTAAAAATGATTGAATTCATTTTTTTTGTTTGGGGAATTGGTTTCAGTAGTACTGCTGCTACTTTATTCTTGTCTACTCCTAAACTTAGTCCAGATACAACAGGTCCTAGTTCCTTTAGTTCACTATACGCAAAATGACACTTTCTCAAGGAAACTTTTATATTTACTTTTACTTTTTCTTGTAAGACTCTTTCAAGTCTTTCAGGTGTTTTTCCTAAGCTTCTGGGAAATTTATGATATCATCAATGTAGATGATTAGCCATCCTTCTTATATTTCTTCATGGAATATAGTATTTTTCATTCTTTAATAATGGGAAGTGAAGTTTTTAATATCAAAAGGAATTCTTAAGTATTCATATATGCAACAGTGAATGACCATTTTTAGTAGTTCCCTGGAATTATCTGTTCAGACATTTTGATGGAAAACTTTTAGAGCATCAATAGCTGAAATAAACTTATCTTTTGAAAGCTGTGCCAATTTCTCAGGGATTCTAGGTATTGAATATCCATAAAGCATGGTCTAGGTAGTTAAAGCTCTAAAATCCCCTACCATCCTTGATCTACCATTATTCCAGGTTATAATAACAGGTGTAGTGACCTTTACCTGTTCATCATGTCCCAATTTTCCTAAAACCCCAAATTCCATTACTTCTTTAATGTGTACTTCTAGAGCTTCTCTAGCTCTTGGGATGTCTGGATAAGCTTGTCTTCTTAACAGTGGTGGATAGGGTTTTTCTACATTTAGAATAATGTCTTATTCATGTCCAATAATAGCACCCAGTAGTTTCTTGTCAGTTGCAAAGGCACTTTTGTACTTATATAGGATATAAATCAATTTTTCTTTCATTTTTTCTGTCAATTATTGATTGAATTCTTTCTCTATGAGTTGTTCACTTATGAATAAGTGTTTTTCTGGGCTTTTCTCTCCATTTTTTACAACAGTAATTTGTTTTTTGTTTTTGAAGAATCCACATTTTTTTCTTTTATTGTCCCCTATGTTAAAATATCTATCTTTTTGGGTAGAGATATCTATGGCATATGTTGATAATTAGTAATTTCCAAGTATTAAATTTTTACTTGTACAGTTATCCATTACTACAAATTTCACTTTAATTCTTATACATTGAGAATGACATGGAAAAATCAATTTTAATTCAATTATATCAAGGGGCTTTATTCTTTCACTTGAACTACTAAATTTAACCCCTTGAATTTCTATTAGTTTGTCTTCCCAATCTGGTATAAGTGTTATTAAATAATTTTTTCCAACACATGTGCATTATGCACCTTTTTCTATATAAATGTTTTCCTCTTGATTCTCTAGCATAATAGTACTTATACTTGATTTCCCAGCTGTATAGCCCATTCCTTTTGCAGGTTTTCTCTATGTAATCTGACATCTTGTATATTTGTAATGCATTTTCTATATGTTCCAATTTATGGATAATTTTTATTTACATCAATAACTTCATATAGTAAGTAAATATTAGTAATTTGGGCATTGATTATGTCTATTTCATCACTTTCAGAGGTCTCTGATTCTTAAGTATCTTTTTCAGATTATATTTTTCTTCTTTTTCATTGTGGTTTTCTGTTTCCACAGTTCAATTTATCTTTGCCTTATTAAGACAAGTATTGGCTACTTGTCCAATACCACCACATTTATGGAATTTTTGTTTCTCATTGGCTTTATTGTGTTTGAAGGGTTCTTTTGGTCCTTCCTTCTTAATGAATATTTTATTTGGGCTTTTTATGCCAAATTTTCTCCTGCCAACTTTGGCTCTTGTCGCAATGTCTTCTAGTGCATTGGTGTATTATTCTGTGGAAAATGGCTCTATTCACCTTTTCCTTAGGGCATGTTCCAGTTCTCCTTCACACTTCTTGAGTATTTTTATCTACACCATTTTTTGTTACATTTCTGGATATAATGCATTCAATCTTTCAGATTTTCTTAATAATTAAGCTAAAGATTTGTCTTTCTCTGGGTCAAATAATGAGTCTTCAAATGCATTTTCTATCTTATACCTCCAAAAATTATTTACACACTTGGTTATTATTTCATTTTTCCACAAGGACCAGGTATTTTTGCCATTTGCTTGTCTTAGGCCATGATACCATCTTTTTGCATATGTCTCAAATAATTAATGTAATTTTGAATTTATCAATTAATCTGGTATTGCGTAATCTTCTTGAAAGATTTCAATTGTTTTAATGAATGACATGTGGTCATATTCACCTTCACCCATAAATATTTGCCATTATTTAAGCTAAGGTGCTTCTTCAATTAAGACTTTATTGTTGTCTTGATGACTTAAGTCTGTTATTAACAGGTTTCTTATTTCCTCTTTTGGCCTAACAGGACTTCTTATGTGAGAAAATGGGGTTGGTAACTTTTTCATATTTAAGTAAACCCCATTTATTTTATCCATTTTCTCCGCAATGAGTCTTATCTAGCTTTTCATATCATATTCAATATGCATTATTTCTTCATCAATCTTTTCTAAATGGCCGATAAGTAGTTTTGGTTATGAAGTCTTTTCTTCAAATTTTTCAACAGAAATGGAAAATTTGTTTAATTTTTCTGTTAAGTTGTCAATACTCTGGTCATAATTTGTTGTTAAATTTCTTATTTGATATCTTTTATGTAGTTATACAATTCTTGTTGTCCTTGTATCAATTTTGGAGTATGGTCAATGAAAATCTTTGGTTTATTATTTTCAACCATAAACTTAATATTGTCTATTTCTCTTTTATTCTTTACCACAGCTTTTCTCAAAGATAATATACTTTTTTTTGTTTATTTTAGTGATAATAGACTTCTTTCGGTGTATTTTAAGGGTAAGATACTACTTTTAATTTCTTATAAAGTATTCACAACATCAGGATACAAAGTTGTTTCTTTGGGAAAGATGGTTGTTGCATTCTTTGTTCCTCTTTTTCCTTGAATTATGTCAGTGTTCTGTACATGTTGAAGACATTTTCCTTGGCATCTTTTTTGATTCTTGGTATCCTTTATCTGGAGTTACATGGTTTCTTAAAGATCATTTTCTCGTTCTTCTTCCCCTCTTAGGGAGGTTGGTTGGCTTGTGGCTTCCCAGCAGAAGCTACTGGGGCTTCTTCCTTGCTTTCCTCCCTATTTTTGTTGTGCCAATCTTCTATTTTCTTTATTTGATGTTTTTATGATAATGGATTCCATCCATTTAAATATTTAACCATTTTCTCCTCCTTTAGAAAATTTCTTAAGATGTTCCAGGGGCTCATGACTCCTTGGTAGATATGTGGAAGCATTTCCCATTCTTTGTCTTTCTATATTGTGTAATACTGTTTGTACTTTCTCATTTAGATGTCTATCTAAGCCCTCTGAATGTGATTTTTCTCTGTTTGAATTTCTAATAATTATTTCCAATTCATGCTAAGATATAATGGGAATTTCAGGGACTTTCCTTTGGGATATGGCACTTCCTTGTGTTGATTCTGTTCCACTGGGTATTTTTCCCTTTCTTTCCCCTTTTGTGGGATTATTTGTACTTCTGAGTCCACCCCCATCTTATTGGATTTAGTTTTGGAAACCTCTTCTAGTAGTGATTCTGAGAAGATAAGAGATAAAAAGGAATTAGAAGATTAATATAAAATTCTTTTTTATGGAAATTTCAAGAGAGGTGCTAACCTTTAGAGTCCTGAATGGTGTGTCCTGGAAAAACTAATTTCTTAGCTTTTCTTTTCTTAGTAGCAACTGGCTTTGGAGAACTTTGTATAGTTTCTTCAAACAGTCTTTCATCAGTGATTTGATTTTCCTCTGTTTGGTTATCTTCAAACACTAAAAAAGAAAAATAAATATAAGTCTTTTTATAACAATATGTCAATTTCTATGTAAAAAATCACTTTTATATCTTTTATTTAATAGAAATTAGTAAAAAAAATATATTATCATTATTTTGTTTTTTATTTTTCAATTTATGAATGATGAAAAATACTATGATTATTTTTAATTAAATTATATTATAAATATATTTTTTTAATTTATTAATATCTTTTTTAACTACTAGATTCGCTCAAAGAAAGGTCTTGCAAGTCTAAGGATGTGAAAAACCACATGTAATACAATACAATCAATTTCCAAATGCCTCAATTTCTTGTAAGATCAATAAATATGAAAAATAATATAATTTTATGACTATAAGTTTAATTTATTATTGGATAGACCCAATTTAAATATTTTTATAAGATATTTTTAGTAAATAACAGGGCCAGGCCTGCAAATGTAAGGTTTGACTATGAAACAATGAGCAAAAATTACTAATATTTTACTTATTTTACTATGAATTTCCTAATTTAATGAATAATAGGACTAATAATAATCATAGGGTGTTTTATCAATGAAATATAGCTATTTATGGCATTTCTGATGCCATTAATTCCATTTATGGAACTGTTAAGGCCATTCACACCATTTTTAAAGCCATTTATGGAATTAGAAATCCCATTTATGGAATTAACAATGCCATAAATGGAATTGAAGATTCCATAAATGGCATTGTTAGGCCATAAATGAAATTTTTAAGGCCATAAATGAAATTTTTAAGGCAATAAATGGCATGGTCAAGGCCATAAATGACATTGTTAAGGCCATTTATTGCGTTCCTAAGGCCATAAATCAAATTTTTAATGCCATAGGTGGCCTTGACAATGGAATCAACAATTCCATTTATGGAACTTTCAATGCCATAAATGATGTTTTCAAGGCCATTTATGGCATTGTTAATTCCATACAATTCCATTTATGGCATTTTTAATGTCATTTCATGCATTGTTGTAATTCCTTTTATGGAATTTTTAATGTAATTTCATGCATTGTTGTAATGCTATTTATGGCATTTTTAATTTCATTTCATGCATTGTTGTAATGCCAATTTTATGGCCATAAATGGCATCTATAGGTCATTTGTGGCACTTTGAATGCCACAAATTTAATTTTTAAATTCCACTAATGTCATCAAGTACATTTCTAATTGAATTAATTTCAGAAATGCCATTTTAATTTTACTTACAAACATGAACAAAAAACATAAAAAAAAAATGTGAGCCTTAGAGGTAATTTCATATACCCAAAAGACCACAAATACAAAAATAACATATTAATATAAATAAAATAAATGTATTTATATTATTAAAATAAAAATCAAAATATAAATATAAAATTATATCAAAAATAAAAAATTTATTACAATTTAAAAATAAAAATACATTAAATTTTGTAAGTATAAAATTACATTTATACTTGAAAAAATTAAGTAAAAATGAAATTTTAACAAAATTGTGAAAAAATAAGTAAATTTGGAAAAAAGTTATATAAAAATTATTATAACTTTTTATCCAATAAATGAACATGTAAAAATTATTTCACCATTGGATTCCTCATAAAAAATCAGGTGGGGTCACCTCTGAGTGAAATTCTTGTAACTCAACTCTAAATAAGCTTAAATTAAGTTTTTAGTATTTTCAATACAAAAGTTGAAAATCCTCAAAACTTTAATTTAATTCACACCACATGTGGTGTTAACCATCAATTTTTGTGTTAAAATTGAGGTCTTGTGTTTAGCTTAGAAGTTATGAGGAATTGAAGTATTTTCAATTGAATTCAATTGAAATGTCAAAATTTTCACGTGTATTACATAAGTGGACTTTGATTTACATATGAGGTGTCAATTACTACTGTATTTTACTGTACAATTCAATTGAATTACATATGTAAATTATAAGTATAATACATGATGAGGAATTAAAGGAAAAATAAATTGGAAAGATTAAATTTGGGGGGGGAAAGAAACTTCAGCTCTAAGGGGGAGCTAGACCCCCAAACTCCTTGCTGACAGGCGTGGGATGTCAAAATTCACGCAAAAGTTCATCACTTTTGGCCTGGAATTCAGTTACAGGGTTTGTGGACTCAATTGATGATGAGGTTTTGATACCAACTGGGGTAGTTTCAGCTGTTGCCAAGAGGGTAAAACTACCCTCAAGATAAAACAATCCTAGTAAAAATAGTTTTAACTGGTTTCTACGCCTCTGACACACATTCTGACGTGTTTTGAAGGCTCTAGGCCTGGTATTGCTATAGTAATGGCTGATTTAAGGGTCTAAAATGGCTAAAAATGGCTTAAACCAGCCCTTTTTGGTCTAAACCAGGGTTCAATGATGCCATAATTGGCTTTTCTGTTGTCAGACTGTTTTTCACGACTGACAAGAGTAAATTTTACCTTTGGAGTAAGAGAATTGATGGCTATAAAAGAATGTCTTATTTGCCCCACTTTTCTCTTCATGTTAGAATCTTTTCCTTTTATAATTAGTTTAAACATTGTTAAACCAATCAATAAAAGATTCCAACCACCTTTATCAAATCATTTTAATCCTTTTAACCACGTGAAAAAATAATTATAATCATTTTTTGTGACTCTTATAATCATTTTTACCCCTGAACCACCCCAAAAGTGAATTAAAGCATCTTTCATCACTGGTAAGTTTGTCACTTTGTTTCCAAATTCACTCTGGTCACTTTTGGGCGTGTTTTCTCTTTAATATTCTTTTTAAAGACTTTTCTCTTTAATTAATTGCTTGCAGTTCTTTGCTCAATTAATTCCAATTGAAATTGCTCTTGAAGAAATTTCTTTTGTAGCCTTAAAATATCTCTTGTAGAGTATTTTTTGGATAAATTTTTATTGTTGGTAAAACAATAAATTTTTATAATATTATTGTTTTATACTAATAAAGCTATAAACAATAAAATTGGCGTGTTTTCTCTTAAAAATAATATTCTTTACTATTTTTAATTGATTTTTACCTTATACAAATTTTGAGGACAGGAAAAGTACTTGATTTTTAATCAAAGTTTCATATCCATACCTTACATTTGGGGGCCCAGCCGTGATATTTTACCTGTGACATATTTTTCTTACTCTTTTTAAATCTTTTTTCTTATATTGAAATATTGAAAAACATATAAAAAATACTTATAATCCAAAAAATCCATAAAAAATAATTTTTTCATATTATAAGTGAGGCTTATATTTTTATTTCTTTTTTTTACTTAATTAATTGGCTTTTTTATTAATTTTAGTGTCTGATAATGTGTTAAGACAAGAAAACATTGAAACAGCTCCAACAGTAACCAGCATTATCCCTGCCAGTACTGTTATTGTGACTCAAAATAACCAACCTGAACCAATATCTTCTGAATTGATTAACTTGGACATAAGTAATACCCTTCAGAAAGCTAAGAATTTGGCCAATGGTAAGTCTTTTGACGTAAAAATACTATTTTAAGCCTTTTTAAACCATAATTATGCCTTCAACCAGGTCAGGAGCCAGCTACAACCCCTCAAGCAGCTCCCAAAAAGGTAATAGACGTGATTATGGCAGAGGCCAATCAGGTACAGAAGGAAAAGGGTCAGTTGATGACTTCCAAACAACTAAAATGGGTCATTCTGAAGCTGATAATACCATTTTACCTTCAAAAAGAGCTGACACCGCCACAACAAGCCTCTGTGGACATATACAAAGCCAGCCACAGTGCATACAACAATGCACTCCAATTCAAGGAGTACCAGATCCTTGCAGACCTGTGGAAGAATTGCATGAATTCTTACCTGACAGTAAGATAATTCCTGGGCCATGCCAACACTTGCAAATTGCTCAATGGATGGCATCCATTGATGGAGAAGAAAAACATGATGCTGTTGACACTAGAATGGAGGAAAAACAACCCTCCACCACCCAAAACAGTGCCAAAAACAGCCCCAGTGGCCAGCAGCAGCAATTCCAACGTGAAAAAGCAGCCACAAACTCCAAACAAGGGAAAAGGGAAGGCACCAGCCCCAAAACCTTACTGCCAGGGCTACAGAATCCCAAAGATTCAGCAGGATGCCATGGAAAATGTATTTCAGATGGCCAGAACCATGATGGAATTACAGAAGAAGGAGGAAGCCAGATTAAGATTCCAGAAATGATTTCTGATATATTTGATTCCATCCCAGAGTTGTATGATGCTATAAATGACGTGAAAAAACATCTTTCTGATAAAAATGAAACCATTTGTAACAACATTAAAACAAACAACCTGAGTCTGTGCCAAATCAATGAAACACTTATGTGTTTTGAAAAAGTTTTAAGAACAATTAAAAATTCCAATAATGATAATTCTTCTAGCAATAAAATAAATGAACAATCTGCCATTATTAAAGAATTAACAGATAAATATTCTAAATTCAATATTGATGACATAATTGAAACAAGAATTAAATAAGCCATAAATATTATCAAAACAGATAAAAAGAAAGTCCTTGATGACATTTCAAATTCATTTACTGAAGTAAAGACATATACCATTGCCTTGAAAAAGTGTTTTGATGCTTCACAAGAAGAAGTATCAAAATTATCAATGAAATTGAATCAAGTCACTGCTGATAATACAAGACAGACAGAGTTATGGCAAGAACTGACACATAAGGAAGACATGTATAAAATTGAAGTAATAAATTTAATACAAAGCTTCCAACATGAATACAGAAATTCCCAAAGGTGTAGCAACAGTAAAATGAATGACATTGAACAAATACTGAACACCTTACCAAGAATGTCTACACCTCTAAATCAAAATGAGGGCCAAGAATTCCAAATCCACAAGTATTGGATCGTGATAATTCACAATTGAAAAATGAATTATCCACTTCTTTTCATAACTTGGAACCATCAATGGGCCAAGCACTCTTGAAAGAAGTTCCAAAACTTAAAGAATGGCCTCACTTCAGTGGTGAAGGAGAGTATGACCATAAGGAATTCATTAGAGGTATTGACATGATCAAACAGGATTTTGAATTACCAGACAGATTGGTAACAGCCAGGTTTAACACCTTGTTTACCAGATCAGCTCACAGATGGTACATCAAAATAAGACAAGCACATGGACACCAGAGTTGGACTTGGTGGAAGACCCAAATCATCAACAAATGGGCAAATGATACTTGGAGGTTTAAAGTTGAAACAGCCTTTGAATCTGCCAAATTTAATGCTGATAAAGACAAAGATTTACCATGGTTTTGCCAAAAAAAGGACAGATTAACAGCATTATATCCTGACATGTCAGAATTTATGATCCATAGAAAAATTCTGAGACAATGTGGAGGTGACTTAGAGCATGCTGTCAAAAGCAGGACTACTGAACAATCTTCAGCAGAGGATATTATCAATATACTAGAAGAAGTAACCACCAGAACCAAAATTGGTTCTAGTAGGGTGAATCTCAAAACAAGGTTTAATACACCTTGGAAAGATTCTGTGGACAAAAACCCCAAAGAAAATTCTAGTAATATTAAGTATAAATCCGCAGATACAGTCAGAAAGTGCCATATTTGCCAAAGCACCACCCATTTAGCGAATGCATGTCCAAAAAGGGGGAGAATCAATGAAATTGACATTGAAAAGGAACCAGATGTTGAAAAAGAAGACATAATTGAAGACAATTCAGATGATAAGTCATCCATATTTTCTGAATCTTCAAAAGATATAGAAAATATCAATGCCACTTTTGACATCATGGAATCTTATTCCCACTTGCCACAATTGAGCAATGGTCAAGTTGATTTATCAAAAGTTCAAGATGCACAACTTATGAAGACAAAACCAAACAGAGGAAAAGGTTATACAGCTGGTAACTCCTGTGTAACAGAAGTGGTAATTGACAACAAGCCCACCAAACTTTTGCTTGACCCAGGAGCCTTCTGCTCTTGTGTTGGAAAATCTTTTCTTAAGACTTGTGTACCAAATTTTGAAGACCAATTGTTACCAATTGATGGTATAAAATTCAACAGTGCAAGTAATCCAATGAAAGCATTAGGAATCTTTGAGACCAATGTCATATTCCCACATATAAATGGGAATTTAAGAATCACAGTTGAATTTTTTGTTATGGAAAATTGCTCTAGTACCCATTTTATATTGGGAAATGACTATTTAATCATGTATGGGATATATTTGCATAATAACAAAGACAGATACTTTACTATTAGAGACAATAAGCGCCAAAAATTTGCCTTTTTACCATTTAAAAGACAAATTACAGTAAACAAAGTATCACCAGTCAGCTTAGAGTTAGAGAAATTCAAGTCTGAACAGTTGAATGAGGCTGAAATAAGCCTTCATCTGACTGATAAACAAGAAAATGAACTTTCTTCCCTTTTGTATGACCACAGAGGAGCATTTGCTACAGACAAAGAACCTCTAGGAGCAATTATTGGTAATGAAGCTGACATCATTCTTAACATTGAAAGACCTTATCCACCACTCTTAAGAAGACCTGCTTACCCAGCAAGTCCAAAATCAAGAGAAGCTCCATAAATTCATATCAAAGAACTTCTGGACCTTGGTGTAATAATAAAAGTAGGCCACAATGAAGAAGTAGAAATAACTACACCAGTTATAGTGGCGTGGCATAATGGAAAATTCAGAATGATTGAGGACTTTAGGGCTCTGAACACTTACACTGTTCCAGACAGATACCCAATACCAAAAATCCAAATTTCCCTTACTCAAATATCTCAAGCAGTGTATATAACCACTATGGATGCCCTTGAACGATTCCATCAAAATGTGGTGACACCAAGAGCAAGAAAATACTTGAGAATCATAGTTCATTGTGGAGTGTATGAATACTTGAGGATGCCCTTTGGTATTAAAAATGCACCTTCACACTTCCAAAGAATGATGAATGAAATTTTCCCTGAAGAACTCTCAGAGGGATGGTTAATGATTTACATTGATGAAATTATTGTCTGTTCCAAGACTTGGGAAGAGCACATGTACAGACTGTCCAGAGGTTTGACAAAAATTCAATCAGTCAACATGAAAATCTCCTTGAAGAAATGCCATTTTGGATTCAAAGAACTTAAGGCACTAGGACATGTTGTGTCTGGTTTGTCCCTTGGAATTGACAAAAACAAAGTTGCAGCAGTACTGCTAAAACCCATTCCTCAGAACAAAAAGGAAATTCAGTCATTCTTAGGTTTTGCAGGATATTACAGGCAACACATTAAAGATTTTGCATCCATAGCAAGACCACTTTATAAATTGTGTGACAAAGACACAGTATTTGAAATGACTGTTGACAGAGTCAAAGCTTTTGAATCTCTAAGATAAGCATTGACCACTTCTCCACTCTTACTGATGCCAGACTTTAAATTGCCTTTAAAACTGTATATTGATGCATCAGGAGATGGACTAGGTGCTGCACTTCACCAAGTTCAGATCATAAATGATAAACCTGTAGAAGGACCCATATGTTTCATATCCAGGCAAATCAAACCAACTGAAGCAAGATATGGAGCAAGTCAGATGGAATGTCTATGCCTTGTCTGGGCCTTGGAGAAATTGAACTACTTCTTAGAGGGATGTGTTTTTGAGGTGATAACAGATTGTACAGCTGTCAAATCAATTTTGAACATGAAAACACCCAACAGACATATGCTCAGATGGCAAATAGCCATACAAGAATACAGAGGCAATATGACTATTGCTCATAAGGATGGGAATATTCATAAGAATGCAGATGGACTGAGCATATGGCAATTACCAAATAATATTGATAATCCTGCTTATGTTCCAGAAGAAGCTTCAACACAAATTACAATAGAAGGAATAAGTGTTACAGACTTGAACACCACCTTCTTTGAAGAAGTCAGAAGTAGTTACACTCAATATAAGAATTGTAGCATCTTATGCCAATTACTTAACAAAGACTGTAAAGACAACTCTCTAATACATGCCTTGGACTAAGTATGGATAAAATCTTATGATGAAGGAAGATTTCACCTACTGGATGGTATAATCTACCACAGAACCAAGCACACATGTGTCATGAAAGTTGTGGACAGGTCATTAATCAATCTTGTACTGAAAGAATGCCATGATAGTCCCTTTTCAGGACATCTTTCTGAAGACAGAACAAGAGAGAAAGTAAAGACCTGCATATGGTGGCCAATGTGGAAAAAGGATGCTGCAGAGTATTGCAAAACCTGTGACAGATGCCAAAAGGCAAATAAATCCACTGGCAAGAGACTTGGAAATATGATAAAAATCCAAGAACCAAACAGACCTTGGGAAATTGTCCATATGGATTGGGTAACTGGCCTACCACCAGGAGGTGATAGAAGCTATAATTCTTGCCTAGTAATTGTGGAAAGATTCAGTAAAACTCCAATCTTTTTACCATGTCACAAAGATGATACAGCCATGGATACAGCTCTTCTGATATGGAATAGAGTAGTGTCATGGACTGGGATATTTACAAATATCATCAGTGATAGAGATCTCAAATTCACTTCAGCACTATGGACAAATCTTCACCAATTATTTGGCACTAAACTGTCTTTCTCTACATCCTACCACCCACAAACTGATGGCCTGGCTGAAAGGATGATCAAAACCTTAGAGTACATGGTGAGAAGATTGTGTGCATATGGCCTTGAATGAAAAGATTGTGATGGATTTACCCATGATTGGTGTACTCTTTTGCCAGCACTAGAGTTAGCATATAAAACACCAATCCATGCCAGTACCAATCAGACTCCTGCTATTCTAGAAAAAGGATGGAACCTCAAGTTACCCTAAGATTCCTTGAGGAAAGACTTAATTGAAATACATCCCACAGCTGCTAGCTTCAAAGGAATTCTAGACAAAGCTAGAAAGCATGCAGTAAGGTGCATGGAGGACTCTTTTGCATATGCTAAAGACAAATGGGATAAATCACATGCAACTCCAGATTTCAAAGTGGGGGAACTAGTTCTTGTATCCACCACTAACTTCAATAACATCAAAGGATGTAAAAAGCTGAAGGCCTCCTTTGCAGGACCTTTTTTGATTAAGGCCCTCCATGGAGAAAATGCTGTTGAAGTAGAATTATCTGAAGAACTTAGCAATAAGCATCCTACATTTCCAGTGAGCTTGATAAAGCCATATAAATCTAGTGATGCTGAGAAATTTCCCTTGAGGAATAAGATTCCCCAAGCTATACCTCCTATTGAGACATCTGGTACTAAGAAAATTACCAAAGTTCTTAAAGAAAGGAAATTAAGAACCAAAAAGGTAAGGGAATACCTTGTGAGGTACAGTGACCCAACTTGTGAAGATGAATGGTTAAAAGAAAAAAGATATACCAGAATCTACCAAACTCCTCAGGAGATTCAGAAACACTAGAAAAACCAATATTACAAAGTAATATTCTTTTTTAGGGGTAGGGAATGTGAGCCTTAGAGGTAATTTCATATACCCAAAAGACCACAAATACAAAAATAACATATTAATATAAATAAAATAAATGTATTCATATTATTAAAATAAAAATCAAAATATAAATATAAAGTTATAGTAAAAATGAAAAATTAATTATAATTTAAAAATAAAAATACATTAAATTTTGTAAGCATAAAATTACATTTATACTTGAAAAAATTAAGTAAAAATGAAATTTTAACAAAATTGTGAAAAAATAAATAAATTTGGAAAAAAGTTAAATAAGAATTATAATAACTTTTTATCCAATAAATGAACATGTAAAAATTATTCCACCATTGGATTCCTCATAAAAAATCAGGTGGGGTCACCTCTGCGTGAAATTCTTGTAACTCAACTCTAAATAAGCTTAAATTAAGTTTTTAGTATTTTCAATAAAAAAGTTGAAAATCCTCAAAACTTTAATTTAATTCACACCACATGTGGTGTTAACCATCAATTTTTGTGTTAAAATTGAGGTCTTGTGTTTAGTTTAGAAGTTATGAGGAATTGAAGTATTTTCAATTGAATTCAATTGAAATGTCAAAATGTGCGCGTGTATTACATAAGTGAACTTTGATTTACATATGAGGTGTCAATTACTACTGTATTGTACTGTACAATTCAATTGAATTACATATGTAAATTATAAGTATAATACATGATGAGGAATTAAAGGAAAAATAAATTGGAAAGATTAAATTTGGGGGGGAAAAGGAACTCCAGCTCTAAGGGGGAGCTAGACCCCCAAACTCCTTGCTGACAGGCGTGGGATGTCAAAATTCATGCAAAAGTTCATCACTTTTGGCCTGGAATTGAGTTACAGGGTCTGTGGACTCAATTGATGATGAGGGTTTGATACCAACTGGGGTAGTTTCAGCTGTTGCCAAGAGGGTAAAACTACCCTCAAGATAAAACAATCATAGTAAAAACAGTTTTAACTGGTTTCTACGCCTCTGACACACATTCTGACGTGTTTTGAAGGCTCTAGGCCTGGTATTGCTATAGTAATGGCTGATTTAAGGGTCTAAAATGGCTAAAAATGGCTTAAACCAGCCCTTTTTGGTCTAAACCAGGGTTCAATGATGCCATAATTGGCTTTTCTGTTGTAAGACTGTTTTTCACTACTGACAAGAGTAAATTTTACTTTTGGAGTAAGAGAATTGATGGCTATAAAAGAATGTCTTCTTTGCCCCACTTTTCTCTTCATGTTAGAATCTTTTCCTTTTATAATTAGTTTAAACATTGTTAAACCAATCAATAAAAGATTCCAACCACCTTTTTTAAATCATTTCAAACCTTTTAACCACGTGAAAAAATCATTATAATCATTTTTACCCCTGAACCACCCCAAAAGTGAATTAAAGCATCTTTCATCACTGTTAACTTTGTCACTTTGTTTCCAAATTCACTCTGGTCACTTTTGGGCGTGTTTTCTCTTTAATATTCTTTTTAAAGACTTTGCTTTTTAATTAATTTCTTGCAGTTCTTTGCTCAATTAATTCCAATTGAAATTGCTCTTGAAGAAATTTCTTTTGTAGCCTTAAAATATCTCTTGTAGAGTATTTTTTGGATAAATTTTTATTGTTGGTAAAACAATAAATTTTTATAGTATTATTGTTTTATACTAATAAAGTTATAAACAATAAAATTGGTGTGTTTTCTCTTAAAAATAATATTCTTTACTATTTTTAATTGATCTTTACCTTATACAAATTTTGAGGACAGGAAAAGTACTTGATTTTTAATCAAAGTTTCATATCCACACCTTACAAAAAAGGACTTTTTGGGCCAACAATTGTCCTGAAAAAAAATCCCAAAATTTTGGGTGTCTGGTTTTTATTCTCAAGGTTTTTCCCTTCATTTTTTTAAAAAAAATGGAAATTCATAAGTGGGAAAATGTTTAATAAATTTTTTCAAAAAAATAGGCCATTTTGCCAAATTGGCCAAAAGAGAGAAACGGGGCAAAAAAAATTGAAAAAAATTGGGGACCTGAACATCCCATGTTGAAGAAACATTTGGCAAAAAAAAAATGCTCAAAAATGAGCCTGAGGAGTTTTTTCAAAAAAATAAGGCACTTACGTGTTTTTACCATTAAATTATGTGTTTTGGCCATAAATTGGTAAAAACACATAAGGGCTTACATGTGTTTACCAACACCCTAACTATAATAATAAAGATATATTATAGCTATGGTGTAAAATTAACTATATTATTGATAAATAATATAATAATATAATTAATTCATGCAGTTGATTGATGTTATCAACAATTAATAAATGTGTAAGGAATTGTTATTCAAGGAGAAATAAAGATTTATAACAGTGATATTACCAATATTAAATTTATCAATTTATATGTATAATATTTATATTAAATTTATTGATTTGTATAAATAATATTTATATTAATTATAGAATTATTAAAAATAATAATACAGAGAAAAAATATTATAATAAGAGAAAATAACTTAATTGTAACACTTAATATGATAATTTTGAATAATTTTATGCTTAATAATATGAATAAAGCTTATGTAAATTGTACTAATAATCAAAAATAGAGAGAATTACAAATCTTACAATTTTTACATGGATTTAGAGATTTTTAAGAGAATTTCAACAAAAACAATGAAATATTGGTGTAAACATGTCAAAGCTAGTTATCACTACAATAAGAATCTTTTTTCTTTTAATAATATAAGAGTTCTATATCTTAATAATAAAGAAATTCCCTTTTTATTTAATGTTTTATTGTATTTGATGTATCTGAGGTGGAAACAGAGGAAGAAGAGGTCCTTTTATAGTAAAGATGCTTCTTCCTAGTGACCAGATACCCTCTAGTAGAAGCTTACTGATGTTATCCACTTGAATTTATCAATAGTTTGAGGTTTGGTGATGATTACATCATTATTATTACACATTCTTATCTCATTATTACATCATTTTTTAGAGTTCGTAACTCTAATATTTCTGACAACACAGGCTTTATAAATTATTCATTTTAGTGTATCTTAATAGTTTCAATCATAAAATATCAATATCCACCATTTGTATCTCTTATTTAACTGCTAAACTAAGAATAAGATCTGGGTTAATGATCAGAAATGATCATTTTTAAGCCTAAACTTTAATCCTTAATAGCTACTAAGTGATTCACATTACTGAAATTCAGAGAGTAAATTCTGATAGCTTTATATGTCCTTACTAAGCTTTCAAGATTATTTCATTACATCATCAAAACTGTTTTTTTGATGATTTTTCTTATAATCCATCTTTTCTGTCAAAATTTGCTATTTTATACTTCAAAGCATGATTTCAAGTGGTTATACCTTGAATATCATAATAGTAATTATGTCATTCTTCATTAATGAGCTAGTAGAATCTTAATATTTACTTATGTTTAAGTTTGGACTACTTTTGCTCTTGAGTGGTCAACAGCTATTGCTATTTTGCCCAATATCCCCTTATATTTTGTAACCTTGTTTATAACTTTCCCCAAATAATTAATATTTCTATTCTCAAAGTTTTGTTTGGTGGCTCTATTAGAGAATAAGCTCTTTATCAAATTTAATTCAAAAGATATGAGCTAAAAACCATGAATATATACACTGATCAGAAAAGTTTGTATATCCAGGTTAGCTCAGTAAGCATTGGTTTTACAGATATGGAATAACAATTTCATATATGTAGTTTTTGATGGTGAATCCAAATTTGTGATTTATTCCACATTTCTATTGATTGTCTTCTGAGAAAATCAAGAATTCATACCTCTCTATGGTAGTTTTACTTATTTTAAGATTGTAATTTTAAATCTCATTATAAAAATAAGTATTGCAAAGTCTTTTTGGGACCTTTTGTATATTTCGTTGTATTTCAAAGGCTCACATGAAATTATCAATCAAATAATAAATAAAATAAGAAATAAAGTAAAAAATGAGATAAGATATAAAATAAGAAATAAAAGAAAAATAAAACGAAAAATCAAAAATCAAAATCAAAATAAGAAAAAAAATAAAATACAACTAAAACAAAAAATAAGAAACAAAATAAAATATGAAATATAAAATAAAATACAAAATAAAATAAAATAAAAACTAAACTAAGAAATAAAATAAAAAATAAAAAATAAAAAATAAAATAAAAAATAAAAAATAAACTAAGAAATAAAATATAAAATAAAATAAAAAATAAAAAATAGAATAAAAAATAAAATAAAAAATAAAATGAAAAATAAAATAAAAAATAAAATAAAAAATAAAAAATAAAAAATAAAAAATAAAAAATCAAAAATAAAAAATAAAAAATAAAAAATAAAAAATAAAAAATAAGAAATAAAAAATAAAAAATAAAAAATAAAAAATAAAAAATAAAAAATAAAAAATAAAAAATAAAAAATAAAAAATAAAAAATAAAAAATAAAAAATAAAAAATAAAAAATAAAAAATAAAAAATAAAAAATCAAAAATAAAAAATAAAAAATAGAAAATAAAAAATAAAAAATAAAAAATAAAAATAAAAAATAAAAAATAAAAAATAAAAAATAAAAATTCAAAAATAAAAATTCAAAAATAAAAATTCAAAAATAAAAATTCAAAAATAAAAATTCAAAAATAAAAATTCAAAAATAAAAAATAAAAAATAAAAAATCAAAAATAAAAAATCAAAAATAAAAAATAAAAAATAAAAAATAAACAATCAAAAATAAAAAATAAAAAATAAAAAATAAAAAATCAAAAACAAAAAATCAAATGAAAAATAAAATCAAAAAGAAACTGAAAAAGAAAATATAAAGTAGAAAATAATATAAAAAATCACCCTTTTGTTGTAAAAAGATGTTTTCTTATCATAGCTCAGGATTTCTGGGTAAAAAGTGTAAGTTTTGAATAAAAACCATAAAACAACCACTTTTCAAGCAAAAATCCCCAGGGAAATATTTTTGGGATTTTTGTACTTTTTTTGGTATATTTATGTATTTGTGGCTTGTTTAGAACACCCAATCTTTTCAGTATTTTTGGAAATAGCCAAAATATTTTCTAACTTCATTGAGAAATTTTCCATATTATGAATTTCAAAGCCCTTTTTCAGAAATAGAAAAGGATGAAACCTTAGAAAATAAAACAAAAGCCCATATTTCTGATATTTCTCAAAGGAAAAATTGAATTCCCCAAAACATGTTTTCTTTTTGAATAAATCTGTTTCATGTTTTTATAATGACTATATTCAAGTAAAAAAGTGCCCTTTTTCAAATGATAGCTGAGAAAATATTGAGTTGTTGGTATTTAAATAATCAAAAATATTGAGAAGGGGAGTACAAATTTTGTAGACAAAAATACATAAATCAATTTCAATCTGAATTAACCTTTTTAATAGTGAGGTTTTCTTTACAGTAAGGAGAAAGTTTAAAAAAATATAATAATCTATTCTCTTTGAACTTCTATTGCCAGTCAAGGATTATGTTTGGGCACAAACCTACCAATTCACATCAATGGGTCAGATAGTAAATAATTTAAAGCTTCTTATATACAAGGGAGAAAGATTTAAGCAGCTATCCAAAAAAACTGATTAGGATATGCGGATTTAAATTTGGAGGAGAGAAATAAGGAAAGAATTAGAATAATTGGACTTTGGAATAAAAAATCTGGTCTTTTATACTTATCTTAAATTGGATCCTGAATGTCAGTAATGGACCTTGACTTACTATTTGAAGCTTGAACAACATATTCATACCACTCGGTTCTGTTTAAGTAATATCTTACTGAGGGTACCAAAGTATTAATTTCTTCATAAAGATCTTCATTTCGTTAAGTTACTCAAACCAATTCAATTGGTAACCACCCCATTGTCCCTTTTCTGTTTTGAATTTAGCTATAGAATTTCCTATATGCACAGTTTTCTATCACCCTAGAGGCTGATTTTATTCAATTTTTGTTTAAAATCTGTATTTTGGAAAGTCTTCTGAGCCATTTAATTAAGAAAAAGTACTCAAAAAACAATACAGCTTAAAATAACCATAAAGACTTCCCTTAAAAAGAGTATAAGTATCAAAAGAATCTTGGAGCATTCATTATCTGTGTGATAATTATTTTGTCAATGTACACAGTCTATATAGGTTGAATCATGAATTTTATAATAAATTTCAGATCTGTGGGACTTTCCTTCTGATGTTCTGCTTCTCTTGTTCATCCTTATTCACCCTCTTAAGCCTCCTCCTGAGTTTCCATATCAATTAAAATCAGCTTCTCGGGGTAATGATGTGTATTAGGGTACGGATTTTTATAATGAGTCCTCAGAATCTTCAGATAATTAAAATTAATTGACTTAAGTAATTTGAGGGTCAAAACTTATCATTATCTTTAAGTTTTTAAGCTTTTGTTTCTACATGGGGGTCTTACTCTTCTCTTAGCTTGGTGTTCAGTTATTTGAAACCTTGAGGAATCTCTTATATTTCCATTACTTAACCTTGAAACTTTCCATAATTATTTTTCTCTTTGAGAGGATCTTCATACTAGCCTTTGTCATCTTGTGTAAGATGTGTCTATGAAACTGTTAATAATATTATCATGAATCTACAGTAATATAACTGTTATTATTAAATATAATGAGAATGTTGTTATAACCACAATTAAATAATTGATTATTCATTTATTCATTTCTTCTACTTTTTATACACTACTGGTTATTATAAAAGTAAGAAGTAATTGTCTATAAGAATCAATTACAAGAAGTATTTAATAATAAGACTTCTTTATTAAAATAATAAAATTATTTTAATATATAATCATCTTCTGCAAGAATAATTATAAATATGATTCTTTAAGAAATCTTTAATAATTAATTAAAACCACTCACTAATACTCCAATAAAACCTTGAAAAAAATTGATAGAGAGATTTTAAAGATAAATTGTGGATTTAAAAGATCAAAAATTGATTTATAAAAGTATTACAGAAATTTATAGTTTATTTCTATTATTCTACGCCTTTCTGATTTATTCTGAAAGATGAAAACACTTATGAAAAGATTCTAACTAATAATTACTTGTTGATAATAAAGTTATAATTGGATAATAAGATGATTTGGAAAAAACAGAAAGAGGAGGCCTATTTTAAGTCAAAAAAGGCTCACAGAGGCATTCAATGTAGAAAACTGAAAAACAAGTAAATTGGAAATAAATTATCCTTTTTGGATTATTGATTTCACCATCTATTGTTATATAAGATTATCATAATTACTTGATTAAGGCTTTTATGTGACTACCAACCCATTTATAGTTAAGAATCAAAGGAGTAAAAGCTGTAAGTCTTCTTTTATTTAAAAATAAACATTAATTTCTCAAGTTTATCAATTTTATTTGAAATTACATCAAAGTTTGTATTTTCTGTGAATTTTTGAAAATTCAATGTTTCATGTGGAATCATCAAAAATGGACTATAGGTAACACTTTTAATTTTACTTATTAAACCATTATTATTTTTGGATTTTTTATTCCTCATAAAATTCTCTATTGGTCCTGAAATTTTCAGAAATATTCATGAAAGATTGTATTTTTAATGTATCTTTGAAGTTTTTACCTCATTTCTACATAGAATTTCAAATAGCACAGTATAGCTTGTTTCCATGAGATAAATGAATGGATACTATTCCTAAAAGGGTTTCCATTACTCTTTCAAGATTTATACATTTAAAATAACTAATAATTGAAATTTTTACAGGAGTTAAATCTTCTCTATACTTCCTTGTCATGTCAAAATAGCAGGTTATTTGCAATTTTCTTATAATTTTATGGGACTTTAACTTGGTAACCAAGTTCCCAAAATGTTTTAGTATACTAATTTGGCCATGATCATCCATGCATTCAAGCTTCAGAGCTTTCCACTTCTAAGAGCATCTCCACCAGCGTTGCTAAACATTGAGAGCTATAACTCACGGATAGCTCCCCAATTCTGTAAAATGGCTTCTTGATGTGCAGTGCGAAATTGCAGCGTAGGTATCTGGGGAGGCAAATTGTTACTTTCACAGAAACAGTATTTTTTTTCTAATTCAGTAGGGGTGGTTGAGTGATGGTTTGGACACTTCAAACGCAAGTTTCACATGAATTGATGAGTGTCGCGGGAGCTAAAGGGTTGCCAGATTTGGCAACCCAAGGTCATTTTTTAGCAACAGAGCTAAATGAAATTTGCCTTTAGCAACGCTGGTGGGGCTGGATTTTGGACGCGGGAGGGGCCAAACTGTGAAATCTCACTATTTAGCAACATTGGTGGAGATGCTCTAAGAGGCCTCAGAAGTTGTGTACCCTGGCTCTCTTTGATGTCTTTTGTCCCCCTTAGCTATTTTCATGTCAAAAATAATAATTCAGGCTTAAAGGCTGATATCCACTACAGGTTTAAAAAAACTGTATTTAGGAATAATATGTGTTTAAGTTACAAAAAAATAAATAACACTAATCTGATTTTATATGTAACATGGGATTTCTCACATTCCCATTATTTTGGTGTGAAATTGAAAAAAACAAAAAATTTCACAATTCTTTTATGTGGTATTGAAGTATTTTCCATATTACCACCTCATAGAGTAAATTTTATCTTATTCACTCTATTAAGAAACCCTAGTTTCATTTTTGTGTAGAAGCCAAATCTGGTCTTAAATCCATGGATTTACTTACTCACAGAAAAGTTATTCATCTTTTCTTAAATCAAAAATGATTAATTTTGGATATATGCATGACTTATGGGTTATTCATAGTTCAGAATTTATTTTAATATTAATTTTGGGCTATTTTGGTATTTAAAAAATACCTCAAGGCTCACATCTTGGCTCTTGAGAAGTTGATAAACTTTCAAATTTCCAGTTGAAAAATCTTGAAAATGTGCAACAATTGGATTAATTTTTTCCATCATTCTTTGAAAATTTACTTCTCAAATATCCTCATATATTATTTTTGCACAATAATTTCTTTCTTTCTCAAAACATTTATCATTTTTTTTTCGGCCATTATGGAAAGATATATGAAAAAAATTTAAGAATTTTACAAAAGAGGTATTAACTTTATTATGAGAAATTACAAAACTTAAATTATAATGCATTTGTTGGTTTAATTCTTATTTCTGAAGAATTTTTTTTTTGTAAATATTATTTTTGGAATATTTATTTCAAGGTATACCTTGAGAATTTCTGTTATTATGAGTGTTTTTTTCATTGTAGAAGATTCTGAATTTGTAACTTTCAAATTCCATCTGAAGCACATTTTTAGAGAACAAATTATGTAAAATCTTTATCAAAAAATTAGAAATTAGTTTCATATGATTAGTAATTTATTCTATATGATGAGGAATTTATTACACATTATGAGAAGGTGATTCCACATCATGGGAAATTGATTCCAAATAATGAGGAATTGGTTCCAAGTTATGATGAATTCTTTCCAAATTATGATGAATTCATTTCAAATTATGAGTAGTTGATTGTGAACTATTGAGAATTTATTTCAAATTAAAATTATCTTATTTCCAATAATTTGTAATTAAATAAGCTCATGTTTTATTTCAAATCATACTATGATTTATGCTGAATTAAAACGGTTTTGATTTCAAATAAGATTACATTATTAATGATTTTCAAGTCTATTTTGAATAAAAATTTAATAAATAAACATAATTAGGCTTATTTGAAATGAAAGGGGTTATTTTGGCTTTATATCACATGGGTGGTGGTGGTTTTATAATACAGGAAGTGAAAAAGTACCATTGGACTTTTGAATCAAAATATTAACAATTTAATAGGAACCTTCAGCTTTTGAATCAGGAAAAAAAACCTGTTAAGATAGGTTGTGGGTCCATTCTGAAATAAAATGCTCCTTTTTAATAATCTATTTTTTATCTAAATATTTCACTAATTTGAGATTTTTAATTTTCTTTTGAATTTTTCTCCTTTTTTCTTCAAAAATATATTTAATTTTAGTAATACATAACCTGAGAAGGAATTTATTAATAAAAGAAACTCATTAGAATAAAATATAAAATTGAAATTTAGTTACTTGGTTCCAAAACCCAAAAATATTTTCAAAATTGGTCTCATGAGGTGATGCATCTCCATTTATGTCTTAAGTTTATAGCATGACATTTGAGTTTGGGAATAATTTCTGAAGAGAATTATTTTAGTCCAAATCCATTTCAATAACAATAGCTTGAGGGGGTACAACATTTGTCTTGTTTAGAGCAATTTAAATATATTGATTCAACCTCCATGTATAGTAGGATTATAGTTCAGCTTTAATCAAACATAATCCCCCATAAAATGTCTCATTTGAAATTCTGGATTCTGAAATATGAAAAATTTTACTTCTCTAATTTTTCAATTTAAATTCATAATCCATAATAATACCATGATTACATATTTTGAGAAGCTTTACAGAAAGTGTTTTAGTGGAAAAAAATGAATTAATGTTTCCTTATGGATCCTTTTCAAAGTACTGCACAAGAGTTTCTTACTTGAGGGGTTCAATAAGATTATCAATTTGCCTTCTTACTTAAAGCTTGTCTTTCTCAATATTCTTTACTGGGATGTGGTTTTTTTGAGTATTAAATTCCTTTTAAACTTCCTCTGGATTCATAATTAATATTGGTCCTGAATTCACCTTTTCATGAGAAGTGATTCATAGATCTTAGAAATTTTTAATATCTCTTCCTCATTAAATTTTCTTAAAGCAGGATGAGAAAGGATATTTTTGGTGTAATTATCATTATGTTAAGTTTTTTTTTACTTTTAAATTCTAAGTGATAGATACTCTTTGAGTATTTGCTGATATAAATTCTAAAGTTACATATTAGTTTACTTCAATTAGCTTCATTGGATGAGTTTTTTAAAAAAATTAGGGGTTCTAGATCTGTAGCAACCTATTTCAATTTTATCTCTTGTCATAATTTATTTAAATTTAAATAAAGAATAACCTTATTCTCTGGAAACATCATCGAAACACTTTCAAAAATCAAGGGTCTATAATTCACCCTCAGCTGGGGGTTGGAGAGCTTTATAGGGAAAGTAAACAAGGAATTTTCAAATAGAAGTAAATAGAGAGGAAATTAATATTATTGAAATAGAAGGAAGTTTTGAAAAACAGGGAAAATAGGAAATAATAAAAGAAAAGTATGAATAAATCAGCTCAAGTGAATGTTTGTTAAATGTATGATTATTTTTGGTTATTGAAGGAAAGAAAATTATGGTAATTTTGGCTATAGTTAAATTAAAAAAAGAAATTGTGTTGGAAGAAGTCTTTTCTTGAAAAAAAACGTGGGGCAGTTTTGTGAGTATTTTACTCAATACAGAGTTTTTTATTTTTATTGATTGAAGATGTTCCCAGGGAATTCCTTAGGTGTTTTACTAAAAACATATGAGGGCTTAAATTCTTTTACCAATTACCTAAATTAATTTAATTTAATTTTTTAACAAAAAACAAATAATAATAACTCATTGAAAATATTTCAAATAAATAGTTTTTTTCATATTTTCTTTTATAAAATCATAATCATAAGTATTTAATTCTTCTTCTTTATAGAAGAAAAAATACAATTAAAATCTCATATTTTTTACATAATCATTTTTTTTCAATGAAGTTTTTTATACTTTTTTTATGAGTTCATCTTAGAAATTTTAGATATATAAATAATGTTTCAAGTGATATTAAAAATAATGATAATTATTCTTTAATATATATATCAGCTATGGCTCCTTGGTTGATCCCTCCAGTTATAACTAGCTAATGAGTCATGTTAATCATTCTAACTTGAAGAGATCTAGGACCCTATTCAATGAGGTAAAGTACATACCCAGAATTACTATTCCCTTTGTGTTTCAAACATAAATAATTTACAAACCAACAAGATCACATATCCCCAGAAATTAACCCCTGAGAAACTTTCAAAAACTTACTCATATATTACTTCTATATATTAATTTCCTATCCATCATATCTCATATCACAATTAAACCTATTTTTATTTTATCACCTTTAAAAAATTAACTCTTTTCTGATTAATAAGTCCTACTAAGAATATTTTTAACCATCCCTTTATTCAATAAAGAACCTTTTTTTTTGTGTATCTTAGAGTTGTAAAATTACTAAAAAAAATTAAATGTTTAAATATCTCACCTTTATATAACTCACCATTCCTTTTCCAACTTACTATTCCTATTAAAAATAAACTTTCCCCAAAAAAACTTTAGTTTTATATAATTGAAGCTTTCTTCATTTCCTTCTGATCTATTTGAAGTTATTGTGAGTTGATTTACTGAATCTTTAAAATATAACTATTAATTAAAAAAAATGATAAACTTAAAAATAAAGAATATTAAACTCTTCTTAAATACCTATAATTATTTTAAATAAAATTAAGAAAATATTAAATTTATTAATAAATTAAGGTAATTTTTTTTTTTTTTTTTTTATATTCTAAAAATTATTCCCAAGTTCTAATTTTTTTTGATCCTGATTTTTTTTTTTTTTTTTTTTTTATTAATTAATTAAACAAGAATTAATTTTTAATAAAAATTAAAAAAAAAAAAAAAAAAAAAAAAAATATTATGAACTTATCAAATTTATTTATAAAATGGAAAAATAAATTATATTAACCAAAAATAATTATTAAATAAATAAAATAATACACAAAATCATCATTAAAATCAATTTAATTTAAAAACTCAATAGAAAAATTTTCAAGGTGATGATTTTAGTTTTACAAAATTTTGAGTAATTTAACTTATAGGTGATTTCAAAAATTCAAGCTGATATGAAACCTCTTGGTAAGAATGGTTAATTGTCTTAAATTAAAAATTAAAAAATTTAGGGACCCAAATGATGTTTTAATAGGATTTTTTCAGAATATAAAAAAGTTTACAAAGACTTATTAGATCTCCTTTATTGTATTTTGAAGTCTTTTAAGTAGAATTAAATTTTCATTAAATTAAAAAATAAAACATTTAATCCAAAATTACTCCAAATAATAATTACAATGACTAGATTTAATTAATCTCTAAAGTAAATAAAAAGAATTGAATTAATTAAATCTTTCATTTAAATTATAAAAAAAATAATCCTAAGAACCATAAGTATTGAATTACTAAATAACAATATAATTTCATGAAATTTATGAATTCAATCTTTCAATATTTCTCAATAAAAAAAAAAGGGGGCCAGTCCTAGAACATCATATTGCTTTACTATCAGGTTTTTTTTTTTTTTTTCTTAATTGATTGTTACACTATGAAAGTATCATCCTCAATTATTAATAATGGGAAATTAAGAAATTGATTCAAAATTTTAAAATCTTTTTATAAGTATTATTAAATTAAAATTTCCAATAATAATAATAATAATAAATTATACTCTATCAAATTTTTATTAAATTTAAAATAATTTAAAAAAAAAAATTTAAAATTTGAAATTGAAAATTTATTTAATTATATAAAAAAAAAAAAACTCATAACTCAAAATAAAAGATAAAAAAAAAAAAAAAAAAAAACAAAAAAAAATTTTTTTTTTCTTTAAAAAATTAAAAAAATTAATAAAAATTCTTTTTTTTTTTAAAAAAATTAAAAAATTAATTATTTAAAATTTTTTTAAAAATTTAATAAATTATAAAATAATTTTTTTTTTTAAAAAAAAAAAATTATTCAAGAGAGAATAAATTTAAGGTTTTTTTTTTTGTTTTTTTTGTTTTTTGAAATTTTTTAAAAAAAGGTTAAAAAAACAAAAAAAAACAAAATGTGTTTAAAATGGGTTGTTTATATATATATATATATATATATATATATCTTATAAAATATTTAAATTCTTAAAAATTTTTAATTAAGTTAAATTAAAATTTAATTTAACTTTCTTAAAAAGAATGTTTTAATAATGAAACATTTCAATTTAATTATTAAAATTAATATTTATTAATTAATTATAATATCATTTATATTTTTATCTTATTTTATTTTTTATTTTTTATTTTTAATTTAATAATATTAAAAAAAAAAAAAAATGATATAAGTGATATAATACCATCAATTGTTTTTTTGTTTTGTTTTCAATTATACTAATTTATAATTAATAATTTATTTTTAATTTGTTTCCATTATTATTATTATGATTATGTTTTTATTTGGTCTATTATTGCATAATTAATAATTATTTATGGGTTTGAATTTATTATATAATTCTTTATGAATATTAATATATATATATATATAATGTAGTTTTAAGGTTAAATAAAGTCTAATTTAATATTTTAGTTTTTGATTCCTTACCTAATTATAATTATTAGTATTAAATAATTTATTTATTTACTTATTGCAATTTAAAAGTAGGAGAGACTCCTACCCAAAACAAAGAAAAAAAAAGTTACTTAACAAAATAAGGATTTTAAATTTATTAATAATTTTGGTTTGGTTAGTAATAGTAATAGTAATAATAGTAATAGTAATAGTAAAAATGTTAATAGTAACAGTAGTAATATTGCCCCATTTACTTTCATTTGAATGATAATTCACTTAGGTAGATTAATCGGGATATCAAAAACTTACCAGAAAAAAAAAATAACCCATGGATCTTAGAGTGGGGCGTGGAATGTTAGTATATTATACTCACACGGTATATGAGGTAATGATTCCGGGATTCACATGCGGGAGAGGGCTTAGTCTTCCGAGGAACAATATTCCTGCGTGACGCAAAAAAACAAACAAAAGATCCCTAACCGGCCCTGTTAGCAATACATCCACTTCACTTGCCACGAGCTCAAGAAGACTTCTAATTCCTTCAACCCAGTTTGGAGACAAATACTTGAATGAAAAGTTTAAAGACTTTGCGTGCAGAATGACTCCCAAAAGCTTAAAAATGATTATTTTATTAAAAGGACGTCTGATGCTTTTTTGAGAAAAAATGATAGTACGTTGGCAATAGGGAATGCCGGCTCGATGACTACTTTTGCTGTTCAAATACCGAGCAGGCCTGACGCATTGAATCCAAGCAATAATTATGCAAGACCCTAAGATTATTTGAATCAAGTAATAGGTTAATGAATAGAATCTGAGGATTTACCAATGTACAACAGACACGTCAGAGAATTGCTTTTGCAGAAAAAAATTTGTTCGCCTATTTGGTGGATGACTGTTCATCAAGACCAGCGTGAAAGAGGTCATTTGAACTTGTGAAATCTCTTTTCAACAATGATGATATAATATTTCAATTTGATGATACTAAACAATTGATGAAGGATGAAAAACCAAAAAATGACTATCCAAAAGAAAAGGTATGTTTTAAGAAAACAAGAAGTGTCCCTATATTGATTAATCAATCCATACAAGTCCCGTTCTTTTGATTGAATTGTTCATGTAAAAATAAAATAAAATAAATCAAGAAATTTGATTGATGAGACAAAATTGTTCAAGCTTTCTTTTCCGTTAAACACACAATTACTTTTTGCAATGTTGCCTGTTTTAAAATTTGAAGTATTAAACTCTAGTTTGCTTGTGACGAAAAAAAGTAAAGGAGGTCGTGGATGCCGTTCAAAATCAACTTAGGAGAAGAAGAAAACATAACTTTTGGTTGTGCTGGAGGATTTGGGTAATAAAGATATTTTTTAAGTGGGTAAGAATTGTTGACTTTGGCAAAACATTGCTCGTGCTTATAAAAAGAATTAGGTTAATTGGTGATGAACGCGTGATCGGATGATAGAATCTGCAACTTACGTGTCTGCCTCCAAACGGCCAAGGAAAGTAAAATCCAAGCAACAAAGTTGATAGCTGAAACGAATGTCCAAAGCATTGCCCAAACTGCCCAATTTGATTACAATCAATTAACCTGTTAGGATGTACAATGAAGAAAGATCATAGTGATCGAAAGACCCACCTCCAGCTCTAATTAGCGGCCAACGTTCTTCAAATAGAACAGGACAGCATGGGTTCAATTTACGAAAGACTGTAGAAATATTCAAATGAAAGATTTATCAAAAGAAAAAAACAGCACCGATTTCAAGACCTGAAAATTTCCTTGCAAACTTTTTTTTGACAAGACAATTAGCTCGATCACTCACCGAAATCGTCCATGACATCATATAAGATATACCAACAATTCATTACGCCGACAAATAGTACATAATATCTTAACATTCCAGCATGATCAATAAACCAAAAGGCGATCAATAATCCTAATCAGATAGGAAGGTAAGGTATAAATTAGGTTTTTGAAGGTGTGATGCCATAAGAAAAAGCACTAACCGACAGCACCTAAAGTTAATACTCTTGTTAAGAGACCAGAGGCCCACCAAAAAACTACTAGAAAGGTCATACCAATGATTAAGCTTGCGATTCTATTGAAGCCAAATTAAAGCAAGTAAATCAGTTGAATTAAATGAAAAGAGGCGATGAGAAAAAGAGGATACTTTGAAGCCAAGGTATTAAAACCGCAAAAAATCATGAGGCCGCCTAATAAGCAAGATGAGATGAAACCAAAGGGTAATCCAACGGCAGGATAAACCGCAGCTTCCATTCTAGTTGCACCACCCTCTTGAAGAGGATGAAAAACAAGTTAGTGAGAGAATATGAGAATGAAAGAAGCTAAGATTTATGAACCATTTGGGTCTATTGTCACGCTATCTAATTTAGCAGCAGAGAAAGCGCATGCAACTACATGACCAAATTCATGCCAAGCGACGGATAATAACTTGATCGGATAGATTAATTGCCTGATCAAAAATAAGTTCCAACTGACGAGGATAAAGATAAAATAGACACCAATGACGACTAGAGAAAACTTTAAAGGTTAGAAAACGGATTGAAGATTGAGTTGAGTGAGTTAAAAGACTGACAAAGTGTAGAAGTTTGAGTAGGATTGGTTGGTGATAGATGACCAGGATAACGTTGATTTTCTTCACCAGGAGTACAAGGACGATCTGCTGGTAAGTTATCATTATTATTGATTTGACTTGAATTAGATGAAGGTTGATTGTAAGGAGAAGGAGAAGGAGAAGGAGAAGCGATTGTGAGGGTTGAAGTTGAATGAATGGTAGTCGGAGTTCCGCCGACAAAGACGGTTTGAGTTGAGATTGATTCTAAAGATTACAAAAGATGAAGGAATGAACTGTTAAGAATGGATGATGTAATTTAATTTGATTTTGAATTTTGAATTTTTTAAATTTTGACCGACGTAATAAAGGAGGACCAGATTGTTGAATAGTTTGAGTATAACCACCGACTGTTACAGTCACAGTTCCAGGATTTGATGGTGAAGGATAATCACTATTTACTGTGACGGTGACCACTTGAAGGGCATTACTGATGATAAGATGATGAATTTGGATTAATTTTTTGATCAAGAAAGCCAAGATTTTGATGAGAAGACTTACGGATTGATAGTTAAAGTATTAACAAATACAGTTACAGTAGCATAATTTGACCAACGTTTCTCTAAAGAATTTTTCTTTCCAAGACGAACAAGCTGAGAATTCAAGATTGTGGGAGAGGGCAATGGAGGATTGACTTTGAAAGGGTGTTTGATTGAAATAAATTTGGATGAATTTGGATTAAATTTTGAGATTTTTGAGGGTGAGATAGTTTTAGTTGGTAAGAAAGCCGTTAGAGAATTTAAGCTTGAAGGTGGATGAGATGATTTTGAATTTAATAAGAAAGGAAGTTGATGATTTTGATTTTGATTTTTCAAGAAATGAATTTTTTCTTTTTGAAGGTCAAGATTTCCTTGATGTCCTTCTTGACCGTTTGATAGATTGACTTTTAATCCTTGAGTTCTTGTTGGCGTCTCCAATTGTGCCTGTGATTGTGCCTGTGATTGTGCTTGTGATTGTGCCTGTGATTGTGCTTGTGATTGTGCCTGTGATTGTGCTTGTGATGAGGTTTGGTTAGATGCTTGATGATTTGAAAGATTGAAATTTAAAGTTTGAGCAGAAGAATTTAAAATTAAAAAAAAAAAAAATCGAAATTTTAAATTCATTGAAATTTTAAAAATTAAAAATAAAAAATTAAAAATAAAAAATAAAAAATAAAAATTGAAAATTCAAATTAATTTTTTTATTTTTGAAGATCTGATTTTTTATTTAATTTAAATTTAAATTTGATCGAAAGAATTTTTTTAAAATTTAAATTTGTTTGAAATTTGAATTTTTTGATCGAAAAAAATTTAAAAAATAAAAAATAAAATCTTTCAACGCGTCCTTTTTGAATTACTAAAACTTGGCGGAGTTTGGTTGACTGTTTCTACAGTACAGGAGTTTATACTAACTGTACTGCTGCTGTATACAGTAGAGTCACAGTAGAGTATATAGTTGTAAATTTTGACATAATAATTTAATTCAACTCATCTAAAATCCCTAGGGCTTAAAATTTTAATTCATATCAAAAAACTTGCAATCAAAAATTAATAAAAAATAAGAAACATTTTATTGATTTTAAACTTGATTTACTGTACTAAATTAGTTGAAAATTTTGAGGAAAAGATTTATCTATTGATTCATTTATTTATTCATATTTGGTAATGGTTTTTTATTAAGAAAAATCATATCATATCAACAAGCAATGTGTTTATTTGGTTTTTGAATCAGTAATTTAATTAAGTAAAAGGTTATTTAAAAGGGCTTTTCTTTTATACAAACAAAACAACACAAATTTGAAATGAAATTTGAATGATGCTTTTGCGTTAAGAATTCATTTTATCAAGCTATCTTTGAATTCAACTTGGTATTTTGAAATTTACCCTTTTTCTTTGCACCTTTTATTCAGTTTATAGATTATTCTTAACAGTCAATTATTTGGTGACCTATAAATTTTATTCATACAGAGGACAATCAACCTAGATATCCCAAAAACTAGTGCTTTTATTCATGTTTATTAACAAGCCAATTATTGACATTGATTGGTCTATTAGGATATAAAAAAGACCATAGTTTACCTGAATAAAATTTTCATAATGTCCAAAGAAATAAATAAACCACTTAACATCATCAGTATGTCAATATCATTCTTCGAAAAATTTCCTCTCAAATCTCTATCTATCATTATCCAGATTGTGCATTAACATTACATCTTCCCCTCAATAAAATTGACGAAAATCCATAATTTTCAAAAAGATATAAAAAAAAATTCTATTCTTCCTCTCACCCTTAAGAGAATAATGATAATAATCATAATCTAAAATCTAAAATTATATTTTATTTAAACCATTTTTTCTTAAATTAAATTTTTAAATGAATTTTTTTATTTTATTTTTGAAAAAAAAAAAAAACTTCTCTTAAAAATATTTGTTTTATTTTTAATTTTTAATTTTTATCTTTAAAAATTAAATTAATAAAAAAATATTAAAAATAAAAATAATAATAATAATAATGAGAATATTTTTTTTAAATTTTTCAAAATAAAGATCATATTTACTTAGCTTTCTCAAGGGAAGTTTATTTTTTTGATTATGTAAAGAATCTAATTCTTATTTATTTCTTCTATTTCTTTTATTTATTTTATATAATAATTATCTTTAAATTAATGAAAATATTTAAAAATATATTCAAAATCTTCAAATATTTTTTTTTTTTTGAAAAAAAAAAAAACTTATATATTATAAAAAATCTATAAATTTAATTAGATTTTGAAATTAATTTTTTTTTTTTTTTTATAAGTTTTAATTTTTAAAAAATAACAAATTTAAATAATATATTTATGTAAAAAATAAAATAAAATTATCTATTTATTAGTTTAACTGAAAAAAAAAAATGATAAATAAATATTTTTACGGCTTTATGTGTTTTTACCAAAAAAAAAAAAATCACAAATAAAAAAACTGATTTTTTTTTTGATATAAATTATTATGAAAATCAATTTCTTTTTTTTTTTATTAATTGATTTTTCCCTTTATTTAAGTAAAAAATAAATAAAAAAAAAAAAAAAAGACCAAAAAAAAAAGAAAAAAATTTATTAATCCATATTTTAATTTTTAAATCACCTCAAAAACTTCCTCAAAAAAAATAAACTTATTAATTTTTTTCCTTATTTTTAATTAATTAAATTTTCATTAAAAACAAAAAAATCTTTTTTTTTTTTCTTTAATATAATAAACTTCAAACACTCAAGTTTTTTTAATTCTTATTTTTTTTGTTTAACTTTTTTTTGAATTTTTTATTTTATCAATACTATATTAAAGTCAATTCAATTTATCTAAGTTTTTTTTTTTTATATGAGATATTAAATTCACTCACTAAATCTTAGTTTTAGATTATTTAGATTTTATCTATGAATAAAAATTTAATAATGTTTTCAGACAATATGGGTATGATTTTTAAATTTTGATATAAATTATTAGTTAAAATAAAATCAATAATTGGATTTGATAATTAATTTAAAGTGTTTTTAAACCCAAATAATCCCTTATTTGTTTTTACCAATTTATGATCAAAACAAATAAGTGAAATATTTATTTATTTTTTTAAAAAAAAAATAATCCTCAGGCTCATTTTTTAAGGTTTTTTTTTTTCTTTTTGCCATAATTTTTCAAAAATGGGATTTAAATATAGGGTGTTGGTAAACACACGTAAGCCCTTACATGTTTTTACCAAATTATGGCCAAAACACCTAAGTAACCTAATTTTTTTATAAAAATTCCTCAGGCTCATTTTTGAGAATTTTTAACATTTTTTTTGCCATATTTTTTCCGACATGGGATGTGAAGGTCCCCAAATTTTTTCAATTTTTTTTTTGCCCAATTTTTCTATTTTGGGCAATTTGGTAAAATGGCCCATTTTTTTGAAAAAATTCATTAAAAATGTTCCCACTTATTAATTTCAATATTTTTTTTTTTAAAATGAAGGTGAGAATGTTGAGAATAATAAGCCAGAAGCCCAACATTTTGGTATTTTTTTTGCAAGAACATTTGTAGGCCCAAAAAGTCCATGTTTTTTTATGTTTTTTTGTTCATGTTTGTAGTTGAATTGAAAATGCCATTTATGACATAAATTGAATTCAAAATTTAATTTATGATGAGTGGAAGTTAAAATTTGATTTTTGGAATTAACAGTGCCATTTATCACATCAAAAGTGCCATAAATGGTATCACTAATGACATAATAATGCCATAAATGGCATCAAGAATGACATACAGATGCCATTTATGGCCAGAAAATTGGCATAAATAGCATTACAGCAATGCCATAAATTGAATTTAATGGCCTTGATAATGCCATTTATGCATTCAAAAATGCCATAAATGCCATAAATGGCCTTAAAAATGGCATTAATGGCCTTAACATTGGCCTTAAAAATGGAATTAATGGCCTTAACTATAACATAAATGGCATCAAAAATGCCATTTGTGGAATTAAAAATTCCATTTGTGGCATTACAAAAATGGAATTAACAATGCCATTTATGGTGTTACATAAATGGCATTATGCCATTTATTGCATTGATAATGCCATTCATGGTATTAGTAATGCCATTAATGGCATTGTTAATGTGGCATTATTAATGCCATTTATGGCATTAATGGCATCAGAAATGTTGCATTTTTGATTCCACAAATGGCATTGTTGATGCCATAAATGGCATTAATGGCATCAATAATATTTCATTGATAATGCCATTAATGGCACTGTTAATACCATTAATGGCACTGTTAATGCCATTTATGGCACTGTTAATGCCATTTATGGCATTAATGGCATCAGAAATATTTCATTTATAATTCCATTAATGGCACTGTTAATGCCATAAATGGAATTTTTAATGGCACAAATGGCATTAATGGCATCATACATGCCATAAATAGCCATATTTCATTTAAAAACCATCCCTTACGTGTTTTTACCATAAAATTACGTGTTTTTACCAATTTGCTTACGTGTTTTTACCAATACCCTAAATATAACCAAATTTTTTCAATTTTTTTTTTTTTTTTTTTTGGCCAATTTGTCAAAATTTCATATTTTTTTTTTAACTAGAAACTCATAATTTTGGATATTTCATTTTGATGGGAAAATCAAAGGTGAAAAAAGGATTTAATTTTTTTTTAATTTTTGTAATATTACTATTTTTAAATAAAAAAATTTGCCAAATTTTTTATAAAAAAAAAAAAAGAGACTGAGGTTGGATTTAAGAAATAAATAGGACTTAGGAGGGGGATAATTGACATAAATTATATATACAAAAATAAATCAATATGAATCAACCTACAAAATAGTGGTTTTTTTCTGAGGGGGGGGACAGGAATATTGGACAAATATAACATCTTATGTTTCTTAAATGCACTTTCCAACCCCAGGGCTTGTGGTGGGGCATGAAATTCCCAATTCACAGTAATGGGGGGGGATTTGATAAACTTTAGAAATGATTATATCCAATAGAACAAAATGAGAACAGCTATTCAAGAAGCAGATGAAAATGGGTGGATTTTAATTTGGAGAACAGAAATAAAGGAAAAAAGGAGAAATATTGAATTTTGGAATAAAATAAAACTGGTCTTTGCTACTTATTTGAAATTGAATCCCCCATATCAGGAATGGAAACCCACTTTCTCTTTGGAGCCTGGCTAACATCTTCATACCATTCAATTATTTCCAAATAAGAGGATACTGAGGAAATCAAAGTGTTTATGGATTCATAAAGGTCTTTATTTTTTTGAATTTATTCAGACAAGCCACCTCTGACATTAGTCCATTGATCTTGAGTCTTTTAAATGTAGAAGGATACTGTTCTGTAGCCACAGTTTCCATGACCCTGTAAATTGATGGGCTTGAAGGTGTATTCCAATATAAACTTTGAAAAGTCTTCTGCTCCATGTACCTGATAAAAATAGGTTAAAAAAAATTAATAATATTAAAATAAACAAAAGAAATATACATTAAAAATAATAAGAAACTCACAAAGAGCTTTGAGAATTAATCAATTGTGTGATAATTGATTTGAAAATTCTCACAGGTCAAGTCAATTGCATCATATATATTCAAGGTTTTTGCAGGCTTGTGGGAATTTCTTTGTGAGGTTTTTCTACCCATTTAAAATCTTCTTGAACTTCTAAGGGTGACTCCTGATTTTCCATATTAATTAAATTCAGTTTCTTAGGGTAGTGAATGTGATGAACTTATTGATTTGGATAATGAGACCTCAGAATCTTCAGATTAATCCACTTCCATTATTTGAGAGGGTGAAATTCACTGTGATCTTGATGTTGTTGTGCTGGTCACTTTTGATAGGGATCTTCCTCTTTCCTTGGATTGACTTTCAACAATTTAAAATCTTGAGAGTTCTCTTTTATTTTTATTTTTATTTTTATTCTTGACTCATTGAAGTATTCCAAAAAAATATTCTTGAATTCTAGTGGTTCTTAATAATATTAATCATTTTATTGACTCTTGGGAATTTGATAAAATGTGACTTTTCCAGTCAAAACCTCTTGAAAATGTTAAAGAATTGGGTTGATTTCTGCCATTGTTATTTGAAAAAAGGTCATTCCAAATATCTTAAAATATTCTTTTTTGGATTAATTCTTTCTTTATTTTTAAAAAACTTTGATAATCACCTTGATAAACAGTCTGAGAAGAATATTAAAAAGAAATTCAGTTAATAAGAAAAAAAAACTAAGAATTTAATGATAAAAGAATTCTAACAGGTAAATTCAAATTCCACTTAGGATGGAAGTCTTATATATGAATCCTTTGGTACTCAGAAAATTCCTTTTGGGTCTTTTGATTGCAAGGAATTCCTTGATAATTGTTGTATTAATTGGTGCATTTTTCATTGGGAGGAAATTTGGTTTTGGAATTTTCAAAGGTCATCTGAAGGGAATAATGAGATACCTTGCCATTGAAAGAACAGATGTGTGGAGGAAAATTCTTGACATGGAAAATCATTTATTTTGATATTCTTTTTATTATTTCAATGAATTGTTCCTTGAAAGCCAAGTGAAGAGCCTTAAATACCTCCAGGAGAGTACCAGTGGACTTTTTGAGCCAAATTTTGACCATGGCATGGCCACCTTCAACTATTGAGGTGGATCCCACACCCAGGTTGAAATTGTGTTTTGTCCAGGCTGAAACATAATACTCCTTTAGAGAAAGCCAGGGTCTTTTGAAATATTGAAAGACTTCAGAATTTTTGAATTTCTTTTGAAGCTTCTTCCAGTTGTATTTGAAACCCTTTTGAGTGGATGAATACATAACCTAAGAAATGAATCCCAAAGTAATTAATAAAAACAATAATACAAATAACATTTAAATATAAAAGTATATTAATTGATTTCAAAGGCCCATAAAACTTTCAAAATCAGTTCCATGCCCAATTTTATTCATGCAATGTACAGATACATCTTTATTTATGTGCCAAATGCATAGAATTACTTTGGAGTCTGGGAAGAGCTTCTTAAGAGAGCTCTTCAAGTACAGATCCCTGTTGATAACAATAACTGGAGGGGGGAAAAGATTGGTTTTGTTGAGGACCTTTTCTATGTATTGATTTAATGCCCAAGTATATGAGGGTTCAGTTTCATTCTTCATCAAACAAAAAGCCCCAGAAAAGTTCTTATTGGTTGAGCTGAATCCAAAAATATGAAAAAGGGGCATTTTGTACTTATTATTTTTATAAGTACAATCCATAAGAATGACATGAGGAAAGCCATGAAGGAGTTTTATGGCAAGGGGGTGAGTGAAAAACAAGGAGGTAATATGTCCCTCAGAATCCCTTGCAGAGGACCAAACAAAATTTTCTTCTTTGAGAGTGTCAATAAGAGTATCAATGGGCCTTCTGCCTTGCAGTTTGTCTTTCTTGATTTTATTGACTTGGTTGTAAATTTCTTGAAGAATTACAGGCCTGTCAGACTTCCTCTGGATGCATAATTGGGCCTGAATTTGCCTTGGAATGAGAAGTGATTCAGACATTTGAGCAATTTGGGATGTTTCTTGCTTATTGAATTTCCTGAAAGCAGGATGTGCCATGATATTTTCAGTGGAATCATGGATGTTTCCAGGATTTTTGACTTTAAGAGTCCAAGTGGTACTTTTGGAATATTTTCTGGAATAAAGTCTAAATGAACAGTCAATGTTTCTTGAAGTGACTGATTTGGAGGTTGTTTTGTGGGGATTTGGGGTCCCAGACCTGTCACAACCTATTGTGATTGGGCTGTGGGTCATATTGGACCTCAAGGTGGACACAGCATACCCCTGAACCCTGGAAACATTATGCACATACTTCCAATCAGGACCAAGGCCCTTAAATTAACTTTCAGTGGGGGGTTGAAGCATTATTGAGTGAAAAATATGTATGGATTTAAAAAAAAAGGGGGAATTTGGGGATTTGAAATGAAGAAATAAGCTTTTGAAATGTGAAAAAGAAGTGATAAAAGGTAGGAAAAATCAAAATAAGTGGGTAAAAGTGAAACAAAGTGGTTGAAATTTGGAATTAATAGATGAGTCAAGGTAAAAAATTGGAGTTTTAGAGGCTTGGAAGCAGGCTGTTTTGGAGAAAAATGCAGTCTTTGGGGAAAAAAAAAGAAAACAAAGTGTGAAAAGCTTTGCAAAATTTCTTTGGTAATCATTTTTTTTGAAGAATTAATTTTTTTTTGGGGGGATAATGTGAATCATTTGAGTGTTTGGTCTTTTTTTTGGGAGGGGGGATGTGCAAAAAAAAAAACTGAAACAATTGGGTTAGAGGGGTTTTGTGGGCAAAACCTCTTTTTGGTGGGTTTTAAGAGTTTTTGGCCCAATACAGGTTTTCTTTTGTTTCATTTTAATTTAAAATGGGCCCAGGGCACCCCTTACCTGTTCTTAGCAATTTATGGACAAAAAATGTAAGTTTATTAAAAACACATAAGGGCTTATGTGTTTTTACCAAAATGCTTATTTGGGTTTACCAATACACTTACTTTATTTTAATTTTCAATGAATATGTAACAAGAGAAGAAAAATTCAATTCAAAAAAAAAACTTTAAAAAGATTGATTAAAACCTTATTTTTTTCAAAAAAAATTTAATATCATTTTAAAATTAAAAAATTCAAAAAAAGAAAAACTTTTCTTAATTAATTTATATAATAAGAGACTCTTTATATTCAACTATTTTTCTTCAAATATAAAAAAAAATCTTGTTATATTTTAATAAATTAAAAGAAAAAAAAGGTTAGAAAAAAAAATTCAAGGAAGAATTAGGATTTATTAATTTATCAAAAATCTCAAGAAAGAAAATAATTTTTGGGATTCTTAAGATGACAAATAAAATAATATTAATTCATTATTATTAACTAAAATAATTTTCTATTATAAACTAATATATAAAGAATTCTAATATTTTATATTTTCATATTTGAATTCATCAGAAAAAACATGTAAAATACTTTCTTCTTAATAAAGTAAATTAAATAAAAAGATCTTGAACCAATTACTTAAACCAAAAAAAAAGAAAATATAAAATAATTAATTACAAAATAAACTATTTCTTGAACAAAATCATCAAGTTATTTTCTATTAAAATTTATTTTAAATCAAAAAAATACTCTTCAAAGGTTTTTTTTCAAGATATAAAAATCATTTTCTTAATTAAAATAAATAAAAATAAATAAATTAAAGAATTTTATGATAAGATTTATTAATTAAATGAATCATGAGGAATTTTTTCAGTTTTTGAATTAAGAAAAAGTATATATATAAGGATTTTTTTTGTTTGAAAGAAATTATAATTTTTTTCTTTCTTATTTTTATTTTTGATAATAGTTAAATTCCTATTTAGTTCTTTATTATTTTTTTTGAATATATCATTTTTAATTAATTTATTAATTTTATTAAAAATAAATTAAACTTTATAATTTAGGGTTTTTTTTCCAATTAATGAATTTATTTAAGAAAATAAATTTAAATAATTAAGGTATAGTTTATCTTTTTTTTTTGAAATAAATTTCTCAAAATCAATACTAATAATAATAATCTCTTTCTATTCAAAACTCACATTGAAAATTTGAATATTTTTTTTTCAATTTATTTTTTGTTTAAATTTTCAATTTCAATTTTATTTTGGACAATTTTAATATCATCTCCCAATAATTTAAAACTCATTGCTAACCTTACCCTCAATTATAAGTTATAATAATGTAAACACCTTAATCAAATCCACAGTGTATATCAGGAAGAACATCAAGACAATGACTCACTAAAAGTGAGCCCCATATCAAAAATAAGAATATGGAGAAATTTATGGGTGGTAAAAATGGTATTTAAATTAATTTTAAGAATTTGAAAAGCCAATACTTGACTCAAAAACAAAAAGGACATACCAGTGAAGAAGCAAGATTTCATTGGAGAAAATTGGAGCATGAATGTATGCTTAAGAGGCAATGATTTTAAAACAACAAAGTTAATGGTAAAGCTCAAATACAAAATATAGTTGAAAGAGGTATTGCCCAAGAAAATAATCAACAGAATCAAAAAAGAAGATTTTTTTGGAATGAAGACATTACTTGAAAATTATTGAAGATTATGAGAGATTTACGTATTGATTCTGTCAATATTGATGGAACTATGTCAGGATTTATTCCTTGGAGCCTATTTTTCAAGACACATGAAAATCACAAACAAAATTCTTTTCAATTAAAAGAGCTGTCCTTTGAGATTATTGAGAGGAAATATAAGGAAGTAATGGATATATACAATTTATGTTTTCTTAGCTTATAGTTACTTAACCTATGCTGATATTTCAAAAAATTCAAAATATTAGGGATTATTGTTATGGAACTGGAGGTGATGGCTTATACATGAAACTCCAGAGTCATAAAATGACTATGGAGGTAAGTCAAATCTTCTTATCATGCATAACAATTACTAAAGATTTTTACACTACAGGAATATGAGTTCCTTAAATAAATCAACTTAAACATTGTGGGATTAATGAAGTTGAGTTGGAATCTAGTGATTTGCCTCAAAAAAAGGCAATTATGGAGAAAGGACTCATGAATACATTGGTGTACCCACAGAACTATTATGTGAACATGCCGGTAATTCAGGAAGTGAAAATGGGGAATAATTACCCAGAGAGGTGATGGGAAATTGGAAAGACAATCCAAAAAATATCTCAAGTAAACCAGAAGGTAGTCTTCCAAATAGCAATTTCCCTGTACCTTCACAAATTGGTTGTCGGAATTCAATAATTCAGGCATCAAGTATCAGCATGAGAGCCACACATTTCAATTAAAATCTCATGAACAACATGAATGAAAAAATGCAAAAAATTTTGTTGCCTTTAATGCTAATGTTACAGAAAATTCGGGATTGAGCTGAATAAAAAGATTTTATTAAAAGACATTGGGATGATGAAAGGAAAATGTTGATGTATGAGAAATAAGAGGAACATTCAATGCAAGAAACGAAAATTCAGGCTTAATAACAAAGGAAAAATGATCAAATTAACATGTATATGATGGCCATGTTGTCAAAAATGAAAAGTTCTCCTTTGGATGAGCCTCAACCCAGTTTACAAATGGGAGAATCGGTATGTGTTTCTCACTTGTATTTCACGCCAATAATATATTGAAACACTCATTTGTGGTTATTTGAATCCGATGAAGTACAACATTTTTCTTAATACTTGAAAGATATCTATGCGCTAAAGCTATTAAGGGTCAATATTAGATAATATATGGAAAAATAATCATTTTAATTTATTTACATATTATAACTGATAGGTGAATTGCTTGTATTTTACTTTCTGGTGTATAATATTCCAAAAAATATAGCGATCTATTAATAGCTTTTTGTATAGTACAATAGCTTTTTTTCAAAAATATTTAGGCTTTTAATACAGATAATTATAATAAGTAACTCTTTAAAAATATGAAATTCTCCTCTTTCTTGAGTTCTATCATAGCCATTAGACTATTTGAGATAAAATTCAATAGCTTTCAATCAATTAGGTTTGATTTAAAACTTAATTTTACTCTTGTCATTTATAATAATTAGGCTATTTTTTTTTTTTTGAAAAAACAACTTATGGATATTCCCACACCTTTAAGATGAGTGCGCCTCCTTCAACATAAAATTATCAAAATTCTTATCACGCTCAAACCGTTCTCAGAAAAGAATATATCCAAAGTATGCGTGAGATAAAGAGAAATTCTCAGCCAGATTTCTCAACCTTAAAGCCAAAATGAGGCTCAAGATGAAGAAATAACATTGTCACAACATGAGCTCCAGGTCAAAGATGTTATCATAAATCATTTGCAAGTAAAAGTGTTACAAGAATTGTATAATTTTGAAGCGTGATTATGCCAGTTAATGGATTGAAACTTCCATTTTAATTCAAGTGAGCTTAACTTCTTTCCATATTATTCGATCAGAATTCAAAATAAACTGAAATATTTTTTCTCAAGACATGTGAAATCTAAATGCTTTTCTGAAAATGACTGAAGCACAATTTGTTTCCAGATTTATTTTTTTATTAAAAAATATGAGTATTCCTTTCTTAAAATGTAAAATCTTAATAATAGTGACCACAAACATATTCCAGTCCTACATTTGACTAACTTTGTTAATACATGATGGTTCATAAAATTAACACCTATCATATTGCATTCTATCTTAAACTCTCCACTTAAACAGCTTTCTTATTCTAATTGTGTAAAAAATTCCTTTATTCCTATTCAAAAGTTTATGTCGAATCATACACGCTATTGTGAATTTACCTGTATGTAGTAGAACTATAGCTTGTGGTGTCATCAGACATCAAAAATAATTCTTCAAGCTTCCAAAGGCCTGATTAACTACAATTATACAGCATATATACTAATTTGAGTTTACTTTTAATTTGGAACAAGAATTTATCACCTTTTAGATGAATTAGTATCAATGAATTACCCTCCTTCTTCATCTTGATGATTTCTTGAAGGTATGAGAATTGAAAGCCTCAAAGAATATCCCAAATCGCGAATTACTAAGAAATCTGGATGGAATCTGCCCAAACTATTAATCAGATATTAGACAATCTGAGATTTCATAAGCACCCGACTATCATTCACTGATCCAGGAAGGAAATCATATAGCTACATACAGTATACAGATCAGATAGTCCAGAAGTCCAAATATAAAGAAATGTACTCGTGTTGCAAAAATTCCCATTAAAATCCATTCTTAATTGAAAAACAATCAGATTACAGTACTTCTGGTTCATGTACACATTCCATTGGTCATTGGTCTGTGGTTTGCATAAATTTCCACAATTATTTTTGTGAGTCCTTGTATTTTTATTAATGTCTCCTTTATTTACACCCATTTCTCTAAATAATCAGTGGCTGGAAATCTAAATGAAAACATAAGCATTAGCTCTTCAATTTTGTTTGAAAGCATCTAGTGAAAATAAGTACTCAAATTATTGTGGAATCATTTAACACAACCAAAATGGCTTGAAACATTGACTGTTATACTTGATAAGCTGCGGCCTTTCCCAAATTGAGAACATGCCCCACCATATCATAGGAGCTCCAATTACCCAAACAAAATATCATAATTCCTACCTTCTCTTAAATAGTTAAACCCTGAATATCTTGTTGAAAGGAGTGAGGTATATAGTTAAATAGAAAATGTATTAATTGAAAGAAGTCCTGTTGTCACATTTGAAAAAGGAAAATGAAACCATTTTTGTTTTATAAATCCTCTGTGCCGCAGATTGAAACACCTTCCTTGTCTAATAGAATGACAGTGACAACATCTACATTCTTTTTACCATGTCAGATAAAATTAAAATTCAACTTCCAAGATATTCATGATATAGATAATAGGTGGATTATGAGTAATAAATATTTAAATACTAAAAAAAAAGTAAAATAAAATTTGAAAGTTTGACATCTAATGTCAGTTTGGCCTAGTCGGTAGAAAAAAACGAAACATTTAATTTTACAGAGTAGATGAATAATAAATTTAAAATGAAATTGAAAGACTTTTCAAACTTATTTTTACTTTATTATTTATTAAAAATAATAATTAAAATTTGAAAATTAATTTTGAAATAAATTCAAAAATTATTTCAAAAAACAAACATAAACCAGGCCTAAATTGTAGAATTTTTTTTCTGTTGAATTTGATTTTCTTTTTGAATCCTTTTGAGGAAACTTTAAGTAAAAGAATTGGAAAAAAAATAAATGAGAGAAATAATTTTGTTTGAAAAGTTTCTAAAAATGAAAATTAAAACAGAAATTATTATAAATTCTCTTTTAGAATTTTTTTTTCATCTATTACATATATGTATATATAAATACTATAAATTTAAATGAAGTAATTTTCTTATTTTATCAAATTTATTTTCCAAAGTTTAAAAAAGAAAAAATATTTAATAGAATGAGGAATTTTTTTTTGGTTTAAAGGAAAATTGAAAAAAAAAACAAATAGGAATAATTTTTCAATTTATAAATTTAAGGAAAAATATAAAAGTAAAATTTTAGATTATTTAATTGATTTTTTTTCATTTTTTTTAAATTGAGAAATAAAGGGGGTATTGAAAACTTCAATTTATTAAAAAAAAATCTAAAAGAAGAGACAGAACCCTATCCACAAATACATTAAAAAACACTCAAAGAGCTGTTTTCCCTGTTTTTGATGACTATCGGGACATGGATTTCGAATCATCTGAATATGCTTAAGTATTTTAATATTGATAATTCCTACCCTGCTTAAATAAGCTTCATTACACTAAAAATCTACAAGGGACTCTGAGAAGGTCCAAAATACTTTCCAATAGTAGTGGAAAATCACAAGAAAAGGTAAATAGTCCTGCAAGGACACAATTAATTTGCAATTAAATTAATCCACCTTGCAAAAATTTCAACAAAATAATAAATACAAAAGTGATTACTTCTCCAAATTATTTGTATTTTTTCAATATATATATATATATATATATTCAAAGAAAATAATTCAAAATTATTTTCATATTATTCAATTCTTTCAAAAGTAAATTCAAGTACCTTTCTCATAAGAGATTATAAAACTAAGTTCAAATCAAATTATGAAAGTGAGAAGCTCATACAGCTATTCAAATTGCATTTGGCAAATATTCCATAATTATATTCGAAGAAAAAGAATAAAAATGGGATGATCTCAGAGGGAACCTCATTGAATAAGCTAAGAAACAAATAGAAAGAGGATTTAAAATTATGAAATATGGTATTCAATTTACAATAATTATTCAAGAACTATTTTTCTCCATTTAATAGTAAAATAAAATACATATTAACTCTTATTTCTGTTTTGAAATGGTAATAAAACCATATGAATTTATTTTTTGGAAACATTTCATCATTATTTTCTTTTGATATTACGATTTCTATAATACTCTCTTTATCATCTATTAGTTTCAATTGAAAATTTAATAATGAAAAAAAATTCATGAGATGGTCAGAAAATATTCATAAAAACAGATCTCTTTATTAATTAAACCTTTCTTTCAATTCTAAACATAGACCATCTGTTTTGAAGGTTAATTAAGATTGAATTTATTCTTTTAAATTTTGAGTCATAAGCTTCATATTTAATACTAATTATTTTATTTTTAAGGAAAATAACTACTAAGTTATTGTTTTATTTCCTTCCTAGCTCAAGGAAGAATAGTTTCTTAATTGAGAATATAAATATGACAAAAATTCAGAGAAATTTTCATTCTATTTCTTGTCTCTTGAATTGAAATACACCATTCCTTTTTATTCAAAAGTTTATATTTTCCTTCTGAAACCGAATAAGGGATTAATTGACCAATACTAATATATTAAATAATATTAGAATTTACCAAATAATAATTTCCATTTTGACAAAGAAATCAAAATCCAAGGAGTAAATAAATGGAATTCAATTTATTATAAAAGTGTTTCCTTTTGAAGGGGGGGAGTTAATAGTTAAATTAAGTAATTAGCTATAAGCTTTTATAAAATGGAGAATTAATAGAAACAATAAGTCAAATGAGCTATCATTCTCCTTATAAAAAATGATAATTTTATTAGTTATCTCTTTGAGTCCAATTTTTTTCCAATTCTTTTTTTCAAAAAAAAATCTCTTCTTTTTGTTTTTAATTTTTTAATATTCATTCATATATTATGAATAATCTTAATTTAATTTTTTTTGATTGATATTTTAAAAAGTATCAATTTAATTTCCTCACAACAAAAGGTTTTTCAACTTTATAAAATCATTTTTATTAATAAAATGAATAAATTATTTCTATTTCTATGTTTAAAATTACTGACTTTTAGTTTTTAATATTTATTTCGATAGAATAAGTTTGAAATCAAGATATATCTAGAAGAATAAGTATATAAGATATGATCTATGAAGATTCAAAAAATTACAAATTTGGTGTAGAATTGTTGAGCTAATATTTGAGTGGCAGAATTATATATGATAAAAGCTTATTAATTGAAAAAGATTTATAAATTAAATTTTAATATTTTTAAAAGAAAAAGAAAAAAATAATCTAAAAATTTAATAATTTTTTCAATAATAATGAAAAAAAATTATCAAAAAATTATTATTAAAAATACTCCCCTATTTCTTAAATTTTGAGAAATTTGAAAATTATATAAGTTTTAGCTTATCTATGAATATTTAAGTTAAATTGAAAAAATCTCTTAAGCTTAAGTTATATCTCAAGATCCAATTAATTTTGAAAAATGTTCACAAAGAAAAAAATAATACAATAATAAAAAGAGAAAATATCAGAATTTAGCAGATATCTAATTGAAAACTATATGATATTATAAAAATCTCCTTTTTTTAGAAATTTTATAAAGAAAACTAATTGAATTATTTTGTATATATTTTTAAAATGACTCTTTTTTGAGTAAAATGAATTAATTACTTGACAATCTTATGTCTATCAATTTTTAAGGTTTACCTTTATTAGTAAAAAACTATTTTACAGACATTTTTTTAGTTCTTTTCTTTCTTTAAGTATTTTGAGGCTTTTAATAATTTTATTAATCAAATATATAAATAGGAAATTGTAACATAAACATAAGATTTTTTTAAATTAATCCAAAGAATTAAATTAATTAGTCATAAATTCTCATTTTCATGATTTTTTGTACTTCTTTATTTCAACATTTTGGGAGTAATATAGGAACCTGATCATTTTTTCATATTTTTCTTTCAAATTCCATTTTGACGAAAATGGTTGATATAGTAATTCTAGATAGTTAAGGGAAAATATACAAGATGTTATTTCACTTATTAAAATCAATCTTTTGAAAAATAACTCTTAATGATTTAAGTATTTCAAAAAAATAAATTTTTTTAGCAAATTTTTGGTAAATATATTGATGGTCAATTTTTTACTCTGAGATTTATGGTTAAAAAAGAGTAAAATATCTTTAATAAATATTTATACAAAATTTTTTTCCTAAAAAGTTACTTTTTTTAATTTAATACTCACATACAAGATATTAATTTGAAAAAAGAAATTTGTATTCCATAAGTGTCATCCTATTTTATGGAATTTTCTTTTTGGCTTTACAGTTTGGCCAAAATTTGACCAAATTGGTAGTTTTAATGCAAACAAAAGAAGCTAAAAGCGTAAGCGAGTATTGAGAATTCCTTTAAAATTCAAAAAAAAAAGATTCAAAATAAGGGATCATATGTCAGAATTCAAAAAAACCTACATAATATCATCAAAAATCATATTGAGCTCTTCCCATTTTCTCTTAATATGAGTTGATAATTAAGAAAAAATTAGCGACTTAGAAAAAATGTCTCATTATAGACACAAGTTTTTATTAAAATTTCTATTCCATAAAAATAATAATTATCACTATTAATCCAAAAATGAAGATATATATTTGTAAGTTTAATCCAATTGATTTTATTCAAGTTATTTTTTTCATTGAAACTTTTTCTTTTGGGATATTTTTCACCGTTAATTTTTCCTTTCGCAATATCATTCCAATTGGAAAATTTTATCTCAATTGAATAGAAAATAAGATGAATATAACCATGAAAGATAAAAAAAGCTATTACATGATTTAAAAAGAAAAAAGTTATTATCAGAATAGGAAATATTAAGAGTACTTGCATGTGTCCAAAACAATAACCTTTTCTTCAAGTAGGTAGTATTAAAATTCAAATATTCATTATCAATCGGATAATGGGGGGTATTACTTATAAAAAAATACAAAATCGAAAAACTGAGGTATTTGAAACACAAATCCCACAGTGAGAAACCCTTGATTTTTGATCGTGAATCTGGAATATCTAAGCCAAGTTCCCCGGTAATTTACCAAATGACCTTTTTCTATTTTTTTGATTCATTCTCTTTATATATTTGAGCTTAAATAAATATAAGAAAGTAATCCAGCCCCAACTCCTGAAGCTATTTTCAAATTAGTAAAGTGTTTTGAAAATTTAATATAAAGTTTTTCTAATATTTGAATTACTATTAGGAATTAGTTGATAATAGTAATAGAACTTCACTTCCATACCATGAAGAAATAAAACATATTCCAAAGAGTCCTTAGGTCTTTCATACCATAAGAGAGCTTAAATTGGAGCAATTACCTGTTTATCCACAATTGGCTGAAAAATGAAACAAAATCTCATGTGTGTTTTGAAGCTATTCAATAAAAGTACATCGGAAGGCAATAATAAGCTAGAAGAAATGGTTTTCAAATCATGTCCAATAAGGTCAATAAGAGTACCAAAATTTGTTTAATCTTAGTGCAACTAGTATTTGTTAAAGATGGCATATATATCAGAGAAAAAAACAAAAGACAAGAAAGCTAAAAGATAAACTGAGGTGGGCTTAACTGAAGAATGTGAGACAAATGAAGTTAAAAATATTTCATAAGATTAAGAAAGCCTGTGTACATGTATCTTTGGAAATGACTGCACTATTTTTTCATAAGACAAATATAACCTTACTAGCTAGTTATGGTTTGAAAGACGTAGTGGAACTAAATTATTGTGAAAAGGGGGAATATGAACTATATTGAAAGTTAATTTATACAAAATTAAATCAATGAGTTTTTCTAACACAGAGTAAGTATTTGATTCCAGGAGAAAACCATTGATGAAGAGGAAATCATCACCAGAGCACCTATTGTTGATGCGGTTGAGTTGAATTTCAATTGAGATAAGAAGGATTGGGAGGTTATTCTATTTGGTGAATGGTAATGAGCTGTACTTCTGAGGGATTGTTGTTATTAAGCTATAAAAAATAATTAAAAGTCATTCTGAAAGAGAAAGAAGGAATAAATATTCGACAAAATTGAGGAAGGTGGGTCACAAAGAAGGTTGAATACTGTTTTATATCCCAAATTCCAAATTGTAAAATAAGAAAAAGAAGGTAGTTATATGGTATCTATTATAATATGAATTAGCTAAATATAAAAGAATGAAATCTAGGTCATGAGGCACATGCATGCTTGAAGTAGGATAAAAGGAAGTATAATAAATAGAAGAATACATGAATGATTAAAAGAAAAAATAAGTGTTTTGAAGGAGATAAAAACTGCACTATAAAGGAAGAGAACTCTTGAAGCCAGAATTTCTGAAAAGTTCATAATAAAATTACAGCTTCAATTTGAAAATTAGAAACACAATGATCTGGAAAATGAAGGCATGAAAGAGACTGATGTGCATTAAAAAAACAGAAAATTGATGTTAAAATTTTGTAATTGAAGAAACAAAATCCAATATAAGACCAAGAAAAGAGTATTACTTTAATTAACAGTTGAGCATAAGGTAAGAAATCCATTTAATTGATTTTTGATAGATTAGTGTGATATATGAGCCTAAAAATTTTCAAAGTAATTATTTTTTAATCATTTATATGTTTGCTTTTGTTGTAGTTTTTTTATTTGGATTAATGATAATATCTTCCAATATTTATGAAAAGAGAATTGGAGAGTGCATGAATATTTGGCTTAAATTAATTTAAGTGTTTTATTAAGATGAATTTATTCAGCTGGTAAAATTTGAATTTATTCAATCAAAGAGAAAGAGGAAAAAGATCAGGTTAGATATTAATTGAAAATATTTGGAAATGACTTTCTGGAAGTCTTTTCTCAACAAAAAGTGCTTATATTTTATTTCTTAAATATAATAATATTTGAGAATAAAAATAGTCAGGACTTGGAGATGATTTAAATTTTTCAAAGCTGTTTCTGTTGAGGGTTTTTATCAAAATGAATTTTTCAAAGTTGATTCATTCTAAAATAAATTTCTTTGAAATAAAATCATATCAGCTAATTATTGATTTGAATTTCTTTCCCAGTTAATTTAGTTTTTAGAAAATTCATTTCTACTCCTCCAGATCAAGATACAATTCAATCTGCTTTCAAAATAATCAAAAATAGCTTCAATTGAATACCAATCACAATTATTTGAATCACTTTCAAAGGCCTCTCTGAAATTCCAAACTTTTATTTTTATTAAAAATAATATGAATTTCCTTTTTTCATATAAAATCAACTCAATAATAATTTAATGAGAAGTTGAATTTAAAATTAAAATTTGAAATTTTAATTATGAGTCCGTCAAGAATCTATAGGATAGTAATCATTGGCTTAGCCTATGACAATGACATGTGAAAATAGTATTATAGCTACTTGAAAGGGATCTACTATTTGAAAGAAGTGGTGGTGAGTCTTTTGAGCTACCTATTTTACAAAACTATATGTTTTGTTACAATAATAATTGAAAAAATGATCAAAATTATAGCTATATATATTAAAATTCAATTCTTAATTCTGTGTAAGACAGTGTAACCACATATAAATAAGATAATAAGATGATGGGTGGTTTTTCCTAGGGAGGGAAGCCACCTTTTATCTAAATAAGGGTGAAAAGAGATGAATGACCTTTAGCCACATTGATAGAGTGATTATTTTCACTCAGGTGGTTGGGTTTAGGTTAAAAAAACCAAATCAAACCACATATCAACCTTTTATTAATTTACAATATAAAAATTATTACCAATGGAAGGTCAAGGTGTTCTCTAAAATCCAAGACAAATTAAATTATGTAAATATAAAATCTGGGGGACTCTAATCAGTAAATGTATGAGTAATCTATGTAAATCCACTAATTGTATGGGCTTGAAGCCTAATAATTCAATTATATGGGACAATATTGCACAGTACCACCCTGTATTAGAGGGAATGGAAATTTATTATCTAATGATATTAGTAATAATCAAATATACAGATATCTTATGGCTTTGGAACCTCAAAATTATAATTTCTGGGATAGTAGCCCACATTACCAGCTTGTGGGATTATAGCCTGAAATCCTTAGAATATTTTTAATTTAAAAAATAAAGGGCTTAAAAGGGGCTCAAATTGTATCCAAAAGTGAATTATACATGATGGTTAAAATTTGTGACCCCTTTGAACTAAGTATTCTAAAGATATACAGGCTCAAAGTATTTTTCACTTTTTGTAAAATAGTATTTTTCCTGTTTTGATAGAAAAGTACCAATACCTTTTGATTTGTGCAAGATAAAGGAATAAGGGTTACATTTTGAGTTATCTCTATTTGAACCCCTCAATTAAATATTATACTTTATTGGTATGTGATCAAAAATGTTGAATTTATATGAGAGTTGAAAAAAAGCATCATTTTACCAGGTTTCTCAAATAGTATTTCTATAGTGTGAGCCTTAGAGGTATTTTCATATACCCAAAGGACCAAAAATATTAAATTAAGTTATAAGTAAAAATAAGATATTTGTTTTTAAGTATGAAATTAAAATTTATCATAAATTTTGTTGATAGAATAATATAAACATGAAATATTGAAAAGAAAATATAAAGGAATATTTTGACTTGAAATAATGAAGTAAAGATAGATTTTAATTAAAAAAGTTTTTGAAAGAAAGGTAATAAGAATTATTATGAATTTTTTTCAGATAGATGAAAATATGAAAATCACTTCACCATTTGATTCCTTGTGAAATTTCAGGCAGGTCACCTCTGAGTGAAATTTCTGTACCTTAGCCTTAAATCAGATTGTATTATATTTTGAGTATTTTCTGTATGAAAACCTGAAAATACTCAAAACCTTAGTTGAATTAACACTAAATGTGGTTTTAACAAGCAAATTTTGTGTTAAACTTGAGGTGTGGTGTGTAGTTTAGAAGATATGAAGAATTTAAGTATTCTCAATTGAAATGTCAAAATGCAAATGTGTATTACATAATTGATCTTCAATTTAAATATGAGGAATTTATAATTACATCTTTATACTGTAATTTTTCAATTGAATTTCACATTTAAAGCTTCAAGTATAATACATGAGGAGGAATTAATGAAAAAATAAATGGAAAAAATTAAATTTAGGGGGAAAAGGAGTTTTGGCTCTAAGGGTACCAGACTCCTCCAAATCACTTGCTGGAAGGTTTTATATTTGAAAATTAATGAAAAAGTCCATATCTTTTGGCCTGGAGTTGAATTACAGGGTATGTGAATTAATTAATGATGAGGTTTTGATACTAACCAGGGAAGTTTTAACTTTTTCCAATAGGGTAAACCTATCTTTAAATCAGGAAAGAATTTATAGATCCAGTTCAAACTGCTTCTAAGGCATCTTAAAAACATTCTGACATGTTTTGGAGCCTTGAAACAACTACTTAATATAGAAATGGCTGGTCTAAAAGAGTAAAATGGCTAAAACCAGTTCTTTGATGGTTCAAACCAGGGTTCAATGATGCCATAATTGGCTTCTCTGTTCTTAGTTTTTTTGATCATGACTGATTAGAGTAAATCTTAACCTTTTATAAAAATTAGTGGCTATAAAATAATGTCTTTTCCCCATCCTTAATCCTCATTTTAGAATATTTTCCTTTTATAATTAGCTTAAAAACTGTTAAGCCAATCAATAAAAAGATTCCAACCATGTCTTTTACATAATTTGAAACCTTATAAACATGTAAAAAATTCATGATGATAATTTTCCCCTGGAGCCACCCTGAAAGTGAATTCAAGCATCTTTCATCACTGTAAGCTTGGTAAATTTGTTTCCAGATTCACTGTGGTGAATTTTGCATGGGTTTTCTCTTTGATATAAATTTCAGAGACTCTGTTTTCATATGAATTTCCTTAAATTTCCTTCTCGATTAATTCCAATTGAAATTGTTCTTGAAGAAACTTATTTTGTGGAGTATTTTTGGATAAATATTTATTTCTGGGAAAAATATAAGAAAGAAAATCTACAAACAAGGATATGTGAAATGAAAACTTCAAATAAGACCACAGAAATCTTTAATTGTATTACAAGTTCCATCATAACCTTGAATGAGATTGATAAAAATGGGAAGAAAAACACAAATAATGAATATATTCTTAGAGTAATAATTAAGGGTGTTGAATATTTTAAGGGTTCAAATTTTGAATTTTAGCTTTTTTTATGTAAAGATATTAGGAACAAACCAAGATTATACTAAATAGGCTATCAAATAGTGGTCATAGCCTCAAGATTTCCATGAGGTCATACACTCAATAAGGAGATAATTCTCAAATACTTCACCTGTTCTAAAAAGTATCAATTAAATAGTTAAGTCACTATAGGCCTTCTATTTGTTCTCTGAGACTGTCTTTTCCTCGGAAGCCTCAGAAAAGTGGATATCCGGGCGCTCTTCAATTTTTTTCCCTAGGATATGTTTGAATTGAAAATAGTAGTTCAGGCTTCAAGCTTAATATTAAATATGGGTGTAACAAATTTTGCTTTAGAAAAATAGTCATTTTAAGTTCTTAATAACTTATAACATCAATTCTAGTCTAGATGTAACATGAAAATTTCCATAATACAATTTTTCTGGCATCAGCATGTAAAAAAAGAACTTTACACAAATATTTTATGTGGTATTAATAATGAGTTGTTTTCTTATTTTCTATATTAACACCTCGTAGATTTTCTTCTACCTTAAACACCTTATGGTGCTACCCTGGTAAAAGATTTTTTTAGAATGAAAATCTTGTCTTAAATAAATAGATTTACCTACTCAAAAAAAAATTCATCTTTTTATTCAAGAAAAATGATCAATCTTGAATATTCATATGAATTATGGTTTTTTCATATAAAAAACCTATTTGATAATTTCTGTGGAATATTTGGGTATTTAAAATATACTGCAAGGCTCACATTCCCTCCCTCAAAAAAAAAGTTGTATAACAATTTTATTAGTGTAAATAATTAAAAATACTTGTATGGGTGTAAATATCCACTTTCCAACCTCCTTTCAATACTAATATTAAGTAATTAAAGCACATTTTCTGTAATACCCAGCCTTGTGGCATTTTTATGCCTAAATTTTCCCAAAGTTCTTCATGAGTAAGGTATATCTGCTTCATCCAGCCATTCATCTTAATTTACTGGGTTCCTATATCCAACTAGATATTATAAGTTATTTCTAACCCTAAATCTAATTCCTTTTATGAATTTATTGATCATTTTGTCTTCTTTTCTGCCACTTGCGGCACATGTGAAGGAGTGGGGTTCCTTAAATGAAGCAGTTATTTATCATTTGGTTGACATGGTTTAATAATTATGAATGGGAACATAGGGTTTTTGAATTTCAATTAACTGAATTGGTTCCATTTAATACAGAAATAGAAAAAGGTCCTAAATAATAATATTTCAGTTTATTTGCTTATTTAATATTAGTAGAGTTTAATGTTGAGACTAGTTCCAAGTGACCTACTTTGAAGTCTACTACTTTATGAATTTTATTATTCTTATGTTCAAAATATTCATAATAATCATTCATTTGGTATTTTAAATGTTCTTTGAATTTATAAAGAATGAAGTTGAATCTGGAAGCTATAGGATTAATATCAATTAATTATTTACTTAGTGTATTGTCTTAGAGTCTTTCCTGTTTAGTAATGAGCATATTTATGGTTAAAATTTACTACCAGAGGTAAAAGCATCTGAATCTTTGATCTCCAACCCATAATAAAAAAATTTTCTGATCATTTTTTCTAGAGTATTAATAGCTGTTTCTTCTGGCCTATTATTTTGGGGATGATATTCTGTGGAAAACAATAGCTTAGTACTAAAAAATCTGTGAATATTTATCCAAAGTTCATATTTTTATTTGGTTTATCTTTCACTTAGGATATTCTTAAGTGATCCTGTATAAAAGATGACTTAAATCCATAGATTTTTCATCCTTATGACATGGTAAGAATATGTAAATTTTAATTTACCTGTCCACTATTACTAGGCAAGAATTATATATTCCATCACAAATTTGCTGGATTTCTGAGACCAAGTCCATTTTAACTAATTCCAAGGGGGAGTTTGGCTCTTGAATATGTTTCATAAGTCCAAATTTCTTGAAATTGCTTTTGTTTTTTTCTTGAGCCTAGCAAAAGTGTGAAAATAATCAATCATTTTTTTCTCCAAGATTACATCCATGCAAAGCTACAAAATCTTTCAGCTATATTATATTCTTACAGATGTAAATAGTATATACTATCATGGAGTTCATAAATAATATTACCAAGTAACATTCTTCTTTATAGTACCAAGACACAATTATTTTTTGTTCTACAATATATTATATCATAAAACAGGTGAAAAATTCCATCATAATAAGAATTCTTCCTTATTTCATTGAATCAATTTACTATGGCTGTATTTTTACAGTCTTAATACAGTATGGATGTCAAAATATGGCAATTATTATACCTTTTATATAAATTTCTTACTTCTTCAAAGAGATAAGTCCCAATATAAGTGATATTGATTTGTTTAAATTGAGATATTTTGTTCTTAATTTGGAGCTACATAAGCTGGATTTACAGGTGTATTGAAAAATTCCCACATGCAAATTACTTGAGAATTATTATTTATATCTCTTGATTCATGGATTATAGTCATATTCCCTCTATATTTTTGAATGGATATTTTCCATCTCAGCATAATTCTGCTGGGTGCCATCATTTTCAAAATTAAATTTACTTAATTAAAGTAAGTTATTACTTTAAAAACACTTCTATAAAGACAATAGTGTAATTTACCAAGCTCCCATACCAAAAGAAGTATCCCATCTGGCCTTGAAAATATTTTTTTTCTTTCAGTTCAATTTGTCTTGAGATGCAGAAAGCTTGTCTCTCTCTTGGTTTAGCATCAATAATTTGAAATTGGTGTAGAGATAACCCTGATTAATCTCCACAGGAATCAATATACATATTTGATAGTGTATTTTTATCAGTAATGATAATTTATTGTGCTTCTGTAAGGGCTTTATTTATCCTCTTCTATGCTTCAATCCTTTCCTGTGTCATTTGAAATACTGTATGCTTATCAAAAATTGTATAAATCAATTTGGCTAGGATCTTGAAGTTTTTGAAATTATTCGCTTAATAACTGGGAGCCCAATGAAACAAATAATTCATTTCTTATTCTGGTATATATCCTTAAGTAGCACTTCTGATACTTTGTAAGCTATTTAAACCTGAAATTTAATTTCTCAAGTGAAATTTTCATTTTCAATTCTGAAACTTTTTCTGAAGCTATTAAAGCTTTTTCAGATATCCAAAGGCACAATTCTTAACATATTATTATATAATCATTAAAAACAATAAGCCATGATTCAGATAATTATGTGTGAAAGATGGTATTAATCTTTATTTGATAATGAGATGGAGAATTATTAAAGCCAAAGTAAATTCTCAGATACTTATAAACACCATAATTAAGGATTATTCTTCTCAATTTTATGTCTTTTAGTGTCAATAAGCTTTGGTGGATACATTTCAATTAATCAATTAGGGCTATATACCTGGCTTTGGACACCAGGATCAAATTTTCTTTAATTCTAGGGTTTGGGTACCTATTTCTAACTCTATTTTCATTTTATTCTATAAATTCCCCAGCCATACTTGAAGTTTCATTATTCCAACAAAAAATTACAGGATTTTTGACTTTAGATTCTTCATAATAACCTAGTTTCCTTCATACAGAAAGCTTAATTAACTCTTGGATATGTTTTTCCAAGCTTTCTCTAGATATTGGGATTCCAGTATGACCTGGTATCCTCAATAATGGAGGGTATGGCCTATCAATTTTTTAGTTAATGTCCACTTCATGGCCTCTTATCGCACCGAGAGGCTCATTATCTGAAGACATGGAATTTTTATATGTGTAAAGCACATTTATTATATCTTGCTTCATTTTTGTGGATAATCCTGGATTAATTTGTGCTTAAATAAGTTTATTTCACAAAAATTCTTCTTTATTCTTATCTTTTACTGAAGATATCACTTATAATTTCTGCAATTATTGCAGAAAGTGATTTTTTTCTCGTTATATCCAGTTGTGAAATTTCTGTTTTTATGGCTTTTGATGTAAATACCATAAATATTCAAGTAGTAATTACCAAGTATGAAGTTTTCAGAAGTTCAGTTATTCATTAATAATATCTGGGTGTTAATCCTTACACATCCTTCTTGTTATGGGAATATAAGGCTAGTATACTTTATGCCTATTTAGTACATCTTTCTACTAGAAATGTGAAATTACACACCTTCTATTGTTATCAGATGTTTCTGTAAATTAGGAATTATTTTATTGAGATAGTCTTTCCCCACACATGTGCAGAATGCTCCTGTTTTCAATTTATCTTTGGCTTCTAAGTCATTTATCAGGATGGATATGATGAAGCATTTTCTATGAGTATAACATTTTAATTTAGAAGGCGTGATTCTCTGAATTCTGGCCTCTTGGATAATAATCAACATATAGCAGTCTCCACTATACTTTTTCAGTTAAGTATGGACTTAAGTAGATTCAAAAAAGCTCTTTTATATATCCAATATGACACTCTTCAGCTGGGTTATTATAAAAATTGAAGAATATTTGTCAGACTCTTCTTTTTTTAACTAGAATGGACCTCTTAATTGATTTTCACTTCATTTAATCTTGTCTTTTTAGTGATATGATTTTAAGAATAGTATTTACTTTCAAATTTGGTAAATATCAGTCTATTTGTTTCAGTCTTCTTTTCCTCTCTTTGATTCTTGAATATATTTCTGGACTCAACAGGAGTTTTATTCCAGTTTCTAAAAATTCTGGCTCTATTAATTATATTCTAAATTGTTTGATTTAGTATTCTGTAGAACATAGTTGTAACTATCTACACTTGATAAAATATTCTGGATATTATCTGAGCTTTCTTAATATTCCTATTCAAATCATTTATCTGGACATATATGGGTGTAATACAGAAAGTCTATCTTTTTTTTGAGAAGCCTAGTCAGTGTTTTATCTCTTTCACATTCAAAGATGAAATTTTTTAAGAAAATCTCTATTCTCAACCTCCAGGAGATTTTGACCCATTTGAAAATTATTTCATATTTCCAAGAAAGCCAATTATTCCTTCCATTGTACTTTCCTATTATTTGATACCATTTATGGCAGTCCTAGTAAGCAAAGAGTGAAATGTTGAAGCTATAAATTTATTTTGTATGTTTTCTGATTAGAATATATTCTCATTCTCATTGAAAGGAGAAGTTGGGCTATTCTTATGTTCTGGAAATTTCCTTTTCAGTAAATGGCACATAGTCAGAAGTATCTTATAGAAATATTTTTTTTCCATATATGGGAATCTTACACTTTTTTTTGGAGATAGCTTTCCTGCAGTAGAATGTGTAGAATAGCTGGGAATATGTGTATTAGGTTCATGAACTTCATTATGTATTTTTTTCAAGTTTTAAATTATCTCCTCTTTGATTTTTCTCTGCCTTTCTCACTTTTTTCCAAGTGTACACTAAGAGAAGCTGTGTCCTGAGTTGTGTAGCTCTTGAGCTTCAATATATAAGCTGTTAAGTCAATGATTTATTCATTAATCTGATTAAAAAAAGGATTATCAATTAAATAATGATGTTCTTATAGAATTTTTATTCCATACTCATTTCCATGACATTTTTTCTTATTTTACTAAATTCTCACAGTTTTTACTCTACATGATTCAGTAAAGATTCTGTCATTTATCCTTTGATTCACTAATTTTGGATGTTGATTTTTCTTATTCTTTATCAAAATTGTCAAATTAAAAATAATAGTGGAATGAATGTGTTTAATTTAATCCATCATTTTAATGGAAAATTCCTGTTCATGATTTCTTGTGTTTTGGCTTCAAATTCCATAAGAGTTCGGGAAATATTGAACACACTATCCACTTCTAATTACTTCAGTTGGGAAATCCTGTACCCTTGCTCTTATGGTCTGTGCAAATTATATTTTCCTTTCCACTTACTGTTTGTGTTTCTTGAACCTTTCTGTTTGATTTTAAGTCCCTTTGGCTTGCCATTGAGGAATTCTGAACCTGTTTTGGAGCTGGTTGAAACTACAGGTCTTTCTTTCTCTGAATATGGGGTAACTTCCAATTATTTCTTTTGGTCTACTAAGAAAAGACTCTCGGTTTTGAGCTATTTCTTAGTTTTCTTTACTTTTTCCTTACAATAAATGGGGATCCAACCTTCCAAAAGATCTATGGTTTTCTCCTTAGCCATGATTTTCTTTATGTGTGATTGTGAATTCATATCCACCTGCAAAAGTCTTGTGGATATTCTCCACTCTTCCTTTTTGGATTGTCAAAGCCATTCCTTGTACTAGTACTGATATATCTATATTGATAGAGCTTTGAAGTGGTTCATCCCTTAAGCTAGTACTCTGATTCAGATCTGGATTAGAATTTACATCCAATTTAGTGGGTAGAGACTTTGGGGACTGGGGGAAACACTTGAATACTTGATATATTCATTTCTTGAAGATCGTATGCCTTTATAGGCTCTGGTTCTACCTCTTAATAGCTCTATAGATACATCTTTGTAGACTTGATAGCTTTATTCATTTCTTGTATCAACCATTTTAATGTCAATATAAGGCTTTTTAAGAAAAAGGAAAATAAACACACACTTTTTGGGGGTTTTTTGGCCAAGTTTCTTTTGAGTAAAATTTCTTTCTGGGAAATAGTAACTCCCACACTTTCTTAATATTATTCTTCTGAAGATTCTTCATTGGTAATATATTGTTTAATACGCTTGCTACCAGGTACAATATATTTAATTAAAGGCACAAAAAAATGAAAATTACAAAATATAAAAAAATTATTTTTACACTTTTGAATACTTTTTGGAGTATTTTTTATCAGTTTTTCAATTTTTGTTCATAAAGATATCAAAATAATAAACATGCTGTGATATTATCATTTTGAATCAAAACATTTTATGAGTAACTCAAAGAATTTCATAATTTTTTGGATGTGAAAAAGCCATTTGTAAAAAAATATAAAATTAATTCAAATTCCTCAATGAAGGAGGTTCAAAGAAATGTAAAAAGAATTATATTTCTCAAGAATATGAGATAAATATATGTTAAATATTATTTCTTCTTGTGTGAGCTCAAAAATATATCAAATAAAGGTTCAAGGTTAAAAAAAACAGTGAGCCCCCAAATATAAGATTAATTAATTAAACTGTTTATAACACTTCTTTTAAGAAAGATTACTATGGTTTCTTCCATGAATTTATTGTAATATATTCATTATTACCACAAATGAATAATTAATTTTGTAATGATTTCTTTTTCTTGCTATACACTACCAGTGATTATGGCAGTAGGAAGTGATTATATACTAAAATCAATTTCAAGATTATCTAAAAATAAGAATCCCTCTTGAAATAATATGGAGTTTTTCAATTTATAGTGATTGTTTGAAACATTGATTATTGATAGTTATTCAAGAAAGCTACAAATATTAAATAAGAATGTTTAAAGAATAAAAATTTGATGCAAAAACAGTATTAAAACATTGGCAGCTGAAATAATAATAGAAACAGTAATATTATTTATTTTCAAATATGGAAAACACTCAATAAATATATATAACTAACACTTAATTAACATATTTAAGATTTTATAATAACTGAATTATAATGATGATTATTGGGGAAAACTGCCACAGCAGCCTTATTTTAAGTCAAAAAAAGCTCACAGAGATTTTCCATGTTTTCAATTGCAAATTAATGAGTTAGAAAAAAAAACCCTATCTGGATTAATTATAAAATCACTTCTTGTCACAAAAGTATTGTAATTACCTAATTAAGTGATTTTTTGTGGCTACCAACTAGGGTGGTGGATGGGGAGCCCAGGGCCTGACACAGCCCTATTTTGAATAGTTGCAGGGTTGTGGGTACAACTATTGGAATAAACCTAGTTATGGTTAAGCCAGAAATTCTTTGAAATTTTTTGCAGCTGGGTGAGCCAGCTATCTTTTCCTCTAATTCTGAATATTTGATACCTTAAATTTTTTCCTGAAATCCTGAATATTCAATCTATTCCTTCCTTTTCCATTCTTTCTGACCTTTTTTAGCTCATCAAGCTTACTCAAATTGGCAACAGCCATCCAGGGTTCATGGGCCCCAATTGAAGGGATTTTTAATGTCTCATATCAATCCCAATGCGCCCTCACATTGTTGCAAAGCTAAGTGCAGTTACTGTAGTCAAATTTTCACTAAAGAACACCCTCAACGCCTCTTCAATCATATCAAGGATTTATGTTTGAAAATTACAGCTTCAAAAAAAATATATATCCACGATGTAATCCAAACAGCCAGAGACAGTGAATAAGAACATAAATAAAGCTCTTGTGCCAGTGCAAGAGCTTCAACACCACAATCCAAAAACTCCAAATGAATTTTACCCATTGGAAGAGTTAATGTTAATGCTTCATCAGAATCATGTTTTTTACACTGTTTCAGTGATCAATGAATGCAACAGCTTCATGAAATAATCCTAAAATAATTAATAAAATTAAACATCTCATTCCAATTCCTTTACAATAAATATTTCAAATACTACCAGAAGGCTCTTGTACACTCACCATACAGGCTACCAGCTCATGATGCAATAACTTAAACCATCCTACCTTTACTTCATGAAAATCATGAAGAAATGATTCTTGAGGAGGTTTTCAGCCATCAATTTATGAAATTATAAATTGATGGTTGGACAGATTCTATTTATACACATTTCTACTATCAAAAGGAAAATACATCAAGAAATTTGTTGAAATACTTCCAATAATATTTGTGAAGCAGTGAAGACTTTCTTAGATAGGAAACTTATCTCACTACTAAACATCTGTGAAGTTGTTACTGAATCACCCTTCAGTAATGACAAAATCCCAAGTAAGTTTTTTTCTCTTTTGTTATTTTTTCTGCTCAAAATAATTTATGATTAATATTAAACCCTTCTTACAAACAACAAGAAACATATCATGAAGACACATTGTTTCTTGCATAACTTTAAATTAATTTCAAAACACTTCACTTTCCATTTGACAATGGAAAGAGTAATAAAAAGTAACAAGGTGTTGGTCAACTACTTTTCAACCCGCCCAATTGGGGCGGAGATAATCAAATATCTCATGATCTTGAAACATTATTTGAGTATAGCTGCTACTAACTCTCAAAAGTATGCCTCAGTGTCCAGGAAAATTAGTAACACTTTAAAAAACGTCTTGCAATGTTTTACAATCAATCACATGATACACCAACAATTCCCCCTTCAGTCATAACAATAATCAAAAAATGGAATTACTTTAATTCAAATGATATTCTTGTGATGCTTCTGAAAGAAGTTTCAATAGATTTGCCCACTTGAATCACAGGAATTAATATCTTTCTTATTTCTGGAGGGATTTTTTTTTATAGTTCTATCATCTCACTCAATTTTTATGATTGGTTTATAAGTCTCAAGGGCCACTGTATCAAATTATTTCATCAGAATGCAAATTTTTTTATTCCAATATCTATATAGTTGTACTTTTCTTGAATCCATCCTATTTTCATGTGGAAGTATTAATAAAGCATTTGATGAAGGATATTAGTACTAGACAGGGACTGAAAGTACTACGAAGAAGATTCTGAACTTTTGATACCTCACATTAAGATATACTATAGTCAGAATGAGCCATTTGGAAATTCAAGAAAAGATCTTAGGTTATTTATTTATATTTCTCCAAAAAGTGTTCTAGTTATAACTTATTATAGGCCATTTTCAAAATAAATCTATTGATTGTTGGATAGGACTACCTGACAGTGCACAATTCATGCCACCCAAGAAGTTAGCAATTTGTATCTGTGAAATTTTACCCCATGCTGCAGGCACTGAAGGACTTTTCACAGTGATGTCAGAAATAAAAAATAAGTATTAAAATCAAATTCTTCTAATAACACACAAAACAAATAGCCAAATCAAATTGAATCTCATTAACCCTAAAAAGCCAAAATCAAACAAGCAATAAACTCAAATCTTTAACATAAGTGAGCATAATTTTATGTGTGGGTATGGTTTCTTTTGATCACCTATAGATATTTAGTAATTTGAGGATTTTATCTTTCACCATTCAGACATTCAAATGACCTCACATCAGGATTAATTTATGGAGACATTTTTTGACTTTAATTCATTGGAATAGTAAAATCAACAAATTTCTACTGGTGGTGATATCTTAGTGGTCAATGGAGAGCTAAAAGAATTTTCCCAAACTGAAGTTTGGGATCCTTATAACATGAATTTTTTGATTTGAAATTAAATCTTGGTTTTTTGTATATTTGAAAATTCTTGTTGAAATCTAAGGAAAATATGGTTTTCCTGGTGGCAGGGATGGTGTGCCATTTAGACCACCAAAGGCACGCCTGGGGTGTACCATTTAGACCACCAAAGGCACGCCTGGGGTGTACCATTTAGACCACCAAAGGCACGCCTTGGGTGTGCCATGGCTGAAAAAGCACAGCCAACCACCCTACTACCAACCCACTAATGGTTAGTAAACAATAAAGTTACAACTTTAAATTGTCTTTAATTTCTAAATAGATTTTTTTCTTCAATACCAAAAATGTGATTGGAAAATTCATCACAGGTTGTATTTTATGTGAATTCTTGATAATTGAGTTTTACACATGGAATAATTGAAAATGGACTTGAAGTAAACCTTTAAATTTGAACTATGAATTAATAATTATCTTTGGCTTTGGTGTTTATTACCATATTCTCAACTTTTCCCTGGATATTTCAGATAGATTTATTCATAAACTTACTTTTAATAAGTTTATTACAGTTTTACCTCATTTTCTACATTGTGCAGGTAAATAGCATAGTGAAAGCCGGTTTACATGAGTTAATTTAATAAATACTAGTCCAAAAAGTGTTTTGTCTGATAATTTTGTTTCATTTATGAGTAATAATTAATAATGGACAGGCTTAGATGAGTCAGAGCTTCATTTTTTGGGGGGCTATGTTAGGAGCCCTGGGAAATCCCACAGAAAGACCCTTTTGGGAGGAACTACAAGTGCAAGAAATTTCTCCTTCTGTAAAATCCAATTCACAAGATACCATTAATCATGAGAGAATTGGAAATTCCCTATTTGGAAGTCCAAAGCCAACCTTGGCATGCTAAGCTAGTTTAAAACATGTTAAATTAGGGGTCAGCCCCCCTCCTGCCATGCCAAGAGGCTGTAGGCTTAGAAATTCAGGGCTTCTCATTCTCTACTTTTCATGTAAAAATAGAAGCTTATTTACTCTTTTCCAATTATTTAAGTCATTATAGGCATTTAATAAAGTCTCTAAGACTTTCTATGCCTAACAAGCCTTGGAAATCTTGGTACCCTGGCTTTTTTTTGAGTTATTTTTCTCCCCTTGGCTATCTTCATGTGAATAATATTAGCTCATTATTCATGTGCAATATCCACTAATTTTGTATAAATAAAGTAATATTTAGTGCTAAATCATTTATAAAGACAATTTTAGTGCATAGATGAAATGGAAATTCTCATAATCCCCTTTCTTTCATTAAAATGCAAAAACAAATATTTACACAAATATTTTCTGTGGTAGTTATGATAAGTTATTGAATTATTTTCCATATAACCACCTCATAGATTTCATTTAAGCTTAAGAACCTTATTGAGTTAACTCAAGTAAATTTTTGTGCAGAATTCAAATCTGGTCTGAATCCATGGATTTACCTACTCAAAAAAATATTCACTTTTTCTTCAATAAGAATGATTTATTTTGAATATGCATATGAACTATGATATTTTTGTATTCAAAAGTTTATTCAATCCTCTTTGTTGCTCATTTTGGTATGCAAAATATACCTCAAGGCTCAAATCATCTCAATCCAACTTTTACTAGTAAACTATACCTTCCAGGTATAGCCAAATAATTTTGGTATTGTTTCCAAATTCAAATTTAATTGTCACTATTATTACTACCAGTATTCTTTTTATCAATTCAAGGGAAAAAACTAAGAAATCTTACCAACTCACACAAATGAATTGGTGTAAAGATTCATGGGATGATATCTATTCACTCACTATTATGAGCTTGAATTATCACACTGGCATCTTTTCATACAAAATAAATTAACAAGAAATAATATTAGAGGTTAAAGATACTTTAGAAAATTTATTGAAGTATGAGCTACATAATTTTCTTTCCAAAATACCCTCAAAAAGGTCAAGTACAATTGAATATTTATTAGATCTTATTGAGTAGGATGGCTCTTCCTATTTTGAGTCAACATATTTAGAGACTATTTATATTCCCAAAGAATAAAATTAAGGAGGATAAATGTCTTATCTCAGTCAAAGATTATTTGAAAAAATATAAGAAGTTACATGGAAGGAGGATTTCACTCTCACCCCTTGTTTTTAAACTGAAAACAGATAGGTAACTCATAAATTCCTTTGTGAATTAGAAATCTCCATCTTTAAGCTATTCAGAACTCATATTTTCCTGCATTATTTTCTTAAATAACTAATTTGAATTAAATATCGTAAATTAACCTCATTTAAGAAATATATTTTACTAGTTTTTTTTACAATTGATAGCTCATAGCTTGAGGTTCCAAAAAATAGAGTCAGTAAAAACAAATCCAGAACCTAGCTCAGGTTATGAAATTTGTGGTTGAAATCAGGCTGAGATATCATTGTATTAGTATATGAGATTTTTTTGGTCATCAAATGTATTGGTAATGAAAGCTTTCTCTTATGTGATTTAAGTTTTGTTTATGAGACTCCTAATAATTATAATTATGAACAAGAGTACTATGGCCTTTCTCGTGTAATATATATATATATAATTTAACATTATATCCACAAACATAAATATAATAATAATTGATATCAATAGAAAACTATCCAAAAAATTGACATTATTGAAAATTCCGACAATAACACTGTAATTATTATATTATTCCTATGATTAGCTAGAATTCATGATAATAATAATAGATAATCTTTACAAGAGACAATTATATTTTATCTTAAATAATATAAACATTATCTCTAAATAAATTTGTTATACAAAACTGTATGATAATAAACTATACCAATAATTTTAAAAATAAAATAATAATAAGAAAAGAATAGAATATCAAGGATGAACCCACCAATAATTCATTATTTAATAAGAAAAGACAAAAACAGGTCATAAAAATTTCTAAACGACAAAAATAAGTCAAAAAATGCCAAAAGTATGAATTAGGGTATTTTCAGAGGATTTGTGTATTATCCAAAATATCTTCAAAATATGATTTTACAAAAGAAAATATTATTTATTATTAAAATATAATAGATTTCTCATATTGAAGTTTTTTTAATAAGAACTCTAAATAATAAAGCACTGAATAATTATTCATAATATTAGCAGATTTTATTTAATAAAATATTTATGATTTAGAAGATTTATTGTACTGGTTTTTGGGAAAAAAAGTAATGGAATGGCTGTTTTTGTGCCTTAATACACTTCCTCTAAGATAAAAGATTATCTGGGAGTTAATTTCCTAATAAAAGCTTCAAAAAGCATAATTTAAAATCAAGCTTTAACTCAAAAGTTCTCAATTCTTAATGACAATTTAAGCTAAAAAAATTTCTTCTTAACTCCAAGTAAACTTAGGCTACATTTGTGTGCAGTAGCTCAAATTTTTAAATTAATAATGATAAATTCATTTTGAAGCTCATATTATGAATATATCGAAAGATATTTGAATCCAAAACTGTTCAATTTGTATTTCTAATTAATTTTAAAAGTAATTTTCATTTTCTTTGAAAATAACCAAGTAGGGTATTTCTAAGGGTAAACCACAAGGAATATGATTCCTAATAGAGGTATAATTTTTTTGGTTCATCCAAAAATGAAATTTTATTTTAAAATTTGTTGAAATTTTGATTAAATTTATTGAGAAATGAAGTTTTATTAATTTCTTGAAGTTATTGTTTTTTCCACATAGCAATTGTAAGGTGGGGGTATGAAACTTTGTTTAAAAATCAAGTACTTTTCCTGTCCACAAAATTTGTATAAGGTAAAATTGTGTAAAAATAGTAAAATATTTTCAAACAAAGAACACACCAGAATGATTGATTTTAACTTTATTAGTATGAAGATATTATATAATATGTATTTATTATTTTACCAAAAATAAAGATTTATCCAAAAGTACTTTAAAAGAGATATTTATGGCTACAAAAGAAATTTATTTAAAAGAAATTTCAATTGAAAATTAATTGAGCAAAGAGCTGAAGGCACTTTATATGAGAAAATAGTCTCTAAAAGGAATATTAAAGAGAAAACACACCTAAAACTGACCTGAGTGAATTTGGAAACAAAGTGAAAAATTTAACAGTGATGAAAGATACTTTAATTCACTTTTGGGGTGGCTCAAGGGTAAAAATGACTATAATTATTTTTTTACATGGTTAAAAGGTTTAAATTGACTTAAGCTTTGTGTTTAGAGTATTTTAATGATTGGTTTAATAGTGTTTAAACTAATTATGAAAGGAAGATATTCTAGCATGAAGAGAAAAGTGGGACAAAGACATTCTTTTATAGCAATCAATTCTCTCACTCTAAAACTGGAATTTCCTCTACTCAGCCGTGAGAAACACACTTAAAGAATGAAATCCAATTATGGCATCATTGAAACCTGGTTTGAACCAAAAAAAGGGTGGGTTTCAGCCATTTTAGTCCCTTAAGCCAGCCATTGCTATAGAAATACTTGGCTTATAACCTCCAAAACATGTTGAAACATGTTTAACAGACATTAAAATCAGTTAAAAATATTTTTATTAAATTTTTTAACATAAGAGTATTTTTACCCTCTTGGAAAGAATTTAAAGTGCCCTGGTTGGTATCAAAACCACATCATTAAGTGAGTCACAGACCCTGTGACTCAATTCCAGGCAAAAATTGACAAACTTTTTCATGAATTTTGAAATCTAATGCCTGTCAACAAGTAATTTGTGGGAGTCTGGAACCCATTAATCCAAGATCCTTTTCCAATTTATTTTATTTTAGTTCCTAATCATGTATTATACTGGAAATTTACATATGTAATTCAATTGAAAATTTGAATTACACAACTCTAATTACTAATTTGTCATATGTAAATTTAAGTTCAATTATGTAATACATGCACACATTTTGAAGCTTCAATCTAAAATACTTGAATTCCTCATAGCTTTTTAGTATCACAACAAACCACAATTTTAACACGAAAACTGATGTTCAACACCCCATGTGGTTCAAATTAAATTAATTTTTCATGTATTTTTATATTTTCATACAGAAAATACTAAAAACTTTATTTAAGCTTATTTTGAGTTGAGTTACAGAATTTTCACTCAGAGGTGACCCCACCTGATTTTTTATGAAGAATATAATGGTGAAACAGTTTTTATATGTATATTTATTGAAAAAAGTCATAATAATTTTTATCAACTTCCTTTCAAAAAATATTTTATTTTTGATATTTTTGATAAAAATTTATTTTTACTTTCTTCTTTCAAGTATAAATATATTTTCTTATTATTGAAATTATAAGTTGAAATTGTCATTCAATTTGAATCATTAATTTTATATTAATATTCATTCTTTTGTATTTTAAAATAAGTTGATTATATTTAATTATAAACCATTTCAATTTTTTGTGGTCTCTTGGGTATATGAAAATATGTCTAAGGCTCACAACAATAGTAATATACACCAAGCCTTAACTTTTAATAATTTTATGAGAAATTAAGATTTAATATTAATCTTATTTAGCCTCATTTAAGCTTAATTAAGCTTTGATAGCTCTTAAGACCTTGATTATAAGCCTGTACATTTGTATTTACCTCTTGGAAGCTTATAATTCCTGTTGAAATGGAGGAAAACCCAGTTTCAACTTAAATATTCAATAAAGCTCTATTATTGAAGTTGAATTAAGGTTTTAAATCCTTTACCAAAAGTGGAAAACATTACTTGGGATCTCTCATATTCCAAATGCTGGGTACCCTGGAGCTTTTTTCCCCTTTTCCCCCTCTTTATGTGTATCTTTCTAATTTAATTATTTAAAGCCATACCATAGCTTTAAATAGCTTTTAACTGAGTACATTGAACTTTCAAATTCTGTATGAAAAATACCTAGCCAATTGTGTAAATGAATACATGACCATAATTTCAATTATTTTTTGTAAGCTTAGATATACATGGTATAAATTCAAAGTAATATTAAAATTGATGATTTCCAAAAAAAATTGATTTCCAAAGTTAGGTAATCATTATTTGGGATTCTCAATTCTTCCACTAAGAACCAAAATACACATTTTAGTGTGTAACACCCTATGAGAATCCACTAGGTTAATTTTGTTGTAGAATCCAGATTGAAATGATAATTATATATTGGTTTATTTAAAATAAAGTTATGACAAAATTTCATTATTTTTTGTTTTTAGCTCAGCTGACAATTCGGTTAATTAATAAATTAAATGTATAAATCAGCATATGTGGCCTTATAGGTATGACATACATACCTCACAGGTTAACAGATGACATGAAACATGGGAGGGTGTCATATTTTTTTAATTTTCTAACTGATTTTCTTTTTAAACGACATTTCTCACAATTTTCGGAGGATAACTTAATAGAATTTTGATTAGTACACTTAGTTTTATGCTCACTGTAATTGAAATACTATAATAGCTTTGGAGGATTGTCCACTTAATCTATCAAATTTTCTTCGCTTTTAATGGCTTGTGATTTCGTTGATCTAAAATTATGAGCATATCTTTGAAGCTTAGTTATAGTTTCATTGGAACTAAAAGATTGAAAATTATTTAGGGTCAGTCAATGAACAAGGAAAAATAATTCTGGGTTTTTTCCTATATTTCCAATTATTGAATATGGTAAGAGGTCTTACTCAATTTTTATTTCCACTGAGAAAATTTAAAGATATAATTGGGGACAGCTATTAATTTATTCTTAAAGCTCTTTAGAGTATATTGGAGATTCTTCTTACATCCATTTAAATCCCCAATTGAAATTTTGTCAGGATCTGTACTGATTATTTATTTCTATCCATAGTAGGAAAGAATTATATTTTCTTAGTTTTACATAAATTCTAAAAAAACTTTTTTCATGTTACTTTTGATAACCCCCATTTTTGCAAAGATAGCTTTGTTCCATCTTTAGGAAGGAGTTTTTTTCCCACAAACTATGGTAAGTCTTTTTATTGATTATGGATTTCTATATGAATTTACAATTCAAAATTTCGATATTTGTTATATCCCTTTGTTCAGTTTTTTTTATCATTAATTTCAACAAATTACTTGTTTATTTTTATTCTTTTGAGTCGAGCTTCAAATACTTTCTATACAAAATCTTCATTTCAAACTAAAGCATTTATAACTATACAAGAAAGAAAACTATGAGAATGTTGAGTGAAAATAGCTAAATAAAACATTGATTCAATATAAAAAACTATGAAGTTCTATGTAATTTAATCTTCTATATGAGTAAATTTTGTTCTTTCTTATAAAATTAATGAAATCAAAACATAAAATTATATATTGAAAGGTTTAAAATATAATAGAGTTTCAAAAACAAGTTTCAGGTAAAAGACACAGGATTAAGATAGTCACTAATAGTATATAAAAGTATGAGATAATAGTAGTAAAGGTCATAGGCATTTTTTTTCAGTATTGTAATGAAATAGGAGATCAATGGTTGAGACTTTATGGAATGGGTTGAGCTAATTATCTGGATTCTTGTTCTCTTTTCATATTAGATAATTAGTCACAGTAACAATTTTAAAATGAATTTCTTGGTGCTGGAGCCTGAAAAATGCAAAGTAGAAATCTAATCTACTGTTCAAATTCAAAACCTTCTTTCAATTTTATCCACTTTTGGTTTATCTCAAAATATAAGCCAAAGGTTTTAATCAATATTTTATTTTTGAGTTCATTTACTGGTTGGATTTTTTATTCAGTATTCCAAATTGAATTAATATTATTTTTATAATCACTTTTTTATTTTAAGTATTTAAGTTCAAGCTCTATAGCCCTAGAAAATTTACTCCATATGCAGCTGGATTTCAAGGGGCTGTAAGTTATCTTTCAAACAAATGAAAAAGATATTCACTTCTAATGATCAAAATCATTTTTATCCACATGGGACTTATTATGGAGCTCATATTCTCAGCTAACATAAGCCTGAAGGGTTTCTTGATTTATTTATTTTATTATTATTCCATTATTTTTGAGATAAATTTGATCATTTGGTTTAATTCAAAATATTTTAATTCCCCTCAATTATTTTTTTGGTGAAATAGGATTTTTGTTATAAAACCATAAAATTATTTAATTTTATTCCATTAATTATTATCTTAATCAATTTTCTCCATATTTAATTATCCCTTTTTTTTCAAAAACCACAAGATCACTTTACCATATCTGATCCTTCCCTCAAGACACTACATCTTCTGTTGTTATTTTTATCTATCTTTTGCTAGTTTTTCCAATAATTTTGTATGGGAAAATGTTTTATAATTAATCGATTTGATGAAAAATTACTTGTAAGTGAAATTCATGAGCTGGAAGAAATAAGACATATCAATTGCTATCACTATTGTTTGATAGTATTTTAAGCCATTATTGATAATATTTCATGTAATTAATCTTTATTATTAATCAATTATATAGTTGCTTGTTATCTAATCATAGGTTATTTAAATCTATTCTTCTTGATTTAATTTCTCTTATTTTTTTCTCTTTTATTTTAATTTAAAGAGGCTCTCATGAATTAAAATAGTATCATTCTTTTTTCAGAATTATATTATGGTCTAATTTGGGTTTCCTTCAAATATTTCTCAATAAGCTGATTTCAAATCTTTTTTTTGTTCAATCAAAAAAGGAGACTTTTTTATTCTGAAAGATTATTAATAGTTTTTAGAAAAGCCCCATTATATAACTTTGGATACAAGGATCAACAATAATATCAACCTAAAAAATTCAAAAGCAGAATTCTAATATCATGAAAAATGTATAATTTGTTTTAAAAAAAGGAAATGACTCATTTCAATGATTGATTAATTTTCAATTTGCTTTATAATTAATGTTAAAATGAATAATTAATTAAAAAAAAGGGGAAATAACTCAATTTAAAACTGATTTTTGTGGTTTTTTTAATTTTCTCATACATCCAACATGAAAATATTTATTAAAATTCAATTAATTTATTTAATCCAACTAATAGGGGTAATTAGGATAGAATTCTTTATTTTTGTGTTTATGGAATACAATATTATTATAAAATTTAATTAGAGAATCAAGCTGGAAGAAGCTATATCCCCATTACTAAGACCTCAGACAATATTTCAAAAAGGGTGAAATACCTATTGTATTGAATGAAAAATATCTTCCATAAAATGAAAAAAGATCCTATCAAGTAGAAGATCCTGAGAAAATACCTCAAATATCAGTTTTATTTGTTTCATGGATGATAAATTGATACTCACTTCAAGTTAGAGCTCATAATATCTTTAATCTTAGTTTCATTTTATAGATAATGTTGATAGAATAAATTTGAAAATTTTAAGTATATTTCAAAAGATATTTTTTGAAAAGCATATCAACCTTGGTGTTAATTAAGCTTTTTATTTATTTTATGAATATAGAAAGAAAATCGGAAGAAGTAGTAGTCAGTTTTCTTTCAGAAAAAAGCAGTCAAAAAAATTTCACGGAAAACTTCTCATTTGCACAACTAATTAGTCAAAAATATCCCAATCAAACCATTTTTTGAAATTGGTAAAATCTTTTACGATCCTTTCTGTGAGAATTAATTAGATATATCATTTCTCAAGTCTCAATAAGAAAATCCTAGCTCATAGGTAATTTATTATTCAAATGACCTATCTATGATTTGAAATAAAATGAAACTCAAGATATCTTCTTTTCAGATTCAAATCCAAAAATTTCTACAGAAAGCTTATAAAAACCCCACATAGATCCTAATATTTCCTGTTTTTCTATCTATAAAAAAGAGAAACACACTGATGATTTGTGGTAGAGAATCCTGGATCTGAGTGAATGGTATTTTGATCAGTTGGAGTCTGGAGCTACCATTTAGTCATAGAATGATTTCTAGGGGAAATCCCCAGAGGTTCTTGGTAATAAACATCGGAAAGAAGTATTTTTTCATTTAAAATTTATCCTTTCACTAGTTAGGTACAATTTTTTGTTGAAAAAATAAATTCCTTAACTTTATGAGCCTTGGGCCTTTCTGTAGCCTATTGAAGGTTCAAATATGTGGGAGAGCTATTGGATAGTAAAAATATTGGGAGGAAGGAACTGAAATCCGAGTTAATTCATTCAGAATAAATTCAATTCTTTATGGTGACCAGAAGCTATATCATTGACAATATTTGTGGAGAAATTACACAAGTGGGAGTTCCGTAAAGTTCTTCGGGAAGGAACTTGTAGGATAATAGAGGCCAACTACTTTCAATAACGTCTTGAGGAAAGTAATTAAATTTCCATGGATCGAGTAGCTGGATCCAAGGGAATAAACCGTAGTGAAGGGGTACAGAGGCATATCTTTTGGAGGGAAATAATTAGGCCAGTTGAGATGGAAATTGATTTCCAGGAATCAATTTAACAATACCTTACCAAACTTTTCCTCCATAATTTATGGGTTATAAATTAGACGAATTGTTTTATAGTAATCCAAACGAGCTCTTGGTTAACTGAGTAAAAGTCTTGATATCCATTCATTGTTTCTTTTATCAGAAGTCCAATTCCTCTCTCATATTTTTTTTCTTTATGTTAAACTTTCTGTTTCTTTAAATAAAATTCCATCTTAAGCTTTGATCTTCATATTTAAAGCGTTTAAATAAAACTTATTTAAATCTCAAAATTCGAATTCCCTTCTTATTTATAGCGCTGTTTTGAACCATTTCCTTTGAAATTTTTAGTTTCTATTCCAATATTTTGTGCTTATACCACTCAAATTTTGCTTTTTTTTAAATACTTCTAAGTATAAATTACACACTCTTCTAGTTAATTTTCCAATATATGTGTATATGAAGGTATAAATAATTTCACCATTTTCTTAAAACTTTCATTCTGGTCATTAAAGTTGACATTTAATATCCCCTTTGTTTGTTTCTGAAGCTCAATGTCCAGTTTATTGTCCTATAAATATTTATTCAGATCTTGAGTTCATCTAGATTGTCAAATTTTAACAAATTAAATATATTAATTTTCAAAACCTATATTAGCTACCTCAATTAATTGTGGCTATTTATCATGATGATGCCTTTTCTTTTTATTCTGACACCAACCTAAAATCAAGGATTTTAAAATAAAACATGGATACAATAACAAAAAAATGAAATAATATATTCAATGAAATCAATAATTTTTTTTAGAATCTTAGACATCCTGTTGGTGGTAACTTCATTTTGAATCGTACGTTTATTTTGAAAAATTGAAAATTACATTTTGCTTTAGAACAAAAAAATAATTTTTTGATTTTTCTCTTCTACTTGAGTTTCTTTTTTTCTTCTCTTTTGTTATCCTTATGCCAATTTTTTTTGGAATATATTTTATGAATAATTTTTATCTTTAAGATTTTCTTATTAATATGAGAAAATTTTCTAATTAATATTTGATCTATTTGATAACTTTGTTGTGAAATAAAAAGCTAATTTATGGAAAATATTTTTTTATTCAATTTTTTCAACTACCAAAGCATGCATTTGGATGTGCTTGGAGCTTGATCCAATTTATCCTCGAAGAATAATCAATATGCGGTTGAATTAATAAGGGATGTGCAAAATATACAGTGAATTTTCGACATGGAATTTAAAATCATAAATTAAGGAAAAAATAGTTAAAATTCAGAACAAAAGAGAAAATCAGAAACGATTAATTATTTGATATAAATCTTTTATAGAGTATTTTTTGGTTTGAAAATTATTTTTTCAGTTTTGGAACATAATTTAAACTTAGTATTAAATTGAGTATTCCTAGTTTTAAGCTTTTAAAACATGAAATTTTACAAAATCCTAGGTGACTCAGATTAAAAAGACTATTTTGGATTCAAAAATGGAGGTTTTTTAATTTAGTATTCTCTATAAACTACCCTATTATTTTGAATTATGATTTTGTATATTCATGATTCCCTAATAAAGCTATTTTATTTTATATAGAAATTCATACCTGATAGCTTGATAATGAATAATAATAGTTTTTCTTTGTATTTTTTGTATTTCTTCAATTAATTGCTTTATTTTACCAATATAAGAGTACCCCTTTCTCCTTATTATTTTTTGAAATTTTAAATAAAAATAGAAATAAATTTACTTCTTTTTGAGCTTCAATTAATAATAATTAAGTCTATAAATAGTCTTCTTTTTATGATAAAATTGATTCAATTCTTTCAAAATAACTCAAATAGATAAATTTTACCCATTATTTTTGAATATTTTATTATTAGCTTTTAATAATTTATCAAATTTGATAGTTTCTAACTAGGCTTATTTTTTTTGTTAAATAAATGAAATATTTTACATTTATTCACAAAAAATGTAGTTCCTTTTACCAAATTATGGACAAAAAATATAACTGGATAAAAAATACATAGATGAGCCCTTTTTTTGTTTCAAAGAAATATTCCTCCTCCTCATTTTTACAAAATTCAAAAAATAAAAGCAAATATTAATTTAGGAATCATTTTGAAACCCCTATTATATATATATATATATCTATATTGTTTAGAAATCATACAGTTTTTTCATTTCACACAAAATAGTTTATTTTGAGAAAAATTCAGAACTATAATTTTCAATTATTAAATCTTGAAGTTTAAATTTTGAAAGATTTAACATAACCTTAATAAAATTCAAAAATGAATTTCAGAATCTGTAAAGAGCTTTTTTGTTCATTTTGGAGGAAAAATATGATGTCTTTTTGGTTCAATAACTCTAAAGTTCAATGATTAATCTTATTTCTTAATGTCATTTAAATTTTTAGACCAATTCCTTTTTTTTGTTTATCTTTTGATTTTTGAAAAAAATCTATAGCCATGATTTGGGGTTTATCACATTGGGGAAAGTTTTTTTTTCTCAAAAAATTTAATCTGAAATATTTATCATTTCAATAAGAAATTTTCATTTTTATCATAAAAAAATTGTTATTAATATTATCATTTTTGATATTTTTATAATGTAATTCTCTTATGATTTTGAGGATATTTCACTGTCTTTATTATTAATTAAGAGCATTAAAAACTTTACTTTTTCAATATTAATTGGTTATTTTTTAATGAATATGAAGTATCAATATTTATAAAAGGAATAGTGATAAAATAAGTTGCTTTCCTTTAAAATTGAATAAAACATTCAAAATCTTTATTCACTTTTTTTTACTCAAGAAATTCCTTTTTTTTTCTATTTATTCAAATTTCTATTAAATAGCTGCAATAATTTTAGAGTGTTGCTAAATAAACACAGGAAGGTTACTCAATTGAAAGAAGGGCCCTTTGTGTAACCAGTGCCCAAAATTAATCTAGTAATATAGGGAATAATTCAGTTCTAATTCTTTCTGAATAAATTAAAACAGGCCATTTTAGCTGTAATTAATTTTTTTCATTTTGAGGAAGGTAGAGCCTTTAATTCCTGGATTTTTGCTTGGGAAAATATTTTCTAAAGGGGTCATTTAACCCCCAAAAAAACTTCTTGGATTGAAATTACCAAATAAAACCCCCAAGTATGTAAAGGCCTAACAGAAAGAGGTTTATCAATTTTCCTGAACCTAATTTCTTTGTCCTAATGTATTTTTTCATGGGGCTCTTGGAGTGGCCCTATCATATTGGTGAAATTTTATCTACGTCCTTCCAGTATTAACCAGGCTTTCAGCTTTTTTGATAGCCTTTTTGGAGAGATTTCACTTTGTTGCATTTTGACAGGAATTTCTGTGACAATGAACCAGGTACCCACATCAGATGTTGTATTTTGGTTGGAGACAGAGGTTTACTGTTGGAAAACTAAATCACTAGGTTTTCCATTTCTATGGAAAACAAGGGTTCTTTCCCTTGGGGTTTTTCTGTAGGCACTTGTTGTGAATAATATAGCTCCATAGAAGGATGGCTTTGGGTAAGATCATCAGCTATATGCACTTCAGGGACATAGTTCCTTAAACCCAGGGGTACTGTCACATTGGTATAATATTATCAACAGCCTCCCAGTATTAACCATTCTTTCACCTTGTTTAATAGACTTTTTGGAAAGATTTTACTTTGTTGCATTCTGGAAGCCATCTCTGTGACAGGCCAAAAAAGGGGAAAAATGGGCCAATACCATAAAAATGGAACCCAGAATATTCTTTTTGTGTGGAAGTGACTAAAATTACTCATCAAAATAGCTGAAACATGTTAAAAGGAGCCATAAAGTTTGATTTCCATATATTTTTTGGCCCTAAAAAACAGTTTTTTGGGGTTCATGGTTCAAAAGGTACTAAAATGGAAAAAAGGAGACATTATGACACCTTAACACTAAATCTTGTTAGTTTTTGCTCAATTTAGGGGGAAATATTGGCTATTTGAGCTTATCAGAATATTAAGGGGTAGCTATTTGATCAAGTACCTTAGCAAAAGCCATTTTACCTTTTTTGAGTCTCCAAAAATGCCTTTTTCACCTTTTTAATAGTTCAAATTTGGAATAAAAATGGGCAGAGAACCCCTTTCAAGGTTTATTTTTCCTTCCAAAACCTTTACTCAAGATTATATAATGATGTTATATTTATTTATTCATTAAATTAATTTTTTTTAATCAGAACAAAACTGAACAAATCTTATTGTTCATCTCAAGAAGAAAGATATCAAATCAGTTAAAAAGATAAACAGTATCAATTCAATTCCAATTGATCTTTTTCTTTATTTTTAATGAATAAAAATAAAAAATTAACATTTCTCTTCTCTTTTAAACCTTATTTGAAACAAAACATACATATTATATTTTTTCCAAAATTGAATACTAATTGAAAAAAAAAGTAGAAAAAAAAATAAAATTAATTGCAAACAATTTTTTCTATTGGTTTTTGACTGAAATTATAATAAAAACCCAAAAAAACAAATCTCATATATTTCTCATTTTTATTTTACAAATTTTGGTAATTATATTCATTTTCTTCAAGTTCAAAATTTATGAAATTCACTGAAAGAAATTATTCTTTTTTATGAGATATATCAATTTGAATTATACATTTATTTTTCAACATTATCTTTTAATTTTTTTTTTTATGTAATTCAAATTAAATGATTTTCTTTCAAAAAAGAAGATCATTTCCATTTATTTACTATCAAATTTTTGAAAAATGTTTCAAAATTAATTATCTCATTTCTTCCTTTTAATTCGGAAATTTCAATTTTTATTTATTATTGATAACTTGTCATAAAATATTTGAATTTTCTCAATCAAAAAATAAAATATAATAAGATTTCCCTTAATTCTTTATTTTCTTGATTTTATTTATATGTAAAATTAGAACTAGAATTATTATTTAGAAAAAAATCTCAAATTAGTATTTTTTTCAATCCTTACCCTTTTTTTTGAAAAAAAAAATGGATTTTCATTGATTTAAATTATTTCAAAATTCTAATTTCAATGAAAAAATTATATTTGAAAGGAATTTAAATCTCCTTTGATTGAAAACGCACAAAAAAAACAGGCCAAAGCGTTCTTTTGAACGAAAATAGATGTTAAAACGAAGGTAAGTGAATTAAAAAAACCTGTTATTATATTAATTTCTCACTTTTTATTAATTAAAAGTAAATAATCTGATAATTATCAATCTTTAAAAAGACTTTTTATATAATTGAAGCCCAATATCTTGAGTTTTAGCTTTCACATATCTTTTCTGTGATAGTTTTTAAAAAATTACAGTCAAGCTGAAAAATTAAATGGAGTATTTTTTTTAAAAAAAATAAAAAAAACATCCTATTTGCTTTAAAAAATGTTTTTTTTTATTCTTAGCCAGAAGCTTTTTGGGGGATATGCAAACTGAGGTTTCTTCCACCCAATCCCAAAAAACTGGGATTTTCCCATGAGAAACACTGACCAGTAAAGGACATGATCCAGTTGGTTTTTTTTCTGCTTAGGGAATCTCTTGCAGAAAATGCAAACAGTGATCTTTCATAACTTGGATGCGCGCAGTCCAAAAAAACAAACCCAGAAGCACATCTAGATGCAAGTTTAATTTACATGCGGCTGCACATTTGATGCCTTAGCTTCTATATCTGGAACCCAAAAACAGAAGATGAATCCCTGAACATGTGCTTTACAGTCAGCCTGCCTCCCGTGGTTTTTTTTGGCCATTGGACCACTCCCGTACCCTGTCCCGGTCTGTACCCCATGGGTCAACACCTCGGCCAACTTAGGCCCAACCCCCAAACCCTGTCCAAACACGGGAACAGGTGGGACCCACGGGAAGTTATTCTCCCCATTTTTTTTTCAACTCCCAAATCCCCAATCTCTTATGTTATTTTTTTACCTCATCCTCCTCTCTTCTTGACTCAGTTCCCCCTTTTTTTTTCTTAATTTTCTTCTTAACAATATTATTTCTTTTTTAACATTGTCCTCTCTTCTTGACTCAATTCTTTCCTCTTTTTTCAAATATTTTCTTCTTAAAAATATTCTTTTTTATTTTATAAGAAAAACAATTGAATAAAATATTATGGCTGATGATGCTATTTCAACTGCACCACCATCCAGAGCTTTGACCCCAAGTGACAATGACCCAACTTCACTCACTTCTAGCATGGAACCTCTCCAATCCATCAAGAAATCATGGGTATGGAATTATTTCTCCAATGTGGATGAAACCTATGTTGAATGTAATGTCATGAACCGTGGGGGTCAAGCTTGCAAGAAAAGGCTGAAGCAAGATTGAACTGGAAGTACAAAATCAATTACCCATCATCTCAAAGTTCTTCATTGCTTAAACAATCCAAAAAAACTGGCCCAAGCAATCTCCACTCAAACTTTGGATCAATTTATTCAACCTCATATTTCCAAGAGGGTGAGTGATCCAGATTGTTACTAAAAATCTCTCAACCAAACTAATTTTTTTAATTATCCCCTATCCTCAGAATTTCTGAAGACTGCAATAGTCTATTTCATTTGTGATTCCAATATTTCTCTCTCAATCACAGACTCACCATCCTTTTGATCACTCCTGGATCTTTGTAATCCCAACATCTTGAACATCCTAGGCTGGCGCACAGCAATCACCTCGCATTTGGCTGAGGTGTTCTTATTTCATCAAGAACACCTCCAAAGTACAATATTCTTGAAAACACACAAGGTATCCTTCACCACAGATGTTTGGACAAGCCCAAATGTTACTGCAGATTTCCTGGATGCAAACTGGAACCGCACCTCTGTCCTATTAGGCTTAAATGCCATTGAAGGTAAGCAAGTCATTCAAGTCAGTCAAAATTTTTAGCTTATTTCCTTTTTCATATTTGCTTCAGGCAATCATTTGGGTGTATCACTTGCAAATAACCTAATGAAGACACTTGAACTTTTCAAATTAGAACAACACATAATGTGTATTACGACCGACAACGCTTCATCTAATAACCGCATGGCTCAGAAGTTGGAAGAAACATCAGGTTCCTTCAATGCAGCCATGCAGCACATAGGTTTCATAGCTCATATAATACATTTGGCCACTTGTGATGGCTTAAATGCCTTTTCACTTGATCCAAGTAGCCCTGATAACAACATACCACCAGACGATTGGATCAACAATTGCATGTCCATAGAAACTCTGGTCAATTCTCCAGATGGAATGCACCTGAGGTACAACACCATCATATCACAAATTGCCAGGTTTGCTTCTTATCTCAACCAGAGCCCTCAGCAGAGGGATAAATTTATTACTACTGTCCGCCTTGTTTACGATGGTGCAACACCAACACATGCGACTTCGCTCCTTTTGCATGTCAGCACTCGTTGGAATTCAACTTATGATATGCTTGAGCGAGCACTCACATTGAAGGATGGTTACAACCAATTCACCTCCTCACCAGAAATGGACTCCTACAAATTAACCCCATTTGAATGGGAAAAGGTAGGAGTCATGGTGGATTTCTTGATGCCTCTCTATGAGGCCACTTTAATAATTTCTTCTTTGGCTTATCCTACAATCAATCATGCCTTGCCACTATATCTCTTACTAATTAAGCAACTCAAGGATGTAAGTAATTTCTTATTTTAATTGTTCATTGAATTTCATACACAGCTGATTCACATTCCTCTCACTTAGTCAACTAAACAATATGACGTGGGACCAATTGAGCCAGCATCAAAGGCGATGGTTGCAAAACTCTCCAAATACCTCAATTTTTTGATACTCAAGGTTCCAGCAATCTGTGCCACAATACTTGATCCATGAGTCAAAGTGAAGTTCTTCATGGCTCATGAAGAAACCTTGGTGGAGTTTGGGACTTCATCAAGGGCGCTTCTTAGGGTATTTGAGGAATAATCCCTCAAACGCTTTGAAATGCCAAATGAACCAGATAACCCCAGTGCCCCTCAAAAGCGAGTCCAACTATATGATGAATTGTATACCTCCTCAGGACCAGAGGGGCATACACTTGAGATTGAAATCCAACGTTTTTTTTTCAAACCACCTGAGGCCAAAGATACTGACATCCTGGCTTTTTGGAAGAGTCGAGGTAAAAATTTTCCAACTCTCAGAACTATTGAACGCAAATACTTGGCCATATCAGCAACCAGTGCCCCATCTGAGAGGGTTTTCTCAGGGGGCCTGAAAATCCTTAGTTATCAACGCGCAAGTCTATCTCCTATGCATGTGGAGCACTTAGCCTGTGTCAAGGACTGGGCCAGGACTTTTGGTCAACTCTATTCTGAAGTTTGATTCAAAATATTGTTCTTTTTTTTGCTTTTTTCATATTTTTGGTTGTCATTTTTTTGCTATTGTTATTTCTGAGTCAATAACACAAATACAAGCTACAACTATGAATGTCCCAGGTACCCTGAAGGGATAATGAATAAGCCCTGTTCCCCATTCCCTCCGGGAAGGGAATTCTTTTTCTCATTAATATTCATTCCCAGTGTCTGACAGGAAACTCCCAAATTTCTGGGTTTAGGAGGCAGGCTGACTTTACAGGCATGAAATATCTAGTAGACAAAAACTCTCAAAAACAACTTGAAAACAAATGAAAAAAAAATATAAAGTTTCACAATTTACATTTTCTGAAAATGGCCATAGTTGCCTGTAAATGAAATTTGCAGCAATGGGGTTCTACCCGCATCATCTGTATAAGCCAGTCACCATGCGCTGCTAAAAATTCCCTTAGAATTCCTGAAGGTAATAGGCGCAGGATTTTCCATAGAAACCAACAGTGCTCCTAGACGCAGTAAAAAAATAAAAATATAAGAGAAAAAAAATATTCATGTTTGTCCCTCCAGCTCCCAGAAATCCCAGTTATTCGGGGTACGATATCAAAAATATAAAGGAAACCTTGGGGTACAGGATACACCAAACCTTACCAGGAATTCCATGGGTGGCAGACTTTATGCCAGCATATTTTTGGAAAGTTTTAGTTTCAATTTATCCAAAAAAAAAAAACGCCAAATCCATACCAGTATTGGCATTGACTTAGAAAAAGTGAAGCATTAGTTGAGAAATGCCTTATTTTCATTTATTAATGATTACTTAATTAAAATATCAAAAAAAACATACTTATTATTTTCATTTATCAGAATTTATTTTTTTGATTGATTATTAATTTATATAAAGAGTATATATATATATAGATCAATATTCTTTCTTTTTTTTTTTGTAATTTTTATGAGTTATTAAATAATTAAATAATTTTAAAAACTAATAGCTTTTTTTGGAAAATAATTTGAATTTAATCTTATTCAAGTTATAATTATTATTATTATTTTGAAAAAAAAAAAAAACTCATAAAAAAAAGAATTTCAAAATAAAAATAAAAATAAATAAAAAAAAAAATTGAACCTTATTTTCAAATTTTCCTTTTATATAATTTCACAAAAAAGAAAGGTTTTAATAATCAATTTTTTCATTTTCATTTTTATTAAAAAGAAAAAAAAAATAAACTAACATAAAAAAATTTAATTTGAGACTATTATTTAATTCAATTCAATTCAATTCCTTCACCTACTTTTCTCTCTTTTATGAAAGCTTCTATATTATTTTATTTATTTATTTATTTATTTTGATATAATTACCGAAATTTCATAAATTAATACTAGACTTTAATAAATTGTAAAACTGAAAGAAATGAAATAAAATGAGTAAAAAAAAAAACACTTATTCAATTAGAAACTTCTTTTTTATTTTTGAGAAGAAAAAAATAAATATTATTAATTAATTTATATATTATATATATCAGAAAAATTAAAATAAAATTCATAATAAATAAAAAAAATAATAATGATAATCAATTTCAAAAGTTCTATGGATTTACTTCAACTTGATTCTATATGAAAATAATATATGATCAATTTCTTTGTACCCATTTTTTTTATATCTAATTATTAGAATTCTATCTGTAATTTATGGAGATTTTAATTAATATCACCAATGTACAACCCTTTCCCATTTCCGCACAATTGCCAAAAATCAGGAATTTTTAAAGTTTTAAAAATAAAAACTTTTAAAATTACTTCCAATAACATGGTTAGCCTTCTTTCGTTTATGCCATCAACTTGGCCTACTATCCATAGACTATGTTCCCAAAAGCCTACCTTTGATGGTACAATTAAAAAAGCCAATTACCTAATTTTGGCTTCTCTCATACAGGCCTTGTGGTCTAGTAGTATGATTCTCCCTTTGGGTACATGGCTGGGAGGGGTCTCGGGTTCAATTCCCGACGGGGCCCTTTGTTTTGGTCCCTTCCATGTATAACATTTTGGCCATGTTGGGTTAAACCTCCTATGCTGAAGGACTTCCTGATGGCCTTTTTTTATTTTAAAAGAATTATTGTTTTTTCCTTTTTTTTCCTCTTAAATATATATATATATAAAGAAACAAACTTCTAAAAACGTCATATAAAAACAATAAGAATATATACATGAATAAAGAAATTTCTAAAAAAAGAATTGAAATTTGTATGTCTTTTTTCTGTGATTTTTTTTTTCGCAAGTCACCACGCCAACTTGATTAACAAAAAGTTTCCTGATGAAGCAGAATTCTCAATACCTGTTATTATAAAGCACATGATAAAGGCTGAAATTATTGAAACATAAAAGTTGAATTGAGCTTAAAAAGTTTGCCACTTTCGAGTTGACCTGGACTATCATTGCTTACAAACTTCGAGGAAAATGAATAAATTAGGTTTTGTTGAATTGGCAGTTTTCCATTTTTTCTGCAGTTTGAAGTTGTATAGTAGTTTTTTTAAAAAAATGAGACATTCGATTGTTTTCTGACTGTTTTTATTCTTATGAAGCGAAATGCTGAGGCTAACCTTTTTGTCAAGAAAAGGTGGTTCAGTACGTGCACAAGTCACAGATAATCCAATGGTGCTACAGCTTATTAGCTTTGGGATTGCAAGTCCAGTATAAATGTACTCAACAAATCTGTACGATAAAGCTTAGCAATATACCTGTATGCGTTGGATTATGAAGAAACTGTCCAATAACAAGACTATGTGTCAAATGAGATAACCTTCAATGGGTAATAATTTTGTTCGTTTTTTGATTCATAGAGGGTTCAAGTGAAAAAATCAGCCTAATTTTCCAAAGTTCCAATTTATTTATTTCTAAAAAAGGGATTCAAATGAATATGAATATACAATGTGAGTTGATTGTTCTGCTTTGAAAAGGAAATTTTGCAATTGGCTTATTAATCTATCTAAGTTTGGTATCATAAAATAAACCACTTAAACCGTATCTAACTAAAAATCCAATTAAACTACAGAAAGTTTGAACTATGAGTAAAGAAATTGTTAGCTGATCCTCTCTCATCTCGCCAAACCAAACAAGTATTAAATTTAATAGGGTTAAGTTTGAGCAAGCCATGATTGCACCTTCTCGATTTTCTTCAATCTGGAGTAATTTCAATTTTGACATCAGTTTCAATCCCCGATGGACTTGCTTGCTAGGTTTTTCTAAAAACTTGACCATTGAGGGTTTTAATTTGTCAGATTTTGGGTCCCTCGCTGGTAGTCGATGCCTTGGGATTGGAATGATACCAAACAATTGTGGGCAAGAGTAAAGAAAATTAAATATTTGAGGAATAAAGAAAAGCAATAAAGTTTTTGAAAAGTGTCCTAGGATTCCAACAACTGCAAAAGCCATACCCGCGAAATAACAAAATGTATCACCAACAAAACTCTTTGCCGGATACCTATGAGCGTTGGAAGGGGAAATATAAAAAAACAAAAGAAAAGAAAATGTCTCAATGACAAAAAAGCCTTAAGAGAATAAACCCACTTTTGCCAGAGTTAGGGTAAGAAAATTCAAAGACTGACCAGTTAAATTTTAATAATGCCAACATTACCCCCAATAATGGCATCATTAAATAAATTGAGAAAAGATGTCGATCTTCAAGCTGTTTAGAGCCATAAGCCATTCCAAACGATAGTTGACGATCAATGCCAAACTCTATAAGGTCAAGATGGATGTAGAGCAAATCATTACAGATGATCGATAGACAAATAACAATTGATTGTCCGACTTCTACTCCATTAATACCCGCTAAGATATTGATACTATTGGTACAAAAAGTTGAAAGCATCGACATATAAACGTAGTACAAGGGACCTGAATAAATGGAGAATTGGTTAAAAGACCTAGAGGGCATTTTGCTTGAAAGATCTGGAGTCAATACCTATACTAATCAATCCATTCGTGTGCTCGACACCCATCAAGGCTCGAAGACCAAAGATATGAGGAACAATGATATCAGTGCTACCCAGCGACCCAGCATAAGCGGTTAATAGGGGTACAGAGGCAATGACTGAAGTAATAAAAAGTGGACCATCCCCGCGAAAAGAACAATGATAATTAGATAATAAATGAGATAGCTGTTGAATGAAGACAAATTGAGCTCACTGGGTATGGGTAGCTTGAATCTCCAGCGTATATCAAACACATCATCCAAAAATCCCAAGAAGACAGCTGAGAGAAGGGAGAGAATGCTAGCAAGGTTAGCACATAGGCTAGCATGTGGAAAAGGCTGGCGAATGGGCGAAAACAAGTCGACTTGAGGATTGTTTGGACTCGAAAAGGCCGTCGAACCAGGCAAGAATGATTCGGGTAAGAAGTGCGTATAGTAAGGCAGAGGTACGAAGAGACAGAGGGCGAGCACGTAGATAGAGCCGGCTATTAGTCCGGTTGACTCGGGTCTGTGCTGCTTATTAATAAATTAGCATGATGTCGTTACTTGTTATTTCCTGCACTTTGGATGACAAGAAATCCACCAAATGATTTTTAAAGAGAAAATTTAAGAGGAAAAGTACTCACATGAATTGAAGATCTGCTGACTTGGCAGAGTGGTCCTTGAGGTTTCTAATCTGATGAGACTTTGATTGATCCGATTTACTTGCCGGTGATGCTGACTGGGGCCATCCGCCTCCACCGATTGAATCGCCCTTGAGCAGATCCTTTCCCTTGAGACCAGCCGAGATGAGTATGGTTGATAATCTTGGGATGAGTGAGCTTGTGAGTGAATAAGCGGCGACGGAGAAGGCGAAAGAGGCGAGGAGGGTGATGGCGGACATCTTGAGGATTGGAGTGGATTAAATTTCGCGACGGTCAACAGCACAGCGGAAAGTGTCGAGGCGGTTCTTAGCAGAGCGCCAGTGAGCTTGATCAGCACTAGCAACTAATTAATCCATAAATTGGAAAAATTTGACATGAAATCTATAAAAATTGACGTAAAACTCATAAAAATTGAAATTAAATAACAATCTCATCTTTTGAAATACGAAAATTTAGCTTATAATTGTTTTTAACAATACCAATAGTTACTAAAAATGATGAATTTAATGAACAAATTAAACTATTTAATCTGGTCTCATTTAATGGAAAGTTAAGAAAATTCAAATTCTTTTTGGATCTTTAAGTAGGTAAAATTTTCTATTTGATTATTGAGGATATAGGTAACCTCAAACGTGATCTGTGGTTTTTCATTGACTTGGGGTTACACATTGAAATTGCTTTGATGAAATTCTCTACAAGATTTCAAAAATCACCTATTAAAGTTAATAATAGTATAAAATTTCAATACTCATAATCTTGAATTCTGGTAAAATTAATTGAGTATTTTCTCCTAAATCAAAGTATTATTTCCTTGGGAAAGAAGAAGATGAAAATCAAAAGAATTTAGACAAAAAGAAATATTTAATATTAATTTTTTAGCCTTTAAGGGAAAGAAAGAATTGAAAGTGATATATACAGTACACTAAAAGATGAGGAAAGATGAAATAATAAATATTCATATAATTAAACTAAATCCAAAAATAAATAAATACAAAGCTATATTAATAAAGTGGAGATAAGGCTCTCAGGAAAAATAGAACTAATTATATGCAAATTATTTAGATTGGAGACTCAGGGGAGTAATTATTAGGAGGAGTCAGTCTTTGACTGATTTGTTGAAAATCAGAATTCTGATATGCATGAAAAAACGCCATAGGAAACATCAAAATCCGGCAGGGTTCACCCGTTACGAATTTCTATGGTGGAATCAAAACCAAAAGGTGGTGGGTGATGAGTGAAGGCAAGAAGTGAAGAAACCTCAGAAAACAGAAGCGAGCAGAAAGGTTTTGGGGGGCACTCCACCCACCTGTATGGCCCTGTGATACCTGCGAATTCAGCATGCCTGATTTGAATATCCGGCTTCCAGATTTGCAAGTGTCACAGGTAGGGTGGTTGGCGACACTTAAAAGATGGGTGGCGCACACTGGCACACAAAAACACCCCAGATTTCTCGCCAATGGGTGGCGCCCATGGCAACATTTCAAGGGGCAAACAAAAGGCGCTATTGATTTCTTTGGATAACACAAGCAAACACATTTTTAATATACAATATTTGAACAATTAGAAAATTAGAAAGCAAACCCTACCAGTGCAATACTTATTGCACTTCCCTGTTTTTGGAGAAAACTTGGGCTGGATCCCATTCTCCCTGATCATGATGAGGATTGATTGTATCATCTACATTTACCTCATTGCCTGCAGTGGATTGTTCCCACAGGTCAAATTCCAATAAGGTTTCCATGAAGGCATCTTGCCTTGAAGGGAGAGGGTCCTCCTCAAACCCAAAGACACCTTCTTCAAATCTTCCAGGTCACCAGTGGTATCAAATGCATCATATCCAGTCATCTGATTGTACTCAGTGGCTGAACTAAAGGGGTCACTCCTTTTTGAGCTTTGAGTTTGTTGCTTGTTACAAGAGTTTTGAGAATGGATAATTCCAGGTTTTATTTGGCGCATCATTTTCAGCACCAATGGACACATTGCCTTTTGTGATTTTGTTTTAATTGCTGAAATCATTGAAAATAGCCCCTCAACACCAGCTGCATGTGGAAAAATTTCTCCCACTTTGATTGTTAATTTCTTCAGGGCTTGCATTTGGATGCAGTCTGGTACTCTCATCCAATAGTCCAGAAGTCTCATATCTGATTTATTACCTAAAAGGAAATTATAATATCAGTAACCTATTTAAAACTATACAAACTAAAAATTACTCACCTGTGATTATGGTATTGTATGGATAATGTTCATTATAAAAATGTAAGACTTGAGTTGATATCATTTTGGCATTACCCAATAGAAATTTTGTGAGCCTTGAGGTATAATTTACATACCCAAATAGGCCACAAATATCTTTAAAAATAAATTTTGAGCTATGCATAACCCATAAGTCATGCATATATTCAAAATTCATCTTTTTTTATATCAGAAAAGATGAATAACTTTTTTTTGAGTAAGTAAGTCCATGGATTTAAGACCAGATTTGGATTCTACACAGAAATTCACCTAGGGTAACTACATAGAGTGAATAAGCTTAAATTAACTCTAAGAGGTGGTAATATGGAAAATACTTCAATACCACATAAAATAATTGTGAAAATTTTTGTTTTTCTCAATTTCACGCCAAAAAATGGGAATGTGAGAGATCCCATGTTACAAATACACTAAGAATAGTGTTATGCATGTTTTTAGCACTTAACTTTATGGTATTCTTACATAAAATCTTGGTACACCCATAGTGGATATCAGTCTTAAGCCTGAATTTCTATTTTTGACATGAAAATAGCTAAGGGGGACAAAAGACATCAAAGAGAGCCAGGGTACCCAACTTCTGAGGCCTCTGAGGAATGGAAAGCTCTAAAGCTTAGATCCATGGCTGATCTTGGCCCAATTAGTATACTCAAACCTTTTGGGAACTTGGTTACCAAGTTAAAATCTCATTAAATCATACAAAAATAGCAAATAAGCTGCTATTTTGATGTTCCAAGGAGGTAAAGAGTAACTTAGACTCCTATAACCATGTCAATTATTAATGATTTTCCATGGATAAACCCCAAAATAGTAATTAAAACCCTTTTTGGACTAATATTCATTGATTTACCTTATAGCAACATGCAATATAGTATTATTTGCAATTCTACATAGAAATGAGGTAAAAACTTTAAAAATTCATTAAAAATACAACTTTTAATTAATCTTTCTGAAACTTTAAGGACCAATTGAGAAAAGTATAATTCATATAAAAACCAAAAAAGAATCATACTTTTATAAGTAAAATCAAAAGTTTTACTTACAGTCCATTTTTGATGATTTCATGTGAAACATTGAATCTTCAAAATTTCACAGAAAATACACTCTGTTATGAAAATTCCAATAACATTGATAACTTTGAGGAATCAATGATTATTTTTAAATAAAATAATATTTAAATTTGTTACTCCTTTTATTCTTAACCATGAATGGGTAGGTAGTCACCTAAAAACATTAATTAAGTAATTATGATAATCTTACATGACAACAGATGATGAAATCAATAATACAAAAGGTTTTATTGTTTTCTCACTCACTGGTTTTTCAGTTTGCTCCATGGAATGCCTCTGTGAGCTGTTGTCAACTTAAAAGAGGCCTCCTCTTGCTATTTTTTCCAAAATCATCACATTATTCAATTATACCATTATTACCAACAAGTAAGTATTATTTAATCTTTTCTTAGATGTTTTATTCTTTCAGAATCAATCAGAAAGACATAAAATCATAGAAATCAACTATCTATTGTTGTAATAATGTTATAAATCAAATTTGATCCTTTAAATCCACAATGATCCATCAAATTTCTCTACTATTATAATTCAATAAGTTCTTTGGAATATTAGTGAGTGTTTTGTCTTAATTCTTAAAGTTTTTCTGTAGTAATTGTTTTCTTTAAGAATTATATTTGTAATTATTCTTGCAAAAGATAATTATATATTAAAATAATTTTATTATTTTAATAAAGAAGTTTTTTTATTAAATACTTCTTGTAATTGATTCTTATAGGCAATTACTGCTTAATGTTATAATCTCTAGTAGTGTATAACAAGTAATAGAAAAAATTAATTACTTAATTATTTAATTGTGGTTATAATAATTTTTATTATTATATTTCATAAGAACAGTCATAGTACCGTTGATTAATAGTAATAGTATCAACAGTTTAATAGACACATCTTACAAATTTCCAGTCTTTGGTCAGTTGCAGGATCATCATTGTTATGTTGTCCAAGGAGTTCTTGGGTGAAACAGCTATCCTGTAGTACAATGCTAGTAAGAAAAAGGCAAAAGTGTACAAAAAATTATTGATGGCTCTTTCTCATTGATGTAAAATGTTTATACAGTGCTGCCTGAATGGCTCATATTGTTGATAAACATCAATTTATTTGGCTTCAAGATGTATTGCTATGAGCTTCTTCCAGATATCTGAAAGGCAGGTTTTTGAATGTTATAGTCATGAAAGACTATCAAAAACTGGCTTGAGTAAGGAAAAAAGTACCTGATTTTAAGTGAAGTGATCACAATTTTGTATGATATTGACAACTGCTTTTGTTATGGCTAATGTATCAACTGCCAGATTGTTACTCATTGATAGGCACTTTTTAAAGACTTCTTAATGCTGTTGGTCACCAAGGAAGACCTTGGCCATGGAATACCACTGCATTTCACATAAGCTAGACAAGCCATGTTGCACATTGTCTTCTTTGGCCCAGAGGTGGAGTTGTTCACTCAAAAAGATTGACAAGTGATCAATCATTATTGACAGTATTGGCTATTGATGGGTGTGATATAATATTCTTGGTAACAAGATTTAGAATATGTAATATAAAATATATTTCATTTATGTGGGAGAATTATTTTTTAAATAGGGAATGTTTGAGAAAGTTTGAAACATGTTATTTCCATGTGTTACATTTACAAAAAAAATTAAAAAAACCACCTCAAATTTTACCATTACTGAAGGTGAATCAGTGACCACTGCTGAAATATTTCCAGGAAGAAAATTCTTTTTGTTAAATACTTTCTTAAGGGATTTTAGAATGTTATTGGATGTATTCTGAATGAAATTGAGGTCTAGTATTTCTAAACATCTCTTGGAATTGCTGCCCACATAAGAGTAGCATGGTGTAAATGCAATTGCTAGATACATCAGTCCAACAATCCAGAGATAGAGTAAGATTATATTAATTAATCAAGTTGCTCATGATTGAGAGCTCATGCTTTTAATGCATCTGGGGTAGGATTTTATTTGAGATTTTGAATCAATTGAGTAAATTAAATGGTGATTGAACTATTCCCTCTTGGAACTGTTGGAAGAAGGGGTTCTCAAAAAATTGAAATGGGATGTTTGAATTAATAAGGGCCTTGAGTATTAGTTCATTTAAGTGGGAATTTTTTTCTTTTAAAATTGGTTGGAAGGATTAGGAAGCAGAAGAAACTTCTGAATGTGACCTCTTTCTTGGTATGGTAAGTTTGAGAGACAGTATTTGTGAGCATGTGCCACTTACAATTTTTGAGTAAACATAATTGTCAATGTCCATGACTTCAATTTCTGAGCCAGATTGTATTGAGCTATTCAGTACAGATTGAAGGTAATTTGACTTATGAGTGAATGAAATTGATTGGAAGCTGTCTTTGATATGCACCAGGAGATGGTGATTTCTTGCTTGAGAAAATATCTTCTGGAAATGCATACATTTTTCTTTATGTTGCCAATAATATTTATGAGAAAAATCTTGTGAAATCAAGAAACCAGTCTATCAAGGACCATGATAAGACAAAGGATTTATCTGAAAGGTATGGACTTCATTAATAAGTAATGGGATCAGAAAGGAATAGCAATGAGAAATAAAATATGAAATGATGAGAAATAAAGGTGCAACGAGAAGGAATACATATGAATATCTTTTTAAAACATAAAATAAAATGAAGGGTCATAAAAAAAGAGATATAAAATGGGTACAAAGTGGAGAAAAAAACCAGAAATATCTATTTGATCCACAGCAAAACCTGTTCCCTCTTCCCAAACCTAATCTGGGTATGGTGGAGAGAGGTTAGGGTACAGGCACACAAGTGGGCACCTCTCCAACCACCCTAGTCACAGGACCAAATAAGTCAAAGACTGTATCCTCCTATTATATGTATTTCACTAGCTGTTGAGCTTAAAGCTATGGGAAAGATCAGTTATGGGTGCCACTTCAGGAAAGACTTATTGGAGATTTTTCAATAGTTAGGTATTGAGTTCTTTTAAGAGCTCAGATATCAGAGAGTTAGAAATTACTCTTGGTTGTGCTGCTTGTGGATAAAATTCCTTTAAATAGCAGAGGATGGAGAAAGGATCAAAAGCAGATTCCAGAAACAAGCTTGAATTAGTTTACAATGTGTGACATCTCTATGCACAGTTGTAGGCTAACAAAAGTTTGTTATTGTCAGCATAGCATTTGTACTGAGCTATTACACCACCTACCAACAATAGTTGTTCTTTTGCTTGTTGAACTTGAGGGCCAGAAAGTCTTTTTGTTAAAAAAATTGCTTTTTTACTCTTATCTGATACACAATTTACCTTTATTTTGTTTTCACAAATAATATTGTTAACAAAAAAATAAGCATGGTTTAGGTTTCTTGTCTTCTTTTCTTGACAGAGCATCTGCAGAGGTACCTACTTCTTCTTCATTGTCACAGAAGATGGCTTTTGTAAAGATTTATGTTAGGGAAATTAATTGTTGTATTGCTTGAAGAAAGAATTTTGTTGATTCAGACAGGGAAATATATTCATCTGAAACAGTTGATAATGCCACAACCAACTTTTTCTTTGATCCCAAGTAAATAGAGCAAGTTCCTAATTTTATAATAAACCCTGATTTTGAGAGCTTGAGTGATCCAACCCCACCCTGTGTCAGTCCAAAGATCAAGGGATAGAGAAATTGGTTTAGGAGAGAGGACAAAAGACTGAGTTTTGAGGAGATATCCCATCAGGTGATAAAGTATTTGCCACTGCTTTTACAATGGGAATGCAGAATACCTTGCAAGTGTGTTTACTTCAAAAGCTAAATACAATCTGCTACCAGAAAAAAAATAAGAAAGCAAACCTAAAATTGAGCGGTGTAACATTGGATCTATTCCTTTATCAGTATTAGGTAAACTTTCATTTGAATAAAATGGTGGAAGTGGGGAATCATGCTTTAAGATGGGACTTTGATAAGCCTTAAGGATGCCTTCAACCAACATTGGCTGTGAGAGCCATATGGTACTTTCTGAAAAGTCAATTTTGATACCTACAATCTTGTTGAAATTATTTTTCCATTTGATTTCAAGAAGCCCTTCTAGGGTATTATGAAATTTATCTAGACAGGTTTTTCAGTTTGAAGTGATAAAACCATCATCAACATGAATACAAATAGCCATTATGATTTCCACCTTCTTGAAAATGTAAAATGACTTTTAAGCCTCACTTTCTGTAAATCCCAGTTTGTTGACCAATTTTGAAAGGAGCAACCACCAGAAATGTCCAGCTTGGCTTGTTACTTATAGTGCCTTTTTTAATTTAAGAATTTTTCGTTAAAAGAAGTCATTTACTTCTGTTGGTGAGGAAACAAAGACTTATTTGTCAATAGGGCTGTGTAAATACGCTCCACTGACATTAAAGGATGCAATAGCCCATCAATTGAAGATGGAAACAGAAAATAATAGACTGAGAGACATGAGGGATGCTGTTGGTGTATATGTCCCACCAAAATATATACCTGACCTTTGTTAATCTCCTTGTGCACAGAATCTTGATTTTTACTTGATTATGTTACAATAAGCATCTATTTTTGAGTCAAAGAACCATTAATTCCCAATAGATTTCATTATTGGTGTACATTCTATCACATCATAAACACCAAGTCCCAGTTTATCTATTTTTGAAAAACATGCATGAAGCCATTTATTGGCTTCTAAAGAGCGCATGGCTGAATGAAAGTCACAAGGAATTTTGATATCTGGAAATATAGGAAAAGCGTTAATTGATTCTTCCTGATTATGGTAGCTTCACCAAGTTTCATGCTTAATGCACCAATAACAGGTTTTTCAGTGTCCTTTGTTGGAGGATCAGTGAATTTGGGAAATATGACACTGGCTTATCGAATCGTTTTTTTGTTCTCAATATCCCACAATAACCATCCAGCTGAGCCTGGAAGTATATTCAAGATTTTAAACTCCACTGTTTGTGAGTGTAGTTTTGAAACTTGGTGACTGTGTGAAATATGAAATAGAGAAACAAGAAATCCTTCACATCATCAGTTCTTAGTGCTTTGGGAAATTTTCCACACTGAACATGTATTCAAGAAAACCACTTGTTTAAGATAAATTAGAATTCAGAGCAAATTTGCATAGAGGCCAAGAAAGAATATGTTGTGACATGATCCCTCGGTGTTAAAATGTATTTGAAACCATCCATGTCTGTTAAATTGGACCCAGAACATCAGAAACTATTAGTTCAAGCCGATCTTTTTTTGGAATCTCTGTACAGAATACTGCTTGTAAATGTGTAATTTAAACATTTGCACAAGTTTCACAGAAGGATGGTGACCAAGTTTTGATGTCAAAGTATTTTACATTTTTTCTAAGAAGGCCTTAGATGACTTGTCAGAGGAATGTCCTAGACAATGGTTCTATTGGAAAGAGGTAAGGGATCTGTTCATACTATTGGTCATATTCAAGTTCATCAAAAATTCATGTTTTGGTAAGGACATATTACAAATACACCACCCATTATTCTCAAAAAAAACTGTGATGATGGTTTCCGGCAGATATAAATACATAGATAATCCTTCAAAAACAGGAAAAATACTGGGGAAAACAAGATGATCAAGCGAAAAAATGGTACAAGATATGGCATCATTGAATGGAACATAATTAATAAGAAGAAAACCATTTGAAACCAGACTTTTAATTGTGGCTACCTGTGATACAGTGATTTTAATTTTTAAATTATCAAGGATAATGTAAAAAGGAACAGAGGCCTCAGTTTTGATAAAAAAATTTCAAGAACCTGTCAGGTCTGTTGATGAACCACCGTCTGTGAGGACCCAATGAGAAGAGTCTTCCTTGACAAACTCTCTCGGTTTCTTGTGAAAAACGTGAAGGTCCCAGCATAGAAAAACACTGTTCAGGTGTTTTAGAATGGAAAAAAGGAGTAGTCCTTAATCCAATTGAATAACAATGGTTAAAAGGACAGTCTGACTTCCAGTGGCCAACTTCACCGCACTTGTGACAGTGAGGTCCATATCTTTCCATCAAATGATCAGGAGGGCATTGTGGGGTAGCAATATCTGGAGGCGGATGGCGGGATTGATTCATTGGAATAACAGGGAAAGGCAATATTTTACTAAAGTAATTAAAAAGGGGGCTGGGTTGTTTACCTGAAGAATGCTCCACTTTAATTGCCAAATGTGATAGGACCTGTGCAAAAAATGAAGCCAAAGGATTATCTTTTCAAGATGCAATGAGGGAAGAGGAGATAAGTTGATCAAATTTCTCAGGTGCCACCAATGGTGGTGAGGGGAATGTGGATTGTAGGAATAAACACTACAATTAATCTTCATTAATGTTGATTTTTTGTTTTAGAGAAAAGATTCTACACCATTGAGTGATGTGAGAATTGATGGAAGCATGGATATCAAGAGAGGAAGAAATAATATAGCTGGAACGATCAAAAGTTAACAAAAGTTTCTGGAAGCAATCGTTAGCATAAAAACACAATTGAATTTCCTTGAAAAGTGCCAAGGCATCCAGTGGCAAAGTAGGCACACCCAAAGTTAAAACAAAATCACAAGGAAGGGTAGAAGACAAGAAATTAATGATAAGTTGATGATACCTTGAGCTAAGGGATGACAAGAATGAAACTTTATCTTCAATATGCATGTCACACATATATAAATGAAAAATGATTGTTAATATCATTGAGGTAGGTGTTGAGATTTGAGCAATAATCAAGAAGAGTGATACAGTGAGATACAAATTTCTGAGGGTCTCCAACAAACTTGTTGTAAGCAGCTGACGAAGAGATAGGATGATGTGGTGGTGGAATATTTTGAGAAGAAGGGATGCAATTTCAGTCACATGATCCAATTGCATTTTTGACATTTGTTGACTAAGGTTCTCAAGAATTAATGTAATCTCATCGGCTGACTCTGAGAGAGGATCATTTTCTTCTACAGGAAAGGAAGTACAGGGTGGCATTTCTTAAAATGAGGTATCTCAAAACGGCTTCAAGAAATTGGCCCAGAAAAGGAGACAAGGCTTTTAACCTTTTGAGAGCTCAGAGATGAGAGAGTTAGAAATTTCTCTTGGTCGTTCTTCTTTTGGATAAAATTCCTCTCAATGGTAGAGGATCTTTAATTACCTGTTAAGAGTTCAGAGATCAGGGAGTTAGAAATCGCTCTTGGTCATGCTGTTCATGGATAGAATTTCTCTCAATGGTAGAGGATGAAGAAAAGATCACAAGAAGATGCCAGGAACAAGCTTGAACTAGCTTACAACATGTGAAACCTTTGTGCACAGCTATAGGTTAACTAAATCTTGTTATTGTCAGCGTAAAATTTGTCTAAAGTTATTACAAGCTTGAAGAGTGGTAATATAAAAACTTACAGAATTTTCATGAGATTGGTCAATAATCTACAGCATCTGTGTTAAAGTATAAACATAAAACTAAAGTATATGATAATACACAAAACATAAAGGCTTGTAAATACTATTCAAATTCAACTTAGATCAAATTTGTCTTCCCCTTTAGGGCAGTTTTTTTTGTTAATTTCTACTTCTCACAATTAATTTTTGTTATATTATAATCAGGTTATGGATCATTGTTACCACTGCACCCAATAAAATATAAAATTAATTGAAACATGGCCACCAGATCCGGCAAATCATATAAAATGTCAGAAAAGAGATTTGATTTCGATGACCAGAGCGCAGCCTTAGTTAGCTCAGCTAGCGAGTCAGGTGCCTAATTCAGATCCAAGAACTGGATTCTTGGGCACATTACCATCTCAGACCCTAGTTTCCATTCCTCCACTTCTATAAATGGAGATATTGGGCTCAAGATTTCCCAAGAAAAAAGAAGGGATTTCCAGAAATTGAGGAAACGGGAAAAAATAACCCAAAAAGCCCCCCAAAGAAGTAAGCAACTTTCTCTTATCCATGCATTTATTAGCTAGAAGTGGAGAACAAAGACCTGTTTCTAGCCAAAATTCAAGAGTCCTCAGGAGATGAAGCGTTATTACTTCTTGATTTGGGTGCAACATGTCATTTCACCAGTCATATTAATCTTTTTGAAGATTATGAAAAATATGAAATGTTCTTATCCGTTGCATCAGAAAAATGTCATCAAATAGTAGGGAAGGGTATAATAAATTTGGTCTTCCAATCTGGTAAGCTCCAATTAAATGAAGTATTATACTGCCCGGCAATACCTAGTACAGTACTTCCACTCGGAAGGTTTATGAAAAATGATGGCGATAAAATATTTAGAAGGGGGTTTGCAAATTTAAACAGAATAATCTTATTTATTATAGTAGTATATAGGGTAACCAATGGTATCTACTTCTGAATAGTCATATATATTTTGATGAAATATCAGAATATAACCAAGATTTATCCCACCTGTTGCATTGTAGACACCCGCATGTTTTTCTCAGGACTGTAAGACAAATGAAATGTCTTGATTGTGCCAAAGACTTACCCCCTCAACCAATTACTTTTGATTTTAACATATTTAGACCATGTTCATTAGCCAAAAGTAAACAAGTACCACTTGACAAACCTTCCTGGAAAATTTTCAGAGATCCAGGTGATTTTATAGTCGCCAACCTGATGGAAACCTTTCCCTTATATTTTGATAAAAGGTTTTATGCAATAATTATTCCACACCATTTTTCTTCACTTGCAGATTTATATTCCCTAAAGAAAAAGTTAGAAGCAGCTTATATAGTTCTTGAGTGGAGAAATAAATTTAGAAATTTAACCAACTACAAAGTGAAAGGCCTCAGAAAAGATGATGGTGGTGAGTTTACATACAGATAATTAAGTGAGTAACTGAAGGCTAAGGGAATATTTCATGAGATGACTATTCCCTATGAAAATGATCAAGCTGGAAAGATAAAGAAAACAAAGAGGACAATAGAAGAAGCGGCAAGGTCAATGCTGATAGACGAAAATCTCCAACCAGAATTATGGACTTATGCCTTTACACACGCAATACGGGTATTTAATTGAGTGCTCCATGGCTGAGTGACTAAGACACCATATGAAACAGTCAGCATGAGCAAAGTGGCTACACCTGACTGCAGGTATTCCATTTGGAATGTGACATAGTATATAGATTGGACTCAGGTAGGAGCTGGGACAGAAGTTGGATTTAGAAAAAGCAGTTTTGGAAGAACTTCAAGCCACAACGGTTCAATTAAATTGGCTTGATATCAGTGTTTGCTATGAATTTTCAAAGCTGAATAATTTAAGAATACATGAAAAAGTTAAGTTCTATCATTTCCCTTTTTTTCAATTTTTTTATTTCAGATTCTTTCATGAAAAAAAATTCAAAACTTGAATTCTTTCTTATATATTTTTACATTAATTATACAGCTTCAATATGAATAATCTCTAGATCTTGTATGTCTGAATATACAGATAAATGATCCTGAACCTTGGTCCCTTGTAGTTCATAATAAGCTTTTATCAATGAGAAATTTCTCAATTACTGAAGGACTTTTTTGTAAATATATACTACAAAAGAAATACCCTGCAATAAAATAATTCTCTCTTAAGAAAATTCATACCCATTGAGACACTATACCAAGTAATATGATTCTGTTATCAACTAAGGTTTTATTTCATATTGAAGAAAATAATGAATGTTAACGTCAAAAATTCATTTTGAGGGAATGCTCACCAAGATGAAGTGCATAATGAGTGAGATTAACTAGTATTCAGGACCATAAGTGGCTGTAGAGGAGGGATTCTCACTTATATTTAGAATAAATTAACATGTAAATTGAAATATTTGTATTGATATCTCCAATGAAGATATTTTCATTTTACAAGAACAATGTTTGAATTGGAAATAATAATGATATTCATGAAGGAAGTATGGATTGATAACTGCATAGTTGATTCTCACAAGAAGCTAGAATATTAAGTGCCTTGATTTTTTGGCCCATTAAATCTTTTTCTTTCTGAATAAAACATAATATATAATCATATATATCCCTTATGATTTCAGCCACTTGATATAGCTTGTTATCTGAAAATTTGAAAAATTAATATGATATTTTAAAGAATTCTTGATATTGTGAATTTTTATTTCATGAAGCTTGGAGGGAATCAATATCAATAAGCTTAATGCAGCTAAAAAACTAATATCTATACAGCCTATATAGAGTCAATGAACATATATGTTTCAATTTTAAGAAGAGGGTAAGTTGATTTTATTCAATAATCAGCTTATTTCAATATATTTGTATTGAAATGCTTTCTATGTATTGTTTTGTTGAATCATTTTGGTTCTATTTTATAGCCATTTTCCCTTTTTTCAAGTTGATTTAGTTTGAATCCCTTATTTAATTATTAGGATTTATGACGAGCCCTCCATGTTTTAAAAAATTGAAACTTAAATCTACACTGAATGGATTGGAAACTCAGCTATTTTAAAAGTGATTTTGTTATTTTATAATGGATAAAAATTAGAAAAACTAAGCTTTCAAAATTAATTGAGGAAGTTCTTTCAGAATTTCACAAAATTAAGTTTCTCTAAAAGATATTTGGGATATGTTGGTGTATTTTTACTAACCATTTAAGGATCACTAGTGTTCAAATCAAGGATCTATTTCTGGAAGTATTGACTATGAAACAATAAGTGAATATTACTAATATTTCACTTAATGTACCATCAATGTCCTTATGAAATTAATAAATAAGATAAAGAATAACTATATTAATGAATAATTAAAATAATTATGGCATAAAATAATTATATTATTAAATAAATATAATAACATATTTAAAATAAATATATTAATATATTAAAAGCTATTTATTATTGTTAAAAGCAAATAATAACTGTGTAAAATAATTTTTTTTAATAATTAAAACAATTGATCACAATAATATTACTAATATTAAATTTATGTATTAATATAAATACTATGTATACTAATAGAGAAATTCTTATAAAAGGAGAAATAACCTACTTTTGACACTTGATATAATAATTTTGAGAGATTTTATGCCAAATAATATAAATACAACTTATTAAAATTGTATTTACAAGAAAAATTATAAGAAATTACAAATATTCTTATTTTTACTTGAAATAGAGATTTATAGAGAAATTTTAACAAAAAAAATTAAGAATTGATGTAATAATGTCAAAGTTGATGATTAAAATGAAGATGAACTTTGTTCTTTTAGTATATAGTAGTTTTATATAAAAAGAAGAAAGCTTTTACCTTTGTTTTAATAGCTTTAATGTTTTTGTTGCATCTGAGGGGGAAGTAGAGTAAAAAGACCTCTATTTATGGTAAATTACTCCTTTTTAGATTCCAGAAGGCTTCTAGCAGACGGGTACTGATGGTATTCACTGGAATTGATCATAATTTCAAGGTTTTGTGATGATTACATCATAATTAAACCATCTTATCTCATTATTATGCCATTATTTGGAGTTGTCACTATAACTCTAAGCTTGATGATGTCATAGGCTTGGAATAAGCCTAAGCTTTGTGGATATTATTAGTATTAATCATAATCTAATAGTATTCACCAGCTTTATCACCTATATAACTGTTAAAATTAAAATAAGATTACAGTGAGGGATCATAAATGATCAATTTTAAGCATAAAATTTGATCATTAATAACTTCCAATTTATACAGGCTAAATCCATTAAGAGAGTGAATTCTGATAGCTTGAAATTTCTTCATTAAATTTTCTAGAGAATCTCATCCAATAATAAAAACTCTATTTTTTGATGATTTTTCTTGTATCTCATCTTTTCTGTCAAACTTCAAACCATGATTTCAGGGGGTTTTACCTTGAAAATTATGATGAAAAATACATCATTCTTCACATATGAGCTAGTAGAGCTTGAATATACACTTTATTATAAGTTTGTACCACTTTCATAACAAAGTGGCCAACAACTCTAGCAATTTTGTTCAATAAACCCTTTCAAGTTATAACCTTGTTTATAGCTTTTCAAATGAGGTTCATATATGTGTTTGTACAGTAATTAAATGTTAACTTTATTTTTGGTTTAAATGTCTATCATGTATATTTCAAGAGATATTAGCTAAAAACCATGAATATATGCACTGACCAAAAAAGTGCATATATTCAGTGTAATTCCTCAAGTATTGTCTTTAGAGAAATGACATAAAAATTTTTTGTGTGTAGCTTTTCATGGGGAATCCAATGGATAAATTCATTTCACATGTTGTCTCATTGGTTTATGAGATAAATAGTAATTTATGTCTTTTTATAGCATTTTTAGCTTATTACTTATTAGTTATTGACTTTACAGATATGCCATAAAAATGATATATGTGTGTTGTATGATAGGGAATCTAATGATTTAATTTATTTCACATGTTTACTCATCAGATTCTAAGTTAATTCAGAATTTATGATTTTTCATGGTATTTTTACTTATTTTAAGATCATTATTTGGAGGAATAATTATTGTAAAGTTTTTCTTGTGATCTTTTTGGATATGTGGTCATATCTCAAAGGCTCAAATTCCCTACCACCAAAAAAAATATTGTACTACAATATGATATGGTTAATTAGGGTATCATCCACTGTACTACCTCTTCATTAGAATTTCTTAGTCTTGAAGCTCAATAATGCTTAACTCTTTTATTATTTAGGTCTTCTTTCATGTCTGAACCTTCTTAGTAGCTTATCAGAATTGGTTATATCTTTCTCAAGCAGCCATTAATCTTCTTGAGTTGGGTTTTTATACCTTAAAAGGTATTGCCTTTCTTTTTTGTTCCTTGTCCTTCTTTCTTCAAGGACTTTTACAATTTTCTTTTCTTCTCCTTCTTCTAGAGGGGGGATTTCAAGTGGGGGTTTATTTATTAGCGGAAATAAATCTTTGTCACTTTAGCTGTAAGGTTTTATTATACTTACAGGGAAAGCGGGATTTATGTTCATAAGCTCATCTGTTAGCTCTAATTGCACAGAATTAGGTCCATTTAGTGCTTTTATCATGAATGGTCCTGCAAAGGAATCTTTCAATTTATTTGGGCCTTTGAAATTATTAGAATTCAGAGCTGATACCAAGACCAAGTATTCTACTTTAAATTCAGGTGGCTTATGACTTTTATCCCATCTCTCTTTTGCATATTTGAAAGAGTCTTGCATACATCTGTTTGCATTATGTCTTGCTTTGTCAAGAATTATTTGAAAACTGCTTGCTGTTGGATATATATCCACTAAGTCCTTTTTGAGGGTATCATAAGGAAGTCTTGGATAGCACCCTTTTTTTAACATTGCTGGTGCTTTGCCAGTTGAAGAATGGATTAATGTTCTATATGAAAGCTCAAGAGCTGGTATTAAGGTACACAAATAATGGGTAAAGCCATCAGAGTATTTGAATTCTAGTCCATAAGAAAAGAATCTTCTGATAATGTCTTCTAAGGTCTGTATCATTCTTTCTTCTAGAACATCAGTTTGAGGGTGGTAAGCTGTTGAGAATGATAAATTTGTTCCAAACAAGTTATGGAGGTTTTTCCATAGTGCTGAAGTGAATTTTGGGTCTCTGTCACTTATGATATTTTGGAATAAGCCTGTGTGGCTAATAGCTTTATTCCATATCTTTATGGCTGTGTCCATAGCTGTGTCATCTTTATGAAATGGTAGGAACCTTGGAGTTCTCCTGTATCTGTCAACCAGTACCAGGCATGCATTATAACTCCTGTCTCATCCTGGAGGTAAGGCTGTTACCCAATCCATATGAACTATTTCCCATGGGGATTTTGGCTCTTGGATTTGGATCATCATTACACATTTCTTTCCTGTGGCTCTGTTTGCTTTTTGAAATCTGTCACAGGTTTGCCAGTATTCTGCAACATCTTTTCTCCAGTTTGACCACCAAGAGCAGGTTTCAACCCTTTCCAGTTTCCTATCTTCTGAGACATTTCCAGATGAAACACTAATCATGACATTCATGCAATATAGTATTTATCAAGGCTCTATCTGTTAAGGTCATAAAGCATGTGTGTTTTTTCCTATGATAAAGTATTAAATCAAGGAGGTGGAATCTTCCTTCATCATATGCTTTTTTCCCTATTTCATCTAGTTTGGATGAGATTGATGGGTCTTTACAGTATTTCATCAGCAGTTGGCAAAGGATATGACAGTTTTTATCCATTTTATAGATTTCCTTAACTTGATTAAAGAATTCTGTACCAATATCTGTGACACATATGCCTTCTATACGGTGCTCTTCCTATGCTACCCATGCTGGGTTTTCAGGTGTATTTGCTAAAGCCCATCTACTAAGACAATCTGCATTTTTATAAGTATTTCAAGATTTGTGAGCTATAGTCATATTTTCTCTACATTCTTGGATAGCAATTTGCCATCTTAGCATATGTATATTTGGTGTCTTCATGTTTAACAAAGATTTTACAGCATTACAGTCTGTAATTACATCAAATACTGTACCATACAAATAATAATGTAATTTTTCTAAATCCCACACTATGCAAAGACATTTAATTTGGATTGCTCCATACCTTGCTTCTGTTCGCTAAATTTGTCTTGAAATGAAGCAAATTGGTCCTTCAACAGGTTTATCATTGATAATTTGTGTCTGGTGTAGTTCAGCACCTAATCCATCTCCACAAGCATCAATGTATAGTTTGAAAGTTAATTTACAATCTGGCATTAGAACAAATGGGGCATTTGTGAGGGAATTTTTAATTTACTTATATGATTTGACTCTTTCTCCAGTCATTTCATAAGCTGTCTGTTGGTCACAGAGTTTATAAAAGGATTTGGCTATTCTTGAAAAGTCCTTTATATGCTGTCTGTAGTAACCAGGAAATCCTAGAAATGATTGCATTTATTTTTTGGTTTGGGGAATTGGTTTCAGTAGTACTGCTGCTAAGCTTTCTTTATCTATGCCCAATCTTAGTCCAGATACAACTTGTCCTAGTTCTTTCAGCTCACTATATGCAAAATGACACTTTTTGAGGGAAATTTTCATATTAACTTGTACTATTTTTTGTGGTACTCTTTCTAGTCTTGTTAAGTAGCTTTCCCAAGTTTCTGAGCCAAGTATGATATAATCAAAGTGTATAATTAACAATCCTTCTGACTACTCTTTAGGAAATATGGTGTTCATCATCCTCTGATAATGGGATGATGCATTTTTTATACCAAATGGCATTCTAAAATATTCATATATACCACAGTGGACTATTATCCTCAGTAGTTTTTTAGCATTGTCTGTCAAGACATTTTCATGAAAGCCTTTTAGAGCATCCATGTTTGTAATGAACCTAGCCTGTGAAAATTATGTTAATGTCTCATAAAATCTGGGTATTGGATATCTGTCATGGATAGTGTAAGTATTTAGAGCTCTAAAGTCCCCTACCATCCTTGATTTTCCATCATGCCAAGTAATAATGACAGGTGTAGTGACATCTACCTATTAATTATGTCCTACTTCCCTTGATACCCTAAGGTCAATTAATTCTTTAATGTGTACCTCTAAGGTTTCTCTAGCTCTTGGGCTAGCTGGATAAGCTGGTCTTCTTAACAGAGGTGGATAACGTTTTTCTACATTAACAATAATATCTACTTAATGTCCAATAATGGCACCTAGTGGCTCTTTGTCAGTTGCAAAGGCATTTTTATATTTGAATAAGAGGTCAATAAATTTTTTTGTCATTTTTTCTGTTAATTCTTGATTGAATTCTACCTCTTTAAGCTGGTCCCCTATGAAAAAAATATTTTTCTGGGGTTTTCTCTTCATTCTTTGAGACTGTAATTTGTTTTTTGTTATTTGAAAACCCAAAATTTTCCTCTTATTGTCTCCTATGGTAAAATATCTGTCTTTTTGATTTGAGATATCCATGCAATAAATTGACAAGTAATCATTTCCAAGTATATAGTGGTTGCTAGTACAGTTGTCCATTACTAAAAACTCTACTTTCACTCTTATAGATTGTGAAGGGTGAGGAAAAATTAACTTTAAGTCTATTATTCCAAGGGGCTTCATGCTTTCACTAGAACTACTAAATCTGACTCCTTGTATTGGTAAAAGTTTACTTTTGCAATCTGGTACAATTGGTTACAAATAACTTTTACCAACACATGTACAGTATGCTCCTGTATCCAACTTTACTTTTGCCTCTTGGTTCTCGACTATGAAAATTCTTATACTTGACTTACCAGCTGTAAATCCCATTCCTTTTGCTGGTTTGGTTATATACAGTTTGGCATCTTGTATGTTTGCTAGGATTGTATCAGATGTTCCAACTTGTGGTAAGTTTGAGTTAACATCTAATACTTCATAAATTAAATCAATACAATTAATTTGTGCATTAAATATATTGATTTAATCAATTTCAGAAGTTTCTGACTCTTCAGTGTCTTTTTCAAAATATGATTCTTCTTCTTTGTCATTGTGGTCATCCATTTCCACAGTTTAATTGATCTTTGCTTTTTTGAGGCAATTATTGGCTAAGTGTCTAATAACTCCACATTTATGGCATTTTCTTTGCTCATTACTGTTGGGTGTATTGGTCTTGAAAGTTTCTCTTGGTTTATCTTTCTTGATAAATGGTTTCTTTGGAGCTTTGATGTCCAATTTCTTCCAAGTTCTACCAATCTTAGTTCTTGTCACTATATCTTCCAGTGCATTGATATATTCTTCTGTGGAGCATGGTTCTATGCACCTGCTTCTCAGGGCATGTTCTAATTCTCCTCCACTTTTCTTAAGTATCTTCATGTGCACCATCTTTTGTGACCATTCTGGGTACAGTGCATTCAATCTTTCAACTTGTTTTAAGAACCAAGTAAAAGGTTTATACTTATCTGGATGAAAGAAGGAATTTTCAAATGCATTTTCTATCTTGTACCTCCAGGCATCATTTGCCCATTTGGTGATTATTTCATTTTTTCACCAAGACAAGGTATTTTTACCATTAGTTTGTCTTCTTCCATAATAACATCTTTTTGCATATTTCTCAAATAATCAATGTAATCTTATAGTGATTCATTCATCTGGTATGGAATAATCTTCTTGTAACATATAAATTGTTTTAATGAAAGACATATGGTCATATTAACCTTCACCTGTGAATGTTGGCCATACTTTTAATTGAGGTGCTTCTTTCAATAAGACTTTTTTATTGTCTTGATTACTCAAATCTTTCATGAATGGGTTTGTTATTTCCTCTTTTTGGTTTAAAAGGACTTCTTATGTGAGAAAATGGGGTTGATAACCTTGGCATATTTAGATTAGCCTCATTTATTTTTTCATTTTTTCAGTAATAAGTCTTATTTCACTTTTAATGTCATCTTTAAGATTAATTCTTGCTTAATCAATTTTTTCTACATGGTTTAGAAGTAATTTTTTATGTGATGAAGTCTTATCTTCAAATTTTTCAACAGAAATACTTAATTTGTTTAATTTTTTTGTTGAATTGTCAATGCTAACATCATAATTGATTGTTAAAGTTTTTTCTTTAATATATTTTATGTACTTATAAAATTCTTGTTGTCCTTGCATTAACTTTTGAGTATTGTCAATTAGGATTTTTGGTTTATTATTTTAAACCATAAATTCAATGTTATCAATTTCTTCTTTGTTTTGTACAAAAATTCTTTAGGTAAAATACTATTTTTAATTTTGGCTCAAGTATTTACAAAATTGGGAGAAAAGGTTATTTATTTGGGAAATGAGGTTGTCTCATTCTTTGTTCCTCTTTGTCCTTGAATTCCATCAAGGTTCTGGCCATGTTGAAGAAATTGTCCATGGTGTTTCTTTGGTTTTTTGGGATCCTGTAACTTGGGGAATATGGTTTCCTCCAATTCTTTTTCTTGCTCTTCTTCCCTTCTTGGGGAACTTGGTTGGCTTGAGGCTTGCTGGTAGAAGCTACTGGGGCCTCTTCCTTGCTTTCCTCTTTCTTTTTGGCATGTTATTACTTTATCTTCTTGATTTGAGGCTCGGATGATAGTGGATTCCATCCATTGGAGTATCTCACTATTTCCTCCTATTTGAGGAGTTTTTTCAGGATATTCCAGGAGCTCATCACTACTTGATGGATTTGTGGCAACATTTCCCAATTTTTGTCCTTGTACACTGTGTAATACTGTTTGTACTGGCTCATATAAATGTCTATTTGAGCCCTCTGAATGTGATTTGTCTCTGTTGGAATTACTCATACTGAGTTCCAATTCTGGTTCAGAAATCATGGGCATATCTGGGACTTGCCTTTTGGATATGGCTTTTCCTTGTGTGGATTCTAGTCCACTGGGGATTTCTCCCTTTCTTTTCCCTTTTGAGGGATCAAATCTACCTCTGAGTCCACCTCCATGTGATTGGATGGAGTATTGGGATCCTCTTCTAGTAGTCATAGTAAAAATTTAAGGAAACCAAATATTTCAGAACACAAGAAAAATATTTTATGGTAATTAAAAAGTAGTTAATAACCTTCAGAGTCCCAAATAATGGGTCCTAGAAAGAATAATTTCTTAGCTTTCTTTTTATTATTGACAATTGGTGTTGGAGAACTTGCACAAGTTTCTTCTACCAATCTCCCAACAGTGGTTTGATTATCCTCTGCTGGGTTGTCTTCAAACACTAAAAAGACAAATAAATACGAGTCTTTTCTTAAAAGTATAATTTTTGATAAGATATGGCAATTTCCATGTATTAATTGCTTTAATATCTTTTGAATGAATAAAATTATTCAAAGAAATGATCAGAAAAAGGATAAAAATGACTTTTTTATTGGTTTTTTTTATATTTTTGTTTTTTAAAGAATGAAATAAAATCAAGATAATTCTTTTTTAAAAATTAATTTATAATATAAATTTAGTTTTAATTTATATATATCTTTCTTAATCACTAGAGTAGCTCAAAGAAAGTTCTTTCAAGTCTAAGAATTTGAAAAACCATGTGTAAGACAGTACAATTGCTTTCCAAATGCCTCGATAGCTCCTAAAATCAATAAGTATAAGGTTATTATATAATTTTTTAATTATAAATCTAATTTATCTTTTGGATAAACCAAAAATGAATCTTTTTGAAAGGTCTTTAAGTAAGAATCATGGCCAGGACCCCAGAACTAAGGTTTGACTATGAAACAATAAGTGAATATTACTAATATTTCACTTAATGTACTATGGATGTCCTTATGAAATTAATAATTAATATAAAGAATAATTATATTGATGAATAATTAAGATAATTATTGCGTAAAATAATTATATTATATAGTAAATATAATAATATAATTAAAATGAATATATTAATATATTAAAAGCTCTTTATTATTTTTCCAAAAAAAAAATAAACACATAAAATAATTGTCTTTAATAATAAAAACAATTCATAACAATAATCTTACTAATATTAAGGTTATTTATTAATATAAATACTATTTATACTAATAAGGAAATTATCAAGAGTAATAATGGAGAGAAATTATTATAAAAGGAGAAATAAACTACTTTTGTCCCTTAATATAATAATTTTGAGAGATTTTAATCCAAATAATATGAATACAGCTTATTTAAATTGTATTTACAAGAAGAATTATAAGAAATTACAAATAGTCTTATTTTTATGTGAGATAGAGATTTATAGAAATTTTTCAAAAAAAACAATTAAAAATTCATGTAATAGCATCAAATTTAATGATTATAATGAATATTAACTTTCTTAATTTAGTATATAATAGTTTTATATAAAAAGAAGAAAGCTTTTACCTTTGTTTTAATAATCTTAATGTTTTTGTTGCATCTGAGGGGGAAATAGAGTAAAAATAGCTCTATGTATAGTACGTTCCTCCTTTCTAGAGTCCAGAAGGCTTCTACTAGATGTATACTGATGGTATTCACTGGATTTAATCAGTATTTTAAGGTTTAATGATGATTAAATCATAATTAAACCATCTTATCTCATTATTACGCCACTATTTAGAGTTATCACTATAACTCTAAGCTCTATGATGTCATAGGCTTAGAAGAAGCCTAAAATTTGTTGATTTTATTAGCATTAATCATAATTTAATAGTATTCACCAGTTATATCACTTATATAGCTGTTAAACATAAAATAAAATTACAGTGAGTGATCATAAATGATCAATTTTAATCTTAAACTTTGATCATTAATAACTTTTAAGTTATACACGCTAAATCCATTCAAAGAGTGAATTCTGATAGCTTGGCATGTCTTTCTTAAGCTTCCAGGAGAATTTCATTAAATCATCAAAACTATTTCTTTGATGATTTTTCTTGTATCTCATCTTTTCTGTTGAAATTCAATATTTCAAACTTCAAACCATGATTTCAGGGGGGTTTACCTTGAAAATTATGATTAAAAATACATCATTCTTCACATGTGAGCTAGTAGAGCCTGAACATACACTTTATTATAAGTCTGGACCACTTTCACAACAAAGTGGCCAACAGCTCTAGCAATTTTGTTCAATAAACCCTTTCAAGTTATAACCTTGTTTATAGCTTTTCAAATGAGGTTCATATATGTGTTTGTACAGTAATTAAATGTTGACTTCATTTTTAGTTTAACTGTCTGTCATTTATATTCCAAGAGATATTAGCTAAAAACCATGAATGTATGCATTGATCATAAAAGTGCATATATTCAGCTTAATTCCTTAAGTATTAACTTTAGAAAAATGACATAAAAGTATTTTATGTGTAGTGTTCTATTTGAAATCCAATGGTGCAATTTATCTTACATGTTTATTCATTGGTTTCTCAGATAAATAAGAATTTATGTTTCTTTTTGGCATTTTTGCTTATTACTCATTAGTTATTGACTTTGAAGATATGCCATAAACATGATATATGTGTGTTTTATCATGGGGAATCTAATTATTTAATTTATTAAACATTTTTATTCATAAGATTATAATTAATTCCGCATTTATTCTTTTTTATGGTATTCTTACTTATTTTAAGATAATTATTTGGAGGAATAATTATTGTAAAGTTTTTCTTGTGATCTTTGTGGATATGTGATAATATCTCAAAGGCTCACAATTTCAAAGAATAAGCCACAAATAGTTTCTGAATAACTAAAAAATTCATCATATCTTTATGCTATTATTGATATCCCTTGCAATATAGAAACAAAAAATAACTGTGATAAAAATTTCCAAAAGTGTATTTGTAAATACTATGGGAAGCATTTGGAGTTTAATTTACATTAATAAATGCATAAAGCCTAAAAAACATGCAACATGAGGATCATGAGCCATTTTAAAGTTGAAGCTGATTTAAATAGATATGTAGCTCACTTAATTAATTTTCAGATAGAGGATTTCAAATACTCTTGTTTTTATTTTTGGCTATATGTTGAAAAGAGGGCTTAAAATATTGAACAAAGCAATTTTTTGGAAAGAGAGGATACAGAAATGAAGTGGAACCCTTTGATAAGTAGAATTGGAGAATTACCAACTCTATTTCATAGCCATGTCAAAACAGAATCCGAATATAGTCTAAATCACTCTCTAAATATTTTAATTCATTTATTGTTCATTTACCAATGCATTCACATTCTTTTGACTTTTATTTCACATTAAGTTATGAAAATTTTCATCTCATATAGTTTGCAAGCTGATGAATAGAGCTTTTGTTCTTAAATTGGATTCATTGTTCATTTAAGTCATGGAAAATATGCATTAATCAATGAAATTTTAATCAAATTTAAAACAAACATCATTCTTAAATCCCCCGAAATCCCTAGGCCTTTCTAAACCAGATTAATTAAGTCATATGTAAGGTTGAGATTATTTGACCAGGATTACAGTTGAATAAAGCTTTTTGAAAGAGTTATTACTTATGAATATGAATGATATTCTCAGATATCCCTCAGAGATTTAGTGACTTGGTCCTTATTTCTTGAATTAAAACATAATATTGAGGTCTGTAATCAATATTATCAGCAGTATATTTAATTCAGAAATTTTCTATTAGCACCTCTGACATGTTTGCTTACTTAATCAAGTACTGATTCTTATTTCATAAGGATAAAAAAGAAAACAGGAAACCAAAAACGAATGAATTAAAGAAGAATCACAAAGTATTCAACTAAATGTATAAGGATAACTTGAGAAAATTAAGAATAATTTTTTTTGCTGAAAATGAGCTATGTATATTTTTATTATTAAGAATAGCTTTTTTTTACATTCTTTTTGAAGAGATAAAATATAAGAAAATGCACTCCTGTAACTATGGAATTTTTTTTTTCCTTGATTATATTCAGTTTTGTAAGTTGTATTATATACTGTTTTTTGAGTATATGAGGTTCTATTATACAGTTATTTTTTTTATTCTTTAGTTTTCCACAATTTATCTGAGGTTTGAGCTAAATTATTTCTCATTTTATTTTTCTATTCTTTTTTTAATCTTTAAATGTGTTCAATCCATTTCAAGCTTTAATCTTGAATTTAAAGTTATTGTGGTAGCTCTGTGAAGCTACTACTGTAAAATTGTCCACGATTGTTGACAATTTTGCATGACAGGTCCTGTAGAACCTACCCCTGAAAGATATTTGGCAATTTTGATCAAATTTACATCAATTGGATTCTAAATTTCTGAAATTTCAATTTTCACACATCTTAGCTCTTTTACAGTAGCAGGTTGTGTACTGAACAACATCTGCTACTGCTATTTCAATGAGAAAAAATTAAATAAAAAGACAAACAATAAAGCATTATTTTATTTTTCAAAAAGAGAAATAATATTTTAATTGATGGAAAGATCTATGAGTTTCATGAAAAAAAAATCAAAATAATAATGAAACTAAAAAAACCTGATCAATAGGAAACAAAGGATATGCATTTTGTATTTTTTCGCATAAAAATGAATAACTAAGAATAAATGTTTGAAATATTTTATATTTAATTTTGAGATTAAATAGATTTGAATATAAAAGTCACAGAAAAGCTGAAATGATTTAGTTTTTTAATACATGGATTTCATTATAAATTGGTAATTCTGTAAGAAATATTCTAGAAAATGAATAATGAGTGCTATGGCTATAAAGTGAAAGAAATTATCCAATAAATTAATAGAAAAGATTTCTCTATTTTTAAAGATGTATTTGTATCACTATGGCCTTCCAAAGACAAGTAAAAGTGTTTCAATTAAGAGTATATCTGTAAAGTTAAATTTTCATAGTAAGTGATATCATAATGAAGATAAAAATTGAAAGGGAGATAGATTGAATATCAAACACTATTTCCGTTTCTTATCAATTGAAGGAAGAAAATAATATATTATATTAATTGATATTCCAGTGGCTTGGAATAACCTGGAATTTGAACAAACAATTGAAACTTGGGTTCAACCTAATTCAGAGGGAGCGCCCAAGTTAATTCAAAGCTTATTTCCAAATGGAACATCAGCTGTCAGGTTTAGCCACTTTGCTCATGGTGAGTAGCAGGTAGACAACCAGACATGACACCCCTGAAGAATTTTGGCTGTAAAGCCTATGTGCATAAAATTGTACATTGAAAAAATTTGTCACAAAAAGCTAAAGAACTTATTTTTATAGGGATAGCAGAGGACTCTAAAGGATGGGTTTTTTGAAATTCTGAACAGCATAAAGTAATGAGAAGTGAATTGGAACTTTTTTATTAACAAAGAATATTATTCTCACCAAAAGAGGAACCAGAAGCAAGTACAATTCAGATAAAAAACTTACTTGATCCCTAAATGATTCAAGAATTTTCATATCAAGATGAATCTCTAGCTTTAATGAATGTGTCTGTGACTCTAGGAGTGTAGGAAAAACAACACTATCATGAGTAAATGCAATCAGTGAATGAAAAATACTGGAAAGAGGCCATGGATAAAGAGTTACAGGTGATTTCAAGAATGAACGTGTGGGATGTAGAAACAGAGCGCCAGGGAAAGCATATTTTAGGGACACATTGGGTGTTTGCGGTGAAATGAAATCCTGAAGGGGAAGTCAAGGTATTAGGGTAGAATTGTGGTTCAAGGACACCATCAAGCTAAAGGATTGGAATTTGAAGAGACGTTTGCACCCACTCCAATTTTTACTAGCCTACGCTGCCTTTTTGCTGTTGTTTAAGCACTAAAATGGGAGGTAAAACCTTTTGATGTTACAACTGCATACTTAAATAGTGACCTGGATGAGTAGGTTTATTCCGGCCATCGCCAGGCCTTCAAGTTCCAGAAAATATTGTTCTAAAACTGAAAAAAGCTTTATATGGTTTAATAGAATCAGTACGATGTTGGTGGCAACATATTCAAAAGGTCCTGTCTACTATTGGTTTTAAAGCTAATAATGAAGATAAGAGGACATATTTGTATAAACATGGCAAGAATAAAGCAAGCTTGTTGATACATATAGATGATGGCGTTTTATCAGCTAGTGATATTTCTCTGATGGAATGCTTAAAGAGTGATCCTCAGAACAAGTTATTACCAAAATGGGACATGGGAATTCACAGAATTGTTGGAATAGAAATAAAAAGAGTAAATCAAGAATTTTATCTGTCACAACTGGCATTAATCAATAAGATATGTGAATATCATCCAAGAAAAATCACTTCCGAACATCCACTACCAGACCTGAATTTGGAATCGAATCCAGAATCATGTATAAACAAGCCCTACCTATCTCGGATGAGTATATTATTATACCTAGCACAGGCAACTAGGCCGGATATAATGTTCTCTGTAAATTTTTTGGCAAGATTCTCAATTAACACCTCAAAAAGACATTGGCTGGCATTATAATCTCTAATTAACTATATACTAGGTACGAAAGAAAAGTCATTAATTATCAATTTGACATACAACTCAAATAGACTAGAGGTTTATGTTGATGCTAATTGGGGGGAGAAGCATCAAGATTGCAACACAGTTTTATTGGTTTTTTGTGGGACTCGCCAGTAATGTGGAACTCAAAATGGCAAACATGCATCGCGTCTTCTACATGTCAAGCAGAATACATGGTACTATCCTTTGAAGAAAGGGTGGGACTCTGGATCTCACAGGTAATCAATGTGGCCTCACAAGAAATGATCTTAAAGTTAATCTTTGACAACGAAGCCGCCCTTCAGATTTCGAGTTACAGTGGAAGTAGAAGAAATTACAGACATAATCAACAGGAATTCCATCTCATAAATGAACTACTGACACAGAATGAAATTTAAACTTCATGGATCAATTAAGAACAGCAAAAGGCGGATATATTCACCAAGAGAATAGGGAAATTGAAGGTAAAACAATTTAATGGAAATATCATATATAAACCAGTGTTTTGTGGAGGGGAGTGTTAAAGTATAAGCATAAACCTGAATTCTATTGTAATAAAAAGAGAATGAAGGCTTTCAAATAATCTTTAAACACAACCTAGATCAAATTTCTCTCCCCCTTAGGGGGGTCTTATTTGTTAATTTCTACTGCTCACAATTATTCTTCATTATTTTTTTATCAGGTATGAGCAATGAATATTAACCCTTAGGGAAGTTTTTCTTGTTAATTAATACTGGTCAAAATTATTTCTTGTTATTTTATTATCAATCTGTGGTGTGTACTTGACGTGAATTCAAAGGAAAAAGCTGCTTGGGAGGGCTTTTTGGTTTTGATTCCCCCATAGAAATTTGTAACGGGTGACCTCCATTTTCAGGGGAACCCTGCCGAATTTTGATGTTTCCCATGGCATTTTTTAATGCATATCAGAATTATTGTTTTCAAAAAATCAGTTAAATACTAACTCCCCCTAATTATAATTGCCAAAATGGGAAATTTGTCAGATTGTCATTACTTTAGTCAAAAATTTAAGAAGATATATATTTAATTCAAACTATTAAAAGGGAAGAAGTGATAATTATCATCTTTTATCCAATAACTTTTTTAAAAACCATTTTCATGGATTATTTCTATTGATAGGATTAATTTGAATGTAGCTATAGATAACATGAACCAGGTGAAATTGAGCAGCTCAAATTTTGGATTTTAATCTTAAAGAAACTGTGACATTTATAGTCTAGCTCTCCAGGGGGGTAAAATTATAAATTTAAAGTGGGTCTTGAAAGATAAGATTTATATTCTGTTATAATGAAATTCAAGCTGAACTTATATGTAGCTGCCCCAACTGTAACTCAAACATCATAAGCCTCTGAAGGTAGGTGAGCATTGGGTTCCGGCTGGGGTGATGAGTTCAAAAGTTTATTCCAATTGATTTTTTTCGAAAATTACTCTTTCTTAATTCCCTTATATAAATTTTTTCAAGAAAAGTTAGACTTTTTTTGAATCCAAAACATCCTCATGAAAACTTCAACTACAAAAAAACAGAAAAGACCTTGTCTCATTAAAGCTGAAGTTTAAGCAGAAAAAAAAACAAAAATTGGAAGAGAAAAGCTAAAGGAGAAATAAACAGGGTCCATCCTTTGGAAGAGATGCCTTTCAACGTATAGTAGAGTACATAGAAAATCCAAAGAAATATTATAATGGTCAGTTTTTTATATCATCAAACTAAGCTTGATTTCGATTAAGTCTCTTTGGACAAAAAAAGAATACTACATGGGGTTGTAAAAAAAAAATAGGCTTCAAGTGCTCAATGATATGGCCAAATATACAAATCTAAACCACAAAAATTGAAAATCAGACTTGAATGGTTCAAAAATGAGGAAGCGCTGAAAGACATACAAGAGAAATTGGAAATATTTAAAGAAAGAAATAAAATGCACTGGCTTTGGCACTCTGAATGGCTTTCAAATAATTGATGACTATCTGGACTATGAGTGTCCATTTTATCATTATATTGAAAATATTTTTGGATAAAAGTGAAATATAAATCCCATTGAATAAATAAATACAGAAACTAGGTTTCTTAGATGAGAAAATCAATGAAGATATTGAAATGGATCTCATGATTAACATTGATCAATAAGAATAATCAAGTTTACAGTGCAATGGATTAAATGATCCGCAAGAGACCAAGAACAAAAATTAAGTAAATGAAATGAACATTAAAAAGAAAAATTTAAATAATTATGAAGAAAAGGAGAAAGAAGAAATAAATGAATCACAAGACATAACCCATGAAAATGGACTCACTAAGAATCAGATCAAAAGCAAAAATTATGAATTATCCTATGTGAAAACTGAGAGAAGGACCAGCCCTTAAACTAATAGGGAATCACCTTTTCAATCTTCAGGAGCAAAGGATAGGCCAACTCAAAATATTCATCCAAAAAAATAAAACAAATTATTTTAAGTAATAAAGGATAGTTTTTCTGAAATGAATTAACTAGTAAAAAAGCGAATTGAACTTACAAAGATTAAAATATAAATTCAAATTGATCTTGAAAGAATCAATATTGAAAAGAATTTGGAGAAACACAAAATAAAGTTAAAGTAAAAGTAAGAAGAAGCTTCAAAAGATAATGAAGTAAAGATGGAAAAAGAAAACTTCCAGTTTGGCCTGGAGCTACAGCCCAAGCTATCACCACCTGAAAAAAAGCCAATGAACAATAAAAGCTAGGAAATATTCATTAAACCTCAGCTAATGTAAGATGTTTTCTAGGTCCTGCACACTTATCATAGAATTTCAAAATGAATTTTTAATTTGAATACTGGAAATTTTTGGAAAATAAATTACATCTATCTTATCTAATTGTTATTAAGCTCTATTGAGCTAAGTACTACATGAATTTTATTGCTCAAAGCTGAAACAGTCAACATTGATTTTGCATCTATCCATAAGAAAATTTTAATAATATGATTTCTACCCTAAAAAGAATTGTTATTTATATTTTTCTTGGCAATCTTACTTCTTCATAATATTAAAACTGTAAATAAAAAATGACAATATAATTAATTTGGGGTGTTGGTAAACACACGTAAGCCCTTACGTGTTTTTACCAAATTATGGCCAAAACACGTAATTTTCTGGTAAAAACACGTAAGTAACCTAATTTTTTTATAAAAATTCCTCAGGCTCATTTTTGAGAATTTTTAACATTTTTTTTTGCCATATTTTTTCCGACATGGGATGTGAAGGTCCCCAAATTTTTTCAAATTTTTTTTTTGCCCAATTTTTCTATTTTGGGCAATTTGGTAAAATGGCCCATTTTTTTGAAAAAATTCATTAAGAATGTTCCCACTTATGAATTTCAATGATTTTTTTTTAAAATGGAGGTGAGAATGTTGAGAATAATAAACCAGAAGCCCAACATTTTGGTATTTTTTTTGCAAGAACATTTGTAGGCCCAAAAAGGCCATGTTTTTTTATGTTTTTCTGTTCATGTTTGTAATTAAATTGATAATTCCATTTATGACATAAATTGAATTCAAAATTTAATTTATGATGAGTGGAAGTTAAAATTTGATTTTTGGCATTAACAGTGCCATTTATCACATCAAAAGTGCCATAAATGGCATCACTAATGACATAATAATGCCATAAATGGCATCAAGAATGACATACAGATGCCATTTATGGCCAGAAAATTGGCATAAATAGCATTACAGCAATGCCATAAATTGAATTTAATGGCCTTGACAATTCCATTTATGCATTTAAAAATGCCATAAATGGCCTTAAAAATGGCATTAATGGCCTTAACATTGGCCTTAAAAATGGAATTAATGGCCTTAACTATAACATAAATGGCATCAAAAATGCCATTTATGGAATCAAAAATTCCATTTGTGGAATTACATAAATGGAATTAACAATGCCATTTATGGTGTTACATAAATGGCATTATGCCATTTATTGCATTGATAATGCCATTCATGGTATTAGCAATGCCATTAATGGCATTGTTAATTTGGCATTATTAATGCCATTTGTGGCATTATTAATGCCATTTATGGCATTAATGGCATCAGAAATGTTGCATTTTTGATGCCACAAATGGCATCAATAATATGTCATTGATAATGCCATTAATGGCACTGTTAATACCATTAATGGAACTGTTAATGCCATTTATGGAAGTGTTAATGCCATTTATGGCACTGTTAATGCCATTTATGGCAGTGTTAATGCCATTTGTTATGGCATTGTTAATGCCATTTATGGCACTGTTAATGCCATTTATGGCATTAATGGCATCAGAAATATTTCATTTATAATTCCATTAATGGCACTGTTAATGCCATAAATGGAATTTTTAATGGAACAAATGGCATTAATGGCATCATACATGCCATAAATAGCCATATTTCATTGAAAAACCATCCCTTACGTGTTTTTACCATAAAATTACGTGTTTTTAAAACACGTAAGTTTTTAGTAAAAACACGTAAGCTCTTACGTGTTTTTACCAATTTGCTTACGTGTTTTTACCAATACCCTTAATTTGAATTATTATTGAAAGATTATTTTTGAAAGGTCTTGCAATTGAAAAATCATATAACTTTAATATCAAAATGGTAAAACAACAACTTTAAAATAATAGCTTACACATTTTTGAGCCAGCTGAATTCTCATTTTCTTGGCTGATTACAATGGATCATTATGACCTAACTTAGGTACATTTAGTTCATATATGTGCATCTCCTCCCATTTATCATTTAATACTTATGATATGTTGTGTAAAACACAAAAAGATTTGATCAAACTCATATTATTGCTAATATTGTGTGTCTCATTTAATTCTCAACTAAATTTCTGAAGTGATTTCCAGCTACTCTTTGAGATAAGAATTTTATTTTCATTTCTTTCCCCGGCTTGTGCCAAGAAATCATGAAAATTTAAATTTATTTGAATTTCTGCTGTTGGAGATTTGAATGCTGGTATGAGGGCTTAATTCAATGGTTATTCTGAATCACTTATAAAACATTTACCCAAGAATTCTAAAAAGATCATAAAAATAAAGTGAATATATATTTAATGTTTTATCAGAAATATCAAAAAATATGACTTTATCCCTGAATATTTCCATTTAATGATACAAAGTATAATCAATACCTGAGCCAGTCCACCCAGGTATTAAGCATGTTGTCTTGATTTAAATAGCAAAATACTTATGAATTTGAGCAGTATCTCTTTTCTATCAAAAAATGTCTCAGAATCATAGCCATGGCTTTGATAGAGAGGTATTTCTGTACCATTAATAAAGCCAACACATCCTTTGAGACCTTAATATTTCATGAAACAAGAGATTCGTTTTCTTCTTTCTTGATTAGGCCAATTAAAATAAATACTTTATAGTGAATTTATCTACTATATAGCTCTTTTTGGAATATTTATTACTGTTCTCTCTCTGACTATGAGATTTCTTGAGAATTTTCCAACTGAGCCAGAATTCTCATACAACCCCAATCTTCTAAGGGTCAAAGCCAGATTATGGTTTATTGGTAATTGCTTAAAGTAGATTTAATTTTGAAAAACTTTTTTCTTTTTAATTTTATCATATAAAAAAATGAATCCTTCTTTGGTTTTTTTTACAGCTTGCTTAAATTCCCCATAATTCATATGAAAGAAAAAGACTATATGAAATTTTCTGCTTCAAATTATTTTGGAATCTCTTTGGAGATATCTTGCAGTGATAATGGGAAGTAAAATTAAACCAAGATAATCAGAATAACTTTGAAGTTCATCAGTTATTAATGCTTCATTATTGAAAAAATAAAAATATAATGGATAAGAATTGTGACTTGTTTCTTCATATGTTAGCTTTTCTAGGATGGTATCAATTTCATACAATTCGGTAAGGACCCATAGAAGAAATATATTCTTGTTTGATTGTTTTTGATTTGTTACTTTGAGAATTTTTTTTGAAATATATGAACACAAAATTTAAATATTGAAAAATTAAAGGAAATGAATGTTTCTGATCAAGAGAAGGACTTCTAATTACAGTAGTCATTTATGTTTTATTCATTCTTTGTGATAAATCTTTTTTCCAAAAATAAACGAAGTTAGTGATACGAAAATGATTAAAAAAACCTGAAAGCTTATTTTTAAGCTGATTTTCAGTAAAAGTATTATGAGAATTATTATAAGATTAAGTTTCATAATCCATTCAACAAGCAATTTTTTTTAAGTCAATGACCTATGACATAACCCAAAAAACATTGGGTTATGGGCTGAGTAGTCTAACCCTCCCAAATATATTATAAAAAAATAAAATTTATCGTTAAAACTATTACTTCTATACCAATTTTACTTTTTGGAAGATTTCAAACATGAGTTCAGTGTTAAGCTAAATTTAAATTAAGCTGAAAATAACTAGTTAAGGAGTAAATCTGTGTTTGATCAAGAATAATTCTCAAAGAAAATACTTTTAACTACTGATTTTTTCATAAACTTGATAGCTAGTCCTTTTTAGGGGCTTACAGTCCCATCGGAATGATTTTGAAGATATTGAAAAACTAATCTTAGAAGGCTTTGAGGAAAAAGCTGAAAATTTCCTTTTGAAAATCTATTAAGATTTTAGAACGATTGTAAATTATTATATCAAGTATATTCAAAGCCTTTCAGAAATTCTTAATCCTCTTGTGGCTATTTCTTGGACTATTTATCAGGATTGATAAACAAGTAGAATCTGCATAAAATAATATTTCCAATTTCAGGAAAAAATTATCTAATTCCAATATTATCTCAATATATTAAAAAAAGACTTTGAATAACTTTAGATTTAGGAATTTTTACTTCAAAAAGAATAATTTCAGGGGTTTTTTGCTTCGAAGAATGAGAATTATGTTAGGTTCCGATTGCTACTGAAATTTGAAAAAATAGATTCTCTATAAGTTAAAAAAAGAATTATTTTATGAATATTGGAGTAATTTAATCTTAAATATAAATAAAAAAAATGATGAATATAATAAGGGATATCAAACCTACCCACATCTACCTTTAAAAAATGGTAATATTTTTTTTCAAAAAATAAATAAATTTCCCGTTAAAAAAGGCGTTTTCTTTGGGAAGTAGCATCTCATTTTGAGGTATATTTGAAGGCTGATTTTAATCTCAAAGGCATTGGTTTAAAAACGGTCGTGTTTTCAGATCTTTCAAAATAGTTTCTCAAATAATATGATTTCAAAAAACCTAGCTCAAATCAGATACCACTAGATTTAAAATCATGTCATCAAATAATAAATAGCTCTTCAATTATATTCATTCGCCCAGGCATTATACAACACCCCGGATTACAATTAAAACCATGAGGAGCATAAATATTTTCTCAAAGATCTATATGAAGAAAAATATCTGATTTCACTTCAATGCTCAATTGTCTATAAAATGTAAATAGATAATCAGACTTTATTGGTACTTTTGTAAGTAGTTAATATATTATATTGATTATGGATCTTATATGTCATTATTTTATTAATAAAATTAATAGATTTTCTCAATATAGCCAATTTGAAAATGGAATATTGAAAGGTTAAGTTAAAGAAATAGAACAAACTGAGGTTATATTGGGCAAGAATTTGTTTTCAGAAAATTGAAGCTATCAATTCTTTGAATTCCTGAAAATGAAAAAGGATTAATTTTCAAATATTATAAAGAGCTGAGAATTAATGAAGAATTAATGAGTTTTATTATATGTGAGGAAGCTAAATTTAATGCATATTTGAAATTGAAACCAGTACGCTTTTAAGAGCTTTCAAAGGGATATCAGCCCTTAGTAACTCTATGATATCATTTAGATTATTGCTTCATTGAATTATGTATTAATCACTTTATTGAGACTATTTCAGTTTGAATTAATTAGATTATAATACTTATAAATATTATTTAAATAACAAAAAGGGACATCAATTGTATTAATGAACCAATCAAATATATTTTTGTTTTATACTTTAGGTATAAATCTAACATTAGCCGTTGGTAAATGATAAACAGGCTGTTTTACTCAAAATCACCTTATGAGGTTTCCAAAGAAAATGAATAAATAGAAAGAATTGAGCTATATTGGATTGAAACCACATAATTGATACTTCAAGCTATTAATTCAATTATTTAATTAAAAAAATGAAGAAAAACTGAGGTTTTTTATGAATTTTTCCTGATTAAAGAATATATTTATATTGATTTGAAAAAAAAGGAAAGCTCAATTCTTCCTTTTTCATGTATGCATTAGAGTATTTAATAATGAAACTTTAGAACTCTTTATAATTCAATGCAAAAAATTGATAAAGAAAAAGAAAATGCATACAAAAGGTTGTATCTATGAAGATGAAAAAATGAACTCTGGGCTAAAAGAAATATAAAATAGAAAAAAAGTATTTAGATTAAGAATATCAAATCAATTATCTTATATCTTACATTCAATCTAGGTAAGTTAATAATGAGAGAGCTAAAAAATACCAGTGCAAATCATTGAAAAGCTCGAAAAACATAGTTCCAAAGTCAGTTACTCTCTTGAAAAAAAGTAAAAATTTGATATATTAATTACTTTGAATTTGAATAAAAAAATCCTGATAAAAGCTTTTTAGGTTTAGAATCTATGTAGATAAAATGATTGAAACACTTAATTAGATTAAAAAATTCTTGAATAAGATAGAAAAATAGAAAAACTAACAAATCACTACAAATGCATATTCTTAATAATTATCCAGGTTAAATTAGAAAAGAATTAACTCCGTCTCTAAGGGGTAAATGTCAGCCTGAAGATTATTGGACAAATATATCCACTAAAGGTGAAATATAAAGAAGAAAATTCCCCAAATATAAGTATATCAAACTTACCCAAATACGATGAGAAAGGACAAAGATATGCCCTGTCAAATATAAGACCAAATAAGCAAAAACCCATATTTTCACCTCTTATTTATATTTGATACAAGCCCAAAAGAAATTTAATTTTATTAAACATCTCAGGAAGAGCTATTAAATGGTATCATTGATTCCTCTTTAGCACCCCTACATCAGGAGATACCATTATACCACCTTTTCCCCCAAGAACCCCCAAAAGGTCTAAGAGGGCTTGTACAAAACTGTACAAAAATACAGCCAAATTGAATATCTTAGTGAGAGCCTTAGTTTGAGATACCTTAGATACATGTGTCTACAAAAATTGGTAGACAGATCCTGGTTCAAAGGTTTACTACCCAAAATACAGGATTTCTGAGAATAGCAATATAAAGAAACCCTTGTATCTTTGGCATATATCCATACAGCTGTACTGTGTTATATACCAAACTGTATAGCTAATAAAGAAATAAAATTATTTATCATTGGAATACAGATATCTTCTCAATTAGAAAAGATATCTGGCTTGGAAGTTTTTGAAGCCACATACTGATGTGCAAAAATACATCAAAAAACTTGAAACCCTTTTAGCTTTTGCTATTTTTGAGAAGGGTAAACATGAGGAATATAAATTGAATATCTCATTCAGCCCTTGAGGTATGTGCTCTTGGAGTCTTGCTATCTCAAAAACTGACTTAGATATCTGGATTGGAAGGTTTTTGGCCAATACTGGTCTGTACCAAACCTGTACCAACCAGTACTGGCTTAATACTCAAAGTAATAGTAATATAAGGCTTCAAACATTCCAGAATGACTGATATTAGTCATTGAAACACCAGGGGAGACTTAATATCAGTTCTGACATGTCCTGTCAGAATTCCTTCCACCCTGTATTGATCCAGAATGATCATATGTGGTCCCAAAACCACAATTCTGACTAAACTGACATCAGAATTAATGGTATAGACACACAATTAAGCCTAAATAGTAAAAATTTACACTTTGAAGAAGTGTGAAGAGCTTACCAGTCCTTCACAGTCCTCAGCCATCTAAAAGAAGGTCTTTTCTCACTGGAAAGGACTTATCTTATAATCTTATGTGACAAGACTGCTATTAACCAATAGTTTCCTTGGAGATATCTTGATATAGTTAAAAGTGTTAATTATTGTAGCTTCTTGTAGATTCACAAGATATAAAACAGCTGCAACCATGACCCTCAGTAGATTCATCACCACTGTTACTCATAACAGTAGGGTCTTAATTATTATTATTCAACTATTTTTACGGTGCCAAAGTAATATTTCTAGCTTTTCCTCAATGCTTTAAGCTACTACAAAAATTTAACCTGACAATTTGGGGGTCTGGCCACAGTTTTAATTTTTTTGGACTCATTAGGCATAAAATAACTATTTGAAAGGTTTTTCCACTATAAAATTTAGTAAATTTTGTTTTTTATCTTTATTACTTTTGCAGATATATATATTATATCAGTATATATGATATGAATATTTAAATGTTTTTCTCCAAATATATATATATATATTAAATATGGTTTTCTTGAGTCAGAGTACATACACTCAAAATACATTAAAATTTATAATAATACAATGGTATTATTTGATTTTCTCATATATTTTAATATTCAAACTATTATTTTTCACCAAAGCGCATAAAATTTGAGAAGGAAACAATATTTATTAATGAATTTAAATAATAAAATATTTTTTCATTATTTAAAAAGAAGAAATATTTTTATTAAATAATTTTTTAAAACAAGATATCACTCAAATTGACATGAAAACTTGTAATAACTTAATACCTTGAAAAATAATCAAGTATTAAAAACAAAGGATATTTCTATATAATATTTATGATGGTCAAGTTTAATAAATTTAATAAATTTGACATGAATTTACATTAAAACACAATAATATCCAAGTGAATGATTCACAAAAAATTTGGAAATTTCCTTTTTACTTATAAATTATAATTAAGATATCCAAAAGCTGTTATTTTTCAGGAAAAACATTATAAAAGCACCTAAAAATCCTAAAGAACTACAAAACATAACAGCAGAATTGAATTAAAATATTTTGTTTTATCATAAAACTGATACACAAAATTTATTGTTTTTTTCTGAAAAGTGGAAAAATATTACATTTTACAGGACACTCATTCACAAGGAAACCCCTCTGTGACAGCCTCAGAAGACAGAAAGGAATTGCAAAAAACCAAAGGCAAGCAGAAGAGACACAGTGAAGTGGCCATAAACTCAAAGAGTGGACACCAATAGCTGTAACAAGGGCCAAAAAGGCCAGGTGGATCACCAAAGCCAGTTGAAAAACAGAAAATAAAGGTTATAAACCCAGTTTTCAACTCTAAAGGAAAATCTCCAAAGAGTATAGCTCATAAATTTGTACAAGGGCCCGTTAATGGTAAATGACCCTTGAAAAATAAAAGATTTTTTTTCTGTCATATTTTAGGACTTACCAACAGAGAACCCCTTCCCAAAGTCTTATTACAGATTAAATTGAACCCAGAAGTCCCAACAGGGGATTGGACAGATGAAGAACAGCTCATACAAATCCACAAAATCCTGAAAGATCTCTTTACATGGAGAATTGAAAAAAAGTTCAGTATGGAAGAATCATGAGCAGAAGTGGGAATAACAAACCAGAAAATCTGTCTCAAGAAAATGGCTTGGATAGATCTCATGAAAAAATTAAATGTTGGAATCCCAACAAGAATTTCAATCTCTTAGAAGAAAGAGAAACCAGAATTAAAGAGAACCAGGAAGCCATATAAGCCATAGGGAGATCTTGGCACATGGAGGAGCACAGTCAGATTCAGGTACCCCAAGACATGAAAGAAGACCCATCTTCCCCACACCAGTCCAGCAGTTCCAGGCCTTACATGCCAAGGGCAACTTCATCCAAAGCTCACAAATTATCCTTGGTAGTTTCCAGCAGAAAAAAAGGAGCCCAGGGGAAAACAAAACTTCTTTTAACCAGAGGAAGAGAGAAGCAAACCCCTTGATGAGGAAACTGATGGATTTAGTTCAAGAGGTGCACAAAAGCAAAAAACAGTTGTATCTCAAAATAGTATTGATAGCTCAGAATCAATTGATCCTGAACTAATTACTGAAAATAAAATTAATACCCATGAATTTAATAGCAATGAACATGTGAATGATAAATTAACATGGGCCAAATTGAGCCAATTTATGGAATGTACAAATGAAGCCTCACAAATGATGAGGAAACAATTGAAAACACTAAAGGAAGAAAATTACTTCCAAGAAACAATCATCAAAGACTTAAACACAAAGCCTTCCAAAATCTGAGAATAATTTGAGAAAGCCAACAGAAAGTTGAGCCCAATATTAGAGGGAAAAACTGTAAGGAGGGATCTGCAAAATCTCCAGCAATTGAAGGATGAACTTGGAATATAGATTGATTAACTCTATTAGAAAGAGGAAGACAATCCTTTCACCCCAACACATGATGATGAACCCATCATCAATAACTCTTACCAAGCGAAAGAAGAGGAGAAATTGAATAACCAGGAACCAAGGTTAATATCAGAGTCAATTTACCAAGATGGTGAAAATCTCAGTTACTAAGACAAACAAGCACTTGAACAATTTCCGCAAGTGGTAAATTGGCCAAGATTATCAGTAGTAGGAGAGTATGACTACATGGAGATAATTAATTACATTGATGGACTATTTTTTGATGTCCCAAAGATACCAGACTATTGGATCACAGCAAGACTCAACACTGAATTCAGGGTCCATGCAGACATATGGTATGATGAAATGAAAAAAATAAATGGTGGGAAAAGCTGGCCGTGGTGGAGAAACATAAATAGACAAAAGTATATTAATGGCACCTGTATTTGGAAAAATAGAATTTCCTTTGAAAATGATAAATACTCCACAGGGAAAGACCCATATTAATGGTGTCTTAAAAAGACAAAAAGACTCAAATCTATTAATTCCAATATGACAGTAGAAATGAGGAATAATAAACTCCTTACAAAAATACCAGGAGATTTGGAGCATGCAGTCAAATTCAGATTCAAAAAAATCAGCAGCATTGATGGCATAGAAAATTTCATACAAGATGTGAGAAAAAAGACATCTATTGGGAGGTACACCTCTTACAAAATGAAACTCAGAGAAAAAAATAATCCTGAAATAATAGAAACCAATAAAGATCAGGGGAAAGAAACACCAAAAAAGGAATATGTGTTCCACAACTGTGGATCACCAGACCATTATGCAAAAAATTTTACAAAACAAAAAAAAGAAGATTTATGCAATTGATGAAAAATCAGAAGAGGAACCAGTAGGTGACAGATCTGATTCTGAGCAAATGGGGAGTGGTATTAAAGCATATTCACAGAGTGAATCTGAAAACATAGAAGAATATATAGTGGAATGTAATGAGAAAATTTCACTTTACATACAAGATATTGAATTAGACTCAGGAATTCCACAGGTAACAACAGACAAAGAGCACTGTAAACACACACAGGATGAACAAAAATTTGTGGTAAAGCCAGATTAGGGGATGGGATTCATTCATGGAACACCCATGAAATTGACAGTTTACATTGAAAACTGCAAACACCCCATGATAATTGACACAGAAGCTAGTTGCTCCATAGTGGGAAATAAATACCTAAAGGACCACTTCCCCAAATGGGAAGAGGAACTGATCCCAAACAAATCAAGGAAATTTAAATGTTCATCAGGGAGAATTAACTCCCTGGGGACAATTTTCAAAGAGATAATTCTCCCACATAGAAATGGCAATACCATACTGAAACCTGAATTTGTAATCTTAGAGAATGCACAAGTACAAGGATTCCTGCTGGGCACAGAATACCAGAGAATTTATAATATAGACATTTTTAATAGCAAGAACAGACACCTTACTATAGGAGAAAATAAGGACAAGAAATTTCATTTTGAAATAAATAACATGACAAATGAAAACATCCTTAAATACCTATTGGAAAACTTCAAAGAATCCCAATATGGAACGCAACTCACTAGTAAAATGAAACTCAACTTACTTAAAATATTGAGAAAGGACAAGGAAACTTTTGAAATAGGAGATGAACCACTGGGAAAAATCAAACGACATGAAATAGAGCTTATTCACCTATGCTTAGAAGACCACCCTACCCAGCTAGGCTGGAGACTAGGAAAGAAATTGAGAAGCACATCAATGAGCTCCTGAAAATGGGGGTAATAAGGAAGATAGGACACAATGAGATGGTAGAATTCACTACACCAGTCCTGATAACCAGGAATGATGGTGAATCCAGATTGTGTTGAGACTTCAGACCCCTGAATAACTATACCAAAGAAGACAGGTACCCCATGCATTAGACAAACTTGAAATGGCCAAGTTCATAAAAAGAGGGACCGCATGAAAGGCTTTAACCAAAATTGAGTGAAACAAAACTCCATAAAATTACTGAGGATTATATTCCATATGGGTATATATGAATGTCCTAGAATTCCATTTGGCATCAAGAATGCACCAGACCATTTTCAAAGAATGATGGACACCATATTTCAAGATGAATTAATGGAAGGGTTTATGATGGTTTAAATTTATGAAGTCATTGTATACTCAGAAACATGGGAAGACCATGTGAGACAGATTGACAGGATATTGGGCAAATGAACACCAATTAATATGAAAATCTCTCTCAAGAAGTGCAGCTTTTCCCAACAAGAGCTATCAGCACTAGGACTGTAAGGTTTGTCTATGAAACTCTTGATAATAGTAACAATATCAAGAGTACTATGACTGTCCTCAGTAGAAAAATATAATATAATAAAATATTACAGCCACAAATTTAAATATAATTATTAAAAATAATTATATATAAAAAAAATAATTTGATTATTATTATAATAATATAATAATAAAAAAATAATAATAATTATTCTATTATTGTTATAGTCACTGACAGTTATAACAATAAGAAGTGTAAAGCTCTTAATGAGACAATTACACATGGAAAATATGAATATTAACCACTTATAAATAATATAAATATTATTTATAAAAAGAATTAAACACACACTTTGCAGAAATAATTCTTTTAGAATAAAAATTCTATATAAAAAAACTAATATTTAGATAAAAAAATATAGAACTTGAAAGAAAACTTACTTATAAGATTTATTTAATACAACAAGTCTAATACAACAGTTATTATACTAAATAAAGGTTATAAGTTAAAAACACGTCAAAAATCAATAAATTTAAAGATAAAATAACTTTTTATAATATAAATTATGATTAAAGAGTTTTTCAGAGGAATTTGTGGATTTTAAAAGATATTTAAAATGATAATTTTATATAATAAAATATATTATTGGTGATTACAACAATAATCTAAATTCCATGAATTCAATTCTTTAATTTTAATAAATAAAGAATAAAAATAACTTAAGAATTACTTTTAATAATAAGATTTTATATTTAATAAAACTTTACCTGTTTAAATTTCTAATATGATTGGATTGATAATGAATGATGGACAAAAACAGTGATGAAAAGACTCTTTTTATGTCTTCAGAGCAGCTCTCATGATTCATAATGGATGTAGAGGGAGTGCTCAGGTCAAAACTGAAAAACCATGCTTAAAAATAAAGTTCTTAACTTAAGGCAACTTATTTTTACTTCCAATTTAAAGTTACCAGTGTTATTCTTAACTCCAAGTAACTTTAATCCTCATTTAGTTTAACTATTTTAAGTTTTAATATAAAATAAGGTTATTTATATTAAAGTTCATCACATGAAAAACTTAAAATTAGAGTTTCAAGCAAAAATCTCTTAAACTCAATTTTTAATTAATTTTTAAAGAAATCATAATTTTCTTTGAGTTTAATTAAGAGAGTAAATTTCCAGGCTAATTACCCAGGAAATTTATTTTTAAAAGATACTTAAAATTTGATTTATATATTGATACTATTAAATTCTAAGTTGTGTGAAATTTTCAAGCAAATCCATTAAGAATTGGATTTTTAATGAATTTTTGAAGTTATTGCTATTTTTCCACGTAAAATAGCAAAACACACCAAACCTTAAGTTTTGATAAGGTTTTAATCCTTGAAACTTTAAAGTTTTAAGCTTATTTAAGGTTTTTAAGCTTAATTAAGCTATGACAGTTCTTAAAACCTTGATTTCAAGCCTGCATATTGGGATTTACCCTTTGGCAGCTTGAAATTCCTGTCCAATTTGGGATAAAACCAGTTTAAACCTTAAGGTTGGATCAAAGTCTAATCTTAAAGTTTGAATAAGGTTGAAAATCCTCCAATACAGGTGGACAAACTTAATTGAATCCTTGCAGATCCAAAAAGTTGGGGACCCCAGCTCTATTTGGTCTTTTTCCTTTGTCCCACCTTTCTGCATGGATTTTGCCCTTTTATTTATTTAAAGCCATACCATGGCTTTAAACCCTTTTAAATTGAGCTCACGCAGGATTTACATTCTGTATGGCAAATCCTTAGCCAATTCAGTAAATATACACCACACCTCAATTTTAACTAAAATTTTGGTAAGTTTGCATAAACCTTATGCAACTTTAAATTTAAGCTTAATTAAGCTTAAATTTAACAATTTTAAAAAAATGTTAAAAAAGCTACATTGGTACTGTGAGATTCTTAAATCTTCCAATAACATAAAAAATAAGTGGTTTTGGGTATAAAACCCTATGGGTGTACCCTAGGTTACTTTTGGTGTAGAATCCAAAAATGACATAATATTTATAACTTTGTTTATCCAAAAAAAAGTTATACTTATTTTTTATTATTTTTGATTTTAAATTCAACTAAAAAGTCTGTTTAAGACAAAATTAACTGTTTATAAAATCATTTGTGGCCTTATGGGTATGTTATACATACCTCACAGGCTCACATTCCCTACCACCAACAAAAATTGTACCACAATTTTTCTTTTGTAGTGTACCCCCAAGTTATTTGGGGGGGGTATAATCCACTGTCCAACCTCTTTACTTATACTTTGAAGTATGTAAAGCACACAATTCAAACTTTTTATTGAGCAATTGGTCTTCTCTCATGTCTGAATCTTCTGAGCAACTTCTGGGAATCAGGTATTTTGTTTTCTACAATCCATTCATCTTCATGTTGTGGATTTTTATACCAGACCAAGTATTCTCTTTCATTTTTTCCCCTAAGTCTTCTTTCTTTCAAGACTTTCAGTACCTTTTTCTCCTCACTTAGGTCCAGTGGGGGTACTTCTAAGGGTGTTTCATTTCTTAAAGGAAATGATTCCTTGTCACTTGAAGTGTAATGCTTTACTAGACTGACAGGGAATGTTGGATGTTTATTCTCCAGTTCTCCTGACAGTTCTACTTGTACTGCATTTGTCCCATTAAAGGCTTTAATAATAAATGGTCCTGCAAAGGAATCTTTCAATTTCTTTGGACCTTTAATATTATTAAAGTTCAAGGTTGAAACTAGTATCAAGTCCCCTACTTTGAATTCTGGGGTCTTATGACTTTTATCCCATTTCTGCTTAGCATATTCAAAGGCGTCATTTATGCTTTGATTTGCATGATTCCTTACTTTATAAAGAAATAGCTTAAATCTTGAAGCAGTTGGATGAATGTCAACCAGATCTTTCTTCAAAGTATCAACTGGAAGTTTGGGGTTCCATCCTTTTTCCAACATTGCAGGGGTCTTGCCTGTTGAAGCATGGATGGAGGTCTTGTAGGCTAATTCCAATGCTGGTATAAGAGTACACCAATCATGGGTAAAGCCATCAGAATCTTCAAACTCCAGGCCATAAGCACAAAATCTTCTGATCATGTCATCAAGGGTTTGAATCATTCTTTCTGCTAACCCATCTGTTTGTGGATGGTATGCTGTTGAGAATGATAATTTTTTACCCCAAAGCTTATGTAAATTAGTCCATAAGGCGGATGTAAATTTTGGGTCTCTGTCACTAATGATGTTTTTAAAGAGACCAGTATGGGATATTACTCTATTCCAGATTAAAAGAGCTGTATCCATAGCTGTGTCATCTTTGTGACATGGTAAAAAGATTGGTGTTTTGCTATATCTGTCTACAATAACAAGACATGCATTGTAACTCTTATCACCTCCAGGTGGTAATGCAGTTACCCAATCCATGTGAACCACTTCCCATGGGGTACTTGGTTCTTGGATATGGATCATCAGACCAAATCTTTTACCAGTAGCTTTATTGGCTTTCTGGCATCTATCACAACTATGACAGTACTCAATGACATCTTTTCTCCAAGATGGCCACCAGGCACATGTCTTAATTCTTTCCATTGTTCTGTCTTCAGACAGATGTCCAGAATAATTGTTATCATGGCATTCTATTAGTATTGTGTTAATCAAAATTCTACTACATAGCACCATGACACATGTGTGTTTAGATATATGATATAGTATACCATCAAACAAATGGAATCTTCCATTATCATAAGATGTTTTCCAAATATCATCCAGAGAATTAGCCAATGCTGCATCTTTACAATCTTTGTCAAGTAGGGCAGTAAGAATATGACAATTATTATCTTGCTTGTAGCTTTCCCTAACTTCTTCAAAGAATTCTGTTCCAACATCTGTGATATTAATTCCTTCAATTGGAATTTGAGGTTCTGCACTTGTAGGAACATAGGCAGGATTGTCAGGTGTATTGGGTAATGCCCATCTACTCAAGCCATCAGCATTCTTGTGAATATTTCCAGCTTTATGTACTATGGTCATATTACCTCTATACTCCTGTATAGCAATTTGCCATCTTAACATGTGTCTGTTTGGAGTTTTCATGTTAAGAAGTGATTTTACTGCATTACAATCAGTAATTACTTCAAACACACTACCATCAAGATAGTAATGAAGTTTTTCCAGAGCCCAAACAAGGCAAAGGCACTCCATTTGGCTAGCTCCATATCTGGCCTCAGTAGGTTTAATTTGTCTTGAAATGAAACAAATTGGACCTTCATAAGGCTTGTCATTGACAATTTGAACTTGATGAAGAGCAGCTCCTAAACCATCACCACATGCATCAATATACAGCTTGAAAGGAAGTTTCCAATCTGGCATCAATAACAATGGTGCATTGGTCAAGGCATACTTGATTTTATCATATGCTTGAATTCTCTCCTGTGTCATTTCAAAAACAGTTTGTTGATCACAAATTCTGTATAATGATCTGGCATGGATTGCAAAATCTTTAAGGTGTTGCCTGTAATAACTGGCAAACCCTAAGAAAGACATCATTTCTTTTTTGTTCTGGGGCATTTGTTTCAGTAAAACTGCAGCCACTTTGTTTTTATCAACACTAAGGCTTAGTCCTGAGACTACATGCCCTAGAGCTTTTAACTCATGAAACCCAAAATTACATTTTTTAAGAGAAATTTTCATGTTCACTTGTAGAATTTTCTTAAGTACTAATGAAAGTCTCTCTAAATGTAATTGCCAGGTTTCTGAACAAATGATAATGTAATCAATATAAATGATTAACCATCCCTCTGATAATTCATGTGGGAAGATAGTATTCATCATTCTTTGGTAATGAGAGGGTGCATTTTTAATACCAAAAGGCATGCTCAAATATTCATAAATACCACAATGAGCAATTATTCTCAACAATTTCCTAGCATGAGGTGTCAAAACATTCTGGTGAAAGCCTTTCAGAGCATCCATAGAAGTGATGAATCTTGCTTTGGATAATTGAGTCAAAGTCTCATGAATTCTAGGGATTGGATACCTGTCTGGAATAGTATAGGTATTCAGTGCTCTAAAATCACCAACCATCCTTGACTTATCATTATGCCAAGTAATGATTACTGGAGTTGTGACTTCAACTTCCTCATTGTGTCCAACCTTTCTAAGAACTCCCAGTTTCATTAGTTCATTAATATGATTTTCTAATGCTTCTCTAGCCCTAGGGCTAGCTGGGTAAGCTGGTCTTCTTAATAGTGGCGGATAAGGTCTTTCCACATTAAGCATAATGTCCACCTCATGGCCTTTTATAGCCCCAAGTGGTTCATTATCAGAAGCAAAGGCTTCTCTGTATTGAAATAAAACTTCAATAAGTTCTTCCTTCATTTCTGGTGTTAATTCAGGACTAATTTGTGCTTCACTTAGCTGATCTGACACAAATGTTTCTTTTTTAACATTCTTTACTGGTTGGATGACAGTAATTTCTTTTCTTTCTAGAGAAAAAGCAAATTTTTGCCTTTTATTTTCCCCTATAGTGAAATACCTGTCCTTATGATTATTAATATCAATACCATAGATATTGAGATAATCATTTAAAAGTATAAAGTGTTGTGAAGTACAATTGTTCATAACAACGAATTCAGCTTTCAATCTTGTACTCCCTGCTGGATGAGGAAATATTATTGCTGCTTCAAATATACCCAAAGGGTGCATGTTCTGGCTAGCACTGCTGAGTTTTACACCTTCCATTGGCATCAACTTGTCTTGCCAATTGGTATAAATTTTATCAAGATAATCTTTTCCAACACAAGTGCAAAAAGCACCTGAGTCAAGATGTATCTTGGTTTCTGTGTTATTTATCACAATATTAGTGATACAAGATGACCCAGCTGTATAACCTTTACCTCTAGCAGGTTTGGTTTTTTGCATTTTGGCATCTTGCACATGTATGAGATCCATACATTCATCACTGTACTGTGGTAAGTGAGTATGTACCTCAGTGACCTCAAAAGAAACATTAATATTTTCTATACCAAGTTGTTCTGATGCTTCTTCTTCTTCTGAAGGCTCAGAATCACTTTCATGTAAAGATACATCAGTTTCTTTTGTTTCTTCCACTTTTTCAACATTTATCTCATTGACTCTTGTCTTTTTTGGACAAGTGTTTGCTAAATGAGATGTACTTCCACATTTATGACATTTCAAAGGAGGTCTGTCATGTGGTTTATTTGGTTTTAAAATTGGTTTCCCACTAGTCTTGTTGTCTACTGGGGGTTTATACCAATTTCTTCCAATTTTTGTTCTAGTAGTGATATCCTCCATAGCATTGATATAATCTTCTGTAGAGCAAGGCTCAATACATCTGCTTCTTATAGCATGCTCAAGGTCACCACCACACTTTCTTAATATCCTTTTATGTACCATTGGTTCAGACATATCAGGATGAAGGGCAGTTAATCTGTCCTTCTGTTTAAGAAACCAAGTCATGGGCCTGTCCCTTTCAATATTAAAAATGGCTTCTTCAAAAGAATTTTCCATTCTAAATCTCCAGGAATCATTTGCCCATTTGGAAATAACTTGTTCTTTCCACCAAGGCCAAGAATGTTTACCATGGTATTGTCTCATTTTATAATACCATTTCTTTGCTGATTTGGTAAATAATGAGTGTAATCTGGAACTTATGTATTCATCTGGTATGTTAAAGTCTTCTTTGAACATATCAATTGTTTTCATAAACTCCATATGATTATATTCTCCTTCACCACTGAAGGTTGGCCATTCCTCTAATCATGGAAAGTCCTTATAATTGCAAGAAGTTTCCACATCATGACTTGAAATTGTATGATGTAAATCATTATTCAAGTTAAGGACATTTCTGTCAAGAATTGGTGTGGATTGCCTTGGAAATTCATTTTTTAGTGATATATTATTAATACTTGACTGAATGTCTTCTTTCAATTCACGTCTTGCTTTATCACTTTTTTCTAATTGTTCTTGAAAAAGAGCTGCATTGTGACCAGTTGAATTTTCCAAGTTTTGTACTTGTATTTTCAATTCTTTTAACTGTCCAGTTATAAAAGAAATTGAATGTTCATCTGGTTGATTGAGTAAGGTAACTTTAAACTCAAGTCTTTCACAAATTTGCGTCAAAGACAAAATATTTGCCTTATTAACATTTTCAAGGCCAATTATGGTCTTTTGTTGGTCTTTTACTTGTAATATTTCATTACCCAATTTCTGTTGGACATGATCAAATGCTTTAAATTTTGCAATAATTTCTTTATCACAAGATTCAAAGTAATTTACAAGTTTTACAAGATCTACTTTGGAAAGGATTGGTTCAGTCTTTCCTCCTCCTTGTTTTTGAATTCCATCAAAGTTCTTGCCATATTGAACACATTGTCCATGGCTGTCTTTTCCTTCTTTGGGATTCTGTAACTCTGAGGGTATGGTTTGTTCCACTTGGGCTTTGCCTTTCCCTTTGCCTTTTGCTTGCCCTTCTGGTTGGTTTTTGGGGCTTGCTTGGGCTTGTTTGGCACTTATTGAGGCGGATTTTTGCTGGTGGATGCTTGAGGAGCTTCCACTGGGCTGTTGTCCTTGCCTTGAGCCAATTTCTTCTTCTGATCCTCTGACAACATGCTTTGGTTTTTCAACCAAGCTTTGATCTGTTGGACTTGTCCTTTGACAGACATTGGTGTCCAACCCAGCAGAAGATCTTCTGTCTTTTCTGGCCCCATGAACTTCTTCACTTGAAGATAAGAGTTCATGGTGCCTATCCAAAGACTTGGAAGGAGTTCCCACTCTTGTTGTTTTGACGTCAGGAACCAGTTTTTCCATTGGGATTGATAAATTTCCACAGCTTCCTGTTGGAAATGGTTCAGGTCTAACAGCAATAGCAGTTATGTCAGCTTCTGAACTCTCAATAAGAGGCTCAAAGGTGCTGGCTAACCTTTGGGAACAGGTGGAAGTTCTGGCATCCTCCATTTGTGCCTCTCCTCTGGGAGGACATTCTTGCCTTTTGGATTTGTGGCTGCAATGTCCTGGTCCAGATCCATTTGATTGGATGGAGTAGTTGCTTCCACTTCTAGTAGGAGTCATTTCACGTCAATTTTAGTAAAAAATAGAGTAAAATTGAATTGAATTCACCTGCAGGACCTTTAAAGGGTTCTTTGGTTATTAAACCCCTTGGTGCTGGGCTGGTTTGAATCTCAATGCTGGACTCTGAGGCTTCAGAGTCCGAAGAGCTTTCTCTGATTGAAGACACTAGAGAAAATTAAAAATATAAGTTATTTTATCAAATAATGAAAATAACTTATAAACTCAACTTATTAAATAAAGTTGTTTTAATGTAATTTTATGGCAAATTATGTCAAAAATAAAGAAAAATGTCTAAGATAAAAGAAAAAATATTTTTAGTAAAGATTTTTATTTTTAAAGATTTTTTATTTGATTTATTATTTTCTTTAAAGAAATAATAATTATGCAATTAACAAGTTAATTAATCAAAATTGTATTATTATTCACTTTATACTAGAATAACTCAAAGAATAAATTTCAAGTCTGTGATGTGAAGAGGCCACTAGTTAGACAAAAGAAATTTATTCCAAGTAACTAAATAGTATATTGTTTCAAACAATATTCTTAAGAAAAAAATAACTTTATTAATATTATAAAGATTATTTATAAGGGATAAGTCCCAAAAAAGCCAATATTAAACAAATATGGCAATTTTACTTCAAAAAACAGTAAAATAAGGTCTAGAATATGATTTATGTCCCAAAAATTGGTTTCAAATCACAGCCAGGCCCCCAAATGTAAGGTTTGTCTATGAGACTCTTGATAATAGTAACAATATCAAGAGTACTATGACTGTCCTCAGTAGAAAAATATAATATAATAAAATATTACAACCACAAATTTAAATATAATTATTAAAAATAATTATATATAAAAAAATAATTTGATTATTATTATAATAATATAATAATAAAATAATAATAATAATTATAATAAATTATAATTATTCTATTATTGTTATAGTCACTGACAGTTATAACAATAAGAAGTGTAAAGCTCTTAATGAGACAATTACACGTGGAAAATATGAATATTAACCACTTATAAATAATATAAATATTATTTATAAAAAGAATTAAACACACACTGTGCAGAAATAATTCTTTTAGAATAAAAATTCTATATAAAAAAACTAATATTTAGATAAAAAAATATAGAACTTGAAAGAAAACTTACTTATAAGATTTATTTAATACAACAAGTCTAATACAACAGTTATTATACTAAATAAAGGTTATAAGTTAAAAACACGTCAAAAATCAATAAATTTAAAGATAAAATAACTTTTTATAATATAAATTGTGATTAAAGAGTTTTTGAGAGGAATTTGTGGATTTTAAAAGATATTTAAAATGATAATTTTATATAATAAAATATATTATTGGTGATTACAACAGTAATCTAAATTCTATGACTTCAATTCTTTAATTTTAATAAATAAAGAATAAAAATAACTTAAGAATTACTTTTAATAATAAGATTTTATATTTAATAAAACTTTACCTGTTTAAATTTCTAATATGATTGGATTGATAATGAATGATGGACAAAAACAGTGATGAAAAGACTCTTTTTATGTCTTCAGAGCAGCTCTGATGATTCATAATGGATGTAGAGGGAGTGCTCAGGTCAAAACTGAAAAACCATGCTTAAAAATAAAGTTCTTAACTTAAGGCAACTTATTTTTACTTCCAATTTAAGGTTACCAGTGTTATTCTTAACTCCAAGTAACTTTAATCCTCATTTAGTTTAACTATTTTGAGTTTTAATATAAAATAAGGTTATTTATATTAAATTTCATCACATGAACAACTTAAAATTAGAGTTTCAAGCAAAAATCTCTTAAACTCAATTTTTAATTAATTTTTAAAAAAATCATAATTTTCTTTGAGTTTAATTAAAAGAGTAAATTTCCAGGCTAATTACCCAGGAAATTTATTTATAAAAGATACTTAAAATTTAATTTATATATTGATAATATTAAATTCTAAGTTGTGTGAAATTTTCAAGCAAATCCATTAAGAATTGGATTTTTAATGAATTTTTGAAGTTATTGCTATTTTTCCACGTAAAATAGCAAAACACACCAAACCTTAAGTTTTGATAAGGTTTTAATCCTTGAAACTTTAAAGTTTTAAGCTTATTTAAGGTTTTTAAGCTTAATTAAGCTCTGACAGTTCTTAAAACCTTTATTTCAAGCCTGCATATTGGGATTTACCCTTTGGCAGCTTGAAATTCCTGCCCAATTTGGGATAAAACCAGTTTAAACCTTAAGGTTGGATCAAAGTCTAATCTTGAAGTTTAAATAAGGTTGAAAATCCTCCAATACAGGTGGACAACCTTAATTGAATCCTTGCAGATCCAAAAAGTTGGGTGCCCCACCTCTATTTGGTCTTTTTCCTTTGTCCCACCTTTCTGCATGGATTTTGCCCTTTTATTTATTTAAAGCCATACCATGGCTTTAAACCCTTTTAAATTGAGCTCACGCAGGATTTACATTCTGTATGGCAAATCCTTAGCCAATTCAGTAAATATACACCACACCTCAATTTTAACTAAAATTTTGGTAAGTTTGCATAAACCTTATGCAACTTTAAATTTAAGCTTAATTAATCTTAAATTTAACAATTTTAAAAAAATGTTAAAAAAGGTACATTGGTACTGTGAGATTCTTAAATCTTCCAATAACATAAAAAATAAGTGGTTTTGGGTATAACACCCTATGGGTGTACCCTAGGTTATTTTTGGTGTAGAATCCAAAAATGACATAATATTTATAACTTTGTTTATCCAAAAAAAAGTTATACTTATTTTTTATTATTTTTTATTTTAAATTCAACTAAAAAGTCTGTTTAAGACAAAATTAACTGTTTATAAAATCATTTGTGGCCTTATGGGTATGTTATATATACCTCACAGGCTCACAAGGACATAAATTCTTGATAATATGTTTAGCCATAGACAAGAATAAAGTAGCTGCAGTACTGAAAAAACCAGTACTCAGAAGCATAAAGGAGATGAAGTCCTTTTTAGATTTTGGAAGTTACTATAGAAGCCACATTAAAAATTTTGCACATATCAGTAGTACCCTATAAAAATTATGTTCAAAAGATGTAGTTTTTGGAATTACAAAGGAGAGGAGGGATGCATTTAAAAAAATAAAATATGAACTGACTAATGCACCTGGCCTAATGATGACTGACTTGGAGCTACCATTTAAGCCCTATATAAATGTAGCATGTAGCAAGGGACTAGGAACAGAACTCAATCAAAGACAATTAGTGGATGGGATACCCAAAGAAGGGGCAATATTTTACATATCCATACTGCTTAATGATACAGAAGAAAGATAGGGGGCTACCCAAAAAGAATATCTCTGCCTGATATTGGCATTAGAGAAACTTCAATACTACTTGGAAGGAGCAGTATTTGAAGTATTCACTGATTTCACAGCATTAAAGTCATTTCTGAGCATTAAAGCAACAAGCAGACACATTATTGGGTGGCAGATAGCTATACAAGAGTATGTAGGACACATGAACATTTTATACAAAGAAGGTAAAAGTCATACCAATCCAGATGACCTCAGTGCATGGCCATTAAATAATGGCCAAGAAATACAGTTTATGATCCAGAAAATGGGGCTAAAATATGTAGAAAGTATATGTAAATAGACAGCAAAAGAAATTTCAAACTGTGAAATTGTGCATTACAGAATGGCCCAACAAATTCAGCACAAATATTTGAGAAAGATAAAGAGCTACCCATACCAGGAAGTAGCTCTTTAAACCTGAATGCAGAATTCTTCAAAGTAGTGCAGTCATCATACAACAAACACAAACAGTTTAGTATATTGACACAACAATTAAAAAAAGTAAAGAAGCCCAGAAATGGAAATTCAGCTAGAAGAACCATGGCTTAAGAGCTTTAAGGATAACAAATTTTTCCTCATAGATGAACTACTGTACCACAGGGAAAACACACAAGTGCCCTAGTGATAGTAGACAGAGAACATATTTCTCTGATACTAAAAGAATTACACGGCTGTCCTTAAATGGGACACATGAGTGAATACAGAACTAAAGAAAGAATCTTCAGGAAAGCCTGGTGGCCAAAATGGGAGGAAGACTTTAGTGAATACATCAATACCTGCAAAAGATGGCAGAAGTCCAACAAAAGCCATGGGAATCAATATGGGCTACTCCAAAACATAGAGGAACCCACACACCCTTGGGAAATTATAAACATGGACTGGGTAACAGGACTTGTTCCTTGAGGGAAAGACAGTTTTCATGAATGTAAAGTCATATTATAAAGGTATAGAAAAAGTGTCAGATTCATTCCCTTCCATAAAGGGGATACAGTGATGGACATAGCCATTCTGTTTTGGAATAAAATTATAGCAAATTGTGGTGTTCCAAGAATCATAATCAGTTATAGAGACCCAAGATTTACATCAAGATTTTGGGCTAATATTTATGAGATGTTAAGAACCAAACTAGCATTCTCAACAGTCTACCATCCACAAACAGATGGCCTAGCAGAAAGTATGATCCAGACTTTGGAGGACATCATCAAAAGATCCTGTTCTTATGGCATGGAATACAAAGAGCACAAGGGATATACCCATGATTGGGTAGTCCTTCTACTAGCAATACAACTGGCATACAATTCCAGTGTACACTCAGTAACAGGAAAGACACCTGCTATACTAGATAAAGAATGTAATACACTTTTACCAGTAGATTATGTGAAGAAGAACCTCATAGAAGTCCATCCTACAGCCAAATACTTCCAAAAAATGTGGAATACAGCATGTGACAATGCAGGAAAATGTATAGCAGAAGTCAAACTATAGAGCAAAGAGATATGACAAGAGTAGCCAAGGATCTGACTTCAAGGAAGGAGACCAGGTCCTTATCTCAAAATTAAACCTCAAAAACCCAAAAATCCCTAAGAAAATGAGAGACTCATTTGTAGGACCATTAAATATAATCAGAATGATAGGAAAAAATTTATTGGAAGTCATATTACCTGAAGGGCTTTCTAGGAAACACCCATTATTCCCAGTCTGTGAGCCTTAGAGGTAATTTCATATACCCAAAAGACCACAAATTCAAAATTAACATATAAATATAAATAAAATAAATTTATTTATATTATTAAAATAAGAATAAAAATATAAATATAAAATTATATTCAAGATTAAAAATTGAATTACAGCTTAAAAATAAAATTACATTAAATTTTGAAATTATAAAATTACATTTATACCTGAAAAAATTAAGTAAAAATGAATTTTTAACAAAATTGTAAATAAATAAATAAATTTGGAAAAAAGTTAAATAAAAATTATTATAGCTTTTTATCCAATAAATAAACATATAAAAATTATTTCACCATTGGATTCCTCATAAAAAATCAGGTGGGGTCACCTCTGAGTGAAAATTTTGTAGCTCAACTCTAAATAAGCTTAAATTAAGTTTTTAGTATTTTCTGTATGACAATTGAAAATCCTCAAAACTTCAATTTAATTCACATCACATGTAGTGTTAATCACCAAAATTTGTGTTAAAATTGAGGTGTTGTGTATATTTTAGAGGTTATGAGGAATTGAAGTATTTTCAATTGAATTCAATTGAAATGTCAAAATGTGTGCGTGTATTACATAAGTGAACTTTGATTTACATATGAGGTATCAATTATTACTGTATTGAACTGTACAACTAAATTGAATTACATATGTAAATTATAAGTATGATACATGATGAGGAATTAAAGGAAAAATAAATTGGAAAGATTAAATTTGGGGGGAAAAGGAACTCCAGATCTAAGGGGGAGCTAGACCCCCAAAATCCTTGCTGACAGGCGTGTGGTGTCAAAATTCACGCAAAAGTTCATCACTTTTGGCCTGGAATTGAGTTACAGGGTCTGTGGACTCAATTGATGATGAGGTTTTGATACCAACTGGGGTAGTTTTAGCTGTTGCCAAGAGGGTAAAACTACCCTTAAGATAAAACAATCATAGTAAAAACAGGTTTAACTAGTTTCTACGTCTCTTACACACATTCTGACGTGTTTTGAAGACTCTAGACCAGGTATTGCTACAGTAATGGCTGATTTAAGGGTCTAAAATGGCTAAAAATGGCTTAAACCAGCCCTTTTTTGGTCTAAACCAGGGTTCAATGATGCCGTAATTGGCTTTTCTGTTTTCAGACTGTTTTTCACGACTGGAAAGAGTAAATTTTACTTTTGGAGTAAGAAAATTGATGGCTATAAAAGAATGTCTTCTTTGCCCCTCTTTTCTCTTCATGTTAGAATCCTTTCCTTTTATAATTAGTTTAAACATTGTTAAACCAATCAATGAAAGATTCCAACCACCTTTCTTAAATCATTTTAAGCCTTTTAACCACATGAAAAAATAATTATAATCATTGTTTGTAACTCTTATAATCATTTTTACCCCTGAACCACCCCAAAAGTGAATTAAAGCATCTTTCATCACTGTAAACTTTGTCACTTTGTTTCCAAATTCACTCTGGTCACTTTTGGGCATGTTTTCTCTTTAAAATTCTTTTTTAAAGACTCTTTTCCTTAATTAATTTCTTGCAGTTCTTTGCTCAATTAATTCCAATTGAAATTGCTCTTGAAGAAATTTCTTTTGTAGCCTTAAATATCTCTTGTAGAGTATTTTTGGATAAATTTTTATTGTTGGTAAAACAATAAATCTTTATAATATTATTGTTTTATACTAATAAAGCTATAAACAATGAAATTGGTGTGTTTTCTCTTAAAAATAATACTTCTTACTATTTTTAATTGATCTTTACCTTATACAAATTTTGAGGACAGGAAAAGTACTTGATTTTTAATCAAAGTTTCATATCCACACCTTACATTTGGGGGCCCAGCCGTGATATTTTACCTGTGACATATTTTTTTCCCCTTTTTAAATCTCTTTTCTTATATTGAAAAATTTAAAAACATATAAAAAATACTTATAATTCAAAAAATCAATAAAAACAATAATTTTTTAAATATTATAGATGAGGCTTATATTTTAATTTCTTTTTTGAAATATTCTTTTTTTACTTAATTAATTGGTTTTTTTAATTAATTTAAGTGTCTGACAACGTGATAAGACAAGAAAACATTGAAACAGCCTCAACAGCAACCAGCATTATTCCTGTCAGTACTGTTAATTCTGATCATAATAGTACTATTATTGTGACTCATAATATTCAGCCAGAGCCAATTTCTTCTGAATTAGTCAACTTGAAAATAAGTAATACTCTTCTAAAAAGCCAAAGATTTGGCCAAAAGTAAGTTTTTTGACGTAAAATTACGATTTTAAGCCTTTTTAACCATAATTATGCCTTCAACCAGATCAGGAGCCATCTATAACCCCTGAAGGAGCTCCCAGAAAGGTAATAGACGTGATTATGGCAGAGGCCAATCAGGTACAGAAAGAAAAGGGTCAGTTGATGACTTCCAAACAACTAAAATGGGTCATTCTGAAGCTGATAATACCATTTTACCTTCAAAAAGAGCTGACACCGCCACAACAAGCCTCAGTGGACATATACAAAGCCAGCCACAGTGCATACAACAATGCACTTCAGTTCAAGGAGTACCAGATCCTTGCAGACCTGTGGAAGAATTTCATGAATTCCTACCTGACTGTGAGAAAATTCCTGGGCCATCCCAATACTTGCAAATTGCTCAATGGATGGCATCCATTGATGGAGAAGAAAAACATGATGCTTTTGACACTAGAATGGTGGAAAAACAACCCTCCACCACCCAAACCAGTGCCAAAAACAGCCCCAGTGGCCAGCAGCAGAAATTTCAACGTGAAAAAGCAGCCACAAGCTCCAAACAAGGGCAAAGGGAAGGCACCAGCCCCAAAAGCCTTACAGCCAGGGGTACAGAATCCCAAAGATTAAACAGGATGCCATGGAAAATTTATTTCAGATAGCCTGAACCATGATGGGATTACAAAAGAATGAGGAAGCCAGATTAAAATATCAAAAATAATTTCTGATACTTTTGATTGAATTCCAGAGTTGTATAAAGCTATTTCTGACGTAAAAAGTCATCTTTCTGATAAAAATTCATCAATTTGTGACAATCTTAAGACAAATAACTTGAGTGTGAGCCAAATAAATGATACACCTAAATGCTTTGAAAGAGTTTTAAGAACAATCAAAACTTCCAATAATGATAATTCTTTTGGCATTAAGATAAATGAACAATCTTCCATTATTACAGAATTAACAGACAAATATTCTGCATTTAATATTGATGACATAATTGAAACAAGAATAAAACAAGCCATAAGCACTATCAAAGAAGATAATAAAAAAGCTCTTGATGATATTTCAAAATCATTTGCTGAATTAAAGACAAATATAGTTGCCCTGAAAAAGCATTTTAATACCTCAAGAGAGGAATTATCAAAATTAACAATAAACTTAAATGAGGTTATATCTGATAATACTAAACAAACAGAATTATGGAATGAGCTAACATATAAAGAGGATGATCATAAAAATAATGTCATAAACTCTATACAAAACTTGCAACATGAATTAAGAAATTCACAAAGGTGTAACAACAGTAAAATGAATGATATTGAACAACCGCTAAACACTTTACCAAGAATGTCTACACCTCTGAATCAAAATGAAGATGCAAGGATTCCCAATCCACAAGTATTGGATATTGAAAATTCACATTTAAAAAATGAATTTTCTACTTCTTTTAATAACTTAGAACCATCAATGGGCCAAGCACTCTTGAAAGAAGTTCCAAAACTTAAAGAATGGCCTCACTTCAGTGGTGAAGGAGAGTATGACCATATGGAATTCATCAGAGGTATTGACATGATCAAAGAAGACTGTAAGATACCAGACAGATTGGTAACAGCCAGGTTTAACACCTTGTTTACCAAATCAGCTCACAGATGGTACATCAAAATAAGACAATCACATGGACACCAAAGTTGGACTTGGTGGAAAACCCAAATGATCAACAAATGGTCCAATGATGCTTGGAGGTTTAAAGTGGAAACAGCCTTTGAATCTGCCAAATTTAATTCTGATGAAGACAAAGCTTTACCATGGTTTTGCCAACAAAAAGACAGATTAACAGCATTATATCCTGACATGTCAGAATTCATGATCCATTGGAAAATTCTGAGACAATGTGGAGGTGACTTAGAGCATGCTATCAAAAGCAGGACTACTGAAAAATCTTCAGCAGAGGATATTATCAATATATTAGAAGAAGTAACCACCAGAACCAAAATTGGTTCTAGTATGGTGAATCTAAAAACAAGGTTTAATACACCTTGGAAGGATTCTGTGGACAAAAACCCTGAAGAAAATTTCAATAATGTTAGGTATAAATCTGCAGATACAGTCAGAAAGCTCCATATTTGCCAAATCACCACTCATTTAGCTAATACATGTCGAAGAAGGGTGAAAATCAATAAAATTAATATTAAAAAGGAACCCGATGTTGAAAAAGATGACATAATTGAAGACAATTCAGATGATAAGTCATCCATATTTTCTGAATCTTCAAAAGATATAGAAAATATCAATGCCACTTTTGACATCTTGGAATCTTATTCCCACTTGCCACAATTGGGAAATGATCAACTTGATTTTTCAAAAGTTCAAGATGCACAACTTATGAAAACCAAATCCCAATAGAAGGAATAAGTGTTACAGAATTGAACACCACCTTCTTTGAAGAGGTCAGAAATAGTTACATTCAAGATAAGAATTGTAGCATCTTATGCCAATTAGTGAACAAAGACTGTAAAGACAACTCTCTAATACATTCCTTGTATGAAGTATGGAAAGAATCTTATGATGAAGGAAGATTTCACCTACTGGATGGTATAATTTACCACAGAACCAAGCACACATGTGTAATGACAGTTATAGACAGGTCATTAATCAATCTTTTACTGAAAGAATGCCATGATAGCCCCTTTTAAGGACATCTGTCTGAAGACAGAAAAAGAGAGAAAGTAAAGGCCTGCATATGGTGGCCAATGTGGCGGAAAGATGTTGCAGAGTATTGCAAAACCTGTGACAGATGCCAAAAGGCAAATATATCCACTGGAAAGAGACTTGGAAATATGATAAAAATCCAAGAACCAAGCAGACCTTGGGAAATTGTCCATATGCATTGGGTAACTGGCCTACCACCCAGAGGTGACAAAGGTTATAATGCTTGCCTAGTAATTGTGGACAGATTCAGTAAAACTCCAATCTTTTTACCATGTCACAAGGATGATACCGCCATGGATAGAGCTCTTCTGATATGGAATAGAGTAGTGTCATGGACTGGGATATTTACAAATATCATTAGTGATAGGGATCCCGAATTCACTTCAGCACTATGGACAAATGTTCACCAATTATTTGGAACTAAACTGTCTTTCTCTACAGCCTACCACCCACAAACTGATGGCCTGGCTGAAAGGATGATCCAAACCTTAGATGACATGGTGAGAAGAACTTGTGCATATGGCCTTGAATTCAAAGATTGTGATGGATGTCCCCGTGATTGGTGTACTCTGTTGCCAGCACTGGAATTAGCATATAAAATATCAATCCATGCCAGTACCAATCAAACTCCTGCTATTCTAGAAAAAGGATGGAACCCCAAATTACCCCAAGATTCCTTGAGGAAAGATTTAATTGAAATACATCCCACAGCTGCTAGCTTCAAAGGAATGCTAGACAAGGTTAGAAAGCATGCAGTAAGGTGCATGGAGGACTCTTTTGCATATGATAAAGACAAATGGGATAAATCACATGCAACTCCAGATTTCAAAGTGGGGGACCTAGTTCTTGTATCCACCACTAACTTCAATAGCATCAAAGGATGTAAAAAGCTGAAAGACTCCTTTTCAGGACCTTTTGTTATTAAGGCCCTCCATGGAGAAAATGCTGTTGAATTAGAGTTATCTGAAGAACTTAGCAATAAGCATCCTACATTTCCAGTGGGCTTAATAAATCCATATAAATCTAGTGATGCTGGAAAATTTCCCTTGAGGAAGAAAACTCCTCAAGCTATACCTCCTGTTGAGCCAACTGGCAATAAGAAAATTACCAAAGTTCTCAAAGAGAGAAAGTTGAGAACCAACAAAGCTAGGGAATACCTTGTTAGGTACAGTGACCCAACTTGTGAAGATGAATGGTTGCCAGAAAGAGACATACCTGAAGCTACTAAACTTCTCAGAAGGTTCAGAAACAATAGAAATAACAATATTGCAAAGTAATATTCTTTTTTTAGGGGGAGGGAATGTGAGTCTTATAGGTAATTTCATATACCCAAAAGACCACAAATTCAAAATTAACATATAAATATAAATAAAATAAGCTTGTTTATATTATTAAAATAAAAATCAAAATATAAATATAAAATTATATTCAAGATTAAAAATTTAATTACATACAATTTTGAAATTATAAAATTATATTTATACTTGAAAAAATTAAGTAAAAATGAATTTTTAATAAAATTGTAAATAAATAAATAAATTTGGAAACAAGTTGAATAAAAATTATTATAGCTTTTAATCCAATAAATAAACATATAGAAATCATTTCACCATTGGATTCCTCATAGAAAATCAGGTGGGGTCACCTCTGAGTGAAAATTCTGTAGCTCAACTCTAAATAAGCTTAAATTAAGTTTTTAGTATTTTCTGTATGAAAATTAAAAATCCTCAAAACTTTAATTTAATTCAAATCACATGTAGTGTTAATCACCAAAATTTGTGTTAAAATTGAGGTGTTGTGTATATTTTAGAAGTTATGAGGAATTGAAGTATTTTCAATTGAATTCAATTGAAATGTCAAAATGTCCGCGTGTATTACATAAGTGAGCTTTGATTTACATATGAGATATCAATTATTACTGTATTGAACTGTACAACTAAATTGAATTACATATGTAAATTATAAGTATAATACATGATGAGGAATTAAAGGAAAAATAAATTGGAAAGATTAAAGTTGGGGGGGAAAAGGAACTCCAGCTCTAAGGGGGAGCTAGACCCCCAAAAGCCTTGCTGACATGCGTGTGGTGTCAAAATTCACGCAAACGTTCATCACTTTTGGCCTGGAATTGAGTTACAGGGTCTGTGGACTCAATTGATGATGAGGTTTTGATACCAACTGGGGTAGTTTTAGCTGTTTCCAAGAGGGTAAAACTACCCTTAAGATAAGAAAATCATAGTAAAAACGGTTTTAGCTGGTTTCTACGTCTCTTACACACATTCTGACGTGTTTTGAAGGCTCTAGACCAGGTATTGCTATAGTAATGGCTGATTTAAGGGTCTAAAATGGCTAAAAATGGCTTAAACCAGCCCTTTTTTGGTCTAAACCAGGGTTCAATGATGCCATAATTGGCTTTTCTGTTGTAAGACTGTTTTTCAAGACTGACAAGAGTAAATTGTAGCTTTGGAGTAAGAAAATTGATGGATATAAAAGAATGTCTTCTTTGCCCCTCTTTTCTCTTCATGTTATAATCTTTTCCTTTTATAATTAGTTTAAACATTGTTAAACCAATCAATGAAAGATTCCAACCACCTTTCTTAAATCATTTTAAACTTTTAACCACGTGAAAAAATCATTATAATCATTGTTTGTAACTCTTATAATCATTTTTACCCCTGAACCACCCCAAAAGTGAATTAAAGCATCTTTCATCACTGTAAACTTTGTCACTTTGTTTCCAAATTCACTCTGGTCACTTTTGGGTGTGTTTTCTCTTTAATATTCTTTTTTAAAGACTTTTTTCCTTAATTAATTGCTTGCAGTTCTTTGCTCAATTAATTCCAATTGAAATTGCTCTTGAAGAAATTTCTTTTGTAGCCTTAAATATCTCTTGTAGAGTATTTTTGGATAAATTTTTATTGTTGGTAAAACAATAAATCTTTATAATATTATTGTTTTATACTAATAAATCTATGAGCAATAAAATTGGCGTGTTTTCTCTTTAAAATAATATTTCTTACTATTTTGAATTGATTTTTACCTTATACAAATTTTGAGGACAGGAAAAGTACTTGATTTTTAATCAAAGTTTCATATCCACACCTTACACAGTCAGCCTAGTAAAACCATATCAAAAGACAGATGATGAAAAATTCTCTAACAGAAAGAAGATTATCACCAATGAACAATTGGTTCTAGAAGATTATTAACCTTGAACAGTTAAGAAAATAATCAAAGCCAGGAAGATTAGGATTAATGGGAAAGATAAAAGACAATACCTGGTCAGATTTAATAATCAACAAGTAGAAAAAGACAAATGGATATCTGAGAAAGATATGACAGATGAAATACTTCACAGATGATTCAGAGCCTCTAGGAGGACAGAAGAGTCTCATCAATGATGAGCCTTTTTTTGAGGGAGAGTATGTCAGCCTGTGACTCCAAACAGAGCACCAGCATGATATCCAGGATACTATAAGTAATGGTATGAAGAGTATTGGACAGATATAGTCAATAAAGGTAAAATATAAAGAGGAAAACTACTCAAATATCAATCTACAAACCTTACCCAAACAGGATAAGAAAGGACAAAGATATGCCCTGTCAAAGATAAGACCAAATAAGAAAAAATTATGATTCTCACCTCTCATCTAGCTTATGAATATGAAATTGAAACCCACCAAAATTTCATTTTTCTTGAAACTCTCAGGAAGCACCATCCAATGGTATTATCCATTTATCTGTAGCACTCCTACATCAGGAGATATCATTATACCACCTTTTTTCATCAAGAACCCCCAAGAGGTCTAAGAGGGCTTGTAAAAACTTTACAAAAGTACAACTTAATTGAAGATATGAGTGAGAGATTCAATTTGAGATACTATATATCCCTGTATCTTCAAAAATTGGTAGAGAGATCTTGGTTCAAAGGTTTACTACCCAAAAACAGGATTTCTGAGAATAGAAATATAAAGAAACCCCTGTATCTTTTGAATATATAAATAAAGATTTACTGTGTTGTATAAAAGACTGTAGATCTCATCAATAACTAAGGTTCTGTATCATAGGAAAAATGATATTATCTAAATTAGAAAATATATCTGGCTTGGAAGTTTTTGTAGCAACATACTGATGGGCAAAAATACATAAAAAACTTAAAACCCTTATAGCTTTTGTTATTTTTGAGAAGGGTAAACATGCAGAATATCAAATTAAATATCTTATTAATCCTTTCAATTCTGTGATCTTGGAATCTTTATATCTCAAATGCTGACTGAGATATCTGCTTTGGAAGGTTTTTGGCCAATACTTGTCTGTACCAAACCTGTGCCAACCAGTACTGGCTTAAGACTTAAAATAATAGTTATATAAAGCTTAAAACATTTTAGAATGACAAATAATAGTCACAAAAACCACCAGGGAGACTTCATACCAGTGCTTAAATGGCATGTAGGAATATTTTTCACCCTTTATTGATCCAGAATGATCATTTGTGGTCGCAAAACCACACAATTCTGACTAAACTGAAATCAGAATTGATGGTATAGACCCACAATTTAGCCTAAAGAGTAAACATTTTCACTCTGAAGAAGTGTGAAGAGCTTACCAGTCCTTCACAGTCTCCAACCATATAAAGGAAGGTCTTCTCTCACTGAAAAAGACTTATCTCATCATCTTATCAGTATTCTTATGTGACAAAACTTCTATTAACCAATAGTTTCCTTAGAGCTATCATTATATAATTAAAATTGTGAATTTTTTAGTCTCTTGTAGAGTCAGAAGATATCAAACAGCTGCAACCAAGGCCATCAGTAGATTCATTGCCACAGTTGCTCATAGCAGTCCCCATGGGAAAAATGGCTACACCTGACAGCAGGTGTTCCAGTTGGAAAATGTAATAGGAATCAGATGGTAAATAGGTCTTTCCCAAAAATGAAATTGAAGCTAAAAAATAGAAGATTTGGAGGAATTCAACTCACACCTGCAAGCTGCATTATTTCAATTAAAAACCCTGATGATAGTTTTTCTATGATTGGTAAATCAGGATATCAGGAAATGCCTCTATCAGTAAATGATGTTTGAAAAACCATAGGTGAATATTTTTATATCTGAACTCAATATATCAAAATAACAACATATGTATTATAAGCATATTCAATTTCAAGCACCATTCCATACTTTTTTGAATGATGAAGTATGATTGGGCCATAGTTAGTCTCTCAATCCAGAATTCTTCTGGTTGATACTAATATTAAGTTACACTAGAAGCTCACTAAGCTCAGAAAAATCTCCAATTCCACCTAGAACCCTTGGATTTTTTTTATTTCCCTACTCAACATTTATTAGTATTTTCCTGGAAATTTAAATATTTTTTTTGCCTTTTTAGTAAAGATTTGATTCTGAATTTCTGTAAGTTATCCCATTAAAGCATGTCTGAAGTGAATATCTTTCTGTTTTAAGATAGTAATATCCCTCATTTTATATTTCAAAAGAGCCTACAAGAAAACCATGCTGTTACTCAATGGGATATTTTATGTCAATATGAAGATAATCTCAAATTGTATATTCTATTAAAGAATTTCATGCATATTTTTTTAATAAATATTCAGAAAAAACTTGTCATAACAATATTTATTACATATTTATGACACTAGAAGAATTCAATTATCAACCTCAAATCATAAGCTTATATCTTAATTTGTGAGCTTCCCTGATCATATATTAATGATATTTCTGGACCTATATACTGATATATTTATAATAGAAAGTATTTTTATCTATTGTAGGAAAAAATATTCTATTCTGAATTATGGGGTTATAAATTTCATTCCTTATTCACAAAGAGTTTACAGAATATTATCTTTTAAAAATACCACACCAGAGCAGCTATTGGTTTCTTCATATTTTATGTGTAATTTGAACAAAGGGAGTCAAATGAATCTTTTTTGGTGATAATTGAAAATAGTATGCAATTTAAAGTTTTTGAAATTATGTTGAAGAGTCAATGCATATTTACTCAAGACGCTTGAGATAGAACATTGAAGCTTAACTCATGATCTCAATTCAAATATCTGGTCTTGTTTAGCTAAATTGAGAGTTACCTTTGTATAAAGCTAATAATCCATATTTTTTACATATTATTTTCATTATTTACAATAATTTAATGAGAAATTCATGTTAGTTATATCAATTCATGATTTTCAAATTATATTTGTACATCATTTCTAACTACTACTTTGATTATTTTTGGGTATTTATATTAATTTACTCAGAATAGCTTGGAAAATCATGATTAAAACCATAATCCTCATTCAAAAAGTTTAATCTAGAGATATGATAAATATTCTCTGAAAAATTGAAGGGGTAAAGTTAGGAAATTCATGTCATTCATAGTGAGAAATTGGAACCTGTGAGCTTTGAAAAGTTTTTTTTCACTAATCCTCAAGTTGGGGCTTTACAATTATTAAAGATTGCACTAATTATCAAAGATAATTTCATTTTTAAATTTGGAATACTTATCATTTAACCTACCAGAATAATAGAATTAGAGTAAATGTGATTAAGTAAAATCACTTGGAAATTTTTAGTTTCAACCTTTTTATCATTAATATGTTTTTATCAATATTTGTTGATAGAAGAATATAAATCCCAAAAATATAGGTATTTATTACTCCAAAATAATTTCAAAGTGGCATTTTGTCTCATCGTTTGGGATTAAAGTTTCATAAAGTTTAGAAAGGGATATTATCCAAGCTCTAAACAAATAGTATATTTTAGTGAAGCTTATATGGTAATTTTAATAATAACTCAATATTCAAATTTGGATTTATTGAAACAGAAAAAATTAATTAATTATCAGAGTCATGAACTCTTCATGAGCTCCTTTAGCTTGCAAGATTTCCACAAATTCTGTCTTGAGCTATGAGGAGAAACCTATCAGAAGTAGAGAAAAAAATTTGGAATTCAAATAACTGGAGTTTCTGTAAGGATTTTCATGTCCCTCAGAATCTGGGAATTGAGTTACTACTTTTGAAAATAAGAAATAAATTTTTGATTCCTCCTCCCACACTATTTCCTTCACAATGGCAAATTCCAATTATTTTGTATCAGATTCTTCCATAAATGTGATGAGCTGGGGGAAATGGTGTTCCCCTCAACCTTCATGGAGAAACACAAGGCCCATTCACAAGATTAAAATTCAGGGAATTTATTAATTTTTTATGATTTTCTAAGTAGGTTTTTCAAATGATTTAGCATGGTTAATGTAATTGAATCTTCTTTTGCTGAGACTTTTGTATTTTGACCATATAGTAGGAAATCTAAGTCTGGAAAATTTAAGGGTAAATTTTAGGAGGTGAATTTTGGTATTTTCTCACCTAATCCTTCCACAATCTCTCTCAGAGATATTTTTTGGAGAAATTTTTGGAAGATGGACTTGTCAAGGTGGGCTTAATTTTGGTAGGAATATCAATATATCCAAATAAAAACCAATTTTGAATAGAAAAAAATAATCTCACCTGTGTTTTTATTTTTATTTTCTAGTGTCACAAGGTGATTGATTCTTTCTCCTTCCCAGAAGGAAAACATGGATTATGGACCATAGTTGCAAATAATTTCTGATAAATGTTGAGAAATGTGAATAGTGAGTTCTGGAATGAGATTGGGGTCCCAATTTCTTAATAAACTCTGGCAATAAATAACTGATAGTTAGTCAAACATAGTTAGTTGAGACTTTGAAATGGAGTGACACATTGAAATTTTAACCAAAGATACTAAAGTTTCTGTGGTTGAAAGGAGGATTCCTTTGAAGGGATTTTGAATCTTTTCAAAATTACATTTTGGGGTGGAAAGAAAATGTGTATTGTATATAAAATAAATCAATGAGCTGCCTTTAGGGTTTCACATGAAGGAATTCCCATATTTTTGGGTATGCCTTATCCATGATGGAACAATAATATTCTGGATACCTTCATTTAGAGATTCAAGCTCCTCTTTGGTTATGATCAGGATTTCTGGTAATTCACTCAAGGGTATTGATGCAGAAGGCTGTTTATTTGATAGGGAAATAGATGAGGGACTACCTGTAAAAGGGCTCATGAATGTAGACTTATGTTTTTTCCTTATTCCTTTGGCAATTTACTTGATGAATAATGAGATATTTCTTGGGAGAATGATAAAGGTGATCTTGGATTTATTTCTTTTTCCTTTCCTTTTCCAGATGGTTCCTTAAGTAATTTATCAGTAACACCTTGTGATGAAATCCTTTATGACCTTCTTAGTTTAGGTAGTTATTGAGAGTCAGAGATTTCTACAGGGTTTAATAATTTCTGTTTGATGGTATTAACTGTGGAGCTTGTCTTGTATATGGCTGTGGGTTTTGAAGATAGACTTAATCTCTGAATTTTTCTCTCTTTCCATTCCTGAATTCTCTCAGTAGCACTGTAGAATAATTCTGAATCTGAGCTCTTGGACTGTTTCCTGATTTTAAACTTGTATTTTTTGGGCTGTACCAGGGCTATCATCTATTTGAGTATCTTTCCTTTTGAGGTTTGAAGAATTTGAGCCTGATTTTCCAAGTGATGGAATCTGCATGTTTTTTATTTTTTTATTCCTTTGATGGTAATAATTCTCCATATTTTTGAATTTTGAGATAGGTTAGACTATAATCCCTCAGAATACCCAATAGAAGAGTATGGATAACATCAATGGTGACCAGTTGTGAATGGTTCCAGTAAGTCAGCTCTCCTAATATAGTGTAATGAGAGCCATTCTATGAATAAATCTTCCTCCTTTGGCTGGTTGTAATTTCTTGAAGCCATTGAATGGCTCCTGGTCTATGCTTATCTTTATACTTCAGGGGACAAGAGTGTTTTTTAATATTTTCAATATCTTTGATGAGAAGGTTGCAATGTGCACAAAATAAATTTCCCAAATGAGATGAGGAACCTCCAATATTTCTAAAGGCTGGGATATATCCAATTAATATGAAAAGGGTGGCCTTGATCAGACTTCCATTGGGTAAGCAAGCTGTTGTAGTAAAGTGAACACCTTTCCAGAGCTCCTGGAGCTCAGAATCAAGTGGCTTCAATAAGTTTTTTAATTGATCTGAGGTGGGTTCTTTGGGTGTTGGAGTTAATCCATAGATAAAAAGGTTTTCATATTGATACTGCTTTTCTGGAGGGAGGTTGAAGAAAATCAAAAATATAACACTTATTCAAATACTCTTGGAGCCATGGAGATTTGTCCAGTCAATATATAAGCCAAAAACTAGGTTCCCTGGATTATCACTATTTTATAATCCTTTATTGCCTGATAATGTTCTCCAAACATCCCCATCAGATACATCTGAAATTCTTTCTTCATTTCTATGGGGAGATTTTAGGGGTTAATCCAAGTCTTTTTCAAATTCCAGGAGAGAGAGTTTTTTTGAGATACATTTCCTCAAAGATTGACAGTGAAATTCTCTTTGGGGTCACAATTTTGTGTAATTTATATTCTTACTAAGCAAAGAAGTGTTGCATTGTTTTTGGTGTCCATATTTTCCAAGAATTGGTTGCATACAACAAGGGAGGTTTAAGTATTCATGAGTGTTATTTCCAAAGGTTGAATTTTTTTAAAAATATGAATATAGATAAAAACAGATTGGAAAACATACATGAGTTTTGGATTTACTAAGAAATTTCAATCTTTTTTTGAAATGTTTTAAGATTTTTGGAATTTAACAACTGAAATAAGATGTTTATTGTAATTTGGAAGCTGCTTGGATCTTCTTTTGCTCCACCTTTAGGATTTTCTCACAATTTTTGTCAATAATATTCTTGTGAATATTGCCATTCACAATCTTAATTGTGAGCCTTTTGGATATGACCACATATCCAAAAAGTTCACAAGAAAAACTTTACAATAATTATTCCTCTAAATAATTATCTTAAAATAAGTAACAATTACCATAAAAAGGCATAAATTCTGAATTAACTTGAAATCTGATGAATAAGCATGTGTAATAAGTTGATCCATTGGATTCCTCATGATAAAAACACATCTATAATTTTTATGGAATATTGGTAAAATCAATAACTAATGAGTAATAAGCAAAAATTCCAAAAAAAGACATAAATTCTTATTTATCTCAGAAAAAAATGAAACAACATGTGAAATAACTTACAACATTGAGCTCTAAGTAAAATACTACACATAAAATAATTTTAGGTCATTTCTCTAAAGTTAACTATAAGGAATTAAGCTGAATATATGCACTTTTATGATCAATGCATACATTCATGGTTTTTAGGTAATATCTCCTGAAATATACATGATAGGGAGTTAAACCAAAAATAAAGTTAACACTTAATTACTGTAGGAAGACATATACGACCTCTATTTGACAATATATAAACAAGGTTATAACCTGTAAGGATTTATTGAACAAAATTGCTAGAGCTGTTAACCACTTTGTTTTGAAAGTGGTCCAAACTTCAAATAAGATGGATATTCAGGTTCTACTAGTTCATACATAAAGAATTATGTATTTCTATCATAATATGCAAGGTAAAACCCCCTGAAATCATGGTTTGAAGTGTATAATATTGAATTTTAACAGAAAAGATGAGCTACAAGAAAAATAATCAAAAAATAGAGTTTTGATGATGTAATACAATTCTCTGGGAAGTTTAATGAAAACATGCCAAGCTATCAGAGTTCACTCCTTGAATGGCTTTAGAGCTTATTAGTTGAAATTTATTAATGATCAAATTTTAAGCTTAAAATTGATCATTTATGATCACTCAATGTAATGGTATTTCAAGTTTAACAGTTATATAAGTGATAAAACTGTTCAATACTATTGGATTTTGATTAATGCTAATACAATTCACAAATTTTAGGCTTTTTTCCAAGCCTATGACTTCATCAAACTTAGAGTTATAGTGATAACTCCAAGTAATGGTGTAATAATAAGATGAGATGGTTTGATTATGGTTTAATCATCACTAAACCTTAAATTATTGATCAATTCCAGTGGTCATCATCAGTACACATCTACTAGAAGCCTGTCGGACTGTAGAAGGGAGGAATTTACTATAAATAGACCTCTTTGTACTCTATTTCCCCCTCAGATGCATCAAAAACAATATAACACTAAATGAAAAGGTAAATTCTTTATTATTTATTCATAAATCATTCATATTATCAAAGAAAAAAGGTAATATTTATTACAATAATAAATCTTGACGCAATTACTCCATTTGTTTAATTGTTTTTGTAAAATTTCTCTATAAATCTCTATTTCATGTAAAAATAAGAATATTTGTAATTTGTTATAATTTATATTGTAAATACAATTTGAATAAGGTGTATTTACATTTTTTGGTATAAACTCTTTCAAAATTATTATAGTAAGTGTTTAAAGTAGGTTATTTTTTCTCTATTATGACTTTTGACAATTTATTTATTAATATATAACATCAGTATTGGTGATATTGTTGTTATTAATTTTTTTTATTAAAACAATTTTTTACACCATTATTATTTGTTGGTATCAATAATAAAGAGCTTTAAATATATTAATATATTTATTTCTGTTATACTATATTTCTATAATATAAGTTATATTATTACATTTATTTAATAATATGATAATTTTACACCATAATTATAATAATTCTTTATTATCATAATTACTCTTTATTTTATTTCTTAAATTAATAAGGACATTAATAGTACAATAAGTGACATATTTGTAATATTTACTTATTGTTTCATAGTAAAACCTCACATTTGGGGGCCTGGCAATGATATTTACTTAATTAAATTTCAAAAAGATTCCAATTGGGGTCATGAAATAATAAACTATATTTATAGTTATAAAATTCTATAATAATTTTTTATTTATTGATTTTAAGAGCTATTGAGGCATTTGGAAAGCAATTGTACTGTCTTACATGTGGTTTTTCACATCCTTAGACTTGTAAGAAATTTCTTTCAGTGACTCTAGTGATTAAGAAAGATATTCATAAATTAAAAATATATTTATATTATAAATTAATTTCAAAATAATCATCTTAATTTTACTTTTTTTCAAAAATAAAATAAAACAAAACCAATAATAAAAGTTATTTTTATTCCTTTTAATAAATTCTTTTATTCATTTTATTCATTAAAAGATATAAAAGCCATTTTCAATTGGAAATTTCCATATATTATCAAAAATAACACTTTTGAAAAAAGACTTATATTTATTTGTCTTTTTAGTGCTTGCGGACAACCCAGCAGAGGATAATCAAACCACTGTTGAGAGATTGGTGGAAGAAACTCATCAAAGCTCTCCAAAGAAAATTTTTCAATAAGAAAAACAAAGCTAAGAAATTAGTCTTTCCAGGAACCACTATGAAGGACTCTGAAGGTGAGTACCTCCTTTTAATTTCCATAAAAGATTCCTTTTTTTCTGAAATCCTTTTGTTTTCTTGAATTTTCACTATGACTAGTAGGAGAGGATACCAATACTCTATCCAATCAGATGGAGGTGAACTCAGAAGTAGAGTTGATCCCTCAAAAGGGAAAGAAAGGGCAAAGTTCCTAGTGGAACAGAATCCACACAAGGAAGTGCCATATCCAAAAGGCAAGTCCCCAATATGCCCATGATTTCTGAACCAAAGTTGGAACTAAGTATGAGTAGCTCCAACAGGGACAAATAACATTCAGAGGATGCAAGTAGACATTTATATGAGCCAGTAAAAGCATTATTACACAGTGTAAAAGGACAAAGATTGGGAAATGTTGCCAAAAAACCACCAAGGAGTGATGAACTCCTGGCATATCCTGAAAAAGGTCCTCAAAGAGGAGGAAATAATGAAATACTCCAATGGATGGAATCCACTATCATCCAAACCTCAAATTAAGAATATAAAGGAATAACATGCCAAAAAGAAAGAGGCTATCAAGGAAGAAGCCCCAGTAGCTTCTACCAACAAGCCTCAAGCCAACCAGCTTCCCCAAGAAGGGAAGAAGAGCAAGAAAAAGAATTGGAGGAAACCATATTCCCCAAGTTACAGGATCCCAAAAATCCAAAGAAATGTCATGGACAATGTCTTCAAAATTGTAAGGTTTGTCTATGAAACTCTTGATAATAGTAACAATATCAATAGTACTATGACTGTCCTCAGTAAAAAAATATAATATGATAAAATATTATAACCGCAAATATTTATAATTATTGAATATAATTATATTGAAAAAGAAAATTTAATTATTATTGAATAATTTAATAATCAAAAAATCTTCATAATTATTCTATTATTGTTATAGTCACTGAAAATTATAGCAATAAGAAGTGTAAAGCTCTTAATGACACAATTATACATGGAAAATATGAATATAAAGCCACTTATAAATAATATAAATATTATTTTTATAAGAATTATCACACACACTGTGCTGAAATAATTCTTATAGAAAAATTCTATATAAAAAATATAATAATAGATAAAAAATATAGAACTTCAGAGAAGAACTTACTTATAATATATATTTAGTACAACAAGTTAAATACAGAAGTTATTATATCAAATAATGATTATAAGTTAAAAACACACCAAAAGATAAACATTTTAAAGATAAAAAACTTTTTATAATAAAAAAATGATTTGAAGAGTTTTTATGAGAAATTTGTGTATTTGAAAATATATTTAAGATGATGATTTTATAAAATAAAATATATTATTGGTGATTACAACAATAATATGGATTCTATGATTTCAATTCTTCAATTTTAAGATTAATAAAGAATAAAATAACTTAAGAATTACTTCAATAATAACATTTTATATGTAATAAAGCTTCACCTGTTTAAATTTTTAATATAATTGGATTGATAATGAATGATGGACAAAAAGAGTTATTAATAGAGTCTTTTGATGTCTGAAGAGCAGCTCTCATGATTCATAATGGATATAGAGAGCGTGCTCAGGTTAAAACTTAAAAACCATGCTTAAAAATAAAGTTCTTAACTTAAGGTAACTTATTTTTAATTCCAATTTAAAGTTTCCAGTGTTATTCTTAACTCCAAGTAGCTTGAATCCTCATTTGGGTTGGCTACTTTGAATTTTGATATAAGATTAGCTTATTTAAATTAAATTTCATTAAATGAACAACTTAAAAATAGATTTTCAAGCAAAAATCTCTTAAACTCAATTTTTAATTAATTTTTAAAAAAATCTTAATTCTCTTTAAGTATAATGAAAAGAGTAAATTTCCAGGCTAATTACCAATAAAACCTGTTTATAAAGGATACTTAAAGTTTAATTTCCAAACAGATAACATCAGGTTGTAAGCTTTGTGAAAATTTCAGACAAATCCATTGCAAATTGTATTTTAATGAATTTTTGAAGTTATTACTATTTTTCCACATAAAATAGCAATACACACCAAACCTTAGCTTTTGATAGGATTTTGATGCTTGTAGCTTTACATTTTCAAGCTTATTTAGGTTTTTAAGCTTAATTAAGATTTTAAAGTTCTGAAAACTTTTATTTCAAGCTTACATATTGTGATTTACCCTTTGGCAGCTTGAAATTCCTGTCCAATTTGAGATAAAACCAATCTTAACTTTAAGGTTGGCTCAAAGTCTAATCTTAAAGTTTAAATGAGGTTGAAAATCCTCCAATACAGGTGGAAAACCTCAATTGAATCCTTTCAGATCCAAAAAGCTGGGTACCCCAGCTCTGTTTGGTCTTTTGCCTTTTTCCCACCTTTTTGTGTGGATTTTGCCCTTTTATTTATTTAAAGCCATCAATTCAGTAAATATACACAACACCTTAATTCTAACTAAAATAATGGTATTTTTGCATAAAGCTTATGAAAATTTGAATTCAAGCTTATTTAAGCTTAAATTTATCAATCTTAAAAAATGTTTAAAGAAGCAATTGTACTGTGAGATTCTTAAATCTTCTAAGAACATAAGAAATAATCATTTTTGGGTATAACACCATATGGGTGTACCCTAGGTTATTTCTGCTGTAGAATCCAAGATTGACATAATAATTATAGCTTTGTTTATCCAAAAACAAGTTATCCTTTTTTTGTTATTTTTTATTATAGATTCAATTTAAAATTCTGTTCAAGACTGAATCAACTGTATATAAAGTTTTTTGTGTCCTTATGGGTATGTCATATATACCTCACAGGCTCAAAAACATGGGCAGAACCTAGATTGATTTCAAGGACAAGGAGGAAAGAAGAATGAGACAACCTCATTTCCCAAAGAAATAGCTTTGTCTCCTGTTGTTGTATATACTTTAACTTAAATTAAAAATAGTAGCTTACCTCTCAAAGAAATTAAAGATAGTTTATTATCCTTACAAGAAATAAATAACAGCTTGTCATCTTCAACAAAAACTGTTGTACAAAATAAGAAAGAAATTGATAACATTAAATTTATGGTTGAAAATGATAAACCAATAATTCTAATTGACAATACTCAAAAGTTAATACAACAACAACAAGAATTGAATGAATACATTAAAGTTATTAAAGAAAAAACTTTAGAAATTAATCATGATGTGAGAATTGACAATTTAACAGAAAAGTTGAACAAATTAAGTATTTTGCTTGAAAAACTTGAAGAAAAGACTTCATAACATCAAAAATTACTTCTAGATCATGTAGAGAAAATTGATGAAGCAAAAATGAGTCTGAAGGATGACATTCAAAGTTAAAGGAGACTCATTACTGAAAAAATTGATGAAATAAATTAGGCTAACTTAAATATGCCAAAGCTATCAACCCCATTTTCTCACATAAGAATTCCTGTTGAACAAAAAGAGGAAATAACAAATCCATTCATGACAGAACTGAGTAATAAAGACAATAACCAAGTCTTAATGAAGGAAGCACCTCAATTAAAAGAATGGCCAACATTCACAGGTGAAGCTGGATATGACACTATGTCATTCATTAAATCAATTGATATGTTACAAGAAGATGAGGCCATAACAGATGAATTAATCACTGCAATATTACATTCATTCTTTGAAAACCTCTAAAAAGATGGTATTATGGCATAAGAAAAACCAATGGAAGAAATAACTGGTCTTGGTGGAAAAACCAAACAATCACCAAATGGAAAAATGATGCCTGAAGGTACAAAATAGAAAATGCATTTGAAAATTACTTCTTTGATCAATATAAGGATAAACCTTTGACTTGATTCTTGAAAAAAGTTGAAAGGTTGAATTCACTGTACCCAGAAATGTCACAAAAGATGATGCACATGAAGATACTTAAGAAATTTGGAGGGGAATCAGAACATGCCCTGAGAAGAAGGTGCATAGAACCATGCTCCACAGAAGAATATATCAATGCACTGGAAGATATAGTGACAAGAACTAAGATTGGTAGAACTTGGAAAACATTGGGCATCAAAGGTCCAAATAAACCATTTATCAATAAATATAAACCAAGAGAACCTTTCAAGCCCAATACACCCAACAGTAATGAGCAAAGAAAATGCCATAAATGTGGAGGTATTGGACAATTAGCCAATATGTGCCTCAAAAAAGCAAACATCAAGGAAATTGTGGAAACAGATGACCACAATGACAAAGAAGAAGAATCATATTCTGAAAAATAAACTGAAGAGTAAGAAACTTCTGAAATTGATGAAATCAATATAATTAATGCACAAATTAATAATATTGATTTAAGATATAAAGTATTAGTGTGGTATTCCATACCTTTTTTTTCACCAGGTTCAAGCTCATAGTACCCCAAAACAGCAGTAAATTCAGCCTACAGGCAGACTTACACTCAAATCTTACACCAAAAGGTCAATTTTACAGCAAGAATCTGGTTTTAACTCATAAAAACATGGCATAGGCACCAAAGGGCAGTGTATGTGTTTAAATAAATTATTCAATTTCATTATGCATATGTAAAAAATCAAGTTACATATATTAAACTAGTTACAACAAATAAGGTACCACCCTTTAAATTACACACCCCACCCAGCCTTACACCCCCTTATAGCCACAGGACTCATGCAGCAAGAAAAGGACACCTGCATGAATTACACAGCAACCTATAACTTAACATAGAAAAGTCACATGATGCAAAGCTCAACTCCATGGAATTCCTGCAATTCATTTACAACACAGCCCCAGGAGTACCTTATCTTATATCCACAGTAACCCCACTTAAAACCTTAAAACAGAATCAAAATTATTTACACCACTCATCACCTCATGCAAACCAAAGCTAGTTACAACAGGCTGCATGCAGTACACAATTCCAATTGAATCTCAACCACATGACTATGCACAGCATGTGTCAAAATCAAAAATCACATCATCTCATAAAAACAGTAAATTCACCAGTGCAAGAAGTTATCAGCTGACTTCATTTTAAAGTTCAAAAAGAAGAAAAACAAACATGAAACCTGCATAAATTACACAGCCACTTCTACCCAACCTAAAATAGGACATATGCAAAGGAATTACAAGGTCATCATGTGATACTGCATCCACCAACAGAATATCATGTGACAGGAAAGAGGCTGTGCACAACAAAAATCCCCAGCCAAAATTGAATCACCTCATGCATGCAAGGAAAATCCAAGAATATCACATCATAATTACTCCACCAAAAGATAATCATGTGATAAATGGAGGCTGTGCAGAGAGAAAATTATCACCAAACCTTAAATCACCTGACCCATGCAAGAAAGGTCCTCACCAAAAACAGAGTCACATGATGAAATCAAGAGGAATTAAAGTGGAAAAAGACAGCTCCCATGGAGGGCCCTCTAGGCTCCCAAAAGGTATAAATAGAGGGGCTCTCTCCCCCCAAATTTCAAAAATTCCCCCCATGAAAATTATATCCCATGCAAATTATATCCCATGCAAATTATAACCACTGCACAGTAGGAGCATAGGAATAATTCATCCCTCACCTGGGAGGTAGTCCAGTATATTATAGTAAATTTACTTTCCCAGTAGCTAAGCTCAGTGGAAGTATAGTGTTGAAGATTACCCAGTAGCTAAGCTCAGTGGAATCTTATTATTATTAAAAGAAAAATAAAAATTACCCAGTACCAAAAATTAGGGTTACTACTCTATTAAAATATTTTAACTAGTAAAATTAACACCATTTATCAAGATTCAAAATTCACTTACCCCTTTAAAAAAATATTAAATATCAAAGAATCTTACCTCTTGAAATTTAACAAATACTATTTTATCCTATTATTTAACACTCTTAAAAAAAATAACAAACCTTTAAAAAATTATTTTAACCTATTATAACTATACCTTAACAACATTACCTTTATCAACACCAATTAAATTTTCCAGAAAACCTTAAAAAATCCATCTTACAAAAGACTTTTAATCAAGAAAGAACAACTCACCACAATTTCACTAAAAAAATCAAAATTAAAACAGACAAGTATTTCATTAAAATTCTAAAATTCACCAAATTACTGACATTTATTTTTTATTATTATTTATTGAATAGGTCTGATCTGAGACTGCTGAATTTTGTCTTCTGCAGTTGTAAAGCCACTTACTAATTTTATTTTGGTTTGTGAGCTCCAAGGAAGATTTTGTTCAGTATTTTAGGAGGGGCAGGCAATACACCCTTGCCACCCTTGGTTACAGAAGTTATTAGCAATTCAAAACTAGTTACCTGTGATTTCCCCCTCCAGGTACTGCCTCATTTTAATCCCACACAAGAGGAGTTCCCACATTAGATGTCAACTCAAACTTACCACAAGCTTGAATATCTGATACAAGCCTTACAAACATACCAGGTGCCAAATTTTATAGAGCCAAACCAGCAAAAGGAATGGGATATACAGCTGGAAAGTCAAGTATACACTTTTTCATGGTTGAAAACCAAGAGGCAAAAGTGAACTTGGATACAGGAGCATACTGTACATTTTTTGGGAAAGTTTATTTGAAATCAATTGGACCAGATTTGGAAAGGAAGCTTATACCAATACAAGGAGTCAAACTTAGTAGTGCAAGTGAAAGCATGAAGCCCCTTGGAATATTAGACTTAATATTAGTTTTTCCTCAGCCTTCACAATCTATAAGAGTGAAAGTAAATCTTGTAGTAATGGAAGACTGTACTAGCAACAACTTTATACTTGGGAATGATTACTTGCCAATTTATGGAATAGCTATCTCAAATCAAAAAGACAGATATTTTACCATAGGAGACAATAAGAGGAAATAATTTGGGGTTTTAAATAAAAAAACAAATTACAGTCATAAAAAATGAAGAGAAAATCCAGAAAAATTTTTTTTTCATATGGGACCAACTTGAAGAGGAATAATTCAATCAACAATTAACAGAAAAATGAAAGAGAAATTGATTAACTCTTTATTCAAATATATAAATGCCTTTACAACTGACAAAGAGCCACTAGGTGCCATTATTGAACATGAAGGAGACATTATCCTTCATGTAGAAAAACCTTATCCACCCCTGTTAAGAATACCAGCTTACCAAGCTAGCCCAAGAGCTAAAGAAGCTCTAGAGGTACACATTAAATAATTAAGGGACCTTGGAGTATTAAGAAACGTAGGACATAATTAACAGGTAGAGGTCACTACACCTTTCATTATTACTTGGAATAATGGAAAGTCAAAGATGGTAGGGGACCTTAGAGCTTTAAATACCTACACCATCCCTGAAAAATATCCAATACCCAGAATCCATGAGACATTGACACAATTGTCACAGGCTAAGTTCATTACAGACATGGATGCTCTAAGGGAATTTCATCAATATGTCTTGAAGGAAAATGCTAAGAAACTACTGAGGAGAATAGTCCACTATGGGATATATGAGCATTTAAGAATTCCATTTGGTATAAAAAATGCACCCTTCCATTATCAAATAATTATTAGTACTATTTTTCCTGAAGAGGTATCAGAAAGATGGTTAATTATCTATATTGATGATATCATAGTCTGTTCAGAAACTTGGGAAACTCACTTAACAAGAACAGAAATAGTACTACAAAGAATAGTCCAAGTTAATATGAAAATATCCCTCAAAAAGTGTCATTCTGCATAGAGTGAGCTAAAAGCACTAGGACATGTTGTATCTTGACTATGCTTGGGGATAGATAAAAACAAATTAGCAGCAGTACTGCTGAAACCAATGCCCCAAAACAAAAAATAAATGCAATCATTTCTAGGATTTTATGGTTACTACAGACAGCACATAAAGGACTTTGGAAGAATTTCCAAATCCTTGTATAAAGCCTGTGATCAACAGAGAGTTTATGAAATGACTGAAGAAAGAGTCAACCCATATGAGGAATTGGAAAATTCCCTCACAAATTCCCCATTTCTTCTAATTCCAGATTGGAAATTACCTTTCAGACTATACATTGATGCTTGTTAAGGATTAGGTGCTGCACTACACTAGACACAAATTATCAATGATAAACCTGTTGAAGGACCAATTTGCTTCATTTCAAGACACATTAAGCCAACAGAAGCAAGGTATGGAGCAAGCCAAACAAAATTCCTTTGCTGAGTGTGTTCTTTAGAAAAATTACATTATTTTTTGGATCGTACAGTGTTTGATGTTATCACAGACTGTAATGCTGTAAAATCTTTGTTAAACATAAAGACATCAAATAGACATATGCTAAGATGGCAAATTGCTATCCAAGTATATAGAGGAAATATTCACAAAAATTTAGATGGGCTTTATCAAATACATCTGAAATCCCAGCATGGGTACCACAGGAAGAGCACCATATGGAAGGCATATGTGTCACAGATATTGGCACAGAATCCTTTAGTCAAGTTAAAGAAAGCTATAAGATGGATACAAACTGTCATATCCTATGCCAACTTCTGATGAAAGACTGCAAAGACCCATCACTCTCATCCAAACTAGATGAAATATGGAAAAAAGCATATGATGAAGGAAGAGTCCACCTCCTTGATGGAATAATTTATCATAGGAAAGAATACACATGCTTTATGACCTTCAAAGATAGAACCTTGATAAATACCATATTACATGAATTTCATGATAGTGTTGCATCTGGACATCTGTCAGAAGATAGAACACTGGAAAGGGTTAAAACCTGTTCTTGGTGGCCAAACTGAAGAAACAATGTTTCAGAATACTTCCAAACCTGTGAGAGATGTCAAAACGTAGACAGAGCCACAGGAAAGAAATTTTGAATGATGATCCAAATCCAAGAACCAAAATCCCCATGGGAGATAGTTCACATGGATTGGGTAAAAGCCTTACCTCCAGGAGGGGACAGGAGGTATAATGCATGCCTAGTACTGGTTGACAGATACAGAAAAACTCCAATGTTCTTACCATGTCATAAAGATGACACAGCTATGGACACAGCCATAGCTATATGGAATAAAGGTATTGGCCATGCAGGCTTATTCCGAAATATCATAAGTGAAAGAGACCCAAAATTCACTTCAGCATTATGGACAAACCTCCATAAGTTGTTTGGAAAAAAGCTATCATTCTCAACAGCTTACCACCCTCAAACTGATAGTTTAGCAGAAAGAATGATACAGACCTTAGAAGACATTATCAGAAGATTCTGTGCTTATGGATTAGAGCTCAAACACTCTGATTGCTTTACCCATTATTTGTGTACCTTAATACCGGCTCTTGAGCTGGCATATAAAAAATCAATCCATTCTTCAACTGGAAAAACACCCACAATGTTAGAAAAAGGTTGGAATCCAAGACTTACTCATGATACCCTCAAAAGAGACTTAGTGGATATACATCCAACAGCAAGAAGTTTTAAAATAATGCTTGACAAAGCAAGACATCATGAAAACAGATGTATGCAAGACTCCTTCAAATATGCAAAAGAGTGATAGGATAAAATTCATAAACCACCTGACTTTAAAGTAGGGGACTTGGTCTTGGTATCAACTCTCAATTTTAATAATATAAAAGGCCCAAAGAAACTGAAAGATTCCTTTTCAGGACCATTTATGATAAAAGCACTACATGGACCTAATGCTGTGCAATTAGAGCTAACAGTGAGCTTATGAACAAACATCCAGATTTCCCTGTAAGTATTATAAAAGCTTACAGCTCAAGTGACAAAGAATGATTTCCACTAAGAAATAAACACTCACTTGAAATCCCTCCTCTAGAAGAAGGAGAAGAAAAGAAAATTATGAAGTTCCTTAAAGAAAAAAGGACAATAAACAAAAAAGAAACGGAATACCTTGTAAGGTATAGAAACCCAACTCAAGAAGATGAATGGCTACTTGAGAAAGATATATCCAATGCTCATCAAATACCAAGAATGTTCAGACATTAAAGAAGGCTTAAAGAATAGAAAGCTAAGAATTATTGAGCTTCAAGACCAATAAAAGTCTAATGAAGAGGTAGGACAGTGGATGATACCCTAATAAACTATATCAGATTGTAGTACAATCTTTTTTGGTCATAGGAAATGTGAGCCTTTGAGACATGACCACATATCCAAAAAGGTCAGAAGGAAAACTTTACAATAATTATTCCTCTAAATAATTATCTTAAAATAAGTAAAAGATACCATAAAAAGGTATAAATGCTGGATTAACTTGGAATCTGGTGAATAAATATGCTAAATAAATAACAACATTAGGTTCCTAATCATGAAGCACACATATACTATTTTTATGGCATATTGGTAAGGTCAATAACTAATAAGTAATAAGCAAAAATGACATAAAAATATATAAATTCTCATTTATCTCATAAACCAATGAAGCAACATGTGAAATAAATTGCACCATTGGATTTTTCATGAAATACTACACATAAAATAATTTTATGTCATTTCTCTAAAGTTAATACTTAAGGAATTAAGCTGAATATATGCACTTTTATGATCAGTGCGTACATTCATGGTTCTTAGCTAATATCTCCTGAAATATAAGTGATGGATAGGTAAGCCAAAAATAAAATTAACACTTAATCACTGTAAAAATACAGATATGAACTTTATTTGGCAAGCTATAAACAAGGTTATAACCTGTAAGGTTTAATTGAACAAAATTGCTAGAGCTGTTGGCCACTTTGTTGTAAAAGTGGTCCAAACTTAAAGTCAAGTAAATTTTCAGGCTCTACTAGCTCATACATTGATAATCATTTATTTCCTATCATAATATTCAAGGCAAAACCCCTTGAAATCATGGTTTGAAGTTTAAAATATTTAATTTTGACAGAAAAGATGAGCTACAAAAAAAATCATCAAAAATAGAGTTTTTATTATGTAATATAATTCTCTTGGAGGTTTAATCAGAAAGTGCCAAGCTATTAGAATACACCCTCTGAATGGATGTAGACTGTATAGCTTAAGCTTTATTAATGATCAAAGTTTAAGCTTGAAACTGATCATTTATGATCACTCACTGTAATATTATTTTAAGTTTAACAGTTATATAAGTGATAAAACTGGTTAATACGATTATATTATGATTAATACTAATAAATTCTATGAAGCGTAGGCTTCTTCCAAGCCTATGATGTCATCAAACCTAGAGTAATAGTGATAACTCTAAATAATGGCATAATAATAAGATAAGATGGTTTGAATATGATGTAATCATCACTAAACGTTGAAATATTGATCAATTCCAGTGGATACCATCAGTACATCTCTACTAGAAGCCTGTTGGACTCTAGAAGGGAGGAGTTTCCTATAAATAGGGTTTATTTTACTCTAATTCCCCCTCAGATGAATCAAAAACAATAAAACACTAAACAAAAAGGTAAAATCTTTATTATTTATATATAAATCATTTATATTATCAAATACCAAAGGTAATATTTCTTATAATAATCAATCTTGATGTGATTACTATATTTGTTTAATTTTTTTATATTTCTCTATAAGTCGTATTTTCCACATAAAATTAAGAATATTTGTAATTTCTGTTATTTCATTTTATAAATACAATTTGAATAAGTTGTATTTATATTTTTTGGCATAAAATCTTTCAAAATTATTGTATTAAGTGCTCAAAGAAGGTTATTTTTTCTTTTATAATAATCTCCCTCTATTATTACTTTTGATCATTCATTTATTAATATAAACAGTACTTATATTAATATATAACATTAATATTGGTAATATTATTGTTATTTATTGTTTTTTATTATTAAAAATACAATTTGTTGTGCCTTCATTATTTGTTTGTAAAAATAATAAAGAGCTCTAAATATATTAATTATTATATATTAATATGTTTATTTTTATTATATTTATTTAATAATATAATAATTTTATGACATAATTATAATGATTCTTTCTTTTATTTACTAAATTAATAAGGACATTCATAGTACAATGGGTGAATTATCTGTCATATTTACCTATTGTTTCATAGTCAAACCTTACATGAATTGTGGATAAATGACCTGTTGGATGTTGATAAACATAGGGGGGTAGTGGATATACTGAAATATTTGTACATTTTGGAGATGGTTTGGGGTGGATTTGGGTATTCCAATGGGTTTTCAACAGGGCGTGTATGTTTTGTGACCAAATTTAGTATGTTTGAAACCTGTATAAATTTATAAAATTAAGCATTAACATGTATTATTAGTAAAAATATTGGAATAAAAGTCCAGAACAAATTGTTTGAAACTGATTCAATTAAACTATTTTGTGAGTTGTTTTCATGAGAGAATTGGAAATCTCTGTGGCTTAGATGGGCTATGGATGGATTCTGAAATATATAATATGTGAATATTGAATAATTTCAGAGATCATGAAATGGAAACATTTATTTAGGTATCATCTCCACTCACTGGGATTGTTTCACAAATTTTCTCCTAATATGTTTCATGGGTCCTTTTAGATCTTCCAACTCCTTGATATTGACTTCCACCACTTTGGCAAAATTTTCAAGATGCAAGTGGTGCATTTTCAAATATATATGTTTCCCACTTTTTGATGAGATATAGTGGCCAGTTGCTATTCTAACCCAAGTATTATAAGAATTGTCTGTATGTTTATGGGATAAAAACAGTCTCTTATGTGGTTTTGATGAAAGTATTATTAAGCTGATTGTGTTTTTTCTTATCTCAAAATTGGTGGGAATCCAATTATTAGTAATATCAAGAGAGTTATCAATTCTTTTTGATAAGAGCTTCTATGAAAGGGTAGTTTGAAATCCTATTTTCCCTTTATTAATTGATTTGGAGATTCAGAGTTGTTAATTCTCAAAGGAATCATTTCTATTGCACTTTCCATTATTACACTTAAAATTATTTCTACAAACTACATTTGGATTTGTTTGGCTTCAAATTTTGGATATAGCATAGCTGTTCCAGTTATATATTATGATTCATTGATTCAAATCACTTATGTATGATTATTCTTTAGGTAAAATATGCTCCATTCTTTGGATTTTAATAAACTGATCTCTGATCTGGAATCAAGTTACTTTATTTCAGGCTTAGGGCATACCTCATAGGTGATAATTTTCTCATTTCAATTATGTTCTATGGGACAGAACTTTTGAATTGAAAAATTGTTTGAAAATTATTAAAAATGTTTAGCTATTCATCTCTTGAAATTGGCTTTACATTTGAAACCAAACAGGTATAAGCAGGCATTTGGAGCAGTGGCCAGCTTTTGCATCAAATAATTTAGAAAAAAGATAATTTTAATATCACCTCCTGGTAAAAATTATCAACTAATATAATCTTAAGAATCTTTCATCTTTGCATAAAGGAAGACTGGGTAAAAGCTGGCCCCTATTCATATCTCTCAAGTGTTCAATTTATGGGGAGAGATCTACTGGCTCTTGAAGCTTTATTCCCCTTTCTTCCAGCTCTGTAAGTGATGCCATAGCATCAGGTACCACCCAATTTGATGGGATTTAATTTGGTATATTTCAAAATCCTGTAGCTTTGGCAATGTGAGGGTCTGGTATAAGCTACTGGATTTTGTTATTATGGTCTCTTTTGGCTCTAGGGGTGCTTGCAAGCTTCTTATATCCTTCATCAATAAGGTGAAAAATCTCATCAATTTGATTTGATCTCGAGGACATTGAGGTAAGTGGCTGACCAGGAGAGCCTTGCTCCATATCAGAAATCATTTAACCAACCAGAAAGAGTGCTGTTATACTTGAGTGATTATTTGGAATAATTTCTCAACAAACTTCCTTGAAAATTGGATTTTTGTTTCTCTATATTTTAAGCTATAATAAGTTCACTCAGTTTGATCATATATATCAGCTATTTGGTGAATGAAAAAATAAACTACCTTTTTTTTGGAATTTCTCAAAATTCCAGTTTGCCTACTTGATGCTGATTCCATAGATTCTTGTGGGCTTTTCTTCTTTCAAATTGCTTTCCTTCCAATAGGCCATTTATAAACAATTTAAATTCTTTTGGCTTGGTTATTCATGTCCTCTTAAATTTGATAATTTCAAGTACTGCCATTCCAATAACATACCTCCAAAGCATATAGTAGAATAGCTGTTGTGGATGTGTACCAGGGTGATGAAGGAGGATAATTACAAGAAAATGTACATTGGGGGAACCCACACTGTTTCAATAGTGAATGCCCATAAGAAATACATTCTTGACTGTGGGAATTGATATCTTGCACTGCGGAGGTTCCAACTGAGTATTGACCAGGAGGAAGGATTTGGTCCATTTCTTTCAACTAGACTTTTTGAATAAAATCCTTTTCATTTTCAATAATATTTCCAAATTCCCTTTTTGCAGACTCCAAAGAACCTTGCATATGGACTTGGTATTTATGCTTACAGGTTGAAAAGTAGTGTTCAAAATATTCAAGCCCTTCTGCAGTTGGGGGTGAAGGGAGTAAAAAGGAAGGTGCTTGAATGCCCAAAATAGCCTTCACCCAATCTAAAATTGATCTTGCCAGGAATTTATTTGCAGATGGATTACCTGAATTTCTTGCATGTCTTGCAAGACTTTGAGATATTTGATAATTCTTTCTTTTTTATTTTTTTGTGATATTGTCCAAGAATTAAATGGGAAGCAGCATTATATGAATTTTTAGTTTCTGGGGGAAGAGGAATTTGTGAGGGGTTAGTAGAAGGCATTGGGATAAACCATGATATGTGAATAAGATAGATATAATATCTTGACAAGCTCATTAATTTATAAGTCAATAGTGAGAATAATAAAAGTGCAAAAATTATTACCCTCTGAGTGTGGTAAATCTTCAATTTTTGATAAATGTTTCTTTGAAAATGATAGAACTTAAGGGAAAAAATGAGATAATTTGAGATAATAGTCAATAAAAGGTAAAACCCAAAAGGATTACTTAATAAATGGAGTTTTCCTAGCTTTTTTGTTGACTTTTATGATAATCTTTTAATTATTTTAATCCTTTATGAAAATATTTTTGGTATATATTTATGGATTAAATTGAAAGTGTTGTTACTTTTCTGTGCAAGTGATCTCTGAAGAGGGAAAGAATCAATTGAAGGTGAGGTTGATTTGAGTAGAAAAGTAAATTCTGAATTCTGGAAATGATGGCTTCTGTGAAAATTGTGGAGGGTAATTGAATTTAATCCTTCTTTCTCATTATTAAAGGGATTAGAAACTTATTACGCGGGGTGGAATCATACACATTGAATGATAATTTTACATGACATTAGGTGAAATGGAACTCTGTAATCCACCAAAATTGGTTTTGTAAAAATGATTCACCATTTGAAAAAATTAATTGGAATTTAAATGTCACAATCTGAGGGGCTATAGTTCTAAGTAAATTTAAGTTAATAGAAATTGAAGTGGAATCAAAAAGTGTAATTGTGAAAATGAGCTCCAGATGATTATTACTGTTAAGTTTATATATATAGCACATATGTGAAGTGACATCTTGGTGATAATTGGTAAATTAATAGGTTTAAAGCTCATTGGGATTTGTTTCAATCAAGGTTTAGTTAAGTATATCAATTGGGAATGGATTGGAGATAATATGGATATGGTCTGTCAATAATGTCACACTTGTTTCTAGCCTAAACCCAAGCTAGGTCCATGATCATTCCCATTATCCCATTTGAAATTTTTCCCATGAATCCCTTTTGAAGTATTAATTTTCAACTTGAAAGTAAAAAATGTGCAATTGATCAAATCAAATATACATCATTAAGAATTCACAATTGGACTTTATTAATACATCAGAAATTTTTGATGCTTATAAAATAACATTTTTCCAATTAAATGATGTCTTTACACAAGAGCACCTTTCCACTTGAATCATTGTAATTTTACAATTACCCTTGATTTCCAAAAATTTATTTTTCAAAATTTGCTTTCCCCATGCAAATATCCATTTTTACTCTGGCTAACAAGATATATCAACTACAAATATTCCAATATTACCAAAATATTTTCTGTGACCAATAATTTTAGAAAATATGGCCAAAATATGTTTAAAATTTTTCCAGCATGATCAGCAAGCAATGTATCATGAGCTACTCATATTCTCATTTATTAAAACCATTTTAAATTTGAATTTTTTCTCACAATTCTGCAAATTAATGAAAAAATCTCACCATAGCTATTTATTTTTTAGAATTAATTTGACCATATTTAAAACTTATCCTTTTTTGTTTATAAATCCTATAATCTCACCATATATGCCTGATTTTTCCCTTTGAAACAATCCAAATAAATATAACAATATAATTCAAAAATTCGAACATTTTGTATCTTGTGTGATAAAAAATTCTCAAAATTTTAATGTACCAACTCTCAGAAAAGGCCTTTGCTACATTATACCCCACAAAAAGAGGACTGTGCATACAGAAAATGTCCCCATCAATACAACTCAAACTAAAAGAAAGAACAAAAAAGAAAAAAATACCAACAAATACCAAACAAAAATACAAGCAAAAACACCCTTACAATCAATCAATTTTTTTTTAAATAATAAAAATATTAAAAAAATTGATTAAAATCAACAGGGCCTTTTCCTCCTGATCACATAATGAAATTGGTTTTTTTTAATTGAGCCTGGGGGTGTGTAAGGTTTGACTATGAAACAATAAGTAAAAATTACTAATTTATTACTTATTGTACTCTGAATGTCCTTATGAATTGAATAAATAAGATTAAAAATATAATAATAATAAATAATTATTATTATTAAGGTGTCAAATAATTATATTATTAAATAAATATAATAATATAATTTATATTATGAAAGTATAATATAATAAATAAATATATTAATATAAAATAATTAATATGTTTAAAAAGCTCTTTATTATTGTTACCAACAAATAATAAAGGCGTAAAAAATTGCTTTTTATTAATAAAAAACAATTAATAACAGTAATATTACTAATATTAAAGTTATGAATTAATATAAATACTATTTATATTAATTAGAGAATTATTAAGAGAGTAATAATAGAGAAATTATTATAATAAGAGAAAATAACCTACTTTTAACACTTAATATAATAATTTTGAAATATTTTACGCCAAAAAATATAAATACAACCTTTTCAAATTGTATTTACAATAAAAATAAAGAAAATTACAAATTATTCTGGATTTCTACGTGGAAATGAATTTTTAGAGAGATTTTTAACAAAAACAATTAAATAAATGCTTTAATCACGTCAAAACAGATGATTATAATAAGGTGGTCTTTGGTCTTTAATAATATAATAGTTTTATATATAAAGAATAAAGAAATTACCTTTGATTTAATTGATTTAATGTTTTTTGATGCGTCTGAGGGGAAAATAGAGTAAAAAGAGCTCTATTTATAGTACATACCTCCCTCCTAGAGTTCAACAGGCTTCTAGTAGACGTGTACTGATCATATCCACTGGAATTGATCAATATTTTAAGGTTTGATGATGATTACATCATGATCAAACCATATTACATCATTATTACACCATTATTTAGAGTTATCACTATAACTCTAAGTTTGATGACATCAGAGGCTTGGCAGAACCCCAAATTTCGTGGCTTTTATTAGTTTTAATCATAAACTAATAGTATTCACCAATTTTATCACTCTTAAGACTGTTAAACTTAAATTAAGGTTACTGTGAGTGATCATAACTGCTTGAATTAAGCTCAAACTTTGATCCTCAATAACCTTTAAGATATACACGCTAAAGCAATTCAGAGAGTGAATTCTGATAGCCTGGCATAACCTTATTATGCTGCCAAGAGATTTTCATTACATCATCAAAACTCTAATTTTGATGATTTTTCTTGTAACTCATCTTTTCTGTCAAAATTCAATATTTTAAACTTCAAACCTTGATTTCAGGGGGTTATACCCTGAAGTGAATAATAAAAATTAAATCATTCTTCACGAATGAACTAGTAGAATCCAACTGTATACTTCTTTTTTAAGTTTGGAACACTTTCACAACAAAGTGGTCAACAGCTCTGTTGATTTTTGTCAATATTTCATCATAGGTTTTAACCTTGTTTATAATTTGTAAAATAAAGTTCATATCTGTGTTCTTACAGTAATTAAGTGGTAACTTTATTTTTGGTTCATCATTCTATCATGTATAGTTTAGGAGATATTAGCTATGATCCTTGAATATATGCGTTGACCAAAAAAGTGCATATATTCAGGTTAATTCCTTAAGTATTAACTTTGGAAATTAGCTTATTAATTGTTTTATGTGTGGAGCTTTGTGGGGAATCCACCGGTACAATTTATTTCACATGTTGTCTCATTAGTTCTTGATATTTATCTTTTATTTAATGAGTTATAAGGTATTATACCTTATAACTCATTCAATATTGACTTTACAGATATGCCATAAAAATGGTATATGTGTATTTTACCATGGGGAATCCAATGGTATAATTTATTTTACATGTTGATTCATTGGTTTTTAAGTTAAACCAATTTTTGTACCACTTTATGGTATTTTTTGTATATTTAAGTAATTATTTTTAATGTATAATTATTCTAAGTAATTTTAATATAATTATATTAAAGGTATAATTATTCTAAGTCTTCTTTGTGACCTTATTGGGTATGTGGTCATATCTCAAAGGCTCACATTCCCTACCACCAAAAAAGATTGTACCACAATCTGATATGTGTGATTAGGGTATCATCCACTGTCCTACCTCTTCATTAGACTTTATCAGTCCTGAAGCTCAATAATGCTTTATTTTGTTATTCTTTAGGTTTTCTTTCATGTCTAAACCTCCTCAGTAGTTTATCAGCATCTTTTATATCTTTCTCAAGTAGCCATTCATCTTCTTGAGCAGGATTCCTATACCTTACAAGGTATTATCTTTCTTTTTTGTTCCTTGTCCTTCTTTCTTTAAGGACTTTTACAATTCTTTTTTCTTCTCCTTCTTCCAAAGGGGGAATTTTAATTGGGGGTTTATTTCTTAGTGGAAATAATTCCTTGTCACTTGAGCTGTAAGGTTTTATAAGACTTACAGGGAAAGTTGGGTGTTTATTCATTAAATCACCTGTAAGTTCCAATTGTACAGCATTGGGTCCATGAAGTGCTTTTACCATAAATGGTCCTGCAAAGGAATCTTTCAATTTCTTTGGTCCTTTTATATTATTAAAGTTAAGAGTTGATACTAATACCAAATCTCCTACTTTGAAGTCAGGTGGTTTATGACTTTTGTCCCATCTTTCTTTTGCATATTTGAAAGAGTCTTGCATGCATCTGTTTGCATGGTGTCTTGCTTTATCAAGCATTATCTTAAAACTTCTTGCTGTTGGATTTATGTCCACTAAGTCCTTTTTGAGGGTATCATAAGGAAGTCTTGGATTCCAACCTTTTTCTAGCATTGCTGGTGTTTTGCCAGTAGAAGAATGGATTGATGTCTTATATGCCAGTTCAAGTGCTGGTATTTGTGTACACCAATCATGGGTAAAACCATCAGAATCTTTGAATTCTAGCCCATAAGCACAGAATCTTCTGATCATGTCCTCTAAGGTCTGTATCATTCTTTCTGCTAAACCATTAGTTTGGGGATGGTAAGCTGTTGAGAATGATAGCTTTCTCCCAAATAAGTTATGGAGATTTGTCCATCATTCTGAAGTGAACTTTGGTTCTCTGTCACTTATAATATTTTGGAATAAGCCTGTGTGGCTAATGACTTTATTCGATATCATTATGGCTGTATCCATAGCTGTGTCATCTTTATGACATGGTAAGAACATGGGAGTTTTACTGTATCTGTCAACTAACACTAGACATGCATTATAGCTCCTGTCTCCTCCTGGAGGTAGTGCTGTTACCCAATCCATGTGAGCTATTTCCCATGGGGATTTTGGTTCTTGGATTTGGATCATCATTCCAAATTTCTTTCCTGTGGCTCTGTTGGCTTTTTGACATCTGTCACAGGTTTGGCAGTACTCTGCAACATCTTTCTTCCAATTTGGCCACCAAGAGCAGGTTTTCACCCTCTCTAGTGTCCTATCTTCTGAGAGATGTCCAGATGCAACACTATCATGACACTCATGTAAAATAGTGTTTATTAGTGTTCTATCTGTTAAGGCCATGACACATGTGTGTTTTGTTCTATGGTAAAGGATTCCATCAAGGAGGTGGAATTTTCCTTCATCATATGCCTTTTTCCATATTTCATCTAGTTTTGATGAAATTGATGGATCTTTGCAGTCTTTCATTAGAAGTTGGCTTAAGATATGGCAGTTTTTGTCTGTCTTATAGCTTTCTTTAACTTGGTTAAAGAATTCTGTGCCTATTTCTGTGACACATATTCCTTCTATATGGTGCTCTTCTTGTGGTACCCATGCTGGATTGTCAGGGGTATTTGCTAAAGCCCATCTGCTAAGACCATCTGCATTTTTATGAATATTTCCAGATTTATGTACAATAGTCATATTTCCTCTATATTCTTGGATAGCAATTTGCCATCTCAGCATATGTCTATTTGGAGTCTTCATATTTAATAGTGATTACACAGCATTACAGTCTGTGATTACATCAAATACTGTGCCATCCAAATAATAATGTAGTTTTTCTAAAGCCCACACTAGGCATAAGGTTTCCAATTGGCTTTCTCCATACCTTGCTTCTGTTGGCTTTATTTGTCTTGAAATGAAACAAATTGGTCCTTCCACTGGTTTATCATTGATAATTTGTGTTTGGTGAAGTGCAGCACCTAATCCTTCTCCACAAGCATCAATGTATAGTCTGAAAGGTAGTTTCCAATGTGGCATTAGAAGAAATGGGGCATTTGTTAGTGAATTTTTTAATTCTTCATATGCCTTGACCCTTTCTTCAGTCATTTCATAAACTGTTTGTTGGTCACATAATTTATATAAGGATTTGGCAATTTTTGCAAATTCCTTTATATGCTGTCTGTAGTAACCAGCAAATCCTAAAAATGATTGCATTTCTTTTTTGGTTTGAGGCATTGGTTTGAGTAGTACTGCTGCTACTTTATTTTTGTCTATGCCTAGACTAAGTCCAGATACAACATGTCCTAGTGCTTTTAATTCACTATATGCAAAATGACACTTTTTCAAGGGAATTTTCATATTCACTTGGACTATTTTTTGTAGTACCCTTTCTAGTCTTGTAAGGTGATTTTCCCAAGTTTCTGAGCAAACTATGATATCATCAATATAGATAATTAACCATCCTTCTGATAATTCTTCAGGGAATATGGTATTCATCATTCTTTGATAATGGGAAGGTGCATTTTTTATCCCAAATGGCATTCTTAAGTATTCAAAAATTCCACAATGGACTATTATTCTTAGTAGTTTCTTGGCATTTTCTGTTAAGACATTTTGATGAAAACCCTTAAGAGCATCCATAGCTGTGATGAACTTAGCTTGTGACAATTGGGTCAATGTCTCATGGATTCTAGGTATTGGATATCTGTCTGGAATGGTATAGGTGTTCAGGGCTCTGAAGTCTCCTACCATCCTTGATTTTCCATTATGCCAAGTTATAATGACAGGTGTAGTAACTTCTACTTGTTCATTATGTCCAACCTTTCTTAATACTCCAAGGTCTATTAATTCTTTAATGTGCACCTCTAAGGCTTCTCTAGCCCTTGGACTGGCTGGATAAGCAGGTCTTCTTAATAAAGGTGGGTAAGATTTTTCTACATTAAGAATTATATCCACTTCATGTCCAATTATGGCACCTAGTGGCTCTTTGTCAGTTGCAAAGGCATTTTTATACTTAAATAAGAGGTCAATCAATTTTTCTTTCATTTTTTCTGTTAATTCTTGATTGAATTCTGCCTCTTCAAGTTGTTCAGATATAAAAAGTTCCTTTTCTGGAATTTTTTCTTCCTTCTTAATAACTGTGATTTGTTTTTTGTTATTTAAGAAGCCAAACTTTTGTCTTTTGTTATCTCCTATGGTAAAATATCTATCTTTTTGGTTGGAGATATCTATACCATAGATTGATAAGTAGTCATTCCCAAGTATGAAATGATTACTAGTACAGTTGTCCATTACTACAAACTCTACTTTAATTCTGACACATTGTGTGGGATGAGGAAACATTAGTGTTAAATCAATTATTCCAAGGGGCTTCATGCTCTCACTTGCACTACTAAATTTGACACCTTGTATTGGCATAAGTTTTTCTTGCCAGTTTGGGACAATGGTTTTTAAATAACTTTTGCCAACACAAGTGCAATATGCTCCTGTATCCAAGTTAACTTTTCCTTCTTGGTTATCAACCATAACAATACTTATACTTGATTTTCCAGCTGTATATCCCATTCCTCTTGCAGGTTTGGTTCTATACATTTTGGCATCTTGTATATTTGTCAGGTTTGTGTCAGATGTTCCAACTTGTGGTAAGTTTGAATTAACATCCAGTACTTCATAAATTATATCAATATTATTAATTTGTGCATTAATTATATTGATTTCATCACTTTCAGAGGTTTCTGACTCTTCTGTCTCTTTTTCAGAGTCAGATTCCTCTTCTTTGTCATTGTGGTTTTCTGTTTCCACAATTTCATTAATCTTTGATTTTTTAAGGCAATTATTGGCTAAGTGTCCAATACCTCCACATTTATGGCATTTTCTTTGCTCATTATTGTTGGATGTATTGGGCTTAAAGGATTCTTTTGATTTATCTTTTTTGATAAATGGTTTATTTGGGCTTTTAATGTCCAATTTCTTCCAAGTCCTGCCAATTTTTGTTCTTGTCACTATATCTTCTAGTGCATTTATATACTCTTCTGTGGAGCATGGTTCTATACATCTGCTTCTTAGGGCATGTTCTAGTTCCCCTCCACATTTTTTAAGTATTTTCATGTGCACCATATTTTGTGACATTTGTGGGTACAGTGCATTAAGCCTTTCAACTTGTTTCAAGAACCAAGTTAAAGGTTTGTCTTTCTCTGGGTCAAAGAAAGAGTTTTCAAATGCATTTTCTATCTTATACCTCCAGGCATCATTTTCCCACTTGGTGATTATTTCTTGTTTCCACCAAGACCAGTTATTTTTACCATTTGTTTGTCTTATGCCATAATACCATCTTTTTGCAGATTTCTCAAACAATGAATGTAATCTTGCAGTGATTAATTCATCTGGTATGACATAGTCTTCTTGTAACATGTCAATTGTTTTAATAAATGACATGTGGTCATATTCACCTTCTCCTGTGAATGTTGGCCATTCCTTCAATTGAGGTGCTTCCTTCATTAAGACTTGGTTATTATCTTGGTGACTCAAGTCTGTTATGAAAGGATTTGATAATTCCTCTTTTGTTTTACCAGGGCTTCTTATATGAGAAAATCGAGTTGATAACTTTCGCATATTTAAATTAGCCTCATTAATTTTATCCATTTTTTCAGTAATAAGCCTTATTTCACTTTGAATATCATCTTTCAGATGCATTCTTGCTTCATCACTGTTTTCCACATGGTCCAAAAGTAATTTTTGGTGTGATGAAGTCTTTTCTTCAAATGTTTCTACAGAAATACTTAATTTATTTAATTTTTCTGTAAGATTGTCAATACTCACATCATAATTGATTGTCAAAGTCTTGTCTTTGATATCTTTTATGTATTTATACAATTCTTGTTGTCCTTGTATTAATTTTTGATTATTGTCAATTAAATTCTTTGGTTTATTATTTTCAACAATAAACTTAATGTTGTCAATTTCTTTCTTGTTTTGCACAACAATTTTTGTTAAAGAAGATAAATTGTTATTTATTTCTTGTAGTGATAATAAACTATCTTTAATTTCTTTTAGAGGTAATATACTATTTTTAATTTCTGTTAAGGTATTTACAACATCTTTGGACAAGGTTATTTCTTTGGGAAATGAGGTTGTCTCATTCTTTGCTCTTCCTTGTCCTTTAATTCCATCAAGGTTCTGGCCATGTTGAAAACATTGTCCATGGCATCCTTTTGGATTCTTGGGATCCTGTAGCTTGGGGAATATGGGTTCCTCCAATGCTTTTTCTTGTTCTTCTTCCCTTCTTGGGGAAGTGGGCTGGCTTGAGGCTTTCTGGTAGAAGCTACTGGGGCTTCTTCCTTGGTTGCCTCCCTCTTTTTGGCGTGGTAATCCTTGATTTTTTTGATTTGAGGTTTGGATGACAGTGGATTCCATCCATTGGAGTATTTCACTATCTCCTCCTCTTTGAGGAACTTTTTCAGGATGTGCCAGGAGTTCATCACTCCTTGGTGTATTTGAGGCAGCATTTCCCAATCTTTGTCCTTGTACCCTGTGTAATACTGCTTGTACTGGCTCATGGAGATGTCTATTTGAGCCCTCTGAATGTGATTTGTACCTATTTGAGTTACTCATACTTAGCTCCAATTCAGGTTCAGATATCATGGGCATTTCTGGGACTTGCCTTTGGGATAAGGCACTTCCTTGTGTGGATTCTGTTCCACTGGGGATATTGCCCTTTCTTTTCCCTTTTGAGGGATCAGTTCTACCTCTGAGTCCAGCTCCATCTGATTGGATGGAGTATTGGGAACCTCTTCTGGTAGTCATAATTTAAGAAAATAAGAAATAAAAGTATTTTAGGATAAAAATTCTTTTTATGGCAATTATAAAAGAGGTGCTCACCTTCAGAGTCTTGAATGGTGGGTCCTGGAAAGTCTAATTTCTTGGCTTTCTTTCTTTTGGTGATAACTGGTGTTGGAGAACTTTGACAAGTTTCTTCCACCAATCTCTCAACAGTAGCTTGGTTGTCTTCTGTTGGGTTATCTTCAAACACTAAAAAAGACAAATAAATATAAGTCTTTTTATAAGAAGTGTTATTTTTGGTAAGATATGGCAATTTTCCACGTAGAAATTGCTTTAATATCTTTAATGAATGAAGAAATGAATAAAAATGAACAAAAATAACTTTTTTTATTGTTTTTTAATATTTTTCAATATTTTTTATATTTTTTATTTTTAGGGAATAAAATAAAAATTAATATGATTCTTTATAAAATTAAATTATAATAAAAATTCTTTTTAATTTATATAATATCTTTTTTAATCACTAGAGTCACTCAAAGAAAGCTCTTGCAAGTCTAAGGATGTGAAAAACCACGTGTAAGACAGTACAATTGCTTTCCAAATGCCTCAATAGCTTTCAAAATCAATGAAATATAAAATTATTATATAATTTTATGATTATAAATATAATTTATTATTGGATAAACCCAATTAGAATCTTTTTTTTAAAGGTCTTTTAAGTAAATATCACGGCCAGGCCCCCAAATGTAAGGTTTGACTATGAAACAATAAGTAAAAATTACTAATTTATTACTTATTGTACTCTGAATGTCCTTATGAATTGAATAAATAAGATTAAAAATATAATAATAATAAATAATAATTATTATTAAGGCGTAAAATAATTATATCATTAAATAAATATAATAATATAATAAATAAATATATTAATATAAAATAATTGATATATTTAAAAAGCTCTTTATTATTGTTACCAACAAATAATAAAGGCGTAAAAAATTGCTTTTTATTAATAAAAAATAATTAATAACAATAATATTACTAATATCAAAGTTATGAATTAATATAAATACTATTTATATTAATTAGAGAATTATTAAGAGAGTAATAATAGAGAAATTATTATAATAAGAGAAAATAACCTACTTTTAACACTTAATATAATAATTTTGAAATATTTTACGCCAAAAAATATAAATACAACCTTTTCAAATTGTATTTACAATAAAAATAAAGAAAATTACAAATTATTCTGGATTTTTACGTGGAAATGAATTTTTAGAGAGATTTTTAACAAAAACAATTAAATAAATGCTTTAATCACGTCAAAATAGATGATTATAATAAGGTGGTCTTTGGTCTTTAATAATATAATAGTTTTATATATAAAGAATAAAGAAATTACCTTTGATTTAATTGATTTAATGTTTTTTGAAGCGTCTGAGGGGAAAATAGAGTAAAAAGAGCTCTATTTATAGTAAATACCTCCCTCCTAGAGTCCAACAGGCTTCTAGTAGACGTGTACTGATCATATCCACTGGAATTGATCAATATTTTAAGGTTTGATGATGATTACATCATGATCAAACCATATTACATCATTATTACACCATTATTTAGAGTTATCACTATAACTCTAAGTTTGATGACATCAGAGGCTTGGCAGAACCCCAAATTTCGTGGATTTTATTAGTTTTAATCATAAACTAATAGTATTCACCAATTGTATCACTCTTAGGACTGTTAAACTTAAATTAAGGTTACTGTGAGTGATCATAACTGCTTGAATTAAGCTCAAACTTTGATCCTCAATAACTTTGAAGATTTACACGCTACAGCAATTCAGAGAGTGAATTCTGATAGCCTGGAATAACCCTATTATGCTGCCAAGAGCTTTTTATTACATCATCAAAACTCTAATTTTGATGATTTTTCTTGTAACTCATCTTTTCTGTCGAAATTCAATATTTTAAACTTCAAACCTTGATTTCAGGGGGTTATACCCTGAATTTAATAATAAAAATTACATCATTATTCACGAATAAACTAGTAGAATCCAACTGTATGCTTTTTTTTAAGTTTGGAACACTTTCACAACAAAGTGGTCAACAGCTCTGTCGATTTTTGTCAATATTTCATCATAGGTTTTAACCTTGTTTATAATTTGTAAAATAAAGTTCATATCTGTGTTCTTACAGTAATTACGTGGTAACTTTATTTTTGGTTCATCATTCTATCATGTATAGTTTAGGAGATATTAGCTATGATCCTTGAATATATGCGTTGACCAAAAAAGTGCATATATTCAGGTTAATGCCTTAAGTATTAACTTTGGAAATTAGCTTATTAATTGTTGTATGTGTGGATTTTCGTGGGGAATCCACTGGTACAATTTATTTCACATGCTGTCTCATTAGGTCTTGAGATAAATAAGGTTTTATGGTTTTTATAAGGTATTATACCTTATAACTCATTAAATATTGACTTTACAGATATGCCATAAAAATGGTATATGTGTATTTTACCATGGGGAATCCAATGGTATAATTTATTTTCCATGTTGATTCATTGGTGTTTAAGTTAAACCAATTTTTGTACCAATTTATGGTATTTTTTGTATATTTAAGTAATTATTTTTAATGTATAATTATTCTAAGTAATTTTAATATAATTATATTAAAGGTATAATTATTCTAAGCCTTTTTTGTGACCTTATTGGGTATGTGGTCATATCCCAAAGGCTCACAGGGTGTATAGAGCTGACTTCTCCATCCACCACCTGGAATATGGTCAATGGCTGTTGTCGACGAAATTGGAGGTCCTGTGAGCACTCCGCAGCCAACAACTTTTGCTTACATAAGATTGTCGACAAGCATCGACAATCTTATTTAAGAAACCTCCTCAGTCGCCGCAATTTTCCTGGCAGCCAATTGTTGAAGGCTCTTCTAACACTGTCAACAATATTTTGCCAGGCTACTGTACAGTACAGTAGCAATATAATGCTACTGTACCAGAGGGATGCACAAGCAATCCGCCTGTAATAAGATTGTCAACCGGTGAGGATCTTCCAGGTGGAGGATGGATGTGAGCCTTTGAGATATGACCACATACCCAATAAGGTCACAAGAAAGACTCAGAATAATTATACTAAAATTACTTAGAATAATTATACATTACAAATAATTACTTCAAAAATGCAAAAATACCATAAATTGGTACAAAAATTGGTTCAACTTAAGAACCAATGAATAAAAATGTGAAATAAATTATACCATTGGATTCCCCATGGTAAAATACACATATACCATTTTTATGGCATATCTGTAAAGTCAATATTTAATGAGTTATAAGGAATAATACCTCATAAAAACCATAAATCCCTATTTATTTCAAGAACCAATGGGACAACATGTGAAATAAATTGTACCATTGGATTCCCCATGAAAATTCACACATAAAACAATTAATAGGCTAATTTCCAAAGCTAATACTTAAGGAATTAACCTGAATATATGCACTTTTTTGGTAAACGCATATATTCAAGGATCATAGCTAATATCTCCTAAACTATACATGATAGAATGATGAACCAAAAATAAAGTTACCACGTAATTACTGTAAGAACACAGATATGAACTTTATTTTACAAATTATAAACAAGGTTAAAACCTATGATGAAATATTGACAAAAATCGACAGAGCTGTTGACCACTTTGTTGTGAAAGTGTTCCAAACTTAAAAAAAAAGTATACAGTTGGATTCTACTAGTTTATTCGTGAAGAATGATGTAATTTTTATTATTAAATTCAGGGTATAACCCCCTGAAATCAAGGTTTGAAGTTTAAAATATTGAATTTCGACAGAAAAGATGAGTTACAAGAAAAATCATCAAAATTAGAGTTTTGATGATGTAATAAAAAGCTCTTGGCAGCATAATAGGGTTATTCCAGGCTATCAGAATTCACTCTCTGAATTGCTTTAGCGTGTAAAACCTAAAAATTATTAAAGATCAAAGTTTGAGCTTAAATTGAGCAGTTATGATCACCTACTGTAAACTTAAATTAAGTTTAACAGTCATATGAGTGATAAAATTGGTGAATACTATTAGTTCATGATTAAAACTAATAAAATCCACAAAATTTGGGGTTCTGCCAATCCTCTGATGTCATCAACTTTAGAGTTATAGTGATAACTCTAAATAATGGTGTAATAATGATGCAATATGGTTTGATCATGATGTAATCATCCCCAAACCTTGAAATATTGATCAATTCCAGTGGATATGATCAGTAAACGTCTACTAGAAGCCTGTTGGACTCTAGGAGGGAGGTATTTACTATAAATAGAGCTCTTTTTACTCTATTTCCCCCTCATACGCATCAAAAAACATTAAATCAATTAAATCAAAGGTAATTTCTTTATTCTTTATATATAAAATCATTATATTATTAAAGAACAAAGACCACCTTGCTGTAATCATCTATTTTGACATTATTAAATCATTCATTTAATTGTTTTTGTTAAAAAGCTCTCTAAAACTCATTTCCACGTAAAAATCAAGAATATTAGTAATTTTCTTTATTTTTTTATTGTAAATACAATTTGAAAAGGTTGTATTTATATTTTTTGGCATAAAATATTTCAAAATTATTATATTAAGTGTTAAAAGTAAGCTATTTTCTCTTATTATAATAATTTTCTCTTTATTATTCTTTTAATAATTCTTTAATTAATATAAATAGTATTTATATTAATTTATAACTTTAATATTGGTAATATTATTGTTATTAATTGCTTTTTATTAATAAAAAACAATTTTTTACGCCTTTATTATTTGTTTGTAACAATAATAAAGTGCCTTTAAATATATTAATTATTTTATATTAATATATTTATTTTATTATATTATATTTTATAATATAGATTATATTATCATATTTTATTAATAATATAATCATTTTTATGCCATAATTATAATAATTCTTTATTATTATAATTATTTTTATCTTATTTATTTCAATTATAAGGACATTCATAGTACAATAAGTAAAATATTAGTAATTTTTACTTATTGTTTCATAGTCAAACCTTACATTTGGGGGCCTGGCTGTGATATTTATTTAAAAGACCTTTAAAAAGATTCTGATTGGGTTTATCCAATAATAAATTATATTTATAATCATAAAATAATATGATAATTTTATATTTCATTGATTTTAAAAGCTATTGAGGCATTTGGAAAGCAATTGTACTGTCTTACACGTGGTTTTTTCACATCCTTAGACTTGCAAGAACTTTCTTTGAGTGACTCTAGTGATTAAAAAAGATATTATATAAATTAAAAATAATTTTTATTATAATTTAATTTTATAAAGAATCATATTAATTTTGATTTTATTCCTTAAAAATAAAAATAAAAAATATAAAAAATATTAAAAAATATTAAAAAACAATAAAAAAGTTATTTTTATTCATCTTTATTCATTTCTTTATTCATTTCAATTTTTTAAAAGATATTAAAGCAATTTCTACGTGGAAATTTGCCATATCTTACCAAAAAATAACACTTCTTAGAAAAAGACTTATATTTATTTGTCTTTTTTAGTGTTTGAGGATAACCCAACAGAAGATAACCAAACTACTGTTGAGAGATTGGTGGAAGAAACTTGTCAAAGTTCTCCAACACCAGTTATCAATAAAAGAAAGAAAACTAAGAAATTAGACTTTCCAGGACCCACCATTCAAGACTCTGAAGGTGAGCACCTCTTTTATAATTGCCATAAAAAGAATTTTTATCCTAAAATACTTTTATTTTTTTTATTTTCTTAAATTATGACTACCAGAAGAGGTTCCCAATACTCCATCCAATCAGATGGAGCTGGACTCAGAAGTAGAACTGATCCCTCAAAAGGGAAAAGAAAGGGCAATATCCCCAGTGGAACAGAATCCACACAAGGAAGTGCCTTATCCCAAAGGCAAGTCCCAGAAATGCCCATGATATCTGAAACTGAATTGGAGCTAAGTATGAGTAACTCAAATAGGTACAAATCACATTCAGAGGGCTCAAATGGACATCTACATGAGCCAATACAAGCAGTATTACACAGGGTACAAGGACAAAGATTGGGAAATGCTGCCTCAAATACACCAAGGAGTGATGAACTCCTGGCACCTCCTGAAAAAGTTTCTCAAAGAGGAGGAGATAGTGAAATACTCCAATGGATGGAATCCACTTTCATCCAAACCTCAAATCAAAAAAATCAAGGATTACCACGCCAAAAAGAGGGAGGCAACCAAGGAAGAAGCCCCAGTAGCTTCTACCAGCAAGCCCCAAGCCAACCCACTTCCCCAAGAAGGGAAGAAGAACAAGAAAAAGAATTGGAGGAAACCATATTCCCCAAGCTACAGGATCCCAAAAATCCAAAAGGATGCCATGGACAATGTTTTCAACATGGCCAGAACTTTTATGGAATTCAAAGACAAAGAGGAACAAAGAATGAGACAACCCCATTTCCCAAAGAAATAACCTTGTCTCCTGATGTTTTAAATACTTTAACAGAGCTTAAAAATAGTATTTTACCTCTTAAAGACATTAAAAATAGTTTATTATCTTTCCAAGAAATAAATAATAGCTTATCATCTTTAACCAAACTTGTTGTACAAAATAAGAAAGAAATTGATAACATAAAATTTATGATTGAAAATAATAAACCAAAAGTATTAATTGACAATACTCAGAAATTAATACAAGGACAACAAGAGTTGTACAAATACATAAGTGATATCAAAGAAAAAACGTTGACAATCAATTATGATGTGAGTATTGACAATCTTACAGAAAAATTAAACAAATGAAGTATTTCTGTAGAAAAATTTGAAGAAAAGACTTCATCACACCAAAAATTACTTCTGGACCATGTAGAAAAAAGTGATGAAGAAAGAATGCATCTAAAAGATGATATTCAAAGTGAAATAAGGCTTATTACTGAAAAAATGGATAAAATGAATGAGGCTAATTTAAATATGCCAAAGTTATCAACTCCATTTTCTCATATAAGAAGCCCTGTTAAAACAAAAGAGGAATTGACAAATCCTTTTATAACAGACTTGAGTCACCAAGAAAATAACCAAGTCTTAATGAAGGAAGAACCTCAGCTGAAAGAATGGCCAACATTCACAGGAGAAGGTGAATATGACCACATGTCATTTATTAAAACAATTGACATGTTACAAAAAGACTATGCCATACCAGATGAATTAATCACTGCAAGATTACATTCATTGTTTGAGAAATCTGCAAAAAGATGGTATTATGGCATAAGACAAACAAATGGTAAAAATACATGGTCTTGGTGGAGACAAGAAATAATCACCAAGTGGGCAAATGATGCCTGGAGGTATAAGATAGAAAATGCATTTCAAAATTCTTTCTTTGACCCAGAGAAAGACAAACCTTTAACTTGGTTCCTGAAACAAGTTGAAAGGCTTAATGCATTGTACCCAGAAATGTCACAAAAAATGGTGCATATGAAAATACTCAAGAAATGTGGAGGAGAGCTAGAACATGCCCTAAGAAGCAGGTGTATAGAACCATGCTCCACAGAAGAGTACATTAATGCACTAGAAGACATAGTGACAAGAACAAAAATTGGCAGGACTTGGAAGAAATTGGACATTAAAAGCCCAAATAAACCATTTATCAAAAAAGATAAACCAAAAGAATCCTTCAATCCCAGTACATCCAATAATAATGAGCAAAGGAAATGCCATAAATGTGGAGGTATTGGACACTTAGCCAATAATTGCCTAAAAAAGGCAAAAATCAATGAAATTGTGGAAACAGAAAACCACAATGACAAAGAGGAGGAATCTGACTCTGAAAAAGAAACAGAAGAATCAGAAACTTCTGAAAGTGATGAAATCAATATAATTAATGCAGAAATTAATAACATTGATATAATTTATGAAGTACTAGATGTCAACTCAAATTTACCACAAGTTGGAACATCTGACACAAACCTGACAAATTTGCAAGATGCCAAAATGTATAGAACCAAACCTGCAAGAGGAATGGGATATACAGCTAGAAAATCAAGTATAAGTATTGTTATGGTTGATAACCAAGAAGGAAAAGTTAACTTAGATACAGGAGCATATTGCACCTGTGTTGGCAAAAGTTATTTAAAAACCATTGTCCCAGACTGGCAAGAAAAACTTATACCAATACAAGGTGTCAAATTCAGTAGTGCAAGTGAGAGCATGAAGCCCCTTGGAATAATTGATTTAACACTAATTTTTCCTCACCCTTCACAATGTGTCAGAATTAAAGTGGAATTTGCGGTAATGGACAGCTGTACCAGTAATCACTTTATCCTGGGAAATGACTACTTATCAATCTATGGTATAGATATCTCTAACCAGAAGGATAGATATCTTACTATAGGAGACAATAAGAGACAGAAGTTTGGCTTCTTAAATAACAAAAAACAAATCACAGTTATTAAGAATGAAGAAAAGATGCCAGAAAAGGATCTTTTTATATCTGAACAACTTAAAGAGGCAGAATTAAGTCAAGAATTAACAGATAGAATGAAAGAAAAATTAATTGACCTCTTATTTAAGTATAAAAATGCCTTTGCAACTGACAAAGAGCCACTAGGTGCTATAATTGGGCATGAAGTAGACATAGTTCTTAATGTGGAAAAGCCTTACCCACCCTTACTAAGGAGACCAGCTTACCCAGCTAGTCCAAGGGCTAGAGAAGCCTTAGAAGTGCACATTAAATGATTAATGGACCTTGGAGTATTAAGAAAAGTTGGACATAATTAACAGGTAGAAGTTACTACACCTGTCATTATAACTTGGCATAATGGAAAATCAAGGATGGTAGGAGCCTTCAGAGCCCTGAACACCTATACCATTCCAGATAGATATCCAATACCTAGAATCCATGAGACATTGACCCAATTGTCACAAGCTAAGTTCATCACAGCTATGGATGCTCTTAAGGGTTTTCATCAAAATGTCTTAACAGACAATGCCAAGAAACTACTAAGAATAATAGTCCATTGTGGAATTTTTGAATACTTAAGAATGCCATTTGGGATAAAAAATGCACCTTCCCATTATGAAAGAATGATGAATACCATATTCCCTGAAGAATTATCAGAAGGATGGTTAATTATATATATTGATGATATTATAGTCTGCTCAGAAACTTGGGAAAATCTCCTTACAAGACTAGAAAGGGTACTACAGAAAATAGTCCAAGTGAATATGCAAATTTCTTTGAAAAAGTGTCATTTTGCATATAGTGAATTAAAAGCACTAGGACATGTTGTATCTGGACTCGGTCTAGGCATGGACAAAAACAAAGTAGCAGCAGTACTACTTAAACCAATGCCTCAAACCAAAGAAGAAATGCAATCATTTCTAGGATTTGCTGGTTACTATAGACAGCATATAAAGGACTTTGCAAAAATTGCTAAATCCTTGTATAAACTATGTGACCAACAAACAGTCTATGAAATGACTGAAGAAAGGGTCAAGGCATATGAAGAATTGAAAAATTCACTAACAAATGCCCCATTTCTTCTAATTCCAGATTGGAAACTACCCTTCAAACTATACATTGATGCTTGTGGAGAAGGACTAGGTGCTGCACTTCACCAGACACAAATTATCAATGATAAACCATTGGAAGGACCAATTTGTTTCATTTCAAGGCAGATAAAGCCAACAGAAGCAAGGTATGGAGCCAGCCAAATGGAATGCTTATGCTTAGTGTGGGCTTTAGAAAAACTGCATTATTATTTGGATGGCACAGTATTTGATGTAATCACAGACTGTAATGCTGTGAAATCACTATTAAATATGAATACTCCAAATAGACATATGCTGAGATGGCAAATTGCTATCCAAGAATACAGAGGAAATATGACTATTGTTCATAAATCTGGTAATATCCATAAAAATGCAGATGGTCTTAGCAGATGGGCTCTAGCAAATACCCCTGACAATCCAGCATGGGTACCACAAGAAGAACACCATATAGAAGGAATATGTGTTACAGATACTGGCACAGAATTCTTTAACCAAGTTAAAGAAAGCTATAAGATAGACAAAAACTGCCATATCTTAAGCCAACTTCTAATGAAAGACTGCAAAGACCCATCACTTTCATCAAAACTAGATGAAACATGGAAAAAGGCATATGATGAAGGAAGATTTCACCTCCTTGATGGAATCCTCTACCATAGAACAAAACACACATGCGTTATGACCTTAACGGATAGAACACTAATAAACACTATTTTACATGAGTGTCATGATAGTGTTGCATCTGTACATCTCTCAGAAGATAGGACACTAGAGAGGGTGAAAACCTGCTCTTGGTGGCCAAATTGGAAGAAAGATGTTGCAGAGTACTGCCAAACCTGTGACAGATGCCAAAAAGCCAACAGAGCCACAGGAAAGAAATTTGGAATGATGATCCAAATCCAAGAACCAAAATCCCCTTGGTAAATAGTTCATATGGATTGGGTAACAGCATTACCTCCAGGAGGAGACAGGAGTTATAATGCATTCCTAGTGTTAGTTGACAGATACAGTAAAACTCTCATGTTCCTACCATGTCACAAAGATGACACAGCTATGGATACAGCCATAATGATATGGAATAAAGTCATTAGCCACACAGGCTTATTCCAAAATATTATAAGTGACAGAGACCCAAAGTTCACTTCAGCATTATGGACAAATCTCCATAACTTGTTTGGGACAAAGTTATCATCCTCAAACTGATGGCTTAGCAGAAAGAATGATACAGACCTTAGAAGACATGATCAGAAGATTCTGTGCTTATGGGCTAGAATTCAAAGATTCTGATGGTTTTACCCATGATTGGTGTACACTAATACCAGCACTAGAACTGGCATATAAAACATCAATCCAATCTTCTACTGGAAAAACACCAGCAATGCTAGAAAAAGGTTGGAATCCAAGACTTCCTTATGACACCCTCAAAAAGGACTTAGTGGATATACATCCAACAGCAAGCAGCTTTAAAATAATGCTTGACAAAGCAAGACACCATGCAAACAGATGTATGCAAGATTCTTTCAAATATGCAAAAGAAAGATGGGATAAAAGTCACAAGCCACCTGATTTCAAAATAGGAGACTTGGTTCTAGTATCAACCCTCAATTTCAATAACATAAAAGGCGCAAAGAAATTGAAAGATTCCTTTGCAGGACCATTTATGATAAAAGCACTTCATGGCCCCAATGCTGTGCAATTGGAACTCACAGGTGAACTAATGAACAAACACCCAGCTTTCCCTGTAAGTCTGATAAAACCTTACAGCTCAAGTGACAAGGAGTTATTTCCACTAAGAAATAAACCCCCACTTGAAATTCCCCCCTTGGAAGAAGGAGAGGAAAAGAAAATAGTAAAAGTCCTTAAAGAAAGAAGGACAAGAAACAAAAAAGAAAGGGAATACCTTGTAAGGTATAGAAATTCAACTCAAGAAGTTGAATGGCTACTTGAGAAAGATATAACAAATGCTGAAAAACTACTAAGAAGGTACAGACATGAAATAAAGCCTGAAAAATAGAAAAGTTAAGCATTATTGAGCTTCAAGACTAACAAAGTCTATTGAAGAGGTAGGACAGTGGATGATACCCTAATTACACATATCAGATTATGGTACAATCTTTTTTGGTGATAGGGAATGTGAGCCTTTGAGATATGACCACATACCCAATAGTGTCACAAGAAAGACTCAGAATATTTATACCTTTAAGATAATTATACTAAAATTACTTAGAATAATTATACATTAAAAATAATTACTTCAAAAATACAAAAATACCATAAATTGGTACAAAAACTGGTTTAACTTAAAAACCAATGAATCAACATGTGAAAGAAATTATACCATTGGATTCCCCATGGTAAAATACACATATACCATTTTAATGGCATATCTGTAAAGTCAATATTTAATGAGTTGTAAGGAATAATACCTCATAAAAACCATAAATCCCTATTTATTTCAAGACCCAATGGAACAACATGTGAAATAAATTGTACCATTGGATTCCCCATGAAAGTTCACACATAAAACAATTAATAGGCTAATTTCCAAAGCTAATACTTAAGGAATTAACCTGAATATATGCACTTTTTTGGTAAACGCATATATTCAAGGATCATAGCTAATATCTCTTAAACTATACAACATAGAGTGATGAACAAAAAATAAAGTTACCACTTAATTACTGTAAGAACACAGATATGAACTTTATTTTACAATTTATAAACAAGGTTAAAACCTATGATGAAATATTGATAAAAATCGACAGAGCTGTTGACCACTTTGTTGTGAAAGTGGTCCAAACTTACAATAAATCTCACAGTTGGATTCTACTAGTTCATTCGTGAAGAATGACGTAATTTTTATTATTAAATTCAGGGTATAACCCCCTGAAATCATGATTTGAAGTTCAAAATATTGAATTTCGACAGAAAAGATGAGTTACAAGAAAAATCATCAAAATTAGAGTTTTGATGATGTAATGAAAAGCTCTTGGAAGCATAATAAAGTTATGTAAAGCTATCAGAATTCACTCCCTGAATTGCTTTAGCGTGTAAAACCTAAAAATTATTAAAGATCAAAGTTTGAGCTTAAATTGAGCAGTTATGATCACCTACTGTAAACTTAAATTAAGTTTAACAGTCATATGAGTGATAAAATTGGTGAATACTATTAGTTCATGATTAAAACTAATAAAATCCACAAAATTTGGGGTTCTGCCAATCCTCTGATGTCATCAACTTTAGAGTTATAGTGATAACTCTAAATAATGGTGTAATAATGATGCAATATGGTTTGATCATGATGTAATCATCCCCAAACCTTAAAATATTGATCAATTCCAGTGGATATTATCAGTACACGTCTACTAGAAGCCTGTTGGACTCTAGGAGGGAGGTATTTACTATAAATAGAGCTCTTTTTACTCTATTTTCCCCTCAGATGCATCAAAAAACATCAAATCAATTAAATCAAAGGTAATTTCTTTATTCTTTATATATAAAATCATTATATTATTAAAGAACAAAGACCACCTTTCTGTCATCATCTATTTTGACGTGATTAAATCATTTATTCAATTTTTTTGTTAAAAATCTCTCTAAAACTCATTTCCACGTAAAAATCAAGAATATTAGTAATTTTCTTTATTTTTTTATTGTAAATCCAATTTGAAAAGGTTGTATTTATATTTTTTGGCGTAAAATATTTCAAAATTATTATATTAAGTGTTAAAAGTAAGCTATTTTCTCTTATTATAATAATTTTCTCTTTATTATTCTTTTAATAACTCTTTAATTAATATAAATAGTATTTATATTAATTTATAACTTCAATATTGGTAATATTATTGTTATTAATTGTTTTTCATTAATAAAAAACAATTTTTTGCGCCTTTATTATTTGTTTGTAACAATAATAAAGTGCCTTTAAATATATTAATTATTTTATATTAATATATTTATTTTATTATATTATATTTTATAATATAGATTATATTATCATATTTTATTAATAATATAATCATTTTTACGCCATAATTATGATAACTCTTTATTATTATAATTATTTTTATCTTATTCATTTCAATTATAAGGACATTCATAGTACAATAAGTAAAATATTAGTAATTTTTACTTATTGTTTCATAGTCAAACCTTACAATGGAGCAGCCTACTCTATCCTCCAAAAATGTATTTAAATTTTTTGATTTGTATTAAAAAATAATTAATTATTAAACCATTTGAGTTTCTTTTTTTCAACAGTTTTTTCTAAAAAAAATAGGACTTTCAAAACTGAAAGTCCTATGTTTGAATCTGCATTAGCATGATTCAAAAATTGAAGTAAAAATATCTGAAAAAAGTTTAATAATGCAATCAATACACATATTAAAAAAATATTATGAATTTATTTCAATTCATTTAAAATGTAATTTCTGGATGGTTTCAAAATACAGAAGATTTTTTAACCCCTTGGTGGTTTCAAGATTAAGACATCTTGAGCCTTCCATCTTTTCAATATTAATTATATGAGTTTATCTTTCAATGTTTAAGGTTAAAGCATTTACACAATGTAAGACAGCTACAAGACCCAAAACCTTAATTCAGATTTCTACAGTAATACATGTGTGGATTCTTTGGATAACTTACATATTCATCCCAGTAATTATATTTCAATCTTCTGAAGTTTTTCCCTTTGAGCACTTACATGGAGAATCATTTCTTTTGCCACCCAAAACTCCTTTTCTTTTTATTTTTTTTGCCACCTCACCTTACCTTATCTTATTTTTTAACTTGCTCACCCCTCTTTCAAGATAATTTTGAGATAATTATAATGGAAGATTATTGATGTAAGCTAAGATTTTCTCTTCAAAAATTTTCTTTTATTGATATTCATACCCAAATCTTAAAATCCCTCATCATACACTACCTGGAAAGTGCACAAAAACTCCCCCATTTTAAGTAAAAGCACCAAGAAGTCATAAATTCACTCAAAGGAGAATATCACACAGACTTGGAAATAAAGAAAAAACACATACAAGAGAGGGTTGATAAAATAAAGAAAGAATTTGAAAGCCTTCATTCCAGCTCTTCTGGTATGAACTAAACTCAAAACTTCAGTCCAAAGACCAAATTATCAACTAGATTCTTGAGTTCAAACCCCCAAAAACTTTAATGATCAACCTCTGTTTCAATTGAGAAATATTTAGTATTGAAAGCACACAAACATACTGGAAAAGCACTTTTTAGAATTCCATCACCGGGACCAGTTCAAAGACAGAGATTTTGCTTGGAATACTTAATGTGTGAGATTTCTATTTTCCATTAGAAAATAAATTCTCATTTTCTAATATTTTTATTAATATAACAGCTTCCTAATCAAAGTCAAATATACCAAAACTTTCATAATTTGAAAGACCACCCATTGAGGCGATCCCACCCATTTTTCAACCCTCCGTTCAATCCATATATAGGCCACCAAATCCAACAGACCCAAACCCATTCTTATGCAAATAAGGAATAATTCAAGAAAAACCCATTTCCTTCAACTGTCTCATAATACTTGACTATCCTCCCCCTAGAATACCACCTGTGGCTTCCAATCTTTATGAAGAGAACCCCCAATAAATTAATGTAGTACCCAAACCACACACAGCTTCCTCCGTTAATTGCACTCCAAGCCTGTCCATAGGCAATATACCCCTACCAGTTGTCTATTGTAACCCATCTTCCACAGTTTCAATTCAAGTTCATTCAAATTCAGCCCATCAAAATTCACCAACTCCAAATCTTTATTTGGAATCTGATTTTGGAAACAATTTAATTATGTCCCTGCCAACAGCTATTAAATTGCCTCAATTCAAGAATCTCCCACCTGGAGCACCAAGACAAGAATCACCCAATCCTTCTAAGCTTCCCAATATTCATGTTCCTCAATCCAAAGCCGGACCTTCAAAAAGATCAATAAATATTTTCAAAATTATCAAGAATCCACCTAAGTGGAAATTCATACTTACAATATTTCCTAAACAGATTCCATTATCAAATGTATCGCCAAAGGGGGCATGCAAAGACTTTATAATTTTCAAACTGAAATGACAGGACATGAATATTATAAGAATTCTCTTTGAAGTATTTTCTTCATTGTGCAAAACCTTCCAAACTTCCTAGGGTATATGGTTCCAATGGTACCTGTTACTTTCAAACTGCTTACAACTGACCTTGAGACTTTTATAATGAGGGTAAAAATCTGTAGGAAAAATCTAAAAATTTTAAATTATTATTAAATTACTGACATAGAAAAACAGAAAATATTATTTCTTATCACAGTGAAGATTTATTTGTTTGTGATCAAATAATTGACCACAGTCTGCTAAATAAATCTCAAACATTTGAAGTAACCCATAGATCTGATACCAGTGAAGTCATCAAATCAATACTGGAACCCTTCCATATTCCTGTAAATACTTTCTGGCCAAGACTTCAAGGGTTTATTCAAGATATTTACATGTTTGTTGGACATAAATAGTTCATCAATTTGTCTGATGAACTAGGAAATATTGACCCTCATTCCTAAATTTCATTTATTATGGTTCACACAATATTTCAATGTTTCCATGATGAAACATCTGTCACCCAAAGGTTTCCTGACAACAAACATCCAGAAGCCAAACAAAGTCAAATCCATCATGAATTAAAATCATACCATGGGGGTATAAGAGTAGTACATGACTACATCACTGAAACAATGTATGGGATTATGTCAATCAAATATGAGACGAGAGTGTATCCCCTGAAAAAAGATAGTCATACTTTCAAAAGGGCTTATCATCACAGACCCAAAATGATGGAAGCAATATCCAAACTCCTCCTTTTAGTTCCAGTGGCCATGTTTATCTGTTAAACAGATAAAAAGAGCTTCCTAATTTGGAAATATTTGGTGGCTCTTAAACTTGGCAAAGAGCTTATTGAAGCTAACATTAAGAATTCAACCCAACTACAAAGATGGCACTTCTTTTGTAACTTTAGGGTTCATTTTTTGAAAGCCCTTGGAAGGATGGGATTTGATGGTCTATCAGGAAAGATCAATTGGACAAGCTGTCTTAATATCTACCATTCAGAGTCTTCAGTGAACAGATTAAGGTATTTTTTGATTGAAAATTTGGAGTTAGTTTATGATTGTGATCAAGAAAAAGGTGCAGTGGTAAATTCAATGCAACCTTTGCTAGGAAGAATATCAAGGGTTGGTGCTAAATACTTTGAGTCTGTACCCTCTACCTAAAAACAACAGCTATAGTATGTATTAAGTAATTTTTTAGCTTGATATAGGAAGATGTAATACCATTTACTTGAGTGAAGAATGCTTTTGTATACTTTAAAAATCAATACTAAAGCATGAAATAAATGAAAAGGTTAAAAATATTATTCCTTACATATTACCCAATTATTTTGATAAAAATATACCAAAGCCTCAATTATCTTATGTAAGAAGAAACAAATAATATGCTTTTATCTCAAGGCCTTTCATAAGTATTCCACTATTAGAGTTAGTCCTCCTTCAAGATCTTCCAAATTTATTGGCTTATAATCAAAATAAGGTAATCAGAGAAACTTTTTCTCATATATATCTATATAATTTAGGAATTTCATTCATAATCCTCCTTCAACCAATCAATTTATCCTTTTGAAAATAAAATACATAATGGTATATCATACCCATTTCCCAAGCTCCACTAGAACAATAAACAAAGTAGTTTCACAGTACCTTCCAAGCTCAAATGATCAAGTATTTCTCTGATTAAGAGATTTCATCAAAATGATTCTTGCTATTGCACCACGTGGCTTTCCATTACCAGAACCACCAACAGAGAAGCTAATATCACAATCTATGGATCGAAATAAAGAAGAAGCTGAAACAAATCAATCTTACTTTGAATTTACATTTTCAGATACAAATTATTACGGAGCAAAAAGGTGAATTTCAGGGAGGCACAAAGATCAATGCACCTCTGAGCTCTCAAGATATAGAGTTCAAGAGATTACTTTTCAGTGGAAAAGAGAAAAATAACTTCTTGGGATAACCTAATCCTGATTATGCCCTTGATCTACCTCATTTTCAAAAAAAAGTACTTACTGGAATATTTGAAAGGTGGCTTAGAGGTCCAAGAGCCAAATTCATGAATCCAAAGCCCCCCAAGGAGACAAAAACAAATCCTCACTCAATAAATAAGATATGAAATCCCTAAATAGACTTAATAAAAGAGGGTAATTACCGATTCAAGTTTTTTAAAAGATATTCAAACATGGAATTGTCACTGCACAAAGACATCTTGGGAAAGAAGTAACTTAAAAAATCCTTACCTCCATTGATTGTTGCTCTGAGACTGAGGAGGATTCTGAAGGAAATTATTTTTCAAAGATTCTTTCATGGAGAACTGAGGCATTCAAGTTACTCTTGAATAACTTGTATTCTCATTACCTCAGCTACTTATATGAAGTAAAAGGTCAAAACGAAGCTGAAAGAATTGTTCAATATAACTGCAAAGAAGGCTCAAAATTCTAAGAGATTCAAGAATGCCCATCATTGCCCTCAAACTGTTATACAAATTATTTCAAAAAATCAATATGTAATACTAAAAGAATATTAATGAACTTCAAGCCACCATTAAATGATCTTGATTCTAAGGAATTGGAGCTTAATCCTGATAGCTATATATACATGGAAGATTAATCTAGTGATTAATATATCAGAAAAATAATTCACTTCCACTTATCTTAAATATTAATATTTTCATTTATCAATTTAAATTTGCAAGATCAAACTGGACCTTTGTAATATGTTATTTGGGATAATTATCAATTTATGTTTTCAAATTTTAATCTTGATATCTGTAAAATATAACATGAGATGATGTATACAATCAGCTTATCACATGATGGGGAGAAATATGAATATAGATGAGTTAATTTGTGTATTATAAAGTGCAAAGTGAACAGCTCCCCACTACCACAATAGTATATTTCATAATATCATTATCTATAAAAACAAATTTTGATACCTTTCAGGATCCCTGTGTAAAAAAGTATCACACTGATTGAAGTTTCAGTACTTTTCAATGTCAAAAAATAATTTATAAGAAATTGCAATTAATGAATCAAAAAAATTTCTCAAAATTAAGATATATTCTTAAGCTCATGATTCAAAAAAGGTAACATGTGCATCTAGTTATATGATTCTTCACCAAAGTGTTACTAGATGATATAAGGTAACAGAATTCCACAAGACCTTACAATTAAAATTCCCATGGTCCCTTTTTCAAATTATCTCTTTTTTTAATCTGGGAAAATTCATGTATATCATTAGGAAAGAACAACAAGCAAATATTTGAGTTTTGTATTTTTTAAATAAATTTGAGAACCATTTATTAAAATTACTTTTTCTTCTCATAGTAATAAGGAGCTTAAGAAATATTCTGAATGATAGCTTATGGCATTTAAACACAATGATAAGATATATCTATTACAAATAAAAACACATATGTAATATTTATACAATAATCACAATACCAGGGCCTTAAGTAAATATTCCAATTCATAGTATTTATTATTATAATAATTAGGAGATTCTCAATATGTACCCTGTAATTATTTTTTTTCTCATTTTTTCCTTTCCCATATAGTGGATATTCTCAAAGAGGATTTACAATTTACCAATTTACTCACATTTTAACTGATATAACTCATTCCATGGGATACTTGTTGGAAGATGTAAATGAATTTAACTTAATAGAACTCATGGTTTTAGATAATTATTTGAATTTCTTCTTTATTTATCAGATGGAAGGACTATTTTTGAAGTGATGATTTGAAGATACAAACAATGAAAAGTATTTGTTGTTTCTCCGATGGTTTAAGATGTACTTACAAAGTTAGAAAATTGAGAAGCTCCAATTTTTTAATTTTTTCTAATATCAAAACAATGAATGATTTTTCAGATTAATAATGAATATTATTGGAATATCCTATTCCATAAATTCCTTATTTAATTATGAATAAATCAGTTGTGAAAATATTTTGAAGCCCAAAACTAGCTTATGAAAGAAATACCCTGCGTAAAATTTATACAAAGCTTATTATAGCCATTCAAAAACCCTAATGGTACTTTTGAAACATATTTCCAAATAATGAAATAAAATATACTGATTAGGGAAGATCTTTTTGAAGGATTAATAATTCAGCATATTTTATGATTCACTTACATTATCAATATCAGGCCTTGGTACATAGAATAGAAGAGAAACAAACAATAGAAGTATTTTTTGAGAATAGATTTCTGTAACACATTATAAGAATTTTGTATTTTCTGTAAAATATCGACACAGTTTCTGATTGAAAATTTTGTAATTGTCACAGCTATCCATATAGCCAGACCCAATGAATATATATCTTTCTAAATTTGGGAGAGAGGGAGATAAATTAATGAGGAATATGGTTTTTCCAAGAGCATAAGATAAGAAGAATTATCATTTTTGAAGGTGAATCCTTTGCCAAAATAACAAGGTTAAAAATACATCAATCTAAACTAGTATTTATACATCATGAGAATCAAACCTACGATATAAAGAGGCGGAAATTTAACTCCAAGTTATTCTAATTCTAAAATATGCAAGCTTTGATGGAAAATTTGTATTATATACTTCAAATATGAGTTAATATTATATTTAATAAGCTCCAGGAAACAAGGTAAAGCTTACAATTTTTTTCTTCAGATCTAAAATGATGCATCTTATATGAATAATCTGTTATATAATATTCTCTTAAAAAGACATTCTAGAGATAATCCTTAGGTATATATTACCTCTAAATTTTCAAAATTTAGACTTTCAAACTGTTAATTTAAGCTCAGGAATCTTTATCATACCCAAATGAGGGTTAAGGTAGTGAAAAAACATAATATTTGACTGGAAATAATCACAAGCTTTGAATTAAAAGATGGGATTTTCAATAAAATAGCTAATGATATAAGAACGAAGGCTGAATTCAGGAGTTAAAATTAACGAAATGAGAATGTAATCTGGCTTATGTAAGTAGTTTAAATAAATAATAGGAAGAATTTCCAGATTCTTCTATTATATTCTTATGGCTGGGAAGAAATGATAATTTGGCCAAACAAGAATATTCTGGGAAAAACCCATTTAAAAAGAATTTTCAAAGCCCCTCCTTATCTGGGTCCAAACTATTTTCCAAATGGTGCACCTGCTAGCAGGTGTAGCAGCTTTTCTCATGGTGAGTAGGGTCTTAATTATTACTTTTTAGCTATTTTTACCATGTCAAATTCATAGCTTTAGCTTGTATTTACTGTTTTAAGCTACTGCATAAGCTCACCCTGACAGTATATCACAAATTTAAATTGCTTAAAGGCAATTCTCAATTCAAAGTTTGTATTTAGAATAACCCTAAATACAAAATTTCTCAAAATATCAATGATAAAATAATATTCAAACTCATTTGAAAGCTTGAAAATCTCATTTTTAACCTGGAATCGGGAGAACATAAAGCTCAGATAGCTCATTCAATAAAATAATTAAGGGTTTGGGATATATATTATAAGAAATTAATAAGGCAAAGCTCTCAGAGAAATATAATAATACATTATATTACAAACTTATTAGAGGATTCATTTCAGTTAGAATCAAATTTGGAAAAAAAAGCTCAAAAATATTCATCCATAAGCCTAATATTAAGTATATAGCAAGGAAATATCAGCTCAAAGTAATACTAAAGCTTTGGAGTTTTTTGAGGTGGAATATTTTAAATTCACTTTGAACCTGGGAAAAACATTAACCTCATATTCTAAGGAGTAAATAATGCTTAATAATTAATTCCAATCATACTAAATGGATAATCTTGATAATTATAATTCAGTTTGAAATGGTCTCCTTATCCTATCAGTGAGTTCATTTTTCCCATAAATTTCAGACAATTAAAGGAGTATTTGGTTAGAATGTTATTCATATGTCTTATGATCTATGTGTCTCATATATCTGAGGATTTGAATCTGAACTATTTTACATGAAGTCTAATATTGAAATGTGCTTCTCTGGGAAAATTTACCCCCAGTTCATTCTGTTTGAGAGTGAAGTTTCTATTAAATTATAGCTCAATATATTAATTATATTTCTTAATAAAATAGACTAAATTATGAATTTTAAGCTCAGAGTAAGAAAAACAAATATGTTTTGCAAGCTGAAAATAGGTATAAGCCATTTATCCTTTTTACAATATTTTGAGAAACATCTCAATGAAATATGTGTCAATTTAACGGCTGGTGAATACACCTATAGTCGTTCTTTTATTGTAAACCTACACATAGAAAATTGATAAGGACTTACTTCTTGAATAATAAGACCCATATTATTGAAGAAAAAACTCTTAAAGCTTCATCTACACTATTCAATATTATTGCAATCTTGGCAGAGGAATAATAAACTGTATAATAACTACTCATAAATTGAACACTGGTTTTTTTGTTGAAATCACTTTGGAGTTTGAATTGCATCAACCTCTACTTTTTTTCAGAAATTAAGTAATTAAATGAAATTGATAAAAGTTTTAGTTTTCGAGTATTTAAATTAGGTCGATATGATGGAAGTCCTTTTGTGGAAATGAATGAAATAAAAATGCCATCCTTAAGGTGTATTTCAACCAGATTCATCATATGAGATTCAGTAATTATTTGTTTTATTATCAATTGATATTAATGTAGCTTATAGAGAGTTTTGAATACAGATTTATTGAAGTTTATAAAGATAAAATGAAAATTTTGTGAACATACAAAGTCATAAAATTATGTATAATTAATTTCATAGTTTTGGAAATAAAAATTTTCTCAATGAATAGAGCTATCCACAAATTGAAAAAGTATATGATATGTTGCAAAAATTTTCAAATTAATTTGAAATTTCATCAGAACAATAAATACTTAGCCTAATTCATAAAAAAATCCAGTGAAGATATTAAACACCAATTTTTTAAGAAAGATATTCATTTAATCAATCTTTTGATAACAAGACACTAAAGGCGTGAGTAGCTGATATGTGATACTATAGCTAATTTATTTTTATCAAAAAATTTTGAATAATGAATAATTTGAAAAATGTTTGAAGTCAGAATACTCAATAAAAATTTGAAAATTGTTTTATCAAAAAATCAATTAGTTCAATTTGACTCCAATCAAATGAATCTTTTTACTAGATTCTTAATTACGTGATAGCTAATTTCTAAGTAATAAGTTGAAATTTTCAAAATATATAATTCTATCTTAATGTAAAAAAACAAAGTGGTATACTGTAGATTTCATTTTACTATTTTCATGAATTATATATCTGTCTTTATGAATATTTAAAAACCTTACCCTTGATATATATCTCAAATAATCATAGGATAAAATTATATTGATACCTGTATTAAGAGAATAATAGGAAAATATTCAAGATTTGATGGAAAACAGCCCTTAATAATTGCAATCAAATAATGTACAGCTTATAAAATTACATTTTAGTCTATGAATATTACAAAATTATTCGGATATTATAGCTATCACTATTCAAGTTTGCTATATATACTCTTAGAGGGATTGAAAAAAGCTCTAACCCCTTTTATATCAATTATATACTATAATTATTGAGATTTAAGAACTTGATAGATTGAAAACTCATTGTATCAATTGTATGTCATATTTGTAAGTTCAAGATATTATTGGCCTTTGAATTTACAAGTAATTATCTATTATATATCTAGAATACACTTTTCACTAATATATTATTGGAACTCCATTGGTGGTATTTTGTAAAGAATAGTTTGAGGGGAAAATGACAGGTAATCAACTTTCAATTTATGGATATTCCTGTAAACAGGGTAATAAGGGAGATTCATATTCCTCTTTGAATTTTCCGAAATTAAATCCTACTTTTGGGAGTGATAATAGATATATAATAAAGATAATTGATTTGAATTTTTGAAAATATACTTTAGAGGTCTCTATTAGACTAAGATCAATAATAAGAAAAAATAATTTTTATAGGAGATAATATAAAAAATAGAAATGATTATAACTAAAATATTCCAAGGATTTCATTTGGTTATAACCAAAAAAAATCAAACTTTTGTATTTATATATTCTGAAAAAAAAATTATATAGTGAGCTTAAAAGAAACATAAGGCATTCAAGTGGGTATGGAAGTATTTAAGTGTCCTAGTTTCTATATGAAGTTTCCAATCATAATTCATCAAAGAATGAGTATATTTTAATCTCACAAATTCCTTGATCTTATTTATTTCTGATAGTAATTATTTAGTACAACTTATTAGGCAATTTCCCAAAATCTTTTATCTTATGAGAAAGCTATAATTAGCTTTTATAAGAGTTCTGTTGGTATTATCCAGTAATACAATAATAGATAGCTTTGAGATTGAGTATTTATCCAAAGAAATATCACTAAAATATTCCAATTGTGATAGGGTGTTAAAAAAATTGGAATCTTATCATCACCTCCAATAGTATTAGTTGGTAATATCTAAAATATTAATGAAAAGCTTCTCTATATACTTAAATTTCAATAGAGTAGTAAGTAAGGGTCTATCTGATAGCTAAGGTATTTTTAAAATTATATACTTCAGATATAGAGAAGGGGGATCCACTGATGTTTCCAAGGGTATGTGTATGTCTTTGTGGGAGTTTTTCTTTCTACCATGTAAGTTTTGATTTTACCCTCAAGATAACTGTTCTGCTGCATTTTTTGTAGATAATAAGACATGTGTGAGATTAACTGAAGAGTGGTTTGTTACTTTTAACAGATTTTAGGGCTTAATATTGGTGAGGAGTTCTATTTGTTGATTTATTTACTTTGATCTTTTGGATAACCCCTTTTGGACAGAGTTTTGTGTGTAACTATGTATTTTTTGCATCATTGTTTTATAAGAATATCTTAAGAGTGAAACAATTTAAGTTAGGGGATGAACATTTAAGGCTCTTTTGAGGTAGCTATGTAGGATTTTATCCTAGTGAGGCCGTGTATATGTATTTTCAATTTAATTTCTTGTTATTTTGTGATCAATAGTTTATCTGAAAGTCAAGGATGGGAATTCATATGCATTTTTATAATCAATTATGGATTAATTTATCTATCTAAACAGTTCTTGATTATTTGATTCCTTTTTTTCCAATATAATATGTATTTGAAGAGGCAGTTTAATATTTGGTACTGAACAGTAATTCTGAATTCTCATTGGATTAAGTGTGAATGTGATATTTGAGGCTTGGGTTTCTTTTATTTGTAATACCTTCTACATATTTCAATAAAAATATTAATGAATTTAAAATGAACAGAATTATATCTCTTGAATTCATCTCTGTTAAGTGGGATATTCCTCAAAATAATCATTATTCTCCTTTTTCTTGAAATACTGGAAAAAAGAATAATCTCAAGCTCATAAAGAGGGATTTCTATCAATCTGGGATCAATAATTCAATTGAGGAATGTGTTTTCTTATGTCAGAAATACTCAAGAAACAAATTTTTATCACAAGAATTTTGGATTGCTTAGATATTTTCCAATTCTAAATTTTCCTTGGAATTATCCATCTATGAGTTCTGTCCCTGAATTTACACTTTAAATGTAAGATGTGTCTATGAAGCTGTTGATAATATTACTATTAATCAACAGTACTATGACTGTTCTTATGAAACATAATAATGAAAATTATTATTATAGCCACAATTAAATGATAAAAGAATTATTTCTTTTAAATGTTATACACTACTAGTGATTATAACAGTAAGCAGTAATTGTCTACAAGAATCAATTACAAGAAGAATTTAATAACAAAAACTTCTTTTATTAGAATAATAAAATTATTTTAATATATAATTATCTTTTACAAGAATAATTATAAATATAACTCTTGAAGAAAACTATTAATAGAGAAAAACTTTAATAATTAAGATAAATCACTCACTATTAATCCAATGAACCTTTTAAAAGATAATAGTAGAGAGATTTGACATAGACTTGCAGATTCAATGGATCACAATTGATTTATATCAATATTACAACAATAAATAGTTGGTTTCTATGATTTTATGTCTTTCTGATTGATTATGAAAGAATAAAATACTTAAGAAAAGATTTAACTAATACTTGTTGTTGGTACTAAAGGTATAATTGAATAAAGTGATGATTTGGAAAAAAGACAAGAGGAAGCCTCTTTTAAGTCTGAGACAGCTCATAAAGGCATTACATGGAGCAAGCTAAAAAAACCAGTGAGTGTGAAAACAATAAACCTTTTTGGATTATTGATTTCATCATCTGTTGTCACGTAAGATTATCATAATTACTTAATTGAGGCTTTTACGTGACTACTAACCCATTTATGGTTAAGAATAAAAGGAGTAACAATTTTGAATCTTCTTTTATTCCAAAATAATAATTTATTTCTCAAATTTATCAATGTTATTGGAAATTTAATCATAGAATGTATTTTCTGTAAATTTTTAAAGATTCTGTGTTTCATGTGGAATCATCAAAAATGGACTGTAAGTAAAACTTTGAATTTTACATATAAAAGTATAGTTCTTTTTGGTTTTGATATCAATTATACAGTTCTTCATTGGTCATTAAATTTTCAGAAAGATTAATTAAGAATTGTATTTTTGATGAATTTTTGAAGTTTTTGCCTCATTTCTACGTAGAATTGCAAATAGCAGTATATGGCTGGTTGCTATGAGGTAAATCAATGGATACTAGTCCAGAAATGGCTTTAACTACTCTTTTGGGGCTTATCCGTGGAAATTAATTAATAATTGACATGGTTACAGGAGTCTGAGTTGCTCTTTACCTCCTTGGCACGTCAAAATAGCAGGTTATTTGCTATTTTCTTATAATTTACTGAAGTTGCAACATGGTAACCAAGTTCCCAAAAGGTTTTAGTTTACTAATTGGGCCAAGATCAGCCATGAATCCAAGCTTTGGAGCTGTCCATGCCTCAGAGGCCTCAGAAGTTGGGTACCCTGGCTCGCTTTGATGTCTTTTGTCCCCCTTGACTATTTTTCACGTCAAAATAGAAATTCAAGCTTAAAGTGAGATATCCACTATGGGTGTACAAAAGTTGCATGTAAGAATACCATAATATTAAGCTCCAAAAACATGCATAACACCATTCTTAGTGTATATGTAACATGGGAGTTCTCACATTCCCATTATTTTGGCGTGAAATTGAGAAAAACAAAAATTTTCACGGATCTTTTATGTGGTATTGATGATGTGGTATTGAAGTATTTTCCATATTACCACCTCAAAGAGTTGATTTGAGCTTATTCACTCTATGGAGCTGCCCTGAGTGAAATTTTGTGTAGAATCCAAATCTGGCCTTAAATTCATGGATTTACTTCCTCAATAAAAAGTTATTCATCTTTTCTGAAATCAAAAATGATGAATTTTGAATATATGCATGACTTATGGGTTATGCATAGTTCAGAATTTATTTTTAAGATAATTGTGGCCTATTTGGGTATGTAAGATATACCTCAAGGATCACAGTAAAGAAAATCTGATTCAGATTTAGTCGTTGTGGAAAGATTATCATAAATGGAAATATTCCTTCCAGCGGCCTTCCAATCAGTATTTTAAGTGTTATAGGATCTCTTCTTGTTTAATAATTTTGAAAAATGAATTTTAAGAAACATAAGATATACAGAGAGCTTTCAGCTGCATTTAACCCTGAAACAGATGGATGGACAGAGACAGGGTTAATCAGATTCTACAACTCCATGCATTGATATGTTTTAGGCTTAATAGGTTATTATTTCTGTACAATTGAGGCTCTTTGTTTTTTTTTTGCAACTTGAATATACTCTTTGATAAATCTTATTAAAAAATGGGAATCCCTGACCCAAATCCCTATACTTATCCCCTCAACTCTCAGAGAGTGGGGTTTTTCAAACTTTTGGGTTACTAAATATTCTTGCAGGGTGCAGAAGGTGTTATTAAGCAGCTTCAGGGATATTTAATGGATTTCTCTTCCAGCTAGTACCCCACTATGAATTCCATATTTTACTTGTTTTCTACTATATCCTGAATGAGTTATTTTCTTTTCATTTTATTGTTAAAGAATTTATCTTAGGAAATAATATTAAGTGATTTTTTCCCTTAAATTACTCTGTTTTTCTTTCATTATCACCATATTTTTCTCCCTCATACCCTTCCTTTTCTTTTCTATCTGGTCTTGTGTGTTTTTGTACAATTCTTTTCTGTTTTATTTTTGATAAAAGTCCTTTAGGTCTCTAACTTTTGATTTTTTCTTTTTGATATAAATTTTGAATGATATTATATCATTCTTTTCCCTAAAAAAGATATAACACAAAAGATATAATCTGTAGCACTCTCTCTAAAAGTAAAAATACAAGGAAACAAGAAGATACCACAGAAATATTAATTACTGAACTGACCTTTAATACTGAATTCTGCTTGGTATTGAAATTATTTTCTTATTTTACGGAAACTTGATCTTAATATAAAAAATGAAGATGGGTCAGAGAGAATTTCAAGAAAAAACACAAACTTAATTTCAAAGGAAATACAAAGTGAATTGGAAATCATCTGAATTCACCCAAAGATTTTATGAACCCTGAGAAGAAAATTTAAACTACCAGAGCCTTGGAGAAGCATGTATAACACCAAAATGAAAAAAAGGGATTAATTCTTCTCATTTATCATATTATTTATTGCAATCTATGATAAATCATGAATGAATTGAAGATATTCCATTTGGAGCTCTTGAAGAAAGCTTTGATTTATTTAGTTTATGATCTTAACTTAATAATTTATTTATCCTAATATTCATCCTTTAACTCCCTTCCAGGATTATTAAATACAAGTGTTTTGAGCATTATGGTTCAAAATGCGGCATTGTTAGCTTATATATGAAATATGTTTTTCATCAATAAATAGGAATTTTACAATTCGATATCTCTAAAAGAGACATTTCTTTCTTTCACCAGAAATGAATTGAGAAATATTAATTTGAAGGAGTTCATGGCTGTAAAAGATCTCTATGTATATCAATATTCAAAAAGTAAATTAGTTCTTTTAACTCAAGCTCAAAGTTAAGTTTTGCTCCATTTTTGTTATTTCAAAATCAACTCAAGCTACTAATACCTCATTATGAGGCTTATTACTCTTGTGTGTCACTTTCAAATGAATTTCTTGAAATTCTTATACAATAAGATCTACAAGAGAACATTTTATCAATTATGGAAGATAATTTCTTTATAAAAACAAATATTTTCGAAATAGCTAAGCAAAAAAGACTTTTTTCCCCATCTCCAGGACATTTCTTATATGACTCATACTCTTCACCTTTCTGCGAAAGATCAATCAAATTTTTAGGAAAGGGGACTCATAAATCAGGTTCATATAAAGATAAAAACCCTTGTCCCAATTTAAATCTTGAGTATAATTGCAACACCGTATGATATTTATTTGTATTACACCTCAGGTTTTTCCAAAGAGACTTAATTAGCTTCTATTTATTCCACAGCCCACACTGTCATGAAATGTTTTTGAAAACAGCTCAACAATTTTTGGAAAATTCAAAGCTCCATATTATTCTTAAAATTATTTGTACCAGATAGAACTCAAAATACAACAAGATTGATTAAATTATTGCTCAATGATGCCTAAAGCCAGCTCTGTTTCCCTTCCAATATGGTGAAATATTCCTGACATTCTTTGAACAGGACAAGGTACAGGTATGGATTGATTTTCTTAATCCCATACATGAATACACAGCAATTGTTTGTGCTCAAAATACCCAATAATAAATTATGTTTCACTTCTGTGCATGTTATTGATTAATAATATTAAGAAGGAAAGTATTCTCAGGAGACCAAATTCATTTTTTGCTAGCTAGTTATTCAATCTTCGAGAATTTAATAGCTATTACATTCAGAAAACTGGATAGGCTAAAGTAAAAATGAGTTTTTTTAGAAAGTTTTAAATACTATTTGGAAAGAAACCTAAGATTTATTCTTTTTTTCTGGATACACAATTCAAAATGCAGCTTGTTTTAAAGAAATAAATTAACACTTACATATTTTGGAACATCAGAAAGTGAATCATTGATTGTTCTTGAAGAATAATTAAAGTTCCACTTCACTGTGGAAAATATAACCTCACTAAATATTGAAAAAAGACATCTGGATTATTAGATAAAATGTATACACCTACTGAAACTGAGGAGAGTATGTTTTAAGATAAATTATATGCCCTTTTTTGAAAAATCCAGAGCCCAGGCCCATATATTTTTTTCAGTTCTAGAAATAGTAAGAGAATGATTTTCACACACCAGTATATATGGAATGTATTACTTATAAATAAATTTTACCGGTAAAACTTTTGAAAATATTTATTCTGGATAAAGATCAATTATTACTAATAAGGGGGATCCATTATCTGAAATTTATATAGAGAAAACAGAATTCTTAAAGAATTGGGCTTGTATTTTTCACCATATATATTATGAATGGTGGTTTTATTAATAGTTTATCATTAATTTAATTCTATTTGATACAAAATAATTGGTAACTATACCTATACACATCCTGTTTGGAGTTCAAATCAAGTTTTACTAAAGATCTCTACATCCCCCTGCCTCAACTGGCTCTCAGGCTAGGATTCATTAAGTGACTGGGTTCAGAAAACACCCTTAGTCTATCACTTTTATTTTGATATTCATTGTGTGGGTTGAGTGTTTTGATGGAGTTAGAGTGAAAATAATAGTTTATTTTTTCTTCAATTTAATTTTTTATGTAAGTGTAGATCAGTTAGATGCTATATGCCTTCATTTTACCACTTTCTGTTCAAATATATATACTCTGTCATTTCTCTTGTAATCATGGGATTATGAATTCCTTCTCCTATTTTTGGAATTAAAAGTCTAGCTCCTCATAACATGCATCTTAAACTTCAAATATTTAAATCAATGTGTGTTTAATTTCGAACTGTGTTGATTTGAGCTATAAAATTTGAAATCTTGAAAAAGGACAAGGCCTATTTTTCAAATGGATTTGCATTGAAGCCGAACTAAACGCTATCGAATTCCACAATATCAGTACCGGCCCTAATGTAGATATCAGCTTGAGGCTTTATTTTCATTCATTTTATGGAAATATTATTAGAAAAATGATACATTAATATATATATATATATATTGAAAGCTTATTTCTCTGGCTAAGCTTGGAGTAAAAATCTATCTTCAGAGTTAACTGTTACTTTTATATAATTTTGAAGGTAGGGAATTTTCTTAAGAAAATTAAAATTGTATCATATATTGGAGTTAATGCCTTGATACTTTATTACCTCCAATTCTAATAAATTAAAATCAAGGAAATTTATATATGTGTCTTAAAGAGCTAAGGATATTATATAAGTTGATAGATTTTTCGGTCTTCTTTGATAAACCAATCAATGAAATATTTTTTTGTCTCTTGAAAATAAATTGATTTTCATTTTTTTCTTTTCACAAATTCACAAAGCTATATGCAGGACTTCATTTATTCATTAGATTCTTGAGGAGCAGTAAACTATAGCTTTATGCATTTACTTAGAAACCTCAATTTTTGAAAATGGAATAAGTAATTTGATATACTACTCTACCCAAAATGGATAATATGCTTATCAACCCAATCGATATCTAAAAAAATAAACATCTTTCAAAATTCAATACAATCTTTTGAAAAGAAATTGTTTTTTTATAATTTTCAAGTCTTTCTAACAAAATCTAAATGGAGACGGCTCCAAAATATTGGAGCATAAGTTGACATAGGTTTCCTGGGGAAACACAACAGCAGAAAGTGGCCAGATTTGCTTCCCCAATGAGCCCTCCTGTGGCTTGAGGCTCATCTATTTATGATCTATGAAAGATAGCTGCATAGTGCGTTTGGCTACCAGAAAGTTGTGCTTTTTGTGTTATTGGTCAAACACAATTTGCAAACAATGGAATTGCACTTTGAATGCACCATTCCAGCAAATGGTGGCTGAGGAATTGGGTATCTATTCAAGGCAATGTCTTATGCTGATGATTTTCCATTACTATACAATACATTAAAATTATGTTTTTATGTTTAATTTTTAATTGACTAATGCGCTTTTTAGTTGGAAAATGTGAATTGTATGAGGATCTTGACTTTTCGTGGAACAAGGAAATGCGCCATGGAGTTCAAGGGCTTTTTTTGTGGCTGCAAAGTTTATGAAAATGGAATGTAATTGAATTGAATTTTTTCATCACTGTAATAGAATAAGTTGCTTGGTATCCTTTAGCCAATTGTCTGCACTTGTTGTTAATTTGTATTATTGAGCCTCATGTTCCATGTCCACATTTGGACATTTTTTCAGTTCTCAATTGGGTGAGTTTGCTCAAGTTCGACTGTAATGGTGGGGAACATTGCATAATTTATTCAAATGTCCCATTTTGCCTCATTATATTTTTAAATTTCACAAAATAATTGTTGTTCAATTTCCCTCATCTCAAAGTAATATAATCACAAGGCATGGCCAACCATAACTTTGATATTAGCAGCGAAAGGTACAACTTGGAATAGTAAGTGGGTCCAACTAGCTATTATATACATAATCTAACCCAGGGTGTGTTCTAAAAATCCCCTGTAGTATGGTCAATGAAGGAGCTGCGGCAATAAATGTAGGGGGAAACAATGAACGTAACATTAAAGATAAATACTTTTGGGAAATACCCCTGGATATTGGTGAATGCAGTGATAGATGCAAGAGTTGTGGAGCTTTTCATTGGAAACGCGAACGTATTGTGGCTGATTTTCATAAGGAATCAGCTTCTTATTCAATTTGTTGTCAAGCTGGTACTGTCTCATTGCCATTAGACAAGCTCAAGTTTGGCGATCTTCATCCATTCTTGAATGATATGTTCTTCAGCAAAAATAGAGGTGACTTGGTCAACTTCTTTAATCTTTGAAAATCTAATCCTATGCTAACCTAATAAATAGATGCAAAATCTTTTCGTGAGCACTCTAGGATGTACAATAATGCTCTGACATTCACTTCTGCTGGGGTTTGTGTTGATGCAACTGTCCAAGGAAGAGGGACTTACTGTTATCGAGTGTCTGGGGAGTTACACCATATCATTGGCTTGGTGTTTCCTTTGGATGGAGAGGTTGCTAAATTTGCGCAGATATTTTTGGTGGGTGATAATACTGAGAATGAAGCTGAAATTAGAAGAAATCATGCACGGAATCAGTTATCAAATCAAATCTTATTTAGTTGGCAGAGGTTCCTTACAAGTTTCAACCCTTATGCAAAGGCTTATCGATCAGCTGGTAGTATTCTAAAAACAAATGTAAGGAAAACACTTGCATTAAAAACCTTTGAAGGTGGCCGCCTAAACCAGAATACATACAATGCACCATCAATTAGTGAAGTGGCTGCAATAGTCCAAATGGGTGAAGGGAATTTTGCTACCCGGGATATTCAGCTTCAGAGGGTTGGAGGAACGAAGCTTAGGATTAATGACACTCACTCTGGGTACTTAGCATTACGATATCCTATTTTGTTCCCTTATGGGGAACAGCACTGGCACCCAAACTACCACATGGAGAAATCAAATCGTATGTACTATAGTGACTGGAAACTATTAGATTTATTTCAATATATCATCATTTATAATACAAATTTTCATGTAGGACGACGGACAGCAATTAGCCAGTTAGAGTGGTATTCTTACCTATTATTCAATCGCAACGATGTTGTATCTTTGCCACTTAGAGGGAAGCGGCTTTTCCAGGAATTTATAGTTGATTTGTATTTGTGTATTGAACAAAGTCGCTTGAGGTTCATCAGAAGTAATCAGAAGAAACTGAAAGTTCAGCTGTACCAAGGCTTAATAGAAGCTCTTGATAATGAGGGCGATGTTGGAGGAAAGAAGGTTATACTTCCATCATCGTTTATAGGTGGTCCGCGAGCAATGGTGCAATTATTTCAGGATGCGATGGCGTTGGTAACAACTTACGGGAAGCCATAATTGTTCATCACGATGACTGCCAATTCAAAATGGACTGAAGTACAACAATGCTTGAAGCCGGGGGAGATTGCCTCTGACAGGCCTGATATAATTGCAAGAGTGTTCAACATCAAGCTGAAGATGATAATCAGGGATCTGACAAAAAACAAGCGACTTGGATCAGTCAAATCATATGTGTATACTGTGGAATTTCAAAAACGTGGCCTTCCACATGCCCACATTATAATAATTTTAAATGAACCCTTCATACCAAAGACAATTGATGGGATTGTCACATTGGTTTGTGCAGAAATACCGGATCCTGATCTAGAGCCAGACCTTCATAGGATTGTGACAGCAACTATGTTTCATGGTCCATGTTCACCTTCATCACGGTGTTGGGGAAGGTTTGGATGTAAATATGGATATCCAAAGGCTTATGTTGAAGAGACGACTATTCGCAATGATGCTTATCCAGCATATCTTCGACGAGCTGGGACATCTTTTGCACGTAATGGTAAAATCTTTACAAATAGGGATGTGGTGCCATATAACAAGTACCTGTCTTTGCAATATGAATGTCACATCAACACTGAGATACCTTATGGTATCAAAGCGTTGAAGTACTTATATAAATACATCTGCAAAGGAGAGGATAGGGCCGCAATGAATATGGAAATAAATGACGAAACAAAAGCATTTGTTGATGGGAGGTATATAGGGCCATCCGAAGGTATGAATATCCACTCAATTAAACTAGAAGATTTCTGACACTTTCTTATAGCTGCTTGGCATATCTTCCAGTTCAAAATGTCGGATAGAGTACCTGCCATTCAAAGTTTGGCATTGCACCTTGAGCACCAACAGCTTATTTATTTTCAAACAGATGAAGGGGCTGTCAATCAGGTAACATCGGGACAAGCTGAAAAAACAACACTGACTGATTTTTTCGTTTAAACCGGTTGAATGCCATTGGAAGAGGTAAGAATGCAAGAAACCTACTCTATCGTGAAATTCCATTATACTTTTACTGGTGTCATAAAGAAAAGGTATGGCTTGGACGCAAAAGACCAGATGGAGCTGTTGGTAGGATCTTTTTTGCAAGAGTCACTGAGGGAGAACGCTACTACTTGCGCTTATTACTGCTGCATAGGAGAGGAGCTGAATCGTTCAAAGCATTGCGAACAGTAGATGGTATTGAACTTGGCTCCTTCCGCCTTGCAGCTGAAGCACTGGGATTGCTCATGTCTGATCATCACTACAGCGCCTCTTTGGAGCAGGCTGGGACATGGATGACTGGGCACTTATTACGAGAAATGTTTGTGATTATCTTGATTCACAGTCCCCCTTCAAACCCTGCACAGCTTTTTGAAAAGCACAGTGATATTCTTTCCGATGACTGCAAGTCGTACCTAATGAAAGAGGGTGTTGGTGAACCTTCTGATGGGGAAATAAAAGCCACCTGTGTTCACTTTTTAGCTGAAGAGCTGAGAGCTCACTACAGCAACCTTTCAAATGTTGGCCTAAACAACTTAGCAGATTTAGTTTCAAAATTCAAGTTCAATATGGCTTCTGACGACGACAGCCTGGGATTTCCACAAAATTTTGACAAAGGCAACTTAAAGCATGCACAAATGGTTATTTTCAAAAAAATAATAAAAAACTAGAGAGTTGTTTGCAAGTTCTAACATTCATTGATGGACCTGGAGGTTCAGGGAAGACATATTTGCTAAATACAGTTTTAGAAGAATGCAAGAAGAAGAATTTGAACACAATTGCAGTCTCAGCTTCAGGTGTAGCGGCATTACTGTTAACTGGGGGGAGAACAGCTCATTCAACTTTTGTGATTCCTCTAAAGGTTCATAGCGAATCAACCTGTGGTTGGTTACCAAATGACTCGAAGGCAGAATTCCTGTCAAAGATTGGGTGCATCATTTGGGATGAGATTTCACTCCAACACAAACATGCAATAGAGGCCGTTGAGCGTTCCCTCAGAGATCTTACAAAGGTTGACAAACCTTTTGGTGGAATATCTGTAATTTTTGCAGGTGACTTTTGACAAATTCTTCCTATTGTGAAGGGTGGTTCACTTTATGATCAAGCTGCAATATGCTTCAAGAAGTCGTGGATTTGGGAGCTTTTAGTCCTAGAAGAATTCAGTTTGAATTTACGACTCATTACAAATTCAACTAACAGTGCGGGAAATTCAGAATATGCTCAATGGCTATTGGATATTGGTAATGGCAGTAAGCAGGGTCAAGATGTTGGAGAAGTCAGCTTGCATGGTGTAAACCATTTCTTCATGCCATCGGAGGGAAGAGTGATGGAAAAGATCAAGCATTTTGTGTATAGAGACTTGCAATTGGTCTCAAATCGTGGAAATGTGGAAGAGATTTGCAAGTACTTTGAGGAACGAGGCATTGTATCACCATTAAATAATGATATATCCAAAATCAACCAGGGTTTTTTAGAAAACGTGCCTGGCACATCATTCCATTCAACATCAATAGATCAAATGTCTGAGGGACCTCAATCAGTTCCAGAGGAGGTTCTCAACGGAATCAATCCTCCAGGGTTTCCTTTTCATATCATTGACCTCAAGGTTGGAGTTCCTGTCCTGCTATTGAGGAACTTGAACATTATGAAGGGTCTGGTAAATGGAACACGCTTATTGGTGAAAGATATTAAAAATCATGTTTTGAGATGCACCATTATGACAGGGCCTAGAAGATTTCAGCAAGTACTTATCCCAAAAATCAAGCTAACATACGAAGATGATGAAGACTTTGGAATCTCCTTCACCAGGTATCAATTTCCTATTACACTTGCATTTGCTATTACTATCAATAAGTCACAGGGACAGTCATTCAAGATTGTTGGGATTTATTTACAAACACATGTCTTTTCCCATGGACAATTATATGTTGCCCTCTCAAGAACCAGGTATGCCTCTGGTGTATTGATTGGTGGCGTTGGGCCTGTTACTAATGACAGCACCACAAACATTGTGTGCCGACCCATTCTAACCTCAAAATGAATTAATTTTGTATTTTGATATGCGACTGTAATGAATAAAAGTGGTTCAACTTTTTTCTTTTTTCTTTTTTGTGCCAATAACAAGTGACCCAGTTACATGTGGGCTGCAAGTCGGTGAAGCCGACCTGAACTCTAGTTTAAAGGTATACTAGGAGTAATTTGTTTAATAAACCTATTACTGATGAAACCCGATATTCTTTGTAAACAAAGTAGGTGTGATTAATTAAAGATTCTGGTGTGTTTCAATATTTATTTAAAGTTAAACCTGATTGATTACGAAAAATTAAAGACGCACGGTGCAAAAAACTCAAGCATAATTTGGTTCTTCACCCACTGGTTGTTACAATACAATACAATGCAGTAGCTTTATCCAGTGGCTTGTTCACGTTGGCAGGTAGATGCCATTTGTGACTTGAGGGTGATGAAGGCACAACTCAGGGGCTTCTTAAAGAGTTCTTTGAATCCTCAGCCCTGGTGATAAACGCCCCAATCTACACAATAAAAAGTTCAAGCAATTATTGTATCCATGATTTCACGACTTGATACAATATAGAGGCTTGATGACTTAATTTAGTAACTCATTAATAGACTTGTAATACCAATATTTACCAATACGAAACACTCAGAGAAGTATTGTTTTGTCAATGACTTTTTTGTTTAAATTAAAATAGTATATTGTTAGTTTTGAGGTCCTGATTTAGTAATTCACTTTAGATTCAAATGAGACCAAGTATCAAGATACAAATTTTGAATTAGATTCTTGAAAGACACTCAGAACCATTACACAACAATTACCAAAATCCACATTGCTAGACTAAGACTAATATAGCTATATGTCTATATTATGGGCTTTCCATAAGCAGGAAAACCTTGACGGACCTATTGTCCCAAATTTACCCATGCATTTAAATTGGTATCAAATCAGATCAAACTTGAAAAAAGTTGATTAAGAGCTTAAAATAATTTCCTGACATCCCAAGCCGCAAACCTAAATAGAATCAGAAAGATCAGAAAGATAATGGCAAACACTCGTTTTTTATTATTAATGCCTCAGTCTTAAATCCGGCGAAGCCGGCCTGTACTCTAGTTGATTACGAAAAATGATAAAAAGGAAAAAAAATTAATGATCTATCTACAATGTGAGTCCAGTTGACTCTTTATTTATACCCTTAGAGCTTTTTTACAATCTCTTATTCTTTTGTAGTTAATCAAGTACTTTACATCTAATTCTTGGTGCTTATTGCTATAGACAGCAGGTGCTTTTCTTTTTATAGTTCTATTGTACTTTCTTTCTATACTAATTTCCCTACAGATCTTGTACCCAATAAGTTCATCCAGTACTTTTATATCTCTATCGATTAGCTTTTCATGCTTATCAATTAGTTCTTCTAAAAGCTGACTTTCACTTTTGAGAATCGTTCCTCTAACACGCCCCCTTGATTGAGAAAGTTCAGTCACGTTTTGTGCTACATTAGCAATAGTATTTATTTGTTGTATTAATCCCATCTTCTTATTGAAATATTCTTGTTTGTTGTGATCCAGTGCTTTTGTGAGACAATCTGCAATAAGTTCTTCAGTCGGTAAGTACTCAAGTTTTACTTCTCCGTTTTCTATTGAATCTTGTATGCTATTGTAGTGTACTTCAATATGCTTAGTTCTTGAGTGGTATATTGGGTTCTTTGCTCTACTGATTGCACCCTGGTTATCGCTGTAAATTGAAATGCTTTTTGAGTCTTTATTATTGATTTCGCTTTGAAGGAGAGCTAGCCACTTAGATTCATGAAAAGCTGCAAGATATGAGCGATATTCTGCTTCTGTTGACGAAGCACTTACACCTCCCAATTTCTTGCTTCTCCAACTAATGATTCCTCCTCCATAGAGGAACGCATATCCTGACCAAGATCTTCTGTGTAGATCTTCAGCCCAACTGGAATCGGAATATCCTATTATTTTATCTGTTTCATCTTTATAGTAATTTATACCAAGATCCTTAGTTCCTTTAAGGTAACGTAGTATTATTTTGAAAGTATTCCAGTGGTTTATATTTGGTTTCTCTAGGAATTGTGAAAGATGTCCTACAGCATATGAGATATCTGGACGGGTGCATTGTGAAATGTAGTTGAGGCTTCCTATGGCAGCTCTATAGTCAAGATTTAGTTTCTTGAATTCATCGGCTTCTTGATCTCTGGATGGTTCTAGTTTATTCTTACTCTGCATAGGAGTTGATGTTGTTTTACAATCTTCCATGTTATATTTCTTCAGAAGCTCATTAATATAGTGCGTTTGGTTGATTACTACATGATTTTCCCTATCTCGTACAATTCGTATTCCAAGTACATGACTTGCGAGTCCTAAATCTTTGATTTTGAAGTCACTTTTCAGTTCATTTATTATTTGACTTGAGTCATTTCCAGCTACTAGGATGTCGTCAACCCAGGAAAATAGAATCGTCTGATTTCTGATGAATAAACAAGGGTCTGCATTACTAGTTATAAATCCATACCCAATGAGCCAGTTCTTCAATGTTTGATACCCGCTTCTTGCAGCTTGTTTTAAACCGTATAGGGATTTTTTGCATTTGAGAACATAGTCAGTCGGACTATTCATAAAGCTCTTTGTTTTTTCATTTTCATACATTTCTGGCTTTGATTCTCTAATCCATTCAACAAAACCTTCAGGTGGAAACGAAAAAACAGATTCTTCTTCACTTAATTCTGAGTTGAGGTATGCTGTAACAAAGTCGGCTTGTCTAATTTGTTGTTCAGTTTGTACTGAGTAGCTTATCAGAAACCTTAGTGTTGATAGACGTCCAGTTGGTGAAAACGTTTCTTGATAATCTATACCACTCTTCTGTTCAAAGCCTCTTGCCACACATCTTGCTTTGTATCTTTCTAGATTACCATTTTGATCAAACTTCTTGGTGAACACCCATCGAGTGTTTATGAGTGTTTTTCCTTTAGGGACTTCTTGTCGTGGGATAATCTCAAAAATGTTTTGATCTGCAATACAGTCTAATTCAGTGAAATATGCTGATTTCCACTTAATCTAATCATTCTTGGTCCTTGCTTCCCTCAAGTTGTTAGGATTTCCTTCTTCAAAGTTAATTTTTGTATCCATTTTGGTCAGAAGTATTTTGTCGTTTTTTGAAAATGCTTCATCTTTTTGTTCAGAAGCTTCTATACCCATGTTGGAAATCAAAGCTTGGTTAGTTTGGGATTGTCTTTCTATGATGTTTTCTTGAGAAATATTTGAGTTAATGTCTTTTGGTGCTTTTGTGCAGATTTCCCATTCCCATTGCGGTCTTTGTTAATTCTTCCTTGAATTCGCCCCCTCATTAACTTGAGTATTTCCATGGCTTTGTTCTTGTTCATTTCTTGGTATTTGTAGTCTTATTCGAAGCGGTTCTCTTGTGTCTTCTTGAATTGGTACATTTTGTTCTATATTAACTTCTTCTTGTCTGACTGGTCTGATTCCCTCTTCAGATGTATTTTCCATTTCAGTAGGTTTTGTAGTAACGTTGTCATGACTTTTTAATGGAATTTCATCTTGGTTAAACCTGACATCACGAGAACGGATGATTTTTCCATCTTCAAGGAAGATGCAATAAACTCCGGAATCTGGTTCATATCCTACAAGGACTCCTTTAGTTGCTCTTCTATCTAATTTTTGTTTATAACTGTTAATTGTTACAAATGCTCTACATCCAAATCTTTTTATTCGACTGAGATTTGGTTTTCTGTGGAATAGTTTTTCAAATGGGCTTTTACCATTTTCTGCTATTCTTACTCTTAGGAAATTAGCTGTGTTTATTAACTCAGCCCAGAGTTCTTTGGGTACTCCAGAGTCGATCATGAGTGTCCTAGCTTTGTCCATGAACATTCTGTTAATTCTCTTGACTATTCCATTGTGTTGTGGAGTGTACGGCGTTGTAATAGTAAGTTTTATTCCTCTTGTATCACAAAAATCTTTCATGAGGTTATTTACAAATTCCTTGCCTCCATCGCATATAATTTGTTTTACTTGTTTTTCTAAGGCCATTTCAGCTTGTGTAATAATTTTAGCTAATTTGTGTTTTGCGTCCTCTTTACTCTTTAGGATCCTAACCCATGAATAACGAGTATAAGAATCAACAACAACAAGGATATATTGTGCTCCTCCTACGTATTTTGGTGTGATAGGTCCCATGAGATCGATAGAAATCTCCTCAAGTTGAGTATCTGGTCTTTTAATGTTTCCATTAAATGCAATTCTTGTTGATTTACCAATTTTACATGCTTCACAGTTGTTTTACTTGCCAGTGTGTCCAAGACGTTTGTGTTCACTTATAAGTGCCTTATTATCTTCAAAGTCAATGTGCAAGAGGCCATTCTCTATATGTCCTCCAAATATTTTATTTTTATTTTTGACCACTTGAAATTTATTATTGTGAAGTCTTTCTAAATCACCTTTTTCTTTCCAAATCTGTGATAAAGATATTAGATTATACGGTAAATCAGGAACATAAAGAGCATCCTTGAAAATAATTTTATTTTTTTCGGATTGTTTTATAACATTTCCTCTGCCTCTTATAGGGATCTTGACACCCTCTTGCCCAATTTGAACACCCCCAGTTGATTCCTTTAAATTGATGAAGTCACTTTCACTGGTGAACATATGGTCATTGGCTCCTGAATCGAGGATTGTTTGTTTTTGTTTATTTGCTATTAAGGCACAATCAATTTTGGAATTTATTGCAACAAATGCAATGGTTGGTTCTTCTTCATCATTTTCAGCTATTCTCGCATGTATATTCTTATTGAACTGATTATTACTTTTGCTTCTACAATTTCTTGAAATATGACCTTTCTTTCCGCAATTGTAGCAACTTCTTGTTTCTCTGTCTGCTGGTAAGGCCACTTCTTCTTTTGATTCAGTTTTTACTTGGAATAAGGCACAGTCCTTTTCAACATTCACAATGATATCCTCAATTGTGGGGTATTGGTTACTGTATGTGAGTATTCTTATTAGCGATTCATATTTATTTGGTAGGGTCCTAATTGCTAATCTGGTGACTAATGCGTTATTAACATCAGTTCCGGTTAGTGACATACGTCTGGTGGTAGTTTGAAGGTCTTCAATCCATTGGTTGAGGTCTCTAAATTTGAATTCCAGGAATTTGTCCAATGCCACTCCTTGTGCTTGTACTCCGGATCCAACAAACTTATCTCTGAGCATTTTCCATAATGCCCTGCCGTCTCCTTTTTCTTCTGGTGCAATTTTGTTTCCTACAAACACAACAATGGATTTGTCTAAATGTCTCATGATGAGGCAGTAGGATTTCTCCTTCTTTTCTTCTGTTACATCATTGTCGGTTCCATCAACAAATCACCAAAAACCTATGTGTTGTAGTTCTGCTTCTATTGCAGTAACCCACGTAACATAGTTTCCATCTTTTAGAACTATTTTTTGACTACTTTCTGATTTATCCACTTTTGATTTTGGGATGGTCTAGTACCTTAGACAGTGGTACTGATAATGTGTAAACGAAGTAGGTGTGATTAATTAAAGATTCTGGTGTGTTTCAATATTTATTTAAAGCTAAAACTGATGGGTCACGAAAAATGATAAAAAGGAAAAAAAATTAATGATCTATCTACAATGTGAGTCCAGTTGACTCTTTATTTATACCCTTAGAGCTTTTTTACGATCTCTTATTCTTTTGTAGTTAATCAAGTACTTTACATCTAATTCTTGGTGCTTTTTTCTTTGTTTGTGCTTATTGCTATAGACAGCAGGTGCTTTTCTTTTTATAGTTCTATTGTACTTTCTTTCTATACTAATTTCCCTACAGATCTTGTACCCAAGAAGTTCATCCAGTACTTTTATATCTCTATCGATTAGCTTTTCATGCTTATGGATTAGTTCTTCTAAAAGCTGACTTTCACTTTTGAGAATTGTTCCTCTAACATTCTTAATGGAATGATTTTTTGGAAATGTATATTCCGATATTTCTCTTTTGAAGTCAAATATTGTGAACTTTCCTGAAACTTTTTATTTTGTAGATGAAAGGATTTGGATGAAATTTCTGAGTTGAAAAAATTATTTTTATGTTGTTTTCCGACTTCAAGTCAAGGATTTTTTTGGAGGAATTTGATGAAAAGATAATCTCCTTTTTTATCAGAAAAGTAGATAAAAAAAACTTTCAAAGTTCTGGATTTAATTATTTTCGGGGTGAATCACGAAGTGGAAATCGATTAAATATCACAGAATTTATTCTATTCAATAATAATTTAACCATTTTATTATCAAAATATAATGTATTTATTAATTTATTCAAGCTTAATATATTTTCTAGCCTACAGAGGAGAAGAATGTGTACCTTTTCATAGTAAGAATATTTTATATGGTACTTGTAAATGTAATTACAATAAAAAAGATCCACATATCCAGTATAATAGATAATCCCAGCGTAATATATCATTATTAAAAAGGAAAGGGGATAAATTGATTGAATAAAATCAAAAATCAAAGAATAGTATGACCATTGAGATAATTTAATGACTTAAATTAAAGCTATATCAGTCATAAAATTATGCCACTCTCTGAAAGAGAAAAGAGGATTTTAGTTTTTACCTATAGACATTTTTGGAAGTCCATATTGGAAATGTCTTCCACAGAAATATAATCCATCTTCAAAGATATTTTTGAGAATATTCTGAATTATATAGAAAGATCTGAATGATTCTGTGATTAATTTAGCAATTATCACTTAGAGAAGGCACAGCATGTTTTTATTTTGGTAGAGAAAGTCCCAGCTTCACTAGAACGACCTATTTCCATTACACATAAAGTACTTCAAAATATCACTTCTCAGCTATTTGGCAAGCTATAATCAATTCAATTATACTTATTAAATATCCTTATTGAAGGATTTGAGAAAGAGGTGAAATTAAAATCCGGAAGTCTCCTCTTAGCCATTTTGTGGAAAATTTATTTTGGAAAATTACTCGTCATAGAATGGTAACTCTTTTTTAATGAACAAAATTATCTTTTGAGCAATGAAACATAATTTATTTCAGTTCTTATTGGAATTCCTTTTTTCTTTCAAGATAAAATGGCTTCACTCAGATGTATATTTTAAGTTTTATATTCTTTAAAAAATTAACTCATTATTTTATTTTCTTCAATTAGTATGTATCATGGTATTTGTTGTACAAGAATTATTTCAGAGACATAATTGATCTCTATAAATATTCAAAAATTGGATCTGTTACTCAAAAAGATAAAATCAAGCTCTTTACATTGTATGGAATAATTCTACTGAAAATAAATGAAGAAAAGGAAACTTTAGGATAAACTTGATTGTATTTAAGCTTCTTTCTGAAACAATTGAAAGAAAAATATTTAAAACATTAATTCTTAAAATAAGACAGAAATAAAGTAATAAAGAAAAATATCAATTATTATTCATACTTTAATTATTTTTCTCATTTTATTTCCGATGACTCCCTTCTTTATAAAACACATCATTTTTCAATAAAAGAATATATTATTTTAATCAAATTATTGCTTTTTTGAGTCTTTCGGGTCTTGATAATTTACTTATAAATGAGAAATACTTTTAATTTTGGCTTTTCAAATTTTCTCATTCCATAAGCTGGTATTTAAGTTTTGCTCTATGCAAAAAATCTGTATCAATCCATATCTTCCCTGATTCAATCCCCATCAAAAAGCAGTGAATTTGAACCCTTTCGATTTCAGTCAAATACATTCCACGCCAAATATGAAGGATTATTTTCATTTCAATATATTAATGATGCCTCTGCATATGCTTGCATTATGGAGGTAGTAATGAGGAATAAGTTTCACATTCTATTAAGTCTAAATGATATTCGACAAAATGAAAAAAGAATTTATCTATAAAGTTAATTAAATTACAGGTAAGCTTTTTCAAAAAAAACTTGAAAGGATATAAAAATCAAATAAGGTCTATAGTTTTTGATTGAACCTACTTAAGACCAATTTTTCATTTTTATCCTATATTAAAAAAAGACCATAAAATACAATTAATGGATTCAAAACTATAGAGAAGTTGGTTAAATTAGTTATTTTATGTGTAGAATGTTTTTTTATTGATTAAAGTATTTAATAAATTCTCCTAGAAAATCTGTTATTTCAAACCGTAATACTCATTTGAATATTTCTAATTATTTAATCCTATAATGGGCTTTTCATGATTCATTCATTGAAAATATGGAACATTTTCTCTTAGATTTTGGGTATTGAATGGACAATTACAAAACAAAAAAGTAAAAAATTCTATTTAAATACAAAATCTCAATTTTCACTTTCTTATAGGACCCAAATTTCATGCTAAAGTATTTTAATTAATCAAGGTATGAGGTTTTTGGACTTATTAAGAGGTGAAAATGCACTTTTCAGTTTACATCAGATCTGGAATTTATAATCAGAACCATCAATTACTTATAATTTTTGATACTTATCTTGTTTATATGCTGGTACCATGAGTAAAATTAATAGTTAAGCCTCAGAAATCATTCAGATCCCTCAAAAGAAATAGAAACAAAAAGAAAATATAGTACTCTGATTTCAGGTTCATAATGAGGAAGGAAATCCAAGGAATCTAAATTGAAGAAATATTTTGATTAAATAATTTTTTTACACATGTTTTTTATCTCCATCAAAAATGGAATGAAGGAAGTCAAATAATAAATAAGGCGACATCATTGAGGTTACTGAATATAGCCTATATCTCACTATTCACTTTTAATAATATCTGAAGTGCAAATTTGAAATTCCCCAAATATCTGAGAGCACTGGAAATTTTTTCAGTAAATAAATATGAAAATTGTGTTCTTTAATGTAAAATTACAGGGAAAAAATACAGATTTCAATGCAGCTGTAGTCGCGGTTTGTAATTACAGTGCCCTACCAGTTGAATGTGAAGGTGGCAGGGCACTCGAACCATCGCGCAGCTGCATGCAGCACGCGCGTCAGCCTCCTGAAGCAAGGTTTCTATTTGTCACAGGCCGTGCACTCGCTCCATGTTGTAATTTATTACAAATTACAAGTGACAAAGAAGAAAACCTATTATAATGATATCACGATATTTAATATGCATAATAAAACAATAACTACTTAAATAGCAAGAAATTGAAAGAAAGATCTTTTCCTCAGGGGAGATCTTTCTTTCGATCTCTTAATTTGATTTTTAATTTTTATTTACTAACGAATTTAATAATTCTCATTAATAATATAGGTACGCTATCAATCTCAGGGGAGATCTTTCTTTCGATCTCTTAATTTGATTTTTAATTTTTATTTACTAACAAATTTAATAATTCTCATTAATAATATAGGTACGCTATCAATCTCAGGGGAGATCATAGTAATCATATTTAGAGTCATAGTTGTACCTATTATTATTACAATTATTGTTAGTAAATAAAGTATTAAAACATAACAGGTTATGGGCCGACTGCTAGCAGCGTAAATCTCATTGACTACTCATACATCAATCAATTTTTAATTCAAACTGGAACCTACTTCTACTACTCGATCCGGCAAACCCTTCTCCTTCTCCTCCAAGATGGTCAATCCAGCTGATAAACCAATTACATCAGACATGGACGAAATGTCCGTATTATTACAGGCCGATAAACAGGCAGAAATTTTTCATCGATTCACCCAGTTAGCAGAACGTATCAAACCCCAACTGAATTATGATGGCGTCAATTTCAATGCTTGGTCGCGGGGTCTCATTAATGCATGGCAAACTTATTTTAATGGAGAGGCGAACTATTTTGAAGAAGAACAATGCGATCAAAATCACTTACGCAGCTTAGTAGCTATATTGTTTATCGAATACAGCATACCACACAATGTATATGAATCCATTATGTCTCAAATGCGGAATCTTAGCGCAAGATCTATTTATCAAGCCATACGGAGTCGTTTTAATAAGCCTTCTTGGTCATCCATCATCCACAATGCAAAGACTCTTTTCAACACAGCAGACCAAATGGATAATATCAATAATTTTTCTTTATCAGTTTATGAAGCTATAGCCAACATTGAAAACCAAATCGGACCGTTAAATGGTGAAAAAATAGCGACGTTCTCCTTATTTTTTGCTGTTCCTCAACTCCGAGATCATATAACTGCGGCTCTCAATACACGATTAGCAACTAATCCACATCTCAAGATTCAATCGAGCGACTTGCTTGATATGGTTTGGCAAATTGTTAATGCCTCCCCAAGCTTTGACCATAGTACCAATATTGCAAGGATTAATGCATCATTTCTGGGGCATAGGAGTAAAAATGAAGGGCCAAAGAGTCGATCAACATCGGCTCCTTGAATTTCCAACCAGGGCGCGAAACCAAAGAAAGAGTCGAAAACCTTTGACCCTGCAAAGCCATGTTTTTACTGTGGTGAACTTGGTCATTGGGTCCCGACATGCCCAGTTAAGGAAAAAGCCATGAAGCTTTGATCAACCCCAGCTCAAGCTTCTCCGAATGTTGCTAGTTATGATGCGGGACCATCTCTCGAAAGTCTTGAAGCCCTACTAGATTCAGGGGCTACTCACTCTGTAGTAGGCGGCATTTCCCTTTTCATTGATATGAAGCCAACTAACATGATGCTATCTGTTGCGTCCAATCAAAAACTTCCGGTAGTTGGGATCGGACAAATTCGTTTAAAAATTGGAAACGGAATTTTATCAATCAAGGATGTCCTTTATTGTAAGGAAATCCCGGGAATAATATTATCTATTGGTCAGATGATAACGCAGCTAATCAAGATAACCTTTTTCAACAATCGGTTCATTTTGAGCCAGGCGGGTTTTGAATTCTATAGCTTTAGGAGAAATGAGAGATGGTTTTTGAAGATTGAAAGGAAATCTCAGGTCATCGATATTAATCAGTTAGAAGCCAATGAATTAGATTTCACTCAACCAATCTCTAATCGCCATTCTGAAGATTTTAGTATTTTGTGGCATCGGCGCATGGGTCATCTGTCTATTAGGAATATTAATTGCTTATTGAAATATAATGCCGCTGATGGAATTAAACAATCACAATTACAAAATATTGGTGTTTGTCATCCATGTTCAATTGCCAAGAGTGAACATCATCCAGTGAAGAATGCATCACGGAACCTTGTTAAGAAACCGGGTGATGTCATTGTAGTAGACCTAATTGGTGCTTTGCCTGTAAGTCTCAATAATATGAAATATGTTCTCATGATTCAAGATATGTTTTCAAAGGTGGTTGTAGCGATACCGATACTAGACAAGAGTGAAGCTAAATCAAAACTTAAACTATGGATGATTCAATTCTTGAATGTGACTAACAACAGCATAAAGATCTTGTGCAGTGATAATGGGACTGAATTTAAAAACAATACTTTAGAACAATTCCTGTTGGATAAGGGTATAATCCATGAATTCGCTATGCCTTATGAGCACCATCAAAACGGTGCAATTGAAAGAACAAATAGGACTGTTTCTGAAATGGCGAGAACTATGCTTACAGCTTCAAATCTACCATTCTATTTATGGCCATGGGCATTCCAACATGCTGCATGGATATATAACCAGACTCTACATTCAGACAATGACAAAACACCATTCGAGTTGTTGGGAAAGCAAAGGCCATCACTTGACATGTTGCAAATATTTGGTGCGACATTGTTCATCCATGACCATACCTTTAAGAAGGATTTTTCTGGTAGGGCCATAGAGGGTTATCATTTAGGAATAGCCAAAGATTCAAAAGGTTGGTTATTTTGGATACCCGGAAGGAAAACGATTGTTAGGTCAGCAAGTGTAAAGTTTGATGAGAGCACCTTTTACAAATCTAGCAATACTCACGTACAACCTATTCAGGTATCTGATTTATTTGATAAATCGATGGTATATGAAATGAATAATCAGGATAAATTGATCACAGCAATATCAAAAGACACTGATCCAGAAGTAATACTTCCGACTTCTTATTGTGAAGCTGTCAACTCAACAGAGAAAGAGCAATGGATGGCCGCTATAAAGGATGAGTTACATAGTATGATTGAAGAAAATGTATTTCAGCAAGTCAAATTAAAACAAGCTTTAGCCGAAGTCCCACATGAAAGTATCCTTAGTACTAAGTGGGTGTTTGTGAAGAAGCCAGAAAGATATAAAGCAAAGGTTGGTAGCACGAGGTTTCAAGCAAATTCATGGCATCAACTATGACGAAACCTTTGCACCTACCCCGACATTCAATGCTGCACAATTATTATTCTCCACTGCCTGTTTGAAAAAATGGCCGATCAAAACATTCGATGTCAAAGTTGCTTTTTTACATAGCATAATTGACAGACCAGTGTATGTCTGGTATCCTCAAGGTATGGATAATAACAAATTCAATGTGTTAAAACTGAACAAAGCACTCTATGGAACAAAACAGGCTGCACGATGCTGGTGGTTACATTTGAAAGGTATTTTACAACAAATAGGTTTTCAACCAAACAATGAAGATATGAGCACTTACATTCTCAGTAGAGGTGATCATCAGGCAATCCTTTTGATTCACATTGATGATGGTGCAATCACCGCTTCAAGTGACAAATTAATGATGGAACTGATGGAAAGCCTAAATAGCAAACTGAAGATTAAATGGGATATGGCGATTTCTGGCTTGGTAGGGATCACCATTGAGAGAATAAGTGAAGGATTCAAGTTCTACCAACCAGAACTGATAGATAAGTTAATACATTTAACGGAAAGCAATGTGACCACTAAATCCCCTTTGCCAATTGGCTGTAAATTAGAGTCAAATGCGTCAAAAGAGATGGATAAACCGTATCTGCAACGGATTGGCATTTTATTATACATCGCACAAGCATCCCGTCCAGATATATCTCACGCTGTTAATTACCTCGCTCCATTCTCTATGGGCACAGATAGGAGTCATTGGCTAGCACTGGAACATCTAATATCGTACGTATGAGGTACTAAACGCATGGGTATCCTTATCGCAAATGACAACAAGTCGTCTGAAATGAAGTGCTATGTGGTCGCCAATTGGGGAGGTGAGGGTGATCGCTCGACCCATGGCTATCTTGTAATGCATGGAAAGAATCCGATTTCTTGGCAATCCAAGAGGCAAACCACAGTTGCTTCTTCCACTGCGCAGGCGGAGTACATGTCCCTATCATTTGCAGTTAAAGAATGTATATGGATTGCGAATCTTTTTCAGCCAATATTAGGAGATTTAATCCCCATTATTCTATCTGACAACAAGACTGCTGTCGGAATTTCAACAGCGTCAATGGGAAGAAAACAAACCCAACACTTGATCAGGGAGTTTAATCTCATAAATGAATATATCGCATGTGGAAAGATTATGCTAAAATGGATATCCACGAATTATCAACTAGCTGACATACTTACCAAACCGATTGGATATATCAAAATTAGACAATTCAACGATGTTGTGAACTGGACATAATTGTTTATATTATGGAGGGGAGTGTTGTAATTTATTACAAATTACAAGTGACAAAGAAGAAAACCAATTATAATGATATAACGATATTGAATATGCATAATAAAACAATAACTACTTAAATAGCAAGAAATTGAAAGAAAGATGTTTTCCTCAGGGGAGATCTTTCTTTTGATCTCTTAATTTGATTTTTAATTTTTATTTACTAACGAATTTAATAATTCTCATTAATAATATAGGTACGCTATCAATCTCAGGGGAGATCATAGTAATCATATTTAGAGTCATAGTTGTGCCTATTATTATTACAATTATTGTTAGTAAATAAAGTATTAAAACATAACACTCCAACTCTCCTTATTTTTTTTTCTTATCTTTTTTTTATTGTCTAAACAACGGAACAGTATAAAATGAATTAATGCAATTCCTTCAACACTTCTTCAACTCGCCAAACTCTCTCATTACTCACCTCCCTACAAAGAGGTTATTTTTTATTTTGTTTTTTTCTTATTAAGCTTAATTCACAAGCACTGACTGCATCTTTTATAGATGCCTTACCTTGATGTTGAAGTGCGTGGGCATGCGACAAGCTGGACTCAGCTATCAAGCAATTTCTGAGCTGAGTGGGATCCTGTTTAGGACCGTCTACAATACAATGATGAAGTTTCAACACATTGGGACTGTCAAGACCCAGATAAAGACTGGCCAACCAACCATCCTCAAGGAGCAGGATTTCCAACAGCTCAACCACATCATAACCTGCTTCCATTGTCTTACAGTTGCTCAAGTCACAAATTTCATGGTGTCTCAGGTTTCTAATTGAAACATCCAATGTGAGATCCATAAGCTCAGCAAATTGTCTTGGATAGCACCCAAGAAAACTTACCTCCAACCTGAGAATTTCCAAGCTCCCCTCACTATTTCCCAGGCCCAAATCAACTGGACAATTGATGATTGGGCCTGGGTGATCTGGACCAATGAGTCGTCTTTTGAATTGGGTAAGTTTTTCTTTTTTTGGACTACTTCTGATGGGATCAAATTTTTAGGTAATAAAGTCAATCATGTTCACATGTGGAAAACTGCCAGCAAGAAATGGATGCTGGAGAACCTGGCTGTCAACCACCATTTGGGCCAACAGTTGGTCATGATATGGGGAGCAATATGTGCAGCCAAACAATCCTTGGTGACAATATTAAAATGACACCTCACCTCAGCCAAAATAATTTGTCAAGCCTATTTCCCTGCCCTGGGCCCCGTCACCAATAATATGGAGACTTCCCCATGGAGCCAAGGTAGGCAATGGCACATTTACATGGAGGTCAATTACCCCATCCTCAGCCGCCAATTGCAACAATGAAATGGATTGAACAAAATGAACTTGCCTTCTCACTCACCTGATTTCAACCCAATCAAAAATGTTTTGAAGCTGATGAAGGGCAAAATCACAAAATTATACCAGCCACAAAACATTTCTTAATTGCAACAATCAATCAGAGCTGCATGGGATGATGTTCCTCAAAGCACTTTGGAAAAACTGCTCTCATAAATGCACCAGAAAATAAAGATGGTCATTGTCCAACAAGGTGGCCCTACCTCTTACTAAATGGTTGGCCTTTTTTTCATTGTTCACCTTTCCTTTGAGCTAACCAGCTTTCTTACCCTACTTCTTCTAGTCAAAATATCAACCACTTGATTATTTTTAGATACTGTTGTCATTTTACTTGCAACATTGTTTTTAAGTCCTTATTCTAGTATAGATGACTTGTAGTTGAAAAAAAAAGTAAAAAAAGATTCTGCACTCGACTTAGAAAAATGGGTCCTGTGAGTGTGAGACAATGACTGCGCAGATAAAGAAAATACAGGGCCCTGCCTGGAATTTTTCGTTTTCATATAATTGCCAGGGAACTGTACATATTTTCAACTTACAGAAATCTTTGTGAAATTTTCCCAATGTACAGACTTAATAAAAATCACATCCTCCCACAAGGAATTATTTCTGATAATAAACACAATGATTTAATATCTTTCCTAGAGCCACCAACTGAGCTCTCAATAGAAAGCTATTGTGAAAAGATAAATTGTAAAAAATCGTGAGTTTCTCAATGCCTGTATTAATATGACTTCAAGGATAATTGTACCTACTTGGAGAATCAATTTCAAATAAAATTCTGTATTTCAAAATCAAACTTCTTTTAGATTTGAGATAGATTGGTTAAAAAAAATTCCTTTTGGAAAAATTAAAAGTGCATGTTTACCAGATTTTGCATTTTTTGAGCTCAACTTATCAAAAATTATCTTTAGGATTTCTGAAAGAAAGAGCACTCATAATGCCAATTTTTTTTTCAAAATTTTGTCAATCTCTGTATGTTACATATACTGATTCAACATATTTATACCTTTTTCTTGCTTAATCTACACCTAGTTTTTTCCTGAGGACCTTTTCAAAAAAAATATTATTTCAATATTTGAAAGTCAATATCTACATAAATCAAGTTCTGAAGAGGTCAGGGTCATCCTTTCAGAATATGGAATATGAGGATTCCCTTTCTCTGTAGGGATCTCAAATTGTATGCACTGGTTCTAGAAGAAATTCCCCCAGGAATAGGCTGGGAAGCTTTAAAGTAAAGAAGGAACCACAAAAATAGTTTTTAAAGATCTTTCATCACATATCTTGCAAATTTGGAATATTTTTTTTGGGTAACCTGGGACTCTCAAAGATATCAACGTTTTTGGTTATAGCACACTGTTTTCTGAAATATTAAAGGGTTTGGACTCACTTTTTGTTTATTGAACTTAATTATTCTGATACACTACTTGATTCAGGAATAGAAACAAAAACTTAATAAAAATTAAATAGCTATGAGTAAAATAATGGTCATTATTTAGTTGATGGTAAATACCCAAAATGGTAATTATTAATCAAGAGCTTCCCAGATTCTAAAGGTGAAGCAAGGAAGCTCTTTTAAGCAGAAAAAGAGGGTGAAAAATGACACATTCGGTGTCTTAAAAGAAAAGTGGTCAATAATAAACTTCCCTTTTCATTATTTGTCTTTAATAAATGGAATAACTATAATTAATTTCTTAATAATAATTTTCTTACTATTACAAGGGAAATAGTTTTCATAAGAAGCTTATGCAGGATCCAAAATTATTCAATTGAGTCCAGTATGGTATGAAGTAATAGATACTCAGCTCTTTTAAATGAATAAATGAAGGATTTTGTTCTTACAAAGAATTTTATCTTTAATTTTTTTTTCAAATCAAACTCTTGATAAATTTTCCAATTTATTGGATTCATTATGCTTCAAAATAATTCTTCAATAGGTGTTTATATTCCATTGTGAGAAACTCTTGCTTTTCTTTGGAGCTAATTTTAATTTCCTCTAGTTTATTTTCCTCTTTGTTAAATTCTTTTGCTTCTAATTCAACAAAATAAGATTATAAATATTGTTCTTGATGAAGGAACTTAGGATTTTTAAGCTCCATTGGATATTTTTGAAAATGTAAGGCTTGACCCTGAAACAATAAGTAAAAATTACTAATATCTTACTTATGGTACTCTTTATTTCCTAATTTAATTATTAATAAGGTTAAGAAATATTAATAATAAGAAAGATATATTAATATATTTATGGAAATTTATTAATGCTAGCAAAAATTCATAAATTTGTAAACAATTTATATTCAATAATAATTATACATTAACAGCTATATTATCACTAATATTAAGGTTATTTATTAATATAAATAATATATATATCAATATTAGAATTATTATAAAAATAATAAAGAGAAAATATTATAATAAGATTAAATAACCTACTTTTGACACTAAAAATAAGAATTTTGAATTTTTCTATGCCTAATAATGTAAATACAACTCATGTAAATTGTCTATACAATAAAAATAGATAAAATTACAAATTATACTATTTTTATGTGGATTTAGATATTTCAAGATAATTTAACAAATGACAATAAAAAATTTATGTAATAAAATATTAAATAATAATTAATATAAGATACAGCTTTGGTATCCAAAAATGTAATAGTTATATATTAAATAATAAAGAAATTTACCTTTCATTTAATGTTTTTATTGTATTTGTTGCATCTGAGGGGAAATAGAGGAATAAGGGGTCCTTTTATGGTAAAATCTCTTCATTCTAGTGACCAGATAACCTCTAGTAGACATTTACTAATGTTATCAACTGGAGTTGATAATTATTTCAAGGTTTGGTGATGATTACAACACTATTAAGCCTTTTTATCTCATTATTACACCATTTTTTAGATTTATCACTATAAATCTAATTTAATGACATCATAATCTTGTAAAATGATTTAATTTTGTGTATTATATAATTTTTAATTATAAAATACTAATTTACACCAGTTTCATCTCTTATCCAACTGTTAAACTTAAAATAAGATCAGATTCATTGATCATTTTTGAGCCTTAACTTTGATCATTTATAAGTTTCAAGTTGTTCATGCTACAGAAATTGGGAGAGTTATTTATAATATCTTTAAATTTCCTCACCAATATTCCAAGAGGATTTCATTACATAATTAAAGCTATATTTTTGATGATTTTTTATGTAGCTCATCTTTTGTCAAAATTTACTATTTTGGACTTCAAACCATGATCTCATAGGGTTGTACCTTGAATATAATAATGAGAATTACATAATTATTCACATATAAACTATTAAAATTGGAATATCTACTTATTTTCAAGTTTGGACCGCTTTCATTATAAGTTGTTAACAGCTATTGCTATTTTTCCCAAGATCCCCTTCTAAGTTTTAACCTTGTTAATAACTTTCCAAATAAAGATCAGATGTTTCTTATTACAGCTTTTTTGTGGTAAATTTATTTTTGTATAAACTCTTTATCATGTGTAATTTAAAAGCTATGAATATACTCACTGATCATAAAAGTGAATATATTTAGGTTGTCTCAGTAAGTATTGGGTTTAAATATATGGCAAAAAAGAGTCTTATATGTAGTTTTCTATTTGGAATACAATTGAGGAATTCTTTTCACATTTTTATACATTTTTTTCTGAGATATTCACAATTTTATGCTTTTTTATGGCATTTTTACTTATTTTAAGATTGTAATTTCAATTCTTATTATACAATAATTTTCGAAAAGTTTGTTGTGACCTTTTTGGATATGTATTCATATCTCAAAGCATCAAAAAAAGGAGAATTTAAATCTGGGTCAGAATAATCTAGTTTTTTCTTCTCTTTTTTGGATTTATTAAAGTTTTGTTTGTTTACTGATTTCTCAGGATTTAACTAGACTTTCTTGGCTTTTAATAAGCCCTTTTTGTTCCAACTTTTATTAATTGTGTAAGACTTTCCATGATTTTCCTCATATGAATGAGACACCCTTATTGCTTGAATACATTTATTTGTCCAATTTCATTCAGTTATAATGTGAGGAACAACTGCATTGGTTGAGAGGGAAAATGTTTTACATGGAATAGATTTTGACTTTTTCTGTGTCAATTGCCAACAATCTTATTTAAAGTTTCTCAAATACTTATTAGTAATTCTTCAAAACAAAACAAAGAAGTTAGAAAAATACCCAATTTCAATCTGATCAGGATCATGCTTATGAATTTTTCTGAAAGTATTGAAGTTTTAAGCAAAATGTTTGTAAAGTCTTTCTCCAGTTTGATTTCTGTATGACTCTGGAAACTCGCTGATGTGAATGCAGGACCTTTCCAGCGGTTCTTTTTCCAATTTTGATTAATTGGGTAAGAATTCTTTGCTTTGACTTCCTTTTATTTGCTTTAATTGCTTTAAATTATTCCTTTTTTTGTCAGAACCAAAGATGAGGGTGTTTTTTGATTATTTTCACTTATAATTAAGATGATAAAAATTGATAAATAATAAAATTTTTACTTTTTCAAAATGAAAATGAAAAGGTATTGGTAACTCAAATTTTGTATTAAAAAAGCGACTCACAAAAATGGGAAAATGTAGAGGGTTTCAAAAGAATAACTTTCTGAATCTGGTAGGCCCAACATGAAGGTATGTTGGGGCCCAGGCCTTTCTAAAATTATTTTGATACCAAAACGGTTACAGAATAAAAGTGTACACAACTTAATCAAATTTCTGTTTAATACCCCCCTACCAAATGGGTTTACAGAAGCAATTTCAAGTGCTCTGAATCCTTTACAATTATGTTCAAATCAAAAACTGAAATGATTAAATTTGTTCTGAAGACAGAGGAAATATTATAACAAAACCCTCTCTGCAATAGTAAGTGTCATTAAAACATTTTAATTAAAGAAAAAAGTAACCTATACCCTTTTTCATTTTCTGATAATCAAACTCTTAGAAATTTTTTCCATCTCAAAATGTTTTTTTGGGTTTCAGTTTCTCATATTGAATTATTTTAGTAAAACAAACTATTTAAATGAGTAATAATTGAATTAATTGAACAGGTATATATGTTTATAGAAATAAAATATATTTCATGGAGAATTCTTTTTGGATTCCCCAATTAGAATTATTGGCCCATCAAAAAAAGTCAAATTGGAAGATCTCATAATCCCTTGTAACAAAATGGGTATTTAAGACTATAATTGAATCAAATTCTTTTTTCAAATTCCAAACTGATTTTCAATAATTCATGGCTATTTTATGAATTTTGATAATGAAGCTACATGGATTCTTAAAGGCAGGAATTGAAGTTTCTCAATTATTCATCTAACAAGCTTGTAGGGTAATTCAAATTTTCAGATGAAAAATACTGAAATATAAAATGTTCTTTCCAAGAGCACTCTTTATAGTCAGCCAATTTGTATTCAATGTGATTAAAGACCAGTACTCTTACCCGTTATTTTATAATAATGCTTGTCTGTTCTTTTCACTTCATAAAATGTTTACTTGGATGTATTCCTTGTTTCACTCATTTGATTATTTTGATTTTTTCAATCAAATTTTATTGTAATTATTAAATCTTTAATTCAAATAATGACATCAACCTACAGTACATAATAAACATATCATTTGAAATGAGATTTCACCTTCCATTATGATTACCTTTCTGGAGTTTGTGATACAATAATTAGATTAAAATTGTAATATTCTATCAAAAATTATCACTTTCACATTTTGGTTTATTGTGTTATTTTTCATTTTTGCTTGATTAGGCCAACTGGGCTGCAAAAGTACCTTTAATGAATTGAATTGAAGGTCATCTTACTTTTACAAATATTGAAGAAAAGTATACATGCTCTGAGGATAAATATGCTGTCTTTCAGGTAAAGATAGGAGTATAATTTAGTCAGCGTAATATGTGAATATTGAGTCAGTAAATTAAATATATAAATATATTGTGTAGGTATATTGAATTCATGAATATAAAGTTATATGATTATATGAGTACGCAGTTAGTAAACTAAATTTATGATTATTCCGTTAGTAAACTGAATATATGACTATTCAGGTGGTAAACTGAATAAATTAATATTCAGTGAGTAAACTGAATATATTAATATTCAGTTAGTAAAGTGCATATATTAATATTTAGCTATTGAAATGAATATATGGATATTCAGTTATCAAACTGAATATATGGATATTCAGTTATTAAACTTAATATATGTATATTCAGTTTGTACATTGAACATATGTATATTCAGTTAGTAAACCCAATATATCTATATTCATTTAATAAACTGAATATATGAATATTCAGTTAGTAAACCGAATATCATTCTATTCACTTAATAAACTGAATATATGAATATTCAGTTAGTAAACTGAATATATTAATATTCAGTTAGTAAACTGAATATATGTATATTTAGTTGGTAAAATTAATTAATGAGTTTTCAGCTAGTATGCTGAATATACGAACATTTATTGTTAAAAATAGAAATATTCCAAAATAACTTTCTGAAACTCAACAAAATCCACAAATTTCCTTTCCACACCAGTCAATCCAGTCTTGTATCACTTGTCTTCAAATAATCCTAAATGTAGAATTCATCCTAATACCATATTACTGTCATCATAAAAGCATAAAAATACAAAGGCCCACATATTTTTCTATTTCCTGATCATATCAATCTCTCCACAAAACATCAGTCAAATACTCAATATCAAGCTTATTTGATATTCATTCTTTTTTCTGAAAGGGGAATCTTTCTTCATCACCTAAAAATTTCAGCCCAACTAAGAAATGAAGAAGAATAAAATCAAATGAATTAATAAATGATTAGCCAAGTAAAGGGGTCAAAAGACCTATCAATACACTTTCCCTTTTTGTCAATATACTATATAAGGAGGGTTAAATTTTAGTCAATAATGCTTTAAATATTAAGAGATAAATAAGGAATTATTATGTTTAGAATGGTTTTAGTAATCATAAGATTATTATATCACCTGGTGAGATTCCAGAAAAACTAGTTTCTCTTTATTCTAGAATTATTTTATGGCTATCCTTCTACCTCTTGTCAATATAATTTATTAAAATGAACCTGATTCAATCTACTTGGTTATTGAACACACAAGAAAAATTGGAGCAAGAGGAATTTCAATATTTTTAGATATCAGATTAATGTGACTGTTTGTGAGCCTTGAGGCATATTTTAAATACTCAAATAGACCAAAATCATATTAAATAAGTTCTGATATACAAATAACCCATAAGTCATTAATATATCAAAAACTCATTATTTTTCAGATAGAAGAATATGGGTAACTTTTTTGTGAGTATTTAGATCCATTTATTTAAGGCCATATTGGGAGTCTACATAAAAATTCACCTAGTTGAACTCCATAGGGTTAATAGGATTCAATTAAAACCATGAGATGGTAATATGGAAAATATTCAAAGGCCTCATCATTAATACCACATAAAGCAATTGTAAAATATTTGTTTTTTGTATTTTCATGCCAAGGTAATGGTATTGTAAGAAATCTAATGTTACATATACACTCAGAATAGTCTTATTATATGTTTTTGTTGCTTAAAATAATTTCAATTCTCAAATACAGTTCTTGTATGCACACAGTGGAGATCAGTCTTGAAGGCTGAATTACTATTTTTGACATTAAAATAGCTAAGAGGGATAAAAGACATTAAATATAGCCAGGGTACCCAAATTCTGTGGCTTCTGAGGTATTTAGAGCTCCAAATCTTGGATTAATGGCTTATCCTGGCCCAATTGATCTACCAAAACCTTTGGGGAACCTTGTTACCAAGTTAATATTCATTGAATCATGAGAAATTAGCACATAAGTTGCTATTTTTATATGAAAAGGAGGCAAAAAGCAGCTTTGACTCCTGTAACCAAGTCTGTTCTTCATAAAGTCTTATGGATAAACACAAGAAATATTAATCAAAACCCTTTTGGGACTAGTATCCATGAGATTACCTCTTCGCAACCAGCTATCTCTATGCTATTTATCTATATCACATAGAAAATTAGGTAAAAATTCAAAAATTCATTAGAAATACAATTCTTAATTAATGATTCTTGAAGCTTCAGTCACAATGAATAAATGGATGATATGCACTAAAATGAAAATTGATCATGACTTAATAGTTAAAATTAAAACTTTCACTTACAGTCAATGTTTGATGATTTCAAGTGATACACTGAATGTTTAACAATTCACATGAAATAAAACCTGTGATGAAATTTCCAATAAAATTCATAAATTTTGGAAAATAATGTTTCTTTCTAAATAAAGTAAGATTTATAGTTTTCAATTTTTTATTTCTAAACCATAAATGGGGTGGTAGTCATGTAAAATGACTTAATTAAGTAATTATGATAATCTTATGTGACTTCAAGTGATTTAATCATTAAGCCAATCAAGTTGACTGGTTTCTCACGCACATTTTCTTTTTCATTTTTCACCATGGCATGCCTCTGTCAATTTCTCTATACTTGAAATAAGCTTACTATTTCTGTTTTTTCTAGATATAATCTTATTGCTCAGATTTATCATTAATAACATGAATTAAGTATCAGTTAAGATCTTTATCAAGTATCTTTATACTTCTAAGCCAATGATAAAGACATGAAATTAGCAAACTATACTATTTAAGATAACTATCAATTGTTGTATTACTGTTATAATTCTATTATTGATCCCTCAAAATCCATAAATAAACTTTCAAATCACTCTTCCAATTCTTTTCAAGGGATTTTTGGAGGATTGATGAATGTTTTTTCAAATTATCAAAGCTTTTATTTAAGTTATGTAGTTATTATTCAAGAATTTATTATAGTTATTCTTTCAAAAGATAATAATTAATTAAAATTATTTAAGATCATTTTAATAAAACGTTTTATTGTTAATTCTTCTTGTAATCAATTCTAATAGACAATGACTGATAGTGTATAGCAAGAAAAATAAATAACTAATAAATTATTTATTGATTTATGGTTCTAATAAATTTATTTATTATATTTCATAAGAAAAGTCATAGTACTCTTGAATCAGAGCAGTATTATAAAGAGCTTTATAGACAGATCTTACACTGGTTGTAAGACATCAATCCTTAAAAAGAATTTAAAAACTTGCAAAGGTAGATTAAAATTATGTTGAAAGTAATTAACTGGATCAATTTATACTTTCATAGATAATAAATTAATTGGGAATTCTCATGATGAAATATTATATATAGTCACCTTGAAGTTATTTGAAAGGGTTTCTCCCTCCAGATTGTTTGACAGTAGTCTATCAAAAATAAAATGGATAAATAGGACCAAGACTTCAAGTTTCCTTTCTATATTGAAGTCCTCAAAGATTTTAACAAGCCTAAGCACATATTTAAAAAAAGATTCTACAATGGTTCTCTCAGCTACCTGTCCAGTAATTCCTGTGTTTTTCCTATTGAAAATTGTATTTCTGAGACTAAGGAGACATTTTATATCAATATTGTGCCTCACTGGATTTAACCAACTTAACTCAATTCCAAATCAATTATTATTTAATTTGCAACCCTAAGTGTATCAGATTCAGGTACAGATATAACAAGCGATTTTTGGTATTCTTTTTAAGAAAAGGAGATTCTTGTTTCCTATTATATTATTGGAATAAATGCATAAAATAACATTAAGATGTCTCAAAAATTGGAATAGAGATTCAAATATCAAGGCCTTCTTTGGCTAAAAATTGATCATTATCATTTCTTTCCTTGTCATTTTGCGTCATTGGTGGGTAATAATTTTCCAATAATTGGAAAAATTCTACAGGTATTGCTGAAACTAGAAATAAATCATTTATCACAAAATCTTGGTATAAAATGAACTTGAACATGACATCTCACCAAAAGCTAAGTATTAATATTTATTCTGGAGTTCCTTCTTGATTTATTGACTACTATTATCCAATTTTCCCTTTTTTGAAAATATCCAGATACTTTAGCCTTCCTAATGATATAAGGGTAATGGTCTTAAATAGGAATTTGAAAAAACCTGTGTTGGAATATAAACCCAGAAGAGCTTAATCTATGATCACTTCCTTGTACTCTTTATATTGTAGTTTTGAAAAGGATGAGTTTTGATAGTTTCATTCTCTCAAAATTATCATTTATTATTTGTGTTTCCAATAGATCCAAAATCATTTTTGTATATTTTCCCAGAGATTTTCTCTCATATTTGGACTTCACCAAAACAGTGTAAACTTTTCTCACAGATGATAGATAAAGATCATGATCACTAGATTCAGAAAATTAGCACAAAAATCACAAATTTTCTATTATCTTTACACCCAATTAAAATAGTGAGTTTTCTCAAAAGATAATCACTATTGTAAATGAAGCTGTATTAAGGTATACCCTATCAGCTACCTGCAAGCTATTGGAATAAGTTAGAGCTTATTATTATAATACTAGAAGCATTGGATCGAGCATGCATTGATTTTAAGTAAATAGGTAATGCAAATATATTTAAATATTTTTCAAAATGCCATAGTTTATTGATTCAATTAATGGTCTCAAAATTGGGTACCAACTTGGTTCTAAGCCTTACAAGAAGTTTCTTTGAATATTTCCAAAGATATAGAGTATCAACTCTGGAACAATTCATCCATATTTTCTGTTTTCCTCAAACCTTTTTATAGGAAGAAAATATTCAAATAAGTGGGTATTGATCAGGCTTTGGAACAAAATATTTCCAAGTATTAAAAACAGGATTTCACTTCTAAAGGTGATTTATATTCACAAACAAGACATCCAACAAGACAAAATCCTATCAAAGCAACAATGTAGCGGGATTGTGGCTCTCAAACAAAGGCATTGGATTTTGAATAGGGACGAAAATGAATTACAAATTATTTATCCATAATCCAAAATGAGAATATCATTGATTATTGGAAGCTCCGCTATCTTATTAATAGAAAGGCCTTTACTTCCTACTGATCTCATTTAGCACAGAACAAAACTCATAATGGTAAATTTCCTTATTTAGGTAAAATTAAATTATTATATCTCTTCATTAGCTATTATCTGGCCTCATTTGGGTGTATTTTTTCTCAAAACGGTGGGGTTGCATGCCCAGTACAGGGTTCTATCAGTTTCCATTCTATGTCTCATGTAACATGTTTCAATGAGTGGATATATAATTATGAATTTCAATATTTCAAAAATACAGCTTATCATTCTATATGTTTTCTTCTCTATTGTTTTTTTTATAATTTTCTATTTCTGTTGGGCACTTGAGCTTTAAATCTCCTAAAAAGCTTGGTAATGTAAAGCTATACCAGAAAATCACACTTGAAGACTTTTGAGAGAAATAAAATTCTCTCAATTTTTATTTAATCTATTTAATTAAGAAGTTTCTTTTCTTTTCTTTAGTATAATATATTCAATTTGATTCATTTGGAGAATATGGGAGAAATTACAAAAATTTGGTGTCACAAATATCTGATAATTTTTAAGTAAATTAACTTATTACTCAAAAAACTGACACATTCAATCAAATATGAGAATCTACATGTATTAAAAGTTCTAATTCAGATTTGTATTATATATGAGTATTTACTCGTTTATTATGGTATTGATAAGGGGAAACCACCTTATCAGTTTGACTTGATTTTCATATTTGGCTGAAAGTACATCCCCAGTGTAATAAAAAAAGCTAATAAAATGTGATTAAGACAAAAATAATTTTCTTAATCAAGAAAACTAAATATTAAAATATAAAAGCTTGTGAAATTGATCTATTGTAATATTGAATTCTTCAAAGAAACAAAACTCCTTGGACTTTGGTTTGAAAAGAGATAAATTAATTTAAATTTGTATATTTATTGAGGATAAAAAGGTGAATATTTCAGGGTTTATTTTTCCAAAAGACTAAATATATGTATTTTTCAAAAAATTCTTTTATCAGTATATTTTTACTTTGTGTTATTATATGATAGATAGAGTAAAAATGTGATAAATCTTCATTGATAAACATATATCCACTGTAAAATATTCAATATTCAATTGAGAAAAATCTTCTGAATCAATAATGATTTTCTATTCCAGATCTCTCCTTTATTTATAAAGAGTTTCTTTATGTAATTCTAGATGTGAGATATACAAATACACACACATATATATATACAGTTTCCTCAGTTTTTTAATCCACTTATTTTGTACCTTTTGATTATGTGCTTTATTTAAATTGAAATAAGATTCATAAAAGCCTTTCGAATTGAATCATTATTTTACATATACACAAAAATAACTTCTACAAGAATTTTTTTACTTATATTGAAATGATTATTCAATTGAAAGAATTAAAAATCATGTAAATTCTATTTTTGATTCATTATTTGGCCATAAAAGCCCTTAAAAAACTCATAATATTGATTTTGGAACTTGTAATTTTATAAATTATCAAAAATATCAAAAGATATTTTTTTTAAAAAAAAAAAATTAAAAATAAATATTATATTTAATAATAAATCATTCAAATTTCATGTTTATTTTCAATGTTATATTTATATCAAATGATAAAACAATATATTTCATGGTATTTAGTATTTTATATACATCTAAATGAGAAATAAAGTCTACTTCCCCAGAAAATTTTCTATATGAATATTTGTTATAACAATTAATTTGATACTTCTCTTCAAAATATTGAGAGTCCAATTCCTTTTCCTTCTTCCAAGGTATGATATCTAAGATTATTTTTTCCAATTGATATAATGTTTATTTTCTTTAGAATATGAATGAACTATCATATCAAAGATTCAATGTAATGAAAATAAATCATCAATAATTATTATTTAAGTTTTTTAGAAAAATGTGACATATCATTATTGAATAGCTGTTCTATTATTCTCTTTATTTGATGTATCTCTTAATTATACACTTTTTTATTTTCATTTTGAGCCTGTAACAGATGGTGGAGCTGTGACATATAATACCAGAAAAAGATCAAGGAAATTAAACCTTGATCTTGTAGCCTTTTCTTCTCAGTTGTGATGAGTGCATCAATCTAAAATCCTAGGGTCTATCAATGGTGGTGGGGGGGATCACCTGTTCTGACATGACTCTTAGTGGAGAGATAAAGTTCTTGTTGATTGCTTCTGTAATCAATGTGACAGAATCTATGAATATTAAGATTATTGATAATCTCAAAGAAAACCTTTCTGAAATATTTGAGTTAAAATACCAATAATATTAAGATTATACTTAATAGACTTAGTTACTCAGAAATACTATGAAGCATGGTATTTTGTTCTTGTAATTTATTCACACCTCAATGATTTTTGTAATGATATCATATATCAAGAAACATTAATATGACTATCTCCCAGGTCTAATATCTCTATCTTTGTATTTTCCCAAATTTATCTATTATTTATAAAGAAGTAAGTCTTATCTTGCACCTAAGTAATAAAAAAACTCATTTTCTTCAATTTATTCACATTAGAATTTACAGATGAGCTTCCTATGCAAAACTAATATTTATTCCTGAAATCAAATGAAAAACTCAATATGTGTAAGCTATAAAGCTCAAACCTATAATTATAGGATAGCATGTTTGAATAATGAGATATCTATTGAGTACAAAATTCTTTCCTTTACTTTTGAATCCAATCCATTACAGTTTAGGAGCTGCATCAATAAGGGATCAAGAAAAGAGGAAAATAACAAAAACTCAATAGACTGGCCTTTGAGCTTTTTTCAAAAAATGGATATATTTATTAATTTGATAATTAACTATATATCCCAAAAACCTATAAAAGTGATAAATTTTAAGACACTAACAGGAGACCTTCAGGTAGGTCCCAATACCTTCCTCTCTCCTATATATCACAATGTCTTTGCGCTTATTAAAATGGGAGGACAGGCTCTTTTATGATTTTCTTTGGAGAAGGCTAGATTCAATATTCCAACAAATAAGATTCAAATCTTATATTATGGGCTTTATAATTCATGCTTTATTAAGAATCTCACTTAATGTTTAGAGCACTTAAGTAAATAAATAGTTCAGTGATAAATAAGATGTTGTTAAAGCTTAGTCTTCCGATCTCAAAAGCTTGTGATGGAAATTTAATTTGATTTAATTTCATTAACCCTCCTGAAACTCATTTTCCCTTCCATAAATATAAATTCTCACCAATTCCACTTATTTTGAATAAGAGCTGAAAATTAGCATGTTTCAGCTTTCAAGGCTGAATTTCTTCTTTTGATCAACTCCTAGATCTTTGGGGACGTACATCATTTTTTAGGGTTAAAGGGGCCACAAAATGAAGTTTCAATCTAAAATTCCTTTCTAACATGGACTTAAAACCTATAATATGCTCCAAAAAACCATACCTCCCTAATCTGAGAAGCTCTGTTCCTTTTGTTATGCTACACTGAGTGTGAAACTATCTGCTCGACTAAGAATCACAATTCTAACCAAATATATATACGATTAATTATTTGGAATGATTTTCAATCAATCTGAGGCTATTTTCATTCTCTCAATATAAGGCAAGATTGAAAAGGATGTCCAAGTAGAAAAGGAATACTTGCTACATAGCCCATCATGCATATCGCGCCTGCACTTTGTGGGAGACGGGTCGCGAACAGTGCGTGGTGTCTGCGCTTGCCGCAGTCACGCTCACCAAAATGTCACTCACCCCAACCTCCATTTGGGCCTGCTTTAACAGCTTCAGTCGCTGTCCGATATAGCCTTCTATTAAGTTCGAATTTGGCTCACCTTCCTTCATAGTGCTGCAGTTTTTGCTTGTTCATACATTTGTCTTCATTATGTTGCCGTCCTTAAATCGAAATTGTGTAAGAGGTGTTTTATCAGCGAGATGGCGCAGCTGGAAGCGCGCTGGGCCCATATGATTTCATGGTGGCACCCAGAGGTCGTCGGATCGAAACCAACTCTCGCTAGCGTGTGCCTTATGCCCTGGTTTCTCATGGACTCTTGTTACAAATCGCTGTGTAAAGGCTTTGGGACAGTTTTTGAGAATGATGCTTGTCCAATGCATCTTGCCAAGTGCCATTAGCCAAAAGATACATGGTTTCTATTATACCATGTCTCGGTAAGAGTTGATCAATTTTGAATGAAAGCAGAACAGAAATTAAACCTGAAAGCTAAATGGAACCGAATATCTTAAACATAAACACCTTTTCAACGTGAGGTACTTGTGGCTGAATTTAAACTCTGCTATTTAGGTGGATTTGGTAGGTGGAACCAATCAAAAACACAAGGTGTATGAGTCCAGAATGAATTACTGCTTCATTGAAGTTAGATTTAGATGACCCGAGCCATTCAAATTCCTCTTTAATACTTGAAAAGGACCAAGTTTCTTATTTAAAGAAGGCGCAAATGGATTCATATAAATCCTGTCTTTGTTTCAGTTTTTGCAGGTAGTTCCATGAATAAGGGAATGATGTAAAAGTATTGATAAATCAACTTTGCATTCAAGAAAACCTGAGCTTATGGACTACAATATAAATTAAACTAAGCTACTCAAAAATACCTAGGTTTTGAATCAAATGAGGCTATTGTGGATGAATATGAATTATTTTGTGAGAATGTCTAATAAAATATCTTTAGGAAGGTAAAATCACAACAATTTGAATTTCCTGGGATATTCAAAATGATTTATACTTTTATAAGCTTTCTACTTACTATAACATAAATTTGATGATGATAGGTAAAGTTGAATATTCACAAATAATTAATTAATTTTTTGCATAAAAAAAGTTATTTGTCTTGAAATTATGAGTTTTGGCTCATTCTTATCTTCTTATTCTGTACCTATGACTTGAAAGTGAGTTCTTAAAAATTACACATTATTTTTACAAAACTTTTCTCTGAGTTACTACACAAAAAAGTGTGGTGAAATTTTTCATGATTTTATAGAATTGTAGAATTTGGATAGACCATAATTTAATTGAATTAAATCTAAAATAAGTGGGCTCAAAAAATGAATATCACCTGAATAAATTCAATGTACTCTGATAAAAAATCCAATTTGTATATAACTGTGTTCCATCCTTTATAGAATATAAACATTATTCTAAGTAGAAATAATTCATATAAAATACTCATATATTTGAATATTGAAAAGGAACCATTATTATTTTATACCTTATCATTTTGTAAATTTTTTTTTTATTTTTGTATTCTGAGAAGAAAGTTTTTATTTGAGTGGTGTAAATCTGGAAGCAAAGTTAGCTTCAAGTCAGGCTCTCCAATCATCACAAAAATGTGATCCTGAGTCACTAGGAATAAAGTTACAGAAAAATGACCTTGCTTAAGGATGAAAAAGATATGTAACTCTTTTGGTGTAGCACCTTTTATGATATATTTGACTTAATGATTGTGCCCTGACTTTGAGCTTCAGGCTTAAAAAATTATTTAGAAAAATAATTTTCAAATTGATATCTTTCTATCTATAAGTAAGTTTGATAGAAGGGAAAGATATTCTTGGGAAATATATGGGTAATATTTTGATTAATATAGAAGTTTTTTAAAAAGAATATTTGGTTTGTAAAATAATAATAATGTGAGACTCACTACAACTTTTTAATAGTAAAAATACTAGGGGGATTCTAAAGGTGTTATAAGCTATTCAAAAATATTCCAATGTACTTTCAAAGATGGGAAAAAAAATAAAAACTACCTGAGATTAATTGAAAATAGCCAAATAAAATTTTAAAAATTTTAAAAATGAATTTAATCCCTTTTTCATAAAGACTTGAATTTATTTCAAAAGTGACTTAAATTTCTATACAAAATGACTTTAAAAGATATTTAAAAATGACTCAAACATGAATCAATATCTTCTAAATATGGTTGAAACTGATTTATAAATTTTCACAAGACTATATTTTAGCTTTGAAAATGAACAATTGAGCCTTGAAACTGGAATTTATCACTTTGAAATAAGTATTTGAGATGATTAAAATAGTTCCTGAAAGACTAAATACTCTAGAATAACTTTAAAAAATTGAAAAAATGAATTCAATTTGGATCTAATTTGAGTGAAATCGCACAAAGAAAATATATTATTTCTCAGCATAAATTGTATTGATGGGTTGATTCCTAAGATATATACCAAGAGTAGACTTTCTTTTATTCTAATTTCGCTTTAGAAATGAAGATATTAATAAACAATTAACTCACATAAGGACCCCTTATTATAGCTTAAACAGCCAAGGAAAGTGGTTTTACAAGGCACATGAGGTAAGAGTCATTTTTATATTCTTTTAATTTGAAATTAGCTTTGGTTTCAATTGAAAAAAAAAATTAAGATTCATTTTTGATTTTTGTTAATTATTTTTTCTTGAAATTTTTACATAAATTTGTTTTTCAATTGATAACAAAACAGTCAAAATTTGAATTAAAAATAAATATAAAAAGAAATCTTGAAATTAAAAAAATTATTTATTTACAAATTAAAATATTGTAAAGTACTTGTGAGAAACAATTAAATAATTGTATTTAAAGCTCAAAAATAAATAATCAATCTTATAATAAAACTTACCCAGGTTTTACAACAAGAAATACCAGGCTGAAAAATATTTTCTTCTATCTTTATGTAAAGTTATCTATAGAAAATTTTTTATTTAATTCAAAATTGAAATGTATCAAACAAGTATAACTCAAATATTAATTTATTTTTGTAAAATTTATTTATTTAAAATTACAAAATAAGGTGATTTAACTTCTCATTTGTGATTAATAATGCAAAAAATGATCAACTGTCAAGATTTCTGAGAAATTGTTCTCAAATATATCAAACAAAGGGTTCTTATAAGCTCACTTTAAATACCAGGATAAAAACATTAATTTGAATCCTTTTTCTCTTGAATATGTATTCCTCAGATCTATAAGGAAAATGCTCTTGAATGTCAGCTGGGTTTGATTATAGAAATAAAAAGAATAATTCTGAATACTTTTCTTGCACTCCCTTGTTTTATATATACAGAAAGCCCAGGAAAATTAAACATTGATTAATTCATAAGATAACGCAATAAGATGTTAATTTTTAATGAATATTTATCTAAGAAATTATTTTTTTCGAATGTAGGAAAAAAACTTAGGCTTAAATATCCGCTCGGCTTGATTATAGGAGTGAAAACACAAATTCTAAGTGAATTGTTTTACCCCCTTCTTTCTAATATATTTAATTGAGATAGCCTACATTTATTATTAGATCGGTTATTTAAAAAATATATTAATTTTGATAATATCCTTCGTCATTCAAACATTTTCCTCATTTATAGAGAAAAGGGAATTCATATTTAAGTTAAACTTAAATATACGACTAAATCTATCAATTTTGAATATGATTGTGTGTATTTATTCCTTTCTTTAAGAATTCTGATACAAAGGGAGCCTTTATAAAAGCTTAAACTAATTTTGGAAATAAAGAAATGGACTTTGAATTATAATTAATTTAAAATACTAATTTTTCTAAATGCATCCAAAGGGAAGGACAAATTTCGTATAGAATCAACCGAAGCTGCTATGCGGTTATCATTAATATCAAATTAACAAAGCTTGAAATGAAATCAACTAAGGCTGATATGAAATAAACTGAGGTTGATATGAAAGGAACTAAAGCTAAAATAAAATCAATAAAGTATGATAATGATATCATATAGAAAATATTTATTTAAACTAAGCTGAGCCACATTATGTTTAATATAAACTGATAATAATCCATTAATCTTATTCATTTTTAGTTTATCTAATTTAGGAATTAAATTTTTAATTTGAATATCTACCTAATAAAGAAGCCAAAGCCAACATTTGATAAGCTCCCTTTATCAAGTAACTCTCTTAAAAATGAACTATTAAATTAGTACATTTATATATAAAATAAGGTGAAACTACGATTGACAAGTGCTATGTACAAAAACAATCCCGAAGAGACCAGATAAGGCTAAATTTGACTTCCAAAGACCTGAAATAATATAGCAAAACATCCAAAAAAAGAAAAAACCAAACAGAAAATAACTTATGAGTGTATTCTGAATTAAATCTTTGCGAAAAAATTTAAAGCCAAAAATATTTAGGAAATTATCTTTCAGGAATACAGGAATTCAAAAAAACCCCAAGCTCTTGAGGTAAGTATATTTAAAAAAAACTCCCAAATTTATTATAGGAATCTGAATGGAATAGTTTCTCTAAGCTACAGTTTTGTGTCCTTGGGAGCTATTGTAGCCTTTCAATACACAAACAACTAGCAGGTGATTGGTTTGAATTACTTTTTCAAGTCATCTGAAGATAACTATAAAGAAATATATATTGATATGATTCTCTCATAGAGGGAAAATAAATAAAATACATTAAATCTGTTTATTTAAAGCCCTTTATATAATCAAAGAAGCTATTTTATATTGACAGAGACACTTAAAACACGATCAGAGGAGCTTCCTTAAGATTTTTCATTATCTGTCAGGTTCTTTTTTTCCTCAAAATTTATAAGTGAGCTTCCCCTATTATTTGAGTATAAGTTTCACATAATAACACCTCAGTTTTTAAATGAAAAAATAATTTCTGATTGATGATATTTTACAGAAAGACTGGTATTTAATCCAATCAAGTGGAGAACCATTCATATCCAATCAAAATTCAAAGTACATAGTTCTTGGTCTGGCTAAAAGGAATGACCAATTGATACAAGAATTTCTTTTAGCTTATATCAATGCATCACTTACAAAACAATTGAAAAGAAAAAGCTCCTTGTGCATTAAAATCATAGTGGAATTTCCCACCACTCAAGTTATAAATCCTTCATCCACAAGAAATTATCGCACAGGAATATGGGTTCCTACTAGAGTTAGGCTTGTAGATGATACCTTTATCAAGAGCCCGATTTTCCAAGCTCACCTTGATACCAAGTTAAAATCCCTTATTTTTGAATTTGTTCCTCCTTTCAATCTTTATTATTTGTAATTACCACATCAGTTTTTTAATTTGCTCCTTATTTTTTTGAGTTATACTTTTTTCAACTCCCTACTGAAGTTTTTTTTGATAAAGTTGTTATATATTACCGTTGAGGGGGGAATGTGCACTGGTTTATTAGTCAATTGGGAAGCTTTTATGATTTAATCCCATAAAAACCAGAATTTCACAGTAAATCCTGGTTTAGCCTAATTATTGAGACTTATATTTTTTTTTATTTCCCTCAACAAGAAATAATGAAACATCATAGCTGACAGATGGCATCAGGCTTGAAAGCAAAGTGTATTGAATAATTTAATTTCCCAGATTTCATATATAGAAATGGGAATCATATATGTATTTTTAGAATTCCTCAAATAAAAAAAAGAAAAAATCCTGAAATTCCAAATCAGACATGTTGAATTTGTCAAGTTTGTAAAACCATAAAAGACATCAAAACTACCTCTGAAATCCCTCAGTTGTAAGTTCATGATTTTGTTATTTACAGATTTATATTGAATATTCATTGAAGCATTAAATTTTTTTTGGAAATAATGTACTCTTTATGGAAAGGTATGGATTCCCTCGATATCTTAACAAGATATAATACTTTCTCTTATTATGCAGAATATTTTGACCAAAAGCTAGGTGGTTAGAACTCAACACTTGCTTGTTTGATGACAAGTTAACAAATTAATGATATTATGAGCCACATCAAGAATAATTACCTTGTCTGATCCTGATCCTAGCTAATCCTGTTTTAGATAATTCTAGTTCAATGAAAAAGTGGATGAAGTACAAAACATTAAAATTACAATGAGAATGGAGAAAAACAAAACATCTTGAACTAGAAGAATAGAGAATTTCAATGCGGCGAAATAGAAGTTGACTGTCGCCCCTCGTCCTTGAAAGAGAAATTCAAAGGACTACTTGAAAATTCAACGTCAAGAAAGTCTGCCATATGAAACCAGACTAAACAAATTTTATTCCCATCGATCAACTTGGGCAATCAAAGAGCAATCCAATTGCTTTTAATAAGCTTTTCAAAATTCAAAAATGTTGCTTTCAATCGCAATCAGATTCCTTAATGAAAGCGGATTTCCCGCCAATGCTAACTTGTTAAAAAAGTGAACGAGACTGAAAAATCAGTCAAAATCAAACGAGCATCTTTGTGAACAGGATTGGTCATCGAAGGCTGTAAGATATAAAAGGAACCTTCAGAATTTTCACTTTTCTTCCGTCACCTTAGACAATCTCATGTCATTTCAAAATAGCTGATGCGTGGCTCTCTGCTCCAGTGTATCATAAGAAATTCGCCTGGCGTAGACGCCAGTTTGTATGATTTCTAAAACATTTAAGGAAGGGTGTGAGCTATGATGGTTTTGTTATGAAGTAAGGGACTTTGCAATAATTATCTACGAAAGGGAAGATCGTTACGCATCTCTCTGATGGATGTTTAGCTCTGAATAATTGACAGAGTTGATATGTCAGGGGACTATCAACAATGATCAACAAGAGGGATAAAGATTACTCAGATAAAAGGGCCTGCTGATCAACAGAAACTCTTGGTCACCAGCGTCTCTTCGTGTTGCTCAGTTTCACTCTCTTATCGTATAATTACCAGTAGAGTTTCTAGTACTAGATACTCAGGAGGAGTTATCGAGGTAATTTCTGTCTCTCATGGCCGCTCTGCATAAGAACAGGATAACTTGTGCGGTGATTAGTGCAGTTGTGTTAGAAAGCTGACAATTTGTTAATCAGGTAGCTGGTTTAAATCGTATCATTCTACTTATCCTAGTGCTCAGCTTCTCTCTGTGTTAGTCCTCTTAGACGTGCTCTTAGTACTGTGCGATTATATCATTGGGGATATAATTTATACATTCATATAGCTGTGTCTACTCCTAGTCCTATTACTGCTACTATTTTTTATTAAGTTCTAAAGCAATAAACATCATATCACAATTCTCTTGCAGGTTTCTCATCAAACTTTCTGCTCCTCATGCATTCCAGCTGCCGCCATCAAAACCATCCACCAGCTGGCGAACCTTCCCTCTCGGCGTAGGGCGTCCGCAAGAGAATCCCGACAGAGGATGCCTAGCGGGGACGTCAACTGTCTCCACGGACCTCAAAGCCTTTGCTCAAGACCGGAAACGGAATAAAACTCTTGCGACCTGCTAGGAATGGGGGCATCGCGACAGGAGTGAGGTTTGAACTCACGCTCACAAAGTGAAGCAGCTGATTGCACAAATTCCAAGGACGAATGACAAATTCAAAACTGCCGCCTTAACCACTCGGCCATCCTGCCCTGGAAAGCGTCCGCAGTGTTGGGCTTTTGAAAGAGCGCTTTCTGAAATGACATGAAGGAGTTGGTCTATAGAAAAAGCTATGGGTATCAAAACAACCCATTAGTTTTCATCTCTGAACTTGAGGCATCAAGCTCAACTTGCTTATATGATATATAAGTTATATAAAAAAGAGGACTAGTACGCATTTGGCGCAAGTGAAATGACCAGAAGCTCAAGGAATCCCAGTGGAAAGTTTTATGAAAGCAACTGCTTAATGAGTTCTTAGTACCTTTGAATAAGTTTGGAGAGACAACGACAAGTGAAAGTACACCTAGTGTTGTAAGATAAGAAATATTGTGAGTCGATGGATGGACAAGGGACATCCCATCGACTCTTTTTATGTTGACAACATTCCCAATTACTATGCCCAACATGATGTTGGTTGGGGTAATTGGGACACCTCTTTCGTGAGGGTTTTCTAATAATTAATGGGTTTTAACTAATCTCTAAGTGTTTTCCAAGAAGTTTTAGGCTTCATAGGATATGTTTAAAATGATAATTTTTTAACTTTTCTGAAAAAAATAGACGATTTCTCACTTTATTCCTCTTTTCACATGAACTAGTATTTTTGGGTTGATCTCTTTTAACATAATAAAGATATAAGTCTGCGGAATCTCAATTATTTATCTGGTATTTTTAGATTTCCAAAGGAAGAAAATAATAACACAAGATTTTTGAGATTTATTAATGAATTGGTGTTTTCCCTTAGCACACACACACATATATATATATAAATTATTACTTTAAGACGATCTTTGGAGCTGTTTATATGTTCTCACCTCTTAAAATACCCCTTTTATGGGAGAAAATAGTCCATAATTCTTTCTTATCTATATAACAATCTAGGCTTCAAGAAATATGGATAATTGAATGAAACATTTCTTTGATACAACAGAAACTCAATTGATATTTCCAAATACTGGAATAAGTGCTAAAAGCTGGGAAAAATCAATTTGAAGGAGAAAATCTAGATTTTGTCTATATTTCCACTTTAAATATATTTTAATTTTAACTTTTGAGGTTTTAGGCTTAATCTTTTTCCCTCAAAGTCTTTTTTAAAAAATAAAGGAAAAATCCTCAACAGCTCTCAAGAAGCTGAACTTTCTTTTAAAAAAACAAAGGCGGCCAAATTCATAAGTGGATTTTTTTCTTATTTTTTGATTTTTTTTCCTTTGTCTAAATTGGTCAATTTAAAAAATAATTGTAAAATCAATACTAAAGAGATGAGAGTAATATAGAAGCCACCTAAAAACAAAGAAATAATTGAAATAAGGTCCAAAAACATGTTTTGAAAAAATGGCCTATTTACATATTTTTACCATAAGATTGTGTGTTTTTGCTGAAACCTTTTGTGCTTTAGCTTAAATTAAAAAATTATTTGAGCTGGAAAGCTTTTCATTATTATTATTGATTAGATAGTTTATATTCAACTTTGGAAAAATTGCTCAAAAATAATATTGGAAGATGGCCTTGGATTAATTCAAGAATATATCAGTTGAAATATTGAAACAAATTTCTTTCCTTAAAATGTAGATCATTTTATTTCATATCAAAGGTATTTCAATGGGATTTTGAATAATTCCTTTCAATCTGATGATCAATAAATTTTTCTAAATAATAAAATGAGTAATTTTAAAATAATAACACCTCTATATTAGCTCAGAAAGCTCCTATTAGAAGTTGAAATGATATTTCACCTGTAAATAATAATGAAAATATCATTCACACATGCACCGATAGAAAAAAATACCATAGTTCTATAATCCGAAGGATTTTTGCTTATTTTTTTTAAATAATTTTGAATTTCGTAACATTATTTAATGGTCTTTATGGATGAAGAAAGTAAAACAAAAACTATATAAATTAACATGGAATAGAATTCATTTTTTATTGAGAAATATTTCAATAGTAAATATATATAAATTAAAAATTATTGAATTAATAAGAAGATGTATCATCAGTTTAAATGAATAGCTTACCAGAAGAGATACTAAAATCTTTATTATATCTCTTATATAGTATAATAGACTACAATCTTCAGTCCCTTTGAAACAAATTCGACTCAATTTTAAATTTAGATTAATAGTTTATATCAGAATAAACTATTTTCTATATCAAAGAGAGTTAAATGAGAATATATATTGGTCTTTATTTAAAATCACTATTCATAGCAAGGATGGTAATTTAGTGTGTAGACTGAAAACTACAGACTTCAGGTTTACACAATTTCAGTAAATTTTAACCTGTACAAAGGATGTAATTCAGTATTTAAACTACATACCAATAGGATAAATTCTTACAGTTTACCCCGAGAACTATGCATTAATGTCATGATACAACCAAAACACATTAATTTGCCCCTCAACTCATTATCTTATCTTTTTTGTGAATCTTAAAATTTCATTTTTTCTTCAAAGATAAAAGTTCCAATTTTTAAGCTAGAAGAAACACTCAAAACAATGAATTTTAAATAAAAAATATCTCCTTGGTCAACAAGATTAATGTATAAGTGAAAAGCCTTTAGAAATGGGAAGAATCCAACAATTTTTAAACCACAACAGCTTGTTGAGGCTTAGATCTCAACACAATGCAAATGATCAACAATTAAGTGATATTAACAAGTGGAATTACTTCTGTGGAGGGTCACTGTTTTGGTGAGAAAAGCCTTTTTCTATCATTTATTGGCTCAGAAATTATATTACTTATGGGATTTTTTCTCAATTAATTACTCAAGAGAGAAGTATGAAATCTACTGCTAAACAGGGAACAACTGCACCATAAAGTAATTTATCCCCTTTTTGTGTTCCAGAAAAATCTTTTCATTGGTAGATAAATATGTTGAAAGAGGGTTTTCATTTCAAAATAGCTCACAATCAAGCCTCTGGAGAGGGACCACCACCACATAGAAAACCAGATGAAAGTGGACACCCCTCTTCACAGGAGGGGCCTCTATTAATTTGTATTCCCCAAAAGACACAAATTCTCCTCTGAACCACCCCATCTATTAACAACTTGAATTAAATAATTGAATATCTTGAGGACACAAGAAGTTGGTCCTTGTCCATATCTACCCATGGGTGGTAAAAGCAGGGTTTTCAAACTAAAGGAGGAAATTATGAAGCAATCTCAAGTGACATTTAATCAGATGAACTGAAATTTCATTCCTTTGAAAGCATTATTGAAAAGAGCTTGTCCTCCATTCAACATTACTTCAGGGCAAGTATAGGGGTCATCTATATTTCAGATCTATTATTTTTATATTTGTGATTTTTATTAAGTATCATAAAAAACTATGGATAATATCCAATAGTGGTAGCTGGAAGCAAAAAAGGAAGTTACTTATATATATATAGAATTACATCCACCAAAGTGCAAAACTTAACATGGAAAAACCCAATTAGTAAGATCTGTAGTAGCCTTGAAATACATGAAAAGAATGTGCCATGTGGAGCCTTGGGGAAATTTATTTAAAAATGGAAATTATGGAGGTAATATGCCATCAATTACAGCTTTAAAAATAATGATTTCAAGTCCAATGGAAAATAATCTCCCATTTGAGACCTTTGATAATTGGATACTCTATAATATTTTATATTAGGTAGAGACAGGTTTCAAGTGGACCCCTTGAGAAAATATGGGAACCTTGGCTAGTTTGATCTATTAAAAATAAAAAGAAAATATATTATCTGAGGTCAAAAACCTAATGCAAGGGCAAATAATCTTCACAGAGTTTTATTTCCGGAAAACTAGGGATTATCTGGAGTCCTACCTTTCAATTTTACATCATTCCTTTTACATTGACCCTATGTTAGCAGAATTTAAATTTTTGTTTGGGCCTAATACTAAAGAGGAAAAAACACAAGTATTTTTGGAATTCCTGAAAGAGTGAGGTATAATTAATCAGATATACTTGCTCAAGAATTTGAATAGAATTGTCATTGAAGCCTAGAAGAGTGATAATAAACCCCTTTTCTTGGATTATTCACCTGATTTAAACAATCAAGTTTCCTAATGAAATGAACCTCTGAAACCCTTCAATACAATATATGTAATACAATGTCTCTGTGAGCTATGATCATGCATAAAAGGCTCCCCTAAAAATCACTACCTGTTTAAACAAGTTCATCATCAATTTAAGGAACTAAAATGGATTCCAATAAAATCTTTTTATAGCGCATTGAAATTAATTTCTGTAAAAAATTGAAAAATTGAATCAATTCAAGCTATAAATTTTTCTCTATATGTAATCAACCAAGTTTATAATAAAACCCCTTACCAAGGAAAATTGTAAGGTGTGGATATGAAACTTTTATTGAAAATAAAGTACTTTTCCTGTCCTCAAAATTTGATTAAAAATAGTATGAAATAGTAATTTTAAGAGAAAACATGCCAAATTTATTTTTTTCAACTTTATAAGTATAAAAAAATATTATTATGAATATTTATTATTTTACCAACAATAAAAATTTATCCAAAAATACTCTACAAGAGATATTTGAGGTTACAAAAGAAATTTCTTCAAGATCAATTTCAATTGGAATGAATTGAGAAAAGAACTTCAAGAAAATAATTATAGAAAAAATTATTTAAAAAGATTATTCAAGAGAAAAAAACTCCCAAAAGTGACCATAGTGAATTTGGAAACAAAGTGACAAAGTTTACAGTGATGAAAGATGCTTTAATTCACTTATGGGGTGTTTCAGGGGTAAAAAATGATTATAAGAGTTACAAAAAATGATTATAATAATTTTTCAACGTGGTTAAAAGGTTTAAAATAATTTTTAAAGGGTTGCTGGAATCTTTTATTGATTGGTTTAACAGTGTTTAAAATAATTATAAAAGGAAAAGATTCTAACATGAAGAGAAAAGTGGGGCAAAGAAGACATTCTTTTATAGCCATCAATTCTCTTACTCAAAAAGTAAATTGTACTCTTTTCAGTCGTTGAAAACACTCTGACAACAGAAAAGCCAGTTATGGTATCATTGAAACCTGGTTTAGACAAAAAAAGGGCTGGTTTTAGCCATTTTAGACCCTTAAATCAGCCATTACTATAGTAACACCTGGTATAGATCCTTCAAAACACGCCAGAATGTGTGTAAGAGATGTAGAAACAAGTTAAAACTGTTTTTACTAAGATTGTTTAAGCTTAAGGGTAGTTTTACCCTCTTGGCAACAGTTAAAACTGCCCTGGTTGGTATCAAAACCTCCTCATCAATTGAGTCACATGCTGTGACTCAATTCCAGGCCAAAATTGATGAAATTTTGCGTGTATTTTGACATCTAATGCCTGTCAGAAAGGATTTTGGGGGTCTGGCTCCCTCTTAGAGCTAGAGTTCCTTTCCCCCCCAAATTAATCTTTCCAATTTATTTTTCCTTTAATTCCTCATCATGTATTATACTTGTAATTTACATATGTAACTCAATTGAGTTTTACAATAAACTTACTATAATAATTGACACTTCATATGTAAATTAAAGCTCACTTATGTAATACATGCCCACAATTTGACATTTCAATTGAAAATACTTCAATTACTCATAACTTCTAAACTACACACAACACCTCAATTTTAACACAAAAATTGATGGTTAACACCACATTTGATTTGAATTAAATCAAGGGTTTGAGGATTTTCAACTTTTGTACAGAAAATACTAAAAACTTAATTTAAGCTTATTTAAAGTTGAGTTACAGAAATTTTACCCAGAGGTGACCCCACCTTATTTTTTATGAGGAGTCCAATGGTAAAACAATTTTCATAAGTTTATTTTTAGGATAAAAAGTTATTATAATTACTATTTAACTTTTTCCCAAAAATATTTTAATTTTGGGATTTTTGTTGAAAATTCATTTTTACTCAATTTTTTCAAGTAAAAATGTGTTTTCACAAATTTAAAATTCAAAGTTATTTTATTTTTAAATTATGATTAAATTTTAATCTTATATATAAATTTATATTTATATTTATATTTTATTTTGATAATAGAAATAAATTCATTATATTTATATCTTATTTTTATTATTTGTGGTCTTTTGGGTATATGGAAATACCTCTAAGGCTCACAAAAATTGGGAAGGCATGAAATATATCAAACCATTCCTTGAGCTACTTGAGCAGAAATATGAGGACTTTTAGAGTAATTAACCAAAAAAGAACCTTTCCCTAAACTTATATAATTGAATATAATCTGATTTTAATCAGTGGGTGTCAAAAACAACCCTAAACTGGGACAGTTTATTCAGATCAGCTTATGAAAAACTCACAATGTCCATTTATTATGAAATTGATAAATATTAATGTCTGATCTCCTGCATCTTTCATACTGAATATTGTTAAGAACTCTCATTTCACTAGGTATATCAATTTCCAAAAATAAGCAAGAAATCAAGGACCTCTGTAAGGTGTGTATATGAGACTTTTATTAAAAATAAAGTACTTTTCTTGTCCTCAAGCTTTGTATAGGTAAAATCAAGTAAAAATGGTAGTTTTAAAATTTTTGAAGAGAAAATGCACCAAATTTATTGTTTTCAACTTAATTAGGCTAAAAAAAATAATATTATCAAGATTTATTATTACACCAAAAAATACCCTACAAGAAATATTTTATGGCTACAAGAGAAATTTAAATTGGAATTAATTGAGAAAAGATCTATAGTAAGTTAGTATGGAAAAAGAGTCTCAAAAACAAATATTAAAGAGAAAAAAATGCCAAAATTGACCAGAGTGTATATGAAAAAAATTCACAAAGCTTACAGTGATGAAAGATGCTTTAATTTTCTTGTGGCGGTTCAAGGGTATAATGATCATAGATAGTTACATAAAATGCTTATAATAATATTTTTAACATTGTTAAGAGGCTTAAAATAATTTCAAAATTGTGGTTAAAATATCTTGATTGGTTTAACTGTGTTTAAGCTAATAATAAATGGAAAAGATTATGGAATGAAGAGAAAATAGGGGCAAAGAAGACATTATTTTATAGCCATAAGTTTTTTTCCTCAAAAAGTAAGAATTGTGTTAGTCAGCTGTGAGAAACATACTGACAGAATGAAAAAAATTATGGTATCTTTGAACCCTAGGTTTAGCCATTTTAGTCCTGTAAACCAGCCATTGCTATAATAATAGCTGGTTTCAAGCCTTCAAAACACATTGGAATGTGCATAAGACATCTCAAAGCCAGTTAAAACTGTTTTTATTAATTCTGTTCTAAACTAAGGGTAGCTTTACCCTCTTTTAAATTTTTAAAAATGCCATGGTTGATATCAAGAAATCATCATCAATTTAGTCACAGACCCTGTAATTTGAATTTTGGCCAAAAGTAATTAACTTCTGCATGAATTTTGAAATTTCATGTATTTCAGAAGCCTGGAAGCCTTGAGGTAAAGATTTCCCTCCAAACTTACTCTTTCTGATTTTTTTTTTCTTTAATTCCTCATCATGTATTATACTAAGAACTTTCCATATGTAAGTCAATTCAAAAATGACAGTACACAACTTTAATTCTTTATTCCTCATATGTAAACTTAAGTTCATTTATAGAATACATGTGCACATTTTTACATCTAAATTGAGAATACATTGATTCCTCTTAGGCTCTAAGATACAAACCACACTTCAATTTTGACACAAAAATTAATGGTTAACACCACATGTGGTGTGAATTAAATTAAGGTTTTGAGGATTTTCAGATTTTCACACAGAAAATACTAAAATATTAATTCAAGATTATTTAGAGTTGAGTCATAGAAATTTCACCCAGAGGTGAGCACACCTAAACTTTGGTGAGAAATGAAATGGTGAAATAAATTCTATTTGTTTACTTTTTGAAAAAAAATTAATAATGAATTCTATTAACTATTTTACAAAAAATATGCTATTTTTAATATTTTTGTTAAAAATTTCTTTTTAATTCATTATTTAAAGTAAAAATATATCTTTTCAATTCTTTCTTAGATTCCAAAGCTTACATAATTTTATAATAAATTTAATAATTTTAGCGATGCATTACTTCATATTTTTGTGATCTTTTGGGTAAATTAAAATACCTCTAAGGCTCACAAACTCATAAGCAGTTATGATAATGATTTTTGGCTCTTAACTCCAGAAAATGATCATCAAAAAATTTTAATAAAAAAAAATATCTCTAAGTCTTAATAAATAAATAATCATGATAGTGTAAGTTGTGGGTATGAAAATTTGATTTAAAACTAAGTAATTTTTATTCCTCAAAATGTGTTCAAGATTTATATACTTAAATATAGTAATTTGGAGAATTTTTGAGGAACAGGCCACCCAAATCATTGTTAATAAATTTATTATTATTAAACAAAAATATTATAGAAAGCTATTGCTTTGAAAACAATGAAAATATATCCAGAAATAGTCTAAAACACATACTTAAGGCTAAAAAAAGATTTTCTTCAAAGGAAATTGAAATCTGAATTCATTGAAAAAAATCTTTTGGTAATAAAATTGAGCAAAATAATCTAAAAATCACTTCAAAGAGAAAAAATTCCCAAAAGTGACTAAGGCAGATTCAGAAACAAATTGAAAAAGCTAACAGTAGGAAAAGATGCTTCAATTAAATTTTGGAGGTGTTCAAGGGTAAATTTTTTTAAAGAGTTTAAAAAATGATTATGATTTTTTTTTCAAATGATTAAGATTTTCAAAAAAAACTGAAAAGGGGCTCTTCAAATCTTTCATTTATTGGTTTAAAATCATTTATTATAAAAGGAAAAGCTTATAGCATGAGAAGAAAAGTTGGGGAAAAGAAGAAATCATTTTATTTCCTCAAATTATAACTCAAAAAGATAGGAAGTTTTCTCAAAATTTATCAAGAAAAATTGGAAATAAAAAAGAAAAGAATGAATCCTTGAAACCTGGCTTGGACCAAAAAGGGTGGTTTTAGCAATTTTTTTCCTATAAAACATTCATTATTAAATGAATATCTAGTTCAGAATATGTGTAAGAACTATTTAAATAAATTTAAGCCATTTTTATGGGGTTTCATTCAACTTAAGGTTAGTTTTAACCCCTTGAAAGCTATTAAACTTCCCTGGTTGGCATCAAAACCCCATCATAAATTGAGTCACAGACCCTATTTGTGAGCCTTTGAGATATGACCACATATCCAAAAATTTCCAAAAACAACTTTGAAATATTTATTATAATAATAAGAATTAAAATTATCATCTTAAAAGAAACAAAAATGCCATAAAAATGAATAAATTCTTTATTATCTCTGAATCTAATGAATGGAAATGTGAAATAAATTGCACCATGGTAAAATACACATATAAAATTTTCATTTCATATCTGTCAAGACAATAATTACTGAGCAATAAGTAAAAATGCCATAAAAAGGCATGAATTATTGAATATATTAAAAGCTAATGAAAGAAAATGTGAAATAAATTGCACCATGGTAAAATACACATATAAAATTTTCATTTCATATATGGCAAGACAATACTTACTGAGCAATCAGTAAAAATGACATAAAAGGGCATAAATCTTTGATTATATCATAAATGATGAATCAAAATGTGAAATAAATTGCACCATTAAATTCCCGATTAAAAATTACACATATAACATTTTTATGTTATATCTGTAAAGTCAATACTTAAGGAAATAACCTGAATATATGCATATTTAGGTTCAGCACATATATTAATGGTTTTTAGCTCATATCTCTTGAAACATGAATTTTAGAGAGTTTAACAAAAAATGAATTTACCACATAAATACTGTAAAATACAGATATAAACTTTATTTGACAAGTTATAAACAAGGTTATAGATTTTAAGGGTTTATTGGACAAAATTGCTATAGCTGTTGACCACTTTGTTGTGAAAGTGGTCCAAAATTAAAAAAAGGAGATATTCAGACTTCAGATTTAAATAGATTATATGTGAATAATGATTTAATTTCTATTATTATATTCAAGGTATAACCCCTTTAAATAATGGTTTGAAGTTTAAAATAGTAAATTTAAACAGAAAAGATGAGCTACAAGAAGAATCATCAAAAATACAGTTTTGATGATGTAATTAAATACTCTTGGCAGCTTAATGATGAAATTCCAAGGTATCAGAATTCACTCTCTGAATTGCTTTAGCATGTATAATTTAAAAGCTATCAATGATCAAAGTTTAAGTCAAAAATTTGTCATTTATGATCACTCACTGTAATCTTAATTTAAGCTTAACAGTCATATAAGTGATAAAAGTGGTGAGCACTAGCTTATTATGATTAAAATTAGTAATATAATTGAAGTTTAGTCTTTGGCCAAGCATATGATGTCAGTAAACCTATAGTTATAGTGATAACTTACAATAATGGCATAATAATGAGATAAGATGGTTTAATTATGATTTAATCATCACTAAACCTTGAAAATCTGATAAATTACGGTGGATACCATCAGGAAACGTCTACTAGAAGCCTTCTGGACCCTATGAGGGAAGATTTTAATATAAATAGAGCTCTTTTTACCTCTATTTTACCCTCAGATGCAACAAAAACATTAAAACATTAAAACAAAGGGTAATTTCTTTATTCTTTATATATTAATCTATTATATTATTAAAGCCCAAACATCATATTTATTTGAATCATCAATCTTGATTTGACTAAATAAATTTTTTATTTTTTTTGCTAAATTTCTCTATAAATATCTAATACCATGTAAAAACAAGAACATTTGTAATTTCTTTTATTTTTAACTGTAAATACAATTTCAATAAGCTTTATGTACATTTTTAGGAATTAAATAATTCAAAACTATTATATTGACTCTCAAAAGTAGGTTATTCTCATCATTAATAATAATTTTCTTTTTATTATTAATATTGATAACTCTTCTATTGATATAAATAGTACTTATATTAATGTATGACTTTAATATTGGTAATATGATTTTTATAAATTGTTTTTTATTATAAAATAGCCATTTTTTATGCCCTTATAATTTTTTTTAACAATAATAAAGTGCCACAAACATATTTATGATTAAATATTAATATATTTATTTTTGTTATATTATTTTATTCATCTAATAATATCAATTTTTTACTCCATCATTACAAAAATTATTTATTATTATAAACATTCTTTATCATATTCTTCAATTTAATAAGGAAATTAATAGTAAAATCTGTAAAATATTGGTAATATTAACTTATTGTTTCATAGTCAAACCTTACACTGTTACTCAATCCCATTCCAAAATTAGTGAGATATTGTGTCAATTTTGACATTACATTACTGTTAGAAAGGAATTTCCAGGAGTCTGGCACTCTTGGATCCATGATTACTTTTGACCTCAAACTTTAGTATTTCAAATTTAGTTTTAATTAATTACTTCAAATTCAACATAATTGAATTTTTAAATATTTAATTTCATTGATAAATTACAGTACATAAATTGATTTTTGAATTCCTCATCTGTAAATTTAAGCTCAACTATGTAATACACACACATTTTGACATTTCAGTTGCTCATAGCTTATAAACTTAACACCTAACCTAACTTTTAGCACAAATAATTATGGTTAAATCTCCATTTGAGATTTATTAATTAAAGCTTCAATGAGCTTAAGCTTTAATACTGAAAATACTTCAAAATTAGCTCAAGCTTATGAAGAGTTGAGCTACAGGATTTTCACTCAGAGGTCACCTGAGATGAGATTTGATGGGGAATACAATGGGGAAATGAAACTGATAATCTTCTTTATTAGAAAATGATTTACAATTAACTTTGAAAAAGAATTTTCAAAAAGGTTTTTTGGAAAAATTCTTGTTTCAATTGTATTTTTACTAAATTTTGCAAATGAAATATTATTTTGACAATCATGATGATGATTTTCAAAGGTTTCTAACAAACTTATTATGGAGCTTTATTTAATTGAATTTTTTTTAAATATTTAGAAATAATTATTTCATTTTATTTGTGAGTTATGATTTTTATTTGTGGTCTTTTGGGTTTATGAAAATATCTCCAGGGCTTACAGATATTATTATTCAGAAAGGCTGAAAATTTCCAAGTGAAAAAGTAAAAATTTTCCTGTTTGTAAATTAACAAATGATCTGGTGAAAAGATATTGATTAATTAACTGTATAATGGCTCCAAATGAGTAAATAACAGAATACTTGAGGGAAAGTTATTACTTTTAATTTTTGTGATACATTGGGGTATTCAATACCTTTTCTTCCAAGGTTAAAGTCCATGTTAGAAAACTAAAGAAGGTATATAATTTACATAAATATAAGTAAATGAAAATGAAAAGAAAAGAAAAGAAAAGAAGATTAAATAAAATAAAGAATTATTGTAGTAAGCTCCAAAGACAAGTATTTCACTTGAACCTAAATCAAGTTTTTCCTATTGTAATATATTAGATAAAATCTATAAGATAAATAGTTCTCTAAATATTATGTATTAAAGTAAAACCAATAATGTGTACAAGAATATTCTTAAAGAAGGTTTCAGCTGGTTTGTATAGTAAATATTATTAGGCATGTGTATCATTAAATGAGTGATAAAATTAATTTTACACAAATATCTGTTACATTTCTTTAAATACAAAAAAAAATATTATATATTACAATGGTGTTACATTACTCAAATACCACCTAAGAACCTATCAAAAAACATCACAGGTAGAATTTAAAACTTAAATTTCAAATATCAAAAGGATAGCCTAGATACAGCTCAAGAATTTTCAGCAAGTAATAAGCCTGAGTAGAGATAAGAATACAGTTTCAAAATAGGGGGAAATAAACCAAACATATGGTGCAATATCTGTATCAAACGGCACCATTTAAAGGTTGTCAACCAGCCAAATTCTTTCAGGGATCTGCATGATAGGAATAATGCTTAGTTGAAATATCAGTATAGCTTATAAATATGGTGCAATATCTGTATAAAATGACACAATTTGAAAGTTTCCAATAAACCATACTCTTTCAAGGCTGTGCATAATAGGAATAGAATTTGATCTAAATGTCAGTATGGCTAAACATATGGTGAGATATCTCTCTAAAATGAAACCATTTGTGAGTTTCTCACCAGCCAGATTCTCCCAATGATTTTCATAATTTGATTAAAGTTTAGTTTAAATATCAGTATAGTATAAGAATATGGCACAATATATTGATTAAATGACACAAATTAAGCTTTTCCAGATCAAAAAATATATCCCAAGGCTATTAAATGACAATAATGAAGTTCAGAAAGGTGCAATGAATCAAACATATGGTGGGATATATTGATAGAATAACATGATTTCACAAAATACTAACCAGAAAACATATCTCAAGGTGGAATTTTCCTAAGCCCCTATTTTTAGAAGGCTTTATGGAGGACCAAAAAGGTATAAATAAAGGGCCTATATACCTGTTCCCCTCTGTGCTTCTTATTCAGACAGTAATTTTGATAATCAATCCATCCCTTCTCTAGTAGGACAATCTATTAGTATATTAAAAAGATAAGTAGCAAGGCCCATTATATTATAGTATCATCTATGATTAGTGAATGAAAGAAATTCATAATATGAATGAATTGGATTGATATTACTTTATGGTATTATAATTATAGTAATAGTTTTTACATAGTGTTTTAAGAAATCATAATCAAGTGATATTATTGAGTTTTTCAATAATCTTTTTTTATGAAAGGATATAGCATAATTTTGCCCTTCTACCTTATATCATAACCCTTATTGAGATATTGGAGTATATTTGTATCAACCCTAACAGTAATATATAAATATCTATATGATTTCTACCTTACCTTTAGAACAACCATAACCAACCTTATAAAGCTATGTTAAACTTGAATTATTATATTTATCTTGATAGTATCATTAAATAACCTTTAAATTCTAAAATAGCTATCAGAAGTACTATTAGTATTAATAGTTATTCAAAAAAAGAGCCTTTGAATAGCTCAATTATAGAAAAGAGGAATCATAAAATAAACTCAAATTGATTATATCATTAATGAGAGGAAGTTAAGAAAATATCAATTGTTAAAAACAAATATGAATTATTACCATTATTATAAGATTTATCTATTTTTGAAAGAATGATAGATACTTTTTGATAAATTTCTCATTGAAAATCCCCAAAATTCAATAATTGACTTGCAATCTCCTCAAGAGGATGTCTTTTTAAGTATACTTAGAGTAGAAGCTAATATACCTTAGCACCCATTTTCATTGGCTTATCATGAAGTTCAAAGCATACTAACCTATAATTTCCCCCTAAAGGTACTGCCTATTATTTACCACAAAGAAAAAAACATTACCCAACCTGGTGTCCCAACAGTAGATTTTCAACCTAAAGCATAATCAATGAGGTCAAAAGTTTCATTATTTTAAGAGAAAACCAAATTAACAGAAAATCATCATTATTTCAGAGAAGAATAATCATGAAGGAATATTAATCATTGTCAAAGAATATTCTCACCTTGGAGGAGGGATTGAAGAAAGAGAAATCCAGAATTGAAGAATAAGGTAAGGAATGAAGTGAAGAGGAGAATTTACCTTATTTAAAGAATGATTAGGAATTTCAGAAGAACAGGTTAGAATTTCAGATGATATGAAAAGAAAACAAAATTAAGGAAATTTTCACCTGAGACCACTACTGGGAGTAAAACTATTGAAAGAACTCTCAGACCCCAGAAGCCATCACCATCACAAATTACCAAGCCATTTTTCACATTTACACCATATGTATCACAAAGAGATGCAAAATTTGCATAAAGGGTATGTATCACAACACCTAACCAACAACAAAAGAGAGCTACTAAAGCTAAATAACAGATTGTAAAAATAAAGGCAAAGGACTATAATTTCAACTTTGATGGGAATTATTTTGAGAATTTTCTCACAAGATTTGAAAGGATAGTGTAAACTTAAGTAGCCAATGACAGTAATGTGGCCATGAAAATAGAAATATATTAAGATAAGGATATTGGATATAAAATTTAAGGAATGCCACAATATAAAATGGAGGATTGGGATAAATTTAAAAAGGAAATTACTAGCAAATGAGGGGAGGCTGAACCAGAAAGAAGGCAGAGGAAAGATGTATTAAGAAGATTATTTAGTTAAACTAAACAGGAAGGAGGAGTCAAGAACATGTACCAATACAAAAGATTTATTGGGAAATATGACATACTTTCAGAGTATCTACTTATACACATTCAATACCAATTATACCAATTTCAAGCTTATCAATAAAAAAATCCAAGTAAAAAAATTAAGCAAAACATATTTACATGTTACCACTACAAGTCTCACACAGACATACAAAATACACAGCCTCAAGAGCTTATCAGAACAGTACAAAATCACATGGTTTCTCCATACTAGGGAGTATTTATCCCCACAATTATCTGAAAAAATTCAAGCATGCAGTTTTGTGCAGAAGAATTTCAATTCAAACCATATAGTATCACAAGATTTCTGAACCTTATTTCATAATACACAAAAAATTATGCAGTTCAAAGGAGTTAATCTAAATACAGAGATATGAAGACAGACCACAGCATAAGAACTGTATTTTCCCCACCTTGATTCAATTGTAAGAAGAGATACCTCAAGGCTATGCAGAGAACTACAATATATTTTCCAAGAACAAAGGCTTTCCTAATAATAATAACACACATAAAAACTGATTGAAATGATTCAATCTTCATATGAAATGATACAATCCTAAAATAAAACCACCAGAAAATTTCCCTCTAGAATGAATATCAAAGTTGAAATTGGTAATTAATTAAATCCAGGAAGATAGAGAAAAATACTTTCCCTACCTACAAAAAAATGTCACCAGAATAATTCTCTCAAAGTATAATATGACAAGAAAAAATTCTCCTTGGAAGAAGATGTATTTTCCCCACTTTATTGGAAAAAAGAAGATATCACCAGCTAAATTATCTCAATGAAATCACATGATTTTGAGAGGAAAAAAACCACCAGGTAAATTCTCTCAAATATATCATATGACAAGGAGAAATTCCAATTTTCAGAAGCTGTATTTATCTACTTTTTTGCAAAAAGAAACTCTGACCAGCCAAATTATCTTGCAGACATCACATGATCCTGATTTGAAAGTCAACACTAGATAAATTCTCTCAGAAAACATGCTTCTACACCAAAGCTAATGATAACTAGCTACAGGGAATAACCCCTAAATTTTCTAAGTATGTTGTCTGGGAAATATCTATGGGAGCCTAAAAGGTATAAATAGATCTACTTTCTCCCTCATTTTCCCAAGAATCATGGAACAAGCCCCCACTATCCAGGATCACAACCATCCCTGAACTAGCAGGCTATCTAGATTAGTATTAATGTTTTAGTTGTGAGAATTTCAGTATCCTTTCCCAGTAGCTTAGTATTGTTAAGGAATAGTAGTATAACCATGATTTAGAGCTTAGTATTCTTTCTCAGAAGCTCATTATTATGAAAAGATTGCAGTGACATCAAACTAGTATTGAAAAAAAAATTACTGGAGAATTATTCTTATCATTAAAAATAAATTAGTCTTATTATTGGTATCACTTTTAAAAAAGAATTATTATAATAAAAAAATAATAACAACGAAAAAAATTATTCGTCTTATTATATTTATGTTCTCTTACTCTTAATCTATTATACTTCAAAAAATCTGAAACTTTAATTTATTTAAAAAGGACAGCTTCACAGAAAGAATAGTATTAGTCTTCATTTGAGGTTATGGTGTTATGTCAGAGTTGTTGACCAGTATTATTGATAGGTCTGATTTTGAGACTAATGATGAGTCTTCTATATGTGCTAAAGACACAAATATCATCTATTATGTGATTTTCTGTAGGCTGACTATTCAGTATTATTTCAAGGGGCAGCTAATACACCTTAGCACCCATGGACATTGGACGATTCTGAAATTCAAAAAAGACTTACCCATAATTTTCCCCCAAAGTACTTTCTTATTCCATCTCACTTAAAAAATAGTTTCTACAGCTCGTGTCTCAACAGTGGAAGTACTACTTTGAACATATATAATAAGTCAATAACCAATAAGGTGTACAAATTATGTTAGTAAAAGAGAAAAACCTTTACAAATAAAAAATCTCAAAAGCCTATACATTAAATCTGGAATAAGAAAAAACACAAATTCATAACTCATCATGACCATGAAGTTGTTCAATAAAATAATTTAATTATTATTATACAAAAATAGGAGAGACACCACATGGAGAAGAATTATCCATAGATGATAGTATACCAGTTGGTACACCCAGGACCAAGAATAAAGACAAAAAGATAGTTACAGATTATTTTCAAAAATTACTTAAGGAGCTATTTGAAATTGAAAAGGAAATTGAAAAAGGGAAAAACAACAAAGAAGATATTAATACAGAATCAGAATCATCATAGAAGATATCACATAATTTTGATAAATGCAAAGAAGAAATTATTAATGGAGAAACCATGCAAGAAAAATAAGATATATCTGCAGCAGAAAGACCTCAATTTTTTTTTTGGAAATGAAACAAGAGTTAATTTTCCTTCTTAAAAAGTAAGGAAAAAGAAAAGAATAAAGTTTCACTGCATCAAACATCCCTATGGAACAGTCTAAAACCATACCAAGAATTTTCAGACAACAAGGATCACCATAACTATTTTGAAGGTCCATGGCTTCATCAACACCATTTTCTGAACAAAGAAGAAATACTCTACTAAAAGGGCCTCATATTCATGCAAATGCTTCAAGCATGTTACAGCAGGAAGTTCCTAGGAATAATAAACCCATTGTCAAGATTGAGAAAAAGGATAATAATTTATGGTTTTATGAAAAGGAAGTAGAAATATTGATTAAAAGAGTGGAAAATATAGCAGAAATTGAAGGAAAAAGTGGAAGGGATATAGAAAAGAAAAATATCCTTTTTGGAATAAATATCAAGATATTAATTACCATATAGAAGGAATTCCTGGAAATGAAACTGGGGATTGGGAGCAATTAAAACTGGATATTAAGAGAATATGGGGAAAAGTATAACCTGAAAGAAGATAAAAGTTGTCCCCAATAACTGAATTATTTAGAAAGATCCAACAAGAAGGAAGAAATGGAAATTTGGATGTCAGGGAAACTCTATGATATAGCTTTAAAATGATAGTAAAAAGCCATAGCTCTGAGTGTGACATTAAAATAGTGATAAGATGGTTTAAAATTTCTATATTAAAAATTTTAGTGATGGTGAGTGGTACTGATAGCCCTGGGTGGAGTGCTTAAGTGTTGTTTTACAATAATAAACCCTACAATAATTAAAATCATAATTATACCTGTTTAATTCTAAGGATACCACCTATCTAAGAAGCTATGCCAAGTGAGAATACTAAGAACAGGCTGATAGATTTGCTTGTTGGTGAGGAAGAGCCTTCTTTCAACTTGAAATGAGGTAGTGGGAGATTGCTTACCTCTGCACACAGCCAAAGAGTGAAACCTTTCACTACTGTGCTTTTATTTGTGGTTATATACACTCAATACAGATCTTTATTGGTCAGAAATGTGGTTTTAGAACCACAAGGTTGAATTTTTACCCTATACAGGGTAAAAATGTTCACCAATGGCGCTTACAGGTGTCTTCTGAATCTTCTTACACATCAGAAGCTGTACAGTGTCCTGACAAAAGTACAGAAACACACGCATACAGGATGTGTGCACTTTCTGGTTTCTGATTTGTCAAAATCTGCTCCCCCTTTTTTCTAAATTTGTTATATTTCTTCTTTTTTCTCTTCCATCTATGTTTGGAAAATGATTCATATTTGTCCATCTCATCAAGATGTCAAAACAAATTGCCAGGATGAGAAGACGACTCCTCCAAAAAAACTCACATTGCATTCTAACAAGGTCTTTCCAAATATTTTTCAATGTCTTTATGAAGCTTGGATCATTTCATTTCTGACAATCACCATATAAATTGGTCCATCTTTTTAAATCAAGCTCTTTTTTTCTCAACAAGTTCTAAAATTTAAATTATTTGTTTTTGATTGCATGATGCCAGTCTATTTAGAAATTGAACTAAAGGCCCAGGTTGTAGGAATGCAAAAGGCAGGCCTCAGCTTTTGAGTCATTTCAGCCCATTCAAACCTACCTCTATCAATGGTTTACAAAACCATCCAATGATTCAACCTTTGAAGCACTTGCAAAACAGTGGCAAAGACTGGCCACTCTACCAATATGAACAAGCGTGATCATTGGGAGTTATCAAGAATAATCACTGGTCACCATCTCCTCACTGTTTCCCAAGTTACCAATATGCTTACAACTCAATTCTCAACAAGAACTTTCCAACAAGAGATACACCGACTTGGAAAGCAGTCCAGAATTTCTCCTAAAAGCCCTACCTCAGGCTGCAAGACTTACAACAACAATTAGAATTTTCTCATGAACACCAACACTGGAGGATCACTGATTGCGCTTGAGCTATTTAGACCAACAAGTCATTATATGAGCTTGGCACTTGTTATTGGGTGTGTGTTTGGAGGACAGCTAGCAAGGAATTAAACCTTGAGAACTTGGCAGTGAATCACCAAGCATTAATGATGTGGAGGCACAAAAGGCCCTCTTGTGATTCTCCAAGGCAATCAACTGCCACCAACCTGGTTGCAAACATTTACTGACTGGCTCTTTGGCTAATTGTTGAACATATGGAACGGGCACCATATGTCTTTGGATGCCAGTGACTAACCCTGATAGAAGCTGGGGCACTGATTCACACTGCTTGACTCAGCCAAGAGTGGCATGAATGCAATGGCCTTGTCACAATTCAGTGGCCACCTCACTCTACCAATATGAATCCCATTGAAAACCTTTGGAAGAAGATCAAATTGAAAGTTTCCATCTTCTACCAGCCCCAAACAATGGACAAACATCAGGCAGCTATCACTGCTGCCTGGAATTACATCCCAAGTCAGCACCTCAATCAGCTTTTCAAGACAATGCCAAAATTAATGCAAGACAAAATTGATTGACATGGTGGCCACATCCACTACTGAGGGTTTTATTCTCAAGGTAGGCTCAATTTTTTTCTCTTACTTAACAGGAACTAATTGTTCTTTTTTTTGCAAAAAAATAAAGATTTTGTATTTCACAACTGCTTGTAGCATCTTTATTCCCCCAAAAAAAAACAGTTTTATTGAAGTGAAAAAGAATTGGTTTTTTTCTGTTTTTTTATTGTTATGTGCTGTACTTTTAAAACATAAAATGGTGATATTTTTCTACTTATTTTTCCGGGGCCATTGGGTGCCTTCAATTATTTGTGCATGTGAGTAAGGCAAAAAAAAGACCATTCCTGTACAATACAGCTGAAATGTATTTTACAGGCATGGTCATATGTAATACAGTGTTTCCCTACATTTTTCAGGGCACTGTACATAACATTACTGTATGACTCTTATTTGTAGGTTTATGAGAAACTAAATAATCAACAGCTTTTTATTTGACTTTATGGACAGCTGTCCCACAGTGAGATCCCGTACTGGCTAGTGTGGAATTCTAATATTAAAGCCCAAATATCTTTGTAAGTTTTGAAGATATAGAGCTCAAAAGTGGCACATGTTTTAGCGCTTCATAATCTATAACCAATGGTTACTCATTTGGTATACCTAGCAATAAATATGGCAAAGTTATACCAATTTAAAATTCCATTATCAATTTGTGGATTTGTTATGAATCCTGTATTGATCTTGTTTTATCCATAAATTTTGTTCTAGATGAGCTATGAGGAGATAGTTTGCACCATCAGAAAGGACCAATTTTAATATTTCTAAAGAGACACCACTTTTGGTATATCACACTAAAAGTGTAGAAGTTAGAAGAGAGGTGAATGTTAAGTTCAGCCTTATTTGGCTTATTTTTAGCCATAACTTCTGTAGTTCTGATGCTAGCTCAATTTGGATAGTACCAATAGATAGCCTTGATTAAAAGATTCACTTTGAACACCAATTTAATAGGGCTCTACCCCTTCCTCTGGATTTTAGATGAGGGGTGAAAATTAAGGTTTATGCTCAGTTCTCTCCTTGAGCTGGAACAACTCTGCCATTCCTTATTCTATGGTTTTGGGAGACGTATATTTGGGAAGAGGTTACTTTCCTCTTTCTTTTGATTCCCTTATGAGCGAATTTCGCTCAGGTCACTCCTTAGTGGAATTATTCTCTATGATTGGTTGATGGTATTTTGGCTGTCATGCTCCTTCCCTGGTTTTGAGTCACAGGCTGATGTATCCTACCTCTAAAAAAGGCTCATCATTTATGAGACTATCCTCCCCTCTGTGAAGGACTTGGTCTATGGTAGTATATGTGACCTTGTCCCAACAAGTTTCTTGTGGACATAATCTCCCTATCTGGTGGCTTCTGTTTCAATCCATCCAAATTCTTGGTCATTAGTTTAATTCTTGTTAAGGGGACTGGTCAAATTTACTTTGTATCATGGTCCTCAAATTCCACTAAATATTGCTCAATGGGGTTGGGTACACTGTATGAATCATCTCCACAGCCATTACTCACACTATTAGAGCTAGATTAAGCACCTTCTTGGTCTTCTCTTGTCTCTTCCTCTCTTGGGAATATCTCTTCCCTGTCTTGGGGTCAATTTCATGCATAGTGATTAAATTATCCACAGTTTTGACATCCTTTTTTCATTTTAACCTCTGAATAATGAGGTTTTTTGTTTTCTGGCATTGTATTTGCCCTGTTATCACCAGTACTATGGGTATTGTATCTACCAATAGATGTTCTAATACTTACTTCTTGCAAGGTATTTGATATGTCATCCAAGGTGGATTCTTTGAGGCATCTGCATTTCACTGCATGCTTTAAGTATCCTGGTAGTTTGGTCAAAATTTTGTGATTTCCCATTTGCATTGTTATGTGAAGGTAAATGGCTATTAGCCTTTTTGACTGTCTCAGAACCAAATGATATGGATTGTTGTCCACTGTGTACCTATCATTTTCAAATGAAAAAGTTTTCTGCCATATCCATGTATAATTACTGTAATTTTTGATTATTTGGCTCTTCCCCATGGAAAATTTCTTCTGCCATGTATTTCTTTCATTTAAGTGTACCATATGCTAGCCTGGTTTCTGAATGTTGTATTAAGTCTAGCTGCTATCCAGTAGTCTGGTATACTTGGTACATCAATGAAAAGTAAATAAATATAATTAATGAGCTCCATGTGATCATAGTCTCCTAAATCAGAGAATTTTGGCCAGCTTGTGGCTTCTGGGAGTTGTTTCCAGGCTTCCTTCTCTGAGTAGGTTATATTTCTCAATATTGGTATTGTGATGGGGATCTTTTCTTACTATACATTGGTGCATCTGGTTTGATGTCCTCCTGGAGGCATGTATTGGTTCCAAAAACAAGGCCCTGTCTTTGTGGCTTTATGTTTTGGCAGAAATTGAAAAAGCTGTCCATGTCTTGATCCAGGTATTCCCTGTCCCTCTTGCAGGGAGATTGCTCCTCTAAGAGTTGATTTAGTCATTTTTTAGTCTCTTATGAGACTTTAATAAATTTAGTCTAGTCCTGTTGAATATTATGAATACATTTGGTTTGTAAGTTTATTATCTCTTATAACCTTGAATTGCTTTCATGGAGTATTTCAAACTCTTTTTGAGTTTTCTCTTCAAATTGGGCCATTTGCATCCATAGTCCACTACTTCTTATGGTTCTCTCAGGGTTGACAACATTGTGTTCACTCTGAGTGGAGATATAATTCCTTATTTTAGGGCTTCTAGCTTCATCAGATGTGTTTAAAACTATTTGTTGTTTTTTTGTACTTACTTCACCAGGTCCAACAATTGCTGGATCATAGGGTTTTACTCTTTCTTCCTCTGGTTGAAAGAAATATTTTCCTTTTCCTATGATTCTATCCCTCTCCTAGATACTACCTGGGATTGGGAAGAATGGTGAATCTTGGTCACTGATCTTCTGGTGCCTGAGTAGGGTGAAGCCACTTGGGAGTTTGGTTGGTTTACCACCACGTGCAAGCCTGAAGGAGTCAGAGTATGCTCTCTCTTGTTCCATTTCTTCTCTATAGCTCAGATAGTAGCTAAACTGTCTATAATCTTGGATTCCCTTTCTTCAAGAATTCTGAACTTCCTGTTGAAATTTCACCCTTTGGTGATTCTCATGAGTTCTTTGAAGAATATCTCTTTGAGAGAAATCTTCTGAATAATTTCTACAAGTTCTTTCCAGTGGAACTCTAGGTTCAATTACATATCTTCCATTCTCCATTGAAGAAGTTCTTTGAATATTTGATGGTTCAGAATAAGCTGTTCTGATTCTATGCAGGCCTCTCCTGGAGGGTTTCTTTTGGAAAACATCTTTACAGGTGGAGGAAGGTTCATTTTGCAATGTCCTATGAGTTTGATCAACTTCAAATTTTCTCCCTCTAAGGTCTCTATTCCTCCTGATGGCTGATTCTCTTTGTAGGGAACAATCTCTTGCAAATCAAAAATCTTTGGAATGAGGTGGTTTCATCTCTGATTTGTAGAATCAGAGTTTTATATCGCTTATTTCAATCTCTTTTCTGCTAAGAATATATCATTAAGTTATTACAAGTTACTATTAAAATTATCAATAATAGTGATAATCAATTTTCTATATAAATTTGGGTGAAAGACTGAATGATAGGATTCTTTCTTTAACAAAAATACACACAATATATACTTTTTATATACTAAAAATAACAGTAAAATAAATATGACTTTATTTCTTTTTGGATAAGTATTATAATTGAGCTTATCAATAATAATAATAGTAACCTTTCCCCACCAATTTGGTTGAAAAACTGAATTAAACAAGTTTTTCTCAAAGAAAAAAATCCAAACAATATATACCCTGTATATATTACAAAAATTGAAGTAAAATAGATATCACTATATTTCTTTTGAATAAGTATTATTATTAAAATTATCAATAATGATGATTACTAACAGTTTTTCACACCAATTTAGGTGAGAACATGATTTTGAGATTTTTCTCAGAGAAATATCCAAACAATATATACTTTGTATAAATTGCTAAAATAATTTTAGCAAAAGAAATATGATTTTATTTCTTTTTCAATAAGTATTATTATTTAAATTATCAATAAAACTTATAATAGTCAATTTTTCACACCAATTTTGGTGAAAAAGATTAATTATAAAGGTCTTTATCCAAGAAAAAGTCTAACAATATATACCTTTTATATATTATCATGGAAAAAAGATACACATGTTTGTATATATTTTCAAATGAGGTATTTTTATTGAAACCATCAATAATAATGATAATAATCACTTTTCATGCCAATTTGGTTGAAGAAATGAATTGTAAGAGTTTTTGTTGAATTTTTTTTTCAAAAATACATACTATGTATATGTTATTATGAAAAATTTGAAAATTTATGATTATGTATTTTCTACAAGATTAAATTATTATTGAAGCTAACAATAATAATTATTATATTCAATTTTAACTCCAATTTGGGTGAAAAATGAATTATAAGGGTATTTTTGAAAGAAAAATTCAAACAATATTGTGAGCCTTGAGGTATATTTTACATACCCAAATAGGCCACAATTATCTTAAAATAAATTCTGAACTATGCATAACCCATAAGTCATGCATATATTCAAAATTCATCTTTTTTGATTTCAGAAAACATGAAGGGGAGTGATATTTCCACGCCTCAACCTAAAATTTACGCCTACGCCTATGCATAAAATTGTGGATTCAGATATGCCTTCACGCCTTTCATGGATGTAGTTTGCTAAATCCATGCATCCAAGTGATTACTAAATCCACGCACCAATTTTTTTTAATCCAAAAGAACTATAATTTCACAGTTACTCACTTTCAATTTTGATGTTCATATGAGTCTCTAAGAAAAGTTTTGATAGCTCAGCATATGTCAAAGTACTTGCTAAAGTTGTTCTTACATGAAAAAAATAACCACCATAAGGACAGGAAAATAAAATCCAATCAGTTATTTGAATGATTAGAAATGTACAAACCTTGCCAAAGTACGCTTCCTCTGTTGTACCTGTAATTCATAAATATAAAATGAGTGGTTCTAAATTTTTCATTAAATAAAAACTCTTATGAATTAACATACCCTTTGCATGTTTATCTCCACTGTATCAGGTGATATAAAATGGTATGTCATTACATTTTTCATTTGTCCAATACGATTTAGACGAGAAATAGCTTGATCTTCAGCAGCTGGATTCCAATGAGGCTCCTAGACATATATTAGATATATAGATTATATTAAAATATTGCCTCATGGTCATATAATGATAATTCATACCATTATAAATACCACGTCTGCACAAGCTATATTCAGGCCAACCCCTGCAGCCCCTATTGAAGCCACAAGTACTTATACATTGCTGTTTTCCTTGAATTTCTTAAGTTCTGCTTCCTGTGTAGCTTGGCCTATTGTTCCATCAACATGTGTAAAAATGATCGTATTGTTTTCTAAGACCATTCCAATCCTACCAGTTTATCACAAATAATTGTCAATCAAAAGCTTCATAATTATCAAAGGAGAGGTAAAAAGCAGAAGTTTAATAGACAAAATAAGGGAAATAACCAAACTTACAAATCAAGAAATGCTGTAAACTGTGAAAAAATCACTGATTTTGGGGTTGAATTTTTAATGTTTTGGTGTGATAAAAGAATTTTCAGGAGCCTCTGAATTTTAGTGCTTTGTAGACATGTTTTGACATCAAAATTTTCTGTTATGGTAATATTAAAAAACTCCCTTCTATCTGTGTCCCATATGGTGAGATCATACCTTCAATGTCATATATACTTTCACTAAGCAAGTGATGATTGCAACAAAGGTGAAGCTTGTTTATATACTTGAAGAGAATTTCTGGGCCTTGATTAGATTATGATATGAACTCTTTTTAAATATCATCATATCTATCTAAACTCCATTCTGAGAGAGGTTCATGGATATAATCATGATTAATTTCAGGTAGATCATTTAAAATGTGGTCCTTGTTTCTTTGTAGACAAAGATGACTCAGGCATAACTGAAGGGGGCTATAATTTCCTTTTTTGAGCTCTTCCAATATAGTTGGTACCCAATTCTGTTGTTTTTCACTTTGAGGTGCTGTAATGAAGGTGATTAGGCTCATTAAGTCATTTATACTGTTTTTAATAGGGGTTCCTGTCAGGCAAATGCATCCGGATGTTTGTATTGCCCCAATTGCTTTGAATAAAGCTGACTGCTGACTTCTTATCTGACTAGGTATGTCAATTTAATTTATATATATTTCATCAGAATTCCACAATTTATAAATAATACGTTGAAAAACTCACTGGGCCTCATCTAAGACAACTTGGTACCATTCACTATGGTAAATCCAAGAGTTTTCTATATTATTAGGCTTACCAAACTCATGAGCTGACAAATGACAGCTGGATGTTCCAATATCAGCTTCAGACAATTTTTTTCAGTCCAATCTCCTTTCTTTTCTTCCCATGATAGGTGACAATCTTTAGTTGGGATATGTCTGTATGTAATTTTAATTCATCTTCCCAATTCTTTATCAAACAAGGTAAGCATATTATGAGTGTGGAGTGTTTTTGTTTTTTTATTAATAAAGTGAATGGATGGTGGAATATCTCTTTTGGAATCTTCAAGAGTCATAAATATGAGTGATATGCACTGAATTGATTTGCCTAGTCCCATGTCATCTGCAAGCAGACAGCCAAAGGGAGTATGGCTGAAGGAGTCTTTGAGGTTATTTACTTGCTTCTTTGTGATGCTATGTATCAAATTTATTCTTGTAGATGAGGATGATGGTTTATTTAACCACAGAGAATTTGACGATTTTCCATTTGGGGCTTCTCTATCTAGGAGAAATGCTAATCCTTGCTTTTGATGAGGCTTGAGTGATGATTTTAGAAATGGTATTAGGGATTCTATTTGTGGAAGGTCATTTCCACTTAGCATCTTCAGGAGCTGTGAGTGCAGCTCAGGTGACAAAAATATGTTCTGAGAAGAGATAACAGGCTGGGCCTCCAGGTGTGAGATAAGTGAACACCCACAATGTTCAGAGCTGTTGTATGTGGCTGGTTGGTGAATTAATATTGAATTATGCCCAATGAGGTCAAATATATCAATGCTTACTGAGGAAAATGAAAAAATAAACATTACTATTGGAATAGTGATGTTTATCTTGTTGTAAAGGTTAAACTTGAGAAAGCTTTCAATGAATACTTTCTGGTTGGGGGTTTTCTCTAGATTGGTGTGCCACATGCCAGAAGGACCACAGGATATAAAGAAATTGGGGTCACCCAATACTGGTACAAGTGCAGAGGTGACATCCAGAGGAAGGCTACTCCCAGCTTCTCTTTGATGTCATGTATACAAGAATAAATTTTGACTTGTATGACATAAGAAAATCCAATCATCTGGTGGAAAAGGTTTCTGAATGGAATTAGTGAGGCATACATGGGTTTTCAATATACCAAGGAAATATTGCTTGGAAAAATCCATATTTCAAAAAAAGATTCAGTTTGATCTTGACAGGAATCAATGGTAAATGCAATGAACTAGAGAGCAAGAATATATACTAAAGTAATTTTGATACTAATCATGCCGGCTTGTGGTTTGCAGTTACTATTTGTATTATAAATAGAAACACATGAGGTTCAATAAAAGATTGTTTGAAAAAACAGCTCAATTTAGAGAGGCAAGGAAATTTATTCTTGGATATGTCAATATAATTGTATCAAGCTCTGAATGAGAAGAATCTTTCTATTTGAAGTCCTGAATTTGAACAGAATACATGAAGGAAATTCCTAAGGATACTTAAGGACATATATTTCAAGAAAGTGACCAAAGGAAAATTTTTACTCAAGTTTGCATCAGCCATCCCATTTCATGCATAAGTATCCTAGTCTAAGGTTGAAACTCTACATCAAAAGAAATGCAAAATCACAAGAGATTTATATGTTTGAAAGCTTCATTTTTTTCTGTTAATGTCTTTTCTTTTTGTTTTGTATCCTTTCTTGATGCCCATATGTCTTCTCTTCTTGTGTTATTGGATCCATACATATAAGGCTTTTAGCTCTTGAATATAGCATGGAGTTGATTTGGAAAGAACAGCCAAAGTGAGTTATGGTGGGAAGTTCATCAAAAATAGGAGGTGGCTGAGTGGTCTGGTGAAAAGTGGTTGAAGTTCTCCAGAGAAGCTCAATAATACCTTGTTTGCGAGAAAAATCCAAAAGTGTGGAGTATTCAGGAAATGAGAGGCCATAGCCACAGGAGCGGATGGGAGATGGAATTGGTTTTATGGCTGATTTGTCAAAGAATGTGAATAAACCATAAGTCCCAGTATTCATGTCCTTCTCATATCTATGAACACAATTGTGAAAACCATTTGTTGTTATGATTACATTTAAGAAAGACCGTAATTTTTGGTGGAACATTGGATTCCATTCACCTTCATGCCATTCAGGTAGCTGACTTCTTGCATGATGTCATTATTCTCATGGGCAGCAGACATAGAAAGAATCTTGATGCGGGAGGAAACAAAATTTTCAAACTGAGAAAGGGTCATCCATTCTCCATTATCTGTGTCTAATACTTCTGGATTAATTGTGGTCTTCCTTGCATAAACACCTAGTAAAAGGAGAATAAAATTAATAAAAAAACTTTAATATAATTTTCTAAAGACTCACCTAAGGATTTACCACTATCACTTCCACAGCAAAATCCAACTCCTTTCATATGACCATCAATAAGATCACTATTGGATTTAATATGAGGATGATTTTGGGCTAATTTGTAAAGTGATATTATTAATTGATTTAATGAAGTAAAAGTTGGAGAAGGATTGTGAAATGGATGCAAGTGATAAATGAAGAGGGGCTTGTTATTGTTCAAATTGAAAACTATTGAAGGATTTGGTGTTTCATTTATGGAAGGTAATAAAAGTTTATTTATTCTATTTGGCTTGGGCTTAAATGGAACTGTACTGAATTCACCTCTGCTTCTTGATGCATGGTCCAAAATTTGGCTGAGTAATTTTTGTGCAATTTGAAATCTTCTATGTGAATGATTAGAATTATTTTTTAAAGATGAGTAATTTTTGGATAAGGGGGAATCATTCACAGCTGGTGAAATAGTCCTTCCCATGGAATGATCCTCAGAATTCAAAAAAAACTCATCCTTTTGGTTTGTGTTGTATAAGCTTGATTTATGAAGAGTTGATGGATGCATTGAGTCACTCATTGATGAGGAAAAATCATTTACAACTGGTGAAATAGTCCTTCCTATGAAATGTTTTTCTTAATCATTAAGTGACTCCATACATTTTGGGAGTTCAATGAGTTGAGATGGTGAAAGTTGACTCATAATGGGTGAAATGGCAAGAAGCAACATGTGAGGCTTTCCCCTAGAATGATTTTTATTAAAAAAAAACGGAATGAAATTGAAATTATGGTTGCCCCAGCAATCTAATTAAATTAAAAAAAAATTAAATGAATAAATTTTTTTTTTAAAAAGAATCATTTTTGTTAATGAAAAAAAAAACAAAAAAATTAATTTTTAGTAAAAAAGAAAACAAATAAGATTCTTTTAAAAAAATATAATTGTTGCAAATTAAAAAAAAAACTCAAATTTAACCAAAAAAAACAAAAGTTAATTTTTTGAAAAATATAAATTTCACTGGGGATTTTCTATTTAAATCAAAAAAAGAATAAAAAATAAAATGTAAATTTTTTTTCTTTTTTAAAAAAAAGCGTTGCAGCAATTATATTATTGAAAAAAAAAATAAAAAATAAAAAATTAAAAACAAAAGAAAAAAATGTTTTTTTTTTTCAAAAATTAATTAGATATCTAATTAAATTAAAAAAAAAGTAAAAAATAAAAATATTTTTTTTTTAAAAAAAAACATTGTTGCAATTAGATTATTGAAAAAAAAAATCAATAAAAATATTTTTTTTAAAAAATAAATAAGATCGCTGGGGCTGTAAGAGCCCCAGCAAGCTAGTTCAATTAAAAAAAAATAAAAGTAAAAAATAATTAGATCACTGGGGCTGTAAGAGCCCCAGCAAGCTAGTTAAATTAAAGAAAAAATAAATAAGAAAAATGAAAAATAAAAATTGAAAAATATTTTTTTTTTAAAAATAATTAGCTCGCTAGTTAGATTGAAAAAATAAAAAATAATTAGATCACTGGGAATGAAAAAAAAATTCAATTGATTAAATCAAATAAAAAGTAAAAAATTAAAAAAAAAGGTCTAGTGATCAAAGAAAATGAAAGATAAATAAATAAAAATAAATATCAATAATCATAAAAATTAAAAATAAAAAAGAGGTTGCTGGGGGTCTGACAGCCCTAGTGATCCATTCAAATAAAAAAAATAAATGAAAATGAAAACCCCCCAAAAAAAATGATGAAAATTAATTAAATGAAATTGAAACAGAAGTAGGAAAATGATGAAATTAAGATGAAAGAAAATAAATAAAAAAACAACTTACTTCAGTATGTGTTGATTACAAGCTTTTGGTTGAGAGGACTATTTTGTATCAAAGGAAGATATATTATTGATTTGGAAAAAATTAGGTTTGTGTGATGATATTAATAATGAAAAAACATCAGGTTGGAAAGGGATTTTGATCTCATAGGATCAACTGATATCAATGTGATGTGAATGACATAAGGGTTAGAGCATCTGCCTCTCAAACTGGCTGAGAGGTGGCATGTTTGATACTGGGCACTGGCCAGAGTCACCCAGGGGCACTTGGGTTGTGAATCTGGGTGGTTGGTGACAATAGCTTTGGCAAACCAAATCCAACTAATTATTCCTTGGTGGAACAGGTAGGCTCTGTGGGTTCAAGCCCCTCAGAAAGTTCCTGGCATCACTTCTCTCATATTTTCCTCTTTTTGTGATAAATTCCCATAAGCACAATTATTCTCTATTGTGATATTTGTGGCATCAAGTTGTTTGCCATGACTTTTTTGCACTCAGGATAATCTTATAAGAAGCTTCGCACAAAGCTGTTTGCAGTCATGACTCTGCACAGTAAACATATTGTGCACTCAATAGTTATGAATTACAGGTAACAGGTAATAATAAGTAATATGACACACACACTCTTTTACAACTTTTGAATTTCTTTGTCAATACCAACCTTTGTAGGTAAGTTCATGATTAAATTAGACTCCAAAGGGTGTTTTTTTTTCCATGCTTCACTAAAATCCAATGCTAAATATTCTGCAAGGCGGTATTTTCTTGGGCAAATTGGCAAAGATGAATGCTTTGAGAAAAAGCTTTCATGAAGGATTTCACATATATACTTGTTTGTGCGCTTCCAAATATTTCCATCTGGAAAGGATTCTTTTCTCTTGAGAATTGATGTAATTTCCAGAGGCTGAAGGGTCCCTTTTGCTGAACTGATGTGGTAATCAACTGAGAACACCAGAAGTCCACATACACCCCTTGTAAGGAATGCTGCAATCAGATTGTAGCATGGCCTTCCAGCCTTCATCTGATCTTGAATGGTAACCAACACTTGCAAAGGATCCACTCCTCTCTTGACCAATCGCTTTCCAATTTTCTGAGTAGTTTTGGAATCAACCTTAGAATGCACCCACACCCAATTAAATGCAATCATTGGCTGGAGGATATTATCAAACAAGCCAGTTGAAGTTGGTGTTAAAATTCCCTTTAATGTGATACTAGTACCTTCTTGACTTTCATTGCTTTGTGGAGCAAGTTGAACCTTGTTGACACTCAAACATGAGCCCAAATATTGCATAGCACTAATTTCCACAGACAAAGAATCACTGGAAGCTGAATCAGAAATATTGAATGTAACCGGAGGGTTCTGATCATCCATATAAAGTGCAATGGCTTCAAAAAAAATGCTGGCAACTCGCTGCATTTGATGTTGACTTGGTTGAACAAGATTGTGCACCAATAGATACAGTGCATGGAGCCTCTTGGGTAAACCCCCCAGTATGGACATGTCACTTTGAAATAATGACATATTCCAAATTGTCTCATAGATTAACGGCTCCTCAGATATTGGTGAAAACAGATCCAAGCCTATGAAAAAGATGAGATTAGTGAGATAACCCATATAGATATTTCTGAAAGCCTGTTTACCAGCTGCATGGAGCTCTTCAAGCCACTCTTTCATTCTAATGTCCCTACAACTCTTGTAGCAAATCCCACATTGGAGCTTGGTCGGAAATTCATCCTTTGGAACAAGTGATTTGCGCTTCAGGAAGGTCATTTGAATGAGCAAATTAAATTTAATCCAATCTTACCTTTTGAATACATGATATGACATTAGAATGTAATCAAATTTGTTTTCATTTTCCAATATAATCTTCATGCATGAAGGACTTGGAGTTAGAGTTAGTGAACAAGCAGCTGAATCCATTGATGGGTCGGAATTTGTTTGGGTCAATACAATTTCATCCTCAGCCACTGTTCTTTGAGTTTCTGTACCAATATTTTCATTTGGAACAGTAGTTGCTTCCTGAGTGTTCAAATTTGGACTTGGAAAAATGTTTTCATGATGATTGGTTACACCTCCAATCTCAAGAATTTCATCAGGGTGATCATTTGTGGTGTTTATTGGATGTCCATTATTACTTTAATTAGAAGAAGGACAAAGAGCCCCTGATTCCCCCTCATTAACTTCAGGGGCCAATTGGAAAGTTCAGCGAATTTTCTTTTTTGCTTGATTCTTTGAAGGTTTGAGCTTCCTTTTTGAAGAAATTTTTGTCATTGTACCAATTTTAACATGTGATTTGGGAGGTAGTGTATTGCCTGATTTGACCCCTAAAATTATAATTCCAAGATATTAGGGTGGAATTTGAAATATATGAGATAACAATTTTTTATACATACAATCAATATCAGCAACCAGCAGTTCTCTAGCCTCCTGGAGCTTCTCTCATACATATTGAGGAATACATGCATATTTGGAAATTCCTTCTAATCTTGGGGCTATTTGTGATGAGTTGTTCAAGAACTGTTCCTTTTTAATCACTTCTATTTCAGCCCCAAAAAGCACCTCAGTAGATATTTGGGTGGAAGAAGCCCAATGAGAATGGGGTGCCTCTATGTTGCTTTTGTGCATTATTTCTGATTAATTGAGATACTGATAAGACTGATTTGTTCAGAAGTAAATTTCATTCAAAAAACATACCTTCTGGCAATTCTGGAGGTGGATTTGGGATGGCTGTACTAATGGCAATGATACTTTCACTTAATGAGCACTCCATATCAGAAGATTTGGGAGAATTGAATTGCTTTTGAGGACCCATATCAGAGGTGTTAGTAGTATTGGCATCCATAGAGACAAAAACGACTAATTGTAGATAAAGATTGTATATGTGCTTGGAAGGGAAGTATTTTTATGAAGCTATAAGAAAGGGTTGTAGTTCTAGGCTACAAATTAAAATGAGAATCCCTTGTATAAACTCAATGAGGAGACAAAGAGGGCCAGAATGTAGTTATTGAATTTTTGGTCTAGAAGCTTCTAATTCATATGAGAATACAGAATGCAAAATAGTACCACACATAACAAGACCTAAGGGGAGCTTTGTATTTGTTCCCCTCACAGACTGAAACCTAATGAGAGCTGTGATTAGACTGAAATTGTACACCTGTCACCAAATTCATCTTCCTGTTTGGAGTTCCCACATTGATAAAGGATCCATTGGAGAAATATATACAGCTATTTGAATAATTTAAAAATGTTCCAAGTGTATTTTGATGTGTTCAGAAATCTATCTTTGATTGTTCCTGGAAAGACCCAAACAAAAGCTCCCTTGGAATAGACCTTTATCCCACAATCCATTCTAGTATGATTCTATTTTGATATCCAGATGTTGGTTAATTCAGTTGAAAAGACCAAATAACTCTTAATTCAAATCATGAATAATCACAATTTTCTCAAATATTCTATTGCAAAATCATTCTCACTCTAACCACAAGCTGCCAATATCAGTGCAAAAGAATTGGAAAGGTGTTCCTCTTTTACAAAATATATAAATTCCATCATTATTACAAGACTGTTAAGCTATTCATATCAATCTATATTCCACCAAAAATCATTTTTATACTTCTATTTCTTAAACACATCAATTGTTTCAAATAGTTTTGTCATCTACCCCCTTATGTCCCCTATCTTTCACTTTGAGCCTGATTACTCCCAATTTGATACTCATCCAGTCCATTATAATGAATCAGAGTGCTCATATCCTTCTCAAAATACTATATTAACACCCGGGAAAACCTTGAAGCCCCACAACCTTCCACCACCTGAATGCTTGACCTCTAGAATGGAATCATTACAACCCATTGAAGCTCTGAATCTTCATGAATCTGGGACAACTCAGTTCAAAGGTGATATTGAAGAAATAAAATCATCTATACAAGCCACTACTCATTGCACACCTGCTTTTTTGGTCCCTAATGAACAATTCCCTCTCATTAACGACCCAGATAAATATGATTACTCCACTGGATGTAAGCTTACATATATTCTCATTCATCCACTACACTTTTACTGATTTGAATAACGATATAGTGAAATTAGAACCACCTCCACTTTCAAGGTTCAATGATGTAGATATCCTCATCCAGTTTGCACAAAAGTGGGCTAAAAGTCATGGCTATGCATTAACAAAGAAAAATTCTCACCAAGGGAAGAACATTTACTTGGCATGTGACCGATATGGTGAATATATAAACCTTAAAGGACCTACCCAGAGGCAGTCAAAAACAAAAAAATGTGGATGCAAGTTTAGGCTCAGAGGCTCTATTCCTGCTCTGAGTAAGTCATCAAATATACTGTATGTATTTACTATGTTCTTACCATTAAGGTGATATCAATTCTGAGGAAGTTCACACAATTCACCTCACCAGATCTGGCTATTGGGTTTTAGTCCCACTAGAAATTCTGCAAAATCATCCACCCTCTACAACCCCATAAGTACATCCCATTCATTGTTGGCTTAATGAAAAAGAACTTGTGCAAGTTGAAGGATTGATGAAGGCAAATGTCCGTCCTAATCAGATTTTAAGCCAGCTTTATTCCCAAGGAAATACCTGTACCACTAGCAGAACTCTGTATAACTACAAAGGACATCTATCAATCAATGAAAGGAATGGTCAATCTCAACTGGAATATCTAATACGTCTTCTGAAAGAGAGCAATTGGATTCATAGTAAGAAAATTAATATAAATGGAAAGATTACCAACCTATTCTTTGCACACCCAGCCTCCATTGAATTGGGTCATATAAACCACCACGTGATATTGATTGATTCCACTTACTGGACATGCAAGTAGAATTCACCACTTTTCCACATGGTTGGCCAAACTGCAACTGGACACACCTTCTCATTAGCCTTTTGCTACATGGAACAGGAAAATGACGATGGATACATATGGGCCCTTCAAGAACTCAAAATGTTATTTCAGCCACCCAGAATTCCCAAGGTTATTATCACGGATTGTGAGTCAGATCTGAAGATGGCCATTGAATTGGTCTTTCCTAGCTCAATCCATAATTATTGCACATGGCACATCAGCAAAAACCTTATCCAAAATTGTCGCAAATATTTTCAGGAGGATGATTGGACGGATTATCAGACATCCTGGGACCTACTGGTCAGTTCCAAGTCAACTGAGGAATATGAGAACAATATTTAAAAACCCAAAGAGAAGTCAAAAGATTACTCAGGAGCATGGGCATATATCTCAAACAGCCTACTCCCATTCAAGAAAAAGTTTGTCACTGCTTGGGCAAGCCAGCATCCTCACCTAGGAAATCAAGCCAGCTCCCGTGTTGAATCTGCACACTCCTACATAAAAGAATTTATTAATAATTCTAATGGAGAGCTTTCTACAGTATTCCAAAATTTCAAAACAGCAATTGATATTCAATTAAAACATATCCACCATACTATGGGAAAAGAAAGAGTTCGAAAATTGACTGATGTTTCCCCACCTTTCAAATAGCTACTTGGCACTATATCAATCAAAGCAATAAAAATTATTGAAGACCAATTTAAAAAGCTCAAACACCAACAAAATCTTCAGCCATTCTCCAAAACACTAACTAATGGCATGGGGATTCCTTGCTCACATGAAATTGAGAAACTTCCTAATACTAAAGGCTACATTGGAAGTGAAGATTTTCATCCACAATGGAATCTACTTTATAATCCTCTTGAAGTAGGTGGAATCTTATTTCTGATATGTGTGATTGTAGTCATGCTAAAATCATGTTTAACAGGATCATGATTCTAATTCACAATGGAGCTTGAAACAACAAATGGAAAAGATTGAAAAGGAAGCTGATGAACACAAAATACCATTACAAAAAAAACTGATCAAGAAAATTCAGAAGCTACTTAGCTTTCAATACACAACCATTAAGCTTTGTCACCCCAAAAAGGCTTTAATTTCACGTGGTAGGCCATCACTAAAAAGGAAAAGGGTAAAGTCTACCAAAAGGCTTCCATCCAAGTTTGAAATCAAGCAGGATATCCTGAATTGTCACAAAAGATTTCTTAAAAAGATGCACAGAGCTACTATTGGTCCCAAAGCTCAATTTATGAGGGGGGGGGGAAGGTTCCATTTGATGCAAAAAGAGGCAAGCCAAGATGATGAAAATACCACAAAAAGAAAAATAAAATTATTAAATGATATAGGAATATTGGAAATAAACTTGAGACCCCAAAATAACTCAAATTTTTTGGAAGAACCAGTGAGTGGATACAATTTGATATGCAAATGAATAACTGAAAAATAACCTCCTTTTCAAATACTCTCTATATTGATCAGATACAGCCACCTTTCATGCACAAGTTCATTGAGAAAATTTTTAATCCTCCTGCAGATGGGAATTGTGGATTCCATGCAGTGGCAAAAGGATTGTCACTTTAAAGCCCACAAAAGGAAAAGAGCTGGAGAGAAGTGAGACAAGATTTGATAGAATAAATGAATAGGAATTGCAATTATTACAACCAAATATTGGGAGGAGCAGTGGAAATGGATAAGATAATAGATAATCTGATGGCTACAGCTACTACAAGAATGGATAACTGGTTAAGTAAATGGGATCATGGACCAATATTGACAAATACATATAAGTGTCCATTTGTATTTTTCCATCCAGATTGGCAGAACTTCCCACCACAGACATTCCTTCCAACCCTATGCAGTCCATGTGGAGTTTCAATTATGCATCCAATATCCCTAGGTCACATAAATGGTAATCATTGGATACTCATCATTTTAAATGAACATGAGATAGGCAAATTACCTCTTCCCAAATTGCCACTGCAGTGGCCCGGGGCACATTCACATCAAGCAGCTTCAAATTGGAGAAGAGTATGTTCCTCATCAATAAAATTATTCCGCAAATGTAGACAGATCACTTTTATATAGCATTTTTTCATTTTAGATTTTTTTGTCAAATTTCTGAGATAAAAATCTTATCAACATCCTATGTGGCATGGATTTAGTAATAACTTGGATGCGTGGATTTAGCAAACTACATCCATTAAAGGCGTGAAGGCGTATCTGAATCCACAATTTTATGCGTAGGCATAGGCATAAATTTTAGGTTGAGGCATGGAAATATCACTCCCCAAGATGAATAACTTTTTCTTGAGTAAGTAGATCCATGGATTTAAGGCCAGATTTGGATTCTACACAAAACTTCACCCAGGGTAGCTCCATAGAGTGAATAAGCTCGAATCAACTATTTGAGGTGGTAATATGGAAAATACTTCAATACCACATAAGAGATCTGTGAAAATTTATGTTTTTCTCAATTTCATGCCAAAATAATGGGAATGTGGAAATCCCATGTTACACATACACTAAGAGTAGTGTTGTGCATGTTTGTGGCACTTAATATTATGTTATTCTTACATGAACCTTTGGTACACCCATAGTGGATATCTCACTTTAAGCCTGAATTTCTATTTTGACGTACAAAATAGTCAAGGGGGACAAAAGACATTGAAGAGAGCCAGGGTACCCAACTTCTGAGGCCTCTGAGGCATGGAAATCTCCAAAGCTTGGATCCATGGCTGATATTGACCCAATTAGTAAACTAAAAACTTTTGGGAACTTGGTTACCAAGTCAAAACTTCATTATATCATAAGAAAATAGCAAATAAGCTGCTATTTTGACATGCCAAGGAGGTAAAGAGCAGCTTAGACTCCTGTAGCTATGTAAATTCTTAATGGGTTTCCATGGATAAACCCCAAAAGAGTAATCAAAACCCTTTCTTGACTAGTATCCATTGATTTACCTCATAGCAACCAGCCATATACTGCTATTTGCAATTCTACGTAGAAATGAGGTAAAAACTTCAAAAATTCATTCAAAATACAATTCTTAATGAATCTTTCTGAAGGTTTTAGGACAAATTGAGAACTTTATAATTCATATAAAAACCAAAAACAATTATGCCTTTATCAGTAAAATCAATAGTTTTATTTACAGTCCATTTTTGATGATTCCACGTGAAATACTGAATCATTAAAAATTCACAGAAAATACATTCTGTGATGAAATTTCCAATAAAAGTGATAAATTTGAGAAATAAATTATTATTTTGGAATACAAGAAGATTTAAATTATCTACTCCTTTTATTCTTAACCATAAATGGGTTGGTAGTCACATAAAGGCACCAATTAAGTAATTATGATAATCTTACATGACAACAGATGATGCAATCAATAATCCAAAAAGGTTTATTGTTTTATAGCTCACTGGGTTTTTAGCTTGATCCATGGCATGCCTCTGTGAGCTGTTTTAGACTTAAAAGAGGCCTCCTCTTGCTGTTTTTTCCAAATCATCACATTATTCTATTATACCTTTATTACCAACAAGTAAGTATTAGTTAAAAATTTTTCTTAAGTTTTTTATTCTTTCAGAATCAATCAGATAGACTTGAAATCATAGAAATAAACTATATACTGTTGTAATACTGCTATATATCCATTTTTTATCCCTTAATCCCACAATTATCCATCAAACTTCTCTACTTTTATCTTTAATAAGCTCTTTGGAGTATTAGTGAGTGATTTATCTTAATTCTTAAAGTTTTTTCTCTAGTAATTGTTTTCTTCAAAAATTGTATTTATAATTCTTCTTACATAGAATAATTATATATTAAAATAATTTTATTATTAAATTCTTGTAATTGATTCTAGTAGACAATTACTGCTTACTGTTATAATCACTAGTAGTGTATAACAAGTAAAAGAAGGAAATAATTAATTAATTAATTATTGAGTTGTGGTTATAATAATTTAATTATTATATTTCATAAGAACAGTCATAGTACTGTTGATTAATAGTAATATTAACAACAGTTTCATAGACAAATCTTATAAATATATACTTTGTATATATTATTATAAAAAAAATATATGATTGTATATTTTTTTGGAAGATTATAATTCAAATTATCAATAATAATGATTAAAATAAATTTTAAGCGCCAATTTGGATCAAAAAATTAACTATAAAAGTTTTTCTCAAGGAAAAATTCCAGTAATATATACTTTGTATATATTGTGGAAAAAAGTTCAGTAAAACAATTTGACTATATTTTTTTATGAAGGGTTTTATAAATATAAATTATATATTGATATATATTCAAAATAATAAAGAGAGGAAAAGAAATATTTTTCCTGAGGTTTGAAGTATACTGTATTTCTAATTTTCATTATTATATGTTTTTTATATTATTATTATTTTATAAGTAAAAAAATAAGACTAAAGAAAAACCACAAAATTGATCCCCTTCAGGGATTCTAATGGCCTTTTAACAGTATTCATAAGCAATATAAAAGATCTATAAATTCTTAGAAGCATAGTAATGAGCAGAAAACAGTGAAATTAAGCTAAAAATAGGTCTAAAATAGGTAAAAAACCAGGCAAAGCCCCCAATATGTCAGGGTTACTCTATGATATAGCTTTGAAATGACAATAAAAAGCTAAAAATCTGAGTATTACATGAAAAGAATGATAAGATGGTTTAAAAGGGCCATAATAAAGGTTCTAGTGATGATTAATGCTACTGATAGCCCTGGGTGAAGTGTTTACCAGTTGGTTTACAGTAATAAACCCTAAAATAATTACAATGGTAATTATAAATGTTTAATTCTAAGGTTACCCCTTTTTTAAGAAGCTATACCACATAAGAATACTAAGAACAGGATGATGGATTTGCTTTTTGGTGAGGAAAAGCCTCCTTATATCTTGTTCTGGGCTAGTGAGAGATTTCTTACCTCTGCACATGACCACAGAGTGAACCTTTTCACTACTGTGGTTTGGTTTGTGGCCCTATAAAATCAATACAGACTGGTATTGGGTGGAAATGTGACTTTAGAGCCAAAAGCTGGCATTTTTACCCTATAGAGGGTGAAGATTTTCACCAATGGAGCTTACAGGTGTGTTCTGGTGCTTCTGACATGTCAGAAGATGTAGAGAACCTTTCTGTATGACTCTTATTTTTCAGTTTATCAGAAATTAAAGAATAAACAGAATTTAATTCAATTGATTAGCTGTTAATACAATTTTATGGAAAGCTGTCCCACAGTAAGATCCCATATTGCATAGTGTGGGATTACAATCTTCAAGCCTGAATCTCTTTACAAGTTTCAAATATAGAGAGCTAATAGGTGGCTCATTTTATATTCCTTGATGAGCTCTCCAAAATGGTTACTCATTTGGTATAGCTAGCATTAAATACAGAAAGTTTATACCAATTCTAAATCCCATGCTCAATTTGTGGATTTGTTATGAATCCTGTATTGAGCTTGTTTGCTCCATAAATTTTGTTCTAGATGAGCTATGAGGAGATGGATTGAGCCATAAGAAAGGCCTGATTGTGACCTTTCCAAAGGGAAACCAGTTTAGGTATCTCACACTAAAAACTGCAGATTTTAGATGAGAGGTGAATATTAAGTTCAGCCTTATTTGGCTTATTTTTAGCCATACCTTCTTTAGTTCTGATGCTAGCTCAATTTGGCTAGTACCAGTCAATAGCCCTGATTTATAGATTTAATTTGAGCACCCATTTTATGGGTTTCTTCCTCTTCCTCCATATTTTAGATGAGAAGTGAAAATTTGGGTTTATTCTCAGTTCTTGATTTGAGCTGGAATAAACCTGTCATTCCTGCTTCTATCCTCATGGGAGCTGTATCTTTGGAAAAAGGTGACTGTAATTCTTTTTTTGATTGCCTTTATTACATATTTCGTCTCAGGTCACTTTTTAGTGGAATTTTGCTCTACCATTGGTTTATGGTATTTTGGCTGTTATGCTTGTGCTTTAGGTTTGAGTCAGAGGCTGAAAATGGATAAATATAGAAATTTAATTGGGGGATATGAATAAGTTATTAATTATATTGAAAGGTATCAAATATAAAAGGAGATATTAATTACAATCAAGAAATTTTGGGTAGTATTTCCTCAAGTATTCATGAATCCATATATAGAAAAATGATAAAAGTTAAAGACATGGTGCAAGCATTGGATGGCAGTTATATTATTCCATGATTAGAAATCTTTAATCTATAAATTGAAGAATATTTAGAAGACAAAGTATTAATTAAACAAAAGGAATTTTCAAAAGCAAAGTCACAAGAAAAGAAAGCTGGAAGGAAGTCTTGAAGAAAATGGAAGATCTTACCCAAAAAATGAAAAACTAAGCCAAAAGAACAGAAATCAAACAATAATGGGAAGGAATCAGTTAAGTAAGTATTGAGTTAGCTCAAATAATTTTCAAATATCACAAATAAGAAACAATAAAGAGCACAGAATTTCACAAAACTCACAGCCATTCAGGCCAAGATATTCTTCAACACCCATATGTTCCAGCTCAAATGATTCCAGACAACCACTAAAGTGTTATTACTTCTTAGAGGAAGGAAATTCTGCAATAAAATGAGATAATCTCAGGGAAGAATTTGAGAAAAGAATTTTCTTTCAGCCTGGAGGAGCATATCTTTTCACAAATTTTCAGAGAGTACCCACAGAGGGCCCTACATATGCAAAAGAGTTGGTTAGACAGTGTTTTAAGAACAGGAGGAATTTACATAGGAAATTATGGAAAGATCTAATCCACCCCCAAAGAAGAAAAAAAAACAATAAATGAGGAAAGAAAAGGTGAGAATGCAATGGATATAGCTCAAATAGAAGAATGGGGAAACTGGAAACCTCCTTAAATATCACCAGAAAATGAAAATATTAAAATAAGGCTTGGCCTTAGGAAGACAAGACAGAGTGCTGCAAGATAGGAGAGTCAAATCCAAACCCAGAAATAGGATTATAATACAATGGAAAAAACTTAAAAAGAACATAACAGGTGCCTACCATGAGGAAGATGAGGCAGAAGAAGAATTGAGATTTTAAATTTGAAAAAAATACAAGAAAAAACAAGATGTAAGTGGGTCAGAAAATGATAATATTCAGACCATTACTAAGGATAGGAATAAGGGGATACCAAAACAGGATTCTAAAAAGATGTAATACAAGAAAAAAGCAATATATACAGTTAATAATCCAAAGCCAATGATTGAGCATATGATGAAGAAAATACTTGAACAAAAGATAAATCTTGCTTTTGAAGGAATATTATCCATTTCACCCAGATTCATTGATAAGCTACAAAATTTGACTCCCCAGTAAAAAGATTTATTAAAATCAGTAAGAAATAAAATATTAAAGAAAGACTAGTTTTATTAAAGCTAAGGGACTATGATACACCCAGATTACATTATGCATACCAACTTGGATTTATTGAGGTATTTATTCGAAGAGAAGAGTATCCTAAAATGGCCTTGGTTGATACTGGATAAGAAATTAACCTAATAAAAGAGTAAATTGAAATCAAAGCATTATTTACAAGTAGAAAACTCAATATAAACCTCAGAGGAATTTTTGGACATACAAAATCATTGGTTGGAGTCTCAGAGTTTACACCAATTACTATGACAACAGGAGAAGAAAAAGAAATTCATTTATTTATAGCAAAAGGAGCTGTAAACACCATACTTGGAAGGCCCTTTTCAGGAAATAATGATGTTAAATCATAATTTTCACACAAGAAACGGTAAATACTTAGTTATCCAGAGGAAAATGGAAGAAGATTATGTTTACCAATACGTGAACCTCAAGCTATGGGTTGGAAAGCTTCTCCACCAAGAGGGATGGAGCTTTGTGCTTCTTCAGACATTGGAAAAGGGTCAATAAATTAAGGAGAATAATCCAAAAGAAAAGAAAAGGAGGAAACAGAAAGAAAATATTTGGAAAAACTGAAAAAAATGTTTTTTTGAACAAACAAAAAACCTCTCTCAGCTTTTTTTTATGAAAAAATTGATTTTAATATCATAAATCAGGAGATAGCCATGAAAGCAGAGTTACACCTGAGAGCTTACTAATCAAAATCAACAGAGACCCATTTGAAGCAAATTGGAAAAATTGAAAATCTTGAATTCACTTTTGGTAATGAAGAAGAAAAGTAAATGAAATTCTTGGTATTTGAAAACCTTAATCAGATAGTAGTTGAACAAAATCCTAAAATGTAATTATAATTAAATGTTTTACACCTGATCCTGATAGAAAATCCAGAGGGAAGGAGCCAGAATAAGATAGTTAAACAGTAACAGAAATAAAAGAGGAACTGAATAATAGGAGAAGTAATTTGGACATTACCAGATCTTGAGCTAAGTGGAATAAATGAAAAATATGAAGGAGAAAGCCCACAGAAGAAGTGTAAAATAAATCCCAAGCCACCTGAATCAAATTCCTCTTCAATTGCAGAAGATTATTCAGTATTATTTCAAGATGAAGCCAGGTAAATTAGTAAGATTGAAAAAGATGTAAGGAATCAAGAATTAAAAGATGCCACCATCAAGCCATTGGAAAAAAGCAAAGTATAATGAATTAAAAATTGAACCACCATGATTATTGAAGATGGAATAGATTATGTTGAATATAGAAATATGAACAAGAGAACTGAAAAAAGCTTCAGAGGAAGGAAAATTGGTAGAAGAGAAAGATAGATTTATTTTATATTAACAAAATATAAAAAATTGGGAAGATGATTATGAGAAATGAAGAATATTGAAAGACCTAAAAGAAATAGAGCTATCATCAAGTAAAAAAAGGCTAGCTGGACTTAAAATTCCAGGGCTCAATCAGCAAGAATTTTATGATTCCTGAAACAAATATTCTGTTTTTCAAATACTTCAATTTCGAGCTCAACTGATTTATCTAATCAAAATTGAGAAATTGCAACCAGATTAACAAATGACACCCAGAATCAAAATGAAATACAGGAAGACATACCACAATATGAATTAGAGGAATATTATGTAAGACTTCCAATGATATAATTTCAAGAAGTTTATGATTATGCACTAGATTAATTAATAAATCAAAAAAATGTCTTTCAGAACTACCTGGATCAAATCCTCCAAATGTTGATTTCTTGGAATTAATGACCACTATTAGATTCAAGAGAAATTTAAAAAATACTTATGGATATTATCAAATGAAAATGGAAAAACTGTTTTAAAAGATGTTATTAGCTTGAGAAGACATGAATCTGGATGGTTTGGAAATCTTGGGGGGAACTCTTTACTGGTGTGATTTTGGGTGTATGTTTATTCATGGAGTCATAGTTTTTGTTTCATAATGGAAAGGAAGTACACAAAGAGAAAAACACAAAACGATATTTGGGGAGATATTGAAATACATTTGTCTTTCAGTAATTCACAACAGAATCTTGAGAATTTCTCAATAATAACTCAAGTAATCAAGTTTCAATCCCCAATAAAATAACATAAAAAATAGCATGATAATAAAAAGAATCTATAAATAGCTACTTTTTTATCCGTTATAGTATCAGGGAAGTGACCTTCCGCCTTGTGAAAGAGGAATCTCAAATAATTAAAGCTACCTTATAATGAGATAATTTTTTCAACACTCTTATCACTCAGGGAAGTGACCTCCTCCCTTATCAATGAGGAATTATTCTTTTCTCTTGAAGCTCAATAATCTCACCAAAAGCTCAGAAAGAACCTAGAATGCCATGGAAACCAAACATACACATCAGAATAAATTTGAATGGACTCTTGGTTGGGATAAACAGGGATGGACAGATGTAAACTGAAAAATTGAAGGAGTTTAAGAAGAAGTCAATTGCTAGGGAAACCCAATTGTTGAAGAAGGAAAGGCTCAATTTCTGATATGGATTTGATACTTATGATTTGAAGAATTGTTCAATTTTCCGGATAAACTACAAAATTGGAAAGATATTCCAGAATTCTCTCTTTCAAGTTTGTAATTTATATAGTTAATTACATTTGAAGGTATCAAAGGAAATATAGGAAAATTCTAGTGGGAAGAGGATACATTGAAAGATACAAAATGGAGAAGAAGAATTTATTTTGGAGATTGAGAAGCCTCAAGAGGACTTCTATTGGATTAATTGTAAATACCAGAAGGAAGAGTCTAATGGAAAAATCAAAATTATGTGATTGAAAATGCCAATTGTGACTTTTAGGGGAAGATGTTTTTGTAAAAGGAATTGTGAGCCTTAGAGGTAATTTCATATACCCAAAAGACCACAAATACAAAAATAACATATTAATATAAATAAAATAAATTTATTTATATTATTAAAATAAAAATAAAAAATATAAAATTAATTATAATTAAAAATAAAATTACTTTAAATTTTGTAAATATAAAATTACATTTATACTTGAAAAATTTAAGTAAAAATGAAATTTTAACAAAATTGTGAAAAAATAAATAAATTTGGAAAAAAGTTAAATAAAATTTATTATAACTTTTTATCCAATAAATAAACATATAAATTTTATTTCACCATTGGATTCCTCATAAAAAATCAGGTGGGGTCACCTCTGAGTGAAATTTTTGTAACTCAACTCTAAATAAGCTTAAATTAAGTTTTTAGTATTTTCAATACAAAAGTTGAAAATCCTCAAAACCTTAATTTAATTCACACCACATGTGGTGTTAACCATCAATTTTTGTGTTAAAATTGAGGTGTTGTGTTTAGTTTAGAAGTTATGAGGAATTGAAGTATTTTCAATTGAATTCAATTGAAATGTCAAAATGTGCGCGTGTATTACATAAGTGAACTTTGATTTACATATGAGGTGTCAATTATTACTGTATTGTACTGTACAATTGAATTGAATTACATATGTAAATTATAAGTATAATACATGATGAGGAATTAAAGGAAAAATAAATTGGAAAGATTAAATTTGGGGGGGAAAAGGAACTCCAGCTCTAAGGGGGAGCTAGACCCCCAAAATCCTTGCTGACAGGCGTGGGATGTCAAAATTCACGCAAAAGTTCATCACTTTTGGCCTGGAATTGAGTTACAGGGTCTGTGGACTCAATTGATGATGAGGTTTTGATACCAACTGGGGTAGTTTTAGCTGTTGCCAAGAGGGTAAAACTACCCTTAAGATAAAACCATCAGAGTAAAAACAGTTTTAACTGGTTTCTACGACTCTGACACACATTCTGACGTGTTTTGAAGGCTCTAGGCCTGGTATTGCTATAGTAATGGCTGATTTAAGGGTCTAAAATGGCTAAAAATGGCTTAAACCAGCCCTTTTTGGTCTAAACCAGGGTTCAATGATGCCATAATTGGCTTTTCTGTTGTCAGACTGTTTTTTACGACTGACAAGAGTAAATTTTACTTTTGGAGTAAGAGAATTGATGGCTATAAAAGAATGTCTTCTTTGCCCCACTTTTCTCTTCATGTTAGAATCTTTTCCTTTTATTAATTAGTTTAAAACTGTTAAACCAATCAATCAAAGATTCCAACCACCACTTTTAAATCATTTTAATCCTTTTAACCACGTGAAAAAATCATTATAATCATTGTTTGTAACTCTTATAATCATTTTTACCCCTGAACCACCCCAAAAGTGAATTAAAGCATCTTTCATCACTGTTATCTTTGTCACTTTGTTTCCAAATTCACTCTGGTCACTTTTGGGCGTGTTTTCTCTTTAATATTCTTTTTAAAGACTTTGTTCTTTAATTAATTGCTTGCAGTTCTTTGCTCAATTAATTCCAATTGAAATTGCTCTTGAAGAAATTTCTTTTGTAGCCTTAAAATATCTCTTGTAGAGTATTTTTTGGATAAATTTTTATTGTTGGTAAAACAATAAATTTTTATAATATTATTGTTTTATACTAATAAAGTTATAAACAATAAATTTGGCGTGTTTTCTCTTAAAAATAATATTTCATACTATTTTTAACTGAATTTTACCTTATACAAATTTTGAGGACAGGAAAAGTACTTGATTTTTAATCAAAGTTTCATATCCACACCTTACATTTGGGGGCCCAGCCGTGATATTTTACCTGTGACATATTTTTTTTACTCTTTTTAAATCTTTTTTTCTTATATTGAAAAATTTAAAAACATATAAAAAATACTTATAATCCAAAAAAATCCTTAAAAAATAATTTTTTTCATATTATAAGTGAGGCTTATATTTTTATTTCTTTTTTGAAATAACCTTTTTTTACTTAATTAATTGGCTTTTTCATTAAATTTTAGTGTCTGACAACGTGGTAAGACAAGAAAACATTGAAACAGCCTCAACAGTAACCAGCATTATCCCTGCCAGTACTGTTAATTCTGATCATAATAGTACTGTTATTGTGACTCAAAATAATCAACCTGAACCAATATCTTCTGAATTAATTAACTTGGATATAAGTAATACACTTCAGAAAGCCAAAAATTTGGCCAATAGTAAGTTTTTGACGTAAAAATACTATTGTAAGCCTTTTTTAACCATAATTATGCCTTCAACCAGGTCAGGAGCCAGCTACAACCCCTCAAGCAGCTCCCAAAAAGGTAATAGACGTGATTATGGCAGAGGCCAACCAGGTACAGAAGGAAAAGGGTCAGTTGATGACTTCCAAACAACTAAAATGGGTCATTCTGAAGCTGATAATACGATTTTACCTTCAAAAAGAGCTGACACCGCCACAACAAGCCTCTGTGGACATATACAAAGCCAGCCACAGTGCATACAACAATGCACTCCAATTCAAGGAGTACCAGATCCTTGCAGACCTGTGGAAGAATTGCATGAATTCTTACCTGACAGTAAGAAAATTCTTGGGCCATCCCAACACTTGCAAATTGCTCAATGGATGGCATCCATTGATGGAGAAGAAAAACATGATGCTTTTGACACTAGAATGGAGGAAAAACAACCCTCCACCAGCCAAACCAGTGCCAAAAACAGCCCCAGTGGCCAGCAGCAGCAATTCCAACGTGAAAAAGCAGCCACAAACTCCAAACAAGGGCAAAGGGAAGGCACCAGCCCCAAAACCTTACAGCCAGGGCTACAGAATCCCAAAGATTCAGCAGGATGCCATGGAAAATGTATTTCAGATGGCCAGAACCATGATGGAATTACAGAAGAAGGAGGAAGCCAGATTAAGGTTCCAGAAATGATTTCTGACATATTTGATTCCATCCCAGAGTTGTATAATGCTATAAATGACGTGAAAAAACATCTTTCTGATAAAAATGACACCATTTGTAACAACATTAAAACAAACAACCTGAGTCTGTGCCAAATTAATGAAACACTTATGTGTTTTGAAAAAGTTTTAAGAACAATTAAACATTCTAATAATGACAATTCTTCTAACATTAAGATAAATGAACAATCTGCCATTATTAAAGAATTAACAGATAAATATTCTAAACTCAATATTGATGACATGATTGAAACAAGAATTAAACAAGCCATAAATATTATCAAAACAGATAACAAGAAAGTCCTTGATGACATTTCAAATTCATTTACTGAAGTAAAGACATATACCATTGCCTTGAAAAAGTGTTTTGATGCTTCACAAGAAGAAGTATCAAAATTATCAATGAAATTGAATCAAGTCACTGCTGATAATACAAGACAGACAGAGTTATGGCAAGAACTGACACATCAGGAAGACATGTATAAAATTGAAGTAATAAATTTAATACAAAGCTTCCAACATGAATACAGAAATTCCCAAAGGTGTAGCAACAGTAAAATGAATGACATTGAACAAATACTGAACACCTTACCAAGAATGTCTACACCTCTAAATCAAAATGAGGGCACAAGAATTCCAAATCCACAAGTATTGGATCCTGATAATTCACAATTAAAAAATGAATTATCCACTTCTTTTCATAACTTGGAACCATCAATGGGCCAAGCACTCTTGAAAGAAGTTCCAAAACTTAAAGAATGGCCTCACTTCAGTGGTGAAGGAGAGTATGACCATATGGAATTCATTAGAGGTATTGACATGATCAAAGAGGATTTTGAATTACCAGACAGATTGGTAACAGCCAGGTTTAACACCTTGTTTACCAGATCAGCTCACAGATGGTACATCAAAATAAGACAAGCACATGGACACCAGAGTTGGACTTGGTGGAAAACCCAAATCATCAACAAATGGGCAAATGATGCTTGGAGGTTTAAAGTTGAAACAGCCTTTGAATCTGCCAAATTTAATGCTGATAAAGACAAAGCTTTACCATGGTTTTGCCAACAAAAGGACAGATTAACAGCATTATATCCTGACATGTCAGAATTTATGATCCATAGAAAAATTCTGAGACAATGTGGAGGTGACTTAGAGCATGCTGTCAAAAGCAGGACTACTGAACAATCTTCAGCAGAGGATATTATCAATATACTAGAAGAAGTAACCACCAGAACCAAAATTGGTTCTAGTAGGGTGAATCTTAAAACAAGGTTTAATACACCTTGGAAAGATTCTGTGGACAAAAACCCCAAAGAAAATTCTAGTAATATTAAATATAAATCTGCAGATACAGTCAGAAAATGCCATATTTGCCAAAGCACCACCCATTTAGCCAATACATGTCCAAAAAGGGGGAAAATCAATGAAATTGACATTGAAAAAGAACCAGATGTTGAAAAAGAAGACATAATTGAAGACAATTCAGATGATAAGTCATCCATATTCTCTGAATCTTCAAAAGATATAGAAAATATCAATGCCACTTTTGACATCATGGAATCTTATTCCCACTTACCACAATTGAGCAATGGTCAAGTTGATTTATCAAAAGTTCAAGATGCACAACTTATGAAGACAAAACCAAACAGAGGAAAAGGTTATACAGCTGGTAACTCCTGTATAACAGAAGTGGTGATTGACAACAAGCCCACCAAACTTTTGCTTGACCCAGGAGCCTTCTGCTCTTGTGTTGGAAAATCTTTTCTTAAGACTTGTGTACCAAATTTTGAAGACCAATTGTTACCAATTGATGGTATAAAATTCAACAGTGCAAGTAACCCAATGAAAGCATTAGGAATCTTTGAGACCAATGTCATATTCCCACACATAAATGGGAATTTAAGGATCACAGTTGAATTTGTTGTTATGGAAAATTGCTCTAGTACCCATTTTATATTGGGAAATGACTATTTAATCATGTATGGAATAGATTTACATAATGACAAAGACAGATACTTTACAATTGGAGACAATAAGCGCCAGAAATTTGCCTTTTTACCCTTTAAAAGACAAATTACAGTAAACAAAGTATCACCAGTCAACTTAGAGTTAGAGAAAATCAAGTCTGAACAGTTAAGTGAGGCTGAAATAAGCCTTCATCTGACTGATAAGCAAGAAAATGAACTTTCTTCCCTTTTGTATGACCACAGAGGAGCATTTGCTACAGACAAAGAACCCCTGGGAGCAATTATTGGTCATGAAGTTGACATCATTCTTAACATTGAGAGACCTTATCCACCACTCTTAAGAAGACCTGCTTATCCAGCAAGTCCAAAATCAAGAGAAGCTCTAGAAATTCATATCAAAGAACTTCTAGACCTTGGTGTAATAAGAAAAGTAGGCCACAATGAGGAAGTAGAAATAACTACACCAGTCATAGTGGGGTGGCATAATGGAAAATCCAGAATGGTTGGGGACTTTAGAGCTCTGAACACTTACACTGTTCCAGACAGATACCCAATACCAAAAATCCAAATTGCCCTTACTCAAATATCTCAAGCAGTGTATATAACCACTATGGATGCCCTTAAAGGATTCCATCAAAATGTAGTAACACCAAGAGCAAGAAAATATTTGAGAATTATTGTTCATTGTGGAGTGTGTGAATACTTAAGGATGCCCTTTGGTATCAAAAATGCACCTTCACACTTCCAAAGAATGATGAATGAAATCTTCCCTGAAGAACTCTCAGAGGGATGGTTAATCATTTACATTGATGACATTATTATCTGTTCAAAGACTTGGGAGGAGCACATGTACAGATTATCAAGAGTTTTGACAAAAATCCAATCAGTAAACATGAAAATCTCCTTGAAGAAATGTCATTTTGGATTTAAAGAACTTAAGGCACTAGGACATGTTGTATCTGGTTTGTCCCTTGGAATTGATAAAAACAAAGTTGCAGCAGTATTGTTAAAACCCATGCCTCTGAATAAGAAGGAAATTCAGTCATTCTTAGGTTTTGCAGGATATTACAGGCAGCACATTAAAGACTTTGCATCCATAGCAAGACCACTTTATAAGTTGTGTGACAAAGACACAGTATTTGAGATGACTGTTGACAGAGTCAAAGCTTTTGAGTCTCTAAGAGAAGCATTGACCACTGCTCCACTCTTACTGATGCCAGACTTTAAATTGCCTTTCAAACTGTATATTGATGCATCAGGGGATGGACTAGGTGCTGCACTTCACCAAGTTCAGATCATAAATGACAAACCTGTAGAAGGACCAATATGTTTCATATCCAGGCAAATCAAACCAACTGAAGCCAGATATGGAGCAAGTCAAATGGAATGTCTATGCCTTGTCTGGGCCTTAGAGAAATTGAACTATTTCTTAGAGGGATGTGTTTTTGAAGTAATAACAGATTGTACAGCTGTGAAATCACTTTTGAACATGAAAACACCTAACAGACACATGCTCAGATGGCAAATAGCCATACAAGAATACAGAGGCAATATGACTATTGTTCATAAGGATGGGAATATTCATAAGAATGCAGATGGACTAAGCAGATGGCCATTACCAAATAACATTGATAATCCTGCTTATGTTCCAGAAGAAGCTTCACCACAAATTCCAATAGAAGGAATAAGTGTTACAGACTTGAACACCACCTTCTTTGAAGAAGTCAGAAATAGTTACACTCAAGATAAGAATTGTAGCATCTTATGCCAATTACTTAACAAAGACTGTAAAGACAACTCTCTAATACATGCCTTGGATGAAGTATGGAGAAAATCTTATAATGAAGGGAGATTTCACCTACTGGATGGTATAATTTACCACAGAACCAAGCACACATGTGTCATGACAGTTGTAGACAGGTCATTAATCAATCTTGTACTGAAAGAATGCCATGATAGTCCCTTTTCAGGACATCTTTCTGAGGACAGAACAAGAGAGAAAGTAAAGACCTGCATATGGTGGCCAATGTGGCAAAAAGATGTTGCAGAATATTGCAAAACCTGTGACAGATGCCAAAAGGCAAATAAATCCACTGGCAAAAGACTTGGAAATATGATGAAAATCCAAGAACCAAACAGACCTTGGGAAATTGTCCATATGGATTGGGTAACTGGCCTACCACCAGGAGGTGACAGGAGCTATAATGCTTGCCTAGTAATTGTGGACAGATTCAGTAAAACTCCAATCTTTTTACCATGTCACAAAGATGATACAGCCATGGATACAGCTCTTCTGATATGGAATAGAGTAGTGTCATGGACTGGGATATTTACAAATATCATCAGTGATAGAGATCCTAAATTCACTTCAGCTCTATGGACAAATCTTCACCAATTATTTGGCACAAAACTGTCTTTCTCTACAGCCTACCACCCACAAACTGATGGTCTGGCTGAAAGAATGATCCAAACCTTAGAGGACATGGTGAGAAGATTTTGTGCATATGGCCTTGAATTCAAAGATTGTGATGGATTTACCCATGATTGGTGTACTCTGTTACCAGCACTGGAATTAGCATATAAAACATCAATCCATTCCAGTACCAATCAGACTCCTGCTATTCTAGAAAAAGGATGGAACCCCAAGTTACCGCAAGATTCCTTGAGGAAAGACTTAATTGAAATACATCCCACAGCTGCTAGCTTCAAAGGAATGCTAGACAAAGCTAGAAAGCATGCAGTGAGATGCATGGAGGACTCTTTTGCATATGCTAAAGACAAATGGGATAAATCTCATGCAACTCCAGATTTCAAAGTGGGGGACCTAGTTCTTGTATCCACCACTAACTTCAATAACATCAAAGGATGTAAAAAGCTAAAAGACTCCTTTGCAGGACCTTTTGTGATTAAGGCCCTCCATGGAGAAAATGCTGTTGAAGTAGAGTTATCTGAAGAACTTAGCAATAAGCACCCTACATTTCCAGTAAGCTTGATAAAGCCATACAAATCTAGTGATGCTGAGAAATTTCCCTTGAGGAATAAGATTCCCCAAGTTATACCTCCTATTGAGACATCTGGTACTAAGAAAATAACCAAAGTTCTTAAAGAAAGGAAATTAAGAACCAAGAAAGTAAGGGAATACCTTGTTAGGTACAGTGACCCAACTTGTGAAGATGAATGGTTAGAAGAGAAAGATATACCAGAAGCCACCAAACTCCTGAGGAGATTCAGACACACTAGAAACACCAATATTACAAAGTAATATTCTTTTTTAGGGGGAGGCAATGTGAGCCTTAGAGGTAATTTCATATACCCAAAAGACCACAAATACAAAAATAACATATTAATATAAATAAAATAAATTTATTTATATTATTAAAATAAAAATAAAAAATATAAATACAAAATTATATTAAAAATAAAAAATTAATTATAATTAAAAATAAAATTACTTTAAATTTTGTAAATATAAAATTACATTTATACTTGAAAAATTTAAGTAAAAATGAAATTTTAACAAAATTGTGAAAAAATAAATAAATTTGGAAAAAAGTTAAATAAAATTTATTATAACTTTTTATCCAATAAATAAACATATAAATTTTATTTCACCATTGGATTCCTCATAAAAAATCAGGTGGGGTCACCTCTGAGTGAAATTTTTGTAACTCAACTCTAAATAAGCTTAAATTAAGTTTTTAGTATTTTCAATACAAAAGTTGAAAATCCTCAAAACCTTAATTTAATTCACACCACATGTGGTGTTAACCATCAATTTTTGTGTTAAAATTGAGGTGTTGTGTTTAGTTTAGAAGTTATGAGGAATTGAAGTATTTTCAATTGAATTCAATTGAAATGTCAAAATGTGCGCGTGTATTACATAAGTGAACTTTGATTTACATATGAGGTGTCAATTATTACTGTATTGTACTGTACAATTGAATTGAATTACATATGTAAATTATAAGTATAATACATGATGAGGAATTAAAGGAAAAATAAATTGGAAAGATTAAATTTGGGGGGGAAAAGGAACTCCAGCTCTAAGGGGGAGCTAGACCCCCAAAATCCTTGCTGACAGGCGTGGGATGTCAAAATTCACGCAAAAGTTCATCACTTTTGGCCTGGAATTGAGTTACAGGGTCTGTGGACTCAATTGATGATGAGGTTTTGATACCAACTGGGGTAGTTTTAGCTGTTGCCAAGAGGGTAAAACTACCCTTAAGATAAAACCATCAGAGTAAAAACAGTTTTAACTGGTTTCTACGACTCTGACACACATTCTGACGTGTTTTGAAGGCTCTAGGCCTGGTATTGCTATAGTAATGGCTGATTTAAGGGTCTAAAATGGCTAAAAATGGCTTAAACCAGCCCTTTTTGGTCTAAACCAGGGTTCAATGATGCCATAATTGGCTTTTCTGTTGTCAGACTGTTTTTTACGACTGACAAGAGTAAATTTTACTTTTGGAGTAAGAGAATTGATGGCTATAAAAGAATGTCTTCTTTGCCCCACTTTTCTCTTCATGTTAGAATCTTTTCCTTTTATTAATTAGTTTAAAACTGTTAAACCAATCAATCAAAGATTCCAACCACCACTTTTAAATCATTTTAATCCTTTTAACCACGTGAAAAAATCATTATAATCATTGTTTGTAACTCTTATAATCATTTTTACCCCTGAACCACCCCAAAAGTGAATTAAAGCATCTTTCATCACTGTTAACTTTGTCACTTTGTTTCCAAATTCACTCTGGTCACTTTTGGGCGTGTTTTCTCTTTAATATTCTTTTTAAAGACTTTGTTCTTTAATTAATTGCTTGCAGTTCTTTGCTCAATTAATTCCAATTGAAATTGCTCTTGAAGAAATTTCTTTTGTAGCCTTAAAATATCTCTTGTAGAGTATTTTTTGGATAAATTTTTATTGTTGGTAAAACAATAAATTTTTATAATATTATTGTTTTATACTAATAAAGTTATAAACAATAAATTTGGTGTGTTTTCTCTTAAAAATAATATTTCATACTATTTTTAACTGAATTTTACCTTATACAAATTTTGAGGACAGGAAAAGTACTTGATTTTTAATCAAAGTTTCATATCCACACCTTACAGGAATTCTCAGCCTCAAGCTCCATAATTATAGAATCCATAAAAAATATTGGAATTGAATTTGGGAAGAATCAGTTGTAAAAAATATCAAAGAAGAGAATATAAGATTTACATCAATCTTAAGAAACAAGCTCATTAAAATGATTCAGAAAAATCTCATAAAGAACAAATAAAATGTAAAAAAAAGAAGGGCTATAATGCTTATGAATTGTAAAGCTCACACTAAAATAATTGAAAAAAAGATAATGATAAAAACCAGAAAGATAATTCAGTTTAAAAAACAGTACTCAGGACAATATTTCAAGTTCAGTATAGTTCTCTATTGACAAGTATCATGATCTCATTTATAAAAAACGGTTTTTATCTGTTCTAATTCCACCTCATACTAAGAAAATGTCACAAATTTGGGGAAGCGTGGGCCCATAGGCCTTTCTTAGTGTTTTTCCTTTTTCTTTTTTTTTCAAAAAACCAAAAAAACAAGGGAGTTAAGACACAAAAAGGAATAGACAGATAGCTCAAAATGTCAAAGTTATGAGCAGAAACACAAGAAGAAAGAGAATATGGAAAGGAAAACAAAAAGAAATAAATAAATATGCAAAATAGGCTTCTCAGATAGATTAAAAGAGATTAAAGGTGTTCAAATGTCAAAATTATGACTACCAGTCACAGTTTGGTCAATTTAATACAGAAAAGAAAGAAAAAAAGCATCTGGATATGGAAAAAACTAACCAAACAAGAAAAGGTGTTGAGATACAGTTATAGAAGGTAATGGAATATAAAAACATTAAAATTATTGCATACAGTCATATCTTGGTCAATCAAATACTGTTTTCTCATAAAAAAGTACAGAATCTCATTTATAAAAAAAGGGGGTTAAAATTATGACTGCCAGTCATAATTTTTACATTTACATACATATTAATGGCCTAAATTAATTTTAAGGTAAAAACTGTATCCAACTCATCAAAGGTCTTTCAGATAAAGGTTACTTTTTTAAAAAAATATATTAACCAGAAATACAGAAATAAGTAGAATGGTCAAATTGCTCAATTAACTAAACATAAAAAAAAGAATTGGTAGTTCAGAATACAATTTAGTGATAATTACAAATGCCCATTAGTTATATCAATAGGAAACTAGTGCAAACAGAATATTTGAATTTATAGCAAAGAAATGAAAAATTAAACACACATAAGGTATACTGGATAATTTTAGCCCAAAATTCATTGTTCCAGCCACTTTTGACATACTCCCATACATCCATCCCAGAAATGTAGAAATTGAACACAGTATTGATAGATATTAAAGAGGGTGTGGGCTCCCCAAATAAAGCCAGAATATAATTCAATTTGTCCTAACAGATCACCTTAGCTCAACAGATACTAGGCCACCAGTACAGAGAACCTCCCACACAGTGATTAACATGATGCCAGCATAATTGGAGCTTGACAAAACTTCTTCCAGAGGCAGGAATCACACCAAGGACCTTGGTTAAAGCTGAAAGAAACCTGGAATAACTAATAACCACAATATTTCAAAATATGAAATCACTCCTCAAACTGAAACTTCATTCAAAACCACTCATAAATGTAATCACTCCTCAAAAAATAAATAAAAAAATTCAAAAATTAGTCCTTGTATGACTTTCAACTACAGGGTAGCAACCTGAATGCTACAATTAGTCCTTGTATGACTTTAAGCTACAGGGTAGTAAGCTGAAGGCCAAAATTAGTCCTTGTATGAATTCAAACTACAGGGTAGCAACCTGAAGGCTAAATTTGATCCTTGTTTGACTTTAAGCTCTAGGGTGGTTCCCATATGGACAATATTATCCATTTTATAAACTTAAACTTCAGGTATTGGTATACCTCATATACTGGGTTTTATCCACCAAAATGTAAAGTCCTTGCATTACTTGAAAATGAAACCCAACTCAATTATGAACAAAAGTAATAATATAATCAAAAGACTGTTTTATATTTCACTGAAAAACTACAAGATAATATTATTTATTAATAACTTCAACCAACCTAATAATCATGGAAGCTCAAGCCAATGCATCAAAATATGAGTCATTACTCAAGAAAGCTAGACCAGTCAATGAATCTATGCCTCAATATATGAATCCACCTTTGGAAACATCTGAATTATCAAGATATCCATATGAAACACCTTTATCAGCTAACCCACCTCTATTTACTGAAAAAGTAAGAGTTGCAGAAGAAAGAATTTCAATAATAAATTTTAGACAATCTGGATGGTTATCAGAAGAAGATAAAAATTAAATAAAGAAATTTCTTATTACTAAGGCAAAAGACTATAGCATTCTGTGAAGAGGAAAGAGGTGTACCCAAAATTCTTAGGGAAAATGTATGAAATACCAGTTATAACACATGTATCATGGCAAAAGAAACCAATTCCAATACCAAGGTAATTTTACCTCAATCTATTGAACTGGTAAGAAAAATAATACATACAGGACTCTATGAACAATCAACTTCATGCTATAGAAGTCCAGTATTTCATGTGGCAAAACCAAATGGAAAACTTACCATAGTTCACAATCTTCAAGATCTCAAGAAAGTGAAAATAAAAGATGCAGGATTTACACCAAATGTTGATGAGTTTGTGGGATCCTTTTAAGGAAGAGTGCACATTTTATGGATTAGGAGACATTATGGAGAATATGATAAAATAGAGTTGGATATTACTACAAGACCCCTTACAGAATTTGAAACACCATTTGAAATACTCCATGTTACAGGACTACCTAAAGGAGCAAAAAATCTCTGTGCCCATTTATCAAGAACAAATGAATTGTATACTTCAGGACAAAATAAAAGAGTACCTTGGAATATTCATAGCTGATTAAGGGATTAAACAACCCAGATAAACATATCAGCACAGAAAATTGAAGGATAATCCACTCATAAGAAGATTTGTTTGGGAATATTAAGCAAAAATAGAAAGAATAATTTCTGGGATAGAAGAGGCAGGAATCACAATTTAAGGTTCAAAAGTTGAATGTTGTGTTCCAGAAGTTGATATTTTAGGGAATATTGTATCATTGGATGGAAGAAAAAATCCAAAGCAGAAAATAAACAAGATAAAACATTTTCCTAGATAAACAACACAGAAGGAAGTCAGACAATCTTTGAGACTATTTGGATACTTAAGAATGTTTATTCAGAACTTTTCAAAAGTTTCAGTACCATTGAGAAGATTGACAAGGGAATATTTATCTTGGAAATGGGATCAAAATTGTTAAGAAACTTCAATAAAACTCAGGAAGATAGTAGGAGAAGAGATTACTTTGAAGACTTTAAATTATCAAAAAGGGTCAGGGAAGATGAAATTTGCAATAGATACAGTTTATATTGCAGATGGTGCAGTTATTATGAAAGGGGGTGAGAATGGAAAGGATAGACAATTAATATATGAAAAAGTGACATTTTTCAGAATAGAATCTAAATACTCTCAGACAAAATTACGATTGTGTGGTGTTTCAGGAATATTGAAAAAACTTCAAACAATATTATGGGAGAAACACTTTGAAATTCAAGTAGATGCTAACAATTCAATAGAAATTATCATAGCACCTTTATTACCAAATGCACCAATGAGAAGATGGGTGGATTATATTCATCTTTTTTTTGAGCTAGTACAAAAAGCAGGGAAGAAATTCAATATGATAGATGGGTTATTAAGCAAGCCAAAGGGGGGAGAGGAAAAAGACAGTGAAAAGGACAATTTGTATGAAGAGCAAGAATGGATTAAACCACATCCAGGATTGATCCTAAAAGAATTAAATACAAGAAGAGTGGGAAAGCTATCAATAAATAAGGAAAAAAATATCTATATTCCAATGAAACAGGAATTATTTGTAAAACATATGCAGAAATATTTGTATAATTTTAAGAAGACATCCAGTATTCAAGAATACTTCAAGAAGATCAAAATAAAATAAGTAAATTTCTATCTAGAAGGAGGGCAGCTGAAAAGAAGGAATCAAGAAAACCCATAAATAGCTGTATTCAATGAAAAATATTAGAAACACCTTCTTCAAGAATCAAAAAAGGATTGGGGCATAGAGGGGAAAATAAAACATATAGAAGAATCAGGAAAAAATCTTGGTTCAAAGGAATCAAACAAATAGTCAAGAGATGGGTTAGATCATGTGAAGAATGTCATAAAAGCAGTCATTTGAAACAAAAGGAGGAAGGGAAGATATATTTAACCTCTCCTTCATTAGAATTAGTCAGCATGGATGCACTTCATATTAAGGCAGGAAGATGGAAGTAATTAATTCTAGCAAGAGATGAATTTTCAGGATGGCCTGAAACCATAAAATTGAAAAGGCTAACAGAAAAATCAGTCTCAGAATGGTTTACCTCTGAATGGATTTTTGGATATGGGGCTCCCAAAGAGGTAACAGTTGATTGAAGAGCAGAATTTGGAAAATACCTAAAAGAAGAAGTCAAAAGAGAAGGATAAAGAATAAGGATAACTACATCTTACTACCCAGAATCACAAGGAATGGTTGGAAGAGGCCATAAGAAATTAAAAGATGCTCTTGTAAAAATGGATACCAACAGAAAGAATGCTTACCAATTGTGACTTTGGCAGATAGAATTTCAACAAAAAAGAACAGGATACTGACCATTGAAGCTTAAATTTGGTCAGAAGACTGCTTAACCAGTTGATATTGAAACACATACATATCTAGCCATTGAATTAAATGAAATATCAGTTTCAGAAGAGCTATTGGAAGCAAGAGCAATGAAAATCGCAGCATGAGAGGAAACAAGGCTAATATAATCAGAGAGATTAAGAAAGTGAAGGCACAAATAAGCTCAACATTTAGAAAAGAAGATGGCACATAAGGTGAGGAATCCACTTGAGCTTGAGGATCTGGTATTAACTTACAGTAATATAATTTAATCAAAATTGAGTTTACTCTCCAAAAAACATTGGAATGGACCATTAAGAGTCAGTAATCAAGTTAATAATGGACCTTTTGAGATTGAATAATTGTGTGGTACTAAACTGACAAGGAAATTTGCAGCAAGTTACATCAAGAGGCTTTATACCAGAGGAAGGATAGTTCAATCAAGTTCAGATTCAGGAAATGAAAGAAATGAAGAAAGTGAAGCTGAATATTCAATATTTTAGGGGGAAGAAACGGAACAACAGAATTAATATGATTCATATTGGAAAGCTTCTCAACTGGAATACTGGGGACAGAACTAAATGGAGAGGGGAATGTGGTATTACATACCAATTATACCAAGTTAAAGCTAACCAATAAAACAAATAAAATGATAATAAAACAATTACCCAAAACATATTTAAATTCTACAGCTACAAGCTCAAAATAGACATATACAATACACAGCCTCAAGATATTATCAAAACACTGCAAAATCACACAATTTCTCCATACTAGGGAATATTTATCCCCACAATATTCTTAAAAAACTCAAGAATGAAGTTTCATGCAGAAGAATTTCAATTCAAAAAGTATAGTATCTGTAAGGTGTGGATATGAAACTTTGATTAAAAATCAAGTACTTTTCCTGTCCTCAAAATTTGTATAAGGTAAAATTCAGTTAAAAATAGTATGAAATATTATTTTTAAGAGAAAACACGCCAATTTTATTGTTTATAAATTTATTAGTATAAAACAATAATATAAAAATTTATTGTTTTACCAACAATAAAGATTTATCCAAAAAATACTCTACAAGAGATATTTTAAGGCTACAAAAGAAATTTCTTCAAGAGCAATTTCAATTGGAATTAATTGAGCAAAGAACTGCAAGCAATTAATTAAAGAACAAAGTCTTTTAAAAAGAATATTAAAGAGAAAACACGCCCAAAAGTGACCAGAGTGAATTTGGAAACAAAGTGACAAAGTTTACAGTGATGAAAGATGCTTTAATTCACTTTTGGGGTGGTTCAGGGGTAAAAATGATTATAAGAGTTACAAACAATGATTATAATGATTTTTTCACGTGGCTAAAAGGATTAAAATGATTTAAAAGTAGTGGTTGGAATCTTTGATTGATTGGTTTAACAGTTTTAAACTAATTAATAAAAGGAAAAGATTCTAACATGAAGAGAAAAGTGGGGCAAAGAAGACATTCTTTTATAGCCATCAATTCTCTTACTCCAAAAGTAAAATTTACTCTTGTCAGTCGTGAAAACAGTCTGACAACAGAAAAGCCAATTATGGCATCATTGAACCCTGGTTTAGACCAAAAAGGGCTGGTTTAAGCCATTTTTAGCCATTTTTAGCCATTTTAGACTCTTAATTCAGCTATTACTATAGCAATACCAGGCCTAGAGCCTTCAAAACACGTCAGAATGTGTGTCAGAGGCGTAGAAACCAGTTAAAACTGTTTTTATTATGATTGTTTTATCTTAAGGGTAGTTTTACCCTCTTGGCAACAGCTAAAACTACCCCAGTTGGTATCAAAACCTCATCATCAATTGAGTCCACAGACCCTGTAACTCAATTCCAGGCCAAAAGTGATGAACTTTTGCGTGAATTTTGACATCCCACGCCTGTCAGCAAGGATTTTGGGGGTCTAGCTCCCCCTTAGAGCTGGAGTTCCTTTTCCCCCCCAAATTTAATCTTTCCAATTTATTTTTCCTTTAATTCCTCATCATGTATTATACTTATACTTTACATATGTAATTCAATTCAATTGTACAGTACAATACAGTAATAATTGACACCTCATATGTAAATCAAAGTTCACTTATGTAATACACGCGCACATTTTGACATTTCAATTGAATTCAATTGAAAATACTTCAATTCCTCATAACTTCTAAACTAAACACAACACCTCAATTTTAACACAAAAATTGATGGTTAACATCACATGTGGTGTGAATTAAATTAAGGTTTTGAGGATTTTCAACTTTTGTATTGAAAATACTAAAAACTTAATTTAAGCTTATTTAGAGTTGAGTTACAAGAATTTCACTCAGAGGTGACCCCACCTGATTTTTTATGAGGAATCCAATGGTGAAATAAATTTTATATGTTTATTTATTGGATAAAAAGTTATAATAAATTTTATTTAATTTTTTTCCAAATTTATTTATTTTTTCACAATTTTGTTAAAATTTCATTTTTACTTAATTTTTTCAAGTATAAATGTAATTTTATATTTACAAAATTTAATGTATTTTTTATTTTTAAATTATAATTAATTTTTTATTTTTAATATAATTTTATATTTATATTTTGATTTTTTATTTTAATAATATAAATAAATTTATTTTATTTATATTAATATGTTATTATTTTTTTTATATTTGTGGTCTTTTGGGTATATGAAATTACCTCTAAGGCTCACATTCCCTCCCCCTAAAAAAGAATATTACTTTGTAATATTGGTGTTTCTAGTGTGTCTGAATCTCCTCAGGAGTTTGGTAGCTTCTGGTATATTTTTTTCTTCTAACCATTCATCTTCACAAGTTGGGTCACTGTACCTAACAAGGTATTCCCTTACTTTCTTGGTTCTTAATTTCCTTTCTTTAAGAACTTTGGTTATTTTCTTAGTACCAGATGTCTCAATAGGAGGTATAACTTGGGGAACCTTATTCCTCAAGGGAAATTTCTCAGCATCACTAGATTTATATGGCTTTATCAAGCTTACTGGAAATGTAGGGTGCTTATTGCTAAGTTCTTCAGATAACTCTACTTCAACAGCATTTTCTCCATGGAGGGCCTTAATCACAAAAGGTCCTGCAAAGGAGTCTTTCAACTTTTTACATCCTTTGATGTTATTGAAGTTAGTGGTGGATACAAGAACTAGGTCCCCCACTTTGAAATCTGGAGTTGCATGAGATTTATCCCATTTGTCTTTAGCATATGCAAAAGAGTCCTCCATGCATCTTACTGCATGCTTTCTAGCTTTATCTAGCATTCCTTTGAAGCTAGCAGCTGTGGGATGTATTTCAATTAAGTCTTTCCTCAAGGAGTCTTGGGGTAACTTGGGGTTCCATCCTTTTTCTAGAATAGCAGGAGTCTGATTGGTACTAGCATGGATTGATGTTTTATATGCTAATTCCAGTGCTGGTAACAGAGTACACCAATCATGGGTAAATCCATCACAATCTTTGAATTAAAGGCCATATGCACAAAATCTTCTCACCATGTCCTCTAAGGTTTGGATCATTCTTTCAGCCAGGCCATCAGTTTGTGGGTGGTAGGCTGTAGAGAAAGACAGTTTAGTGCCAAATAATTGGTGAAGATTTGTCCATAGTGCTGAAGTGAATTTGGGATCTCTATCACTGATGATATTTGTAAATATCCCAGTCCATGACACTACTCTATTCCATATCAGAAGAGCTGTATCCATGGCTGTATCATCTTTGTGACATGGTAAAAAGATTGGAGTTTTACTGAATCTGTCCACAATTACTAGGCAAGCATTATAGCTCCTGTCACCTCCTGGTGGTAGGCCAGTTACCCAATCCATATGGACAATTTCCCAAGGTCTGTTTGGTTCTTGGATTTTCATCATATTTCCAAGTCTTTTGCCAGTGGATTTATTTGCCTTTTGGCATCTGTCACAGGTTTTGCAATACTCTGCAACATCTTTTTGCCACATTGGCCACCATATGCAGGTCTTCACTTTCTCTCTTGTTCTGTCTTCAGAAAGATGTCCTGAAAAGGGACTATCATGGCATTCTTTCAGTACAAGATTGATTAATGACCTGTCTACAACTGTCATGACACATGTGTGCTTGGTTCTGTGGTAAATTATACCATCCAGTAGGTGAAATCTTTCTTCATTATAAGATTTTCTCCATACTTCATCCAAGGCATGTATTAGAGAGTTGTCTTTACAGTCTTTGTTAAGTAATTGGCATAAGATGCTACAATTCTTATCTTGAGTGTAACTATTTCTGACTTCTTCAAAGAAGGTGGTGTTCAAGTCTGTAACACTTATTCCTTCTATTGGAATTTGTGGTGAAGCTTCTTCTGGAACATAAGCAGGATTATCAATGTTATTTGGTAATGGCCATCTGCTTAGTCCATCTGCATTCTTATGAATATTCCCATCCTTATGAACAATAGTCATATTGCCTCTGTATTCTTGTATGGCTATTTGCCATCTGAGCATGTGTCTGTTAGGTGTTTTCATGTTCAAAAGTGATTTCACAGCTGTACAATCTGTTATTACTTCAAAAACACATCCCTCTAAGAAATAGTTCAATTTCTCCAAGGCCCAGACAAGGCATAGATATTCCATTTGACTTGCCCATATCTGGCTTCAGTTGGTTTGATTTGCCTGGATATGAAACATATTGGTCCTTCTACAGGTTTGTCATTTATGATCTGAACTTGGTGAAGTGCAGCACCTAGTCCATCACCTGATGCATCAATATACAGTTTGAAAGGTAATTTAAAGTCTGGCATCAGTAAGAGTGGAGCAGTGGTCAATGCTTCTCTTAGAGATTCAAAAGCTTTGACTCTGTCAACAGTCATCTCAAATACTGTGTCTTTGTCACACAACTTATAAAGTGGTCTTGCTATGGATGCAAAGTCTTTAATGTGTTGCCTGTAATATCCTGCAAAACCCAAAAATGACTGAATTTCCTTCTTATTCTGAGGCATGGGTTTTAACAATACTGCTGCAACTTTGTTTTTATCAATTCCAAGGGACAAACCAGATACAACATGTCCTAGTGCCTTAAGTTCTTTAAATCCAAAATGACATTTCTTCAGGGAGATTTTCATGTTTACTCATTGGATTTTTGTCAAAACTCTTGATAATCTGTACATGTGCTCCTCCCAAGTCTTTGAACAGATAATAATGTCATCAATGTAAATGATTAACCATCCCTCTGAGAGTTCTTCAGGGAAGATCTCATTCATCATTCTTTGGAAGTGTTAAGGTGCATTTTTGATACCAAAGGGCATCCTTAAGTATTCATACACTCCACAATGAACAATAATTCTCAAGTATTTTCTTGCTCTTGGTGTTACCACATTTTGATGGAATCCTTTAAGGGCATCCATAGTGGTTATATACACTGCTTGAGATATTTGAGTAAGGGCAATTTGGATTTTTGGTATTGGGTATCTGTCTGGAACAGTGTAAGTGTTCAGAGCTCTAAAGTCCCCAACCATTCTGGATTTTCCATTATGCCACGCCACTATGACTGGTGTAGTTATTTCTACTTCCTCATTGTGGCCTACTTTTTTTATTACACCAAGGTCTAGAAGTTCTTTGATATGAATTTCTAGAGCTTCTCTTTATTTTGGACTTTATGGATAAGCAGGTCTTCTTAAGAGTGGTGGATAAGGTCTCTCAATGTTAAGAATGATGTCAACTTCATGACCAATAATTGCTCCCAGAGGTTCTTTGTCTGTAGCAAATGCTCCTCTGTGGTCATACAAAAGGGAAGAAACTTCATTTTCTTGTTTATCAGTCAGATGAAGGCTTATTTCAGCCTCATTTAACTGTTCAGACTTGAATTTCTCTAACTCTAAGTTGACTGGTGATACTTTGTTTACTGTAATTTGTCTTTTAAATGGTAAAAAGGCAAATTTCTGGCGCTTATTGTCCCCAATTGTAAAGTATCTGTCTTTGTTATTATGTAAATCTATCCCATACATGATCAAATAGTCATTTCCCAATATAAAATGGGTACTAGAGCAATTTTCCATAACAACAAATTTAACTGTGATCCTTAAATTCCCATTTATGTGTGGGAATATGACATTGGTCTCAAAGATTCCCAATGCTTTCATTGGGTTACTTGCACTGTTGAATTTTATACCATCAATTGGTAACAATTGGTCTTCAAAATTTGGCACACAAGTCTTAAGAAAGGATTTTCCAACACAAGAGCAGAAGGCTCCTGGGTCAAGCAAAAGTTTGGTGGGCTTGTTGTCAATCACCACTTCTGTTATACAGGAGTTACCAGCTGTATAACCTTTTCCTCTGTTTGGTTTTGTCTTCATAAGTTGTGCATCTTGAACGTTTGATAAATCAACTTGACCATTGCTCAATTGTGGTAAGTGGGAATAAGATTCCATGATGTCAAAAGTGGCATTGATATTTTCTATATCTTTTGAAGATTCAGAAAATATGGATGACTTATCATCTGAATTGTCTTCAATTATGTCTTCTTTTTCAACATCTGGTTCCTTTTCAATGTCAATTTCATTGATTTTCCCCCTTTTTGGACATGTATTGGCTAAATGGGTGGTGCTTTGGCAAATATGGCATTTTCTGACTGTATCTGCAGATTTATATTTAATATTACTAGAATTTTCTTTGGGGTTTTTGTCCACAGAATCTTTCCAAGGTGTATTAAACCTTGTTTTAAGATTCACCCTACTAGAACCAATTTTGGTTCTGGTGGTTACTTCTTCTAGTATATTGATAATATCCTCTGCTGAAGATTGTTCAGTAGTCCTGCTTTTGACAGCATGCTCTAAGTCACCCCCACATTGTCTCAGAATTTTTCTATGGATCATAAATTCTGACATGTCAGGATATAATGCTGTTAATCTGTCCTTCTGTTGGCAAAACCATGGTAAAGCTTTGTCTTTATCAGCATTAAATTTGGCAGATTCAAAGGCTGTTTCAACTTTAAACCTCCAAGCATCATTTGCCCATTTGTTGATGATTTGGGTTTTCCACCAAGTCCAACTCTGGTGTCCATGTGCTTGTCTTATTTTGATGTACCATCTGTGAGCTGATCTGGTAAACAAGGTGTTAAACCTGGCTGTTACCAATCTGTCTGGTAATTCAAAATCCTCTTTGATCATGTCAATACCTCTAATGAATTCCATATGGTCATACTCTCCTTCACCACTGAAGTGAGGCCATTCTTTAAGTTTTGGAACTTCTTTCAAGAGTGCTTGGCCCATTGATGGTTCCAAGTTATGAAAAGAAGTGGATAATTCATTTTTTAATTGTGAATTATCAGGATCCAATACTTGTGGATTTGGAATTCTTGTGCCCTCATTTTGATTTAGAGGTGTAGACATTCTTGGTAAGGTGTTCAGTATTTGTTCAATGTCATTCATTTTACTGTTGCTACACCTTTGGGAATTTCTGTATTCATGTTGGAAGCTTTGTATTAAATTTATTACTTCAATTTTATACATGTCTTCCTTATGTGTCAGTTCTTGCCATAACTCTGTCTGTCTTGTATTATCAGAAGTGACTTGGTTCAGTTTCATTGATAATTTTGATACTTCTTCTTGTGAAGCATCAAAACACTTTTTCAAGGCAATGGTATATGTCTTTACTTCAGTAAATGAATTTGAAATGTCATCAAAGACTTTCTTGTTATCTGTTTTGATAATATTTATGGCTTGTTTAATTCTTGTTTCAATCATGTCATCAATATTGAATTTAGAATATTTATCTGTTAATTCTTTAATAATGGCAGATTGTTCATTTATTTTAATGTTAGAAGAATTGTCATTATTAGAATTTTTAATTGTTCTTAAAACTTTTTCAAAACACATAAGTGTTTCATTAATTTGGCACAGACTCAGGTTGTTTGTTTTAATGTTGTTACAAATGGTGTCATTTTTATCAGAAAGATGTTTTTTCACGTCATTTATAGCATTATACAACTCTGGGATGGAATCAAATATGTCAGAAATCATTTCTGGAACCTTAATCTGGCTTCCTCCTTCTTCTGTAATTCCATCATGGTTCTGGCCATCTGAAATACATTTTCCATGGCATCCTGCTGAATCTTTGGGATTCTGTAGCCCTGGCTGTAAGGTTTTGGGGCTGGTGCCTTCCCTTTGCCCTTGTTTGGAGTTTGTGGCTGCTTTTTCACGTTGGAATTGCTGCTGCTGGCCACTGGGGCTGTTTTTGGCACTGGTTTGGCTGGTGGAGGGTTGTTTTTCCTCCATTCTAGTGTCAAAAGCATCATGTTTTTCTTCTCCATCAATGGATGCCATCCATTGAGCAATTTGCAAGTGTTGGGATGGCCCAAGAATTTTCTTACTGTCAGGTAAGAATTCATGCAATTCTTCCACAGGTCTGCAAGGATCTGGTACTCCTTGAATTGAAGTGCATTGTTGTATGCACTGTGGCTGGCTTTGTATATGTCCACAGAGGCTTGTTGTGGCGGTGTCAGCTCTTTTTGAAGGTAAAATAGTATTATCAGCTTCAGAATGACCCAATTTAGTTGTTTGGAAGTCATCAACTGACCCTTTTCCTTCTGTACCTGGTTGGCTTCTGCCATAATCACGTCTATTACCTTTTTGGGAGCTGCTTGAGGGGTTGTAGCTGGCTCCTGACCTGGTTGAAGGCATAATTATGGTTAAAAAAGGCTTAAAATAGTATTTTTACGTCAAAAACTTACTATTGGCCAAATTTTTAGCTTTCTGAAGGGTATTACTTATGTCCAAGTTAATCAATTCAGAAGATATTGGTTCAGGCTGGTTATTTTGAGTCACAATAACAGTACTATTATGATCAGAATTAACAGTACTGGCAGGGATAATGCTGGTTACTGTTGAGGCTGTTTCAATGTTTTCTTGTCTTACCACGTTGTCAGACACTAAAATTTAATGAAAAAGCCAATTAATTAAGTAAAAAAAGGTTATTTCAAAAAAGAAATAAAAATATAAGCCTCACTTATAATATGAAAAAAAAGTTATTTTTTATGGATTTTTTGAATTATAAGTATTTTTTATATGTTTTTAAATTTTTCAATATAAGAAAAAAGATTTAAAAAGAGTAAAAAAATATGTCACAGGTAAAATATCACGGCTGGGCCCCCAAATGTAAGGTGTGGATATGAAACTTTGATTAAAAATCAAGTACTTTTCCTGTCCTCAAAATTTGTATAAGGTAAAATTCAGTTAAAAATAGTATGAAATATTATTTTTAAGAGAAAACACGCCAATTTTATTGTTTATAACTTTATTAGTATAAAACAATAATATAAAAATTTATTGTTTTACCAACAATAAAGATTTATCCAAAAAATACTCTACAAGAGATATTTTAAGGCTACAAAAGAAATTTCTTCAAGAGCAATTTCAATTGGAATTAATTGAGCAAAGAACTGCAAGCAATTAATTAAAGAACAAAGTCTTTTAAAAAGAATATTAAAGAGAAAACACGCCCAAAAGTGACCAGAGTGAATTTGGAAACAAAGTGACAAAGTTTACAGTGATGAAAGATGCTTTAATTCACTTTTGGGGTGGTTCAGGGGTAAAAATGATTATAAGAGTTACAAACAATGATTATAATGATTTTTTCACGTGGTTAAAAGGATTAAAATGATTTAAAAGTAGTGGTTGGAATCTTTGATTGATTGGTTTAACAGTTTTAAACTAATTAATAAAAGGAAAAGATTCTAACATGAAGAGAAAAGTGGGGCAAAGAAGACATTCTTTTATAGCCATCAATTCTCTTACTCCAAAAGTAAAATTTACTCTTGTCAGTCGTGAAAACAGTCTGACAACAGAAAAGCCAATTATGGCATCATTGAACCCTGGTTTAGACCAAAAAGGGCTGGTTTAAGCCATTTTTAGCCATTTTAGACTCTTAATTCAGCTATTACTATAGCAATACCAAGCCTAGAGCCTTCAAAACACGTCAGAATGTGTGTCAGAGGCGTAGAAACCAGTTAAAACTGTTTTTATTATGATTGTTTTATCTTAAGGGTAGTTTTACCCTCTTGGCAACAGCTAAAACTACCCCAGTTGGTATCAAAACCTCATCATCAATTGAGTCCACAGACCCTGTAACTCAATTCCAGGCCAAAAGTGATGAACTTTTGCGTGAATTTTGACATCCCACGCCTGTCAGCAAGGATTTTGGGGGTCTAGCTCCCCCTTAGAGCTGGAGTTCCTTTTCCCCCCCAAATTTAATCTTTCCAATTTATTTTTCCTTTAATTCCTCATCATGTATTATACTTATACTTTACATATGTAATTCAATTCAATTGTACAGTACAATACAGTAATAATTGACACCTCATATGTAAATCAAAGTTCACTTATGTAATACACGCGCACATTTTGACATTTCAATTGAATTCAATTGAAAATACTTCAATTCCTCATAACTTCTAAACTAAACACAACACCTCAATTTTAACACAAAAATTGATGGTTAACATCACATGTGGTGTGAATTAAATTAAGGTTTTGAGGATTTTCAACTTTTTTATTGAAAATACTAAAAACTTAATTTAAGCTTATTTAGAGTTGAGTTACAAGAATTTCACTCAGAGGTGACCCCACCTGATTTTTTATGAGGAATCCAATGGTGAAATAAATTTTATATGTTTATTTATTGGATAAAAAGTTATAATAAATTTTATTTAATTTTTTTCCAAATTTATTTATTTTTTCACAATTTTGTTAAAATTTCATTTTTACTTAATTTTTTCAAGTATAAATGTAATTTTATATTTACAAAATTTAATGTATTTTTTATTTTTAAATTATAATTAATTTTTTATTTTTAATATAATTTTATATTTATATTTTGATTTTTTATTTTAATAATATAAATAAATTTATTTTCTTTATATTAATATGTTATTATTTTTTTTATATTTGTGGTCTTTTGGGTATATGAAATTACCTCTAAGGCTCACAGTATCACTGAATTTCTACACCTTATTTTATCATAAATAAAAAATTATGCAATTAAAAAGAGTTAATATAAATACAGATATATGAAGACAGACCACAGCATGAGAACTTTATTTTACCCACCTTGATTCAATTGAAAGAAGAAATACCTCAATTCTATGAAGATAATTACAATATATTTTCCTACAACAAAGTTTTTCTAAGTAATAATAACACACATCAAAATTGATAGAAATGATGAAATCTCCATATGGAGTTATACAATCCTAAAATAAAACCACCAGAAAATTTTCCTCAACACTGAATATCAATGTTTTAATTAGTAATCAATTAAATAAAGTAGCATAGAAAAAATTAGTTCCCACACCTTCAAGAAAATGTCACCAGCATAATTCTCTCAAAGCATCATATTACAAGAAAAATTACTCCTTGGAAGTAGCTGTATTTTCTCCACTTCATTGGAAACAAGAAGCTCTAAAAAGCCAAATTATCTTAATGACATCACATGCTTTTGAGAATGAAAACACTACCAGCAGAATTATCTCAAAGATATCATATGACTAGAATAAATTTCAATTCTCAGAAGCTATATTTTCTCTACTTCCTTGGCAAAAAGAAACTCTCACAAGCCATATTTTCTTGCAGACATCACATGATCCTTATTTGAAAATCACCACCAGAAAAAGTCCCTCAGAAAACACATTGTTACACCAAAGATTAATAATCACTAACTACAGGGTATCACCCCTAAGTTTTCTAAGTAACTTGTTCTGGAAATCTCTATTCAGGCCCAAAAGGTAGAAATAGATTTCCTCTCTCCCTCATTTTTCCAAGAATAATGGAAAAATTCTCACTATCCAAGATCACAACCATCCCTGAACTATCAGGATATCTAGATTAGTATCAGTGTTTTAGTTGTGAAAAGCTCAGTAGCTTAGTATTGTTTAAGAATAGTAGTATAGCCCTAGGTTAAAGATTAGTAGATTTGCTCAGAAGCTTGGTACTATAAAAAATAGTAGTGACACTAAAGTATTATTTAAAAGAATAATTGATGAACTATTTTTATCATTGAAAATGAATTAGTCTTATTATTGACATTACTTTTGAAAAATAATTATTATGATAAAACAATAATAACCACAAGAGAAGTATTAGTCTTATTATTTATGTTCTCTTACTCTGAATCTATTATACTTCAAAAATTCTAAAACTTTACTTTATTTCAAAAGGGTAGTCTTACAGCAAGAATATTATTAGTCTTTATTTATAATTATAGTGTTATGTCAGAGTTTTTGACTAATGTTGTTGATAGGTCTGATTTTGAGACTACTTATATTTCTTCTATATCTGTTAAAGCCACAAATCTTATTCCATTTTGTGATTCTCTGTATATGGGCTATTAATGCACTTTAGCACCCATGGGTATTGGAAAATTCTGAAATTTAAAACCAGCTTACAAATAATTTTTCCCCAAAAGTACTGCCTTATTCCATCCCACATAAAAAGGAATTCCTACAAAGTATGGATATATAGAAATAGAAAATAATTTTAATGAGGATATATCTTATTATTTATCTCTAGAAGCTATAATAAGTGCTACTAAAGAAGTGATAAAGGACAAGCATATGTTCCAAGAAAGAAATGGAGGGTATACCATACCTGAAAAGAATATTCTCAGAGACTATATTGAGGCAGAATGGGCAAGGTAAATCATAATTATAAAAGTCAGATGAAAAAAAAGAAGAAATGAAGCCAGATTTGAAGATAAAGTATGGGAGAAGTTTGTAAATAAAATGAAGAATAGTACTAAGAAAATGAAGAAGCTACCAGTTGGACAAACTTAAGGAACTAAAAGAGGCTTTTAATTCATAAAAGAAGGTTAGAAAAATAAAAAAACACACAAGGTTCAGGATTAGAAGAAAATGAACAACAATTCAGACCAACAAATTATCAGGAACCCTTCCCTCCAATATATAGACTTTATATAACAAAGTAGATCTATCTAATACCACCCTTGAAGCTTATCATATCTTTGAAAATGGTCATTCATTATCAAGATTCAGTTATCCTTTGAAATATATGGAAAATGGAGTTTTAAATAGGAAAGAACTAAATTTATATAACCCTAATTTCCAAGGAGTAACCTTGGAAGAAAAAAATCTACAAAGGATTGAGTCAGGGAATTTGATAAGGAAAAAAAATTAAATATCAAAAAATATCATTGAAAACAAAAAGCCTCTATCAGGACCAGAAGGTCCAAATATAGTTCAGAAAAAGATGGAAGAAAAAGGAGTTTGGATTTCTCAAATAGAAGACTTGAGTAATTTCAAACCACCAAATGTATCTCTACCCAACAGGATGTTGAAAAGACATGAAGCTCTCAAACAGACAAAGCAATCATTGGCCAGGAAAAAAAGCCAAAAGAGAGAGGAATTACAAAGTAAAAATACAATACTACCAGGAACCTATGATGAGTATGAGATTGAAGAGAATATCAAAATCACTTTTCCAACCAAATATAAATATAAAAGTGAAAATATTAAATCAAATCAAAATAAATCAAAAGAGAATGTTGAAAAGGAAATTTGAAAACAAAATAAAAAGATGGTTCATCAAAAGATTTCAAAGAAAGAAACTAAAGGAGATGATAAGGATAAAAAAGAAGTAAAACCAAAACTAGAAATTTGAAATTTGATAAAAGAAGTTTGAAACAGAAGATAATATTATCGTTTTGAAGAAATATAATTAGTTTCCACAAACTTTATTCAGAGGTTGCATGGAGTTTCTCTTTAAGAAAAGTAGGAACTGAAATTCTTCATTATTCCTATCCCCTTGTATTTATGCAGCTATTTTTTTGGAAAGAAGAATATACAAGAATGGTACTGGTTAATACAGGCTCAGATCTCAACATGATCACCAGGGTTTCAGAAATACATCTCTCACTTCAAAATAGAAATCTTAACATGAGCTTAAGAGAAATTGGAGGACATACAACATCATTAATTGGATATACTAAATTTACACAAGCACTTATTCCTTCAGTGGAAGAAAGAGAAATTCAATTCTTCATTTCCAAAAGAATAGTCCATACAGCTCTTAGAAGACCATTTTTTGGCTTAAAATAACATTAGGCTAGACCATTTTGAAAAAAAGGGGATATTTTCAGCTACCAAGAATCTGATGGCAGAAGATCATGTATCCCAATTTTCAATCAGGTCCTACACAAGGAATCAAGCTTTGTTAAATGGGAACAATAATTGATTTTTTTTGGAAACATAAAATCAAAAGAAGCTGAAGATGAAACAAAATTGAAAGGAAAAATCATTTTCAAAAAAAGTAAAAACAAAAATCATCAAAAAATTGAGTCCATGGAAGGAAATTTACATGATAAATTATCTATAATGGATAGGGGAATAAAGGATTAAGTCCAGGACGAACTTGAAGAAGATCAAGGGTTAGAAGAAACAAGAGCCAGAAAAAGGATAATCCTTGGGGGAACTATCAAGCCAGATTAAGACAGAAGATCCAAATTAATTTTCTTGGTACTTAGAAAAAGAAATGAAAGGAGTGTGAGGAATGGATCAACAGGAACCTACCACCCTTAAATAAATATAATGATTATATAAAAAAGAAAGACTTGCAAGTAAAAAGCTTAATGTTAAGTCTATTATCAGACTTATCAGATATTAATCATGAAACTGAAGACAACAGAAGGCATATATGGAAACAATATGTAAAAGAAAATTGGTATTTAGAAGAATTAATTGAAGCGGAAGAAGGGGGAAATGAATTAACTTATAAGCTGATTGAAACTAGAAGTATCTTATAGCAAGCTTTGCTCAATGGATCTGACATAATATAAGGATCACCCATACATAATAGAAAAAATATGTTGAACATTTTTGAGAAATAGAAATCCCCACAAGATATGCAAATTGAAAGAAAATAAGAGATAAAAAGTGAGCAAATACCTAAATACTCATTGGAAGATCTTAAAACAAATCTTTATTAATGTTTTGAATATAAAGAATTTATAAAATTATACAACAAATAAGGATCTAGTTTAACTTAAGAATCCCAAATATGTGAAATAACTCAACAACCACCAAATAAGAAATAAATCCAAATAATTATTATCAAAATTTTTTGTCAGCCTACATAAATGATCACTCTTTACAGGAAAGGAAACCAAAATTCTGCTAAAATTTAACACCAGATGGTAATTTAGTAGAAGTTGAAGTCTCACCATTGAAAAAAGGACCTCATGGATTCTGTTCTGTAAGATGATTCCAACCAATAGAAAAAATGGAATATTGATAAGGAAAAGACAATTTTCTTGGAGGAAGGAATACTTTTGAAGTATCTGGATGATATTTGTCAGTGGCAACTACCAACACCTGAGTAAGAATCAGAGCTCATAATTGTTCCATAAATTATCTTCAAGGATATAAACTATAAAGGTCCATAAAAAAGAAAAGGAAAAAATTTCTTCAGAAGCTTGCAGGATATAAACTTTCCAAATTGGAATTCATGTAACTTCAAAGTAAGGAAGGAATAAAAGGTAAATTAGAAAATAAATATTGGAATGAAAGATTCCCTTTTGATTAAATAACAAGAAATTTGTATGATTTCATAGTTTGGCTCCAAGAGGACTTGAATTTAAATAATAAGGAGCTTCTTGGTGGAAGGCTTCACTTGGAAGAGTATTTATAGCTCTTTATCTACAAAGAATAAAGACTCATAAGAGACCAGAAATGTAAAACCTTAGAATAAAGTAAGAAAGGAAGAAAAAACTTTGAGAAATATCTAAGTATCTATGTTTAAAGAAGATTATTCACAAAAAATAAAAAGGAAAATATGTTTCATTAGTAAGTATACATTTTTCTGCATGTCCAAAAAACTAACCAAAAACTTAAGAAAACTGACATTAATGCAAGTATGGGTATTTGAGATTTTGAACTGGAAAATTATCATAATTCCATGTTTATATCAAAAATGGGTTTGTGTTTCTCTTCTTATTCCACCTCTAATAGCTTAAGCTTTTTTAGGACGAAATCCTTGAAAATCTCAATATAATGTTCAATTCAAATTTGAAATAACTATAAATATTATTACTTAAAGACTGTTTTATCAGAAAAATTGAATAATTAACTCAATAAAATTAAATACTTTGAGCCTATCAACATACAGTTTGAGATTACAAATATTTGATTTTATGTGAACAAAATGTTGGAGGAGGAAATTTTGGGTCAAAGACAAATGAAGATTCAAGATGAAAAGTTTAAATCTTAATAAAAACAAAGATTATAATAATATAAGTAATAAATATCCCAAAAAAGGGAAAAATAAAAAAAGCTGGAAGAAATAAGAGTTTTATTGGAAGAAATTATATATTTGGATAATAAATTAGCTTTTATAAAATATACTTACCATCAATTAATATAGTACTGCTAAACCAAATTCTCAAGGACTCAGAATTCTTTAATAAAATAACAAAGAAGAAAAGACAGTAATTCAAGTTAAATTTAAATAATCAAGTCCAGTATTTTTGGAAGTGACCTCCTGCCTTATAAAACAGGACAAAAATATTTTTTACCTTATAATTTTTCTTAATTAATTAAGCCTTGGAAGTGACTTCATGCCTTATCAGAGAATATTATCTCTTAGCAGAAAAACTTATTACTTTATCTTCTTGAGCTTAATTTAACCCTACCAAAAAAAGCATTATACTCAATAAAACTCTTTATTAATCAATACACAATTGCCAAAACCTTGATCACTGCTATGTCTTCTAACTGGGAATGAAAACAGGACTATTGGAATTATGGAACTACTTAATAAACAATAAAAAATGCCAAGGCCCTCAATGATACTTTTCAAGGATAGTATTATGAATACCACATATGGAGCTTATCTTTGGGTGAAAAGTTTCAAATAACACAAACCCAAGCTATACATTGAATTGAGCTTTAAAATATATATTGAAATGAAAAGAAACCCCCAGAGATTTGATATCAAGGAATATGGAACCAACTACCTGTCTCAAGACAAATAAGATTGGAATTTGTGTATTTATCAAATTATAATGGAATAAAGATGAATATTAGTAATAGTTATTGGAATGAGCTTTTTGAAATTGAATAATATATATGGAAACGTCTATATTGGGGGAAATTAGAGGCTCAAAGATGGCTTTTCTTGAAGAAGATAAGGTTGATGGTGAAAGTATTAAATTCAGAAGAGACTGTAATATAATTTAAAAGAAATTGAAGTGTGAATTAAAAGATAAATTCTTAAATTTAAGAATTATAATAAAGAACCACAAATTTTATATGAAGAAAGAAGACTGGAAAGTATTATGGGAAGATATTGTTTCAATAAAGAAAGAAAAATTGAAGGAAAAGATGGGATATTAAATTAAAAAAGATGATTATTAAACCAATTATTTGATATTAAGTCATAGGCCCAGCATGGCCTTAAACTCAAACTTAACCCCTTAATTACACTGTTTATTATTCTATTTCAAGAAATAAAAAATGAAGATATTAACACATCCAAAGATACCTTATACATGATGGGGCCTGAATGGCCTTAAACTTAATTTTTTCACTCAATGTATTTTGAGTAACAGTATCATATATATATAGGATATTAGTATAACTAATATAAAAAAATCAAGCAAAGAATTATCAAATATGATCAAAACATCAAATGAAAAAAGAAAACCTCAAAAAGCTCATTGGCTTAGAGTTTGCCAATGTATCATTATCTAAAGATTTGTTTAATGAATCAGTATCATAGAGTTATTTATATTTCAAAAGAGGGTTTTTTAGCTATTTTTTATACCACCCAGAACACAAGTGGCGATAGGTTATAGGGGAAAATGGGACTTCAAGAGTTCAAAATCAGTTTATAGCTTTATTAGTTGAATATAAGGTTATAACTTTGATAATTGATCATCATTATATAGCTTCAATAAAGGGAAAAAAATTCAAACTGAAAACATGGAAGAAAATATTGGTATTATGTTAAAACTGAATAAATAGAAGGTTTTTTTTGATGAACTTACCAATAAAATAGTAGGCTTTATATTATATATAAGAACTCCAAATATAAAACACAGAAATTCTTCATTTCTAAAAATAAAAAATAATAATTAATAAAAAAGGGTGTTGGTAAACACACATAAGCCCTTGCATGTTTTTACCAAAAATTACATGTTTTTACCAATTGATGGCTAAAACACATAATTTTATGGTAAAAAAACATAAGGGGCCTATTTTTTGAAAAATTCCTCAGGCTTGGTTTTGAATTTTTTTTTTTAATTTTTTTTGCCATATTTTTTCTGAAATAGGATTTGAAGATCCTGAAATTTTTTCAATTTTTTTGCCCAATATCTCTATTTTGGCTAATTTGGCAAAATGGCCTGTTTTTTTTAAAAAAAATTTATTAAAAATGTTCCCACTTATGAATTTCCATAATTTCCTTGAAAATAGAAAACCAGAAGGGCAAAATTGTAGGATTTTTTTTGCTGTGACAATTGTAGGCCCAAAAAGTCCTTTTTTATGTTTTGTTGTTCATGTTTGTAAGTAAATTGAAAATGCCATTTATGACATAAATGTGATTAAAAATGTAATTTATGGAATTAAAAATGACATAATAATGCCAGAAATGGCATCAAAAATGACATATAGATGCCACTTATGACATTAACAATCCCATAAATGGCCTTAAAAATTCCATAAATAGCTACATTCCATTCAAAAAATACCACTTATGTGTTTTTACCAATTTAGGGCAAAAACACATAAGGGCTTACATGTTTTTACCAAATTGCTTATGTGGGTTTACCAAAACCCTGAAAAAACTTCAAGATTTATTTCCAACTACAAGCAGACTGAATATTTTACAAATGAGAAAAAAATGACCTCATCAGTTATTTGTAACATCAATCTCCAAAACAAATCTCAATGAAATTATCTTAATATTTTTTTGTAAATAAATGAATCAGAAAGCCAGATGGAAAATGTTCTGATTTTTTTTTTCTAAACATCAAAAGTAAATACACACATTACAAATGCAAACAGAAAGTACCCCAACCAACTCACAAGGACGGGTACATAGATTTTGAATTTGGTTTTTTTATTTTTATTTTCTTTCTCTAAAAAAATAATTAAAAAAGGAGACTTTTCACCTCCCTTTCTTTAAAAAGAAATAGAAAATCAAGAAAAATAAAACCAATTCATAACAAAGAAGATATGATATAGCACATAAATATAGAACTATAATGAATAATATCATACTTTTATATTATAATATTTAAAATGAAATCATATTATACACATATAATATTCTAAAATGATAACATATAGCTCTAAAAATAAATATAATCATAACCTATTATAACAATATAATTAAAAGTAATAACATTATGTTTTTTACCTTTAATAATATACAGAAAAACAATATATCATTCATTCAAAATTTAAATGAATAATTTATGACCTTCATGAACATATAAGATATACATAAGTGAAGATAAATAAAGCCAACTGGCAAGGGTTAAATTAAATTGATTTATATTCAAATTGATTGCTTTTTAGATATACAGAATCATTTATTCACATACATGAACAAACAAATCAAGTTCAATAAGTCTTACATATATATAGAGAGAGATAAAGATAAGGAATTATGACTTTTTTGGATATATAAAATAATACATAAAGTATCAAGATGAAGAAATAAGATAAAGATAGACTGGTTTAGAATAACAAAAACACATGTTTCTTGTATAATAAAAAAACCATCATATTCTTTCGGAAGAACCTTTAAATAGAATACTCATTCAATTAAATTTTGATTTGTTTTATTTAATTAATTTATTCATAACATGATATTATTTCCGAATTTATTAAATCATATCAATATTTCACATTCTATATTTGTGTTAATTAATAATATCATTAAAAGTATAAAAATTAATCACACAATAATGTGTGTTTGTCTATCATATGTTTTTTTAATCATATAATTCATTAAAATCATCTCATTTCAATTTTCTTATCAGATGATAAGCTTTGAAAAAACACATCAGTCGTTTAATTTATTACAGAATAGGAAAATTTTACACATCTTACAGTCAACCACATAATAGTTTTATTTAATTCAAATTCGATTTATTACATCATTTAAGCTTTATTGATTAATCAAATGATATATTTTTCAGTTAAAACAAATTTTATTCATTAAAACTCACATCATTTTAATTTTTTATTATCACATTTTTTTAATTACATGATAGTTTATATCTGTACAGCCTTTTGATTAAAATCATAATTTCAGCTTAAATTAAAAAAACTCATTGAATAATATAATAACTTAAATCTTCACACGATTCAATTTATTAAAGAATAATTAAAGCTTAATTTGAGTACTAATCATCAAACACATTATTATGTAATTTTTAATGAGTAAAAAACACAGTATGATTTACTGTAAATTTGTTGTGTACCAGAGTACAGTACTGTAGAATGTATTAAGAAAAATTTACTGTAATATTATACTAATCTCAATCTAAAAATGGAATTAGAAATCTATAAAAACAAACAGTACAGCACAGTATGGTTACAAATCTGTCCATCCACTTTTTCAAGACATGTGCTCCCCCAGACCCCCAAGAAAAATTCAATTTTTTTCCTTATGCTTCAAGAATTTTCTCTTTTCATTAAAAGTCCTTATTTTTCTCATTCTTTCTCTTTATTTTTCTTAATTTTATAAATTGATTTGACTCATTTTATACTCACAATCTTATTTTTGGTGGGTTCTTTTTTTCTCTTTTTTTTGTAGAATTTATGATTTTTCCAATTTGTTTCTCATTATATTAAAAGTGTAACTCGAATGCTTCAATGCTTCTAAAATGTGACAAAAAAAAGCAAATATTTTTTAATGTGAGAAGCTGGATTATAACTACAAAAAAAACAGAAAGCTAATAGACATTCCTCAGACATAAATAAAAGCTCTAATCACTTGATATACAAATCACTGCACCATGAAAAACTTACCAAGGTCAAGCAGGAAGATGATATTAAATAATTGGGATTTTTGGCACCTTAAATGGGTTAAACCGCTGTGTCATTGAGTGAAGTTGATTGAAATAACAATCTCGATCACAAAAGAGTTTATTCCCTCATAACTTTGATGAGAAATTAGCATTTTCCAGGGCCCATGTTAATTGTAAAATTGAAGATTGGAAAAAAACTATATGTACAGATAAGAGTAGTTTTGAAACAGCAAATAATCCCACCCCAGCTTGTGTTTGGAGAACTCAGGATGATAAATACTCATTTGAATGAAGAGTAGCTCAACGGCATAATGGACAGCAGTCTATTATGGGGTAGGAAGGCTTGGGGCCCAATGCTTGTCAAAATAAAGGTTTCATAAATATTGGTTTTTATCAGGATTAATTTCATTTTGAAAATTCCTACAGCATCAGAGCCAAATTAAAAATCTGCACAAGCTGATCTTATGAAAAGATAACACACAAGTTCATTATTTTCCCTTTTTTGTCAATGGAAGGACTCTCAAGGCATAACTAAATTTAAACAGCCTTACGATTCTCCCAATTTGAATCCCATCAAGAATGCTTAGAAGAAGATGAAGGTGCTGGCTCAAAAGCGATTGCACTTGAAAATATTACAAGAATTATATTTTGCTGTGCAGGCTGCCTGGAATGCTATGCCCAACAAATACTTCACCAACTTCATCAAATCAATGCCCAACCGTACGCAGGCATTTATTGCTAAACATTGGGCTCTGATCAGACAGTAGGAGCCTTTGGTTTTTTATTCATCACGGAAATTGTTCTCATACTCAAAAGGAGTAGTGTTTTATAGATTATTCAATTATTATATTACAGAATTATACTATTTTCTTGATAATTGAAGTAAATTGAAAATAAATAAATGTGAATGAAAGAGTCATTTAATTTCAATGAAATTGTGAGAAATCATGAGAGACATTTTTTTAAAAAAAAGAAATAGAGAGACTTCTTTGGAAAAGTGGACGGACAGTTTTGTCACCCCACTGTGCAGTAGCGTACTTTAAGTATTAGAATCAATAAAATATTAAAATTAAAAAAAATTAAATCTTGTTTTTCAAAATAATAATAATAATAATAATAATAATAATAATTTCATTTGCAATTAAATTGTAATTATCACATATGTATTTATCATTTAGAATTAATATTAAAAAAACAATAATTATGTTTTTTTTATAGAAGTGAAATATATTATGAAAATGATTATATTTCTCACACAAAGCAATTAAAAAACATATATGATAAAAAGAATCATAACAATGCAAGATCAAAAGTGATAAAAATAAGGATAATAATATGTTTTTTTGAAAAGAACCTTTTTTAATTTTCATTTTTCTTTATAAACAAATAATATATTGAAAAAATTAAATTAAATCAATGAAATCAGATAAATTAATAATAAAATCGTCAGAAATGACTAAAATAATACAGTACTGCACCAGACACAGCATAGTACCGTGCTAACCAAAAAAATTCAAGTTTTTTTAAAAACAATTTCTTTAATAACTATAATTATAAAAAAAACAACATAGTAAAAAAAGAAAGAGGACGATTGCGCGAGCGATCCAAATTAAAAAAGAGATAATCGCGCAAGCGACAACTTCAATTGCAATATTTTATACGAAACAATAAAAAAGTCTTATTAAGATAAGAAGAATAAAAAATTGAATTAAATTGAACATAATAATAAATATATAAATAAATGGAAATGAATAATAAAAGAAAGAGAATTGCGCCAGCGATTCAGTAAAATTTAGAGAAAACATTGCTCGCGCGATCAAATAAAAAAAACAATAATAATTGAACAATAAATGAATAATAGATAAATAAATCTCTTTTAGAACAAACTAGTAATAAAATTTTTTGAAAAAAAATGATCATAAAACAAAAATGAAAAAAAGGAAACTACAAGATAACAAAAAAGTCATCACTTTTTAATGAAAAATAGTAAATAGGTAAATAAATAAATAAATAAAAATTAATTGCACTTAATATAAAATTAAATTAATAGATATATAGGAATAAAATTATGAAGAATTAATAGGGGGTGTCAAACCTAAGAAATCCCACATTAAAAAAATGTGTGATTTGAGACCCAAATCCCACAATCAAAAATAAGTGATTTGATCTTACAAAACCTGCAATTTTAGCTCAATCCCCCAGGGCTTTTGAAAATACCACATTTGTGCTTAGACTTATTTAAAACTAACCCAAATTATTGGATATTGAAATGTCCAATTTAAACCTAACCCTTCGCCTTCTTCAGAAAAATGTTTTCACCCAACCCCTGGTGCAACCAATCAGTTTATAATTCCATTCAATCTCCACTTTTCTTGAATTAGTCAATTACTGATTTATCACCAACAATCACCATCCTTGAAATGCAATGTCCTCCAATGAAGCCAAATAAATACACTCCAAAAATTTCTTCTGGCCTGCCCCATCCTTCAGGTCACTCAACTCAGCCCAACTATTTATGTATTATCAATTGGGTGACCAATAAAATAAACTTTGATGCATGTTTTGGAACAAGTTTCTCAGCATTTGTGGGAAAGCCAACCTCAAGTAAAAAGAATGGATTTTATCTTATGGCCATTGAGCTCAACAGAAAATCATTACAAAGGTTTAATCTTAGTGTAACAAAAATTTGTGACTGATGGAGTACATATAAGAAGAAATACACAACAGAAAAGAAGTTTGAAGATTTAACTGGGACAGGTATGACAGAATAGGATTTGAGAAATGGGCTACATACCATGGCTTATAAGCTTGGAGGTATGTGTCCATGTTTTTCAGGAATGGATGCACTCTTTTACCATAATTCAAATATGACTCAACTAGAAAATTATGAATTTCAAGAGGTTGGATTGAGTTCAAATGAGAAAGAGGAAGAGCAAATATATAATGAAGTAAGATCTGATACAATATTTCATTATTTGTGCTAAATTCTGATGTCTTATTTTATTTCAGGATTATGCAGTAACAGAGGAGGGAAAAATCACTATTCAACTAAATATGGATATTTCTGAAGATAGCTTTAATGAGGATTTGAAAGATCCAGAATTTATATTTGTTTTAACAAACCAATATATTGTAATGATCTTTGGTCTATGTTTTCTGCAGATACAGAATAAGATGTATGGTTAATTGCAAAAGCTAAAAAACAGTTTTAGCTCCAATCTTAATAACACCTGTGGCTAAAACAAGAAGTATTATGATATGTTGTCTCCAAGTTACTCACAAATGATGATTGATTGGAAAAAAGGTTGGTATGTGATTTATTTATCCTGATGTTCATTAATACTAATAAAATTTTTTTGTAGGGTGAGAGGCTCATGATGAGGCCCAGTCATAATGTGATAAAAAGAAGTTTAATGAAGAAAGGAATACTCAGATTATTCAAACTGAAAAAGAGAGTATATTGAAGGAAATGGAAATTTGACTTGAACAGGAAAAAAAATAATTAATTCAGAAATCTTGAACATTCAAAAATACAATTACAAACGGATTTTGATATGACCCAAGGGACAAAGATACATGATTTGTAAAAAGCGAAATGGAAAAAAGAGGTTGAGATGTATGAAGAACAACAGAAAGTTGAATTGAATTCCTCCCATCCAACTGCAGATTTAGAGGGAATTCTGAATTTGATTAACAAAAAATAATTGATTTAAGTGTGTTTTATTAAATATTTTCTCTGAAATATGAGTGTCGATATTTTATGACAGAATTACTTCACCCATATAGATGCATTGGAAATTTTCAGGGTAAATTAATGAATATATATTGCAATTTCTGGAGTTGTAATCTTCACCTGAGGTGGAATCTCACATGATATGAGTATGTGCATTAATAGATGCAAATATTAAATTATAAAGAAGTTCATGGTTGTTCTGGGAAAATTTTTATTGCAATTAATGGCATTTAAAATTGAGGGTATGATCATTTGGACTTTTCATAAAAATTAATTGCATTTGAAAAGTTTAAAAATTTCATACTAGTAAGAGAAACAATTCCATATATATTGGAGCTTTACATTATTTCATCCCTTTGTAATATTTATCCTTCAAAAATTAATCACTTGCCTTTTGAAGAAGACTAATACAGGAATTTCAATTTGAGTAATATTTTCTATCAATTTTTTTAAAAAAATACCTCCAGCTTAAATTCATAAATCAAATTGAGAATATTAAATCTTATTAACATACACTTTCAAATTAAAATAAATTCTGCTTTTTTATAGAAACAGAACTTGTAATCCCATAAGCCTCCCCTTATCATGAGGTGCTTGCACCAATTTTCTTTCTTTAAACACAGATACCTTTTATATAAAAAAATGTTAGTTTTTTTCATTTGTTGACCAATTTTTTACAATAAATATTTTAATTCTTGGATAACCAAGGGTAAATCTTGGCTTTTACTTATTTTTTATCTCATATATTTTTAATGATTTCTACCAGCTCCACCACCAACCCATTACTTACAACACCACCACTAATCCTCCACCTCCATGAACTCCACCACCACCACCCATCAAACACATCTACCAATTCCAGTAGCCACAAACACACCGTTTTTTGTTTCCTGTTTATAAATATCTTTTGAAAAATATTAAATTTTTATACAAAAAACTGATACACATCATATATATATATATATATTCTTTTTTTATTTAGGGATAGAACAATTTATATTGGGCATTTTATTCCTCATACATAGTCTCCATTAATTCAATCCAAACCTAAAAATCACTTCCTCCCTTCTTGGGCCATTCCTCATCAATTATCTGATAATTTGACTATTGGGACTCAGACAAATGACCAGATGGTTTCTAATGTGTTTAGCACGACCAATTTCTCTGTAATTCCTAATGATTTGATTACTTTTGGGATGCATCCTCACAATCATATTTAATTAACAGATCAGAATTAACTAAATCATAATACCCCAAAGTCCAGAAAACAAAGAAGAATTCTTTATTTTATGAACCAAACTGCAGGCCAGCATGGAATTTAATATCTCAGCTTCTGCATGCTAAAAATAGGCAAAAGGAAAGATTATAATGCCTCCTTGTTGGAACTTCCTCCACAGAAGCTTCTACCTAGACCTTATGTATTCATTATTAAACATAAAAATCTATATTTTCAGATTCACATGTATCAAATTCATCCATTCAGCAGTCTAACACCAGTCTTCAATTAATCTCAAAAATTTATCATAACGCTCAATAAGCTTGCCACCGACCATCAAAATATTAACACAAACACTGATATTCTTGATGGCATTATCAAATGAATAGAATTTTTTCAGGGTTCAGATTTTGGTAAATTGGAAGGTGTTTATGGAAGTAAGAATGTCTTAACCAAACAAAAAATTGATGAATATAACATGCAATGGTTAAAACTTAAAGATTTTAATGAATTCATTCACTCCTGAATCAAAATATTTTTAAATAATGAGCTTGAATACAATTAAGAAATTATTAATTCAGAAAATTTTCCAATATAAAGTCAATTTTAATGGAAATCAAATACATCACCCTATTTCAAAATGTATCAAAATGTTATAATTAATTCCAATGGCTTCCACAATAAACCACCTACCAATAATAAGTACATTAATGCATGTACTTATGGTATATTCTCTTTTATCAATCAAAATAATTTTGTTTCCATGCAAAATAATATTAAACCCTCTGGGAATGGATTATCCTTTTTCAAAAATAAATTCATCTTTAATTTTTCCAGAAAAGAAGACGTTTTTGAAATACTTTGGGAAACTCAGAAATTCTTCAACAAGCAGCTAAGACACAAGAATAATTGATTTAAAACTAATCCATCACACACTTCCTTTCTTCTTTTCAAATCAACAAGAAATTTTTTCATACAGGAAATTTTTTTCAAAAAACTCACCTATGAAGAAACCAATCAAAGGTAAATGGTCAACTCACCTGAAATGAACAAGATTACAAAACGTTACGTGAAAATGATATTTTTATATATTCCATATTGGTATATATCTGACATATCATATATATCTCCACATTTGATATTTCTGAACCAATTTCAAGTCTTAACATTTACCAATCCCAATTCATAGATTGAAGCTGTATTACAAATGTTAGTCTTGAATCAAGTTTTTTTTATAATTTACATTTTTTATGAATCTTATGACTCTTCATTTTTTGGAAATCATTCTTTCATTTATTATTTAACCAATCCATAGTGTAGAGATTGACTCTTTCACACATATTCAAATGGCAAATTACATCATCAGCTTCTACTATATTTTGGAGCTCAGGGGGATCATTATCATCATAGAAATCATTCCATTTGTTTCCTACTTTTTCTAATATATTATGAAATATAAAACAGGTTACCACCCACTGAACAAATATTTGTACCTCTTGCACATTTAGATTTTGATTTCCCATCTCACATAAAGATGACCAACTCCATTTCAAAGCACCAATAGAAGGTTCAATCCATGCTCTTGATCTTTCCAAAAATATATTGAACTTTTTATCATCTTCTGAGCTGTAATTTTCACCTTTATATCCTGGAAAAATACAACATGAGCTTGCATAAGCCAAATCTGAAAGTAAAAATTGATCTTTTCCATAATATTTTTTTCATGCTTGATTAAAGGTTTGATTATATGCTACATATATAATACAATGTCCCTGTGACTAACTCCAAAGAGCAATTCTAGTTTTCCCACTGGATCATAATTATTATAATGCTACAGCCAGCTGTATTTATTTATATTTCTATTTAAATCTTGAAGAATTCTAAAGCATTGCATCATCTTGAATGAAGGCAGCTAACTATTGGAAGAATGAATGAGTAGTATAGGGGAGCTTTCTTTATCTATGACTTGATAAGTGTACCAAATCCCTGGAGCTGTATATATATGAATAAGGATTAGTTTTTCAGGGTCTAAGAAACATTTTTGTACTTATATTGTGTAATAGTGATAAATCTTCTTCCTTGTCAAAATTAATATATTATTCCATTTCAAGGATACTCTGCATAGTATTTAGTTGTTTAAGTAAGGGAATTATTGCTGATTTTATGTAATTTATACATATTTATATATTTAATAAGAAAGATGATATTTGAATTATATTCCAGGAATATGGTCTAAAGAAATTTCTTCATGGACCAAATTATTATGCAAAGCTAAATTCCCTTAGCAAGAATTTTTTAACCATTTATAGAAATTTGGCCATGAGAAGATGGGATATTGAGTGTTAAGATTGGAATTTAAAGCCAAAAATATGTGTTTTCACATCTTCAAAATAACATGGGTCAGGAGGTGTGGTATTTGAGAAATACCAGAAATTAAATTCTGTATTTCAGGGAAAAAATTTAAGATTTTGAGGCGGGATTTTATAGGTTTGACACCCCCTAATATGAGAAAAAAAAGGAATAATTATATTTTTTTATGAAATTATACTTATCAAAGGAAATTATACTTATAATAATAATGAAAAAACATTAATCTCCTTTATTAAACATAGCAAAATAAATTTCTGCACTTAAATGATATTTTATTGAAAAAGGAAATTCAAATCAATAAACAAACAAATAGATAGATAAATAATAATTCAATAATAATATTTTATTTCATTTAAGAGATCTATAAAAATATGTTTATTAAAAAAAAGAATTTCATAAATAAAAAATTAATAGCTTACACAAAGAAAACAATACGATAAATGAAGACTCATTAAAACAATAATATACCCAAAGAATTAATTACTCATAAAAAATTTCTAGAAATAATTACTATTAGAATGATCATTTGAAATTACTAGAGAAAATCTTTTACAAAAGCTCAAATTAATGAGATATAGAGGGTTATTAGGCAGAATTGAAGTTAGAAAACACTATTAGATTATATCAGCCATTTATCTAAGTAACTGCTAGTAAAAAATCTTCAAAATAGGTAAAGATAACTATATGAAATTCCATATATATATATAATTAAACAAGAAAAAAAAGACATGATTTCTTTGTGAAAATTCCACCAATACTATAATCTGTAATCTTTCTATCTAATGTTTTTAAATCAGGAAATATATAAGTCCCCCATGACCTTCAGCTGGATATATTCTAATATTACTACTAAAAAAGTAACAAATGACCTATATTGATATCAATTCCATCAAAAGACAAAAATAAAAGCAAATATTCAAGAAATTAATGAAAATAGATAAATAAAAAACAAAAAATTGAAAGAATAAGAGTGCAATAATAAGAAAATTATTAATCACTTCAAAATTATAAATATCAAGCTTGTTTCTCATTATGAAAGAACCTTATGAAGAAAAGAAATAACTCAATGTTCTTACTGATGAAGGTGGAACTTCCATTGCTGTTCTATATTTATTAAGAAATACATATATACTGAGAAGAGAAGGTCAAACATAGCATTATAAGGGAAAATGACTCTGAGTTAATCGGAGTTAAAGACCTGTAGATGGCAACTATATAGTTTCAGACCATCAAAAATCAATTGAACTTTCTTCTGAGTATTAGTAAGACTTGAAATTGGGAAATAATAATATATATAACCAAGTATTGGTCCTCCATGACCATAAACTTGAATTTTGTTCACACTTTTTAAATATTTCTCTTTTTTAGGAAAAAAGATATCTAATAGGCTGTTTGATTATCTATTAGAAAGAGATTACAGAAATTTAAATGGAGAGGGGCTACTAACCCCCAATCAAAGAACAATAAATATAAATGAAGAAATATTTTAATAATAATTCTTTTAAAGCTCAAACTATTATTTAATTAATTGAGAATAAAGAATTTTTGTAGAAAAATATATGAAGAAACTCTTTTAATTTAATAGGAAAGAATGGAAGGCATATTCAATCTGAAATTTATGAAATATTTCTCTCAATTTAGAAAATTGGAAATTTATTTGATACACAAAAAGAGTACTGAATAATTGAGTCCTTGTATGACTCAAAAGGGAATGGTTGGGATTCCTTAGGTCTTATTGTTTATTTTTATTTAATTCCATGAAAGGAGTAGTGTAACTAAGAGATATTTGTATGAAGAATGAAGATGTTAGATTTTTAATTCTATAAAATAAATCCAAGAATATATGTGTTGAATTGGTCAAAGAGTAAATGATCAAAGAAGTTAGGATTAAGATATATAACTAAGCTATGCAAGCATAATTGATAATGATTTCAAAATGGGGAATAAATTCCTTTAAATACAAACATTCTATGAATTTCTGAGAAAAAATATAGCTACAATTGATATTATTAAAATAAATTTCTCAAAATTAAAAAATCTAATTTCCCTTGGAGAAAGTCAAAATTGAATACTAGGAGGTCCTAAGTATTTAATTTAAATTCTCCCCTGTGAAGGAATGGAAAAGGTTTTTCCATTGCCCTTGTATGGAATAAAAAGGAAGCATTTTTTATACCCAGTATACAGGGTCGGCACACCTGAGTTGTAGGGTGCTTTATTACCTAAAACTGTAACCTCTATTATGTGTATAGAAGAAGATTTTAAAAGTGAATATTTATCTGATTCACTAAATTTCTGAAAGGAAAAGGAAGTGATATCAGACTTATTTGACCATAAATAAAAAATGTTTTGAAAAAAAGAGCAGATTATTTTGATTATATTACACCATGGATTACCAAAGAATTGCAGAAAAATATATATAATTACTGACAAAATTTAAACCAGTGAGTGAGCCTATTTCACAGAAAATATATCCACCTTTGGAAAGGCCACCCTTATAAAGAGATCCTTATATTACACCATTTTCACTAGAATAATCAAATTTTATGGTCACATCAGAAATAACATAGGAAGGATTTGAGTTCATTCATTTTGGACCACCTAGATGGCTTTCAAAAGGAGTAAGATTATTAATGAGTATTATAGTTTTGAGGCGAAAAAAGCTATTGCATTGAGTGAATCAGAAAGAGGTTTACTCAAAAATTAATATGTAAAACCCTAAAAAATACTAGTAATACCTCATAAACCATAGCAAAAGAAGCCAATACCAACTTTAACCTAGTTCATAAATTTAGTAAGAGAAAGAAATATAACAGTTCTCTATTAATAATCAAGCTCAAGCTACACAAGCCCAGAATTTTGTGTAGCAAAGTCAAATGAAAAACTAACAACTTTATATGATCTACAAGAACTTAATAAAGCCAAAATACAGTATCCAGGATTACCCCCACATATTGAAGAGTTTCTAGAGGCTTTCCCTCAAAGGGCTTCCTATTTACTTGGAGATATTATCAAAGGCAGTTGGCTTTTGTTACAAGAAAACTCAAAAACTTTGATTCACAAGTTAAAAGATGACAGCTTACAAGATAACCTCAAAGAGAAACCAACTATGTAGCAGTATACCAAGCCCAAATTACTTGGATACTTCAAGATGAAATCCCAGAAAATTTGGTAATATTCATAGCTAATGAAGGAGAAAAATTTACAATATAAACATATTATGAGAACTATTTAGAAGAAGATTTCTTCATAAGAATATTGATTTGGGAATGTGCAGTCACATTGGAAAGGATATTATTGAGGTTTAAAGAAGAAAGACTTATCATTACAGGATCAAAGATTTCATGCTGTGTAACATCATTGTAAATAGTAGGGAATTTGGTTTCTCTAAATGAAAGAACTATTTCAAAACAAAAAAAAAATAGCAAGTTACAAAATTGGAAAAATCCAATAAATAAGAAATAAGTTAGGATTTCTGGGTCCTTGTGGTTATTTATGGATGTTTATTGAAAATTTCTCTCAGATTGCTTCACCAATCAGAGGGCTCATTGGAGATTTTGTAGAATGGATATGAGATGAAAATTATGATGAATAATTTCAAAAAGTATGAAGAGTAGTGGGTGAAGAAATTAAAATTGAAAATTTGATTTTGAGCAAGGAGAAGGAAAAATTAAATTGGCTGTTGACTCAAGTTATGCTTCTACAGTGGAATATTTAACCAAAGAGGATAAGTATGGGAGAAAAGATAGTCATTTATTAGGAAATTAACTTATCAAGATTACAACCAAAGTACTCACAGCCAAATTTAGAATTATGTGAATTAGCCAAAATATTGAAGAAACATCAGAAATTAGCATGGAGTAATGTCTTTTAATCAAAAGTAGATGCCAAAGCTTTAATTGATGTGATAAAGCCCCCTTGTTTATCAAATGCCCCAATGACAAGGTGGATTGAATTTATTAAATTATTTTCATTTGATTTGTTCCATAGGCTAGGAAAAAACTTTAAAATTCCAGATGGAATTTCAAGGAGACTTTATGTCAAAGAAGATGAAGAAAAAGATGCATCAGAATTTGATGAAGAAGAGGAATTTATGAATCCATACCCAGGGCTTTGAGTAAAACATAAGAAAACAATAATGTTAGCAGTAATAAATTTTACATTAAAGCAATAATAATTGTGCAAAATAATAGAGTAATACTTTAGTAAATTAGAAAGACCCTCTGGTAGTAAGGATGAGGACTTTAGGAAAAGTAAGAGGAATTCATCAAATTTTCTTTTTGAGAAATGCAAACTTAAAAGATGAAAGAAGCCAAGCTCACAAGTAGTGGTATCAAGTAAGAATATCCAAAGAAAAATATTATGAGCATTAAAGGTATTTTCATACACCTAAAAGACCACAAAAAATTGAAAATGATACATTCATTTTGAATATATACATAAAATTCAAAATAACAGAAAAAATTATAGTAAATGTTTAATAATAAGTTTATATAAATTCCAAATTTGAACAAAAATGCAAAGATATATTCTTACTTAAAGTAATGAAGTAAAAATAAGTTATTAAAAAATATTAAAAATAAAATATTTTTTGGAAAAAATCTAAAAAAATTCATTATAACTTGTTTTCCAAAAAATAAACATATAAATATTATTTCACCATTTTATTCCTCATAAAGATTCAGGTGGTTCACCTCTGAGTGAAGCTTCTGTAACTCAAGTCTGAATAAGCTTTTGTTGAGTTTTTAAAATTTTCTGTGTGAAAATATGAAAATACTCCAAAGCTAAATTTAATTAATGCCAAATTTGGTGTTAAACATCAATATTTGTATTAAAATTGAGGTGTGGTGTGTAGCTTAGAAGCTATAGGGAGTTGAATTATTTTGAATTGAAATTTGAAAATGTGCACATGCATTAACTAAGTGAGCTTGAATTTACCTGTGAGGAATTGATAATCACAGCTGGGAAATTGACCTTTTCAATTGAATTACATATGTAAACTTTTGAGTATAATACATGATGAGGAATTATAGAAAAATAAGTTGGAAAGACTTAAATTTGGGGGGAGAATGAATCTTGGCTCCAAGGGTTCCAGACTACCCCAAATTCCTTTCTGACAGGAATTATATGTTAATATTAATGAAAAGGTTCATTAATTTTGGCCTGGAATTAGATAACAGGGTCTGTGACTCAATTGATGATGGAGGTTTGATATTAACCAGGGAAGTTTTAGCTTCTTCCAAGAGGCTAAAGCTACCCTTAAGCTAAAAAAACTCCATTAAAATGGCTTCAAATATTTCTAACGGCTCCTAAAAAAATCTTTACATGTTTCTGTAGGCTTCAAGCCAACTATTACTATAGTAATTTCTGGTTTACAGGACTAAAATGGCTAAAACCAGCCCCTTTTTGGGTCCAAACCAGAGGTCAATGATTCCCTAAATGTGTTTTCTGCTATTGTGTTTATCCAAATTGATTGAAGTAACTTCTAGTTTTGGAGGAAGAAAATTTGTGGCTATAAAAGAATGTATTCTTTGCCCCTCTTTTCTTTTTATGTTAGAATATTTTCCTTTTGTAATTAGCTTAAACACTCTTAAGCCAAAAAATGAAAGATTCAAACAATCATTTTTGAATCATTTCAAAGCTTATAACCACATTGAAAAATCATAATAATCATTATTTGTAACTCTTTCAGATAATCTTACATTTGAACAATCCCAAAAGTAAATTAAAGCATGTTTTATCACTTTAAACACTTTCAATTTGTTTCCAGAATCACTATGGCCACTTTTGGGATTTTTTTCTCTTCAATAATCATTTTGAAGACCCTGTTCTTGTATTAATTTCCTGAAGTCTGTTTCTTGATTCCTTTCCAATTCAAATTTCTCTTGAAGAAATTCCTTTTGTAGCCATGAATATTTCTTGTAGAGTATTTTTGGATGTGTCTTTATTGTTGGTAGAAAACCAAAACTTGGGAATATTCATTTTATACCAATGAGGTCAAAAACAATAATTCTGCCATCTTTTCTCTTTAAAACTCTAAATATTACAATCTTTTAGCTTGTACAGCTTTTGAGGACAGGAAAATTAATTTTTTTTAATCCAAGCTTCATATCCACACCTCAAAAGTATTGAGATCATGAAATGAAGAGATGGAATGGATTGTGTTGATGTGTTAATGTGTCAAAGTGTTTTTTAATTTTAGACAAAGATAATAATTAATGTAATGATAAAAGTAAGAGAGGTAAAAAAAAATAATTATATGATTTCTATCTACAAGCTACTAGACAATCGGTCTATTTATAGATTGGTCGTTGGAGATGGAACGTTGTTCCATCACGGTCCCAATACCCAATGCGAAGATAGAAAAGTATCTTACTTTTCTTTTGTCTTTTTACAACATCAGGGCTAATATACAAAGTAGCTTTTCTTTTTAAAAGCTTTCTGCTTATATACGAAACACTAGCCTTTCTTTCTGAGGCATGCTTTTGATTCGATTCCTCAACACACCCCCTCAATCCAAGCACGCATAAGGAAATGTTTGCAACGTAGGATTCAATGTTGTTCAATCCCATGTTGTTATTGAATGATTGATGTTTTACACGATCTAAGGCTTTAGTCATGCAGTCAGCAACCATCTCATTTGTAGTAATGTATTTGAGACGGATGAAGTTGTTCTTGATATAATCTATAATAAAGCTATAGTGTACATCAATATGTTTTGTTCTAGAATGATAAACCTCATTCTTGGCTCTGTTTATTTCCCCCTGATGATCACAATATACGAGCATCTGTCTTGGATCAGTGCTTGTAATATCACTATGTATTTGACGGAGCCATTTGCCTTCTTGAAATGTTCCAAGTAGTGCACAAAATTCTGATTCTGTCAACGAGACACTGACAGCGTTTAATCTCTTGCTTCTCCAACTTATAGCTGCTCCACCATAAGTAAAAACATATCCACAACATGATTTCCTGTTGTTTTCTTCAGCCCAGCTCGAATCAGAATATCCTATAATATCAGAACTACCATTCATATTGTAAGTTAGTCCTAGATCTTTGGTTTTTCTTAGATACTTCAATTGTCTTTTGAATGCCAACCAGTGACTCAGACTTGGTTTTTCAAGGAACTGTGATAGAGTTCCCACAGTATAAGCCAAGTCGGGTCTTGTACACTGTGATAAGTAATTTAAAGAGCCAATAGCTGCTCTATAATTAATATTGAGTTTCTTGAATTCTTCATGTACTTCATCTGTTGCAGTTTCAAGTTTGATGTTACTTTGCATTGGTGTCATACTTAATTTACTATCCTCCAAACCATATTGGCTTATTAATTCTTCTATGTAATGTTGTTGGCTTAGAGTTATCATATGATCAGATTGTGTTATTTTTATTCCTAATATATGTCTTGCCAAGCCAAGATCCTTGACTTTGAAGTCTTTTTTGAGTCTCTTGAGTATATTATCAGCTTCTTTGCCAATTAGTATAATATTGTCTACCCAAGAAAACAAGATTACGTCTTTACCGATGAAAAGACATGCATCTGCCATGCTTTTGACAAAACCGTTCTTGATTAGCCAACTTCCCAAGGTTTCGTACCAACTTCTAGCAGCTTGTTTAAGCCCATACAAGGCCTTTTTTAATTTTATTACAAAAGTTTTTGGATTATTGATTAATTCAATTCCAATGTCTTCAATGTAAGTTGTCGGTTTTGTTTCTTTTAACCAGTCTACATACCCATCTGGTAATTCAATATAAACTGATTCATCTTCAGGTAGTTTAGAGTTAAGATAAGCTGTCACGAAGCCGGCTTGTCTCACTTTTTGTTTTGTTAAAGCTGCATGGCTTAGAAGGAATCTCATTGTGGTAAGTCTTCCTGTTGAGGAAAAGGTTTCAGTGTAATCTATTCCTTCTTTTTGTTTAAATCCTCTGGCAACACATCTTCCTTTATACTTTTTGATTTGTCCCTTTTAATCACATTTTTTTGTAAATACCCATCTAGTATTTATTATACTTTTTCAGTTGGGCACGTTTTTCCTTCTTATGAGCTCGAAAACTCCCCTATTGACAATTGAGTCAAATTCTGAGAAGGCTGCCTCTTTCCATTTAATAGCTTCAGGACTTCTCTTGGCTGCTTCCTAGGTTGCTGGGAATTTTTTATTGTCAGTTTCTTTGGTGGTTAGTGCAACAGATATACAATCGTTGTTATCTTCTTCTAGAAGCTTATTTATATTTTCTGCAATTTGAGCTTGATGTCTTCGTCGATTTGTCAAAATATTATTAGTCGAAATTTTGGAACTAATGTCATGAGGTGCTTCTGGTTGAATTTTCCAATCCCAACCAGGCTTATTAAATCTTTTATTTGTAACTCTCACCCCCTCATTAGTTTCGCCAATTTCTTGATGCAACGAATCTCTATCTTCTATTTGAGGTGTATTCTCCAAAGGCGATACTGGAACATTGATTTGGTTTTCTTGTGTGTCTTCAAGAGCTGATATAACTGTTTTTTCTTCAGGTTCTATCCTCTTGAAGCTTCCATACTCAATCTTTTTGGTATTATCAATAGCTTTATTTATTAGCAGCAGTTTGTCTTCATCAAATCTTACATCTCTTGATTGAATGACAACTTGTTTTTCTTCCAATAATACTCTGTAGACACCCCATTCGGGCTCATATCCGACCAAGATACCTTTCTCAGCTCTATTGTCAAACTTCTTTTTGTAGCTATTAGTAGCTACCCATGCTCGACATCCAAATCTTTTTACTCTCTTGAGGTTTGGTTTTATATTGAAAATTTTTTCCCAAGGACTGATTCCTCCTTCTGATGTTCTGACTCCTAAATAGTTAGCCGTGTTAATAAGTTCAGCCCACAGTTCTTTTGGAACTCCTGTTTCTAACCTCATAGCTCTAGCTTTATCTAGGAGAGTACGGTTGAGACGCTCAACAATGCCATTATGTTGGGGAGTGTAGGGGGTAGTTGTTATGTTTTCTATTCCTCTATTTTCACAAAAGTTTGAAATGAGCTTATTTACAAATTCTTCTCCCCCATCGGTAAGTATCCTTTTTACTGATTTTTCCAACCTGTTTTCTGCTCTATTGATTATTTCGATCAATTTGTCCTTAGCTTTGTCTTTAGATTTCAAGAATCTGACCCAAGAGAATCTTGTAGCTGTATCGACAACTACGAGTGCAAAATTGGATCCTCCTATTGACGTTGGAGAGATTGGTCCCATTAAATCTACTGACAATTCCTCAAGTGGCACCTTTGTTCTTTCTAGATCTTTTTTAAAAGTTGATCTAGTCGTTTTTCCAATTTTTCAAGCTTCACAATTTCCTGTCCGACCAATGTGTCCCAATCTCTCATGCTCTGAAACCTGAGCATCAATTCCTTTGTCATCAAAGTCCACTTTGAGTAAGCTGTTTCTTATATTTCCACTGAAAATTTCATCATTTCCTTTGCAAATTGAGAATTTTTGATAATTCTTCTTTTTTAATATACCATCATTTTCCCAGATCTCATTTAGTGAAATCAAATTATATGGTAATTTGGGTACGTGCAGAGCATTTTTGAATAGGATTCGTTGTCCATGAAATTTTTTTAAAATATTTCCTCGACCAACTAAGCTGACTTTGCTTCCTTGTTTACCAATTTGTACCTGGCCATCACATGGTTTGTACTGTATGAAATCTTTTCGACTTGCAAACATATGCCTGTTTGCACCGGAGTCAATGATTGAGTGTACTTTGTCTTCTTGCATCAGAGCAATAGGACTCGATTGTTCTTGTATTGCTGAAACAAAACCTATGATCTTGTCATGGCTTTCTTTTTATTCAGCTATTTTACCGTGGTGAGTCGACCTCTTTACTCCTTTCTTTTTCCAACAGTCTTTCTCTAAGTGTCCAACTTTCTTGCAGAAATGGAACTTTCTTTTCTCTTTTACCAGTCGTCTTTCTGCGGACAGAGCCACTTCACTCTTGATGAAGGCCTTTGAGAATTGTGCTTGATCGGATTCAACACAATCAATGATTGCCTCAATGTCAGGATACCTATCAGAGTGTGTCAACACCCTGATAAGTGATTCAAACTTAGACGGTAATGACCTAATTGCAAATCTTGATATAATATCGTTGTCGATGGAAACACCAGACAACTGGATCTTCCTAGTGGATTCGCATAAGTCTTCAACCCATTGCTCCACTGTTTGAAACTTAAGATCAAAAAATTGATCCAAAGCAGCTCCTCGAGCTTGTACGCCACTCCCCACAAACTTCTCCTTAAGTAAGTCCCACAATGCTTTTCCGTCCCCATCTTGTTGAGGTTGGATCTTGTTGCTCACAAAAGATAGTGTATTGTTGTCTAAGCATCGGATGAGTAGACAAAAGGATTTCTCCTTTTTGTCCCCTGAAACATCTGGTTCAGTGCCTTCAACATACCTCAGGCAATTAATAAAACGTAATTCAGCCTTCATTGCCAAAGTCCAGGCAATATAGTTACGCTTGTTGAGGACAACACACTTTGTGATTTCGCTTCAATCCATTTCTGGTAAGTGATTCAGTTCTTCTCAGCTTGGTTAGAGCACCGTACTGATAATGTGTTGATGTGTTAATGTGTCAAAGTGTTTTTTAATTTTAGACAAAGATAATAATTAATGTAATGATAAAAGTAAGAGAGGTAAAAAAAATTAATTATATGATTTCTATCTACAAGCTACTAGACGATCGGTCTATTTATAGATTGGTCATCGGAGATGGAACGTTGTTCCATCACGGTCCCAATACCTAATGCGAAAATAGAAAAGTATCTTACTTTTCTTTTGTCTTTTTACATCATCAGGGCTAATATACAAAGTAGCTTTTCTTTTTAAAAGCTTTCTGCTTTTATACAAAACACTAGCCTTTCTTTCTGAGGCGTGCTTTTGATTCCATTCCTCAACAGATTGGACAAAATGAGACATATGGAAGAGCCAAAAATATATTTTGGTGGGAAGGAATGAATAAGAAAGTTAAAAACTGGATACAATATTGTAAAGCTGGTCAAAAGAGGAGTCATTATCAAAAAAAGGAGAAGGGAAAGATATAATTCACCTCAAAATTATTGGAAAGAGTTGGTTTGTATTCAGCACATGTGAAAGAAGGAAGATTGAACTTCTTGGTAGTTGCTAAAGGTGATTTTTCAGGAGGACCAGAGGCAGTTGGCTTGGTAAATCCTACAGAAAATTGATTATGTTAATGTATGTCACCATGAGCAAAATGGCTACACCTGACAGCAGGTGTTGCATTTGAAAATTCGCTTGGACCCATCCTGGAATGATCTGGGACCCTTCCTGTGAACTAGGTCAGATCCAGGATTTGAATGTTTGTTAGTATTCCAATTTCTTCCAAGCCACTGGAATATTACAGAATTTCCAATATTGTGTTCCTTTTTTCAACTACTTGGAGTGATTAGACAATATATGATATTAAAATACTTTCCATTTATATCTAAATCATTAAATCAATATCTTTCAAGAAATAGATTTAATTTCAATATTCGTCTTCCATTTAGACAATTGCATATTTTTTGAAGGCCAAAAAAACTCAAAAACCCTATTAAATATGGGAAACGCCTTCATATGTCTTTATTTATGACTTATTATTACTTTCAAGAAGGATTAATTCTTATTACTTGTTCAAAAACTGGCTCAAAAACATCAAAATAAGCTTCTTCAAACCAAATTCCCTTCTGAACAAACTGAATTGATGAAACTTTTTGCTTCTTATATTGTTAAATTTTCCAAACCTCAGAAAAAAATACAAAGGCTTTTATATACTTTTTAAATACAATTATTTCACCCATTATACACAAAACCTATGTATACTGTTTTATTTGTTTATTAAAACTCCTAGAAATTGAGTATTTTCTTTATTTTCTGATTCCTTTTTATGATGAATGAGTTTCATAAACTTCTACTATCATTACCAAAATTTATCTTTTCATAAGATATAGTCCTTTGATTTGGCTTTCTTGGAGGTGTTATTTATCAGCTCAAAAGAGAACTAGTGGGCTCTGTGCAATACAGCGGCTGCTAGTGGATGGAATCAGTAATTTTCTACAAAAATTACAGTAAAAGGCCCAAAATTGTAGCAAATGTAAATTTGTCAATGAACATCAACACTATTACATAAGCATGATTTACTTTTCCTTTACTGTAATAAACTACAAACATGTAAGACAAATTACAGTAGCAGGCCTTGTAAAGGCCTATTACTGTAATTTTGATTGGAAAACAAAATACCAGAGAGAATCAAAACCTTTTTACAAATATAAAAGACGAAGACAGAAAAACTCAAGGAAGACTTAAAAAATCTAAACTTCATCAAAAGCCCAAAATAACAAAGTAGCATAAAATAGGAAAAATAAAACTCAAGAAAATGAAATAAAGACATGAAAAAAAGCTGTTTTAAAATAGAAGAAAGGCAGATTTTGCTAATTATTTTCTCCAACAATTATAAAAGGAGCTTTATTTCAAAAATGATAGTAAACTCAATGAACCTGTAATAAATTTACTTATAATTTATTTATTTAAGGTAGCTCTATCATGTTTCATGAATTATTTGTAAAAATATCACTTTTTTGAGCATTTTTTGTGGTTTTTTGTGGCTTTCTTCTTTATCAGAAAGAAAATTGAATAATGTTTATGTCTATAAAATAAATTCTGCAATAAAAATATGAGTATACATTGAATTAAATATAATTTAAACAATATTAATCATGAATTGAAATGTTTTTTGTTATTTTAATAAATTAGGACTAGTTCATTTAATCTCTAACAGCTCACTTCCCATAAAGCATAGTATTATGTCAAAGAAATATCAAAAAATTTGATGTTCCTTCAATATTCCTTTTTAAGGATTTTTAAGTTTCAGATTAATTATATTGTTCTCAGTTTTAAAGGTTAAACATAATTTAATTTAAGTTTTAAATATATATATTCAAAAATTTGTATCACAGTTCCATTTATAAAAGAATATAGTTCATAATTGATTTGAATAATATATCCATTTTTTGCAAAGAAAATTTGTTGATGGATTCAAGAATTTCCAAATATAAGCTTTTCACTTATTCAAATAAAAATATAATATCAGCAGTGTCAATTACTTAGTAAGCTCTTCAAAATGAAAATTCAATAATTAAAACATGATTCAGACGATCTTTTGATTAACAGTGGACATTGCTCTGAAGGGATATATGTTTCACTTACATCTTACTTCCCAAAACTATATAGCTTACTTATCTGGCCCCGCTTTCTTCAATTCCACTCTAATGATTACTTTAAGCATTTCATTGAGAATTGAAAAAAGAATAGAAGCAAGAAATATTACTGTATTATATCTTATAAACACTTGAAAGATCTGTTTACATTCTTTTCTTAACTTCATTTGACAAACAGCTGCTTATTCCCGGTTTATACTTATTTTAGCATTCATGAATATGTCAAAGTATTTCCAAATTCAAAAAACTACCAAAATATTTATAGATATTCTTTGGAAATAAATTTTCTAAAAGAATCAGCTTCTGCCAGTTGTATTTACTTCATATAATATAGCATTCCCATTGTGTCAAAATAACTAATTTTATTGTTTTATTAGTTCAAAAATCTGAAGTTTTGAATTACTTTTAATGCATTTTGGAACTTTCTATGAGCTTTAAATGACATTATTCATAAAACTATAAAACTCTTTCCCCCATAAATTTGAGTAAAATTATCATCGAAAAATTGGAAAAAAAAAATTAATTGGGTTTGATAATTTTAGTTTTTTATTTTTTAGGCTTTAGAAAGTCGAAAATCCATTTTTAGATACCTAAAGCTATCAAACCACCAATTTGATATATAATCTTGAGTTTTACAGTGCATGAAGAGTTCTCTATAAATCCTAATCACTAAAAAATGGGCTCAATATCAAGGAAATTGAACTTAAAATTTAGATAACATATACAATATGGCAAAGATGATCAAAAAAAATATTACAGATAAAGCTATATTAATAAGTTCTTTTGAAATTATCAAATTATTTATCAAATGGATTTTATGCCATATTGATACATTGTAATTTAATTTACTCAGATTTCACACAAATAATTGCATTCTTCAAGCTTTTTTTCATTTCTTTATACAGACACTAATTTGATTCCATTCAAAAACCAACCAAAATGATCTTGTTTTTTAACATATTAAAGTAATTCACTAGATAAATATGGTTGAATAATAATTGAGAATTCCTCCAGAAGAATATAAAAAGTGAATATCAGTTAGTATTAATGAAAAAAAACATTCAAACCTCCAAAAAATCGAAGAAGTGTGTGTTTTTGAGTTTTATGAAGATTTAAAATTCTTCCATTAACATTTTTTTTGATATCAAGATTGGAAGATTTTTTAGTTAACACCATGAAATTTTATAATAAAAATGTACCCAATTTTAGAACGAAAACCAAATATTCCATTTAAATCTTCATATTATGTATCTATAAGTGTAAAACACTCCTCTCAAGAATTTTATGGGCTTCAATAGGGGGTATGTGCTTTCAATATATAGTACATATTTGTGGGGCCCTCCTTAAAATGACTTTGTCCCATAAATCTTGACAGTTTGATTAAAATATTACTATAAACACAGGGGAAAAAAGGTATATAATTTTTCAAAAAATACATCCTTCAATTGAGAGTAAATAGCTCAATAGAAGTTTATATCTTTTAAAATATCTATATGGGTAGGAAGTCCCAAATTTTGAAAGCAATTTTATCATTTATGAGAAATTCCCTTGAAACTTGAAGGGTTTAAGTTGAAATATTATTCATTTATGGGCTCTCATAAGTGGTCTTGAAAGATAATTGTTATTGAAACTAAAATATACATGTAAAAATAAATAAGAAATACACCAAAGGTTAAATTTTCAGATAAATGAAATGATAAAAGGTAATAAAAAAGATTCAAATAAAGGGGTAATTGAAATAAGTTTGTGAATTATGTATTTTTGAATTACTGAGCTCTGAAATTCCCTGCCAAGAACTGGTATTGAGTAAACTAAGTTGATAATTTTTGGCTTGCATATGTAGATTTAATTTCTTCCAAAACTTCTATTTATAAATTGCATTTTTTCCTATCTCCAACATGAATCCAATCTATCTCCCTTGTAAAATTTCAAATGAAACACCTGCTGTCAGGTGTACCCACTTTTCTCATGGTGTTTGTAGGTATGAAAATGCCAAAGTAGATTACAGTGGATAGTGGAACTGAATTTGGGAAGGGATTGAGATATGTAGTAAAGGGGGAAGGATAAAATATAAGTGTAGCAACAAATTAGGACTATGAGTCTCAAGGAATGGTAGAAAGAGGCTATAGAAAATTAAAATATGCATTGGTATAGATGTGTAGTGAAAATGGTTCAAGATACAAGGATTATTTACCTTTGGTTCCATTGTCTGACAGAATATCTACCAAAATAGAAACAGGATAACTCTCATTTGAGCTTCAATCTTGTCTGAAGGAAGTACTACCAATAGACATTGAAGCAAAAACATACTTACAAATTGAATGCCATAAAGTGAAATCAACAGAAGCTCAATTTTAAGCAAGAGCTAAAAATCTATGAGGAAAAGAATAAATGAGAAAAAAGGTAAAATAAACTTTAAGAAAGGCTAGAAAATAGTCAATACCATATTGGTACAGGAAGCAATCCCATTAAATGAGAGAAACACTTGATCCTGGGGAAAAGGTTCTGGTATTAATAAAGCACTTAGGTCACAATGGGGATTTTTATTAAGAAATAAATGGAATGTAGCTTATAAAATCATGAAAAAAATTATATTGGAAAAAGCTAGAAAAATATCTTTCAGAAAGTCACAGAAAAGATTTACCCCAGAGGAGAGAAATATAAAGAAGATTCTCAATATACAGATGAAGAGGAATCTAATTCAGAGGAAGAACTTGAATGAAGAATTGGACATTATATCTTGAAAGATGAAGTGGATTAACACCTCAAATGGAGAGGGGGATGTGGTACTCTATATCTTTCTTATTCTTATATTATGTGCATGATTGTAGAGAAAATAATTCTAAATAACATTCTAATATATATGAATAAGTGATATGAAAAAAACTTCAATTTATTTGAGATTTATTATTTTTATAAAGTAGTATTGATTTATTCCCCTGTTTTGATTATGAAAAAATAGTATAATATTTCTCATTGCTCTTTTTAAAATAAAGTAGATTTAAGAAAATGAGTTCATTTTGATTTTGCCACAAAATTAGGATTCAATAAGTGGTTTTTTGATGAATAATCTTCTTAAAAAGTAAATAAGATTTCATTATATTCTCTTATCATTGAATTTTTTGACCCTGTTTGGTATTTTACTTGTTATATTGTGGTATACCTGTACCAGTTTGGATTAATTGACAAACTAAGCAGGAATATTGTTCAATTTTCCTTAGGCTTTTCCCAATATATTAGAGTATTCATTTTCTTAAAAATAAATTATAAGAAGAACTAAAACCATTAAAGCTCAATAAATGCCTTTTGTTAATAAATGAACTTGACAATTATGATGTGACACCCCAATGCACCACACGAATGAAATTAACTTTCAAGGGATTGGTTGACCTAAAACAATTATTTTATATACATATATTTTTTTGATTCCTTATCTTTTATTTCAATCTTCTTTAAATATTGTGGGTGGTAAAAATAAACAAACATATACTACAGCACAGAAGGTGCTAGTTACAATGAGGATGCATGAAATTAAATTTCAGGGCAGAGTTGTAGCATAATAGGGGTAATAAATATTAATTCAATGTTCATTTATACATCAGAAAGGTAGAATTGGGTATTTAGATGAAAATTAGTCTTCCTATTAATTTTGAGAAGGGAATTAATATTAAGTTTAGGGGGTTAAAAAGTGTTTAATTCAGGCTTAGGATGTCATTGAAACAAGAAAGGTACAAGTGTATTGTATTCTCTGACCCCTTTGAGGAAGTCTAGCATTACAAAAAATATTTGAACAGATTTAAAAACTTAGTAATAATTTTATGATTATGATAAGGTGGTCATTGTGATGTTAGAAGGAAGAAATTTAACATTTAGGGTGCAGAGAGATGGTAAAATGGTGTGAAATGTGAAAGAAAATAGGCTAGGAAGATGGGATTAGACAGTAGAAATATCACAGTAGTATTACAGAAGATTCAGAGCAAGATTACAGAAGTTTCACAAGGGTGTACAGTAATACAGTTACAGTTACAGGACATCTACTTACAGAAAAAGACAGGATAATACAGGAAAACTATAGTACAGTGGTCAGGGAGATAAGGATTCCAGGGTTTTCAATTGATTACATAATCAATGACGTCATCAACAGGAATTAAACTAGGATTACTAATCATGGAGATAAGGATTCCAGGAAACTCAATTGATTACATAATCAATGACATCATCAACAGGAATTAAACTAGGATTACTAATCATGGAGATAAGGATTCCAGGAAACTCAATTGATTACATAATCAATGACATCATCAACAGGAATTAAACTAGGATTACTAATCATGGAGATAAGGATTCCAGGAAACTCAATTGATTACATAAGCAAATGACATCATTTCCCCACAATTTCAAGAGCTTGATTGAAAATACAGGTCTCATGATCCAACACCACCAAACCTTATTTTATAATACAGGTCACATGTCAAAAACCCAGATTGGAGACCTGAAAAATTCTAAGTCCCCTTATTTTTGACACTCCCATGGAGGCCCCAAAAACTATAAATAGAGGTCCCCTCCCCCCCTCAATTCTTTTTTCCTCATGGCCTAGACAGAGGCTCATCACAAAAACGTAACTTCTTAATATTTTTTCTGAGGGAAATCCCCTCCATCCATCCACATTATCATAATTTTTTAGGAATACTCAGTAGCTAAGCTCAGAAGTAAATTTATCCCATCCCCATTCCTAAATTCTGCTCAGTAGCGAAGCTCAGTAGCACTGTCTGAGTGATTTATAATTAATATTAGTTAACAGTTGGTCTACTTTAATTCATAAACTCATCTCATTGACTACCTCCATTCCTCAATTTCTCAGTAGCTAAGCTCATAATAACTGTCTGAGTCTTCTTTACATAATTAATAGTAGATAACAGCTTGTCTACATTGATTTATAAGTTGAACTCATTGACTATCCCCTTGATATTGTTACCCCATTCCTAAATTTTGCTCAGTAGCTAAGCTCAGTAGCACTGTCTGAGTGATTTATAATTAATAGTAGTTAACAGTTGGTCTACTTTAATTGATAAACTCATCTCATTGACTACCTCCATTCCTAAATCTTCTCAGTAGCATTGTCTAGGTGTTTTATATATAATAGTAGTTAACAGTTGGTCTTCATTATTTTATAAATCCATCCCATTGACAAAGTTCTTTACTCAGTAGCCAAGCTCAGTAGTAAATTGAACAATAGTAGTATCTGTTATCCCAAGTTATCCTTATAAACTTATTAAACCCTTAAAAAATATACTAGTGTCTTTTATCATTATAGTTATCATATTATCAACAGTTTTATCATCAAGATTAGAATTCCCTCAAAGTGTTACTGATCTCAGTAAGGGAATTAAAAAAGTCTTTTCCCAGTTTTATATCTTTATTTATTTGTGTTAAGGTTTACTAAGCCATTGTTTCCAGATCAAACAAAGTCTGATATAGTCTGTTGAATATACTTTTCTGACTAGCCACCATCAAATAAAATAAATTGATTGTGAACTCAAGTCAAGATAATTCAGCATTATTAGGAAGGGCAGTCTAGAGTATTCTAGTACACAAGCAGAGCAAGGGTTACAAGTTTGAACAGCAATTCAAAACTGTGCTATTGTAATTTCCCCTTCCAGGTACTGCCTCATTTATCCCACACAGGAGGATTTCCCACAATATGATATGGGAATAAATGCTTTTGTGGTATTAGAGATCCCATCTCATTTTGATCATGCTTGAATGGTGTGACAATGGGTAAATATTCAATTCACAAAAAAATCAAATAATATTTACTCTAAACTCACAAAAAAAGAAAATGGGATTTTGAGGATAGGGGAATATAAGCTTATATCCCATGAAAATTTGTTCCGGAGAAATTTGTTGGTTCCAATTCAATACTCACTAAGAATTCCAAATATGGTTTTCCAATTATTAAAAAAGGAAGTTATATATCTCAATTTTTATTCTTTTTCTTTTTATTTAGATAAATTAAACCTTCAATGGAAGGTAATAATGGAGAATACACATTTTCATGTTTTTCATGAGTGAGACAAACTTATGATTCATAATTCTTTGGAGAAAACATTTAAATCCAAAAGGTTTTGACATTGAAAAACTCAAAATATCATAATATAATTTTAAGAAAAAGAAATATCATATAAAGATGTGATGGCAAATGGGAAATTAGCATAGTTGAATTTTCAGAGATATAAAATTCAATGTTCCATATTCATCTTCCTAATCTTGATTTCAAATCTTTGGTTTGGGAATCAAAGAGTTTGGTATCATAAAGGATCCATCAGAATTGCCAGGAGCTACATAGCTTAATTGATTATAGAAGGAATCTTTCTCAATATTTAAAATCCTTCTTGGAGGAGGAAAATGAAATAATAGCAATTTAGAGCAAATTATGAAGTAAAATGGAAGCCTTGTAAGACCTGGGTTGAACCTGCTACCCCCACTGGAAGGGTGAGCTTTTTTTCATGGTGTCTGGTTCAGGAAAATATTTGAATCTTTTAGCTTAAGTCCTCTTTTATCACTCCAATTAAGATCACTGATCTTTTATGCTATAAATCTCTCAAGTATTATGAACCTATCAGTGTGAGCCTTAGAGGTATTTTTATATACCCAAAAGACCACAAATGATAAATTAAGATACAAATATAAATAAAATAAATTTATTTATATTTTAAAAATAAAAATTGAAATATAAATACAAATTTATATTTAAAAATCAAAATTTAATTATAATTTAAAAATGGAATTACAATAAAATTTAAAATTATGAAAATACATTTTTACTTGTAAAAATTAAGTAAAAATGAATTTTTAATAAAAATTATGAAATTAAAATATTTTTGGTAAAAAGTTAAATAAAATATATTATAGCTTTTTATCCAATAAATGAACATAAAGAAATTATCACACCATTGGATTTCTCATATAACATAAAGTGGGGTCACTTCTGGATGAAATTTCTGTAACTCAACTCTGAATAAGCTTAAATTAAGTTTTTAGTCTTTTTTGTACAAAAGTATGAAAGTCCTCAAAACCTTAATTTAATTAGCACCACATGTGGTGTCAACCATCAATTTTTGTGTTAAAATTGAGGTGTTGTGTTTAGTTTAGAAGTTATGAGGAATTGAAGTATTTTCAATTGAAATGTCAAAATGTGCATGTGTATTACATAAGTGAACTTTAATTTACATATGAGGTATCAATTATTACAGATGTGTAATTAGAAACTCAATTGAAATACATATGTGAATTATAATTGTATTACATGATGAGGAATTAAAGAAAAAATAGATTGGAAAGATTAATTCTGGGGGGGAAAAGACACTCTAGCTCTAAGGGGGAGCTAGACCCCCAAAGTCCTTGCTGACCACTGTGGGATGTCAAAATAAATGCAAAAGTTCATTACTTTTGGCGTGGAATTGAGTCACAGGGTCTGTGACTCAATTGATGATGAGGTTTTGATACCAACCAGGGTAGTTTTAACTGCTACCATAAGGGTAAAACTACCCTTAAGTTAAAAAAAGGTTAGTAAAAACAGTTTCAACTGGTTTCTACACCTCTTACACACATTCTGATGTGTTTTGAAGGCTCTAGACTAGGTATTCCTATAGTAATGGTTGATTTAAGGGTCTAAAATGGCTAAAACCAGCCCTTTTTTGGTCTTAACCAGGGTTCGATGATGCCATAATTGGCTTTTTTGTTGTCACAGTGTTTCTCACGACTGACAAGAGTAAAACTTACTTTTGGAGTAAGAAAATTGGTGGCTATAAAATAATGTCTTCTTTGCCCCATGTTTCTCTTCATGTTATAATCTTTTCCTTTTATAATTAGTTTAAACACTGTTAAATCAATCAATAAAGGATTCCAACCACCCTTTTCATATCATTATAAACCTTTTAACCACGTGAAAAAATCATTATAATCATTGTTTGGAACTCTTATAATCATTTTTAACCCTGAACCACCCCAAAAGTGAATTAAAGCATCTTTCATCACTGTTAACTTTGTCACTTTGTTTCCAAATTTACTCTGGTCACTTTTGAGAGTGTTTTCTCCTTCAATATCTTTTGAAAGACTTTGTTCTTTAATTAATTTCTTGCAGTTCTTTGCTCAGTTAATTCCAATTGAAATTGGTCTTGAAGAAATTTTTTTTGTAGCCTTAAATATCTCTTGTAGAGTATTTTGGGATAAATCTTTATTGTTGGTAAAAAAAAAATCTTATCATATTATTGTTTTATAGTTAAAAAGCTGAAACAATAAAATTGGCGTGCTTTCTCTTTAAAAATACTATTTTTTACTATCTTTAAAAATTTTTACCTTATACAAATTTTGAGGACAGGAAAAGTACTTGATATTTTATCAAAGTTTCATATCCACACCTTACATTTGGGGGCCCAGCCGTGATATTTTACCTGTGAAATAATTTTTTACTTTTTTTAATTCTTTTTCTTATATTGAAAAATTTAAAAATATATAAAAAATACTTATAATTTGAAAAATCCTAAAAAAGAAAAAATAATTTCTTTTTATAATTATAAGTGAGGCTTTATTTTTTATTTCTCTTTTGAAAAACCTTTTTTTTACTTAATTAATTGGCTTTTTTTCATTAATTTTAGTCTGACAACATGGTAAGACAAGAAAATATTGAAAAAGCCTCCACAGTTACTAGCATTATTCCTGCAAGCACTGTTATTATAGCTCAGAATAACCAACAAGAGCCAATTTCTTCTGAATTGATCAACTTGGATATCAGTAATACTCTTTAAAAAGCTAAAATTTTGCAAATAGTAAGTTTTTGATGTAAAAGTACTATTTTAAACCTTTTTAATCATAAAATATGCCTTCAACCAGATCAGGAGAAAGCTATAAGTCCTCAAGCAGCTCACAAAAAGGTCATAGACTTGATTATGGCAGAAGCCAATCAGATACAGAAGGAAGAGGGTAAGTAAAAGACTTCCACAACAATAAATTGTCCAATTCTGAAGCTGATGACATTATTTTACCTTCAAGAAGAGCTGACACAGCCACAAGAAGCCTCAGTGGACATTTACAAAGCCAGCCAGAATGCTTACAACAATGCACTGAAGCACAAAGAGTACCAGATCCTTGCAGATCTGTGGAAAAGCTGCATGAACTCATACCTGACTGTAAGAAAATTCCTGGGTCATCCCAGCACTTGCAAGTTACTCAATGCATGGCATCCATTGATGGAAAAGAAGAATATGATGCTTTTAACAGCAGAATGGAGGAACAACAACCCTCCACCACCAAAGAAAGTTCCAAGACCAGCCCCAGTGTCCAGCAGCAGCAATTCCAACATGAAAAAGCAGCCAAAAGTGCAAACAAAGGGAAAAGGGAAGGCACCAGCCTCAAAGCCTTACAGCCAGGGCTACAGGATTCCAAAGATTCAGCAGGATGCCATGGAGAATGTATTTCAGATGGCCAGAACCATGATGGAATTACAGAAGAAGGAGGAAGCCAGATTAAGATTCCAGAAATGATTTCTGACATATTTGATTCCATCCCAGAGTTGTATGAAGCTATAAATGACATGAAAAATCATCTTTCTGATAGAAATGAAACCATTTGTAACAACATTAAAACAAAACAACTTGAGTCTGTGCCAAATTAATGAAACACTTATGTATTTTGAAAATGCTTTAAGAACATATAAAGCTTCCAATAATGATAATTCTTTTGGCAATATAATAAATGAACAATCTACCATTATTAAAGAGCTAACAGACAAATATTCTAAGTTCAATATTGATGACATGATTGAAACAAGAATAAAACAAGCCACAAGTACTATCAAAGAGGATAATAAGAAATCTCTTGATGATATTTAAAAATCATTTACTGAAGTAAAGCAACATATAATTGCCTTGAAAAAGTTTTTTGATACCTCAAAAGAGTAAATATCAAAATTAACAATAAAGCTAAATGAGGTTATCTCTGATAATGCTAAACAAACAGAATTATGGAATGAGCTGAAATATAAGGAGGATGATCATAAAAAGAATGTGATTAACTCTATAGAAAGCTTGAAACATGAATTAAGAAATTTACAAAGGTGTAACAATAGTAAAATGAATAATATTGAACAACTACTAAACACCTTACCAAGAATGTCTACACCTCTGAATCAAAATGAGGGTACAGAGATTCCCAATCCACAAGTATTGGATATTGAAAATTCACAGTTAAAAAATGAATTTTCTACTTCTTTTCATAACTTGGAACCATCAATGGGCCAAGAACTCTTGAAAGAAGTTCCAAAACTTAAAGAATGGCCTCACTTCAGTGGTGAAGGAGAATATGACCATATGGAATTCATCAGAGGTATTGACATGATCAAAGAAGATTTTGAATTACCAGACAGATTGGTGACAGCTAGATTCAACACCTTATTTAACAAATAAGCTCACAGATGGTATATCAATTTGAGACAAGCACATGGACACCAAAGTTGGACTTGGTGGAAAACCCAAATTATCAACAAATGGGCCAATGATGCTTGGAGGTTCAAGGTTGAGACAGCCTTTGAATCTGCAAAATTCAATTCTGATAAAGACAAAGCTTTACTATGGTTTTGCCAACAAAAAGACAGACTAACAGCATTATACCCTGATATGTCAGAATTTATTATCCACAGAAAGATTCTGAGACAATGTGGAGGTGACTTAGAGCATGCTGTCAAAAGCAGGACTACTGAACAATCTTCAGCAGAGGATATTATAAATATATTAGAAGAAGTAACCACCAGAACCAAAATTGGTTCTAGTAGGGTGAATCCCAAAACAAGGTTTAATACACCTTGGAAAGATTCTGTGGACAAAAAACCCAAAGAAAATTCTAATAATTTTAAGTATAGATCTACAGATACAGTCAGAAAGTGCCATATTTGCCAAAGCACCACCCATTTAGCCAATAAATGTCCAAAAAGGGGGAAAATCAATGAAATTGATATTGAAAAGGAACCTGATGTTGAAAAAGATGACATAATTGAAGACAATTCATATGATAAGTCATCAATATTTTCTGAATCTTCAAAAGATATAGAAAATATTACTGCCACTTTTGACATCATGGAATATTATTCCCACTTGCCACAATTGAGCAATGGTCAACTTGATTTATCAAAAGTTCAAAATGCACAACTTATGAAAACCAAACCAAACAGGGGGAAAGGTTATACAGCTGGTAACTCCTGTATAGAAGAAGTGGTAATTGACAACAAGCCCACTAAACTTTTGCTCTACCCAGGAGCCTTCTACTCTTGTGTTGGTAAATCTTTTCTTAAAACTTGTATACCAAATTTTGAAGACCAATTTTTACCAATTGATGGTATAAAATTCAATAGTTCAAGTAATCCAATGAAAGCATTAGGAATTTTTGAGACCAATGTCATATTCCCACACATTAATGGGAATTTAAGAATAGAAGTTGAATTTTTTGTTATGTAAAACTTCTCTAGTACCCATTTTATATTGGGAAATGACTATTTAATCATGTATGGGATATATTTGCATAACAACAAAGACATATACTTTACTATTGGAGAAAATAAACATCAGAAATCTGCCTTTTACTATTTAAAAGACAAGTTACAGTAAATATAGTATCACCAGTCAACTTAGAATTGGAAAAATTCAAATCTGAACAATTGAAGGAGGCTGAAATAAGCCTTCATCTGACTGATAAACAATAAAATGAACTTTCTTCCCTTTTGTATGACCACAAAGAAGCATTTGCTTCAGACAAAAAACCTCTAGGAGCAATTATTGGTCATGAAGCTGAAATCATTCTTAATATTGAGAGACCTTATCCACCACTCTTGAGAAGACCTGCATACCCAGAAAGTCCCAAGTCAAGAGAAGCTCTGGAAACTCATATCAAAGAACTCCTAGACCTTGGTGTAATAAGAAAGGTTGGCCATAATGAAGAAGTAGAAATAACTACACCAGTCATAGTGGCATGGCATAATGGAAAATCCAGAATGGTTGGAGACTTTAGAGCTCTGAACACTTACACTGTTCCAGATAGGTACCCAATACCAAAAATCCAAATTGCCCTTACTCAAATATCTCAAGCAATGTATATAACCACTATAGATTCCCTTAAAGGATTCCATCAAAATGTGGTGACACCAAGAGCAAGAAAATATTTGAGAATTATTGTTCATTGTGGAGTGTATGAATATTTAAGAATGCCCTTTGGTATCAAAAATTCACCTTCACACTTCCAAAGAATGATGAATGAGATCTTCCCTGAAGAACTTTCAGAGGGATGGTAAATCATTTACATTGATGAAATTATTGTCTGTTCCAAGACTTGGGAAGAGCACATGTAGAGATTGTCCAGAGTTTTGACAAAAATTCAATCAGTGAACATGAAAATCTCTTTGAAGAAATGTCATTTTGGATTTCAAGAACTTAAAGCACTAGGACATGTTGTATCTGGTTTGTCCCTTGGAATTGACAAAAAAAAAGTTGCAGAAGTATTGCTGAAACCCATGCCTCAGAACAAAAAGGAAATTCAGTCATTTTTAGGTTTTTCAGGATATTACAGGCAACACATTAAAGATTTTGCATCCATAGCAAGACCACTCTATAAATTGTGTGACAAACACACAGTATTTGAAATGACTGTTGACAGAGTCAAAGCTTTTGAGTCTCTAAGAGAAGCCTTGACCACTTCTCCACTGTTACTGATACCAGAATTTAAGTTGCCTTTTGAATTTTATATTGATACATCAGGGGATGGGCTGGGTGCTGCACTTCACCAACTTCAGATCATAAATGATAAACCTGTGGAAGGACCCATATGTTTCATAGCCAGGAAAATCAAACCAACTGAATGCAGATATGGAGCAATTAAAATGGAATGTCTATGCCTTGTCTGGTCCTTGGAAAAATTGAACTACTTCTTAGAGGGATGTGTTTTTGAAGTGATAACAGATTGTACAGCTATAAAATCACTTTTAAACATGGAAACACCTAAAAGACATATGCTCAGATGGCAAATAGCCATACATGAATACAGAGGAAATATCACTATTGTTCATAAAGATGGTAAAATTCATAAAAATGCAGATAGACTAAGCAGATGGCCATTACCAAATGATATTGATAATCCTGCTTATGTGCCAGAAGAAGCTTCACCACAGATCCCAATAGAAGGAATAAGTGTTACAGACTTGAACACCACCTTCTTTGAAGAAGTAAGAAACAGTTACACTCAAGATAAGAATTGTAGCATCTTATGCCAATTACTTAACAAAGACTGTAAAGACAACTCTCTAATACATGCCTTAGATGAAGTATGGAAGAAATCTTATGATGAAGGAATATTTCACCTACTGGATGGTATAATTTACCACAGGACCAAGCACACATGTGTCATGACAGTTGTGGACAGGTCATTAATCAATCTTGTACTAAAAGAATGCCATGACAGCCCCTTTTCAGGACATCTGTCTGAAGACAGAACAAGAGAAAAAGTAAAGACCTGAATATGGTGGCCAATGTGGCAGAAAGATTTTGCAGAGTATTGCAAAACCTGTGACAGATGCCAAAAGGCAAATAAATCCACTGGCAAGAGACTTGGAAATATGATCAAAATCCAAGAACCCAGCGGACCTTGGGAAATTGTCCATATGGATTGGGTAACTGGCCTACCACCAGGAGGTGACAGAAGCTATAATGCTTGCCTAGTGATTGTAGACAGATTCAGTAAGACTTTAATCTTTTTACCATGTCACAAAGATGATACAGCCATGGATACAGCTCTTCTGATATGGAATAGAGTAGTGTCATGGACTGGCATATTTACAAATATAATTAGTGACAGGGATCACAAATTCACTTCAGCACTATGGACAAATTTTCACCAATTATTTGGCACTAAGCTGTCTTTATCTACAGCCTACCACCCACAAACTGATGGTCTGGCTGAAAGTATGATCCAAACTTAGAGGACATGGTAAGAAGATTTTGTGCATATGGCCTTTAATTCAAAGATTGTGATAAATTTACCCATGATTGGTGTACTCTGTTGCCAGCACTGGAATTATCATATAAAACATCAATCCATTCCAGTACCAATCAAACTCCTTCTATCCTAGAAAAGGGATGGAACCCCAAATTACCTCAATATTCTTTGAGGAAAGCTTTTATTTAGATACATCCCACAGCTTCTAGCTTCAAGGGAATGCTAGACAAAGCTAGAAAGCATGCAGTAATGTGCATGGAAGACTCTTCTGCAGATGCTAAGGACAAATTGGATAAATCACATGCAACTCCAGATTTCAAAGTGGGATATTTAGTTCTTGTAGGAAACCACTAACTTTGATAACATCAAAGGATGTAAAGAGCTGAATTACTCCTTTGCAGGACCTTTTGTTATGAAGGCCCTCCATGGAGAAAATGCTGTTGAAGTAAAGATATCTGAAGAGCTTAGCAATAAGCATCCTACATTTCCAGTAAGCTTGATAAATTCATATGAATCTAGTGATGCTGAAAAATTTCCCTTGAGGAATAAAGTTCCCCAAGTTATATCTCCTATTGAGTCATATGGTAATAAGAAAATTACCAAAGTTCTCACAGAAAGAAAGTTGAGAACCAACAAAGTAAGGGAATACCTTGTTAGGTACAGTGACCCAACTTGTGAAGATGAATGGTTGCCAGAAAAAGACATACTTGAAGCTACTAAACTTCTCAGAAGATTCAGACACACTAGAAATAACAATATTACAAAGTAATATTCTTTTTTTAGGGGAGGGAATGTGAGCCTTAGAGGTATTTTCATATACCCAAAAGACAACAAATGATAAATTAAGATACAAATATAAATAAAATAGATTTATTTATGTTATAAAAATGAAAATTGAAATAAAAATACAAATTTATATTTAAAAATCAAAATTTAATTATAATTTAAAAATAAAATTACAATTAAATTTAAAATTATGAAAATTCATTTTTACTGTAAAAATTAAGTAAAAATGAATTTTTAATCAAAATTATGAAATTAAAATATTTTTTGTAAAAAGTTATATAAGATATATTATAGCATTTTATCCAATAAATAAACATAAAGAAAATATCACACCATTGGATTCCTCATAAAAAATAAAGTGGGGTCACTTCTGGATGAAATTTCTGTAACTCAACTCTAAATAAGCTTAAATTAAGTTTTTAGTATTTTTGTACAAAAGTATGAAAATCCTCAAAGCCTTAACTTAATTAGCACCACATGTTGTGTTGAACCATCAATTTTTGTGTTAAAATTGTGGTGTTGTGTTTAATTCAGAAGTTATGAGGAATTGAAGTATTTTCAATTGAAATGTCAAAATGTGCCCGTGTATTACATAAGTGAACTTTAATTTACATATGAGGTGTCAATTTTTGCAGTTTTTTACTGTAAAAACTTAATTGAATTACATATGTAAATTATAATTATAATACATGATGAGGAATTAAAGAAAAAATAAATTGGAAAGATTAATTCTGGGGGGGGGAAAGGAATCTTAGCTCCAAGGGGGAGCCAGACCCCCAAATTCCTTGCTGACAGGTATGAGATGTCAAAATCCACACAAAGGTTCATCAATTTTGGCCTGGAATCGAGTCACAGGATCTGTGTCTCAATTGATGATGAGGTTTTGATACCAACCAGTGAAGTTTTAACTGTTTCCAAGAGGGTAAAACTACCCTTAAGATAAAACAAAAGTTTTAAAAACAGTTTTAGCTGGTTTTAAATTCTCTTGAACACATTATGACGTGTTTTGAAGGCTTGAAACCAGGTATTACTATAGCAATGGCTTATTTGAGGGTCTAAAATGGCTAAAACCAGCCCTTTTTTTGGTTTAAACCAGGGTTCAATGATGCCATAATTGGCTTTTTTTGTTGTCAGAGTGTTTTCCACGACTGGAAAGAGTAAAACTTACTTTTGGAGTAAGAAAATTGATGGCTATAAAAGAATGTCTTCTTTGCCCTACTTTTCTCTTCATGTTAGAATCTTTTCCTTTCATAATTAGGTTAAACACTGCTAAACCAATCAATAAAATATTCCAACCACCCTTTTCATATCACTTTAAACCTTTTGACCACGTGAAAAAATCATTATAATCATTGTTTGTAACTCTTATAATCATTTTTACCCCTGAACCACCCCAAAAGTGAATTAAAGCATCTTTCATCACTGTTAACTTTGTCACTTTGTTTCTAAATTCACTCTGGTCACTTTTGGGCATGTTTTCTCTTTAAATATCTTTTTAAAGACTTTGTGCTTTAATTAATTGCTTGCAGCTCTTTTCTCAATTAATTCCAATTGAAATTGCTCTTGAAGAAATTTGTTTTGTAGCCTTAAATATCTCTTGTAGAGTATTTTTGGTAAAACAATAAACTTTTATTATATTATTGTTTAATACTTAAAAAATCAAAAACAATTGAATTGGCGTGTTTTCTCTTTAAAAATACTATTTCTTACTATTTTTTAATAATTTTGCCTTATACAAATTTTGAGGACATGAAAAGTACTTGATATTTTATGAAAGTTTCATATTCACACCTTACAATAAGTATGAGTGAGTATTGAAATTTTAAGAAATGTGATAATTTCATATCTTACACAGTTAAATATTTCTTAAAGAAAAATACCTCAACCAATCAAATTGTTATGTAAAGCAATTTTCTCCTGAGTAAGTTTTTTTTGAAATTGATTTCTCAAAAGGACCTGCCATTAAGAAATTTTATTTTCACTTCCTTTGATATTATTGACTATATCAATAAAGTGTAAATTAATTCATTCAAAAATGAATTAATGATTTAATCAGGAAATTAAGTTCAAAATAATTACAAGTTCCATAGTTTTGGTAAATAACTTAAATTTCAAAAATCTAAATCTCTTATCTCAAAAGTGTTAATTAAATATTTTTTAACTCATAAAGATAATCAAAAAAAATTGATAAAAGAAGGATTATTTGAGAATAATAAATATAAGATTATTAATTTGAATGATTTCTTTTTTTTTAAACTGAGAAATTGGATAATTATTTTGATAAAGAATTAGAATTATATATTATAGGAAAAATCTAAAATATGTTGGTGTTTAAATTATTATTTTCACAAAGTATTTGATAAAGATACTCATAATCCAAAAACCTAAGAGAATAGTTAATTAATAAAATACAAACTTAAAATAATTTCTACGAAACATTCAGTTCTATTTTCATATATATATTTTCAAGGAGTAGTAAATTATATATTTACTATAATAAAGAACTGTGAAAATAAAATATTAAGGTTCTAATATCAAGACAAAGTTATGGCTTTGATATTTTAGCAAATTTTCATGATTTAGATATTGCATTTCACCTAATAAATATATACTTTAATTCCAGATAATCTACTTACTGATTTCAAAAATGGTAATTATGCAAAAATTAATCAAAATTATTCATGTGAAATAATGCAACTCATAAACTAATAAATAAAGTATTTAACCTCATTTGCCTCAGAAGGTACCATCACTGTTTAGAAATTCAAAAGCTCATGAATGTTTCTTTTCAAAATTCAAATTTTTGAGTAGAATACAAATTCTTAGAGAAATTATACCTTGGCATTAATTCAAGAAACAAAAAAGTCAAACCTATTTTGTAGAAAAAAAACCTGGCATTTAGTGCAAAAATTGTTTTTTTTTCTCCCAAAAGACATGGGCTTTAAGTACCTTGAAGTCTCATAGCTCATGAGATATGTGATGCTCAAAATTTCAAAATTTCATTGTGAAATATGAGGGAATAAACTTGGTCTTTGTAGTATGGGTTCCCTTTTACTTTGCTGTTACCTGATATGTTAAGTTGAATACAGATTTTGCCAAATCTTTTCAATTTTGAGAATTTTTTCATTTTATTTGAGAAAAAATAAATGAAAATGCAAGTTATTAAAAAACAAAGAGCAAGGTTTTTCTTAAATACACATTTAATAACTATAATTAAGCTCATCTTATTTTGTAAATTGATGTTGAAAGGGATGAACAACTGTTTTTTCTTTTTTAATAAGCTCTGTTTTTGAATTTCTTCAGGTTAATGATAAAGCAACATAAGGTTTTGGGCAATAGATAAGCAATTACACTTTTTTACCATAAACTTTCATTTTCACTATTTTCCATCAAGTTTTTTTTTTCACAATGTTTGGTCTCTGAGAGAAACCCAAATTTATTTTCAGATCTCTCTTTCAAACTTACTTTGGCCAAAATGGTGTTCTAACCATTTTGGGAACTTTAAGAAAAAACATTATAAAATGAGATTCCACTTTTGAAATCTCATTTCTTTTCATGAAATCCTCGCATCTTGAAATTTCATTAAAAAATGTCGAGATTCCATAAGTGGAATCCCATCTTATGACCTTTCACCTTTTAGGTTACCAAAATTGGCAGTTTTTTTGCTAACCAAAAAATCCGAAAAATTTGGTGGGGCGTGATAGGGCCTCAAAAAAGGGACAAAACAAAAAAGCCATAAAAAATGATCAAAATTGGAAATTATAAGTAAGAATGCATAAAAAAGCATGTGAATTTACTCAAGGCTTACATGGATTTACTATTTCCTTCCATTTAGTTCTTTTCATGGAATGAATCAGTTGTTTCAAGTCCCAAACCTGCTTTTTTATTAACTTCTTGAGCCTTAAAAAAACACAACAATTTTTGGATATATTTTCATTGAAGTCATCAGGCTATTAAAAACAATTCAAATTGATATGCAAGTCACCTAAAAATTCGCAGTGATACCAAAAGTGAAAACTATTTTAATTTTATTTGTGTAAATAACTAGGATCTTTGATAAACGGCTAGATTATCTTGATAAAAGCTTTCAAATGAGAATCTTTTATTAGACTTTTCATTTATTTTCATTTTGATTCTCTGAGAATTTTCATCTGCCAATGTCATGTTTAATGTACAGTTTCATATTTTTAACGGACCTTTCTGGAAGCATTCCTTGAGCTCATCAATAAAAATTTTGCGGCCAAAAAATCTTTTTTTGAAGGACTGTATTTATACTCAGCGCTCCAGGACTGCACAAGAACCTCCTTCTTAAAAACCTTTTGTCGGGCAGCTGGTGAATGTAACATAACTTGCGTGCGCTCGGGGCGCATTGGATTGACTTAGAATAGTCAACTGCTGCTCAAGCCTTTTCCAAATCAATAATGAATATCACATGAGCGCTCTTACTTTAGCTAAGAAATTAAAAAGATTGAATTACTTTTTAAACCATCGGTAGGACAAATACGATTCAGTCCAATTTAGGATAAATATCATTTCTTCTTTGATTAAAAACGGGCATAGATAGCCTGAGGGAGTTCAACGTATCGAGATTAATGTCTGCTAATGAGATATTTGTTCCCCACTCTTCATTTTCTACTTTTGGTGGGGGAAGATCAGGGGCCTGAGCCAGAATCGTACCCCAAGGATCGATGATCATAGCATGTCCCCAAGATTGCCGGACGGGATGATCCATATGTACCCCAACTTGAGCTGCTGCAATCACATAACACTAGTAATTACCATTTACCGCAATAGAGGGAATTACGTTTACCCTAAATGAATCAGCTAAAAAAGCTCAAAAACATCAAAAAGAAGGCAAACTCAACTTGCGTCTCAATCGCCCGGGCCCTCAATAAAGTTTGCCAATGTGCAGCTCCGGTTCGAACGGTAAAAGCAGACTTTGCGATCAAGCGGGACAAATAAGCATTGTGACATGCATTTCGCGATAGGGTTTTGTTTAGACTTTCTTCAGGAATAAATTTCTTGAATATTCAGTGATATGACCTTACAGGATAAGACAAAACGTGAGCATTTCGAAGACGATGAATCAGAGCTGGCTCGGGGAATCTGAGAAAACAAAGTAAGGTGGTCCAAAGTTTTCAAACTTCCATTTATGTCAAAAAAGATTTTGGATAAAGGGCAAAGAAAGACTTACCTGACATCGTAACAGATCAATTGCCCAACTTTGGACGAGAGCAGATTTAACATATGTCGCACACCGATTAAACGATGTGATGTGAAGAAATAAACTTCAAAAATGGAACGCACTGATTCCGATTGGGGTCGAAAGAGGTTTCAAAAGTTCTTTTCCGGGTGATATAGATTGAGACTCATTCGCAGCTGTGTCTTTGTTGAGGTCCTGAGGAAAATGATAATGGGTTAAAAAGTCATAGAGTGAGCTCAGTGCTCTAAATTTAGACATGCAGCCTTTTTTTTTTGGAAAAGATACACATGAACTGACAATATCAAAAAGATGTATTTTGCGATAGGCTTGTTCAATCAAGCCTTGATCGGAAATTATCAAGCTTGTATTGAAGCATTTCTTTGAACCTTCTGAATTCTAAATAATTGGTGGCCAATTAGCAAGAGAATAGACCAAAAATTATTTATTGATTTAAGGCAAAACGGAAACAGATACAAGTCATGCATTGTTCCGTTTAGCTTCCTTGAACAGACAAAACTCATTGATCCGACCTTTTCATGTACCCCGACAGAAACCCAACATTGGTACTGTCGGGCAGATGATTGGATGCCTTGAACAAATTTGCTCTTGTCCAAGGTCGTGCTCAAGGAAGGATAACACGACGGATCCGCAATGAAATCTGAGGCCTCGGGAAAAAAGATCATCTGAATAGTTAATAGCCTTTGCATCAATTGGAAGAAATCATAGAGGTAATTCTGCAGACAAGATTATAATAAATTGAAGTTTTTTACAGACATATCCAACTATTGCTTACTTTGGCACCTTGGGCAGAGGCTCGACGAATAATGGACTGACATCTAACTAGGTTCTCCATAATATCAGCCCGGCTTGACGAGAATGTAATATAATGAGTAACATGATGGTGAACATGAGGTCAATATGCGATTCAAGCAGGATGAGCCGATGATGGTGTGCCTCATCGAGACCACCTCATCGATCCTCGCTTCCACAAGAAGCTGAGCATGAGGACGATTGATTTGGCTATCTACCTGCAAAGCTGTGCCACAGCGGCAAGTACCATAATGAAACGAATGAAGCTTGATCCGAAAACTGCAAGGGCTTTGAATGCTTCAAGAGAATGATTTCTTGATCCAGCGAGTCTCGTTCGGCAAAGCTCCAGAGAAGCTGAGGTAGGGATCAGGCACCAGTGAGGACGTTAATTGTTGGTTTGAAGAGTTTCTACAAAGAAGGCGAGGTTGGTCCCATCAGCTCATTCAAGGTATCGCTTGTGATGGACGGACGACTATCTCCAAATAAATCAGACATTTTAGGAAACTCTGACTCACATCTTTCGTAAAAACTTGAAGCCAACGCCTTCAAGGCACGCAAACCATCATCATGGAGCTCAAATAAGACCAGTCGAAAACCTTTTCGGACGCACCAATCATTAGCGAATGGACGATGGGACTTGAGGGCGTGCCATGGATGGGTCCCTCTGGGAGTTTCCTTTGCAATAAATCATGAAAGCATTTTCAAGACCCAGCAACGTAAAAATGCTCAATTCAAGCAAGAATATTCTGCCAATACCTAGTCAGCCTTGATGTTCATCCCAAAAACCAGCTTCAAGACATTCAATTTCTGAGGAAAGTTAGGAATTCTTATTGAGGGCTATTTTGCTCTGAAAGTGCTTTAAAATTTGACACCCAATAGTTTTATTCATAAGACAAAAATTTGTTTTGCGCATCCCCTGAAAACATGTATGAACACCAAAACGGAGGTAGTGCTCCCTCAAGGTTGAAAAACTATTCATAGACTATCAAAGCACTACTTCTCACAGTTGGATAACATTCCAAATTTACTATCTTTCCTGAAAAGACTCAATGCATATCTTTTAGGGGGTTGGTAAACACACATAAGCTTTTAGTAAAAACACATAAGTGGCCTGGTTTTTTAAAAAAATTCCTCAGGCTTAGTTTTGAGGATTTTTTTTATTTTTTTGGCCATAGTTTTTCTGACATGGGATGTTAAGATCCCCAAATTTTTTCAATTTTTTTTTTTGAACCAACTTTCTCCAATTCAGCCAATTTGGCAAAATAGCCTATTTTTTTCCAAAAATTCATTAAAAATGTTCCCACTTATGAATTTCCACCTTTTTTTAAAAAAAAAATAAAGGGGAGAATCTTGAGAATCAAAACCCAGAAGCCCAGAATTTTGGGAATTTTTTTGGGTGGGATAAGTGAAGGCCCAAAAAGTTATGTTTTTTCAAAAGATTTTTTTTCATTTTTGTGATATGATTATTTGTAAGTACAAAAGTGCCATATGTTTGATAAAAAAAGAGACTGAGGTGGGATTTAAGCAATAAATAGGACTGAGGAGGGGGATAATTGGCACAAATTGTATATAAAAAAATTCAATCTGAAGCAACCTCCAAAATAGTGGGTTTTTTCTGAGGGGGGGAGGAAGATTGGACAAATATAACATCCTGTGTTTCTTAAATTCACCTTCCCACCCCAGGGCTTGTGGTGGGGCATGAAATTCCCAATTCACAGTAATGGGGGGGACAGGGTAAACTTTAGGAATGATGATATCCAATGGAACAAAATGAGAACAGCTATCCAAAAAACAGGTGAAAATGGGTGGATTGTCATTTTGAGAATAGAAATAAGGGAAAAAAGAGAAAGATTGGACTGTGGAATAAAAGAAAACTGGTCTTTGATACTTATTTGCAATTGGATCCCCCATATCAGGGATAGACATCCACTTGCTCTTTGGAGCCTGGCCAACATCTTCATACCACACAATTCTGTCCAAATAAGAGGATACTGAGGGAATCAAAGTGCTCATGGCTTCATAAAGGTTTTCATTTTCTTGAATTTCTTCAGCCTAGTCATCTCTGACATCAGCCCTTTGATCTTGAGTCTTGTAAATGTAGTGAGATACTGTTCTTTAACCACAATTTCCATCACCCTGGACATTGATGGGCCTGAAGGTGTATTTCAATATAGATTTTGGGAAGTCTTCTGGGCCAGGTACCTAATAAAAATGGGTCAAAAAAATTAATAAATATTAAAAAAAAATCCAGATTAAAATAAATCAAAAGCTCACAAAGGGCTTGGTGAATTTACCACTTGTGTGATAATTGCTTTGACAATGCTCACAGGTTAAGTCAATTGCATCATAAATATTCAAAGTTGTTGCAGGATTGTGAGACTTTCTTTGTGAGGTTCTGCTACTCCTGGAAAATCTTCCGGACCTTGTGAGGGTGACTCCTGATTTGACATATTCATTCAATTCAGTTTCTGAATATAGTGAATCTGATTAAGTTATTGATATTTATAATGAGGCCTCATAATCTTCAGATGAATCCACTTCAATAATTAGAGGGGGGGAGACGCCTGTGATCTTGAAGTTGTTGTGCTGGTCACTTTTTATGGAGGTCTTGCTCTTCTCTTGGATTGACTTTCAATGATTTCAAATCTTGAGGGATCTCTTTTATTTTTATTTTTATTTTTGGCTCCTTGAGGTCTTCCATGGATATTTTTGCATTCTAGTGGGTCTTCATAATATTCTTGATCCGCTTGACTCTTGGGAGTTTGATCAAAAGGGACTTTTACAGTCAAAACATCTTTAAAATGCTAAAGAATTGGGGTGATTTCTGCCATTTGTTTTTGAGAAAGGTCTTCCTCAATATCTTCACATATTATTTTGGCTTAATTCTTTCTTTCTTTCTTTCTCAACACTTTGATCATCACCTTGATAGCCAGTCTGAGAAGAGTATGACAAAGAAAATCAGTTAATATGAAAAAAGTTAAGAAGTTGAAGATGAAAAAGTCCTCACAGGTAAATCCAAATGCTACTGAATATGGAAATCTGATAACTGGAGCCTTTGGAACTTAGAAAATGCCTATTGGGTCTTGTGCTTGCAAGGTATGCCTTGATAATTGTTGTATTTGTTGGTGCATTCCTCATTGGGAGGAAATTTTGTGTTGAAATTTTCAAAGGCCATATGAAGGGAATAATGAGAAAACTTGCCATTGAGAGCACAGATGTGTGGAGGGAGATTCTTGAAATGTAAAATCATTTCTTTGAATATTCTGTTGATTATTTCAATAATTTTTTTCTTTAAATCCATGTGAAGGGCCCTAACAACCTCAAGGAGAGTACCAGTGGATGTTTGGAGCCAAATTTTAACCATGGAATGGGAACCTTCAACTATTGATGTGAAGCCTACAACCAGGCAATAATGGTAGTTGGTCCAGGCTGGCATATAATACTATTTTAGAGGAAGCTAGGTCTTTTCCAAATATTGCAACATTTCAAGATTTTTGACTTGCTTTTGAAGCTTCTTCCAGTTATCTTTGAAAGACTTTTCACTGGATGAATACATAACCTGAGAAATGAATGCCAAATTAATTAATAAACACAATAATAAGAATGAAAGTCAAAGATAAAAGTAAATTACTTGCTTCCAAAGGCCCATAAAATTTTCAAAATCAGGGCCATGACCAATTTTCTTCATGCAATGGGAAGATACATCTTTATTCATGTGCCAAATAAATAACATGATTTTGGAGTCTTGGAAGAGTCTCTTAAGAGAATCTATTAAGGCCAAATCCCTGTCAATAAAAATAACTGGAGGGGGAACAATATTGGTGTTGTTGAGAACTTTTTGTAGGTATTAATTCAATGGCCAAGTATATGAGGGTTTAGCTTCATTCTTCATAAACCAAAAGGATCCAGAAAAAGTCATTGTTTGTTTATCTGAATCCAAAAATATGAAAAAGGGGTATTTTTTACTTATTGGTTTTAGAAGTACAATCCATAAAGATCACATGAGGAAATCCATGAATAAGTTTTATGGCAAGGGGGTGAGTTAAAAGCAAGGAGGTTATGTTTCCCTCAGTATCCCTTGCAGAGGAACACACAAAAATTTCTTCTTTGAGGATGTCAATAAGAGAATCAATGAGCCTTCTGCATTGCAGTTTGTCTTTCTTGATTTACTTGAATTGGTTGTAAATGGTTTGAAGGATTACAGGCCTGTAAGACTCCCTCTGGAAGAATAATTGGGCCTAAATTTTGCTTGGAATGAGAAGTGATTCAGACATATGACAAATTTGGAATGTTTCTTGCTCATTGAATTTTCTGAAAGCAGGATGTGCCATGATATTTTCAGTAGCATTATGGCTGTGTCTAGGATTTTTGACTTTAAGAGTCCAAGTGGTACTCTTGGCATATTTTCTTGAATAAAGCCTAAATTGAAAGTCAAGTTTTCATGAAATTATTTTTTGGAGGAGTTCTTGAGGGAATTTTGAGTCATAGAACTGTCACAACCTATTTCAATTTGGTTGTGGGTAATATTGGACCTCAAGGTTGACAAAGCATACCCCTGTTCCCTGTAAAAATTATTCACATGCTGCCAAAGAAGTGCAAGGGTCTGGCATTCACCTTCAGTGGGGGGTTGAAGGCTTATTTAGTGAAAAAAGTGTATAAATTTGAAAAAAGGGGGAATTTGGGGATTTGGAATGAGGAAACAACCTTTCACACTATGAAAAAGAGGGTATAAAAGGTGTGAAAAATCAAACAAAGTGGGTAGATGTGAAATGAATTGGTTGGAATTCAAGATTGATAGATGAGGGAAGGAAAAAAATAGGATTTTTAGAGGCTTTGAAGCAGGTTGTTTTGGAGGAAAATGCTATATTTTGGAAAAAAAGAAAAAGAAGGCAGAAATCTCTGGAAAATTTGGTTTGTAATTATGTTTTTCAAAAAAACTTGTTTTGGGGGGATAAGGTGGATTATTTGGGTGTTTGGTCCTTTTTTAGGGGGGATGTGAAAAAAATGGGTGAGGGGGATTTTTGGGGAGGTTTTGGCAGGTTTCTTTGTTCCATTTTAATTTAAAATGGGCCCAGGGCACCACTTACATCAGTTTACCAAAGCCCATTTTTTATATAAAGGAAATTTTGGGGTAAATGATCTTGGAAAAAAGAATTGTATAGGAGTGAGTTTCAAACCATAAAGCTTACTCTATGAGATTTTCAGTTCTTGTGCCAATTTGAGTTATGTGTTGAATGATATGGGGCCTCTAGGTTTAACCATAAAACATGTCAGAAAAATAAGAATATCTATGCATCCCTTAATCAGAGAAAAATTAAGGACATTCTTAGAAAGGAATCAAGATTTTGTTGTAATTTTTAAAAGGCTCCACTCCTTTAAAAGCAAAATTATCTGCATATTTACACTCAGTGTTCTGTTAAAATGTTTTTCAAATATGCTAGCTCAGTCAGATCTTAGTTTTTTGTATAATTCATTTTTTATTTAGAACCAATTAACCTGGAAATTTTACTGTTATATCATAGCTAAATGGTGTATGGATTGAAAAAATAATATACAAAATATAATACAAATATCAAAAATTAAGCTTTAAAGCTAGTCTAATGCTTCTAATGAGTAATCTAGAGAGAAATTTTGAATAATTCTAACAAAAACTTTAGAATGCTTAATTATTTAAATAAATTTTCAAAAAAGAGTGTATTATTATTTGAAAAACAGTCTGAAATAGATTTTTTATTTAATTAATTAAATTTTGATTTTTTTTTCAATATATTTTTGCTGATGTAGCTAGTTTATTATATATATTTTCACCTCTATCTGAGTAAAAGCTATGTGATATTACTACACATACAAATGAGAAATAATCTATATTATCCAATTAATTTTTTATTCAGATAAAAAGCAAAAAAACTCTTTCTTCTACTTTGAAAATGTAAGTCTTCAAATTTGAATGAATTACAACTACCAGTTTCTCTGAGACTCAAGAGATAATAGGACCTCTCAAGCCTTCCAATTTTTACATCAACAATCCCACACATAGCTAGCCATGTTATTTTATGTGTGAAAACCATTTTTTTGTAACTAATCATTTTTTTGTTCAAATACCACATTTCTCAACACCTCTTTGAAAGACATTTGATCAGTTCACTCATGAAAATTCTTATCATACAGCTTTTTCAGAACCAAATCCTCAACATTACCCACCATTAATCCCCCAAAAAATATTTAATCCAGGAATTAGAGTAATTAAGTTACGTACAAGCTTTGGGTTTGACCTCCAATTCAGAAATTGGGGAATACATCCTTATGTTACATGTACTTTGTAAGAGCTGTTATCTGAGGCCATATAGCTTCAACCCTGCACATTATTATGTGCTAGAAATTGAAAACTAAAGGACAAACTTCAGAAAAGAGTTTAACTAGAGCTAGCAATAAAAGAACAAATGGGTCTACCTAAAATACCAATGATAAGTATTAAATGACAGCATATGCAGGGGTGAAAGGACAAAATGCTAATGGGCTAAAGGAAAAAGAATAATAATTTTTAAGCTATAAGGTAAGTAAAACAAGGTTAGTAACAGCTTTAACTCACTAGAATGGGGTAAATAAGATACTAGCACATGTAGAAGGGGAGGGGTATGGACTGAAAAAATTAGTTATATGAGATGAAAAGAAAGAGAAACAAAAGAATGATATTAAAATCAATGGTTGATTAGAAGAGAGGGAGACAGGGGAGCTATAAAGCTGAGTGAAAAAACAATGACCTAATCTATATTCATGCTAGGCTTAAGTCATAGGAAGAACTGCAGAAATCTAACACACCCCTTGCAATTTACTGAGAGGGAGAGAGCACATTGAGTTGGGAATTAGGTTTAGTGAAAGATGAGAAGTTTTCAGAGAAGTATTACCTACTGACTTTGTGAGAAAATAAGCTGTCATGTTCTGTGAGGAAACATGTCAGAGTGTTTTATAGTTTTGTTATGTAGGAGTTCCCAGCTATAGTGTAGTTTGATATCCATATGTTTTGTCTTGAAGATGTTGTGATTTGCTCTGCAAAGAGATGGGTCAATTGCACCTTTGTTGTCATTAAATATAATTTGTTGGTCTTTGAGATTTCTAGGAGCCATATGGTTTCCTTTTTGGCTTCAGACAATGCCTTGTATTCATCTTCCATGGTTTAATGAGAAACAGTACTTTGTTGCTTAGAGAACCATGAGATCAGAGGATGATTTCTACTTAAATTTTAGCCAGAGAATAATCTTTGGTCAATTGGATTGTTTCCTCAATACACATCAGAATAGCTAATGATTTTATTTCTATCGTGATATTGGTATTGGAAGGAAATGTGTTGTGTATGATATATCCTAAGACTTGAAGGAATACATTCCAATGATGAATACTGGAGTTTTCCAAAAATTGAGAAAGGTGACTAACTGCAAAATTAATGTTTGGTCTTGTATTTGAGCTTATTTACTTTAGTGATCCTACAGCACTCTGATGATTTATTTTGGTTTTTTTGAAGTCTTCTACTTTGGTACAAGAGGCCAGTTTCAGTTGTAGTTTAGTTTTCAGTGGAGTGTTGGATGAAGGTATTTCTGGGATAGTTCTTTAATTTAGGGAGCTTGTGACAGAGAGAAAACTTTTGTGTGGTAATGAACTGTTATTCTGACAAGAGAATTTTCTTTTCCAAGGCCTTTCCTCTAAAAATGTTGCCGTATAAGTTCCTTGAAAAAATTGATATTGGGAAAAAATATAGAAAGATCATCTACATGAAAATAGATCCAAACAACATCTGGAGCTGGTTTCCAGAACACACAAGGATCAGAGATTTATTGAGTGAATTTGGAACCTATCAGCCATTTAGATAGGTGGTTATGCCACACCAGAGGGCATTGTTTTTGGCCTGTAGAGTGCCTTATTGAGCTGAAGTACTTGAGGGACTGACAGGGAGATGCTGTCTTCAACTGGAGCATTCAGAAAAGCAATTTTAACATCCATTTAAAGGAGCTGGAACTGTTTGGAGTCTGCTAATGAAAGAAGAGTTCAAAGTGAACTTACTTGACCAGTTTGCGAAAAAGTGTGCTGGTAGTTGATTCATGGGACTTGTCATAAACCCTGTTCACAGAGGGGTGCCTTGTATTCTATGGGATTTTCTTCAGAGAGTTTTTATCTCAAATTCTCAGGTGCAATTAATTGACTTTTCAGAAACATTTTGGGAGAGGGTAGTCCAAACCTTTGATTTATCTATGTTTTTTTAGCTTTTTTTTGAATCACTGCTGCACAGTTCTATTTATCTTTTCCAGACAAGGCCTCATTGTAGAAGTTTTGGACTTCATCTACCCTAGTCTGAGTCAGGTTTGTTTTTGGTCTTTGAAAGGAAGATAGGATGTTTTCTGGGTTGATATCACTGCTAAGGAGAGTAGGGTTCCTGGGAGCACTGATCTGGATTCTGATAGGTTGATGTTCTGGGGCTTCTGAAAAAGGTTCTTTGTCTTCTCATATCACTGGAAGATGGTCTACCTGATTGTCAGTTGATTTGATGGTAGATGTAGTGATTCATTCTCTGGGATTTTTGTTGATCTAGAGAAAGATAAATCTAAGATAAGAGTTATGTGGGGTTACACTGTTTGAGGAGATTGAAGGAAATGTGATTTTGTCAAGAACAAGGTGCCTGCTGCTAAAAACTGTTTAGTTCTTACACCTGAGAATCCTGTAACTTGATCTGTTAGTCTTGTACCCAAGAAATATTCCTTTCCAAGCTATGGGAGGGAGCTTATGACTGCATAATTGTGGTGAAATTTGGATCCAGGCTTTATGTACAAATGGGTTTAAGTGTTTGAGTGGAGGTTTTTGATTGAACCAATTTTTTAAAGGAGTGGTTTTATTGGCTTTTTTGGTTTTAGATTGCATAAGAAAGTTGCAATAGCTATTGATTCATCCCAAAATTACATTGGAAGAGAGGATTGGATTAACAGACACCTAGATTTTTCAATGATAGAGAAATTTCCTTTTTTGGAGATGCCATTGTGTTGAGGAGTGTATGCAGGGCTGAATCAATGTTCTATGCCACTTTTGGTACACAGATCTTCAGAGGATTTATTTCTGAATTCTCCTACTCCATTGCAGATTATTCTTTTTATTTTCTGTGAGTGGAGGTTTGCAACTGAAGTCTTGAAGTTTTTGGAATGATTAAATGCATAACTTTTGCATTTTAGTAGTTTAGCTGAGATGACACTGCGGAAATGAGCAATGATTATCATGAAATATTGGCTACCTGATACTGTTGGTGTAGATATAAGTCCACATAAGTCAATGTGAACATTTTCTAGAATTAAGGTTGCAGGCGTAAATTTTGAGGAGAAGGGTATAGCAGTTATTTTTCCTTTTAGGAAGATATCACAATTCTGCTTGCCTTTTTGGTTATCAACTAGCTTTTAAATTCTCTTTTTGTTCAGATGACTTGAGAAATTGTTCCAGAGCTGACTGCAAGTCTTGGTATGATAGCAGTTGTTTGTTGGTAATTGTATTTTTGTCTCAAGTACTGAGTTCAATGTTGAGCATCTGAAAGATAGTAGGTTATTTTTGTCCAAATATATCTTGTAGTAGTCTTTTTATTTCTTAATTCTGGTATCTGAGGTAGCGAGATTTGTTAGAGAGAGTAAGTTTTTAGTAAGAGTTGGTACATAAATACTAGTTGGTATACTCCAGGTTTTTCCTTGCCTATTGGTAATTTTTGCAATTCTGGTGGCTTCTGCTTTCAGTGAGAACTTGTCACAACCAGTTAAGATTTTAAGTGAGAAAGGTGAAGCTATAGTAAATAATCACCTGTCATTGAACATGTGGTTTGAGGCTCCTGTGTCTAGTAATAGAGAGTTAGTGGTTAGTTTGTTTTCTTTTTGGGTCAGAAGAGCTTGAGCAAAGGTAAATTTTGAGTGGGCCGATTTAAATTTTTATTCCTGTAAGGTTTGACTATGAAACAATAAGTAAATATCACTATTATTTTCCTTATTGTACTCTGAAGTTCCTAATTTAAATGAGGAATAAGATTCAAAATAATTATAATAATAAAGTATTATTATAATTATGGTGTGAAAGTATTAATATTAATTAAATGAATAAAATGATATAATCAAATTAATATATTAATGGAAATTTATTATTGTTACCAACAAATATTGAATGAGTAAGAAATTGTCATTTAATAATAAAAAGAAATTTATAACAATAATATTACTAATATTAAAGTTATATAATAATATGAATACTATTTATTTTAATAAAGTATTATTCAGAATAATTATAAAGAGAAAACACTTACTTTTTACACTTAATATAATAATTTTGAAGACATTTTTTCCTAAGAATAAAGACACAGCTTGTTTATATTGTATTTACAATGAAAAAATGAAGAGAATTACAAACTTAACTATATTTATGTAGATTTAGAGATTTTTGAGAGATTATAAGAAAAACAAAAAAAATTGTATTGATCACATCAAATTTGGTGATTACTAAAAGGATTATCTTTGGTATTTAATAGTATAATAGTTTCATTTATAAAGTGTAAAGAAATTAAATTTCAATTTGATATTTTTATGTTTTTGATATGTATGAGGGGGAAATAGAGGAAAAGAGCTCTAATTATATTAAATTCCTCCCTCCTAGAATACAGAAGGCTTCTAGTAGGAATTTACTCATGGTATCAACTGGAATTGATCAATATTTCAAGGTTGAGTGATGATTACATCATAATTAAACCTTTGTATCTCATTATTACACCATTATTTAGAGCTATCACTGTAACTCTACCTTTTGTGACCTCATAGGCTTGGAAAAAGGTTGAAATTTGTGGATTTTATGAGTTTTAATTAGAATATACTAGTATATATCAGTGTCATCAACTTTTTAACTCTTAAAATTCAAATAAGATTACATTCAGTGATCATAAATGATCATTTTTAAGCTTTAACTTTGATCATTAATAACTTTTGAGTTATTAATGTTACAGCCATTCAGAGAGTGAATTCTAATATCTTGGCATGTACGTATTAAGCTTCCAATAGAGTTTCATTCAATAATCAAAATTATATTTTTTATGATCTTTCTTGTAGCTCATCTTTTCTGTCAAAATTTACTATTTTAGCCTTTCAACCATGATTTCATAGGGCTGTACCTTGAATATTATAATGAAAACAAAATAATTCTTCTCATATGAGCTATTAGAGTCTGAATATCCCCCCTTCTTAAGTTTGAGCCTTTGGATTGAAGTGGTAAACAGCTATTTCTATTTTTCTCAATAAACCCTTTTAAGCTTTAACCTTGCTTATAGATTGTCAAATAAAGTTTATATTTGTAGTCCTACAGATTGTTTTTGGTAACTTTATTTTTTGATAAACTATTCATCATGCATAATTCAGAAGATATGAGCTAAAAACCATGAATATATGCATTGATCATAAAAGTGTATATATTCAGGTTATCTCAGGAAGTGTTGATGTTACATATATTACATAAAAATTTTGTATTTTTAGTTTTTGATTGAGAATCAAATGGGTAATTCATTTAAAGTTTTTATGCATTGGGGTCTGAGATAATCAAGAATTTATGCCTTTTTAAGGAATATTTACTTATTTTAAGATTATAATTTCAATTCTTATTGTTAAAATAAGTTTTGTAAAGTTTTTTTTGGACATTTTTGGATACATGGTCATATCTCAAAGGCTCACAGCTCCAGACTCAGTTGCCAACATTTTCCAAGTCCATGGCTTTTGACTAGGGGATTGCGTTTCCCATTGGCACAGTAAAGCACTGTTCTTGACAGAAAATCTTCATGATTGAGTGCCACTGCTTTAAAAGGTTTACTTGAGGTATCTTTTTATTTTAGTGCTGTCTCATGAAGAGTTTTTAGTATGCTATTGGGGATTCCTTGTTTGTCATTCAAAGTGTGCTTCTCTATTAAGGGTCAAAACTCTTCATGAAGTTTTGTAAAAATGGTAAAAGCTAGGATTATGTCTCCTACTTCCAGTCCTACAGAGGATCCTTTGTTGAAAAAGCATTTAAATTACAAAATGAAAGCTCTAATATTCTTCTGGTAAAAAAATCTGATAAAAAAACTCCATACTCTGGCCTTGCCTTAAGAGGAAGAATAAGAAAACCATTTGTTTATATTCCAGATCTCATAGCTATTTTGGGAAATTTCTTTGTTAAAAAGTTCTGAAAAGGTCCAATAGCCTAGTGTGCTTGTTATTGAAGCACAGGCCTCATTGATTCAATTATGTCACATTGTACTTCCATTGGTTGTAAGGCATCTAGGGCTGTGTTGGTTGGTTTGAGAAAGTATGAAAATAGCTTTTTCTGTCAAAAATAGATTGAGATACATAGCCACCAATTTGGGCAGTTCCCTTGAATAGTGTTGGAATACTTCTGCTGAGGGTGTTTATGGGATCAAAGGTACTCATGCCTTGATTTTCTGTCCTAGTTTTGTCAAGACTGTAAATATATTATGGTTTATAAATTGAAAACTAAAGGACAAACTTCAGTCAAGAGTTTAACTAGAGCTAATGATAGGAGAACAAATGGGTCTACCTAAAGGAAAAACAATTAGTATGAACTAATTGCAGAGGAAAGGATGACAGAATATGATTCTAATAGGCTAAATGAAAAAGAATAGCAAGTCTTGAGCTATAAGGTAAGTAACAATGAGGGTAGTAAGGAATTTACCTCACTAGAATGGGTTAAATGAAATACTAGCCCATATAGAGAAGGGGAGAGGTATGAAGTGAAAGAAAGAGAAAAAAGAATGAGACTAAGAGAGACACAGGAGCTTTAAAGGTGAGTGGAATAACAATAACCTAATCTCTACTCAAGTTAGGTTTCAGTTGGGGGAAAAGATGCGGAAATCCAACACACATTAAATTTAAACAGTAAATTGATTCACAAATTTATCACCAGAAAGATTTATAAAAAAATTCCAAACCACTCATATTTCATTTTATATATTAGTGCAGAGGATGGAAGTTGATTAAATTTTACAGAATTCCTCAATATTCAAGAAAAAGGACTTATCAATTCAATTATCCATTTATCTATCAATACTAGGATAGAATTTAAATGGTGCATCTACTGGGAAAACTTGAATTTGTTTTGGCACTAGACAAGGTACCATTAGGCTCTATACAACCCGGAACATTTCATGTTTACTAAAGCTTAAAAGGAAATTAATCACATGGACAGATTCACAAAAGAGTACCAAAAGGTCCAAGGTCATGCACAAGGAGGTAACTAATGTGAGTGATGGATTAATGGATGGTAGCTTGATATCTTTATCACTAAGACAAGGTAAATATAGTGAGGCTTATTTTGATTGAGAAAAAGGTAAGCATGATTTTCAAATAATTAGTAAACATATACTTGGTGCTGAATTGGTGCTATAAAGATACTCAATATCAATCCAGATGTCTTTTGATGTAAAAAAGGAGTTCATTGTGTTAAATGTGGGTTGCGCTGGTATTTTACATGACTCAAATTATTGTAAAGATATGATCATTCAAAAAACTCCTGCTAGTTCCTACTTGAAAGATCAATATCTTTTTTCTGATTCAGCCTATGTGTAAGGTTTGTCTATGAAGTTCTTGATAATAGTAGCAAATATCAAGAGTACTATGACTGTCCTCAGTAGAAAATATAATATAATTAAATATTATAAGCACAAATTTATATAATTATTAAAAATAATTATAAAAAGAAAGAAATTTCATTATCATTAAATAATTTAACAACAAAAGAATATTAATAATCATAATAAATTATAATTATTCTATTATTTTCTAGTCACAGACAATCATAACAATAAGAAGTGTAAATCTCTTAATGAGACAATTAATTGTGGAAAATTATGACATTTATCCACTTATAAATAATATAAATATTACCTATAAAAGAAATTATGACACACACTGTGCAAAGATAATTATCAAAGAATAATTCAATATAAAAAAACTAATAATAGATAAAAAATTATGGAACTTTAGAGAAAATGTATAATATTTCTTTAACACAAAAAGTAAAACAAAGACATTTATATTATTGAATAATAGTTATAAGCTAAAAACACGCCAAAAATAAATATTTTTAAAGATAAAACATCTTTTTATGATGGAAAATATGATTAGAAAGTTTTCAAGAGGAATTTGTGGATTTTAAAAGATATTTAAGATAATGATTTTATATGATAAAAAGTATTTTTGGTGATTAAAACAATGATATGAATTCTATGATTTCAATTCTTTAATTTGAGGCTTAATAAAGAATAAAATAACTTAAGAATTACTTTAATAATAAGATTTTACATCTAATAAAGCTTTACCTGTTTAAATGTCTAATATAACTGGAATAATTGATGAGTGATGGACAAAAACAGTGATGTGTAGGCTCTTTTATGCTTGCAGAGCAGATCTCATGATTTATGATGGATATAGAGGGAGCTCTCAGGTAAAAACTGAAATACCATGCTTAAAAATGAGGTTCTTAACTTAAGGCAACTCAATTTTAATTCCAATTTAAAGTGACCAGTGTTGTTCTTGACTTCAAGTAGCTTTAATTGTCTTTTGGATTAATAATTTTAAGCTTTAATATAAATTAAATTTATTTAAATTAAAGCTCACCACATGAAAAACTTAAAAATAGAGTTTCAAGAAAAAATTCTTCAAATTAAATTTTTAATTATTTTTTAAAGAAATATCAATTTTCTTTAAGTATAATTAAAAGAGTAATTTTTCACAATAATTACCAATAAAAGCCATTTACAAAAGATACTTAAAATTTAAAGTATACACAGATAACATTAATCTGTAAGATTTGTGAAAATTTCAAGCAAATCAATTAATAATTGGATTTTGAGAGAATTTTTGAAGTTATTGCTATTTTTCCATGTAAAATAACAATACACACCAAACCTTAACTTTTGATAAGGTTTCAATTCTTTTAAATTTAAATATTTAAGCTTAATTAGGCTTTTAAAGTTCCCAAAACCTTTTCCCAAGCTTTCATATTGGGATTTACTGTTTGGCAGCTTGAGATTACTGTCCAAATTGGGATAAAACCAGCTTAGACTTTGAAGTTGGATCAAAGTCTAATCCTCAAGTTTAAATAAGGTGGAAAATCCTCCAATAAAGGTGGGAAACCTTAATTAAATCCTTTCAGATCCAAAACGTTGGGTGCCCCAGCTCTGTGTGGTATTTTTCCTTTGTCCCGCTTTTCTGCATGGATTCTGCCCTTTTATTTATTTAAAGCCATAATATGGCCTTAAACCCTTTTAAATTGAGCTTTTGCAGGATTTAAGTTCTGTATGGCAGATCCTGTTCCAATTCAGTAACTATACAGAACACCTCAATTTTAACTAAAATTCTGGTAAGTTTGCATAAACCTTATGCAACTTTAGATTTAAGCTTATTTAAGCCTAAATTTAACCATTTTCAAAAAATGTTGAAAAAATTGTAATTTTACTGTGAGCTTCTGAAATTTTCTAATAACATAAGAAATAATCATTTTTGGGTCCAAAACCTATGGGAACCATAGGTTATTTTTAGTTTAGAATCCAAAAATTACATAATAACTATAGATTTGTTTATCAAAAAAAGCTATACTTATTTTTTGTTATTTTTTACTTAAAATCCAATTGATAAGTCTGTTCCAGACCAAATCAAATGTGTATAAAGTTATTTGTGGCCTTATGGGTATGTCATACATACCTCACATGCTCACACTATGAAAGATCACTTTACATAGTCCCAGAATACAGAGGTATTGCAGCTGAAAATGAATATGACACTAAATTCAACCTCTTTTATACTAAGATATGACTTCAATATAGAACATGCAATTGGTATCTTGAAAGTACAGTGGTAACCACTAAAGGAAATGAGAAATAAGATGTGCAAAAACCCAAGGTTGGAGAATTTGTTAAATGGACTGTCAGCTGTGTATTTTGAGTGTTTTTTTCTCAGTTAAGAGATAAGTTATTTTCCTTTTCTGAGGTAGAAGACCCCCAGAAATACAGAATCATCAAGAAATACTGGGATGAAAATAAATATTAATATGTGGGAAAGAATGAAACCTACCATGTTGGAATAGTATCATGCATAGTGAGTTGGTTGAAATTTAAAAATAGTTTTTTTTATATTTTGTAATTCTCTGTAGCAATGGAAGATTCATAACTTACAAGAAAACCAAATTTCAACCAAAAATATAACAGCAATAATTTAACATTTTTTTATATTCAGGTGGAAAAAAATTGTAAAAATTGAAATAAGCACATGTACCAGAAAACGTTTTTTGCAAAAAATGAAATAATCTCTTACAACACACATTTTAGAATTGAAAAGTGTACTTAATGTGTAAATGAGGATTTTTTAAAATACAATTGAGCCACTGTGGAGCTCCCTTTGGTGCAGGATCATGTCACAACCATGGAAAGGTACCTTCTTGGCTTATTTTATGGCATATATATGTCTCACCTATTCATGGAAATTTAGCAATATCCATAAATTCTTCCCAAATTAGCCATAATGACTTTTGGCCTTTTTTGGTAATTTTATCATCTAGGGCTAACCTGGTCCCTTGACCAAGCCAAAACCATTATTGGCCACTTTTAAGCACTTTCTTATTCTTATTTAGCTTTAAATACAGTTTTGTGAACTTCAGTGCATTTTTAATTTATATGCCATTTCACCATGACATATGAAAAATATTCCCAGATAGCCATATTGGGCCATTTGGGGCTTAATTTCCAGATTTGTGAATTTTTTGAATTCTTGCACAAATACCATTTTAGGCCTGGATGTGCTAGTTTTGGCTAAAACACCCAGTCAGCCCCTCAATCCATCGAGCTCATCTTTTCTCAACATTTTAAAGGCCATCCTCCAGAAGACTCTTGGCCACTTTTTCCCTTTGATACCCAGAAATTTCATAAAGGGTGTTATACATTACTATGCATCTTTTTTCATGAGGAACACAATGGTGATCAACTCAAGGAGCTATAATTCAAGTCACAAAAATACCTTTTAGCCCTCAAGGCATAAGATTTTCAGGAGGATCAATCAGGTATCAAACATATATTTTTTTCTTCATACCAATCACCTCACTCATAATTTATTGGTTGTTTTCAAGTATTCAGTACTCCTCCAAATGAATACTTGAATGTTTCCATTCAAGGGGTACTCAAGCAGAAGTGCCAAATAAGCTTTTAAATTTCAGTGCTCTATTGACTGACTTTGAAAACCACACTCATTCCATGAAGTATTCTTTTATAGTGGCCTTTATTTCAACCAAAAAACCTGAGAAGATCATTAAATCCAGTTCATCTCCAATTTGGAAAGGTTTACATTTTCTCAAGGAGTCAATACATCCCATTTGTCAGCCTTAAGTATTAAATATTTCAACTTTTCATATATAAAAGCCCCGCTTTCAGCCTTGAGGGGCTTTTTGCTTCAGTTAATTAATCTATCAGGATTAATTTCATATTTCATTTTATTTCACCTTGATAGTGAATACTAATATTCAGTCATTTGCACCATTTTCCTTTCCTTAAAGTGGATATTGGTCGTCATATCCTTTACTAACTCCATAGCTCTTTCAGGAAGGTTGAAACAGTGATAAAGCACTTACTTGGTTGGCTCTTTGGCCATTTCCTTTGTTTCTTGTTCCCATCTCTTCTTGTACTTGAATTTTACTGATTAAAGAATTATATTCTTTTTTTTATTTTTCTAATTATTTGGAGTCTTCCAAGTAAGATCCCTGATTACTGAGTTTCAGGCCAATTTTGTTTTTCCTAAGAGCCCCTATGAAGTTAGAATAATCAATTCACAAAAGATTATTTAATTCCTTATTTATTATTCTTTATTTTCAAAATCATTCAGTCATGAATTATGACACTATTATGATCTTAAGGACTCTTTTTTCAATAACCTCAATTTTCAGTCATTCATTTACTCTCCAAAACTGATTTTCTCTATAAATTTCCTTTTCTCTTAAAATTTTTTGGCTGCCAATTTTTTGGTAATTTTCATTCAATTCCATTTCCATTTCAGGTCACAGCTCATTTTTGATTTTTCAAATTGTTCACAAAACTCATTTAATTAACAAAATTCATTTATAAAAGTTCATATTTTATTTTTTCTCCAAGAATGTTTATTCACATAAAGGTTTTTTTCAATTCCATTTTGATTGATTGATTTGACATGAAATTGATTTTGATCTCAAGAAAATTGCTTGAACTGAGGATTTTTTAGATTTGATTGGATTTATTGATTTATTTTACTCAAGAATTCATTGTATTTAATTGATATTCCTCAGAATTTATTGATTCAATTACTCAATATACATCAATTTACTGATTGACCCCAAGAGGTTATTAATTTTTGACTTTTCCTTAAGATATTGATTTTGATTTGACTTCTGGCTTTCCATATCCCACTTGTCTCAAGTTTCTCATATTTCAAATTTTGATTTTATACTTATTTATGATTTTATTTCATTCTGAAGTAATTCCTGTCCACAATTAACCTCTAACTATACAAATAGGATCTCAGGACAGATTACAAGCTGTTCTCAATTCAATGCCAAGGGCACCTCTGGACAGGACCCCAGAAGTTCCTTGAATGAGGGCTCATTTGAACAGAGGAGAAACTATGGAAGGAGAAGCACCATTCAGGAAGGAAGGAAGGTTTCCAGAAGATCATGAAGCTTTTCAGGAGTTGGCACTTTTAATGAAATGTCAAAGACCTCTTTCAAAGTTCTTGGTGAAGATTGTGAAGAAGAGGAAAATTATGTGCAAGAGGAAGGGTCTGAAGGTATTGAAGGTGTCTTTTCTCTTGTGGGAGCCTCTGAAGGTACTGGTGGGCCAGCTCTAGCCCAGTATCATGATCCTTTCTCTCACCAGCCTGAACCATATTTATTGTCTGTTATAAAACAGATGACTCAAATTATGGCCAATATTAAAGCAGCTTCATTTTCTGAAGCTTCAAGACTGCTAGATTTCAAGAAAACATAATTCTTTTACTGGACTCAACCCTTCAAAGTCAGAAGTTTTATTCAGTCCTTCCAGATTATTTTTCATAATTACAAGGCAAATTTCTCTGAAAAAACAAGAAAGTTCTTTATACCACATCATTTCTGATTGGGATTGATGCAAAATAGATTGAGCCTTATCTTTCCAATCTGACAAATAAAGTACCAAATTACCTCCTCAATAATTGTACATTATTTGAATACCACCTTTGGACTTTATTGAGAGATTTTAATGAAGTTTAAAATATGAAGCAGAGCTGGATTCCCTAATAATGAAGGAAGGATGGCATTTTTCTTTATAAATTTCTTATTTTAGAACTTTTGTTTCAATAATTGGGGATTGGGGTGAAAGGTCTTTTATGCACCATTATAGGAGAGGATAAGCCTCCATAATTCTGGATCAATTGGCAACCAATCCTTTATCTATTGATTCTCTTCAAGACTCAATGGATGTAAACCTGGATCTTGATACCAAATAAAATGAAAGGCAAAAGGAGAAGAATTGCTCCCAAGAACAGAAAGGTTACTCCCCAAAGTCGATTTATTCTCATCCTTAAGCTTCTTCAAGTTCAAGTCACAAGAAGAAAAATAATTTCAATTTTTAAAAGAGGGAAAAGCCCCATTCTTCCCTCCTTAATAAGGATAACAAGTTTATGGGTTCTTAAAAGGAGAGAAGATTGAAGGAGGAATTGTGCGGCTACTGTTATTGGAAGTATAATATTGAGGCTTGTGTCAAAAGACCTCAAAAATAGATTTCCCAGAAATCAGGAAGATTTTGCAGCCAGGGAAAGACCTGAGTGAAGATCATGTTGTGCTCAATGGTCTTCAATATTTTCATCCAGAGCAAAATTTTTCATTATGAATATTTTTGTCAAAAAAACTCTTGAATTTTTGGTTTTCTCTTCTCTTTCTGATATGTTTCACAGTATTCTCATTGATTCTGGTGCTAAAAACTCATTTATTCCAAGGCAGTTTTCTCACAAGTATTCTTGACAATTTCAAAACTCCCAGAGATTATCCATCTGGTCATTTTTGACACTTAAGAGTCCCCTTATTTATTTGTGACTCACAATACTAAATATATGGCTGATATCACTTTTTTCCCAGGCTTTTAATGGGCACTTTTGGGCATTGACACTCTCAAGGGAGAAGAACTCATATTGGGCCTTTATATTCTTAATCACTTTAATACATCTACTTATTGGAGGGAAGAGCTTGGCAACATTAATCCTCATAATAAGGATTCCAGTGATTCTTTTACTCCCCTTGGTGATGACTTTATAACTACTTGTGAAGCTCAGGTTGGTTATTTTAGAGCACCATTGTTTCCAAATTCCGTCCATTTTCACTCCTTAAACTCCCCTCAGTCATTACTATACTCAAGAGATGAAGTCTTCGAAGACACAAAAGAGGTTGGAGAATATAATTCTATATCTCAATTTCATCTATTCCATGGGAATGTGGATTTTATCCTTCATCTTATAATAACTCCCTGTAAGTGTTATGGGATAAAGGGAAAGAGCCAGAAGAAATCAAAACTGTGATGAAGGTTGTTCCTTCTGCCTATCCTCAATATTTGGATGTATTTTCTAATGTTAAATAATAAAAGATCCCTTCTCACTGTTCATGTGATCATCATATTGAATTGGAGGGGTCTCTACCATCAGTTGGGGTGATCTACTCACTATTAAATAAAGAGTCAGATAGACACAGGGACTAAATTTCAAAAGAGGTAGAGAAAGGTTCCATCTTCCCAACCTCCTCCTCAACAGGAGAACCTTTCTTCTTTGTCAAAAAGGATGGTGGCCTCTATTTTTTCGTTGATTACAAAAAACTCAATTCTGTCACTAGGAACAACAAATATCTTGTCCCTCATATTAATTGTATTCTCACGGTTTTCGATTGTTGTTATATCTTCTCCAAGATTGACCTGCATGGTACATATAATGTGATCAGAATCAAAGAGGGTGGTGAACACCTATAATCTTTTAAAGCTAAATATGGCAGCTACAAGTACTTTATTATTCCATTTCGGCTCACCAATTCTCCTTCCTCTTTTCAAACCCTTTTCAATGCTATTTTCTCTGATATTCTTGATTTTTATGTTGTGGTCAATTTGGATGATAGAATGTTGTTTTGAATTCTGAGGAAGAAAATGTCACTCATGTGTCAACTGTTCTTTCCAGACTCAGAGCTGAAGCCTTCAAGTGCCCTTTTCATGATTCAAGTGTTTAATGTTTATATTATATTTTTTTTCTGAAGGCCTGAAGATTGACCAATAAGAAGCCCAGCAAACTCTAAACTGGATACCTCCAAGAAGCCACATGGTTCTTCAATAATCCTTTGTATTGTCCAGCTTCTCCCAATGCTTTATCATGAATGATTAAAAGAAAATAAGCTCACTCATCAAATTCCTCAATGAAGATTTAGTTTTTCCCTTAAATGAGAAATCTCTTAGCCAGTTTGAACAACTCAAAGAGGCTTTTATCACAGCTCCAGCTCTTTTTACGTTTGAACCATCTCTACCCTCTATTGTAGAGACTGATTCCTCTTATTATTCCCTGTGTTCTATATTCAGTAAGGTTACTGACTCAGAAAGACATAAAATTGCATTTGATAATTTCAAGTTAATTCCAGGAGAGCACAATTGTGAGATTAATGAAAAGGAACTCTTTGGCATAGTCTGGGCTCTCAAGTAATGGAGGTATTTGCTTCTTTCTCTTTCCTCCTTCTCTAAATTTCTCTCTTCAGTACTTCATTTCTTCAAAAGCCCTCACTTTTTGTCAAGCCTGCTGGGCTAAGCTCCTGCCTGATTTCATTTAAACATCACTTAAAACCCTGTCAGCTTAGCCACTATTCCAGATGCATTGTCACATTGGGACAACATTTAACAACAGAGGGGGAAGTATTTCATCAGAAATGATCCAATGAATTTCCAAGAACTTATCAAGAAAGATAAATTTAAACCCTACAAGCTCTTTGCAGTCATGATAGACTTTTTTTCAAATTTTGTTGATTGAATTTAGAAGGAAGTCTGGAAATATTTTCAGTACAGAATTAATCTTCAAGATTTGGGAAAAGGTAAATATGTTCAATATTATTCTCTTTATTTCTCTTCAAAGATTGGGTGGTGGTCCCAAATTAATCCAAATATTCAGCTCAGTATACTTCAAAATTGCCATTACTCTCAACTAGCAGTCCATAATGGCCAAGATCAGACTATGAAACATTTCAAGAAGAATTGCTACTGGTCTTGAATGACTCAATTTATCCAAAATTATAACCCATCCTGTAGATAGTTCTCAAGAAACAAAAATATTCATCACATAAATTTAGACTACTCAAGCCTCTTCCAGTTTCAAATGGTCCTTGGATATGTCTTTAAATGGACTTTATAGCCCAACTTGTACTGTGAAGTTATTTTGACTCAATCCTTTTCATAGTGGGAAGATTTGAAAAAATGGAAGTATTTATTCCAACAATGTATTCAATTACTTCACTGGATTTGACCTATTCATTCATCAAGAATATATCTTAGAGGCATGGCTTTAAAACAAGAATTTTAAGTAATAGAGGTTCTCTTTTTGGACCAGTATTTTTCAGAAGCTTGGTATTGTAATAGATCTTTCATCTTATAGCCCGGAAGCTGATGGAAAGACAGATACTGGAAAGGTATATTTGGGTGTATTGTAGCTATAATCAAGATGATTAGCACACCTGGCTTTCTCTAGCTAAATATTCTTACAACAGCTCCAACCACTATTCAACAAAAGTATCACCCTTTTTTACTGTTTATGGAAGAGATCCTAATTTTGACTCCGTTAAAATTACTCAAGAAATTTCTGCTGGAAATCTATCAACAAAAAATTCAATGAGTAAAGCAAAATTTGAATAAAGAGCTTAAATTTTCCATGAAAAGGCTCAAGAGATATGCAGAAGAAATTAGTGCAATTGAACCTGTTTTAAGTTCTGTTGACATGGTATGGATTTCTTCAAAGAACATAAAATCAACCAAAAACATCAAAAAGTGTCAGAAAGATGATGGTATCCATTTAAAATACTAAAGAAATTCAGAACTCATCCCTACCACTTCAATGGAAGTCTATCCAAACAGTCTTCCATAGGTCCCTCCTATAAAAAGTCAAGACATCAGTTATACTAAATAAGAATCAAGAACCTCCTCCTTCAGTCAGAATTGAAGAAGAAGAGAAATGGGAATTCTCTCAAATACTGTATTCCAAGCTCAAGAAGGAAGAATAATGGTATCTGGTGTAATGGGAAGGCTTCATTAATGACCCAGAAATATTGAATGGGAGCCAGCTAAAAAATTCAAGAATTTCCCTGAAGTTGTCAAGGATTTTTATCAATTATATCCTGGAAAGCAAGGAGAATGTTATTCAAGAGCTTGATCTTTATGGTTCCTGGTGGGCAGAGGATCTCATGAGACACTTTTAAATCTTTTGGACACAAGACCCTTGCCAAGCTTTTAACTTCAATCACATTTTTATGTCCATTCTCACTTAGAAAAATGGACAATTACCTTCATTTGCAAATTTAAAGTCTTATATTATTTTCAAGTGAATCCATCAGAGATTGGTTTCTTGTTTAATGCACTAGAAGTAGTGTTAATTACAAAGAGTAAGTTCCTCTCCTGGTGTGCACTTCCCTGAGTGGTCTACAATCTGTCAAAGAATCACCTTAGCCACCCTGTGAGCACCTGGCATCAATCTTTTTTCCAGGTTTCTTAGCCAATTAAACTCATTTATTAACCTTGGTGATCAAAATTGAAACCTCCTAGAATTAATTCCCCTTCATTTATTTTTATTTCTTTCATTTTGATTCCATTATTTAGTTTTATAAGAACCTTTCTTGTATTGTATTATCTTAATTCAGATTATAAACTATCAATTATTCAAAGCATTCCTCAAGTACAAAATACAATGTCAAAAGACAATCCAAAAATCTCTAAATCATATTTCAACCTTAATATCAGCTTCCAATTTTTTCTCTTCAAGTTTCTTCTTTTCAATTCCCTTCTAAAATGTTTTCCAAATAGCACCAACAGGCTCTACCTTGTATTGCTTCTCAGGAGCTCACCATAAAGGTGGGAGCTACTTTCAAAACCATGGAAAATCACCCTTTTGTATCAATTTATGACATATCTCTGTTATATCCAATTTATGGAAATTTGGAAATATCCATCACCTTTGGCGAGATTGACCATAATGATTTCTTGACCTTTTTTGGTCATTTCATAATCTGGGGCCAACCTGTCCCCTTCATCAAGACAAGGCCATTCTTGGCCAATCTTTGGCATTTTCCAATCAAAAGTGGAAATAAAGCCCGAAATACCATATTATGTTTTTGTAGCTTTGAATACAGTTGTGCACATCTCAGTGCATTTTGCACTTATATGCCATTTTACCATGACATATGAAAAATATGCCCAAAAATCCAGATTTGGGGCCTAATTTACATATTCATGTATTGTCATGCAAATACAGCTTCAAAGCTGTTTAGGCTAGTTTTGGCCAAAACACCCAGACAGACCCTGAAGGCAAAAAAATTATCATTTCTCAATGTTTTTCAGCACCATTCTCCAGAAGATGTTTGACCACTTTTTCCCCTCAATACCCAGAATTTCCATAAAGGGTTTTATGCACCATTATTCATCTTTTTTCATGAGAAACCCAATGGTGACCAAATGGAGGGGCCATACTTAAAGTCACAAAATACCTTTCAGCCCTTAAGGCACAATATTCTCAGAAGGATTCATCATTGATCAAGCATAAGTATCTCTCTTCATACCAATAACCTCACTCATAAGTTATTCATTGTTTTCAAGTATTCAGTAATCCTCCAAGAAAATACTTTCAGGATCCAGTTCAAGGGGTATTAAAGAGGCAGTTCCAAATCAGCTGTAAGGTGTCAATTCTCCATCAACCTACTTTGGAAACCACACTCATTCCATACATTCTCTTTTTCAAAGGCCTGTATTCCAGCCACAGACCCTGGAAAAATCATTTAACCCAGTTCATTTCCCAATTTGGCAAGGTGTATATTTCATTGAGCAGTCAATACAGATTCAAGGATGAAATCTCTCAACCTTTCATATATACCATACTCTCTTTCAAACCTATGGGCCTTTTTCCTCCAGTTTTTTTAATCTACTAGGACTTTATTTATATTTTATTTTCTTTCATCTTGATAGTTAATACTGATATTATTAAGTCAGTCATTTGCACCTTTTTCCTTGCCTGCCAGTGTATCTTGGTGTTCATATCCTTTACTCATTCCATTTTTATTTCTGGAAGGTTTAAAAATCAAGAAAAGACTTACTTGGTTTTTGCTTTTGCAATTTTCTTTCTTTCTTTCTTGCATCTCATATTGTACTGGCACTTTCCTTATTAAAGGAAGATACTTCTTTTATTATTTCTTGAATTATTTGGAGTCTTCCAAGTGAGTTCCCTTGTTAATAAATTCCAGTTAACACTTGTTTTTCCCAAAAGCCCCTGAAGAAAATCAAATAAGGCAGTCCTTGAGGGGGAAATTCCAGTTAATCAGTTTTTAATTTCTAAAGGTTCCTATAAACCAGGGTACCAATGATGTTTTATCTGCCCCTCTGCATGTACCAAAGAAATCTTCCTACTGAGCTCACTAATCAATAACTAATATTGTGGCTCTATATCTGTAGAAGAATGATTTAGAAGTCCCTTATTAGACCTAATCAATAATAAGACTAAATATAACAAATTAAGCTTCAGTTAGTTTATGAATTTGACTTTTTTGTAATATTATAATAATACAATTTTGGTTGACTAAATATTCTTTAAAAGGTAAATTGAATAAATAAATTTGAATAAAGTCATTTAGTGAGGATAATATCTTGCAAGTGACATTTTAAATTTGAGATTAGTAGTTTTCAAGTAATAATGATAAATAAGGTATTGCTTTATGTGGATATAATTAGAATCAATAGTTGGTATTGAGTATAGTATGAGGCAATATGACATTAATTGACTATTTCTGATGACTACCAATATTATCAACTAATAATAGGGGCAAGGATAATGATAAATAACAATTAATTTCTTCTTCTTCTTCCTTTTATGGCTACTGAGCATAAAGTAATATAATAACGTCTAGAACACCTTATAGCTTTAGAAATAATATAGTAATAATTAGACTACTTGCCAGTTTTGGGGATGGTTCTATCTTATCTATTCATATGTAAATGATCATTTAATAGAATTAAATACAAAGAGGAGGGGGAAAAGAAATTTGGTTAGAGGAAGGCTCTCCTTATGTTGTTTTGGGGTAACCCTTGTTCTCCATGGAGACCTTATTCTTCTCTTGAAACCTAAACTTTACCCCTTCTGAAATTCCAAATTGTTTTATTTTCCAAAATAAGTCATTTTATTGAGGTTCTATATTGAATTAGTAAGCTTTCACAGAATGAAGTGATTTTTCTGGTGAAAGATCTATCTGGTTATGCCAGGTAATTTGGTTTTTTAGTTGAATGTTGAGCTGAGAAATATTATTACTTATCAGGTAATGCAATTCTTTTTAACTGCTAGAGTGGCTGTGACTTGGATGTTGAATGTCTATTCTTTGACTGTTGAGATTATGGAAGGGGTTTGAGGTTTTTTGAAGGCGGATATGTACTCTCATGCAAGTTAATGAAGGTGGTTTATTCTGGTTGACTGATGAGCTCATTAAGGGGATTTTACATTGCCTGAAGGAGCTTTTTTAGTTGAGCTGAATTTTGGAAGACTGTTGTGTTTATGCAAGGGGTATTTCCTGTCCATAATAAGATTAATGATTAAAGCTCAAAGTTGGTACTGGTTTGTGCTATTGGAATTCAATTACCCTTTCCTTTTTTGAGTAATTACTTTTCAATTTATACTTTATTGGGGGTTGAAGGGGTTTGGAGGGATCCAAGGTGGAGATAGTATATAGCTTTAGGATTGTTCTAATTTTCTTCCTTTATATTAATTTTTTTGAAGTTTATTCTTCATAATATGAGGAAAATTCACTATAGATTTGGTCTCCATTTTAATATTAGCCAATTTCTTGCTAACTAACTAAGTTGAATTATTTGATTATGGTGGCTGATTTGAGTTTTATGATGTTTCTTTTGAAAATATTACCTGATTCCTTTGTTAATTTGGAATCTTTGTGAGTTAAAACAAAATTTCTTATTTGGGATTGAAACTAAAAAAGGAATTTAATACCAAACCACTTTTTTTATTTCCTACATAAATTCATCTTGTCATGAGAAAATTGAAAATTGATCAAAAACTCAATCTTGGGATCTAAAGTCAAAGAAGTATTTCTGGATATTATGAATTTGAAATGGAAAATAATAGTATTTTTGAAAGAAAATAAGTAAAAATTTCCATAAATATTTGTAAGTTAAAGAAAATAATTTTGGAGCATTACTGTTGAAATAAAAAATGAAGAAAATCTTTTTAAAGATAAATATGATATAAGATTCATTAATTTTTGTAAGATTATTTTGGAATAAAAAGTAATTGAACATATGCCAAATAAATTCAATAATTTACATTTTTGTATTCTTGAGTCCTTTTTCATCTTGATTGTTCCTTCCTTTTTGATGTAATACTTTTTTTTACACTTCAGAAGATTAAATTACCATAAATATTTCACCCACTTTGAATATTTTATGATTAGTTCGGAAAGAAAATCCAAAATTGGGAACTGATTGATCTTCATTGAATTCAGGGAATGGATTTGAAGTTTGACGACGATGTTATAATGTCTTTCAAAGAAGCTCAATGATACCATATCATTTTGTAAAGTTCGATTCTAATTTCAGCTCAGTAAGATGTAATTCATTTTTCAGTGGATTGAATGGAGTTGGAATTGGAATGAGAGAATCTCTTTGAATAAATTAAAAAAATCCACAATTATTTTCATCAAAAGAATCTCCATCTTTATTTGTCTTATTATGAAAGCCATCCCTCATTATAATGACATTTTAGAAACCTCTCAAGTGAGTTGAGTGATTGTTTAACCATCCAGTTTGACTAAAACTTAGGAAATTTACTTCATTGAAGATTGTTCAACTTTTAATTTCTCCTTTATTACATCAGTATTTCACTTCTGGAAGAATAAGAAAATCATTTTTATTTAATTCATTCCTGTTATTATTATCTCCAATATCCTCGATGTTCAGATGACTTATTCCTGAATAAGCCCAAGAAGATTTCCTTGAAGCAGAAACTTGTCTCAAACCAATGGCTTTCATGACTCCAGAAAGTAAGTTATTATTCTTGATTTTCTGTCTATTATGTCCTAATTTTCATGATAAGGTAATTAATTTCTGAGGTTGTTTTAATACTAGATTAATTCTGTTGAATGGGTGATTTTGATGTATCGTTTTTTGGAAGATTTTGGAATTCGGTTGAATCAATCATTATGTATGGATTTCGATTAGCATTAAAAGGAGGAAGTGTTAACCATTTTTGATTGGTTTTTTCTTATTGGCATTATTGAGTATTCTTGAAATGATTTATAATAAAATTGAAGTTTGTCCAATTATTCATGTCTTATATGTTCCATTTTCCTAGCTTCTCTTGTAACTGGTTTATTTGAATCTTTTGAATGTCTAGTATTGAATGATTCATGATGAAAAGGTGTTTTTTTGAGTAGTGCGCTATCATAGTTATGAGAATAGGGGCGTTAAAGTTTTCAAGTTGAGGGTAATAAAGTAAACATGATTTTGAAAATGTAAAAGAAAGTAAAGGCCCAAAAATTTCTCCCCTAAATATAAACTCAAAAATAATAATTATAGTATTTTATTATTTCAAAAGAAAATGATGAAAGATTGAAAATTAAACAATTAAACTCAGTAAAGGAATTTATTTTTTTGAAAAAATGGTCGATGTATTTTTTTTAAAAAAATTGAGCAATTTTAAATTAACATTTATACATGGATGAGGGAATAGGGAGGGGAGAAATGAAGCAAAAAAGAAAAGGATGGGAGGCTTTAAAAGCCTCAGATAATGATTATAATAAAAAAAAATTTCAATAAATTGGAAATTGATTGCAAAAGCCTTCCGAATTGATTTGCAATTGTTTTTAGAAAAAATGGGGTTTTTGAAAAGAAATTCTGAATTTACCTTAAATAAATTGGCAAGTGATTGGGTTAGAAAAACCAATGATTTCCAAAAGAAATTAAAATCTATTTGGATATTCTTGGGGAGCGGATGATGATGGTGATGATAGGAGGTTGAATGAGAATTGAGCTTAAAGGTGATGATTCTGATGATAATAAAACAAAAAAACTGTCCTAGGAAAAGATGAAAAATTATAAAATGAAAATTTGTGATTGAATAAATCACTTAAATCTAAAAGAAAAATGTAGTAAGTTTTCCAAAAAATCAAAACAGAAAATAACCTGAATGCAAATGGTAAAAAAACAATGAATTTAAAGCCATAATTGAATATTAACTTAGAATTTGATGTTTGTTATTTTTAAGATGAGGAGGATTGAAATTTGTGAGCTTTGGATTTGTATTTGAAAGAGAAACAAACAGTATCTAAAGTGAAGTCAAAATATTTTTTTTTGAAAGTGAAGGAAATTGTTTTGAAATTTTGTTTTGATTTGAATTAAAAAAAAAACCAAAAAGGAAATGAATTTGAAAATAGTTTCTTTTTGAAGTGAGGAAGATTGAATTAAAAAAATAATTAATTTAAATTTAAATTTAAATTTGATTGTTTTTTGCAAAGTGAAGAGGATTTAGATTTATTAAGTTGTTATTGGAATTGGAAAATAAAATCAAAAGAATTTGAGCTTAATTTTTGTTTTTGAAGTTATGAGGAATGAATATTTATAAATTATACTTTGAAAAAATCAGTTGAAAATTAATTTTATGAATCATCTTTGATTAAATAATGTTATTAAAAACAATGATTGAAGATAAAAACTAAAAACCACATGTGATATGATTTTTTTTGAATATAAATCTGGTAAATTGTTTTTATTTTTTTTTGTAAATATTTTTGAATTGATAAACTTTAAATTATTGATCAAAAAACATCAAGCTTTGACACATTCAGGCCTCCAAAAAACCTAAATTTGATCATTAAATTTTATTAAAAAATTAATTAATTCCTGCAATTGCAAATGAAAACCTCGATTTTAAATACAAACTGAAAAACATCAGATAATTTCAATAGAAAAAAGTTAGATTAAGATTAATTTATTGAATTAAGTAGTTTTTCAGCCTCTGAAAAAAGTTGAGATTAGGCCAATGTAGAAATAGTAAGATCCCTATCACACTGTTTTCCCCTGAACTGAAATTCCTTTTGCCATTTCTCCTTTTATAATTTAATTTATGTCGTTATTTTTCTCTTAAAATTCCATTCTCTGTTTTTCCAGTTTATTCACAAGAACTTGTTTTTCCACTTTCTTCTCCTTTTCATATTTAAATGAGATCTCATGAAAAATATTCTATTCTCAAAACTTCTTCAAAACTATTGCTATTTATTCCTCCCATTTGTGTCTTTCCCACTACAATTGGGAATTATCAATTTATTCATGGCCTATAAAATAAGAAATGGGAGTTTGAAAAGTATAATTCAAAGAAAATAATTCTTAATTTTCTGATGTTGTTCCAATATATTGGTGTAAAATGGTGTAGGAAAATTCATTGATATTTTACTACCACCACTTCACTTCTTAAAATTGAAATTAGCCATTTTATTTTTGGTTTTTAATAAACAAAACTAATTTTTTTGGCTATATTTTAAATGAATTAAATTATTAATTCATTGTTAGCATAGATTAGACACAAAATGGAATTCTTACATTCTGATAAGCCATACCTATTGCCTTAAATAGATACACCTATTCAGGGTCATTATTATTATCATTTTCAATCAACAAGTCTAAAAATAATATTATAAAATCAAAAAATGCATGAATAAATTAAATAATGTTTAAATAATAAAAATTATTCCCTGTAAATACAGATCTATTTTGTCTTTGTTCTTTTCAATTGATTCAACTTCTGGAGAATGATAGCTTTCCATCGGAACTATATCTGGCTTATGCCCAAATAATGAAGCCATTTCATAATATCATGAACACATGACTTCAAATCAGAAATTGTCTTAGATCGTTTATCTTTATCTTCTTTGGTTATACCTGCACCTCTAGTATCTCTAATTTCTTTTTCTATGAATTCTTTTGTTTTATGTTATCCATTGGTCACAAATACTTGCCGAAGTAAGATTGAATCTCTTACAGGACTTCTTATTAAGCTCAAGAGCCATGAGATTAAATCCATTTTTCTTGCTTGATGGAGGTTGAGCCACCAGTTCCAAAGAAGGAATCGAAATTTGCCTTAATCTTAAGCCATTCAATTATACATAAGTAATTCACCTGTGTTAGTTGACCCAAATTTTGTGAAACTTCTCCTTTAGATTTTTGAGACCGAGTTGATTGGGGGTTCTTTTGTTGGGGAATCAATATTTAATATTTTCAAAACCAAAAATGGAGAAATGTAAGACAAAAAAGAGATATGAATGTTGTCTGATAAACAATAAAGCATACAATAGAACTTTATCTGAAAAATCAAAAAGAAAAAAAGTGATGAATAATATTTGAAAAAAATAATGAAAGCTGTATTGCAAGGTGGTTAGAAAAATTTAATTTTTTGTAAAGCTCTAATGTTAGGTTTCAAATTTGAAATCATAAATTTTCTTCATAATGGAAAACCCAGAATACTCAGTTGAAAAAACTTGACTTCTTGCAGGTGTGATTTGAGCCAAAGTCCTGTATTATTTTGATACGTAATTTGAAAGCTTTGAGATGTGGTAATAGATTTTTTAAGATGATAATCTGATTTTAGGGGTTCAATACCTATTAAAATTTACCTCCAAAAAACTAATGTACTTAGAACTCATAAGATTTGAAGATCTGTCATAAAGAAAGGGCTTATTTAGGAAAAATATCTGAAAATTGGAATGTATATTCCAAGGATCATTTTATTCATAGAATTATTCATTTTCAATAAAAGTAGGATTTAATATCAATTTAGTAATATTTTTACAAAATCCTCATAGAAAATTAAGCCAAACATATGAAGTGAAAGTTTATCCACCTTTTTTCAAAAATCACAAGCAAAACTTCCTCTTTATCAAACTTAGCTATGTTATCCAGCTACAAGAAGCTTCTTAGCTATATAGAAAAACTTGCAGTTGTCATCATAGATTGAGGAGTAGAATCTTATTATTGAGGAGCACATCTTGTTTCTCAAGGTCCTATATGAAAAGTGATATCTGGTACCACAACAATGTACAAAACACTTCCCTGTTTCTGAAGATTTTTTTTCAATCACAAATAGCCACTTGAAGGAATAATTCAAAATGACTAATAAATCATTCGTTCTTTAATTATATTTGATTCAAGCTAGTAAAGTTTCAAAAAACAAATTTGTACTATTCGGAATGATTGCCTGCATTAAATATGCCTTGGGTAAAATGGTAACAGGGACTTTACTTAGAAAATGGAACATCTGTGGAAGTTGCTATATGGAACTAGAATTTTGTAAGCTAGTAAATTAATTCAAGTGCTCTTTGGGCTTCATAAAAGTTTCATATCTCGAACGAGCTATTGAAATCAACTTGAAAGCTATCAACTGATGAAAACAAAAGGATTTCCCTTATTTATTTAATTTTTTGATTGAAAAACCATACCACCAGTTCAGAAACCAGAACCAAATGGGAAAAACATTTTGATTTTAAAAAAGGTGTTCAAATTTCTTATTTTTAGTTTTATAGTTGAATTTCCTACTCTTTTCTTAGATTTTCAATTTGTGAACATCGCATTTAGGATATAATAAAAAATAATATCTCTATTAATTCATGATATTCAGACTCTTTGAGTGAATTTTACGTTTTCTAAGAATTCATATTGCTTTGGATTCTACCGATTATTACAGTAATAATAAAGAAATACTAGACAGCTCATTATAATATCATACTTTATTTGGAACCGTCGTATTTTATAGCCTAAATTTCTGATTTAAACTAATGCTGAGATCACTCAAGACTAAAAACAGAGGATGGAAATGGAATACTGAAAGGAAGTGATTAATCACTTTAGGAAATCAATAATAAACTTGGGAGAAAATCTTATATTGTTAAATTAAATAAATGATATCTTTTGAGTGCTATTTTACACAGTTCTTCCACCAATAGAGAATACAGCTAGTAGAAAATATATGATGAAGAAAATGAAAATGTAGAAAATTTAGCCTTTGAGGGAACCCTTGCTAATTTTCAAGATCACCTTCATCATAATTAGTGAAGGAAAAAAAAATTGAACATTTGAATAATATTAATTTATAATCTCAATGGTCTCCATTTAATTTCAAAATATTTCAAAAGGTGGAAGTTAGGTTTCTGGTAAATTTTAACAAAATTTTATTACTGAGTGATTTTCCTTTCAGAATTTTTAGTTTCTTTTTATATCCCTGAAACGTTTCTTTGATTAAATCTTGAATGATTATCCTAAAAATTATTTAATCACAAAAAGCCAAATTTGATTTTCAAGCCATTACTTTATTTATTTTAATTTTAGAGCCTGTTACATAGTAAACTAAAAAAAAACATCTTCTTTTTTGAGGATTCACTTCAAACTGGAGAATAAATATCTTCAGATATTAATTCAGAATTTATTTCAATATTGAATAGAAGAACTGGTAAATTGGAAGGAATAATGAATATTAAAGTGGAATTATTTCTTTGAATCAGAAGAAATTTTCGAAAATGGAGTGAAGAATGCTAAATAGATTGAATATGTCTCCTCGGAGTCCAAAAATAATAATATTACATTATATAAAGAGTAGTACCTAGCTTCATCATGAAATAATTTTAGTAACTTTCTCATGTAGGACTTAACAAGGGAGGTGATGATTTTTGGAAAATCTTTATATTCCTCCAAACCAAGACCTTAGGTTGAGTAGGAAAAATATATAATCTTCTTTATGATGGATATTAGATGTATTAAAATTTCCCCTTCATTTCCTGGATATATTGTATTTATGAGAAAGACTCATTCTTAAGTGTTAACTTGAGAAAATTGAGATTTATAGATGCATTGAAAACCAGAATTCAGAATTGAAATTAGTGGAAATCTTTTAAGATTTAAAAAAGGATTAAAATCAAGCATTGAAAAGGATCAATTGAAGAGATAGCCAAAAAAATTCAGAAAATAACAGACCTATTGATGAGCAGAAAAGGTTTTCAAGATGGGTTTTGATGATGGCTTTAGATTGAGAATTTACTAGAAGATCTTGTATAATAGTATCTTAGAGGAATTTTAAGCAACACTTCAATGGTAGCATTTTCAAATCCTGTATATTGGTAAGTAAGGTACAGTGAGGTTTCTACTTTTATAAGAAAATAAGGCCAGAAGAAAAATCACTTGAAATTCCTGAATGGTAGCAACAAGATTAATTTCAGAAAAACGTGATGGAAATTGAAAAACATAGAACCATTGATTAGAAACAGAAGCTTTTAAGTTGGGATTTCAAAGTAGAGCCTTTTAAACTAGGAGGGTCTTGACCTTCAGTAGATACTTCTCAAAAAGGTAGCTCTTGACCACTTTGGGTCACAATGAGAATTGGTGGACTATTACTAGAGGGTTTATTGGTGAATATTTTGTATCAATGATTCAAGAATTTGAAACATTTCATGAGGAATATTTCATTCCATTATTTGATATTCACATGTAACCATCTCTGTACACTCACATGAAGACAAAAAAATAACTTCTGAAAAATGCTTAAATAATTCACTTTTGTGTTTGAAGAAACAAATCACTTAGATTTCTTGAGAATTAGTCCTAAAAATGTTATTATTTCCTTTCCTAATAATCATTATAAGATTGCCTCAAGAAACTCTGATACTCCTTTCTATTCAGAGTAACTTCCGACTAATCTGAACCAGAAAAATACTTTATATACATTCAAAATCTAGAACTAGCAAGATTTATGAGACAAATTAATTCATTAGAAGGAATTTCTTATTGCTAGGAAATTGGGCCCTATCCTTTCCCTTATCTTTTTTGAATTTCTTTTCCTCTTTCCTTGGGAATGTGCCTCATAATCCTGTGAGAATTGAGGTATATTTTACATGCACAGATAGTCCACAATTGATATGAAAAAAACGTTTGAGCTATTAATAGCCCATAAGTCATGCATATATCAAAAATTCATCATTTTTCATTTAAGAAAATATTAATAAGCTTTTTTTCTGTGAGTAAGTCCTAGATTTGAGGCCAGATGTGAATTCTGCACAAATATTCACCTAGGGTAACTCCATGGAGTGAATAAGTCTAAATTGACTCTATGAGGTGCTAATTTAGAAATTAATTCAACACCACATCATCAATACCACATGAAAAAGTTGTGTAATTCTTTGTTTTTCTCGATTTCACACCAAAGTAATGGGAATGTGAGAAATCTAATGCTGAATATACACTGAGAATAGTGTTTTTCATTCTTGTAGCACTTACAATTTCTGTATTATTATATAAAGCTTTGATACACCCTCAGTGGATATCAGTCTTTAAGCCAGAATTACTATTTTTGATGTGAAAATAGCTAAGGGGGAAAAAGAAATCAAAGAGAGCCATGGTACATAATTTCTGAGGCCTCTGAGGCATGGATAGTTCTAAAGATTGGATAAACGGCTTATAATGGCCTAATTAGTATTCTAGAACCTTTGGGAACTTGGTTACAAAGCTAAAGTCCCATTAAATCATGAGAAAATAGCAAATCAGCTATTTTGACATGACAAGAAGGTGGTGAAAAACTATGGATCCTGTAAACATGTCAACTATCAATGATCTTCCATTTATAATCCCTAAATGAGTAATTAAAGCCCTTTTGGTACCAGTATCCATGCATTTACCTCATGGAAACCAGATATTACTGTATTATTTTCTTTTCTATGTAGAAAAAAGGCAAACACTTAGAAACTTCATTCAAAAACAATTCTTGAGAAATTTTTCTAGAGAATTAAGGACAAATTTAGAAAGGAATAATCCATATCAAAATCAAAAATGATCATGAATTCATAATTAAAATTACAAGGTTTTCTCACAGTCCATTTATGATGATTCCACATGAAATTCTGAATTTTCAAAAATTAACAGAAAATACAACTTGTGATTCTTTTGGAATAAAAGAATATTGATGGTTTTGCCTCATGTAAAATGACTTAATTAATTAATTATGATAATCTTATGTGACAAAAATTTATGTTATCAATAATGTAAAAGGCATAACTTCTTTCTCACTCATTGGGCTTTTGGTTTGCTCCATGGATGCCTCTGTGAGCCTTTTTGGACTTAAAAGAGGCCTACTCTTGCTTTTTTCCCAAATAATCTTATTATTAAATCATATAATTAGTACAAACAAGTATGTATTAAGTGAATCTTTTTCTTATGTGTTTTCTTCTTTCAAAATCAACCAGAAAGACTTGAGCTAAAAGAGATATAATAGTCTTGTTAGTTTTAAGCTGGTATACTGTTGTATTACTGTTATAAACTTTGATTCTTTAAATCCACAAATGATCCATCAAATAACTCTGTAAATTCTTTTCAAGTTATTTTTTGAGAATTAGGGAGTGTTTTGTCTCAATTGTTGAAGTTTTTCTCTAGTTTGAAGTTTTTTTCACAAATTATCATTATAATTATTCTTGCAACAGATAACTATAAATTAAAAAAATTTAATATTATTTTAATAAGAAGTTTTATTATTAATACTTCTTGTAATGTATTCTTGTAGACAATTAATTCTTACTTTTATAATCACTAATAGTTTATAAAAAGTGAAAGAAATAGCTAGAAGAAAAATAGTGAGAGATATGTCAAATCCTTTGGCAGGTGGTTACAAACTCCTTCTTACACATGAAGAGCTTTCTGGGTCAGGAAAAGACCATATAACTCTTAGGAGAATGGAGATCATTTCCTTGCAAGGAAAAGGTCAAAAAGATAAAGGGTTTGTTGAAGAACCAATTTCTTTGATTTCTAGATCAAAAGAATGCACTAGGAATGAGCTTAGCTTTGGAAAAGGAAGGGCCAATAGTTTCAACCAGCTCCAAACCAGATCCAGAACTTCCCAAGGACAATCTGAAAGGTCCAAGGAAAAATCAATGCAAGGGTAAAAGAAAATCAAATTGGAGCAGCCCTTACCCACAAGGATACAGGACTCCCAAATTGAAGCCTTCATCCATTGACAGTGTGCTCAATATGGCCAGAACTCTTATGGAGCTCACAGACAAGGAGCAAGATAGGATGAACAAGACCTTTCCATCAAAATGATGGATTAAGGGAAATATATTCAGTCCATCATTGATGTATAATTTAATAATTTAGACAAAGAATTAAAGAAATTAACATCTAATATCAATTACTTAAGAAATAATGACAGAACCTTCAATGAATTGTGTAAAGTGACAAATGCAAGGCTTGAGTTAGTTTCTAATACATGTGACAGAATTGAGAGTAAATTTGAGGTGGAAATGACAAATTGGATAATGGTTTCATTGATAATATTGATTCCCAGCTCACAGGCTTGGAAGAACATTCTTTGGACATGGTTCATAACACAAATTATTCTGCCACACATTTGCAGAGGAGTGATAATGAAAGACACAAATTAAAGGAGGAGATAGTTGCACAAGTAAATCATATTCATAAGAATTATGATCCTGATTCACATATTTCCAGACACTCCATACCTTAAAATGAATGAAAGCTCTCTGAAAGAAATTATGACCCCTTTTCCAGTAGAAAATACAATTAATGAAAGAGAGATCTCCAAATTAGAAGAATGGCCAGCATTCTCTGGTTAAGGAGAATATAGCCATATTGAGCTCATTCTAAAAATTGATACATTGCAAGAGGGCTTTTACATACCTGTTAAAATTATAGTAGCTAAATTACACTATTTTTTACCAGGACTTCAAAGAAATGGTATCACAAGATGAGGCAAGAATATGGCAAACATGATTGGCTTTGGTAGAAATCTTAGATAATCACCAAGTGGTACAAAGCTTCTTGGAGATTTCAAATGGAAAATTATTTTGAAAGTTCAATTTTTAATTCAGAAAAATATAAACAACCTACTTGGTTCCTCAAACAGAAAGATAGACTATCTGCTTTACACCCATAAATTTCTGACTCTATGATTGTTATGAAAATATTAAGGCAATGCGGAGATTAACTAGAAAATACTATCAAATGAATCTCTGTAGAGCCCTGGAAATAGAGGACTATAGTAATGAAATAGAAGATATCATTATTAGGAAAATAATTGGTAAGACCTGGACTAGAAAACCTATTGAGTCCAAGATTATACCAAAGACTTTTAGAGAAGATAAAAGAACTGAAAGACCTATCTCAATGTGCCATAAATGTGGGAGTACCTCAAATTTAGCCAACACCTGTACTAAGAAATCAAAAATCAATGAAGTTCAAGTAATTTAAGATGTCATGTGCACTGAAGAGGAAGAAGAATATGACCAAGTTTCTGAAATCTCTGAAGACACACCAGTAGAGGTCTGCCATATTGAAAATATCACAGAACTCTTTGAAGTTACTGAAGTCCATACTAATTTACAAAAATTTAGTGAGAAATTTCATAACCTGATCAATATTCAGTATTCCAGAATGTGTAAGACCAAAACTGCTGGGGGCAAAGGCTATACTAATGGAGCATCTTGTATTACATCAATCTTGATGAATGATGTAGAAGCCAAAATCAATTTGAAAACATGAGAATTCTGAGCTTGGGTAAGGAAAGACAATCTTATAAACATACTTCCACAATGGAGAAACAATCTATTGAAAATAGAAGGTGTGAAATTCAGCATTTCCAGTCATAATTTGTACCCCTGCATATATTAGATACTAACTTGATATTTACACACCTGGCAGAAATTATTATAATGATGACAGAAATAGTATTAATGGACAACTGGACTTCTCAACATAGCATTCTTGGGAATTACTACTTCAATATTTGAGGTATTGATATCAATAATCATAAATATAGATGTTTTACCATTGGAAAAAAAGGAAAAAAATTGCTTTTCCAATATTCCCAAACAAATACCAGTATTATCTTGAAGTAAGGATAATCATAAAGAAGATTTTGTGTCAAATAACCTTAGTTAAGCACAAATTAATCAAGGATTACCACTAAAAATGAAGAAACAGCTTATTAATGTGTTGTATTAATAGAGAAATGCCTTTGCTTCAGAAAATGAACCTTTGGGAACAATTAGAGGGTGTGAAGTTTATATTACTCTTAATATTGAGAGACCATACCCTCCAGTTCTCAGAAGACCAGCTTACGCAGCAAGCCCCAGAGCCATGGAAGCTTTAAAGAAACATTTCCAAGAGTTGACACAACTTTGTGTACTAGGAAAGGTAGGTCATAATGAAGAAGTTTAAGTTACAGCTCCTATTATTATTTCTTGGGACAATGATAAATCAAGGATGGTTGTAGACTTTAGAGTTTTCAATACATACACAGTCCCAGATAGGTATCCAATTACTAGGATCCAAGAAGCGTTTAGCCAATTATATAGATCCAATGCTATAACCTCAATTGATTCATTGAAGGTTTTCCATTTCAATGTCTTAAATCAAAGGCCAAGAGATTAATGGGAATTATCACCCACTGTGATATTTATGAGTATCTGAGAATGCCATTTTATTATCAAAGAATGATGAATACCATCTTCCACACAAAGATTTCTGAAGGACGGCATATCATTCATATTGATGATATAATTATGTGTTCATACTCATGGTCTTTGCACCTTGAAAGGCTTGAAAGAATATGAGACAAAGCTGAAGAAGTCAATATGAAGTTTTCACTTAAGAAATGGAATTTTGGATTTGATGAACTCAAAGAACTTGGTCATATTGTTTCTGGCTTAAGCTTGGGTATTTACAAATATAAATTGGCAGAAGTGTTACTTAATCCACTACCCAAGAATATGAAATAAATGATGTCTTTTCTGGATTTTTACGGTTATTATAGGCTGCACCCAAAATATTTTGCAATTCTAGCCAAGTCACTGTACACAATCTGTGAGCAAAAGACAGTATTTTAGATGCCCCAAGAAAGAATTAGAGAATATGATATTATACAGAGAGCCCATACAGAAGTTCCTTTCCTTCTCATTCCTGACTGGAATATACCTTTCAATTTGTACATTACTACATCTGGAGATGGATTGGGAGGATCCCTATGCCAAGTAAAGATTATTGTTGACAAACTAACATAAGGACCAGTGTTTCATATTTCAAGACAAATCAAAACAACAGGCACCAGATATGGTTGAAGCCAAAAGTAATGGTTATGTTTGGTATGGGGACTGTAGAAATCACAATATCATCTTGATGGAAGTTTTTTTGAAGTTATAGCTGACCACAATGCAGTGAGATTGCTTTTGACCATGAAAAAAACCAGCAGACACATGTTTAGATGAAAAATAGCCATACAAGAATATAGAGTAAATATGACAAAGGTTCATAAGGAGGAAAATATAAATAAGAATTCTTATTGACTTAGAAGGTGGGCACTAGCAAGAACACCTTATAATACATCTTATGTACCTCTATAAGCAGAACCACAAATCCCAATTGAAGGAATTAGCATAACTGAAATTTGGACTGACTTCTATGGAGAAGTCAGAGAGTCATAAAAACAATACAAGAATTGCATATCTTAATATCCTTACTGCATAAATACTGTAAAGACACATATTTTTTTAATTTATTGGATGAAACATAAAAGACTGCCTATTCTGAAGGAATATTTCACTTTTTTGACAGAATAATCTACAACAGAACTAAAAATTCTGTGTAATGACATTATGTAGTGGATTTCTTATCAACACCAATATTAATTAATTTCATTACAAAATGTACTCTGGAGACCTATCAGTGGACAGGAAAACTTAAAACATCAAGAACTGTGCATGGTGGCCATCTTGGAGAAGGGACACCATTGAATATTTCCCTACTTTTTACAGATGCAAAAAAGAAAATAGGAGCACAGAAAAGTAATTTTGGCTTACAACATGGCAAATACCGTATCAATCACTGGGGATTGAATTTTTTTCATGAAAAATTCAATTGCTAGTCATGAAAAATGCAGTTATTTTGAACAACCAAGGCACTTTGAAGGAATAGGATTATTGGCATATCTTGTGCCAAAACTACTATTTCTTTAAAGAACCGAGGTAACTAGTGCCTTGGTACTTTAACTCGACTGGAAATCGACTTTGTTGTGACACAATAAATTTCCAGCAATTGACGCAGCTTTTTCTGTGGTGTTATGCTTCATATTCAAGATCCAAAATCCCCTTGGGAAGTGATTAACATTATTTGGGTCACAGAACTACTGCCAAGTGATTACAAGAGCTATAATTTTTCCTTACTAATTGTAGACAGATATAGCAAGACTACCATATTTTTCCATGTCATAAAGATAAAACTTCTATGGATACAGCTCTCCTTATATGAAATAGAGTTATTTCTCATACCGGGTTACTTAACAATATCATAACAGATAGAGACCCCAAGTTCACACCTGCACTTTGGACCAATCTCCACAGATTGTTTGTGACCAAAATGTCATTTTCTACAGAAAGCCACTTTGAAACTGACCGAATAGCAAAGATAATGATTCAAAATTTATAAGACATGATAATTAGATTCTGTGGCTATTGTGTAGAATTAAAGTATTTAGATTTGTTTTCCTATTATTGGTTAACTTTAATACCTGCATTAGAACTGGCATTTAAGACATCTGTTTATTCTTCCACATTTCAAACTCCTTCTATTGCAGAAAAAAGAAGGAATACAAGACTCCCAGAAGATACACTGAGGAAATACTTGCTTTAAATTAATCCTACAGCTTCTAGTTTCAATTAAATGCTTTATAAAGTGAAACATCTTGCAAGAAAAATTGTGAATTACACTTTCAAATATTCAAAAAAGATATGGGAAAAGAGTATTAAAGTAGGGGATTTAGTTTTAAATCCAACCTTAAATTTGAATGATATGAAAGGCCCAAATAAACTTAAGCATTCTTATGTAGGAGCTTGTTTATTTCTCCCTTACATGCAACAAAGTCATTTCAAGTGGAATTGAGTGGCTATTTGGAAACCAAACACCTCACCTTTCCAGTCATCCTGATTAAAGCATATCAACCAGCTGATAAAGAATTCTTTCCTTCAAGGAACCCTACTCCTTCAACTTTATTACCAGTGGAACAGAATGAAGACAATAGGATAAAGACATTCATACAAGAAAGGAGAATTAGGGGTAAAAATCAAAGAGAATATGATATAGGATATAGAAACACAGTTCATTAAAATTAATGGCTAGGAGAATCAGAAATACCTGGCTCAGATAAACCTTTCAGAAGATGTAGGCATGAAAGAACGCCAAAATACTTAATATTTCTATAGCTTTGCTTGAAATTGCTTGATCAGAGTAATATAAAGAGGTTGAAAAGAGGAAATCAACCCCCATTTTGAGCTTTATTTTAATTTTAAGCCCATTAATAAAGTTGAAGTACAATGTTATTTTTTTGTTTTAGGGAATGTGAGCCTTGAGGTATATTTCAAGGGTGTTGGTAAACACATGTAAGCTTTTAGTAAAAACACGTAAGCCCTTACGTGTTTTTACCAATTTAGATCCAAAACATGTGATTTTATGGTAAAAACACATAAATGACTTATTTTTTTTAAAACAAATTCCTCAGGCTCAGTTTTGAGCATTTTCTAACTTTTTTTGCAAAATTCTTTCCAACATGGGATGTGAAGGTCCCAAAATCTTTTCAAATTTTTTTTGCCCAATTTGGAAAAATGGCCTATTTTTATAAAACAAATTCATTAATAATGTTCCCACTTATGAATTTCCAATTGTTTTTTAAAAAATGAAGGGAAAATCCTTGAGAGTAAAAAACTCAAAGCCCAAAATTCAGAATTTTTTTACCAGTACAATTGTAGGCGCAAAAAGTCCTTTTTTATGTTTTTTTGTTCATGTTTGTAAGTAAATTGAAAATGCAATTTCTGACATCAATTTAATTAAAAATGGAAGTCATGACATTGGTGTAAGTTTAGAAGTCCATTTGTGGCATTAAAAGTGCCATAAATGACATCACAAATGACATAATGATGCCATAAATGGCATCAAGAACAACATATAGATGCCATTTATGGCCATAACATTGGCATAAATGGAATTGCAACAATGCCTTAATTGACATTAACAATTCCATAAATGGCATTAACAATTTGATGACAGGCCTCAAGAATGGCATGGATGCCCTTAACAATGCCATAAATGGCCTTAAAAATGCCACTTATGACATTAAAAACTCCGTAAATGGAATCAACAATGCCATTCTTAAGGCCACTTATGGAATTTGAAATTCCATTTATTGTCTTAACCATTTCATAAGTAGCCTTAACAATGCCATTTATGAAAATTTCAATTCCATAAATGAAATTGTTAAGGCTATTTATGGAATTTTTAATTCCATAAATGGGATTGCTAATGCCATAAATGGCCGTAACAATGGCATGAATGGCCTTAAAAATGACATAAATGGCATTAATGGCATCAGAAATTCCATAAATAGCTATATTTCATTTAAAAAACACCCCTTATGTGTTTTTACCATAAAATTACATTTTTTTACCAATTTCTGGTAAAAACATGTAAGGCCTTATGTGTTTTTACCAAAACCCCATTTCAAATACCTAAAGAGGCCACAATAAATATTGAAGTAACTTTTGAACTATGCATATCCTATAACTAACTCTTATATCCATAATTGATGATTTTTCATTTAAGGGAAGATGAATAACTTTTTTGTTTGTAGGTAAATCTATAGATTTAATTCCAGATTTGGATTATTCCCAGAAATAAACCTAGGGTAGCTCCATAGGGTGAATAAGCTTAAATAAACTATCAGGTTGTAATATTGAAATCAAGGAAACACCATATCATCAATACCACATGAAAGAATTGTGAAAAATTTTGTTTTTCTCAATTTCACACCAAAATAATGGACATGTGAGAAATCCCATGATACATATACAATAAGAATAGTGTTATGCATGTTTTTAGACCTCAAAGCTTATTTATTATTACATAAAGATTTAGTACACCCATAGTGGATATCAGTCTTGAAGCCAGGATTACTATTTTTGACATGAAAATAGCTAAGGGGGACAAAAGACCTCAAAGAGAGACAGGGTACCCAACTTCTGAGGCCTCTGAGGGGTGGAAAGCTCTAAAGCTTTTATCAATGGCTGATTATTGCCCCAATTTTCTTTCTAAACCCTTTTGGGAACCTGGTTACCAAGTTAAGATCTCATTAAATCATGAGAAAATAGCAAATAAGCTGCTATTTTTACATAACAAGGAGGTAATGAGCAGCTCTGACTCCTGTAAACATGTCCATTATTAATAATGTTTCATGAAGAAACCAGGAAAGAGTGATAAATCTCTTTTTGAACTAGTCTCCATGAATTTACCCCATGGCAAACAGCTATAACTATACTATTTGCTTTTTTATGTAGAAATGAGGTAAAAAATTCAAAAATTCATTGAAAAGACAAATCTAAGTTAATCCATCTGAAACTTTCAGTAACAATGTAGGAAATAATAGTTAATATAGAAACCAAATAGAAATATGACTTCATAATCAAAACAAAAGGTTTCCTTACAGTCCATTTCTGATGACTCCACATGAAACACTCAGTCTTCAAAAATTCACAGAAACTCAAACCTTGGATGAAATTGTCAAAAAAACTCATTACTTTTAGAAATTAAATTTTCTTTGAAATAAAAAAAAATTTCAAGTTTTTTCTCCTTTATTTCATTACCATAAATGGGTTTTTAGTCACATAAAATGACTTGATTAAGTAATTATGATAATCCTATGTGAAAACAGGTGATGTGATCTATAATCCAGAGAGGATAATTGGTTTAACACTAATTGTGGCTTTACCTTTCTCCATGTCACACTTATGAGAGTAGTTGTAGACCTAAAAGAGGCATACTCTTGCTGTTTTTCCAATTCATATTATTATTCAATCATATCATTAGTACCAACAAGTAGGTATTAGTTATATCTTTTTTTTAAGTCCTTTATGGTTTCAAAATAGATCATAAAGAAATGAAATCACATAAGAACAATATTTTGAATAGTGTTTAACTGTTATATTGTTGTATTATTTTTATAAATCGATTTTGATCCTTTAAATTCACAAATAATCCATCATATCGCTCTGAAAAATTCTTTTTAAGGTATTCTTGGAGGACTAGTTTTTTTCATGTTCTAATTCTTGAAGGTTTTCCCTAATTTGTAGTTTTATTTAAGAATTATCATTATGAATATTCTGGAAAAATATAATTATTTTTCATTACTTTGATAAGAAGTTTTATTATTAATACTTCTTGTAATTGATTCTTAATACAGTCAATGCTTAGCTTGATAATAGCTAGTAGCCTAGAACAATTAAAAGAAATAATTAAGTCATTATTAATCTATTATGTTTCATTAGAAAAGGCACATTGCTCTTGATTAATATTAGTTTTATCAAGAGCTCATAGATTAACCTTACACAATTCTTATCAATGAATGGGATTATTAGAATTAATCATCATAGCAGTAGTGAGTACACTTATCTGATTTTGAGATAAAAAGAATGAATTTTATTAAATTGATAAGCTGAAAGCTATTCAGAACATATTAGAGTTTCTTTTTTTCATGAAATATGCTTAAATGGATCATTTAAATAATTCTGATGAAGGACTAATTTAATTCATGAGAGTATGTTTTGACTTTCTGTAACTTCTTTAAAAATTAAAGACTATATTTCATCATGTTGAAAAATTAATATTAAGTCAAAGTAAAAGACAACTGATTTGTGATTTGAATAAAACTAATATGAGTTTTGATTAATGAATCAGTTAGCAAAAAAGTAACTAATCTCATAATATTTGTATAAACTAAATGTAAATCAAATATCCTTCCAAAACTTCAAAATAAAATATACTATTAATTTCTCAAGCTAAATATCTATAATATGATTACTTGTTTTTGAGGAATAATCAATAAATAAAGTTCTGAATCTGTATTATGTATTGTTTTTAGTAAATTAACATAAATTGTTTTGCAATCCTCAACCTAACAATAAATATTTAGTGTATATATATAAGCTATGAGTGTAATGTTCATTTAAAAAATATTGATACTGTATTTGTTAACTAAGAGTAAGGTGACTTTCCTCAAATGAAAAAACAATAACATAATCTACTGTAGCTAAGAAGTGACTATCCTATTATTAACACAAATAAATATTATATAAATGAACAAAGTATATCATGAAATGATATTATCAATTTCCCAATAATAAGAATTGAAATAATTATGCTATTATTGTTTTACTTCACTGAAAACTATAATAATTGAGGGATCAATTTTTTACAAGAAACAATTATATATGGTTTAGCAAAATACAAGAACACTGGTTAATTATTAGAATATCATTGGTAACTAATTCATTATACAATACTATTTAATTATAAATGTATTGAAAAAATATTAAGAAACCTGATTTTCAGTATTAAAATATAGTAATTCTAAGAAACTCACTAATGAGCCATATCTTAATATCAAACAAACCAAATTTAGGCAGTAATTATAAGGAAAAAACATACCAAAAATAGATTTCATTAGAATATTGATATTACTTCTGGATCTTCCAGTAGTTTAGACAAAGATTTTGAAAAAAAAGAGATCATTGAATATTATACTTAATATATTAGGAACTCTTAATTGACAATTATTTTATTCAAAAAAAGTGAGATATGTTGAAATTATTTTATGATAATACTGACTATTTTCATTTATAAGATCTATATTTGTTTAATTCTCTAAACTTTTAATAATTTGAAAAGTCAATTAAAGGCTCTTTTGACTTCCTCCAAAGACCCTTAGAATGATTACTGGTTCTATAGAGGGAATTATCAGGCCAAGATTACAAAAACAATTCACTGAGCTTAATTCTTTAGCATAAGATAACTCAATTTTATGTTAAAAATGGACCCAAAAGAAGAATTGTTAATTAAATTATATTTAATACATATTATTATTAACACTATAGTTATATCTGTTTACTTGGATTTAATCTTGTGGGTAACCCAACAAGTATCTCTCAAACCAAAGTATGCAAAATTGGATTTTAGTCAACCTTTAAAGTTTTCTTACTTTACTTTGATTGAAGATTTATTGAGAAAGATCTTCTCCAGGATAAAAAAATTAAAATTTCTGATAAATGAAACTTCATTTCTATCTTATATGAATTGAAGGGTAGCTTCCATCCACTATGAAATCTTCAGTTGAGTTCATCAATTAAATGTATTTTCCATGAATTTTTCAATTTAAAATGCTTTTTTCACCAGAATAATTTATAAATATATAAAAATACTCTAGCATTGATAAGGAATTGATGAGTTAGCTTGATTTTTTAATTTAATGTCAGTTTAATTGAGCTCATTTTAGCTTAGAAACTCTATATATCCTTGATTACAAGTCTGTACCTTGCAATATTTGGCAGATTTTAATTGCTGTCCAAATAGAATATAAACAAGATTGGTATTTTTAATTTAATAAAGGTCTAAAATTAAATCTTGAATAAAGTAAAATTTTCTTTCATAGAACATGAAAAACTTCCTTTGGTTCTTGAAGATCCTGAATGTGGGATAACCTGAAACCTTTTTCAATTATTGCCTTGTACTTCCATTCTTTGGTGAATTTTGGCCTCTGTATCTATCCAGAGCCATAATTTGGAGTTGGTCAAATTTTACAAAATTCACGCATTATTTACCACCTGTATTCTTAATCCTCAGTTATCCTGTTAAATAAACACTACAACTTGACTTTAGCATAAATTTTCTGAGCTAGCATATATGTGATTAAAACTTAAATTTTTCTGAAATAATGTAAAGCTATAGTACAACTTTAAATATCTTAATCTTAAAATTTATCTCTTGAATTCTCTCAAATTCTCTTCTTATTACAAAATAACCATTTTTGGGTGTAGAAATTTATGAAGTTACCATAGGATACTTTGGGTGTATAATTCAAGTTTTGTAAGAACGCTCATAAACCTGTTCATCTAAAGCCACTGTGATGAAAAAAATAGTTTCATATTAAATATGTATGGTTTTTCTATCAAACCACTTGTAAAAAAAGTCTAGTGTACTACTACTGTCCCAAAATCAATATAATTAGAAGAAAATTATGGTAACAATGAGCTGAAATTTTAATAATTTAAGAATTTAAATTACAAAGTTACAAATTAAATAATGAAACACATTATATCAAATAAGAAACCAAGTTTTTTCAAAATCATATTAAAAAATGATTCTATTACAAAAATATGTTACTCAAAATATTAAGATAAGGATATTATTGCTCTTGTCATTCTTTCACTCCAAACATAATACCAGAACAATATCCACATACCATGAATGATGGTATAGAAAGTACTGAGAAAATAAAGTTCATAAAGGTATAATTAAAGAGGAAAATTCCCAAATTAATAATTTACCACTATTATACAAACTATATAAGAATTAGAAAAGATAGGACCATTTTCAGATTGTATGAAGACCAAATAGGCAAAAAACCTTATTTTCACCCCTATCTAGCTTATTGATATTTGATGCAAAAACTTTTAAGAGTTTATATTTATTTAATATATCAATGAGAGATATCTAATGGTTTTACCTAATTTCCAGGAGCACATCTACTTTGGGTACCATATTAACACCTTTAAAATAAAGAAACCCCCTAAAGGTATAAGAGGGCTTGTACAAAACTTTACAAAGGTATAACAAATTGAAAATTTGAATTGGAGATTTCGTTTTAGATATGTTAGACATATTTAACCTTTAAATTGGCCAAGAGATCTGGGTTCAAATATTTCTCATAAAAATACAGGTTTTCTGAAAATCGTAGTATTCAAGAAACCCCTGTTTATGCCATATAATAATGCAGTTAGACTGAAAATTATATACAACCATAGATTTTATAAGCCAATACAACTCATTATTATCAGACCATGATATCTTTCAATCTGTAAGAGATATATGGCTTGGAAATTCTTAAAGACACATACTGATGTACAAAAATACATCAAATATTTTCAAACCATTATAGATTTTTCTATTTGAGCAGGGAAAAAATACATAATATAAAATTGGATAATGCATTAATAATTTGAATTCTTTTATCTTGGATTATTGTTATCTCATTTCTTTATTGAGATATCTGGGTTGACAGTTTTTTGACCAATACTGGTCTGTACACAACCTGTACCATCCAGTACTGGTTGAATACTTAAAATAATGGTTGTTTAAAGATCAAATCCCTACAGAATGACTAATATTAATAATAACAGCACTATATATGTATCCTAGCATTTCTGAAGTGGCCTGTGAAGAGTTGTTTCACCCTATATTGATACAGAATGATAATTAGTGGTCCCCAAACCACAATCCAGCCTCAAGAGTAAAAGGTTTCACTCTGCAGATGTGCGAGGAGCCTAAAAGCCCCTCACTGTCCCAAAAAAATGATAAACTCAGGCTTTTTCTCACTGGAAAAGGAAATTATAAGAAGCTAGTTAGTATCCTCACATGGCAAACCTTTCTTATACAAGTATAAATTTTAGAATAATATTGAAATAATTAAATTTATTAGTTATTGTATTGATTTTACGGTAAATTAAAATTGGATTATTGAAAGCAGGTTTCTCACTAAATGCATCACCACTGTTATCATAGAATAGTATAACCTATTATCTATTTTTAAACTATTTTTACTGTCACAGTCATAGTACTATCTTGTATTTACGATTTTCAACCTACTACATAATCTCACACTGAAAGCACTACCAGAGTCAATGGTACTGAAATAAGATTTTTAATGTCACAATGAAGCTTTAGGGACTGAATAGTATTGGAAAATATCATTTTGAGAAAATGATAGTTGGAATAAGTTCTTTTATAGCGAATTTTGGAGAAAATTTAGTATAAAAGGATTGGTAAACTTACTATTTATAAAGTCTATCCAAGAAAACTATTAAAAGTGAAAAGAATCATAATAGGCTCTAAGAAGCAATAAAGTTGAGAAATAAGAGCTAAACACTTTCAAAACACATATAACTGAAGTATTGAAGTATTTTGAATAAGCTTAAAAGGGGTACTTGTGAATTTACACCAATGAAGTCAAATTTTAATTAATATAAAGTGTATGGATTAAGTTGCTGTTAGAATTGTAGTTAAGACTCTTCATTTAATTTATTTTTATCATTTAAAATTAATTAGAAAATTAAATAATACTTTCATAATTCCTTGTGGTGATACACTGCTATACATTGATAAGAGTGGAATTATGATAGGATGAGTATGGAAAAACCAGCAATAGTAGGCTTTTTTGAGTCTAAAACAGCTCCCAGATGTTTTGAAAGGATTAAATTGAGAATAATGAATGAAAAATATCTTCCTAATTTGGATTTATGGTTAAATAACTTTTTTTCACATGAAGCCATCATAATTGCTTAACTATCTGGTTTTACATGGATACCAACCCATTTATAAGTCAGAAATAATAAACTTAATAAATTAAATATTCTTCTACTTCAAAAGAAACATTTTCCATTCAAATTTTTGAACTTTATTTCAAATTCCATTACAGGATGTAATTTCTGTGAGTTTTTGAAGATTCAGGGTTTTATGTGAAATCATGAAAAATTGACTGTAAGTAACACTTTTAATTGAGATTACCAATTTTCAGTTCTGCTTTATATATTCTTAATTATTTTTTAAAGCTTCAGAGAGGTTATCTAATAATTCTATTTTTAATGAGTTTTTTTGAAGTTTTAACTCGTTCATTACATGGTTCAGGTAATTAATGTAGCAACAGCTGCTTTCCATTGGGTAGTTCTATTAATAAAAGTCCAAAAAATGTTTCAAGTAATTCTTTTGGGATTATCAATGTCAAATAATCAAGAATTTACATGATCACTGTATTCAAAGGTTCTCATTACCTTCTTGAAATGTGAAAGCTTAGTAATAAATCTTACAAAACATTTGAATAGACTAATTGTAACAGTTTGATAAATGCATTTAATCTCTTGATTTGGAAATTCTCCAGTGGCCCCATTAGTTGGGTACCTTGGCTCTCTTTTGCCTTATTTTCCCCTTGACTATTTTGTACATCACAAAAGTGATTCAGCCTTTAAGAATTATTCCACTATTGGTGTAACAATAAGCTATTCTCAAGTGCTAAAAACATGAATAACACTAATTTTAGGGTATATTCAAAATTTTATTTGTAAGAATTATATCCTTTTGTTTCAAAAAGGCAAAAACAAATCTTTCATGTGGTATCAATGATGAGGTGTTGAAGTATTTTTCATATTACCGACTCATAGAGCTAATTGAAGCTTATTCACCTCATGAAGATATCCTAGGTTAATTTTTGTATATAATTGAGCTCTTGCATTAAATTCATGGACTGACTTACTCACAAAGAATTTGTTTAAATCTTCTTTCTTAAAATGATTGATTTTGGATATGGAGATTACTTATGGGTTTTTCATATTCCAAAAGTCATTTCAGGGTTCTTTGTAGCCTATTTGGGTATGTAATCCATACCTCAAGGCTTTCAAAATCTATTTTGAAAGTCGATCCATTCATTAATTGGATGTTGATATCACATTTTGTGGATTTATGGGTATTTGATATATAAAGTACAAGCTTACAATGACAAAGTGCCTACATCTTTTTGAAAATGTTTCATTTAAAAGCTGTATTGGGAACTAGTCTGAGGACATTTTTTGATATTATTTTGAATTAGAAGTATAGAATAGAAGATTTAGAAGAATACAAAGCAACAAATTAAAGAATTGATTCAGTAAGATAAGGCTTGAACATTTACTTTATTTTTTAATAGGCTGAATAAAATTCAAAAAGGAATTATAGCTGATAAAAATTTACCAACCTTGTTTTTTGCTGAAATAATGATATGAAAAATGGAAAAGATTTCAAAAACCCATTCCAATTCTCTTGCTAAAAGATAAGATAGTTTGGATATTTAATGATTAGCTTATTGAATTTTGCCTTGAAATGATAAAAATCTCAATATGGAAAAGACTATTAATCATGAAACATTTGAGCTTCATGTAAAGGATATTTATATTCTATTAAATCTGAAGACTTGGTAATTATTCAAACAAGGCCACCTCAAGCGCCTTTCAAGATTTGTTTATGAAAATATTGATGAAGAGTACTATGACTTTTGTTATTAAATATAATAAATCAACTTATTATAACCACAAAAAATAATGAATTTATCAATTATTTACTTTACTTGCTATAAGCTACAAGTGATTATAACAGTAAGCAGTAATTTTCTACTAGAATTAATTACAAGAATCTATAATAATAAAACTTCTTATCAAAATAATATGAAATCTTTTGATGTGTAATTATCTTTTACAACAATAATCATGAAGATAATTATTGAATAAGACTATTACTAAAGAAAAAACTTAATAATTATGTGAAGACACTCACTAATACTTTAATAATACCTTGAAAATAAGTGGTAGAGTTATTTGATGGATTATTTGTGGATTTAAAGGATAAACATTGAGTTATAGCAGTAATACAACAATATAATCGCTAAATAATATTCAAAGTAGTTTGCTTCTAAAATTTCAAATCTTTCTGATTTATCTGTAATATTTAAGATACTTAAAAAAGGATTCTAACAAATACTTACTTGTTGGTACTAATTATATGATTTGATAATAGGATGATCTGGATAAACAGAAAGAGTAAGCCTCTTCTAAGTCAACAACAGATCAAAGAGGCATGCCATGGAGAAATCTGAAAAAGAAAGCAATAATCCAGTTATCCTTATTGGATTATTGATTGAATCACTTGTTGTCACATACAATTATCATAATTACTTAATTTTTGTGTGACTACCAACCCATTTATGGAAGATAAATAAATGAGTAACAACTATCAATATTCTTTTATTTCAAAATAAAAATTTATTTCTCAAAGTTATCAATGTAATTGGAAATTTCACCACAGATTGTATTTTCTGTGAATTTTGGAAGCTTCAGTGTTTCACATGGAATCATCAAAAATCAACTGTGAGGAAACCATGTAATTTTAATTATGAATTAATCATTATTTTTCTTTTTATAGGGATTATCTACTTCTCCACTGTTCCTAAAAGCTTCAGAATTATTAATTAAGAATTGTATTTTTAATGAATTTTTGAAGTTTTTAAATTATTTCTATGTAGAAAAGCAAATAGCACAGTAATAGCTGGTTTCCATGAGGTAAATGCATGGATACTAGTGAAAAAGGAGTTTTTATTACTACTTGAGGGTTTTTTCCATGGATAATTATTAATAATTGACATGGTTACAGGATTCATAGTTCCTCATTACCTCATCATGTCAAAATAGCAGCTTATCTGCTATTTTCTCATGACTTAATGGGAATTTAACTTTGTATCCAATTTCCCAAAGGGTTTAGGAATAATAGCTGGGTCATTATTGGCCATCAATCCAAGATTTAGAGCTATCCATGCCTCAGAGGCCTCAGAAGCTGGGTAACCTGACTCTCTTTGATGTCTTTTGTCCCCCTTAGCTATTTTCACATCACAAATAGTAATTCAGGCTTCAAGACTCATATCCACTATGGGTTTATCAAGCCTTTATGTAATAATAAAGTAATATTAAGTGCCACAAACATACATAACAATCTTCTTTGTGTATATGTAAGATGGTATTTCTCACATTACCATTATTTTGGCATGAAATTGAGCAAAACAAACATCTTTAAAATTGTTTTATGTGGCATTGATTCTGTTGTGTTGAAGTATTTTCCATTTTACCACCTCATAGAGTTAATTTAAGCCTGTGCCTCTATGGAGCTCCCCTAGGTAACATTTTGTTTAGACTACAAATCTGGCCTTAAATACATGGATTTACATACTCCCAAAAAAGCTATTCATCTTTTTTAAAATAAAAAATTCTGAATTCTGAATATGTTCATTAGGTATTGGTTTTACATAGTTCAGAGTTTATTTTAATATTAATTGTGGCCAATTTGGGTATGTTAAATATACCCCAAGGATCACACACCTTGAGGATCCAATAGAGATCTTAAAATAAGTTTTTTTGACTTTTTGAGTTTAATATTACTCTTGGTATCAATTTTTCATTTGAATAATCAACACCCAAATTTCTTGTTAGAGACATCAAATACAAAATAATAGAGTAATATATGAATATTTCCTCATTTTCAAAATTGAATTATTCAAAGATACCCAATATCTAATAACAAAAAATCATATGAGACCCTTTTTGTGTATAAAAATTCCCTCTTTCCTTATTTTGAAAATGTTTTTGAGATTTTGGGTTGTTATCCTTTGGTTAAAAAACAATCAAATCAGTATCTAACACCCAAACAAAAGACTTTAAAAATATTATATGTTTTTTAACTGCTAATAGTAGTTTGGAAAGAGATGCATATCCTTATATAATTCTATTTATGAGTTTATTTCTTGCGAGGCATGGAAAAAGAAGAAATTCTAATTTCTACTTTATATATATTTTGGATGGTTAATCTTGGTAAGACCTATGTAAAAATTTAATTAAAACGTTAGACTGTTGAGAAAGTTTATATGAAGACACTATTCTGAGCCAAATGTAAGAAACTCAAAAAACAAAACTCATTCGTATTTGATAAATTTATTCTTATTGAAAACAATATTTTATCCTCTAGGTTTTGAAAATATGTTTTCAAAAATAACTACCAAATTTTAATATTGAGGAAGATGAAGATATGATACAAATGAGACTAAAATATTTATTAACATTTTGAATCTTCGATGATTTGAACTTAAGGATAGAGTAGATATTGGTATTTTTTGGGATCAATTCTACTTAACACAAGTTTAGGTAGGTTTTCATAATTTCCTCAATTTTTCATATCATTATTTGTGTAAAAAGCAGATTGTGCAAGCTTGAATAACATATATATGATCCCTTTCTAAAACTGGTTAATTATGTTCACATATAAAATATGCTTTCAAATTAAATTTGTATTTGATTTAACACTAAATTTGTCGCTATATATCGAGTTTTGCAGCTAATACTCTAGTAATGGATCTTTCCTAACCCTCCTTAAAAGATACATAAATTTCTTGAAAGACCTTTCATATTAATAGTATCTTAATGGCACACTTTATCGTAAGAATGTTAAGAGAAGAAATCTGATGATTTTTGGAGTTAAAAAGACTTCATATAAATAATAAATAGATTCAAATGGGATTCATTCAAGATAACATTTTTTAAAGGAACAAATACTTAAATGGTAACTTCCCAATACTTTCATATTTTATGATAATCATTGCTTCTTCAAAGCATGTTAATACAAAAAGGACTTGTAAGATGGTAGTAAGAATTTTAAGAAAGGGTTACCTGGAATAATCACAATTTTTCATCACTTACAATACTTTCTCATAAGTAAATTCATGAAGGAGTTTATAATTAGAGATTATTTGTGTAAGATAAAATTAATATTCTAATGTGTAGTTTAAAGGGAATGTTTTTAGGATTACTTAGATATACTCATTCATGATAAATATCAGAATAATTGCTATAATTGATGATTAAGGCCTGGAAAATATACAATAGAGCTTGATTAATTTTAATTATGTCAGTTTTACTGAATTCTTTAGAGAAAATTTGTCTCTTACACTGAATATCTTAAATATAATGCTCTCATCATAATAAACAATAAAAATGAAAAAATTTCAGAAGAAGTAAAAAACCAATCATAATTTGTCAAGAAAAATTGTTGGTATTTGAAGGTAATTTGTAATTCTTCTTAGAGGAAAATTCAAAACTTTTTTGGAGAAAGAAGATCTTTGGATACAACAGGGGGAAAATGTAAATTGGAAAGAGTTAATTATACACTGGTGCAATTTTTGTGTGATTTAAAAGTCAGAAATATTTTGTTTCTTCGACTCATCCTATAATATATATTTTTATCTATCTAAGTCATCTCATACAATGAGAATAACTTTATCTCAAAATATCTATGTTATAGCTCTTATTATTCTTTATTTCAAATGTTCTCCGAGTTGGCTGTATAGATTTCCAGGAGGGCTCAAGTAAATGTGAGCAAAAATAATAATACATTTCCTTCTTCCAATGGTATACCATAAAGAGCTTCATAAAAACTAAACTCCTTAAAATGGGGATAAAAATACTCAAGCCATGAATTGAGCCTTGATTTTTTATTTCTTACTATTTCTTTTTTATTTGTCAAAAAAGGTCATAATAATCATAATTTATTTACGAAGGTGGTTTCTAAAAGTTTTTATGAAGCTTAATAAGCTATTAGACGAAATGATAGCTTAAAGACATAAAATGAGAAAAAAGAATTATTCACTGACTGTATATAATTGAAAAAAGAACATTCTCTGTTCTTAATACAAAGATTCTTGCTTTTTATCAGATCCAAAATTGGTTTATGAAATTTTAATGACCACTTGTCAAGATCACTCATACGGAACAAGGACTGAATAAGTATTAATATGAGAAAAACATGATATTGTTAAATTGAGGCACAAAATCAGACTTAGATGTATAAGTGAAAAATTGGAAACTCATGTACAATCTGCTTCTAGAGTGCTTTCGATAAATTTCAAATCTTGAAATACCAAATTTTAACTTCAATGAGATGTATGGAGAAAGTTTCTTGAAAAGAGGATTTAAAATAATCGTTTCAATTTTCTACTAAGAAAGATCAAAATCGTAATGAAAGCGGTCACTCCCAGGAAAGGGTAGAAAAAACATTAAATAAACTTTATGGTGAGTGTGCTTCATTTGAATCTGACAAAGTCCAAATTGATGTTATAAAATCATTTGGAGGGTCTTTATATGTGTAAAGAAAACTCCTGTTTGTCATTTAGATTTTGGACTAGTTATTCCAAAGATCATAGCGTCCCTTGGACGCTGTACTAGGGCCAAATTAGTGAAAACCCCAAAAATTGCCCGAAATGGGTCTTCTTGGGCTCTTGGACATCTTCTGATCTATCAAACCACAGGTTCAGGTTACCTTATTCTGAAGCTACTTAGAAAATCTCTTCGAGTCATGAGAGTCTTTACATAAGGGATGTGGTGTTGAAAATTATGAGAACCCCCATGGGATGGCCAAAAGCTGAAAATTTTGTTCCATAAAACTTATTCGAGGGCATTTTTAGATGTCAGAGGAAAACGTTTTCTAAATTTATGAGATTCCATGTTAATTCTGGAAGAGAATCTCTTTTGGGGCCAAGACATGGTGAAATAAGTGAAAACCCGCCAAAAAAGCCAAAAATGGACATCTTGGCCCAAGGACATCGACATGTCTTTTGGCTTTCTCAATCTTCAGAATTTTATTAAATATCTTCATACTTCCAAGTTTTTCTCAAGAGTGGGTCTGCATGGTTTTGGCAAATTTTAAGTTGGCCTTGTTTTTGAAGTATCCTTTCAACTATTTTTGTGACCTGTTGCCAATTTCTTTGGGTAATTGACTGTTCTAAGTTTGGTGTGATAAGAGAGATTAGTAAGTATAATCAATATGCTCTCTGTATTTAACCTCTTAGATCTCCCTGATAAAATAAGACATTTCAAGGGGGGTTTCTATTTAAGAGCTTGTTCTAACTTTAAAAAATGGCTTTTTATGGTGTTAAAAGCTTTATATTTTCTAAAAAAAAGAAATTCACCTTTAGTTCTAAAATGAACCTAATCGAAGGATAGAATATTTCTAATTAACTTTGTGAAAGTAACGAAATAACCCCAAATTTGCATTTGAAGTTGGTTGTGAGGTTCAAAACATTGTTTAAACACAGGATTGTTTTAATATGTGAATTGATACAGATATTTCTCTATATAGTTGAAGTAGTTTTGGTGCTTTAACTGCATTTCTTTCATAAAAACCAATTTCATCAACCAAAAAATGTGATTTTTGGCCCTTGGGAGAGAATATGAAGAAATTATGATGTATTACTCAATTTTCACTCACATGATCCAAATAGGAAATCATTACCTTTTTCTTGATATTGATTATTTTACTATTACTGATGATTTAAGATCATTTCACACAGACATCTATATTATAGTGCTATTAATTCATCCTGTTCTACATATATGATAACTATAAGTCATTTTCATGGGTTTTTTAAAATCCAATAATGAATTTCAGATAAATCTTCCCAAGATATACTTTATACACAAAGAAATTAAAATTAATTAAGAGATTATAGGAGAATAAGAGTCTAAAATTTATCTATTATCCAGGAATTCTAAAAATTATTATATTTGTATTTGACTATGTTTCACTTACAGAAATTTGAAAATGGTTGATGAAATATGATAAGAATGAGTTTTAAATTCATTATCATAAAACGGAAAATCTTTTCTTGTCATATGATACATAAATTGGAGGAAAATAATTTGTATTTATATTCCACTCATCAGGTGTGAATAAGTCCGATTTCAAAAGGTCTTGATGAATAAGGTGTTACTATCCATCCAGTCACATAAAATTAATTTCTGTTTTTATTTTTAAAATCTTCCCATAATTGTCTCGCGGTTTGACAGGAATCAGGTTTTTCAGTCCATACAATAAATTTAATTATTGAAATAGCCTCTAACCTCACTGGATGGGAAAATTTCCTGTGGTAAATCTTCTTTTTTGGTATTAATTGAGGCAGTAAGTCTAAGAGTAAATTACAAGAAGTAAGGTTTAAATTTCTGTTTAGGGTTCTAAGACTTTCTCTTCCATTGTTTCATAATAATCTGAATTTCTCTTCCTGAAAGATTATGAATTATCATAGCTTTAGTTCACAATCATTTGATTTATTGATTGTGGCTATTTCAAAACGTTTTATTCGAAGTATTCTATAATAATTTTCTTTATCTTTCAAGAATATTATATAAAGATTAAAATGTGATGAGATTTTATTAACTAATATAGAGTAGCATAATTACAATAAATACTAATTGGACGAAAATTAAATATAATATGTAGACACTGGACTAATAATAATACCAAAAACAAACAACAAAACACATTTTTCAAAATTAATTCTTTTTTATATACTGAAACTCTCATATTAAAAAACTAGGGATAAACCACTTGTAAAAATACACTTTAATAGAAATCATTTCTGTTTTAATGAGATGAAACTTCTGCATTCCTATAATATGTAGTTTCCTCTATAATTAATAAGCCGTCTCTTTAGTAACCAATATAGACCTCTCTAAATATAATAACAATGACTTTTTCAATAAATAAACTGAATGATTCCCTCTAAAATCTATACCAGATTCTAATAAGAAAAATTTATTTAATGAAAGCTTTCTTTGTAACACTAATTTTCTAATTTATAATATTGTTATAAAAGGCCTTATTATCGTTTCTGTTATGATCTTACACTATAATGGTTTCTGTAATAAGATCTTTTTCAATTTATAATATAATTATATAAGGAAATTTTATCTTTTAGATACTAATATTATATACTGAAGACTAGTTAACCTGATATTCAGGTATTTATTTATCCCACTTGCCCTTTGTTTTTTCTTAAAAAATTCTTTCCTATTAGTGCTACCCAAATCCTCTCATTTATGTAGATTATTTCATCATTTTTTGGTTTTCTTACCAATTTGAGGTATTTTTTTCTGGTGGGTATTTGAGATTGAGGGGAAACTAGGATTATTTGTTTCCGTTTCAATAACTGAATTATGATTTCATAAATTTAGTCCATTTGGACTTCTAGGTACCTTCTACTCTGATTATTACTAAGCCTTGTACTTGCTGACTAATTCACAACTGTACCCAGACCCCTTAATTACCCAAGTATTAATAAATCATTGATTTGATTACTGATGTTCGCTTAACTCCTTCCTGATTATGTAATACATGCATATGTCTTCTTTTTTTTTCTGCCTTGACTCTTTTTCTTTTATTTATGGCTAATTAGTGGGTTTTAATCTATTTTTCTAGGGTTATAGTTCAGGCATTTTCCAAAGTTTCTTCTCTATTATTTTACAATATCAAAGTATGATCTCTAGAATATGGAGAATCTTCATCTTTTAAGTTTGTGTCTTGAATTTCTCTTAAGCCAATCACCTGGCTTTTTTGTTAACATGGGTAATATTATTAACAACGAGGAAAAATATTTTTTTAATTTTATTTCAAGAAGAGTATATGAATGTTTACTTTCCTTCCTTTCACTTCCACCATAAGATATATCAATATGATATGGTATGGAATACCATAGGTATATTTTATCTTAATCACAAAACATAAGCTCCCAATATTCTTCAGAAATAATTATTCCTATCAGTTTTCCTATTAATATCATCATAAAATTTGAAAATTTATTCTCTCAATGAGGTTTATAAGATTTCTGATGGTATGGGATGAGTAACTGAAAGTTTAAAAAAATATCATTCATCCACTCCTAGAAATTATGAGAATATAAATGATTCCTAATGGTCCCAGAAGCCAAAATTTGGAGCTCTTAAGAAAAAATATTACAGATAATTTTCAATCAAGGGAGTTTGGCATAGTCTGTACCTCCATATAATCCTTAAGCTTTCCTGAAAGATTCCAAAAGAAATCAGATTTTGGCTATTGAAGACTTTAGGAATACCTCTAATTCAATGTTGTTAGCTGGCGCCTCTTTCATGGCTTCCAGACTAAAGTATTAGTAATTTAATAAGCTAATAAGGAGTGGAATACTATTTAAATGAAATTAATAGACGCGTCACTTGGTTTATAATGACGTACTGTTGGTATTTAAGCTTCAACAGTATTATAAATGGTAAGAGTGAATTTAATCACTTTAAAGGTGAGAGCGCTAATATTTCTAAAATAAAATGTAAGTAATTTTAATTGTAAAAATATATTTGGTTAAGAGCTCTGAGGATTAATTCAAAGAGAATTAATCCTCTTTAAATGTTGTATCTACAAATTTGAAATCAAAATAATGTGAAATAATTCTGTTTCGAAAGAAGAAATATTTGCTATGGTGACAGGAGCAAATGTAACAACAAAATTAATGACATAGTGGGAGCATATACTATGACACATTAAGTGATTAGTCATAGCAACAAGATTTAATTCATATTATAATAATATGAATTTAAGTATTTAAAATTTATACAAAAAATTGAGAGAAAATGAGACGAAAATTTAAAGAAAGTAATTGGGGTCTGCATAGCAGGTAAAGGTTTACATGCTTTCAGGCTCACAAATGTATTCATCACTTATAATAAGTTTGTCGAATAATAAAACTATCCTGCAATGATTTTTTTCAATTATATAAATCTTTTTTTTAAAATGAAAAAATAAATTTGAGAACAAGCCATGGCACTTTTTTCATTAGGACTCAAAGATTTAGAAGAATAATGAGGCGAAATCAGTTAAGAAAAAAAGTTCCGAATGGGGTTTGGAGAAACTCAAACAGCAATACCTCTTTCATACAAATGTAAAAGAGAAAGAAACTACATATAATAATAAGTATTTATTATCATTTTATCAGATATTTCATCAAATTACCCAAACTATATCTAAAGTGAAGTTTCTCAATAGGCATCCACCCTTAAAGAATAATTTCAAAGAATTTTAGGTTTCTTTTCTACCATTTTTTGTATATGAAGATTCACTGTTGAAGTAATTCATAAAGGATAACCTGTTTGAAGCATTGGAATTTTCTAAAAAGAACCAATGGTGTTTATTTTGTTTTAATTTTGAAAATTGGTCAACAATTTTCACTCCTACTTTTTTATTTTTCCCATTTTCATTTTATTTCCCACCTTGTCAATGAGCACATCTACCAAAAATAACAAGAGCATTTACTATTTTCTCTTTCAATTGCTTCGTTGATAAGTCAGTTGCCGGGTGGTTCCGGTTGGAAACAAAATTTGCCCTTTGGAATTTTTTCTGAACCTCCCATCTTATCATTTATTGATCAAAGTAAGGGGATGTGGTTTGAATTCAAAAACATCTTGATTTAAATTTTAAGGTGGAATGTAGATTCGACTGCCTTTGTCAAGGAAGATTTGGTATTGAATTGGTCATAAGATACCTTCAAGGAGCTTAAAAACGCCCTACCTCGGCTATTAATGAGATTCTCAAAATTAAGCTTCAAAATTTGTGTGTATTGTTTGAGCGCGAGTTGATTATTTTGAGTTTATTTTAGGTTTCCTTTAAATTTCCTTTCCTTTTATAATCAAAGGAAATTGCAGGAGATTGTTCACCCACTCAAGAAGATAAAAAAATACAAAAACATTTACCTCACCTGAAGCTTTGTAAGTCTAATGTTAGATAAAGAAACCCAAAATCCCAGAAAGAATTGAGCCTTAGGGAATCATTAAGGTTTGTTATTAATTTAAGCTTTTGCAAATAATTGATTGAAAATCATTGAACAACCCGGGGTGTCCTCAAAGTGAAACCACATTAAAATTCGAGATAAATAAAAGCACAGATTTCTTGATTTATTAAGTGTCACCACATCATTTTGAGAAAAGAAAATCATTCAATATTAAATTGAAGCTTCTAAATAATTATTTGTTTCAAATTATCAAATATGATTGAGAATCTTTGGTTATAATCTGAGATATTCAGAGTTATCTTTATATACTCAATCTATCTTCTAAAGAGCCCATTTAAAAATATTTATTATTTTTCATAATCTCTAATTGATATTTGAAATACTTCATAAATATTGTATTTTACTATCTTGAAAATGAATTGTGAATATAAAAGTTTCTTTCAAGATCGATTATAACAGCTTAGGAAATGAATTTTTGTGATAATTTAACATAGAAGAATAATTATCATGAGATTATATTCAATTAAAGGTACATAATTTTGATTTTGAAACCTCAAACTTGAATAAAGAAGGTGGAAGTTGAAAAAGAACCATTTCCTTCCATTCTATATCATATACACCCCTTTTGAAAACATGAAAGAATGTTTTATAAGCTTGATTTCTAATCATTGGTAGATTCATAAAAGGGTCTTACATGTATGTATCAGTTTGCTTACATTTCTTTACCATTACCATTAATCACACTTAATTAAATTAAAAAGCTTTTTTTGGGGGTTGTGAGGAAAATGTTTTTTATGTCATTTTATGATTTTATTTAAAAAATGATCAATAGTTTAGATTTACTCAATGGAAGTATTCATTTTAATTTATAATTAACCTTTCTTTTTTCATTTGTAGACAAAAATTCAAAATTTTGATTTCAACTTTTATTTTACACTTCATTATTATATCATTCCATTATCATACTATCATTATATTAATGTATTGTTATATTATATATTTATTTGATAATAATGAGTTTATCAGAAAAATTCAATAATTTTAAATTTTCTTATTCTTTCTCTTTTTATAATTAAATGAAAAAACATGCATAAAATAAACTAATATGTTTTTGTAAGTAAGCTTAAAATATAAATGAATAAATAAGATCATTAACCATAAAAAAATTATCAAAAGGCATGATCCTGTATTAAAGCTTGGAAGAGCTAATTTGCGGGGAACCAGAATAAATTTGGAAAATCATTGGAAGTGCTTTAGCGGTTCCCTGAAAGTATTTGTGGCTTTTTGTTAAGATGTAAGTAATAATTAACTGATTCTTCAGCATTTAAAAGGAAGGAAGAAATTAAAAATTAAAAATTTCAATTAAAAATACGTTTTTAGAAACTTCAGAAAGATTTGAAATATTCTTAATTAATAAAGCTGGATTTAGTTTTTGTGTTGAAAGATATTTGTTATGAAACAGTTTCGTGGATGATTGCATAGATCATTCTTTTAAAATGAATACTGAAAATTTAATTTCACACTCAACGCTTAAGAGGAGGAAATGTTCAAGTGAACAAATTGTATTTTTCTAATCAATCATGTTCTTATCAAAGTATGAGTTGTACTCGAATCCTGATTATGGGGTGTTAAAATGGCTTACAGCAATAATATTGCAAGGGTATGATTAATTAAAGTAAGGAATTATTTAAACCTTGTGTGCAAGAATAGAGGCCCCACCATCAAATGTAAGTCGTTTCCTCGTTTGAATCAATAGGAAACCTGTTGATAGTGGCATAAGGGTTGATTGATTGTTTTTTTTCGCTAAGCCCAGCCCGGTTGGGGCTACTAAAATAGCCTCACCAAGTCGAGCACGGGAGGCAATGTTAAACCAATCAAAATCGTTCTTGGTATCATCGTATTCGCAACAAATGTGATTGTTAAGATGTTTTGCCCAGGAGGGTGAGCTAAAACGATGAATTAATATAAAAGATGCTATGTCAAGCATTGTACTTGGAATAATGGTTGGTTCTTGAGTTGAGATTAGAGTACGAATTCCAAAATGGCGTTGTTGGCGGATTAAGGAAGTGATTGAATGAGTCAGCTGGGCAGAGCCAGTAGATGTGTTGAGATATTTATGAGCTTCGTCAAGTACTAGAGCACCGTTTGAAATTGATTTACCAAGTCACAAAGAAAACCTGATTTAGTTGATTGAAATTGAGGAGAAGAAAAAAAATCTTTATGGAACCTACAAAGGACTTTGCCAGTTCCCATTTTACTTTCTATGAATAAACCTAGTACAATATCAAACAAAACGGAAACAAGAGAGCTGTTAATAAATGGATCGCGAAGATCAATAATTAAAAGTCTTCCAGGTTGAAAGTAAGAAGTCATGTCAGGATGATCTTTATTGGTTAGATAGGATTCCAGCATTTCAGTTCTCATAAGAAAGCCGCTTCTTTGAGCAGGATTTAAATCTTCTTCGTTCATTTTGGTTTTAAAAGCTAAAGATCAAAGCAAATCAATCAAGTGAATCAAAGCAGAATTTGAAGGAACAGTAAGATGAAGAATAGGAAAGAAAATTTTACCTTGATAATTAAATTTATCACCACCCATTTGCCTCAAGATTGTCATAGCTCTTTGTAAATATAAAGGCATTACCTGAAGAGAGACAGGACGATAATAAAACATGATTTTTTTCCACTATAAATTGAAATCAATAAATTATTGATGATAACTTACTAAGCCTTCAGTAAAACCCATTAATGACAAGATTCTAGAAGCATTTAAGGATGATTGAGATATATAAAAAGGTAAGATTTTGACTTGATTGATCTTTGAATAAACGCTCTTCATTTTACCAATGTAATGTGGACTGAAAATTATCGAAAACGTTAATTAATGATTGAATAAAACGAATCAAGAGTAGTAAGTTAAACTGACGATACGAGGACGGTGACGGGTACTTTGGGAGGTGATGGATTAGTGATTTGTGGGTTATTAGTCTTGATGGCAAGATAGGCAGCTTCACAAGGAAGATTTGCTTGACCGGGATCATAATGTAAGCTAAAGAGAATAAATATGATAAGAAGATGTTAGTTTCAAAATATTTTCAAGAAAAAAAGAAAGATAAGACTCACCATAAACCTATCAAAGGTTTTGGCAGGTTACCAATTCTTTTATCATTTATCAAACATCCTTCAAGTAATACAGACGCTGAATGACTTTTTCCTGAACCTTGAACGCCACAGATTATAGCGCTAAAGGGGGTATTTGTATTAATGTACAATTTTGGAATTTGAAGATTTTTAGGGAAATCTCTGGCATGTTGAGAAATGACAGTGCCAAGTATAGTACGCTGGGGGAATTGATGATTCGATAAAGTGGCTGCATCACCTGTTATTATTGGTACATTTTTAAATTCATCTTCATTAAAATCACTGAAAGAGGGAAGAAATTTCTCTGAATCCAAATTTGAATTTTTATGATAATTTAAAGGATGGAGAAGAATCATTTCAGGATCAGGATTTAGATTCATTTTTGGAAATTTTTTGGAAAGATTTTTTGATAAACTGAGGAGAAATTTAAAAAATTCAAATAAAATTTTGAATTCAAATCGAAAATTCAAGAAATATTTCAAATTCTAGGCTAATTCAAAAAAAAATAATCAATTCGTAAGTTATTTTGGACACCCTTAACTAAAGAATTTTCGCAGTAGTCTCAATCTCTCATTACATTATTAAGTACCAATCTACGGTAACAATTTTCTAAGACAAGGGCAAGAAATCCTCCCTTGTCAGAATTCCGAACACTCACTTCGGAGCTTTTGTTCAGCTTCACTCCACGAAGGGGACGCCGCCTTTATCTTCAAATTCAGCTCTAGCCGTCATCTGTTCTTCGTACCTCCATTGTTTTTATCTATAAAAATTATTCCTTTTAAGATTTTGCTTATTCTAATTTTCTATTTACTTTCTTTGACATGAGTGACAAATAACTGCAAATTCGTGAGATGCGTTACTCACCACCTGGCGAAAGAGGCGACCTCTTCATATGTCAAAGGTTGCGTTATAAACATAAAGGATTAGTACAAATTCAATGTAAAACGCAAGAAGGGAAAATAAAGAGAAAACTCTTCTAAGGAATACAATAAAACGGGGTACCAATTTTTTCTCATATTTGAAATAGTATCATGTCTTTGGTGTATTTGACATACATACAATACTTTCTAGATGCCAGGGCAGATAGCAACGGCTCAGTGATAGACGCACACTGTAAGTGAATGTCACAAAATGCGTCCACGGCATGTCAGAATACACTTTCTTTGACTAAATACTGGCAAGGGTCTGACGCTGCGAACCGCGGGGTCGTCCTGACCCCTGAAAATTTGCATAGGAGATCATCAACAACAAAAGCGCCCTTTATAATAAATCTTGTGAAAACTTTACTATTCCAATCAGGCACGAAAGAAATTTCTTTGTCAAACCTCATGGATCGTTAAACAATTCTATCAACTAAGGCATTTCTAAGGCTCTTGAGTACTTCCTTTCATACTGAATTTGTAATATTTCAATTCAACTAAGCTGTTGAAATTTCTTCTGAGAAAAACTGAGAAGCATCAAAAATAAGCTTTATTTTCTAAAAAATCTTGGGTGGTTAAAAGATTTGTCATACTAAGGCATGTCTGATAAAGGATCCACTAGCTTTAAGAGTCCTTTCATTCTGTAAGTCTAGTTTCGAGACTTGATTTCCCCCATATAAAGTGTTGTTGCTTCTAGGAATTCTTCCTGCCCCCTCTGCCCACGAACTTTCGCGTTTGATTTCTTTACTTCATACCTTGATAAAAGCTACTGGCTTAGCTTTGAAATTTTCTTTTCTAGATAAAAGTTCTTTCCTTCTTACTGAATGATTGCTACTGGCTTAGCTTTGATAAATTATCTTTGAATCTAAATTTATTTCCATTTCTCCCACCATATTAGCTACTGGCTTAGCTTCTTTCAACTCGGTTTAAAAACAATCCAAAAATAATTAATTTTCAGCTTTTTTCAATAAATTTGACTGAATATTTCATTTCATTAATATTATTATATCCTTTTTATTTCTCTACAATTTTTTTTTGGGAGTTGTGAAACTCAAACTACCTTTCATCTTTTAGTGCTTACCAGAAAATATAACTCTTTTGATTTAATTCAAAACAAAATGAGTTTTCCAAAGAAAAACAATTATCGACCTATTCAAGGAAGCTCATCACACCCAAACGAGTACACAGGAATGCAAAATGCAATTTCTCAATGTGATGAAATAATAGCAGCATTGATGCAACAGGCAGAAGATGCAAATAACCCTTGGGACGACAGAAATAATGAAAAAAAGGATAAAGGTAAAGGGCAATGCTGCAAGAGATTTTAGTTATCTTATCTTGATTGCGTTTCAACTCAATAAAACCAGTAGTAGTAATATAAACTAAAGACAAACAGTAGTGAGTAGTTGAATCAATGAGTAAGTCAGATAGTAAATCATATACCTGACAATCAGAGTATATATATATAAATATATAGCAGTCCTATGTGTACCCTGTTAAAGCATAACCGAATTCTACGATGCCTATAGCATTATCTAGACTAGACTAGCTCAAACTTACTTTAGTCAAAACCATGTCTCTAGTCAGAACTAGCCATGGTCTCCTACCTTTTCGACCAAACCAGTCACTTAGAGATCACTACGTGATCTATAGTTATATGTTGTACTTATCTCCCCGTTGTATATAAATATCTTACGAGAACTGAGCAAAATGGTCTTTATCCATTCTGCTCAGCTTATTTTCAACAAGACCATGTTCTAACCTTTTTGTGTCTTTAGGTGTGCTCTCTTGCAATCCATTCTGCTCAGCTTATTCTCAACAAGACCATGTTCTAACCTTTTTGCGTCTTTAGGTTATGGGCCCAGCGTTGCCGAAATAAGTTTATGATCAACTTACTAATCTCAAACATGAGCAATCCCACAGATTCATCAATCTCACTCACCGAAATCAAAAATCTTGAAAAACTCTCCACCTCAAACTTTGTCACATGGCAAAGAGGTATAGTTTCTTCTTTAGGTATGAGAAATCTTAAAGGAATCCTTTACGAAGACTCAAGTACCTTGAAAACAGATCCGATCAAGCTTAAACAAAGAGAAATGGTCTACTACTTCATAGTTGGCCACCTAGATGACGAAAACTATGACAAATTTGTGTCCGAAGATGAGAATGATCCAGTAACGCTATGGAAAAACATCAAAGACTACTATGCCTCCTCATCTGCTGAGAATATAGCTTCCAACTTTGGAAAAATATTCAGCATTAAATTTCCATCTTCCTCCTCCTCATTCCGCTCCACCCTTAAACTCCTTCGCACCTTGTCCCCTACCTTATTTACGGGTGATATCATGCCCTAAGTTTTAGCATTCTATGTCTTAAGAATGTTGCCGGAAACTTGTAGACATGTCTCTACAGCGGTCTTTCACTCCATCAAAGTATCTACTAAAATTCCTACTGTTGAGGAAGTCTTCAAAGAGGTTGAACTCGATATAATTCGAAGGTCAGGCACCGAGGATGACAACAATGTTGCTCTCAAAGTAGGAGCCAAGGCAAAGAAAGAGCTCTGCCATAAAGGGAAACATAATCCCCTGTCGAATCATACTGAAAATGAATGTTTCCAACTCCATCCTGAAAAGCGTGAGGCTTATCACAAACGCAGAAACAATCAACTCGCTCCTGGAACAGGAATCGCATTAGCTGCCTGTAACTCTTCTATCAGCCTGTCTGACCAACCTATTTTGGACAGTGGCTGCTCCAACACTATTGCCCCGACCAATAGGGGTTTCCTCAATACTACTCACTTGAAAGAAACTCTTCTAGCTGCTAATGGAAACAGCATGGAAGTAGTGTCTGAAGGGACCTTATGCCTGAAGACATCAATAGGGATCCTCCTTATTCACAAAGCCCTAGTCGTTCCTTTGGTCACTTCTACGTTGGTCTCTCTTGGTCCCTATCTTAACAATGGTGCCACCTTAAAGGGCTATAAAGGAGGTGCTGATCTACTCGACAAACATGGAAAGCTCATATTGACAACAAGAATTGTCAACAATGTACTTCTCATTGACACTGCCTCTCCGAACTTGGCTTGCTCAGCTATCTCTGGTGATCCTCTCACCATACATAGGAGACTAGGGCATCCAAGCGCACGAGTGGCTTCAAAGATGCACCCTGGCATCAATTTTTCTCAACTACAATGTACCTCCTGTTCACTATCCAAATCCCATCGCCTTCCCTTTGCTGGGACTTTTCCGATTCCAACGCGAACCCTTGAGGTTATCCACATGGACCTTTGTGGACCAATCACTCCTATCTCGCGTGGGGGAAATAGATACATCTTTCAGTTAACAGATGGCTTCTCCCACATGCGGTTTGTCTGCCTTTTGAAAGAAAAGGCAGACACTTACCATTTCTTTTTAAAATTCCAAACTCTTGTTGAGAATCAAACCTCCAACGCCATCAAAACCGTTGTATCAGACAACGGGGGAGCATTCGTCAACCGTAAATTCTCTTCCTTATTCTCGACAAAGGGGATTAAGCACTTGACTACTGCACCTTATACTCCCCAGCAAAATCCGGTTTCCGAACGGGGTAATCGTACATTGCTAGAATGAATTAGAGTCTTCCTTTGCAACTACAAGGTACCTCTTGAATGGTGGGGAGAGGCATGTTCAATGGCAGCCTATGTTCTTAATCAGACACCTATTGCTTCAATCAACTATTCCACTCCTATTAGTCTCTGGGATCCGCTTAAATCTCAAAATACTTCAACCCTCCATCCTTTTGGCTGTACTGCAATAATGCATCGTTCAAAAGCAAACAGGACGTCAAAGGTGGACACCACTGGTATCTGCTGTATGCTTATTGGGATTGAGGACAGGCATAAAAATTTTTGTCTGTTTGAACCCAATAGTAAGAATATCTACATTACACATGACTGTGTTTTCCTGGATTATGAGGCCTTCTGGCCGAAGTTTGTCTCCAACCATTCCTCCCCCTCTGATCTCGCTCAATTTCCCTCTATTCACTCGATTACAGAAGGTTCTCCTGAATCTCCTGTCCCTCTCTTGTCCGCTCCCAACGAACCGAATACTGAAAACGCTCATCATTCTTCCCATCCGGATGAATCTCTTTCTTCAACAACTTCTCCGATAATTCCCTCTTCTGGTGAACAACCTTGCCCTGTGGACGATACCTGTCCTCCTACTCAACATCCTCCACCTTCACCCATTGTTCCAAAAGGCTGGACTTTCGACTTGGTACCCGATGAGGCGCCCAACAATATCGAGAGTACCATCTCCTCCAAGAATATTGTCTTGGGCAAGCGCCAATCCCAACCTCCCTCCCACTTTGCTGGAGCGGTAAGCAAAACCGCTCCTCGATTGTTTAAGGAGGCCATGGCATCTCCTAAGGCGAACGCTTGGATGTTTGCCATTCAGAAGGAATTCGCCAGTCTAGAAAGGCATGGGGTCTTGGAGGAGGTCGCTAGAACAAGTGACCTTTGACTTCTCAGCACTACTTGGGTGTTCAAGGAAAAGACAGATGCCCACGGCAACCTTCTTGAGGAAAAAGCACGGCTGTGCGTTTGGGGATTTCTTCAGGTTGAGGGTTTGGACTTCCATGACACATTTGCTCCCACTGGTCGCTTGGCGACTCTTCGCTCCCTTCTCGGGTACTGTGCTGAGAAGGACTTGGATCTTCATCAAATGATGTAAAGACCACCTTCCTTCATGGCGATCTCGACAAGGTAATCCATATCTCTCTTCCTGAAGGATATCAACCCTCTGGGAGTGGTGATTTATGCCTTCGACTTAAGAAATCGTTGTATGGGCTGCGCCAGAGTCCAAGGAATTGGTATTTGAAGATTAAAACCTTCTTCCTGACTGCTGGGTTTCGGCCATCTGCGGCGGACCCGTGTCTCTTTATCAAAAACTCAGCCGATCCTTGCTTTGTTTTCATTCATGTAGACGACCTTGTCATCGGCGGTGCCAATCTTGACAGCTTTTGAGCTGAGATCAACTCCACCTTTGATATGAAGGACCTTGGAGAACTCAAGTTTGTTCTGGGAATGAAGGTTACTAGGAATAGGAATCTTCATCTCATCTTTCTAACCCAAGAACTCTATATCGATAAACTTTTACACACCTTCAAGATGAATGACTGCAAACCCGCCTCAACTCCTCAAGTACCCTCAAGCTCTCGGGAACCAGTATCTAGTAGCCTGGCCTCTGAAGAAATCTCAATCAATTATCGTAGGGCTGTTGGACTCCTTAATTATCTGGTCACCTGCACGCGTCCAGATCTTGCCTTCTCAGCTTCGCGTCCCTCTCAGTTTCTGAATAACCCTGGTCGAGAGCATGAACTTGCTTTCATGCACGTTCTTCGTTACTTACGCGGAACCAGTACATGGGGCATCACTCTTGGGAGGGTAGGTGATAATTCTGTTATATCAGCCTTCTGCGACTCGGACTTGGGCTCTAACTACGACTCAAGGTCATTCTCCGGAAGTTGTCTCTTCCTTCATGGCCAGGTTGGGTGGAAGACGTCTAAACAAGAGGTGGTCTCCCTCTCCTCAACTGAGGCCAAGTATCATTCCATATCCAACTGCTTTCAAGACCTGTGTTGGTTGCTTGAGCTGGTTCTCAATTTTGGGTTGGCAATCAGCGCAAATCTGTTTTGTGATAATCAGGGTGCGCTGGCGCTACTAAAGAACCCACTTTATCAACACCGGACCTGTCACATTAAACTTCGCCTACACTGGTGCCGGCAAATTCTTGATGAGGGCACCATTTGTGTCCTTTATATCCCAAGCAGGGACATGTTGGCCGATTTGCTTACTAAAGCCCTTCCGAAGGCAACACATGTGGCTCACTGCAAAACAATTGGATTGTCAGCTTTGAGCATGGGAGGGTGTTAAAGCATAACCGAATTCTACGATGCCTATAGCATTATCTAGACTAGACTAGCTCAAACTTACTTTAGTCAAAACCATGTCTCTAGTCAGAACTAGCCATGGTCTCCTACCTTTTCGACCAAAACAGTCACTTAGAGATCACTACGTGATCTATAGTTATATGTTGTACTTATCTCCCCGTTGTATATAAATATCTCACGAGAACTGAGCAAAATGGTCTTTATCCATTCTGCTCAGCTTATTCTCAACAAGACCATGTTCTAACCTTTTTGCGTCTTTAGGTGTGCTCTCTTGCAATCCATTCTGCTCAGCTTATTCTCAACAAGACCATGTTCTAACCTTTTTGCGTCTTTCCCCAACACAGTGATAGATCTGAGACTGCAATCAAGAGAATACTAATAAGTGATCAAACATATCTCTAAGACATAGATTGAGCAAATCTACCTGTCTGCTAAGCTATGAGCTTCGCTACAATGACAGCAATCACTTGAACAAAAGTACAAAGAACTTTGGACACTAGAATAAATAAATCCAATGATGAATATCAAGTTGAATAATTTCTCAGGAAGAATTTTTACCTTAAATCCCCTCCTGAGCAAATGGAAAGATGGACGTAGAAATTTGATTAAGCACCAATTGATTCTTCTTTTCTCCTCTGCCATTGATGAAGAGAAACCTCCTTAAATATTGAAGCATTTACCCCTGAATGTGATCACAAAGATAGTATAGTGACATGTCTATTTCCCCGTGAATATAACAACTAACACGACGAATGGTAGACAAGACTCTAAAGACTTATCACACATAGAGAATCACTTAACTACCCCTTACTTTCCAACACTCCTCCTTGATTCTTGAGGTGTAGTGGTTTGAATACGACTTTCATCTTCTTGATTCCCATAGGCTTGGTGAGAACATCTGCCATCATATCGCTTGTTCCGACTTGCCTCAATTCAATAAGCTTCTTAATCAACATGTCCCTGACATACTGATACCTAATTTTGATATGCTTCGTGTTTGGATTTAGGCTTGCTTGATTAGATATGGTAACAGCTCCCAAGTTATCATTGCATACAGCTGGCTTTGTGACTTCTTGCCCTAGATTGGTTATAAGGTATGTCATCCAACGGAGTTGTTTAACACACAAGTTCATAGAGATGAACTCAGCCTCTGTTGCTGATTGAGCAACAACTGACTTCTATTTGCTTGTCCAAAAAACCAGATTACCATGGTAAGCTATAAGGTTTCCTGAGACTGACTTGCGATCAGATCTGTCATTTGCATAGTCAGCATCAGCCCATCTGACCAGACCTCTTTGATTTCGGCAATTGAAATAGTGTCAACACAAGTCCAAACTTCCCTTGAGGTAACGTAGGAGATGCTTGAGTGCTACCCAGTGCTTGTCGGTTGGGTGAGTGGCGTATCTAGAGAGAGAGTTGACTGTAAAAAGGATGTCAGGATGGGTGTGCTGAGCAAGATAGTTCAGACTCCCAATAGCCTGTTGGAAGGCGGTTGTATTAATGGGTTCATCAACTACATCCAGCTCCTTAAGTAGGTTATCATTACAAGGTGACTTGACAGCACGACTATTTTTCATTTCAGTATCACTTAAAAGACAAACAATTAGATCATGTTGGCTCAGTTGGACACTTCCATCGGGTAACCACAACAGGTGATATCCTAAGTGCTCTGTAGGATTCTTTTGATATTAAAGCTTGAGCCGTGCATGGAGTAACTTTAGGAATTGAAGGATTTCTTGCTCTGATTTCCCAATCAGGAAACCATCGTCAACATGCACATGTAATAGGATTGATTTTCCAGCATTTGAATAAAGTGAGTCGTCAGCCCTGGTGCTAATCATACCGAGATCCTTAAGAACTTCAACTAGCTTAAGTTGCCACATTCTTGGGGCTTGTTTTGTTCCATAAAGCGACTTGTTAAGACGCCAGACCCAACCTTCCTCACCAGGAATCTCAAATCCCTTTACCTGCTTGACGTAAACAACAGCATCCATTTCACCGTGAAGGAATTCGGTTTCTATATCAAATTGATATGAGACGTATCCCTGAGTTACAGCAAGTATCAACATTCTTTTGAATGTTTCATTTCTTCCTACTGATGCCCATGTATCATAGTAGTGAAGCAAGTGTTCTTGGTGGTTTCCAAGAGCAACCCACCTGGCCTTATGACGGTAAACTTCGCCAAACTCATTTTGCTTCCTAGTAAGCCTCCACATGCCGCCGATAACTTTGGATCCGTCAGATGGATAAGGTACCAGTTCACCAGTATTGTGATTCATAAGTGAGTCATATTTTTGCTTCATAGCTGACTGCCATGCCTTACTTTCTTCTGGGTTAGTCAGAGCCTGCTTGTAGGTTATTACATCAGCGAGCATTAAGAGGTTGGGAGGATGTCTCCAACGCTTTTCTCCACTGAGAATGTTCTGAACATCCAGATTACTTGAGATATCGAACAGAGCGGTGTTGTAGTGTGGTACATAATCATACCTAGGCTTGTGTACAGCCGTTTGGGTTTGTGGCATAGGACTTGGACAGTGATTCTCAACCTGAGGCAATGGCTCATTCTGGACTTGTTGACTAGCCCCGGAAACATCAGTGGATGACGTTTGACCACTAAGTGTAGGAAGGGTAACTGCTCGTGGTTGAGGTGGATTAGTTGTATGTGGAAGAGAAGAGAGATTCTTTCGAAGGATTACAGTTGTCTCCGATTTAAGTTGAGTATAATTGCGGGTTATTCTGATTTTACCAGTGTGAGGATCAAGTACTCTAAGAGCATCAGAGAATGGCTCAAAGGTCAGAGCCTTAATAGAATGTCCCAGTGCATTCACCTTGCTCGCAGTATTCTCATTCCTAACCACTATTCTAATACCAAAAGGAATAATTTGATCCGGTTCAAAAGTTGGTTGGATAGTAGCATGATGTTTGAGAAGAACATTGTTTGGAGATATTGATGGGGAAGAAGATTAAGGATTAATGAGGCATGAAGAGATGCATCATCCCAATAGCTGATGGGAACATTAGATTGTGCAAGTAGACATCGGATCTTCACTAGGAGACTCTGATTAAAGCGTTCTGAAACTCCATTGGTTTGGGGAGAATGAGAAGGTCCTTGTTCTAAACTGATGCCTTTGGTGAGAAGTAGTTGCGGAAAGGTTTTTGAGTCAAACTCACCTCCTCAGTCAGTGTGGATATAACCTGGTGTAATACCAAGCTTATTATTAACTTCATTGATAAATGACATAACGTAACCTTCTGCCTTACTCTTTTTGGTCATGAGAAAGATGTGATTGAATCGACTAAAGTCATCAACAATAACCAGTACATAACGGAAACCTTGACGACTAGGTGGTGAAATTTCTAATGTATACATATGTAGCTTGACAAAAGGAGAATGGGTGACAGGTAAGTGACGTAAATGAGGTAGTCTTTTGATTTTGGCGTGAAGGCACACCTGGCATTCACTGGATGAGGTGAATCCCCCAATTAGTTTTTTGTCTCTGATTAGCTTTTTAGTGTAAGTGTCACTTGGATGACCAAGAGTGGTGTGCCAGTCTTTTAAGAGCTGTGGAGTGTTGATATTAAAGATTGTTTGAGAATCAATCCTTGAAGAAAACAAATTCCCTAGATGAGAGAGGTAGCGACAATACTTTTATCTTTGAAGATAAGAAAAGACCCTCCTTTGAATACAGGCTTTAACCCATGATCCAACAACTGAGAAACAGACAGGAGATTAACTTTTCCTTTAGGAGCATAGTACACAGGAGAGATATGAGTGCCTTGGAATATAAGTGTTCCTTGGTGGGAAATATCCACTGGTTCAGCATGGGTGTTAAGCTTTTTATTAACCTTGAAGACCTTTGTAAGGTATTCTAGGTTATTTACTACTGATCAACCAGCTCCTGAATTTAGATATATTTTATCAGACTCTCCATGTCCAATGCTTAGTACTTCATCTTCCACAACATATGCATCTTGATCCGATTGTTGAATATCTCCTGACAATTCTTTGCTGTGTTCAGCGACTACATTGACATTGGTATTTTTTCCAGTGAGTTCAAGTTTAGCAACAATTTTCTCAAGATTTTCAAGCCGTTTTAAGGAGTTCTCATCCTTTTTCTGATTTGGGTTGCTCCTGTTCTTATTTCGTCCTCTGGTAGGGGCTTTCCCTTTTCCACAATTTGCAGTTCGATTAGGAGGCTTTGCTTGTCAGCCAGCAAGGCTTGATCCTGAGGTGTTCCACTGCCACTTGGCTTAAGACTGAATTCAAATCAAATGGCTTTATATTGTATAGAGTTTGTATTAGACCGGATAGGTCTCTGTCTTGATTAAGACTTCTAATGAAGAATGCTGCAGCTATGGTTGCTGAGATGACCATTGTGTCTTCAGAGCCTTGTGTAAGTGATTTGTAACTGGCAAAAGTTCTCTGAAAGGTATCAATATGCTTTTCTAAGGATGACCCTGGTTCATATTGGATTGACATGAGTTTGAACAGTGTTTCACACATGATTACAACTGAGTTCTTGCCACACGTTTTTCCAAGGGCTACCCAAGATTCATAGAAAGATCCTTGATGCGCTAATAGTACTCCCTGTACTTCAGGGGCAACACAAGTCCATAATAATGCGAGAGCACTACTATTTCTTTTTTTAAATTCAAGAGATACTTTATCACTGTCAGAAGGAGGAGACAATAAGTATTCATGAAACTTCCCGGCGAGAAAGGTTTCCAATTGACAGCTCCATTGAACCCAGTTGTCATGGGTCAGAATGATGATTTTCATTCGATAACCTTCATCATCGGATGAGCTGTGATTTCCTGTAGTCTGTATAGGATTGGACATCGTTGCCTGTATATTCTATCTCTGGTTTTATTGAGTGCAATTGACATCAACTCTCGCTACCATGCAAGAGATTTTAGTTATCTAATCTTGATTGCGTTTCAACTCAATAAAACCAGTAGTAGTAATATAAACTAAAGACAAACAGTAGTGAGTAGTTGAAACAATGAGTAAGTCAGATAGTGAATCATATACCTGACAATCAGAGTATATATATATAAATATATAGCAGTCCTATGTGTACCCGCCACAGTGATAGATCTGAGACTGAAATCAAGAGAATACTAATAAGTGATCAAACATATCTCTAAAACATAGATTGAGCAAATCTACCTGGCTGCTAAGCTATGAGCTTCGCTACAATGACAGCAATCACTTGAAAAAAAGTACAAAGAACTTTGGACACTAGAATAAATAAATCCGACGATGAATATCAAGTTGAATAATTTCTCAGGAAGAATTTTTACCTTAAATCCCCTCCTGAGCAAATGGAAAGATGGACGTAGCAATTTGATTAAGCACCAATTGATTCTTCTTTTCTCCTCTGCCATTGATGAAGAGAAACATCCTTAAATATTGAAGCATTTACCCCTGAATGTGATCACAAAGATAGTATAGTGACATGTCTATTTCCCCATGCATATAACAACTAACACGGCGAATGGTAGACAAGACTCTAACGACTTATCACACGTAGAGAATCACTTCACTACCCCCTTACTTTCCAACAAATGCATCAGTTTTCAAGATACAATGCCTAGCCTGCCATTACCAAGCAGCATTAAATCAAAGCCAGTCGTTAAAACATGGAAAAGTCCTGCTCCAACACCTAATTTGACTTCAACAATAAAGTGTAATCCAATCCAAATGCGAATGCGAGATGCTCCTCCAGACTTCAAATATACAAAGGTGAGAATGAATATATTAGCCAATATGATCAAATATCTTATATGTTTCCTTTTGTTTAGGAAGAATTATATGTTCAAATCAAGCTCTTGTGGGGGAGTCTTACTCCAGCAGCAATGCCAACAGCACCAGATAAACAATTGCTCAAGGAGTTCTACCAACAATTCTCAAGTGCTGAAGAGGTTCAGAATGTGGCAAAGAACTCTCAAGGTGTCAAATTAATCAGTGAAGCCCAAGCTCAAACTTTACATGATGCATGTTCTGGAAAAAGAAAAATTGGCAAGAACATAATCAACATGCAAGACTTTTATATCACATATGTTCACACTATGCTTGCTAAGCTTGGAATTTGTATCTGGGTACCCAATCTGGAAGAGGGCCCTGATTCCATTTACAATGAGGCCTGTCACATTGTGGTTTTGATGAGCTTTTGACAAATTGCTTGCAGTGGTGCCTATCAATATATGCGAGCAAATCTTACTTACTATAGTGATCTTGGTTTGCTTTGTAGTGCATATGATCATTATGCACACTATGTATTAAGCAAAAAGCTTGAGAAAGAAACTAGAGAGAGAGGATGGAATGTGTGTGATGTGGAGAGAAAAGTAGTACAGAGGGCAAGACAATGAGTAAGTGTTTTATGAGAATATTTAATATATTGCGAATACATCATAACTAACCCATTTCATTCTTTGAAAAATCTACATGATCACCACTACAAGTTTTTAGTCACACAAAAATATCCTAAAAGATACCAAATAATTGCATCAGACGTTAATGCTCATAGCGACGACGAGTACAATGAAAAAGCTGGTATTTATATAATTAAAACTCTTTCATACCAATCCAACAGTGCAACTTCTTTCTTCTGAAGACTTGATATTAAGATGAATGAAATTGATGCCATGATGGGTTGGAGATCAAATCAACAAATACGCTGAAGGCCAAAGAAACCCATCATTTCTGATTTTGAAAAAACCCCCAAGAACATTCCAATTGACTTCTATAGACCTGAATGGTTTAATCAAAAAAATCACTCCGAAAAACAAATTGTTGCTGACTTATCAGAGTTTTCCTTTGTTCCCATTAGGGATCTACCTCCAGGTCCCAAACAACATCCCGATGAACAACTTGGTGATTGGGCGTTCAACCAGAAATACTGGCATTCCACAATCAAAGAGTACAAAATTAAGCCCAACTCCCCTGACAGAAGTGATAGTTATAGTGTTGCAAGCAGTATTGGTGATGAAAGTGTGGATCTCAATGAAGAACATGATTTTGACAACAATTTTCTTGAGAAGGAAATAATCAAGAATGAGAAAAGCAAAGTGGAGCTTGAACCTGAGGAAAAAAAAGGAGATAAGATATCAGTGAAGATGTAGTCATGACAGATGCTTGGGATTCAAGTTTTACTAGGCATAATTGGAGGATGGAGGGTTTTGAAGATGACACCTGGAAATAAAATCAGAATTTACTCAAATTATTTTTTGCGTGTGCTTCTCCTTTTTTGATTCAAAATTAATATTTATATTGTTTCTTTCACATTTTCTTGTTAATATTTTCAAAATCTAATTTTTTGATTATTTAATATTATCCCAATATAGTTTCTTTATTGATTTATTGTGATCAGATTGATCTTCAATTTGGTTTTGTTTATCTCATACTTATCCTCAATTTTGTCTGGTTATTTTTTCATATTTGTAGTGGCTTTAATTATGATTGCCTATGCTTATGCTTCCATTAATATGTTCTCATGTTTAATTCTTTTAGATGATTGAAAGATTACTTCTGCATTTTTGTTTCAGAGTTCAATACATGTTTGCTTTGAGTGAGCATTGATTAAATACAAGTTTTCGTTGTACATAGTTTGGAGACTTCGATTTCATACTTGATCTTTGGTGTGTTAGAGGATATTTGTAAATAGCTTTATAGTTGGAGCTTCATCATTGATGTTTCATCCCATAGAGGTTTTGTACATGGCTATGGTACTTAGATTTTGAGAGTCGGTTAGCTTTATTTTATGGGAATGTTATTTCAATCTCCTGTGATTTCTTTGTTTGTGGAGCTACAAATGAATTGACCATCATCAGTGAAATGTTTTCATTTGCTTATATATATTCACATGAGATGTTAGCACAAAAATTTCCCAAAGCTTTACATTGTTCAATTTTGATCAAATTTTTCTGCCTTTTTGATCACCTGAACCAACACACTGCGCTCTTTGCAGCCCAGTGTCCATGCTGATAATTTCTGGTAAGCACAAGTAGCCAAGACTGAAGATGATGGAACAACTTTGATCAAACCTGCTTGACGTAGATGAACCACCCCCAATCAACCAAAAACATTTCTCAGCCATTTTTCTTCATTCCATTCAGTTTTTTCCATGCCTAAGTTCTTGACCCAAAGAATTTAATCATCTGTTTGTTGGTTAATCACCTTCAAAATTTGCAGCACTATGCCATATTGAATCTCTTCTGAATCAATATACTGAATCATATTGTTTGGTTCTCCATGACTAATTGAATAGTCACCTTTTTTTATTGAGGAAATATCTTTAGCGTAGTTTAGCAAGATATTGGTACCTTTTGGGTGAAGTAATTTAGTGTAATCCCTAAGACTTGGTTGCTGTATTTGCAGATGTGACAGTATCTTGAGGTATTTTTGGAGATCCATTTCAAACTGATTCTCCTGCTTATGTTCTACCTGCTTGAACTCTTCCAAATGTTATTTAACTGTAAGACGTTGCCATTGACAAAAAGACTTCATGATAGTTAATCCAAATTTACCTAGACAAAAAAACAATTATTGAGATTTAGGATCCAAACAAACAGAAGAATCCCTTACCAATTCTACCAGCAGTTGGTATTTGTTGGAGCATCCCATTTAACCTCTCCCCTGTTTTTGATATGCAACGCATAATGATGATTTGGGTTAACCACATACCCTGGAAATAGCAAGCTTGAGGATGCTGAGTATTTTCAATATTCTTGTCCAAATTGTACACAATACGGATTTGTGATTGATCGAGCTTCCAAAATGTGAGTACACACAACCAGTGCACAAAAGTTGACAACAAATTGGCACAGGTTTGAAGCTTCTTGTGGTTTGTTAAAAGATTTCTCTATATCTCCTACCAATGTATCAGTTGCTGCTAAAGGTAAATATATTGAGAAAAGTGAGCAACATTCACTAGCCTTTATCTTACCCTCCTTTGCCTGACCCAGCCATTTTGGGATTTGAGTGACACCAAAAGGAACAACCACATCTGACAATGCCACCATCATATTGTGCCCCTGCTCCCATGAAAGGCCAGCTTGGCCTGATGTATCACCATCTTCCATTTTGAGGTCACCGTCTTCTTCTATGTTATTGCTTTTGGCTTGAATGTTTGCAAATTTTTCAAAATCCCACCTCCATCAATATTGAAAATGGTGTTGAAGTATTCCTTCAAACCAATTGTGCATGATACCCAATGGTATCTGTTTCACTGGGTCCCAATAATGAAGGCCATTCAGCTCGGACCACCTAATTCCAGTATGCTTCACCATACTGGTGCATTCACCTTCATTCTTCAGCTCCTGGAATGCTTGTGAGTAGTCTTTAACATCAGACTTTTGTCATATTTTTCCTAGTTTCATTTCTTGAATATCAGCCTTTGGACAGTCACACCATGAAAAAAATTGAGTAGCAGAATGTGAAGCAAAACCTGCAACTTTGTGATTTGCTACCAAGTCGCCAATTAAGCAGCCCAAGCATACAATTACCCTTTGACCATTAGGATAACGTGGAGTTTGAATAATTATTCCTGAATCTAGCTGAACCATTTCATCAATGAAAATTTTCAAGATATTGTTGATTGTCATCATGTTTGGCTGTGAGGGTTCTGGGACAAGGCCTGAGAGAAACATGTTTTGAGCCTTCCATCAACTAGTTGGTGGGAGGTTTAGGCATTTTAGGGAAAGAACGCCAAGAGAGACTTGCTTTCAAGCTGCTTTGTTGGAGAGCAGATTAAACCAGTCTGTAAATAAACTAAATGCCAACTGAAGTGGTGAGTTTGATTTTTGCTGGCATTTGGGGTAAAGAGCAGCCCATGCTTGTGATTGCTGATAATCCTAAGCAGAATAATTGGTGGTAATTAATGATATCTTCCAGGTTTCAATTGATTCTTCATGTTGAGGAATAAACCATTTAAACCAGTTTGAGAAGTCTTGAGTCACATAGATGGAAAATGGCTTTCTACTTGTTTGGTGTTGATGGGATCTAGAATAATGGGTTGAAATCTTTTTGACATGATGTAGGTGACTAATAAAATGGAATGGTTGAAATAAGGATGCACCACATGGAGGAGATGTTGGAAACATTTTATATTGACAATCATGGGGGTGTACTTCAATATCATATGTAGAAAAGCATTTGGGGCAACAAATGTATTGATTGAGTTCTGGAGTAAGATCAAGTTTATTTACCACAGTTCACACATCCTTGGGAATCTGTTGAGATATCTGATGTTGATTATTGAATTGTTTGGATAGCTTTATGATGTTTAACAGATAGTTTCTCGCAACCCGGCACTTTTCTCAACTCATGCCGCCAACAACAGAAAGCCATGCAATAAAGCATAGCATAAGATCTAGTGATTGCAAGTGTTAGTTTATCATGATTATTCAAACAAAAAATAGAAATAAAAAACTACTTGTGAATCAATTCCACAAAACTATCTTCAGTGCAGTAATCTACATTTTTGCTTTCTTTAGTGCAATCTAATTGATTGAGACTCTCCTTTGCATCATGAGCCTCCAAAATTTGAGTTTTTGAGATGATTTCAGATAACCTGTAATAAGATTGACAATGACTTGCCCAATGGCGATTACGTGTCCTTTGAAATACAAGAAAACCTTGAGTTTTCTTTCCAAGTTTGTTCATAAAATCGAATTTAACAATTGAGGGCAATCACCAATTTCCATTTTATTGAGTTTACGTATTAAATAAAAAGGAAAAAGATCAACAATAAAGGAGAACTAAAATGTAACTTTTATAAAAAAGAAAATTGATTTTTTAAAAAATGAATTAAATGTAAACTTGGGGTGGTGCATAGAAGTCAGGAGGTCTGGTTGTTGGGGTATTTCCGACTGCCCACAAGCATATGCATTGCACGGGCTTTGGCAATGGTTCAAGAAGGGTCAGGACGACCCCGCAGTTCGCAGCGTCAGACACTTGCCAGTAGTATATATGGTTACTGGATCAATTTAACTTGTTTTCAAGCTGTGTATGTCTAGAAGACCAAAACATTTTCAAGTTGGACTAGAGCACTTGAATAGTGAACTTGTAAGTTATGTTGAAAAGTCTTATTTTAAAGTTCATCTTGGCTGGTTCCTGAGAAATCGGCCAATTCTGATAAGCAATCAAAACTGATGAAAGTAAATTATCAATAGTTTTGACTTTTGAGAGCTTGAGTAGTATAGAAAACTGAACTAGGTGGTATGTTTTGTTTGAAAGAACGCTGCACAATTTGACAACCCTACCTAATCATTTGTCAAATTTTTTTTGCGGCTATCTCAAACTCACCCAACAGACCATAATATATTACGAAAAAGTTTTGATTTGAAATGAGCCAAATAATCTGAAAAAAATACCTCAAATCAAGCGTTGTAAAACAAAACTCTTTCCCAGTTGAAAGAAAGAAATTACTGCACGTTCTTCAATTTTTTTACCTTTTTTTGGTTAGCATTTGTAAACAATTTACTTGAGGGCTAAAAAAGAATTCTTAAAGTTGCCAAAAACAAAGAAAATATTACTTTGGAATCAAAAGAAAATTCAACACACTTGAAAAAGTCTAAAAACAGAAAATATTGCCTTCAATAACTCAACTGAAAATGGAATGAACAATAGCTTCTTGATATATCAAAAATTTTTGTGAAGATTTGTTTCAATCTTTTCTCATGTAATGAGGAACATATTTCATTTCTCGAAAGTTTCTTTTCAAAAGGTGGAGTGAAATTGACTACAAAAATATAGATATAGAAACACCGTTTGATCTTATTTTTTTCAAAAAACATTCAGCTATGTGATTTAAATAATAAATATCTTTCATATTATCATATTTTCTATTATAATACAATGTAATTTCTGTTATCTTTATGAATTTTTATTGATTCTGTTTTTCTGATATAAAGAAGATTGTTTATGGTTCTATGAAATTTTCATGATCTTCTGAATTGATTCTATTTCTAATTATAATTTAATTCTCACTTTGAAAAGAAATTCATTATTTGAAAAAAGCTGAGTGTTCTGAGTGTTTTGAAATGTTATATTTTTTGAATTAATAAATTTATTATTTTGACTAATTTGGTATTTAGATCGAGTAAAATTGCATTAGAATTCCCTTTCCAGAAGTACGTTCATTCGTTTACTTTATTATTAGGAGTGGAAGTTTAGAAGTCATTCTTTAACTTTCTTGAAAAAATAATAATATGATGAAACAATTGAAAACCTGGTTTTTAATGAGATAATAAGATAACAATGAATCTATTTAGAAATAAAATTTATTCAAAGAAAAAAAATTGAATCATAAGATTATTTCCAGCTCATCAAATATAAATATTCATTATGATGATGAAATTATCAAAAATATTTTATCATTTTTTTATAGCTCATATATTGATTATTCCATTAATTTTTTATTTAATTTCATTTCATACTTTTGTATTTTTTCTAAAATTGATTTATTTAGCTTAAAAATAATATAAATACTTCCGAATTCAATGATTAAATACATGGATGATGTCAATTCCGTAAGTTTTTTTCAAAAAAAACAATAAATATTCAGGAAATGATAAGCTCATAGTAGCTTGAAGCTTAGCGATTATTATATTGAAGTATTGAATTGAGTCTTGTGAAGAATCTTTTGGTTATAATTTTAAATGTTCCCCTCAGAAAACATATATATAGATATGAAGAGATGATATAGCTTGAAGGAAAAATAGAAAGATAATTTGATAGATTAATAATAATCCAGATGATTTTTAATTATTAAAATTTAATAAAATTTCAAGCTTTGATATTTCGAAAAAATTCTTTATTCAATTATTTATATTTCTTAAAATCAATTTAACAATTGAGGATTATATATTCTCAAAATATCTTTCCCTTTGTCATATTTTGGTTATTAGTCTTCCTGTTGACCTTGATTTGTATATAAAATACCCAAATAGGCCACAGTTAATATACAAAGAGCTTTTGTACCATGCATAAACCTTAAGTCATGAATATACCCAAAAGTCTACATTTTTTATTGCAGGAAATATTAATAATGTTTCATTTGTAAGTAAATCCATTCATTTAAGAATGGGTCTGGATTCTAAACAAAAATTTACCTATTAAAACTCCTTAGGGTAAATACACTCAAACTAACTCTATGGGTTGTTGATATGGAAAATACATTAACACCACATAAAAAAATTGTAAAAACCTCTGTTTTTCTTGATTTAATGCCAAAATAATGGGAGTGTGATCATTCTCATGTAACATATAAACTAAGAATAGTGTTATCTATGTTTTTGGCACTTAAAATAACTTTACTCTTACATAAAGCTTTGGTACACCCATAGTGGAAATCAGTCTTGAATTCTGAATTGCTATTTTTGATGTGAAAATAGCTAAGGGGGATAAAATGTATCAAAGAGAGCCTGGGTTCCAACCTCTGAGGCCTCTGACACCTGAACAGCTCTAAATATTTGAGCAATTCCTGATCATGGCCCAAATAGTCTGCTAAAACCTTTGGGTAACCTTGCTATCAAGTTAATATCCCATTAAACCATGAGAAAATAGCAATTGAGCTGCTATTTTGATGTGGCAAAGAGGTAATGAGAAACTCTGACTTCTGTAACCATATTAATCCTTAATAATAGTCCATTTCTAAGCCTCAAAGGATTAATATAAACTTCTTTGGGACTATTATACATGAGATTACCTCATGGCAACAAGCTATAACTATACTTTTTGCCTTCTCTACATAGAAATGAGGTAAAAAATTCAAAAATTCATCAATAACAGAATTCTAAAAGAATCCTTCTGAAGCTTTCAGGAACAAAGTAGAAAGGGATAAGCCACACTATACCAAAAATAGTTTACTTCATGATTGAATTGAAAATTTTTACTTACATTCCATTTTTGATGATATCACATGAAACACTTTATCTTCAAAAATTCACAAAAAGTACAACCTGTGATTAAATTTCCAATAAAATTGATAAATTTGAGATAAAAATGTTTTTTTTGAGTAAAGGAGGATTTCAGTTTCCACTCCTTAATTTCTCAACAATAAATGGATTGTTAGTCATGTTAAATGACTTACTTAAGTGATTATGATACTCTTGAGTGACTCAAAGTCATTTCATCATTAAGCCAATTGAGGTAAAAGTTTTCTCACTCACCAATTTTTAAGTTTGCTCCATGGAAAACCTTTTTTGAGCTGTTTTAGACTTAATAGAAGCCTACTATTGGTGTTTTTCCATATAACATCTTATAATTCAGTTCCATCTTTGATACAAACAAGTGAGTATTAGTTAAAATATCATTCTTAAGTATTTTAAGCTTTCCAAATCAATAAAAATCATTTTAAATCAAAAATTTATATCATTTCCAATATCCTTTAACCATCAGCTGTTGTATTACCCTTATAAATCAATTCTATTGATCCCTTGAATCCCCCAATAATCTGTCAAATCCCTCTACCCATCCTTTTCAAGGTATTTTTGGAGTATTAGTGAGTATCTTTCTAAATTCTTAAAGTTTCTCTCTACAATTTTCAGTTGTATTAAGGAATTTATTATTATTATTATTCTTGAAAAAGATAATTATACACTAAAAGAATTTTCTATCATTTTAATACAAAGTTTTATTATTATTTCTTCTTGTGATTGATTCTAGTAGACAATCACTGCTTACTATTATAATCACTAGTAGATTATAAAAAGTAAAAGAGATAATTTATCAATCAATTATTTTCTTGTTGCTATAATAAATTTATTCATTATATTCCATAAGAATATTCATATTATTATTTATCAATAATAATATTATCAAGAGTTTCATAGACAAATTGTACATTTATAAATTCAATGATATAGTTTATATAATTTGGGAATAAAAGACATATTGTCATCAATAGATACCACCAATAGACTATGGGATTTAAATTCTTTTGTGACCTTAAACACAGCTTGAAGCTGAGAAATCTTCATTCTATGAATATATTTCTCAATAAATTACCAAAATATGAAAATAAAACATTTTTTTCTGGTTTCCCATGAATTTCTTCAAAAATTAGATCATTGTAGAAATTCTTGTCAAAAATGATCACTATAATCCTTTCTCTTCTCTAATAAATTTTTTTATTGTCTCACCTGAAATCATGTTCTGTTTTTTTTCTTAGTGAGCTATTTTTCCTTTCTATATTTTATTTTGCACCATTTTAATAAATAAAATGGAATCAATTTGAAAGGATAGATGAATTTTTTACTCATTAAATTCTTATTTAGCTTAACCTTTCAAAGAATAATTTAAGAAAAGTCTTGTCGCCTCTATTAAACATAACTTTGATTATAAATTCACCTAAGATATGTTTTTATTTTAAATATTAAAATCCCAAAATGGATAAGTAATCACAATGTGTCCTTGAGTGAAGCAAAAGTGGCATAGGTCCCCTCTATAGCATATTATCTAGGGCTTGATACTACGCCTAGCTTTATCCACTTTTTTAATGGGGAATGTATTTTTTGAGGATTAATCAGCTTACAAACACATAATTCATACAAAGACATTGATATTAATAGGTCATTCTGGAATGAAAATAAAAAATACCATCAATGAGCTCCTTAGAATTATAGAACCAAATTTCAAGGCCAATCCCAATATTCATTACAGCTGTATCAAGAACATGGTAAGCCTTTTTTCAAATGGAAATGATGTTGCTTTTAAGTTGTTATTTTCTAATTCAGTGCTTCATAAAGCCAAGAAGTATCTTTCATATAGCCTACCTCTAATCATTGATGTTCACAATTAATGTTGCTAATATATAGTTTTTTACACAAAAAATCAATATCTCAACTATTGAAAAAATTCAAATATGTCTTAGAAATAAATTTGAAGTTTTTGCTGTGTAGAAACCACAAATTGTTGATCATTTTTAACAAGATGATGCTGGTATTTATCAATAAGAAATTCAACACATGAATAAGATTTCAAAGTCCAAATATAACACAGACAAAGTACCTATTGATAAATTATTGGAGATATTTATACTTATAAATATTCATTTAATCATTTAATGATTTCAAAGGTTCCCAAACAAAGCTCCTAAATGATTTCTCTTACAGTTTAGCTGAACCTTTGGGGCATGACCACATACCACAAAAGTTTAATTAACTCACAAATGAATTTCACCTATTTTTGGTAAAAACACCTCAAAATTCATTTTTGATCATGAACATATCAAAATAAAATTATGAAATAACTCATTATATATAACATTCAAATAACCTAGTGTGAAAACAAAAAATCAAATTATCATAAGTAAAATAGCCTCGAAATGGCATAAGTTACTAATTATCTCAGAAGCTAATGAATCAGCATTTTGAATGAAATTCACCATTAGATTCCCAATCCAAATCTTAATATGTTACTCCTTTGATTTTATATCTGTAAAACTCATATTTTCTGAGATACCTGGATAAATGCACCTTTATGATCAATGTGTCACAGGGGAACTTGGGGAAAGAAAGAGTGGCCTGGCACTCAGGAATTAAGAACTCACTTTGAGGGCTCCAAAAGAATACAGAAAGGATTGAAAGATATATTTCTTCAAGGGAAAATGAGAGAAAGTAAAAATATGCCAACATAAGAGAAAAGTAAGCCAGAGGCCAAGATAATAAAAGAAGCCAAAAGCCAAAGAGCCAACCAAATGAATCCTTGATTCACTGTTTCAACCTGCCAGAAAGAAAAATGGAATTAGTCAATGATATGGTCACCAAGATCTACTGACAGTAAAAGAAAATTGTTTGTATTACTGACTTATAAATATCAGTATTTACTTTAAAGAATGAAAAGAAAAATGATAATAAGAATAAATCCAATAGATTAATTAACTGGGGAAAAGTCCTCAGGGGTGAAAAAGTGGCCAGTATATATGAAAAGTTGAAAGGCTGATCCTGGATGTTTCATCACACAGCTTTATTAATTTTTTTGGAAAATACAGATCTGGCCATCTTGAGAACTGAACTGTGTGTCTTTGAATTCCCAGCGGAAAAAGAATTGATGCAAAAGGTCCAAGGTCATACAGGTAGCCTGCCTAAAGCCTGTATGGACCAATTGACTTTTCAAAAGAGTTCTGGAGCTCTTGATTATTTGACAACTGATTTTATTGAAAAAAACCTCTTGAAGTTTTCCATTGAATAATCCTGGGCCAGTACTCCCTTGAATGGATACTGTTGAAGTGAAATTACTAACAACTGAAGGGCCATGTGATTGGTGTCCTCAAATTGTCTTCTGGATACTACAATGTATTGAAAGCTTGAGTGAATGGAACCTTACTTTGAAATGAAATGATGAACTAGTTACTCAACATAGAATGAATGAGTGGAGTTTTGAGAGTTTCACCTTTGAATTCCTGAGGGAAAATGGTACAAACCCTTCTGAAGGTGTCTTCCACAGGCCATGACTTGATTCCTGAGGGTCCATTGCAAAAGACGTCATCCTCATGGTTTTGGGTCATTTTGGCTTTTTGGTATTGATGAACTAAAATGGGGGCAGGTGAGCCCACTTGTGGCTTGGGGGCCAAAGGTCTGGCCCCTTGGCATTTTTTGGTCTCATTGGATTTAGGCCAAAAGGGGGCTAAAAGGTCCCACAGTCTTCAAGCCATGATATGTGACCTACAGACCACAGCATATGGGACCTAAATTGCCCCAAAAGGCCATTTAAGCCAAAAAAACCCTAATCAAAAGGGGATGGGCCATAGGCCCCTGGAATTCTGAAAGACCCCAGGCCCAATTTCAGTGAGATGGCCTGGGGGCCAAGGTATATGGAAATGGTGCCAGAGGCCATTTGATGCAGGATATGGCCTGAGGTCATAAGTGGCCAGGACATTTGAGTGTGGCCCAAAGGCTGCTTCACACCATCAGGGGCCAATTGGCTGTAATTTGGTTCATGAAATAATTACTGTAAAACACCAATTGGGGGCTCTTTCCCATGGTTTTGACAGTACCCCCACCTTGGATGGTGACCTCCTGAGCACCAAGACAAGGTAGTAATTCTGTTGAGGCTGTTGAGCTGAATTGGACATAGGGGTTCCAGAGGTTCTGAATTTTGAGACAAAAATTGATAACTGACAGAGAGGTTGGCATATGAGGTGAGGGTAATTTGGTCTTTTTTTTTTACTTTTTGCTTTGTACTTGTAGGATTTTAAGTTTTTGAATGGAGTTTTTCCTGAATAATATAAAAAAAAGAAATTTTGAAGAAATGTAATGGAGAGAACATAAAATAAAAATCAAAGAAAGAAAATAAAATAAAAATAAAAAGAGTGGTTGAGGAGTTTTCTAATCTTCATCACAGAGTTGAATGCTGAAGTGCTTCTGGTCAAGGACCTGGAAAAGGAAATAATTCCAGGTTCTCACAAAGTTGCCAATTTTATTCTTTGACAGGTTTTCTACCCCTCAGGGAAGTGTACACCACCAGGAGAGGAACTTACTTTGAATATTTACCAATACAACCAGTGCCATAGATTAAAAAAATAAAATTAGGATTTACTTGAAGTGTTTAATACTTGGGAATTTAATTAAAAAATGAATTGTCCATTTTCCCAAGTGAAAATGGTCATAAAGATTGGAATCAATGTTGAGATCTTGGCCAGAGATCTTTTTCAAAAACTGAAAAGTGCTCACAGAGTGGCCAAGGCTATTCTTACAACCAAAAGGGTAGAATACCTCTAAAGGTTCATACCAGGAGTGTGAACCTAATTTCATAAAATCCTCTGCCCACCAAGCACAATAAAAATCAAGCTCTTAAAGAATGTTTTTGTGGCTTTTCAGGATACAATTGTTGGAAATCTTTGAAAAGTTCAGGAAATTTCTGAGGTTTTAAGATGGTTCCAAAGTGGATCTTTCTGGGTATTTACTGAAAACTTTCCATTCCACCAGATACCATAATCCTCCTGTCTTGAGCTTTTAGTCCAGTATTTGAGGAACTTCCCATTCCTCTTTATATTCAATGATTATTGGAGGAGGAGGCTCTTGATTCCAATTTGGGATACTTGATGTCTTGACTGGTTCAAGAAGGGAAATATGCAAGACTGGGTGGATGGACTTCCATTGAGATGGGTGCTTGAGCTTGTAGGAATGAGTACTGAATTTCTTTAAGATTGGAAAACAGCCCAATAATATTTCTGATAGGTTTTTTGGTTGGTATTGTTTATTTATTGTTCTTGGAGGAAAGACATACCATGTCACCAGAACTGAAAACAGGTGGACTTGCTCTACCTTTATCTGCATACCTCTCAAACTTTTTTATGGCAAGTTCTAGTTCTCTCTTGACATCTTGCTGTACTAATTAGATTTTTGATGATATCTTTCCAGAAGGAGTGTCTTGGGTAATTTGTACTGAGTCAAATTGAGGATCTCTTCCATAAACAGTGAAAAACTGTGATTCTTTTGTTGAAGAGCAATCAGAGTTATTGTAGGCAAATTCAGCCAGAGGGATCCAGGTGTTCCAATCACCTTGATGATAACTGAAATACATCCAAAGGCTCTTTTCTAGTATCTTATCTACCCTCTCTGTCTATCCATCAGTTTCAGGGTGATAAGCAGCTGAAAGATCTCTTGAAATATTGAGCTTCTGACAAAGATTGGTCCAAAAAGAAGAAACAAAGAGTGAACCCCTATCACTGAAAATGCTTAATGGTAGGCCATGCTTTGAGAAAATAGTCTCAATGAATAAATAGTCCAAATCCAGTGAATGAATTGAAGACATTGTTGGAATAAATACTCCTATTTTTGAGAACCTTTTTACTATGACTAGAACTGAGTCAAAGAAATTGGACAGTGGCAGTTGCTTGATGAAATCCATTTAAAGAAAAATCTAAGGACCATTTGGGATTGCAAGAGGTTTGAGTAGGAAAAACTTCTTGTGATGAACTTTTTTGTTTCCTGAGCACTGCTGACAGGATGAAACATAATACTTGATAAATTGAGTCATGCCAGAGCAGTAGAAATCCCATTTGACAAGTTTGAGAGTCTTCTTTTGGCCAGGGTGGCCCCCTAGAGGGAGTAATGAGGACTTTTAATTATGCTTAGTTGAATTGTGGGGTCATTTGGGACCACCACCCACTCTTTGAAGAGAAAACGTTGGGGAGAAGTATTAAGAGAATAATTCTCAAAAGATTTATCTTTGCCCAAGTCTTGAAGGATACTTCTATATTGAGAATCTTTCCAAAATTCCTTCAGAATTGAATTGATCAGATTTAAAAGAGAGTCTACCTTGACTGCAAAGAATTTTGAGGGTTGGACTTGATCTTGCTTGAAGAGTTGTTGAAAAGTAATTGGATTATTGCTGATGAAATCCTCCAACTCTCTGGGTAAATCCTTTCCCAATGTGATATGGAATCTGGAAGAGTATCTAAGCCACCAGGGCAGTAATTGATTGAGAAGTGGAATTAAGAAAGAAATTAAGCCCAGTGAGCTTGATGTTAAGTGAGGAAATTTGAGGTCATGAATTATTGAATAGAGGAATGATCAGTGAGAACTTCAAAAGGAAATGGAAGAGAAAGAATAAAAGCCCTCCAGTGCTTGAGAGCCCATAATATTCCAAGGGGTTTCTTTTAATGAATCTCATAGTTGAGCTCTTCTAGGATATGCTTGCAGCTTTCAAATGCAATGAGATGTTTTCCTGAGTTAGAAACCTGACTCAGTACAGAACCCAAGGCATAATTTGATGCATTAGTCTCTACAATGAGTGGTAGAGAAGGATTGTAGCAGTGGTAAAAGCCTCTTTGAATCGGTAAAACTGCCTAAGATATTCCTCATTCACGGGAAGAACTGAATCTTTCTTGAGGAATTTGGTGAGTGAGCTGATTGTCTTGATATAATTCTTGATAACCTGGAGGTGGAAGTTGGCAAATCCAAGGAATGATTGAGCAACCTTGAGGTTTATTGGAGGAGGCCATTTAAGACTTTGCTGGAATTTTGATTTATTAATCTTGAGGTATTAAGAAGAAAAAACATAACCAAGTTATTCAACACTTGAAGCATGTCAAAGTCACTTGGATGCCTTGGCAAACAGGTTATTAGCCCTGAGTCTGGAAATAACAGTGGACATATGAGTTACATGCTCTTCCTCAGACTTGGAGAATACCATCATATCATCCAGATGAACCACAATATAAGCATATAGAAGATCAGATAAAAGATCATTGAAAAAAGGAAGGATCATTGGTGAGCCCAAACAGCATAAGTACTCATAGCTGCCATATTTGGTTCTAAAAGCTTTCAATTGTTCATCACCCTCCTTGATTCTGAGAAGTTTGAATGCACCACACAAATCAATCTTGGAGAAGATAGAATAGCCACAGAAACCAGTGAGAAGCTTGTTCATTTAAGGAACAGGATATTTTTTCTTCCCAGTAACAGCATTGAGTTTGTGGTAATCAACACACAAACAAAGGCAACCATCTTTCTTTTTAGCAAAGAGGACAGGTTCTCCTGTTTAAGAGGAGAATTTCCTGATGAAACATTTCTCTGAATTCTCTAAAATGTAGGCCCTGAGTATCTCCAGCTAATGATTTTACAAAGGGTAGATGGCCCTACCTGAGGATAGAGACCCTTCTAGTTCAATATGATGATCACAGGCATGGTGAGGAGGATGCTTTTCTGCTTTCACCTTGCAGAATAAATCCAAATAGTGGTGATAAGCAGAAGTAACAAGCTTCATAACAGTTTAAATTTCTGTTGAGCTCTTCCTCTTCATCACAAAACTCCACCAGGGAGTCATGATAAGATGAAGTAGGAAGGTCCAAATTCCCTTGGAAGAGATGAAGTGAAGATATAGAATTATCTTCTTCAACATCCTTTATCTCTTTGAAGACTTCATCTCTAGAGGATATTAGTTACTGATGGTAATTAGGAGAAGTAATATGTACAGAAGTTGAAATTGATGGTGTTCTAGAATCACCAACCAGAGCTGCCAATGTATTGGAAGAAGAAAAGTCTTTACTTAAAGAATTAGGTGGATGATGATAGTCCTTAAGATCATCCCTTTACTCCAATGAATAGATGGATCAAAATTATTAAGAAAGTGAAAGCTTAGTATTATTTCTTCTCCTTTGGGAGTACCAATGACTAAAAGGTTAAATTCAAAGCAGGGGAAGGAAGGGAGCTCAACCATATATTTGATATGGTGAGTCACAAATAAATAAAGGTACTATGAGGAGTCCAAAATGGTAAGAGGAATCTTCTTTGGGAATTCTGACATGGTCAAAGAATACCTGTGAGCAAACTGGTTTGCAAGAAATGAGTTGGTAGCACCAGGATAAATGAGAATACTGTAAAACACATCAGAAAGAGAAGAAAAAACAAAAATTTCAGAGATTTCATGACACCAGTATTAATAATTCACAATTGTTCTCTGGGTAGAAACCATCTAAGACCATTGAAAGCATCATTCTCTTCACTCAGGCTTTTCCCTGGCTGTAAATTCTGCTTGTTGGCTGGGTAAGCTAGTTTTGAGTCCTTTTGACACAAGCCTCAACACTATTCTTCCCACCACAATAGGCACATAAGCTATCCTTTCATCTTCTTTTTTCTAAAACATATCAACTTGTGGTCCTTATTCAAGAGGGAAGAATGGGGATTTTACTTTTTCTGAACCCTAACATTCTTCTTCTTATGACTTGAGCTTGAATAATTTTGAGTATGAGAATAACTCAACTTTGAGGTGTCAGTCTTCTTTCCTTGAAGATTATTCCTTTCCTTCTGCCTCTTGTGGTACCTTGTATCAAGCTACAGATTAATGATCATTAATTTGTGAAAAGAATCAATGATTGAAGGAGAGGAGGCCAATTGATCCAGAATTCTGGAAGACAATCTCTTTGTATAATGATTCATATAAGCCCTGTCACCCCAATCCCCAATTCTTAACACTAGACTCCTGAAATAACAAACTTATAGTTATAAATGTCCACCTTCTTTTATTCTTAAGGCATCAAGAGCTGCTTCAGCTTTTCTAACTTCATTTGGGTCCCCAAGTAAATTAAAGGGTTGAGATTCAAATAATCCCCAATCATTGAGGAGGTATGTTGGGTCTTTGTTGCTGATATTAGAAGGATAAGTCTCAATCCATTTTGCAACCTTGCCAATGAGAAATCAAGTTGCATAAAGGAATTTCTTCCTGTATTCAGAGAAATTTGCCTGATGATTATGGAATATGAGCTGGAAGGACTGAATAAAACTTCTGACTTTGAAGGGTTGAGTCCCATCAAAGCAGTTTGGTGCCTTAATAAATGGAGTATTGAAGGCTGGTGTTATTGAAACTGTAGAAGATGAAGAAGCTTGAAGATTGGCCAAACTTTGGGTCATTTGTTGAATGGTTTCCAATAAAGATGGTTCAGACTGATTACACTGGTCTAAAGCTGGCCCTCCAGTACCTTGAGATGCCCCCACAGGAGCAGGGGCAGCCTCAGTACAATCAAACTCTTCCTCTTCCACAGAATTATCCTGCTCCTCTGAATTATCTTCACCAAGACCAGTGAGATTTTTTTGTGAAATGCCTGGAAAAGGGCCAGCTACTCCTGAGAATTAATTTGATCTTATTGGCCCTCTTCCCTCCTCCCATGAATGGTCCTCTGTCTAAGTGGGCCCTCAGTTGAAGAACTGCTGGGGTGTCATCAAGAGGAGCTCTTGGAGTTGTAGTAAGAACAGCTTGAGTGCTGGCCTTGGATATTGTCTTTCTTGAAGGAGGTTAGTGCTTAAAAGCAATGATTTAAGAATAAAATGAGAATTAAATGAGTATAATTCAAAATCTGAAGGTGAAACCTGAATTGAATCAAACGTGAAAATATTGAAGTCAAAATCAAATTTTAATATCTTCAGGGAAAAATCAAAATCAATAATTCCTTGAGGTGAATCAATCAATTAATCTTTAGGAATTTAATCAATAGGTCTTGAATAAAATCAATGAAATCATCTGTATTCTTGAGAAAAATTCAATCAACAAATCAAAATTGATGACTTCTGGAAGAAAATCAATCAATAGTTAAACAAAACAATGGTTTCTTCAGTTAAATCAATTTATTGAAGTCAAAATCAAAATTATGTCAAATCAAATGAAAATCTTGCTTAAAATCAAAATTCTTAAATAATATTTCAAAATTAATCCTTATTAATGAGCACTGTGTCTGAAATGAGTTTTGAGACCAATTTTAAAATTAAAATAACCTATTACCTGAATTAAAATTAAATGGAATGAAAATGACTAAGAAATGGTCATCCAAACAATTCTAAAATAAAAGGGAAATTTTGTTAAAGATTTGAGGGGAAAATATAAGGAAAAATAGATTTTTGATAATGAAGAATGAGTGAGATAAAATTGAGAAGCAATGAAGAATCATTAAATTCATAAAGCATTGAATAGTCATAATTTTCATCAAATGAGGGAATAGGTTAATAAGAGAAAAGGAATGAAAAGAATAAAAAGCAGATATGAGCTAATTAATCTAATATCACAGCATCTCTTGGGGGAAAAAGTGGCCTAGCACTCAGGAACCAAGAACTCACTTGGAGGGCTCCAAAACAATAAAGAAATAATTGAAAGATATATTCTTAAGGGGAAATTGGGGACAAGTACAAATATGCCAAACAAAATAAAAAGGAAAGACAGAGGCCAAGTTGATAAAAGAAGCCAAAAGCCAAAGATCCAACCAAATTAACTATTAATTCACTGGTTCAACCTTCCAGAAAGAATAATGTAATTAGTAAAGGATATGACCAGCAATATCCACTGACAGGAAAAGAAAGTGGTGAAAATTATTGACTTCTAAATATCAGTATTTAATTTCAAGGATGAAAATAAAAATAAGAATAAGAATAACTCCAATATATTAATTAACTGGGGAAAAGTCCTCAGGGGTGAAAAGGTGGCCAGCATATGTGAAAAGTTGGAAGACTGATCCTGAAGGGTTGATCACCCACCTGTATTGAGTGTTTCGGGAAGATAAAGATCTGGCCATCTTGAGAGATGATCTTTGTGTCTTTGAATTCCCACAGTGGAAAATGAATTGACCCAAAAGGTCCAATTCCATATAGATATTCTGAGTACAGCCTGTATAGACCAATTGAGTTGTCAAAGAAGTTATGGAGCTCTTGATTCCTTGAAAACCTATTTGATGAACAAAAACCTCTTTAAGTTGCCCCTTGAAAAATCCTTGGCCACTATTGCCTTTGGGGGGATACTTTTGAATTTAAATGACCAACACTTGAAGGGCCAGGTGATTTGTGTCCTCAAATGGTGTTCTGGATACCACCATGGATTGCAAGCTTGGGTGGATGGAACCTTCCTTTGAAATGGGATGATGGATTGGTGACTTGAAATAAAACAAAGAAGTTGAGTATTGAGAGCTTCACCATTGAATTTCTGACGAAAAATGGTGCATAATCATATATAATAACATATATGCCCCATTCTTGATCCCTGAAGCTTTGCGTCCATGGCTGGTAAAGGGTTTCCCTTTTCTTGAGGGGAAACCCTGCTGAAGGTGGCTGCCAGAGTCCATGAAAAAAAGGCCATCCTCCAGGTTTTGGGTCATTTGGGATTGGTGGACCAAAATGGGGCCAGGTGGGCCCACTTGTGTTTGGGGTGAAAAAGGTCTGGCTCATTGGCTCCTTTTGGCCTAAAGGTTCCCATGGTCTGTGGGCCATGAAAAATGGCATTCTATCTGCAGGCTGTAGAAGCTGTAGGGGGCCTAAAGGGCCCAAAATGGCCATTTAGGAAAAAAAGCCCTGAATCAAAAGGGGGTGGGCCAGGGGCCATAAGCCCTTGGAATGTTGAGAAGCCCCCCTAGGTCCAATTTCAGTCAGATGGCCTGGGGGAAAGGTATATGAAAATTGTGCCAGAGGCCATTTGATGCAGGAGGTGGCCCGAAGGCCACTCCACACCACCAGGGGCCAATTGGCAAGAATTTCCATAAAACACTGATTGGGGGGTTTTCCCATGGTTGTGACACAATTTATATATTGATGGTTTTAAGCTCATATCCTTTTAAATATGATATATAAAGACATCATAAAAAACTAAAGCAACCACAAATCAACTGTAAGAAATTATTCATTAATTACAATTAACTAAGCCATAAGTAAGGCTATAATATACAAAGGGAAATGCACCAAAAATAGTCATAACAGTTGATCACTCAAAACAAAAAGTCATAAAAACTAGAAAAAAGCATTTCTTCAGATTCTAATTTTTTATTTTTGAAGGTTAAAATAGTTTTTATAATGGCTTTTGAATTACAGCCTTGTGTGCTCATGGGTTAATTTGATAAATAGCATATTTTGATAGAAAATACTGTTCAAAAGGAAATTTATCAAAAATTTAGTTTTGATTATTTAATTAAATCCTCTTTAATCCTTGGTAAAGATACTACACAATATCTCAGTTCACCTTTAAAACAGTGATTACAATTAAAACCTAAGATCTATTCACTATTGAAGTTGAGGTGCAAAATGATCAACTTTCATTACTAAGCTTAATATTAATTTAAATTCAACAGTTTGATCAGAGATAAAAACTAGTCAATATTGGTACTTAATCATCTAAACAACCTTGGTACACAAAATTGAATCATTTCCAAAGGGAATAATTTCATCAAATTAAAAGCTATAGTATTAACTTTAATTCATGATTTAATAATAAAATAAGAAGGTTTTATCATAATTTAATTGTCACCAAACCTCAAAACAATTATTGATTCCTCTAAATAAAATCAATACAACACTGCTATGAGGCCTCTGGTCATTAAGCTGAAGGTTCCCTTCCTCCACAGTTTTCCCTCAGAAGCATAAGATCCAATAAAATATCAAATACTAGAGCTAAAATACCTTTTTCTGTCAAAAGAAAATTTTACCAATTAAGAACCAAAAAACTTAACTTAATTAATCACTCATTCTCAAATTATTATATGAATATTTTTATTAAGGTTGTGAATTTTTTTAGATTTCTAAATCCATGTGAAACTAGCAAAAAATTGTATTCATCACTATTTATTATTGTAACTACATTCAATTAAAGTATTTAATTAATTCATAATCATTATATTAGATGCTAAGAGTATATGTAATCCTCTCTTGTAGCAATTATTTCCCTTAAATCTTTCTCTAAATTTTTATCTTTACAACATAGATATTATCCATATTACTGAAATAAATTCAATATTAGCAGCATTTTAGTTGTGTCTTGTTATTTTATTATTGAATAGGATAATTGCAAGAAATTATTATTTTTGTAACAAAAAAAATTAGCTTAAATATATTAGTTATCAATATCTCTATTTTTATTATAATTATCTTATAGCTGTAATATGTATTGTTGATTTTCTTAAATAATATCTTTATTTTGTGCCATAATTACATTATTATTCTATTTTTATAATTATTATCTATCATTTTTTATTAATAATTTCATTAATAGTACAAAAAGAAAAAAATTTTAATTCTACATATTGTTTTATAGTTAAACCTTACAATTTCCATCAGCCTTGATGGATGTTTTACATGCAAAAATTAGCCAAAAATAAATTTAAAGTAGCTTTTTAATTATTTAAACCCCATAAATCATGTTGAAAGTCAATTTTAATCTATTTTATAGAAAAAATATGGATAAAGATTTATCTTAGCAGTCAAGCCCATGGATTCAAGGCCCATTTTGAGTTCTACACAAAAGGTTACCTAGGGTAACTACATAGTGTGAATAATCTTGAATAAAGCTTATTAGTTTTCAATATGAAAAATAACTAAACATCTAATTATCAATACCACATAAACAAATTGTGAAATATCTGTTTTTGCATTTTCATGCTGAAAAAATAAGATTCTGGGGATTCCCAAATTACATATAGACTTAGTTCAGTTCCATGAATTTTTATAGCAGTAAATATTGATTTCTTTTGAGATTAAGTTTGATACATCCATAGTGTATATCAGTCTTTGAAGCTGAAGTACTATTTTTGATGTGAAAATAGCTAAAAGGGACAAAATACATGAAAAAGAGACAGGTTCCCCAATTTCTGAGGCCTCTGAAGCATAGCCAATATCAAATCTTAGATAAATATGTCATTTTTACCATTTATTTAATTAAAAATTTCCTTTTAATCTGTTTACTAAAGATGAATCCCATTAAAACTTGAGAAAATAGAAAATAAGCTGCTATTTTTACATGAAAAGGAGGTAATGAGCAGCTCCGAATCCTGTAAACATGTACATTATTGATGATTTATTTTAGATAATAGCAATAGGAGTCGTTAAAAATCTTTTAGGGGTAGTATCCATGGAATTACCTCATGGAAACTAGCCCTCACTATACTATTTACTTGATCTACATATGAAATGAGGTAAAACTTGAACAAATCACTGGAAATACACTTCTTAATTAATGTTTCTGAAAATTTAAGGAAAAATTGAAGGATATACTATCAGAAACAAAACCAAGACTAATCATTACTTAATAATTCAAATAAAAAGTATTACTTTCAGTCCATTAAAAATAATTCTACATGAAATACTGAATCTTCAAAAATTCACAGAAAATACAAATTGTGATTAAATTTCCAAAAAAAACAATAAATTTGATAAATTAATATATATCTTCAAATCAAAGAATATTTTCCAAGCTCCATTACTTATTTCTTAACCATAAGTGGGTTAATACCCACATAAAATCACTTAACTATGTAATTATGATAATTCTAGATGGAAACAAATGACATAATCATTAATCCCAGGAGTCAAATTGGCTTTTTTCTTTGGCTTTCCCCATTGAAAACCTCTGTGATCCTTTGTAGAATTAACAAGATCCTACCATTACTATTTTTTGGGTGTTGGTCAACCCACGTAAGCTTTTAGTAAAAACATGTAAGCCCTTATGTGTTTTTACTAAAAATGTTAAGGCCAAAAATGACAATAACAATGCCATTTATGGAATTTTTAAGGCTATAAATGCCATTAGAAATGCCATTTATGGAATTGGTAAGGCTATAAATGACATTAATAATGCCATAAATGCCATTCATGGCATTGTTAATGTCATTTATAGCCTTAAAATTTCCATAAATGGCATTGTTAATGTCATTTGTGGCCTTAACAATGCCATAAATGGTATTAATGGCCTTCACAATTCCATTGATTGAATTAATAATGCCATTAATGGCCTTAAAAATGCCATAAATAGCCTTATTTCATTTAAAAACCACCCCTTATGTCTTTTTAACATACAATTACGTGTTTTTACTAAAAGCTTACGTGGGTTTACCAACACCCTTTTTTTTAATATTTATCATTATCATTCAGTTAAATCATTAAACCTTTAGTAAATTCAGTAAGTATTAGTTATTAATTATCCATAAGTTCTTTTATCTTTCCAAATCAACCAAAACATGTTAAGTAAAATAATAATACTATTCAAACTAGTGTTTTAGCTATTATTTCTGTATTACTGCTCCAAATCAAATTTTGATTCCTTGAATCCACAAATAATCCATTAAATCACCTTTCCAAATATCATCAAGTTATTTTTAAGGTAGTAGTGAGTTACATATTAAATTATTAAAGTGCTTTTTCTTAATTATTTAGTTTTCTTCATGAAGTTATAACAATTAATATTTAAAAGATAATTTAATGTTATTTCAATAAGAGGTTTTATTTTTAAAGCTTCTTGTAATTCATTCTAGTAGAGAATGGCTTATTTCTGTTAATATCACTAGTAGTGTACAAAAAAGAAAAGAGAAATTTAAGCAATTGGTATTTTATTTGTGGTTATAAAAGCTTTATTTATTATATTTCATGAGAACAGTCATTGTAATATTGATTAATAATAATATTATCAACCAGTTCATGGACCAATCTTACAGCTACTTGACTTTTAATTGCTTTTGATTTACATAAACACTAGTTAAAATAGATAATTATTGTTACTTAAAGCTATATATTGGAATTTTTATCACTTTTAATTCTAAAATTATATCTTTGATTGATCTTAGTTAAGGTTTAATCCATTTAGATGAAGGTGTTCCTTGAAAACTTCAAAAGGGTGAGACATATTGAAGTACTTTCTTCCTCTATTAGGGGATAAGGAGGTTTCCTCAAAATTAACTTTTCAGAAAATATATTTATAAGGATATATCTCAGGTAAAGTATTCAAATGAAATTCCAAATGATATTTTATTTCACAAGGCTTGCGAACCTCAGTCATATCAAGGTTCAGAGGCTGAGTCTCTTGACAGGCTTAATCAAAATGAAAATAACAATTCAAATAATTAATCAAAACTTATCAAAACTAATACCCTGAAGATAGGTACTATGGAATCATTTGCATCTAACTTCAACTATGCTTTATCAAATACTTATTATATCCAGGTCATATTAGGTCCATGAAAGGAAAAATAATTTATATAAATTATTATACTATTACCCCAATGCCAAGAGATATCACATTTACATTTTCAAAATGGTTTCTAAAATACTAAAAGTGAAGAAAAGGATTGAGAACCTGAAATTGGCTATATCACTTTAATCACTAGAAGTGAAACAACATGATTCAAAATGGGATCAATATTATTTTTCTGATATTTATATTGTATAAACTTGTTTTTCTTGGAGCTGTATCTCTGTGGTTGGGCTTTCCAGCTCTAAAATATAGATTCACCCACTTACTTGTGGGAATTTCTCAAAAAAATGGAATAAGTGAATTTATAAATACATACCTTTGTAAGTTATGAGTTGGTGTAACATACCCCATTTATATTATTTGGGATGGGAATAGATTTCTTGACTGCATGTGGATTTAGAAGGCACCTTAAAAAGGTGTTTTTATCAAAAGCTTGACTGAAAATTATTTCCCTTCAAATATCCAGGCAAAGATTTCCTCAATTATCAGGATCCTGGAAGAAATATATCATTTTTTTGATTTGAAAGTGGTCCAAATTAGTAACTTCACATCAGTAAAAGCATAGATCAGATTATCAATCTAAGGAGCAATGAATATTTTTTATTTAAATTTCTTTATTCGCGAATTCTTTTGAATATCAATAACATGGAGAAAAAGATAAATAATCTTTTTTCCAGATGCTTGTGGTGCAAACGGGAGTTGGAATCATTACTATTAGAGTTTTCTATTGAATATAAATTGAAATTCAGAAAATAAGCTGTATTTTTCTTGAATTCCATACTCCATTTTTCTGATAAGCTTTCCTAATAAGTGAATTACTTATTGGTTATCATAACACAAATCTTATGAGAAATATTTCTAAGAAAAAAATGAAATATATCACAAGATTAAGCTTCTATAGACTCAATATGAGCCTGATAAACAATTATTAAGTAAACAAAAAACCAATTCAAATCCAATGTTTTGAATTTTCTTTGAAAATATTTACAACACTCAATTTGTAGCTATTTATAAAGCAATCTTTGAGTAAGGGAGTGAAAATATAATGTAAAGGAAGGTATCTATAAGGTACATCAAAAACTAATTCCATAAGATATTGCATATTTTGAGATAGAAAAGAAACAAGTATTTTGAAATCAAATATTCAAATTATGATAGCTTTTGAGTTTTAGAAGATATTCTTAATAGATTTCTATGAAGATAATAGAAGTCAATTTCTTAAAGCTTAATAATCATCAAATGGTCAGTAATCTTTGAATACGTGAACTCAATAACTAAATGATAAATTTAAATAATGATTATATAGTCCTAAAGTGGAAATAATATCAATTGTTGGAGGATTGAGACTCTCTCAGAATCTCCAAAGCCTTCTGTTTAGAGATCCTCAAGAGGATTCAAATACCTGAAGCTCTTTATTTTGAGTAGCTTAATTCACTCCTTAAAATCAGTAAAAAGTGAAAACCTTCAGTATATGTGGCTGGAATTCTCAATCAGATTCAACCTTTTCATCCAAACATGATATCTATATAACTGAATCATTTTATTCCAAAAGCTTTAGGAACATATCTGGAGAGGAATCAAGATAATCTATAAAACATTGTGGTATATAAAGTGCCTTGGAGGTAAGGAACATAACTCAAGCATTCAGTCTCAAAGATGAAATATTTCAATAATAAAAAGGTAGAGAAATCATTTAGGTAAAAATAGTTACCAAGGGATATAAAATAGAAGTAATTAAAATAGTAAACAAAAATGGAAGAGCTTTACTGAATTCTCTAAGAGTGAAACTGTAAGGTTTGACTATGAAACAATAAGTGAAAATTACTAATTTTTTACTTATTGTACTCTGAATGTCCTTATAATTGAAATAAATAAGATTAAAATAATAATAATAATAAAGAAATATTATTATTATGGCGTAAAAATATTATATTATTAAATAAATATAATAATATAATTAATATTATATGAAATTATAATATTATAAATAATATATTAATATAAAATAATTAATATATTATAAAGCTCTTTATTATTGTTACCAACAAATAATAAAGGCGTAAAAAAATGTTTTTTATAAATAAAAAACAATTAATAACAATAATATTACTAATATTAAAGTTATATATTAATATAAATACTATTTATATTAAATAAGAATTATTAAGAGTAATAATAAGAGAGAAATTATTATAATAAGATGAAATAACCTACTTTTAACACTTAAAATAATAATTTTGAGATATTTTACGCCAAAAGAATATAATACAACCTTTTCAAATTGTATTTACAATAAAAAATAAAGAAAATTACTAAAATTCTTGATTTTACGTGGAAATGAGTTTATAGAGAGATTTATAACAAAAACAATTAAAGAATTGATTTGATCACGTAAAAATAGTGATTAATATTAAGATGGTCTTTGTTCTTTAATAATATAAGAGTTTTATATATAAAGAATAAAGAAATTACCTTTTATTTAATTGATTTAATGTTTTTTATGCGTCTGAGGGGAAAATAGAGTAAAAAAAGCTCTATTTATAGTAAATACATCCCTCCTAGAGTCCAACAGGCTTCTAGTAGACGTGTACTGATCATATCCACTGGAATTGAATAATATTTTAAGGTTTGGGGGTGATTACATCATGATCAAACCATATTACATCATTATTACACCATTATTTAGAGTTATCACTATAACTCTAAGTTTGATGACATCAGAGGCTTGGCAGAACCCCAAATTTCGTGGATTTTATTAGTTTTAATCATAAACTAATAGTATTCACCAATTTTATCACTCTTAAGACTGTTAAACTTAAATTAACGTTACAGTATGTGATCATAACAGCTCAATTTAAGCTCAAACTTTGATCCACAATAGCTTTTAAGGTTTTCACGCTACAGCAATTCAGAGAATGAATTCTGATAGCCTGACATAACCTTATTATGCTGCCAAGAGCTTTTCATTACATCATCAAAACTCTAATTTTGATGATTTTTCTTGTAACTCATCTTTTCTGTCGAAATTCAATATTTTAAACTTCAAACCTTGATTTCAGGGGGTTATACCCTGAATTTAATAATAAAGATTACGTCATTCTTCTCGAATAAACTAGTAGAATCCAACTGTATACTTTTTTTTAAGTTTGGACTACTTTCACAACAAAGTGGTCAACAGCTCTGTTGATTTTTATCAATATTTCTTCATAAGTCTTAACCTTGTTTATAATTTGCAAAATAAAGTTCGTATCTGTGTTCTTACAGTAATTACGTGGTAACCTTATTTTTGGTTCATCATTCTAGCATGTATAGTTTAGAAGATATTAGCTATGATCCCTGAATATATGCGTTGACCAAAAAAGTGCATATATTCAGGATAATTCCTTAAGTATTGATTTTGGGAATTAGCTTATTAATTGTTTTATATGTGGATTTTTGTGGAGAATCCACTGGTTCAATTTATTTCACATGTTGTTTCATTAGTTTCTGAGATAAATAAGTTTTTATGGTTTTTGTAAGGTATTATACCTTATAATTCCTTAAATATTGACTTTACAGATATGCCATAAAAATGGTATATGTGTATTTTTCCATGGGGAATCCAATGGTATAATTTATTTTACATGTTGATTCATTGGTTTTTAAGTTAAACCAATTTTAGTACCAATTTATGGTATTTTTTGTATATTTGAGTAATTACTTTTAGTGTATAATTATTCTAATTAATTTTAATATAATTATATTAAAGGTATAATTATTCTGAGTCTTTTTTGTGACCTTATTGGGTATGTGGTCATATCTCAAAGGCTCACAGAAACTGGAATTATTAGAGGTACATGAAAATCAAATCTTTTTCTAACAGGTTATTAGTTTTAATATTAGTGCTTTAAGCAGTTATTAGCTGCTAATACTTTAATTAAATAAGATAATTGATGAATAACTCAGCCACATTGAGAAAGGGAAAGTCATATACAGGGGTAGAAAAGTATACTCAAGCTTAAAAAGAATTAGTTCCCCGGGTTATTAAGGTTTTTGAATGAGGGAAGCTCCAGGCCTTATGGATGAAATGCCCCCCTCCCAAAAAAACTTTTAATTCCTGTGTTGTATAGAAGAGTACAAACTAAGGGTGGATGTGGTTTCCAATACACATGGTGATTTGGAATCTGGGAACAGGCACATAGCTTAGAGGGAAAAAACAAGGGATTGCTGAAGAAAACAGTCATGTTCCAAAAAATAAATCCCTAAAGGGATCTGAATATGATATTTCAAAAATCAGATAACCAATTTTACAAATAGGATAATATAATAAGATCAAAACTAAAATAAAACACAAGGATGGGAAATTTTGATATTTTTAATTATCATGATATATTTCCCCAAATGTTTGAGCTCAAAATTCTCATATATGCAAGCTGTTCAGCCTGTTCTGTTAAAAGTGATGATCACTGGTATGTAAAAGGTTTTCTCCAGCCTGAAAATACTTTCTCAAAAGTAGAACTAGTTTCTGAGATGGCCAAATATTTGCATGCCATCACAGAAAGAATAGGAATAATATTACCTCTTGACCTCAAAAAGAGTAATCTTTTAGTTTATTTTGGCTCAGGAGGAATGTCTAAAAACCTCCTGATCTCATTGTGCAATGCATGGCTCTATTTTAATAAGTAGAAGTATAGTTGATCAAATAAACCTGTTACCTCCTTGATTCCATAAGATTCATTGGCCAAAAGCTTGTGTTTGAGCTTTTGTTGGTGTCTTCTTCAAAAATTATTTGTAGTTTTTCTGAAGAAGTTCAACATCTCACTAAATTTGACTAACTGTAATTTTATTTATGGATCCAAAAGTTCAGCTTAGATTTCTGGGTTACTCAACAGTGGAATGTTGACGTACTTCATAAATTTAGATATAATATACATTTCAGCTGACTTTATTGGACCAACATCATGTTTTTTGAGATCATACAAATAGTACCATCAAAAATTAGCAAAGTTCTAAATTGATAACACAATCATAAACTTACCAGATCAATCCTTTTGATCAGTAATATATCTACTGGTGGTGTTTTATTTATTTTTGAATAATTTGAGCCACAGTTCTTGCCAGTTAGGTTTCACCTTGTTCAAACATTGCACACACAGTTTGTTGCACTTTTGGGGGTTTTCTCATTTAAAATTAACTTCACCATTGCACTAAATTTGTCTTTACTTTTCAGACTATGATGAAAGTATGAGGACAACTGAGAAATTCTTGTGATGATAAAATTAAAAGTCAAATTATTTCCATTGGGACCATTCATAATTTTTTAATTTAACATTTGGTTTAAAGAATTAGCTTCTCTGTCAGTTTCAACTGAATGTTTCTCATCACCAATATCTTTGAGCCCTCATGTGCTTCAAGTTTTATTGTATGAACCATACACCCAATATCCTGTATTTTTGCACAAACTTCTTTCATATATTCTTCAGGAACTTGTTCCATCTGATTCTTGACTGATGGATATTCAGTTTTCAATCCTTCTGGAATTACATTTATCCCATAGAAAAAAATTACTGCTATACGATCGCTGGCTAGTGATTGGCCTGAATGATCACCTGTCAGTTTTATTTGTGGATTATCTCAAATTCAACTATATGATAAAAAGAATGAAAGCCCCCTCAATTTTGGTCAATCCTAGAAGGAGAGATGTAACTGGGAAATTTTCTTCTAAGTAATGACCCTTTACTCTTATTAAAGCCAAAATATTAGGCTTTGTCCAAGTATCAGTTGTAAATGAGACAATTTGACAGCTCATAGATTAATTCTTGATGAAAGCAATAGATTAGGCTAAATTTTAGGTCAATGTATTTCTACAAGCCATTATGCTTGACATTGACTTTCTGTATAGCTCTGGGAGCCTTCAAAAGGAGTCGGATTTGGAAACAGGGAGCAGGAGGTCATTATCACACACAAAACAGACTAAGGTCATCTTTAGTGATTTTGACAAAAGCATCAATTGAATAAATTAAAAACCAAATTCAAAATCAAGACCTTAGGCAAAATATATTGAATTAACATAAAATATATTTTTTTAGTATGCTTCCCCATGAAAAAATAATTATTTATCCTCTGAAATTCGGCTGTTGGATGATTATTTCTTTCCTTAGTCAGGAATTGCAGAATTTTCAAGGGTTTATTTATCACTTTATCTCTCAATGTGTAGTCCCTTGTGATCTTCTTTTTTCAAAAATTTCCTCCTCTATTTGTGATTTTCCATTTGAAGTATTGATCACAAAGATCTGAAAAGTATTTCCATACCCAAGATTGTTTTCTTGCTTGGGTAAGCTCCATTTCAGAAAATTGAGTACAATAGTAGTCCTTGCTGAAAGTGGTGGGTGTTGAAGGTCATTAAGGAGTTTTCAAGGACATCTGGTGAGAACAAAGAATTATATAGTAATTTTTCAAGAATGAGTAGTTTTTTGAAAAAGGTTGGAAACAATATTTTTTTCAAAAAAAGTAAAAAAACCACTGTACAAGTAGTACAATGGTTTTTTCTGAGAAAAATTGATGTTCGAGAATGATACAAGGAAGTAGGTGAGGGTCCAAATTTGTTTTTTTTTGATAAATAAGAAAAACAAAATGGGATGAAAAGTGGAAGAAAGAAATTGGGGAGGGATGAGAAGGATCCTGTGTGTCCCACCCAATCCCTGAGGTTCCTGGAGGATATGAACTGGGCCTTAAAAAATAATTCCCAAGTTTGGAGATGAGATGGGTTAATTCTGGGGACAGGGTGGGAAAAAATACATGGGGACCAACCTTAGTACACACCAAGGCTGGCTCCCGTGTACATAATCAGTTTTGAGTAAGCCGGTTATCAGAAGACTCCCAGTTATTCCATACTAAAAGCATAAATTAGTAGTCCCAAACTCAATAAGTTCGGAACTGGCAAATTTTTTATTGGGTATCATTACTACCCTCAATCAAGTCTAAAAAATAATGTTTGTAAAAAACGACTATTATTTATAGGTTTGTTTCTTTTAAATAGTTGCTGAACACCATCAAAATGTGCAAAAAACAGTGAAAATCTTGATTGCGACTATACTTTTGAAGGTAAGTAGCAGTGGAGCACTAATGAGTAAAGACTAAATAAATGCTTTTTTAGTCTTAGTACAAACCCACTTAAATCATATTGAGTTGGGCATAATTCAGTCCGTACTGGAAAATGTCGAGAATTGGTTAGTAAAGACTGACAGGACTAACCGACGAGCCAGCCTTGGTGCACACTATCAACAAACTATTCTTCTGTTTTTTTCTTAAAACAAAAATTTCAATAATATTATCATTCTGTTCACAGTACGGGGTGCCTGTTTTCATTTGCAGTTTATATTGGCCCTTTCCCAGTCCTGAGTTGAACGTTTTTTTAAGGGATCCCTTTCTCCCAAACCCCAAGGCCTCTGTGACGGGGATTCCCTAGGCTCTTGGATTCAGGCAGAAGGGTTAGGGTGGATGTGACAACTTTTATGAGCTTATCAAGGGGGCTCAGTATTTTCCAGTAATTCCATTTTCAAGTTTCCTAATTTGGGTTATAAACTACCCATGGGAAAAGGCCTTATCAATCAAAAAGCCCCAAACACTCATGGGCTAAAGTTTTATCAGGATCTTCTTTAAACCTCATCCTTTAATTTTAATTTTTTCGTCTGTCTTTAAAATAAATATTTTCCAGAAAAATACATTTGGGATAGAGATTTAACCCTTCTTTCATCATTTCACTCTGTTTTTTGAAACCAAAACCACTAGAAAAATATTCAATTTTTCAACAAAAGAGATTTTTTATTCATAGTTGATTTGGCACTGTGCTTCATAATTGGTTACTGGAACAAAGAACGCAGCTTATTCTTGTTAGAAAGTGATCATATTTGTGTTTTCTGAAAAGTGGATGGCCCCCATATTTCGGATTTGTCAAAAATAGGATGTTGAATAATTATAATGTGTTTTTGAAGGTTCTTGAATTGATCTCTGAAGAATTTTCAATAGTTTTTGGGTTGTCTCCTTTTAGATTAATACAAAAATTTAAGATTCCTTTGGGGAAATCCATTCCATTTACTGACCAGAGGACTCTAATTTTTCAGGAATAGGTGAATCTTTTGAATCTGTATTGGTCACACTCCTAACTCCATGATGTTGCTTTCCCGATAATTGTGGATATTTGAGAAGTTCAAATGCCTATTTTCATGGAATTCTAAGAAAAATAAACTATCAAATCAACCAATGAGTTTCATTGAATATTCTATAAAAGCCTCATTAGCAACTTGAAGTTTAGGGAGGCTTTTACTCGCAAGATCAAATACCCAATTAAATCTTTCGTGGCCGCATACATCATTATGATTGAAATAAAAATTTGATATCTTTCCTTACTCAAATTTCCAATAGCCCTTTTATTGCAATATCTCTCAATAATATACAAAATAAACAACCATTTCAAGAGAAATAAATAGAATCTGCACCTTCTCACTTTCCACAATGAATAGCTCCAATACCATGTACCCCAAGGCCCAAAGAAGAACTATCAAATGACAAACATTTTTGAGAATGGTCCATTTTGTCTGTTTCTCCTCAACTTCTCAACTGAATTCCTCAGCTTCTCTTTAATTCAATCCCTAATTAATTCAAATAATGAGGGTACCATTTTCGTTGATTTCCTTAATTTAATGACCTCAACTAGTCTAAGCCAATATTTCAGTAAAATAAGATTAGTTCCTCAAAGATCAGGTGCTTCAATCATTAGGGTAATTATGGATTCTAGTGAGGCTTTCTTAGAACTTTCTTCCATCCAGAAACTGGGAAAATGTATATCAATTGATTCCAAAAATAAGAAATAAATTCGTATTCCAATTTTGATGCTGATTTCAGCTTTCAAAATTATCAGACCCTTTTTCAGATACTTGGAAGAGGAAGATAATTATAATCACCTCCTTTGAGAAAATTACAAAACACATGTAAGACAGAAGCTGATGACATGAGCTTCTGCACACAAGCTAACTGAATGTTATTTGTATGAAATGACTCCAGGTATTCATTTTGAGGGTGAAAAAAACCTCAGAATATTTTGAAAACTATAGAAAAAGAGCTCTTTTATTCTTGAACATTAGCCAATAACATAGGTGTAGGCCCAAAAAAGAAGAAATGGGGGTGAAATTGTCTCAAATATTATAGAGAACATTCCCATGTATCAGCAGGATGTAAAGAAGTCTTGTATTCCAACAAAATTTCAAAGAATCTAACAAATAATATTCTGCTAACAATAGATCAATTCTAAATGTCAGTGATTCAAACAGAAACTAAAATTAATACATAGGCAATTAAAACAACTCAGTTTTATCAGTGTTAAAAGCTATTACAAAGAAATAAATATACTAAAAATAATATTTTGATTCAAATAAAGTTAATATCATCACAAAAGTAGAGACCTGTCACAGGGGCTCTTATTGAAGCAAGAGTGGCCTGGAACTCAGGAATCAAGAACTCACTTGGAGGGCTCCAAAGGATATAAGAAATAATAACAATTAAATTTCTTTAAAGAAGAATAAGGGAAAAGACAAGTATGCCAAAGATAAAAGAAAAACATAAGAAGCCAAAGGCCAAAGATAGTAAGAGAAGCCAACAAAGTGAATCCTCAATTCACTTTTTCAACCTTCCAGAAAAGGAAATGGAATTAGCAAATGATATGACCACCAATATCCACTGACAGGCAAGGAATAAAGAAAGAAAAGGTGCTGAATGACTGACTTAAGATTATCAGTATTAAATTTAATAAAGTAAAAGAGAATAAAGATAAAAATAAATCTAGTATATTAATTAACTGGGGAAAAAGTCCCCAGGTGCTGAAAGGTGACCAATATATGTGAAAAGTTGAAAGACTGATCCTGGAAGGTGAGTCACCGGCTGTATTGTCTGAATTGGGTCAATACAGATCTTGCCATCTTGAAATTTGAACTGTGTGACTGAATTCCCATAGTGTAATATTAATTGGCCCAATTGGGCCAAGTACATACAGGTTGGTTGATTGCCGCCTGTATGGACCAATTGAGTTGTCCAAGGAGTATTGAAATACTTGATTCCTTGACAGCTGATTGAAATAATGTATAACCTCTGACGATGGCCCTTGGAATAATCCTGAATGAATTTCCAACCCAACTCCTGCAGGGCCAGGTGATTGGGATCCTTGAATGGTCTTCTGATTGCCGCCATAGATTGCCAGACTGATGAGCTAAAGAGTCCTCCTTCGAAATGGGTGTTGTATTTTGGGACCTTGATTTGGAAAGATGTAATTGGGTCCTGAAAGCATCACCGTTGAATTGCTGAGAAAAAATGGTGCATAATGGTATATAATACCATATATGCACCACTCCTGCAACCTTGAATACGGGGTGCATGGAGGAATGGAAGAATTCCCCTTAAGGTGAGTAGAAGGATTGAGCTGAGCTGATCTGGTGGCCTCTGGTGGTTACCAGGGCCCATGGGCTGAAAAGTTGTTCATGGTGATCCTGGGCCAAAATGGGTCCTATGGTGGTTTATGGCCATTTTGGTGCCATGGTGATTTGTGGCCAAATTTGGCTCAGGTGGGCCCAATTGTGGTTTGGGACCCACCTGGCCTGCCCCCTTTGGCCTCATTGGATTAGGCCAAAAGGGGCCTAAATGGCCCAAAAAGGCCATTTAGGTCAGGACCCCCCTAATGAAAAGGGTTGGCCCAAAGCCAATGATGAGGGCTATGAGACAGAGAGACCCCCCAGGCCCAAAACAAAGATAGAGGCCTGGAGGTTGAGGATATGGGAATTGGCCATAAAGATATGGTGTGGCCAATTGGCCCCAACTTTGTCTCAGGTTGGAATTGCCACAACACCATTAGAGGAGGGTCATTCTTTGTGGTTGTGACAAGACCCATACAGATGTTATCTCCAAAAAAATACCCTTTTATAGTTGTCCCAAGAAAACATTGAAAGGATAATATTAAGAAAAAATAACATTATTTGGATGCAATCTTTTGCATATGATATTGAATTACAGTGCAGAAAAAAATTGGAATAAATAACTTCCCTGTAAGAATAAACTGATTAGGAATTAAAATGAGAAAAAAATGAAGAAATGCATTTGGACCTTAAATAACTCAATTGACTCCAGGAGAAGGGATACAGCAATTAAATCTTGGAGGAAAACGAATGAAACAAAAAATTTATTTTAACAATGAATGAAGCATGAGGAAATTTTAAAGAAAAAATAAAGCATACTTTTTACTTCTCACAAAATCTCATTATCTGGAAAAAATAGTGGATAAATTTCCAATTTAATGACTATTTTCTAGATATATAAGAAATTGAAAGAGTAAACAAGTTATAAATTCAACATGAATAAAATCATATGAATTAAAATAATCCATTTTGATGTAGAATATATCTGTGAATAATATGCACATTCAATTGAGCTATATTTCCCATAACGACCAATGCATTTGGCACAATTTTCGCGCCATCATCCGAAAATCCCTCTTCATGCCGATACTCCCCATTCCTGATAGATATATTTTCTAACATGGCACAAAACTGGATCCATCGACTTATTTGAATCATATCAAGAGGCTATGGAGTGAGTTCCAATTCTCTTTGATTATGCCAAAGAATTTTACAATACAAACAATTTATTGCAAAATATAGGAGCTGAAAAATGATTTCATACATATCCAGATTCCCTGACCCTGTAAAACGGGATGAAATTGAGACCTAAGGGATATGAGGAGTCAGTGAGAATACTTCTGGATAAATGAAGTCAAAATCTAGCTTAAACAAGCTGTAAATTTCTGTATAAAATTAAAAATTCAAATAATAAGCTCACTGTTATTGAGAAAATGTCGAGGGTACTCAAAAATCACCATGTGTTTATGAAAAATAAAGTTTTTTTTTCTTTCATCTACCTATACCGAGGGTTATGGGTTGATAAATAAAGTAAATGTATTTCAAGGGATTAATTTTAAAAAAACTAATCGATAAATTGATAAGATTTTTCTGTACATAAAGCTGTCTTTCTGAGCTATGGTATAGGCTTTATTACTCTTCAAAATGCTAATATCCAATGAACAATTCTTGAAAATTTATTTCTGAGAAATTAAAAAAATATTCATATAGATTTAGGGAAACATACCTGCATTTTTTTCCTGAGGGGTGATTCTTTCTACTGTATGAGAAGCTAAGAATAAAGAATAAAAAATCTATCATCAATATTTCTGCGTACCTTTAGCTCCTAAATAGTGCTGTCTCCCAATTTTATTAACTTAATTCTACTCAAAAAATGAGAGTCTTTCCTATATTTCTTCTGAATTTCCCTTTTGAAAAATTCAGAGCACAATATTACCTATATTTCTCACAGAAACTTCATCTTAGTTGAGCTATAATAGTTGGATATTAATAGGATTATAGCTTATAGAAAGATCCCCACTAAGATCTCAAGAGTTATTGGGGGTATAACTGGATTGTGACTCCAATAAAAATACTTATAAGTCTTATCTTCATGTATATTAAAGAGTATTAAGCTATAGCTGAGAAATGGAAGAGCTGTATTCAGCCTAAAAGATTGAGATTTTTTTCGAAATTGGAAATGATTTGAATTACTTATATCCTGAAATTCTAGGCACAATGACGCCAAAATCTCTGCTTGAAATGATATTACTGACAAAACCTGCTTACAAATTCTATTCTTGATAAATAGTTAGCTTCATGTAATAAAGAAAATTGGACCACTTCAACATTCTTTCAATAAGTCTCTGAAAAAGGAATAAAAATAAAAATCCTAAATGATTTTCCAAACAACATTCGTTGATAACTAAATAGTGCCACAGAAATACAGCTCATATATGCACCTAACTGAACGAGTAATAAAATGTTTTACATAGAGTTTATACCTTTCAAAAGCAGTTGAAAAAGATCTGTAAAACCTCTATTGATATTTATGTTAAATATCTCAATTAGAAATAAGAAATGAAGTGTACCATATCTTTTCCTGGAGAAGATATTTTTCAGTTTTAACCAAAAGTGAATTATCCGTGGTATTCTGAAAAGGTCCCAGAAATATTTATCAAAAGATATTACCAAAACTCCTTTAGAAAAAACAATTAAAACTCTTCATAAGCTTCAATATTGAATAAGGTAAAAAGGGGTCTGAAAAACTTTCAACCATGCTCCCTTTTTCAAATTCTGATTAGACCTGTTGAGATAGTATATTTTAAGAAAGCTTGGAGGTCAAAACTTTCCCCTGTACTACCATGATATTGATGTTTCAAAGCCTCAATTTCATAGTTAATCTTCTTATTCTTAACAAACGAACTTTAATTGAGAAATAATGGGAGCTTTAGCATGTGTATCTTTTTTGTACTTGAAAACAACGCATATAATATGGGTAGCTATTTTCATATCCAATTAATTCCTAATGCTAAAAATATATTTATGTTTTAGTCTCATGAGATAAAATGGATATGGAAGCTAGAATATTAATTCTGCTTTTGCTATATTAGGTTCTTTCATACCTTCTATTAATATATAAAGATTTATCAGGAATCCATAATTGAGTCTACTATGGCTACTAAGAATTTCAATCCTAACAGTGTATTGGAAAAATTCTTTGATTTCTAAAGAATATAACGCAGAGCTTTCTTACCCATTCTTTAAGGAAAAGGAGTTTTCAATGAAAAGCATAAGATCAAACATGTTTCTAAATGAAAAAATGTATTAATAAGTTTATCCCATAAATGTACCATTTCGATACGAGTTTTCAGAGGACATAAACTATCATTAGAGAGCAATATCCTTCCTTAATTCCAAAGGATATTAAAGTATATTTTTGTATATTCAAATGAAGAATGATATCAATCCTTCTAATATTAATAAAATTTGATATAATATCCATGAGCTTATTTTTTTTAACATTGATAGCTAAACAGTTCTCACATTGACCTTAAATTTTTCAAAATTATCTAATTAAATTGCCCAAGAATTACTTGAATATTTCAATCCTATATCTACATAGTAAAAAACATATATTTAAATATTATTCCATTTTTATTAAATAATCATTTTTATAGTTTTTTGATAGCCTTTCAATTGTTCTAACACCTTCATAGCACTATATCATAGTGTTCCTAAAGCACTACATTATTCCTTGAAGAATACTTTTAAGATTATTTAATTTGAAGTTTATGAGAAGCTCTCAAATCTTGGAAAGTCTCTATTTCTACTCGATTTGTAGATTTGTCTAATATTCCATTTATAAAGTCCATTTTTTAATCAACAATAGCTTAATAAATTTCTTATCACTTCGTTTTCATCCAACACTATTTGCCTGAGCATCAATTGAGTATATTACAGAAAAGTCAAATCTGCGGTAAATAAACCAATTTTTTTTGGTATTTGATCTTGTATAATGTTGATATTGGAAACTTAATCTAAGCTTAGCTATCATTAAGTTATGTATATTTCACTCAGAGTGGATTCAAGGCTTTTTCCACCTGAGGAATAAAATTTAAATATTATTTTTCATAATTTCATTTTATTAAAGATGATTAAGATTTCTTATATAGAATTTTTTTCCAGAAATCTTCAAAAACTGAAATCTTAATAATTTTTCATTTTTAATGAATTTATCAAAGAAAAATGGCATTTATACAGCTTTTTCATTATTTTCATTGTTATTTTGTATTCTTTTTGTCCTGTGGGTATCTTAAATTACCTCTTGGGCTAACAATTACTCCTTTTAAATTAGAAAAAAATAATTACACACCTGATTGTGCAAAGCCAGGTTTTATGCCTAAATTTAGAATGAATACAGATTAATTATTAGGGAACTCTTTTAGATCTCCTTAGCTCAACAAATAACAGGATTTTATATTTATAAGCTACTTTGTGACTTGTTTTGAATATCCATGTGGATAACCAGATTTCTTCTGCATTATTGTTGTCTTGAAACCTCAAATGCTTTTCTAATTTTATTGTTCTTTTCTTATAAATAATTATTTTATTCCTTTTCAATAAGATTCATAGAATAATTTTGCAATTTATTTTGGGTGTTGGTAAAAAAACTTAAGAAGTTCCCTGCGCCCATTTTTAACTAAAAATAAAACACCAAACACCCTGTATTGGGCCAAAACCTTCAGAAAAGAGGTTGTTTTCCTCACAAAACCCCTCTAACCCAATTGTTTCATTTTTTGCACATCCCCCCCCAAAAAAAGACCAAACACCCAAAAAATCCACATTATCCCCCCAAACAATATTTTTTTTGAAAAACAACATTACCAAAGCTATTTGTCAAAGGTTTTCACACTTGTTTTCTTTTTTTCCCCCAAAGACTGAATTTTCCTCCCCAAAAACCTGGTTCCAACCCTCTGAAATTCCAATTTTTCACCTCCCCTCATCTATTAATCCCACATTTCAACCACTTCATTTCAGTTTTACCCCCTTCTTTTTCACATTTAGAAAGCTTCTTTCCTCATTCCAAATCCCCAAATTCCTTTTTTTTTCAATTTATACATATTTTTCACTCCATAATGCTTCAACCCCCCACTGAAGGTGAATTTAAGACCCTTGAGCTTCTTTGGCAGCATTTGTATAATGTTTTCAGGGCTCAGGGGTATGCTGTGTCCACCTTGAGGTCCAATATGACCCACAACCAAATTGAAATAGGTTGTGACAGGTCTGGGACCCTAAATCCCAACAAAAACTCCTCCAAAACAGTCACTTCAAGAAAGCTTGACTGTCCATTTAGACTTTATGCCTGAAAATATGCCAAGAGTACCACTTGGACTCTTAAAGTCAAAATTCCCAAACATAGCCATAATGCCACTGAAAATATCATGGCACATCCTGCTTTCAGGAAATTCTATAAGAAAAAAACATCCCAAATTGCTCAATTGTCTGAATCACTGCTCATGCCAAGGCAAATTCAGGCCCAATTATGCAGCCAGAGGGATTCTGATAGGACTTTAATCCTTCAAGACATTTAAAACCAAGTCAAGAAAATCAAGAAAGACAAACTTCAAGACAGAAGGCCCATTGATGCTCTTATTGAAACCCTTCAAGAAGAAAATTTTGTTTTTTCCTCTGAAAGGGATTCTGAGGGACACATTACCTCCTTGTTTCTCACTCACCCCTTGCCATAAAACTCCTCCATGGCTTTCCCCATGTCATTCTTATGGATTGTATTTATAAGACCAATAAGTAAAAAATGCCCCTTTTTTATATTTTTGGATTCAGCTCAACCAATAAGACCTTTTGGGGGAATTTTTTTGGTGAATAATGAAACAGAACCCTCACATAATTGGGCATTAAATCTATACATAGAAAATTCCTCAACAACACCAATATTTTCCCCCCTGCAGTCATTGTTATTGACAGAGATTTGGCCTTGAAAAACTCTCTTAAGAAGCTCTTCCCAGACTCAAAGGTCATGCTATTCATTTGGCACATCAATCAAGATGTACCTGCCCATTCCATGAGGAAAATTGGTCATGGTACTTATTTTGCAAATTATATGGGCCTTTGGAATCAATTAATATACTTTTCACTTTCACTTTTATTCTTATTATTTTTTCATTAATGAAATTGGGATTCATTTCTCAGGTTATGTATTCATGCACTGAAAAGTCTCTCAAAGACAACTGGAAGAATCTCCAAAATCAAATCAGAAATTCTGAAGTCTTGCAATATTTGGAAAATACATGGCGTCCTCTAAATGACTATTATGTGCCAGCCTGGACCAACCACCATTGCCACCTGGGTGTGGGCTCTACCTCAAGAGTTGAAGGTGCCCATGCCATGGTTAAACTTTGGCTCCAAAAGTCCACTGGTACTCTCCTGGAGGTAGTTAGGGCTCTCCACATGGCTTTCAGAAAACAATTTATTGAAATAAGAAACATAATATCCAAAGAAATGATTGTACATGTCAAGAATTTTCCTCCACACATCTGTGCTGTAAATGGAAAGGTGTCTCATTATGCCCTTCAGATGGCCTTTGAAAATTTCAAAACCAAATTTCCTCCCAATGAGAAATGCACCAACAAATACAACAATTATCAAGGCATTCCTTGCAAGAATAAGACTCAACAGGCATTTGCCAAGTGCCAAAGGCTTCAGTTCTCAGACTTCCATCCTCAGTGGAATTTGAATTTTCCTGTGAGGATTTTTGAATTTCAAATTCTGATTTTTTTCTTATTAACTGATTTTCTTTGTGATTTTATTCTCAGACTGGCTGTCAAGGTGATAATCAAAGTGTTGATAAATAAAGAAAGAATGAGGCCAAAATATTATTTGAAGATATTTGTGAAGACCTTTTTCAAAGAAAAATGGCAGATATCACCCCAATTCTTTAAAATTTTCAAGATGTTTTGACTGGAAAGGTCCCATTTAATCCAAATCCCAAGAGTCAAGAGGATGATCAATATTATTAAGACACGCTTGAATGAAAAAATATCCATGGCAGACCTCAAGGAGCCGAGAATAAGAATAAAAATGAAAATAAAAGATAACCATCAAGATTTGAAATCTTTGAAAGTCAATCCAAGAGAAGAGTAAGACCCCCATCAAAAGTTACCAGCAAGACAACATCAAAATCACATTCATTTGAACCCTCTCCAACCATGCAAGTGGATTCATCTGAAGATTCTGAAGACTCTGAGGCCTCATTATCAAAATCAATAATTTCATCAGATTTACTACCCTCAGGAACTGAATTAAATGAATATGGCAAATCAGGAGTCACCCTCAAAGGGCCCAGAATATTAGAAATTGGTAGCAAAACTTCAAAAATAAAGTCCCACAAGCCTGCCACAAGTTTGAATATATATGATGCAATTGACTTGACCTGTGAGCATTGTCAAATAAATTATCACACGAGTGGTGAATGCTTTAAGCTCTTTGTGAGTTTATAATTCTTTTTAATGTATATTTTTTGTTTAGTTGGTAATTTGTTCATTTTTTGACCAAATTTAATCAGGTACCTCGCTCAGAAGACTTTCCAAAGTTTATATTGAAATACACCTTCAAGGCCATCCATGTCCAGGGTTATAGAAACTGTGGCTACAGAACAGTATCTCACTACATTTACAAGACTAAACATCAATGGGCTTATTTCAGAGCTGACTTGGGTGAAGAAATTCAAAACAGTCAAGACCTTTATGAAGCAATGAACACTTTGATTCCCTCAGTAATATCTTATTTGGACATAATTGAGTGGTATGAAGATGTTGGCCAGGCTCCAAAGAGCAAGTGGATGTCCATGACTAATATGGGGGATCCAATTGCAAATAAGTATCAAAGACCAGTTTTCTTCTATACAACATCCCAATATTTCTCTTTTTTTTCCTTATTTCTGTCCTCCAAATGATAATCCACCCATTTTCATCTGCTTCTTGGATAGCTGTTCTCATTTTGTACCATTGGATATCATCATTTCTAAAGTTTATCCAGTCCCCCATTACTGTTAATTGGGAATTTCATGCCCAACCACAAGCCCTGGGGTGGGCAGATAAATTTAAGAAACACAGGATTTTATATTTGTCCAATCTTCCTCCCCCCCTCCCCCCTCATAAAAAACCAACTATTTTGGAGGTTGATTCAGATTGATTGATTTTTGTACATACAATTTATGCGATTTATTGCCCTCCTCAGTCCTATTTTTTTCTTAAATCCCATCTCAGTCTCATTTTTTTATCAAAAATGTGGCACTTTTTTACTTAAAAATAGTCATATGATGAACATGAAAAAAAACCTTTTTGCCCCTTTACTTGTCCCTCCAAAAAAATCCCCAAAATTGTGGGCTTCTAGTTTTTCATTGTCAAGATTGAACCCTTCATTTTTTTAAAAAAAATATGGAAATTCATAAGTGGGAACATATTTAATGATTTTTTCAAAAAAATATACCATTTAATCAAATTGGCCAAGTTTGAGAAATTTGGCAAGAAAAAATACAAAAAAATTGGGGATGTTGACATCCCATGTTGGAAAAATATGGCAAAAAAATTACAAAAAGGCTAAAAACTGAGCCTGAGGAATTGTTTTAAAAAAATTGGTCCCTTATGTGTTTTGGCCATAAATTTTTAAAAACACCTAAGGGCTTACATGTGTTTACCAACACCCTCTATTTTGGTTCTCTTCCTATGTGTTAGAGTATCCTTTGATTTTGGGATCTTTATTAACAATGAAATGAGCTTGACAAACTCCCAAATTGAAATCTTATGCAAGTTTTCCTGATTAATTCCTCTGTTGATAGTTGTTTTTTACCACAAAATACCTATTTTAACCTCATTCTGAATTTTTTTATTTTGTTTTCTAATTCCAACTAAGTCATCTAGAGCCTTTTAACTATACATAATGATACAAACCTGTATTATTGAAGCATATAGAGGTGTAATGTTGTGTAATTTACATGGCTCATGAATTAAAATATAATAAGTCTTACAATCTAACTTTCATATATTCAGAACTCAAACATATTTAGTTTATGAATATACTCAATTATTCACTTTTAATTTAATTGAATAATTTAAAAAAATTTTTAGCATACAACAGTCAAATTCCCTGCTGTTTTTTTCAAATGAGACATAATGGCTGAGATTTCATGTTATTTTCTATATAATAGGAGGTTAAAACCCTCCCATTTACTCATTTCATAGATACAAAAAATATTTCTCCTTTATTTGTGATATTTATGGAAAAATAAGATGAAATATAACGCAGAACCCTTAATATAGCTTTGCAAGGAAAAATTAAAAGGGCCAATTTCTACCAGTTATTCTGGAGGTGGCCAGGATTAGGTCCATCTTTACTTTACTTTATTATTCTCAGAATTTTTGAAATATGAAGTTCCTGAATTCACATATCATGTTTTCAGATTCAATGCTTTCAGGAATTTAAATCTCCTAAGAGGGTGGTTCAATCCCTGATATATTTGAATTCGTGAGATGGTCAACTCCACATTCCTGAGATTAAAATAAAGGATTTAAAGCCTTCTAAGCATCTTACTCTCATATAGTAATCTCCTTCAGACCCTAAAAAAACCATCAAAAATTGGGCATATTTTTAGAACCAAGAAAATAGACAGTTCAAAAGGTAGAGTTTCCCTTATATTCCCAAGAAATTCAAGCTGATGTAATTTCCTGATTTCCTCATTCCTTTTAACCAAATAGCTGTATCTCCTGTTTCTCATTAAGTCCCAAACAGGAACTACCTTCTCGTCATTTTTGGCACAGATCAAACGAGCCCGATAGTAACATTTTACTTTTTGAACCATTAGAAAACAGCTTTTTGAATTCAAAAGCAAATATTTCTCTAAGATGTGTATCTTTATTATCGTAAACTACAAGAGTAACTTTCCACCCTTTGAATATCAGTCTTCACACCATAGATAAAGGCTTTATTATAGTATCTTTTTTTGATTTTTCAGGTGAAAAACAAGAAAGTTAATTTTTTGTGATTGTTACTTTAAAGTTCAAATTAGTCCAGCAAATTCATATACTAAGTAGATAACAATTCGTTTTGGAATGTTGAAAAGAGAACCTATAGTATGAAGATAAATTTTTAAAATCTGAAGAAAAACAAAGAAGAATAAAAATTTCATAAATTTAAACATTGAAGAAGATTATTGTGTGATAACTTAACTCTATAAATAATATTCATCAAGGAATCCTTGAGATTGAGATGGTACCCAATTGATTTCCTTTCAAAAAAAATCTTTCAAGTTTGAGGTTATTATTTACTACTAGTATTCTTAAGCTTATGCCTTGATTCATAGCTCAAACTTTAATTTTATTTTTTTGAACATAAGCCAAATGAATGTTTCCTTGACTAAAAGCTCTAAACACATTGCTAAACTCATATTCCATAATTTCAATAACAACTGTTGTTTATTTCCTTGGCCTCACTTTTGAACGAAGGAGCTTTCTGCATACAACCCATTCCTCACTTTAAACAAGGCACAAAAACAGGCATTCCCCAAGCGGTTGCAAAATGCTTACACCTCAAACAAGTTGTAGAAGTAGGACATAAAATGTACCTCAATATGATGGAATTCTTTTTCAAAAAATTGGCAATATTCTCATCAGTCAGTAGCCCAAAAAGGGGGCCTTCATGGTACTTTTTGGGGAGGTATATATACGTAACTGGAGCTGAACTCTTCCATCACACTTCTTTGGCCCGGCTAGCTCAGTTGGTAGAGCATTCGACTCTTATACCGAGTTTCCCTTCATGATGTGGATGACGTGATTGATCATCGAATTGTCGTGGGTTCGAGCCCCACGTTGGGCGAAGTGTTTTGTTTTGGTTGGAGGAAATCCCCATAATCCAATCATGTTGCTTCATTTTGCCAAGCAACAATTGCCAACTTGGGTCATGGGTGGTGAGTTAAGTGTATAAGCCTTTCATTTTTGAAGTTAATTCCTTCGAGCGGATGTAAATTTTCTTCAAGTTGTCATCTTTTTTTGCCTAATTTGATTGCGTCACGAGAAAAAAGCTTTTCATGACAAGACAGACGCTCGTCCCAAAAGTTCGTTATTGACGTCATTTTTGAATGGTTCTTCTGATGAAAATTCGGATCATTTTCAACCAAGCTCTGTTGATAGCAGTCCTCCACTAACGCTGCATAAAGAAAGTGAAGCACAGTTGAGTCCCGGGTGAGGACGTGATGAGGGCAACGTGAAATTGAATAATAAGTTGATCTTTCAACATAGCCAAACTTGACTTGGAAGCCCATGAGCCTGAGTGGAAATTTGACAAAAAATGACTTTGAGGCAATGAAAGCTAGGCGAGGAAGATCGCTCCAAAAAAATTACTCCATGCAATCTTGATAGACCACCATCGAAATTCAGAGTACAGCGCGATATTACTCTGAAATTACATTCTTATTTATGATTTTTTAATCAGATCATGCGATTCCATCAATGGCGTCTTTGCCCGACTCCCAGCAAAGGATTACCGGGATTTCAACAGAAGTCTCGTGATGAGTCTTTCAAACTAATAAAAATCATAAGTGAATAGTCAGTTCCTCGATCCTTGGATTTCGGGAATGAAAGCTCGATATTTTTTTCAATATTTTTGGCAACGTTGCTCACGAACTGCGCAGTAATCTTGATTATCGAAGGCTGGTTGATGGTTTGAAAGAATGAGTTCATCGGGTGGATTACGAAAGAGAAAGTCAATCAAAATTTGATATTTAAATTGCTATTTATTGGAACAACCCAAGCTTAAAACAATGAGGTTATTCTCAGCCTCCAATGAAAATATTTCTCTTCGCTTTAAAGAATTGGCCATGAAAGACGACCAGAGTGCGCAGCAACGGAAGACTCCGATACGAAAGGCGCGAAGACCTGTTTAGTGCTGCGGGAAGCACTTGCTGACTGCTGCGGCAGCTCTCACACAACCCTAGAGTTGAGGTTGGCTTTGGCACCCAGAAGGATGCAGGCAAATGTTACTGCTGCTTGGAGCTTGAGGATAATCATTGAGATACAAACCAGCTGAGTAAGCTGCTAGTGCATGGCCTGCTACCCGATCCCGAATTTTTGAGGATTCCATGGCACCCCCCCCCCCCGAGTTGGGTGCTAACAGATTTTTCAGCAAACTTATCTGATGTCCTTTTTGGGATAGGTGCATGGAAAGGGGTTGCCCAGGGTTAGCGAACTAGAGTTTTTTTTGGTATTATGTGAAAGCAAACAAAAACTATGCTTAATAAAAACATAAAAACTAATTTTAAGGAGCAATTGACCCAAAAGTCCAGGTGCAGTCTTTATTGCATTCCAGTTGTTCTACATGCATTAATGACAGAGACATTTACTGACATGTCAGTATCTTTTACCCACATGAGAAGATGTGTTTTTTTGGTGCAATTGTAGTTGGTACTGCAAGGAACTTGTGTGCCATCTGATTGTTTGCTTTGATTTCCAAAAAATCGGAATATCAGTCATCTTTCCCTGAGGGCCTTCAGAAAAACATCAATTGAGTTCCATTTCCAAAATATTTTTTTCCAGAAAAGAGAAGGGATATATATCATCAAGTAAGCCTGAAATCTCATTTTTGGTTGTGTAAGCTGGCAAGGAGGTTATATTCCTAGAATGTTTCTTTGCTTCATGCTTAGATGTTTTCTCCAATTTTCTTGCTGAATTACCAAATTGAGACAAAGTATGATCATTCAAGAACTTTGATCCCAAATTGTGGGTCCAAAAATAGTGGGAAAAATAACTGGTGTCTTTTGAAGTGAAATCTTGAGGTATTTAGACATTTTTACACACATAGCCATGGCTTCTGCCTAATCAGAGCTACCTTGTGCTGACTGCATGCCTGTAAAATCTATCATTAAATATGCACCTTATCAGCAAAACATATTATGATTAACTCACTGGATTAATCTTTTTAATGAACAGAATTTACAATGGCAATTACCCACTTATTGTTGGATATTTAGAGCCAAAAGTAATATGTGTGGCTCCATACAGTTAGTGAAGGAATTTAACTAGTAAAACTACTTTTTCCCACTCAAGAGCATTAAGGCAATATGAGTGAAGGCTTGGGGGAGTGGTGAATATATTGTAAGAATCTTGATTAAGCACGTTATATTCCAAGTTTCATTGTGTAGATACATGGGACAGAAGCATAGTGCCATTTTTTAGCCCATTCTTTGTAAATTAGCTTGATAGTGTTGATAAACTTTTATTGAAAGAAAGGGCTGTGATTTAATTATGAAACAAGTCGGGAAGCTCAAGAAATGATTGAGTTTCAATTTGATTTGAGGTCAGCTTGAGTCTCTAAAAGGTTTGAGACTTCCATTGGATTTCCAGTAGTACATGCATCAGGGGGGGTCAGGGTCATATCTGCCAGTGTATTCAGCCCATAACAAGATTAAAGGTGGATTGTATGCACCATGAATCTAGTGGCTTTCATTTTAGGATGGATGGAGGGGAAGAGTAAATGGATCTCCTGGGTAATTTGGTTATTGGCATAGGCTTTTCCAGTGGCTATAAAAGTAGTCTGATTTTCAAATTTGTGTTGCCCAATAATATTGAATTTTGTTTAGCTAGTGATGAACCTTCATGTTCACCTAGAGAAGCTATGGTTGGTAAGGGAATAAGATGAGAAGAATGAGAGAAATACCTTCAAGATTGTTCAAATTGAAAAGGATTTACTTTTGGCTGAAATCTTTTTTGATGAAATGATCTTTGATAGTCATGAAGGTTGTCACATTGAGATTGGTATAAATATTGGTTTTGAAGGAAATCAGGTGATCATTTTTACCCAACAGATTTCATATTGGGCCCTTATCATGGAAGATATGTGGGAGATATGTGCTGTCAACTCTGTTTGTCCCATAATTATTCTCATGATTACTTGATTTGAAAGCTCAAGCAGAATGTAGAATGAAGGTGTTTTGGAAATTGATATTGGAATGTCACAATCCAAGATGAAATAATTCAATTCCATTTTGAGGGTTTCAGAGAAAATGGTTTGAAATAAATCAATTTATTCCAGTAAGCTATATCAATTGTGGAAGCTCCACTTGTGTGAGATAAAAATTAGGAAGTAGCTGGAGGTGGAAACCACAGGTAACTAGTTTTGAATTACTAGTAAGTAATGTGGCCAATTGTGGGAAGGTGCGTTTCCTTCCCCTCCTGAAATACTCAACAGAATATTCCTTGGAGGTCATAAAGAAAGATCAAATTTGTAGGTGGCTTAACAATAAAATGAGACCAACTCAGAATTTTCAGATAATGGTATAAAATCATGAACTCACAAAATATAAGGTCAGTACTCTTATTACTCTTCATGATTCCAGTGAGAGAATTGTCTTTTCAATGGTTCTTTTTGGTTAAGTTGGGAGAATGTTTTCCTTCCAGTGATAAAATATTCATAATATAGGTTATTTTTGTTTATTTGGAAAACCTTTTCAGTGTGGGTAAGCTTAATGTATCTAAGGTCAAGAAATAAAAGACTAATATATATTCCTAAGGCTACAATACTTTTATCAGGACTCTGTGATATTAAGATGAAATGGTAATTCAGAGACTTTTTTCATCAAGATGTTAATGTTATTTAATATTGAATGTTTAAAGGGGTAAGGAGCTTTCTAAATCTTAGTAAATGGTCTTCTTTCAGCTGGATAGAATATTTTAAATAAAGAAGTACCCCCAATCTTGGCTACTGGGTTAATTCTTTATGCTATGATTCCACTTACCTGAGCTACTGGGAAATAGCCAATAATATACTTCCAAAAATCTTAAATACTAGGAAATTAAATACACTAGATTATTATGGAGTAACTCCCAGGTAAGGAATGAATTCATCATAATTCTTGGGTTGTAATATTAAGGGGGAAAGGCTAAAATTTGGAGGGAGAGAGCCCCTCTATTTATGCCTATTGAGAACCTGGGGGCCTTCTATGGGTCCTCCATGGGAGCTCTCTTATTCCACTATATTGCTTCTGTATTTGATTATGTGAGACTTTTTTTCAGGAGATTTACCTTGAATATGTCATCTGACTGCCTTCTTGGTGAAGAATTTCCATCTGAACAGCTCTAATTTCATCATATGATTCTTTTTTGTGAAGCATGTTATCACATGATATTGGATTTTTTTCATGGATGAGGTTATTTCAGTTTTTTTAGTGGATTTTATTTCTTACCAGCCTTTTTTAGTAACATGATATGATTTTAGTGACTTCAATATCACATTTATTATTTGGAATTTCATTGAATTTAAGGTTTTGGGCTTTCTAGCAGTTGCTTTACAATTTATGCAGTTTTTATTTCTATCTTCATTATTATTAATGTTTAAATTGGGATCATGTGATTTTTTATTTCAGTTTTAATTTCCTGATATTCATTAGATTATTTAAGTTTCTTGGTTCAAAAATTGATTTAAATAGCTGTGGATCCATTTTATTTCATAATCTTGTATGACTGTTTAGATTATGGGACTGAGAGTTTTGAGAAGGATTTGTATTTAAATTAGTATTTCTATTTTTACATTTCCCAAGCTTATAAATGATGTAAAAGTTTGATTTTGATTGATTATCTTCCTAATAAAGTGATTCATTGCATTTAATAAGAGATTGTTTCTGTTTTTTGCTAAATTATTGGGGCTGTTTTGAAATTATGAGTTTTTTTACTGTGGATAAATATGGCATATCAAATTTCTCTGTGCTGAAGATAATTAACAGGAATTCTGTTGGACTAGATCCTGTCCTCATGTAATCTCCATTTTCCAAATGGAATATGGCTGTGTAATCTATGCAGATTTAATGTTTTTTTGAATGAATTGAGGGGTCATAAAAAATAGTGTAAAATTATCTGGAAACACTTCATTTACAGAGTTATGAGCTGTTTTTTGTAACAAAGCTGATATATGTAGCTAAAATTCTAAATATGAATATTTAAATTCATTTATTTTTAGCACATACACCTTTCTGGGTTCCTGTTCCATGATATTATTCAAGATATTTCTATGAAGTTCTTGATAATTGTAATATTAATTAAGTGTACTATGAACTCTCCTATGAAAAATAAAAATCTTGATTAATATGGCCACAAATAAATTTTTAATTTCTTAATTATTATATTTTGATTGCCTTATAATACAAGCGACTATAACAGTAAGTAGTGATTGTATAATAGAATAAATTAAAAGAGGTTTTCATAATAAAACTTCCTATCAAAATGATTTAAGATTATTTCCATAAACAATTTTATTTTTCATTTGTAATTACTATAAACTCTTTGAGAAAGCCACCTAATATAATAAAGCACTCACTGATACTCCAAAATTCCTTGTAGATATTTGAAAGAGTGATTTGGTGGATTAATTTTATATTAAAAGGATCAGAAATAAACTAAGAAGTATTGCTTGCCAAACTATCAAAATATTAAGATTATTTCATTTAACCCCTGTAGGCTTATATGAAAGATGAAACACCTAATTATTGATTGATAAAGAATATGAAATATTGTATTATTGATTCATTGAATTTACTAAATGATTATTATAAATAAGGGAAAAAACCACATCAAATATGCTTTAATTACAAAATAACTTTTTTTATCAATGCTATCAGTGTTATTGGAAATTTTATAACATGTTGCAGTTTATGTGCTTTTTTTAAAAAGAGTGTTTCATGTGGAATCATAAAAAATGAAATTTATGTGAATCTTTGAGTGATATTATGAAGTAATAATTGTATTTTACTTAATTAAAATATTGCAGCTTCTTTGATCATGCCTGAAAGTTTCACATCTATTCACTAAAAACTGTATTTTTGATTAATTTTTCAAGTTTTACCATATTCTCTACATGATGCAGCCTAATGACATAATGATGCTTGGTTTCCCCGAGTTAATTATGTGGATACTAGTGAGAAAATCATTTTAGTTAGTCCTTTTGAGTTTATTCATGGTAAATAATAAATATTGTATATGGTTACAGGAGTCAGAGGTCCTCATTATCTCCTTGGCACAATAAAATAGAAGCCTATCTTCTATTTAATCATAACTAAATGGGGATCAGCCTTATTCAAAAAGCTTCCAAAAACCCTTAATAGACTAATTAGGGAATGGTCAACAATTAATCAAACCTCTGGAGCTGGCTAAATCTCAGAGGCCTCAGAAACTTCAGTACCCTGGATCTCTTCACTGTATTTTTTGTTCCTTAGCTATTTTCACATCACAAGTAGTAGCTCAGGACTCATAACTGAAATTCAGTATGGGTTTAGCAAAAATTTATGTCAAAATACAGTAGCTCTAAGTGCAAAAAATGCATAAAACTGATTTAGTTTCTATTAAACTAAGACTTTTCAGAATCCCATTAGTCTAGGGTGAAAATGAAAAAAGATATTTCACAAATAATTCATATTGTATTTATGAGTAATTGTTAAAGTATTTTACATCTTAAATCCTTATAGACTAAATTAAAACTTATCAAGCTTATAGAATTACTAAATGCCAAATTTTGTGTAGGGCCCAAATATGGGCTTAAATTCAAGGATTTACCTACTCACAAAAAGGTTGATAATATTTTTCTTTATGAAAATGATGGATTTCGAATATGAATATGAGATATATGTTCTACATATCCAAAAAAGCATTTAGGGTTATTTGTGGCTTATTTAGGTATGTGCAGTTTAACTCAAGGCTCACCAATTATGACTCAAGTAAAATTTATGGTGTGAATTAGGAATTTTGGGCAAAAATGATAGTGTAAGTATGCGTGTGGGTGGAAATTATTGCTTTTGTTGGCTAATATGAGCTTCATTCTGGTAAAAAAGATATGAATATCCACAGAAAAACTAGAAAAAAGTTATAGATATGAGATTTACTTACCCTTTTTGAATTTTGATTTTGTAAATGTCAATCAAGTGCTCCAATAGCAAAAATGGTTCTTTTGTTTGGGTAGGTTTTGTACTTTTTCCCCCAGTAAGATGCTCAGAAATTGACTTTGAAGTTCTATTAAAGTATCTTTTAGGTCTATTTTGTCATGGGGTTTGATAAATACCTAAAGCCTGAAGCTAAAATGGTAAGTTGTTTATTTCTTCAAAGAAAATCTTCAATCACTGACGGTGGCCTGGGTAGTGTCACATTTTGTCTCCATAATCAGTTTCTTCTTAGAAGGTAATTCTGGTGAAGGTATTACAAAAAATATGAAGCAATTTTCAAATATCAAAAATGGTTCTGTGTTGAAGAAGAGGGAGGTAACAAAAAGAGAGAAAAAATTGGGATAATGAAAAATTAAAAATTCAAAAGGAGCTCAAAAAGGAGTAAAAAAACAAACCACAATAAAATAAAGAAATAATAATGAGAAAGAAAATGTAAAATTGGGTGGGAAATACCCCTTTTCCCTCCTGTCCGATGAGCTACTGGAAGGGTACTGAGGGAGTGGAGTTTCCGTGTAGTTTCTACCTGCGTTTGGAAGTTAGTTTGAAAATGGGGTTAATTTAGGTAGTTTGTTCTTTAATGGGTGGAATACCTAGCTATTTAATAGACTTCAATTTAGAAAAACAAAAAAATCTAAAAGATACAAGCTCAATGACACATAGGCTCATCATAAGATTTCTGTCGCACATTGGTTATGTCTCTTTCTCATTTCACCCAAAAGAATGCTAAATTATCACAGTAGCATGAGAGTAGAATGATTGATAATCTATTGGAGAAGAAATGAATTTTTAGAAAGATACCATATTTTTAAAACGATTCCCTTTATCAAAAATGGTATTATATACGGATTTAGCCCTGGATACTACTTAAATTTGCAATGGTTCCATATCATTATGGTCTGGGAATATAAACTGTCTGAGTCTTTTCGCCCCAGTTTCTTCTACATGTTCTGAAAAAAGCGTCAAGATTAAATTACAAAAACAAAAGCATCCTGAAATATCATTATAAACAAACTTCATCATTGATATATTACCAATGGTATGATTTCCCTATTTCAGGCACCTAGAGAAGGCCATAATTGGACATTATTAACAGGCCTCTTTCAGATTTTTCGGTTTTAGATATACTTTATTCAATGAAAAAGTTGTCTTTGACTAATTCTAAGGATTGAATTTTTTGTTTGAATACATCTATAGCTTATTTCCGCCTTGATTAAGTTTCTTACTTCCCTTTTTGTTAATATAAAATTTGAATCAAGGTATTTTGTATATTTCTCATTCTGAAATAGGGAAAATTTTATGTTATTTAATTAAAAAATTAAGGAATAGATTGGTAAAAAAATTCTTGAAGCCTAATATTATATTGGGAATTTCTTCATTCCTGAAATTTCTTGGTTTTAGTAAAATTCCAGAATTATCTTATATATATTCTATATTTTTCTTTTCAATTGAATCTTGAAATAACTTCTCCCTTATATTTAAAACTTTTGAAGCCATTTAAGGGGATCTACATCCAAAATAGAGGGTAAACTTACTTACCCTCTCTGAGTTAAGACTCAATTAAAAGGGACATTTCACTTTCATTTGTATTAATCAATCAGCTTTTTGAAGATAATATTAGAGAATAAAATCTATTTTTAAATGAATTTTTGATGAATTGAGAGCTTAAATCACTGGAAATTTTAAAGAGATAGTATGTTATGTAGCCTTCCTAAAAATACTATATTACATTTAGGCAAGAGAGAATAAAACGATGGCTGAAAGCCATCTCAAAATTTTTTTTAGTACCGATAATTAGCATATATGTCACGTGAAGTATCCAGAAAAGCCCAACTCAAATGGAAATTTATGTTTCTCAAAGTGCATTGAAAAGGAAATAGTAGCCTTACATGTCTTTAAAAAAGAAATAAAGTTTTTTTGTATTTAATGGCCTCCATTAATGAGGAATTTCAACCAATTATAATCAATTTGTATCAATAGGTTTTATATGAAAATATATTCCATATAAAGCCAAAAAAATGGCTAATCTGACCTAAAAACGCCAGTTCATTGTATTTGTACTTCACTATTATGATAAGGAATCACAAAAGTTAATTTTTAAATTAAGGGAAAAAGTGAAACTATCTCGAATTTTTATTGAACTGTAATATAATTCACTTTCAGAAATCTGTACTCTTGAAACAAAACAAAACAGACTTAGAATGGCTACAATTTCTCTACTTTTGGAATACCAGACATTAGAAAATGGTGAGATATTATGGATATGATATAATTACATTATGGAGGAGTAATTAAGACAAGGAGAAGTTCTCATAGAAAATTGAATAAAATCAACAAAGAGGACAGAATGAGATTTTCGTGCTTGTATATTGATATAAAGAGAAGGATTTTTCATTATTTTGGTAATTACAAAAAGTAAGACTTTAATAATAGCCCTTTGAAAATTCTATCAGCCCATAAGTTACAATAATCTTATTTTAGAAAAGAAATGAATTCACTTTGATGATATTTGTTACAAAAATGTCTGAGTTAACACTTAGATAGAATGAGAAACTTTGAGATTAAGAGAAAAACCATTGATATCAAGTCATGATGGGATAAGAAAAGCTTAGTTATGAAAGGTTTCTTATAGAAAGGGAAGAAAATCGGAATAATATCAATATATATATATATATATATATTTCTAGAAGTCAAATCTTGCTATATTCATAGATTATCCTATATGATCGAATGTAAGCTTAATAATAAGTCATTGTGATATAGATTTGGGATGTAAAATAGCTCAAAGAGATGAAATAAGTGAGAATGAAGAGTCAAAAATTATTTAAGGGAATGTACTTTAATTCTGAAGATGAAGATACCCATAGAGCTGCAATGAATTCTTTCATTGATTACCATCAAATAAGATGATAAATTTAGCTTTATTAGCCTCACCCAAAGTAGCTTATAGTATCTTTCATCATTAGTATCAGATAAGAATATTATCTGTATTACTTAAAGGCTGAAAACATACATTTTAAGACAAATTCATTTTATAATACTCAACTTCAAATCTCCTACCAGCCAGTTTGGTATTGTACTCATAACTTGCCTTAATTAAAATCACCTTCCTTTTTTCATGAACTTCTTGTGCTATAATAAAAAGATGATTTTAATGCTACTTCCTGAACTGATATCGATATTTAATAAGCTTAAATATATAATAATGAACATACTTTATAATTTAATAAATTAATTTATTGAATATAGAGATGAATCAGGGGATAATTTCAGATTTTTGAGAGCAAAAATATGAAATAACCCAGAAAAATAAGCAGTTATAGTGAATAGAAACATAATTTAGAAATTATGAAAGAGAGTCAAGCTCTATATATATAGCTTCATAGAAGTCTCAAAGCACAATGAAGTCCCATGATCATTTCGAGTAATAGTCAAAAATCAAGATTTTCTAAGGAGGATTTATATTTAAAAATTGATAATTAATTAAGAGGTTAGCTGGAAGTTTTTTTAATTTTATTAGAAGAGGTGAGCACAAGTGACAGATAAATATCTTTTTTATTGAGGAAGGAAGACGTTCGATATGTTGTAGAGCAATTGAATTTTTAATGAAGGTGTCAATATAGCTTATAAAACCCATTTGTCACAGAACCACCCATAAATCTCTTAATAAATGAATAGACTTTTATGGCTCAAAATTAAACCTGAGGCTATAATAAATCTTTAAAGGAGGGATATCTTCTATGAGGAGAAGAAAGGCTAGTTTGATATTCGATCAAAAACCTGGAAGTGATGAGCGCCTATGCCAAAAATGATGTGAGTAAGAAATGGAGAAGAAAGACCATAATTGGTTCAAAGATGGGAATATTCATTTATGATACAATTTTGTGGCAGAAGTTTATGTTAGAAATCTTACACACAAATCAAGAGAGCTAAATATAATTCTTTTGGAGGCAAAAAAGTGACTCAGATCTGTTCTTCAGAACAAAGGCTTGCAGTTTTTGATTCAGCTGCTGTTCCCAATCGAAGAAAATTGAAGTTACCTTTGAAAAAGCCTTTCCGAGTGAGGGATTCGAACCCTCGTCTCCTGCACCCTTCTTGCTGAATAGCACGTACATGCAACCCATCAGCAAGCCTTAGAAGCAGTCATTCTACCATTGAACCAACTCGGATTGAAAGACATGTTACTTTACAGATATATATATATATATATATATGCATATAAATATCTATTTTTCTTCTCAAAAAATATTAACTGAAAGCCTTTGAGCTACTGTGATTTTATCAACCAATATGTTTCATACCTAAGAGTCTCTATTTGAGACTTTCTATACGGGGCTTAACTGATTTTTCTCAGCTTTCCAATTTTGTAACTTGATTTCTGAACTTCTTTATAAGCTAAATTATTAAGTATTTGAGAGTGAAGACCACAAAAAACGAATTCCAATTTCAATATTGTTCCTTTTCTCGAATTATGCAGTTTTAATACTAAATCATAGCTTATTGGTAAATGGAACACAAATAATAAAATTAGATGAGCTCAATTAGACTCTTAGGAGATCTTTAATAAGATTTTGACTCTTTATATTTAAAAATAAAAGTCCAGTAAGCCTAATCCCAACCGGGAGAAGTGAAACTAATAATCATTGTTAATTGGATGCTTCAAAATTATTTTATGCCAAACAGAAACCTTACCATTGCTAGACTCAGGTATAAACTTTCGTTTCTATGGTGACTTGGTATATCTAAAAGAATCATCTTAAATATCTCCAGAAAGATAATATACATCGAAATATAAAGGAGAAATAATTTCCTTTCTCCATCTTGAACTTGAATTTTTTCAGGTTATTGAAAAGATAAAGGCCAAAACACTTCCATGAATGAGCGCAATGGAATCATTAATTAACACACAGGCTCTTGGGTGGTGAGAGTATGTAACAAGCTTTTATTTTGAAAACTTTTTTTGGTTCAATCGTTGTATTCCTAATTATTTTACCATAAATCTGATGGGTAGCGCTTTTCCTCACTTAATATCTATGGTTAGATGCTTCCGTATCTTTATGTGTCACTTTATGTTTTGGATTTCTTAATTAGGCTTAACAAATTACTCTTTAGTCTACTTATTCACAAATGATGGTATAATATTCTTAAAGAAGGTTATGTCCTGTTAACTAATTGAAAAATATATGTAATATTTTATAATCTATTTTTACATATAAACTGATAAGAAATTCGGAAATCATTATAATTAAGGTAGCTTCCTATTTTTTCATAAGATGTCAATTTGAAATACTCAAAAGATAGCTTCAGGAAAGGGACTTCTGAGGAATCTATTAATTCGAATATTGAGCTTAAACTCTATCATATATCTGAAATTTTGAGTTTATAATTATCTGCCACAGATAAATGTTTACTTTATATTTTTCTTCTTGTTTCTATTTTGAAGCTTATGCAAATTTATCTCTGAAAAAGGATGAATTAATTTCATTTTTTGTACCTATGTGTGTCTTAAGTGCTCATTTAGGAGAATCTTAAAAAATTTGAGACTTTGAATGCGTAATTTTAAGTTTCTTACACAACTCATTTGAAGATACCATATGAAAAATAAATACCTTCTATCAAGGCTTCTCTATATTCAAAAAAAAATTACAACTCTCCCGACTTCATAGCCATAGTAGAGAATAGGCCTAAATCCTTGTTTAAGCTCTGCTATGCTTCTTAATTCCATGAGCTATCAGGATGTATTTTTCGTATTGATTAGAACATTTTTTTTATTAAAAGGCTATAACTCGATTCATTACTGCATATTGAACAGAATTTATCATTAATTTAATTTTTTATATATATTTATCGCTTCAATTCCTCTGTAATATTGGAATTATTCTCCTGACAAAATGGATTAATAGATACTGTTTAGCCCCAATATATATATATATATATATATATATATAAATTCATAAAAATTGGAGCACTTATATAGCTACTATTTTATATTTTTTGGATAAGCCAATTGAAGAAAAAAAATTGTGCAAAAATTATGTTAAGAGGACTACACTGAGAAATATTTATCACATTCAGCTTATCATTCCGTCAATAAAAATATTTTGGAAGATTATATCTAAGGGAATTTTTATTTAAACCATGTGACTTTCCTTTTCTGATAGATGTATCACAAGTAGGATGAGACATCAAAATATGTATTTTTTACAATTAATTTATCAAGGATATAGAAGTACTATATTTTTAATTAATTCTTATCAAATTAATGAATCATAAATCATAGTGAAGGAAGGCTGGAGTAGAATAGAATATGTGATTAAACAATATGTTTAATTTTTGGGTGAAGTTAATCAAAGAATCAATATAAATGTTGTATTTAAAGATGATTTAGACTTTGTAACTTTAGATTAAAATTTTGTTTTGGAGATAATATACCTTTCTTGGGTTCTGTATCAATTCAAACAAAAGGGGTTTCAAGGACCAAAGTATATCTTTTAACAGTATTTCAACTAAAAAATAGGGTGTTGGTCAACCCACATAAGAAATTTGGTAAAAACATGTAAGCCCGTACCTGTTTTTACCATAAATTGGGAAAAAAACATAGGTTTCAGGTAAAAACACATAAGGGGTGTTTTTTAAATGAAATGTAGCTATTTATGGCATTTTTGATACCATTTATGGAATTTCTGATTCCATTTATGGCATTGTTAAGGCCATTTATAGCATTGTTAAAGCCATTTATGGAATTTTTAACTTACACTGATGCCATAAATTACATTTTTAATTACATTGATGTCCTAAATGACATTTTAAATTTACTTACAAACATGATAAAAAACATAAAAACGGGACTTTTTGGGCCTATAATTGTCACTGCAAAAAAACCCAAAATTTGGGGCTTCTGGCTTCTTATTCTCAAGATTCTTCCCTTTTTTTAAAAAAAAATTATGAAAATTTATAAGTGTGAACATTTTTGATGATTTTTTTTAAAAAAGGACATTTTGCCAAATTGGAAAAAGTAGACAAATTGGGCAAAAAAAAAATTGAAGAAATTTGGGGATCTTCAAATCCCATGTCAGAAGAAATATGCCAAAAAAAATCAGAAAAATATCAAAAATAAGCCTGAGGAATTTTTTATAATAAAATAGGCTACTTACGTGTTTTTCCCATAAAATTACGTGTTTTGGCCATAAATTGGTTCAAACACATAATTTTATGGTAAAAACATGTAAGGGCTTGCATGTGTTTACCAACACCCAAAAAATAAAGAAGAAAATTCTTGCTCAATTCTTTCACAGAATTTTATTTACATCTGAAACTCAAATACTGCCTTTGAAAGATTCTTACAAAGGTGGTTACCATTAGGTACTCTCAAATCATTCCATACATACAGTATTCAATGAGGAACAAGGGAGGATTAATGAGCCCAAAAGGATTTCAATTATTAATTCTGAGAGTTTTGAAAATATAAGGAAGATTATTTTTTTCCTATACCACATTTTATCATTAAAAATGAAAAACATTTTAAATCTTATATTAAATGTATGGTGAATTTTGGGTAGTTTTAGCTCTTGAACAAAGGGTATTGAGAGAATAAAAATAAGGAAGTACAAAAATATCTCAGTTTATGGGAGTATAGACCTCAATAGCTACTATATGATACCCCACATCACAAATTTATTAGGTGAAGAAATGGTTTTACAAAACAGAATCCTGTTAAGCACCTTTTTATAATATTTTATGATATTTGACCTCATATTGGATATCAGAAAACTAATACTATAGAAAAAGAATTTGCATGTATAAATATTAAAAATAAAATGATAACTTACGGATTAGCTAAAGCTTCAAAGGGGTAATATTCTAAGAAAGAAGTTATTTATAAGACCAGGAGGGAAAAGTATCATTTCAATGATAGCTGAATGAGTCTTATTGAAAATATTAAACATAAAAACTCATAGATACTTACTGATATTTATTGATAATGAAATAAGGAAAGATTTTTAATCAAAATGAAAGGGATGGAGGAAGATATAAATACTCAAGATTCATTTTAAAATAACTCAAAAGCTCAGGTTATCTATATGTTTTTAAGTTTTCTTTTTTTCAGAAACTGAAAGAATATTGAGCATGTATTTGTATCAATAGAATGAAAAATTAGCTTTTGAGGTTATTTTACCAGGTAAGAAGCTCCTAAGCTCATTGTTTCAATATACTCACATCTAATAAAGGAATTAACATAAAGAAAACAATAAGTTATTTAATATGTAGTTCAGTTATTTCTATATATCATAAAATGTATAAGAATTCATATTAGACTATCATTAGTATGTTATAGTAGCATATATATATATTCAAAAATCTACCATAATAATGAATAAATAATGAAAGACTTACTTTGATTAATAAATTTATTAATACCTTTTATCCATAGAAACTAGCATTTGTTACTTGAAATTTTTTTTAGATTCCTTCCCAACCATTAAGTAATTATCTATATCCCAATATCACATAAGAGAACTACTATATTGGTTATTAATGTCTAAGAAATACTGTATAACTACTGTATTCAAATTCCTAGACTTATAGCCCATTAAATTCTTTATTATAAGAGCTCAATAATTAAGTATATTGTAAATTTATATATCAACAGTAATTTTTTATTGAGTTTTAAATAAATAAGATCTATTTTATGAAGTTTGCGTAAATTATGTGAATTGGTATGGGAGTAAACAAGCCCTTATAATTTTTGATAAAAGTACAAAAATAATACATCATCAATTAATCTAGTTCCTGATGGAACCAAATTCAATATAATTCATAATTATCACCATGCTGATAATATATTATTCTATAATGTAAGCAGAGAAAGGTTAAAAAGTATTAGGAATCAATTTGAAGCTGTTTCATTTCAGTTTTGTATCTGTATCTCTAGGACTTCCTCATTTATTATAAATTCATAGGATTAAGATAGGTAGAAAAGAGACGTCAAAGTACTTGGGACTCTGTAAGTGCAATGACTATACCAGCTAATTGGAGTAGTGGCTTTCGGAAATATAAATTACAGGTATCATTTTGAGACTATAATCATATGGTGTTTGAAGTCTGTCGTGAGCCTGAAGGTTTATCTGGAAGCTTTAATTAGGGTTTAAGTACCTTGATTATTCTATCAACATATTAATTGAAGTTTATTTTGTGAACAAACTCATTTATACTAATATGGGGTAAGTATGCAAGTACATGAGTAAGAGAAAGACTTTTTGGAGGGAGTCTAATTCTTAGTATTTGTAAATAATATTCGGAGTCCCTATTGATAATAGTTGTAAATTTGGAAACAATAATAGACTATGTGAAAGATTCTGTATTTGAAATAAGTGGTCACTTTTCTTGATGGAGAGTAAAAATTGAGAAGTGGAAATCAAATTAACTGAAATATTATAATAAAGTTCCCACAAGCTAAGTGTAAAATGCTTCTAATATATCATAGGGATACTTTTATTTTATATATTAAATACAACGTTTATCATAATTTTTTGTCTGGGAGGCTGAAGGAATTTCAAAGGTAATATTCATACCTGAAGAAGAGATTCAAAAATTTTATTCAGGTATATAGAAGAGAATGGCTAAGTAGGTACCAGAAATACTCCGGATAAAGTCTAAAAATTGAGATTGATGTAGAATTTAGAAATACTAATTATTCAGGTAGCTAATATCAACAACAAAAACAATGATTAATGTATTAAAATAGAACACTTGGAGAAGTGAATATTTCTTGATTAAGGGTGTGATAAAAGTATGTAAAAGGATGCTACAAAAAAGAAACCATCCCGTAAAGTACAATATTGCACAAAAGAAAGTACGGGGGTGAAGCATGTAATTTTTTCAGGTAAAATCATGATCACTATTAAAGAAAACATCAATCTTAGATAACCCAAGATCTCATTTCTAAAATTTCTAGAAAAATCTCCAAAATTTCCAAAAATGGTAATTTGTAGAGAAACTCCCTTAAGATATACGGGGTGGTTTTGGAAGGAAGATATATAGTTGCTTCTGAATTTGTTCAAAGTTAATTGAAACATTTAGAAGGTCGGGTGTTAGATTTTAGACAATTAAGGAAAAGAAACCAACCACACTCTTTCTTGAACAGCACATGTAACTCGATATAAATCACTAACCCTATAGAATTTTGGGATCATTTAATGGAATAACTTGAGCTGAAATTAGGGACTAGGCTTGATATTCAGAAAAACTCCAATTCTTTTTTCTAACTTTCCTTTGAATAATTAAACAAAATAAGAGGAACCTCTTCATAATTAGTTAACTAAATAAACTCAGTGTAATTATTCATTTTCGGAGGAAGGGCTCCCTCCATTAATGGATGGTTTCGTGAGAAATATAGCGGAAACGTATGCTATGGGCTGGAGTAATTGATTTCTGAGTAAAGATCAAGTGAGCTATAATTAAGCCTATTTCTCTTTAAGTATCTGAAAAATATATTTCTAAGCTTCCAGTGAATCCAGATACATTAAATATAAATAAAAATAGTGACAGCGTATCCAGTAATATGGTGTATAAACTTAAGAAAGATAGGCCCTTGAGAGAAATATCTATCCTAAATTTATAATATATTTATGAGAAAGGAGTATTTTGATTAATAATCTATTAAGAATAAATTCAAATGAAAAATATTTGAAGAGAAAACTGCAGGATTTATGTCAAGAATTCCAAATACCATTATGATGATATGAAATTATAAGCTTGGTAGATTTCTCTGATCCATGATTTGGTTAAATCAAAAGAAAAATTGTCACAGTAGCTATCTAATATTAAAGGATTTATGTTTAATTGAAATTTATATATTCAAATATTTCTTGTAAAACCTGCTTCTTCAAGTGGAAATATGAGGCTTGCCTACTAACTATGAGATAAAAAGACCACACCAATGGAATACGCTTCATATTAGTAAATAACACCCTTATATTAGCAAATATTGTGCTCTCATCACTTGATTATATTTTCATCGTATAATGGTGGAGGCTCCTTGATTATCTTATATAGTAAAATATAAAACTAAAATATATCTATTTTTTGTGCCAAAAAGATGTTTATTTAAGTATTCTCAGAGGGAAATCTAATGCACCTTAGCACTAATCAAGATCATAAAATTAATAAATTGAAAAAAATGTAAGGACTATCCCCTCTCAAATTTATTTTTCATTCTTTCTCTCATAAAAAAATATCTTCGAAAGATCCTATTGTTAGATTTTTGATTTGTTCCTTGAATCCGGTGGTAAAATTTCTTTTCACTCAAAAATATTTTCTCCAGACTAAAAATCAATGATACCCTCAAGAAATAATTTCCATTTATCAACTGTTATTATTAAAGTCACTTTCTATCAGAAAATTTAAATAAAACTCCATATTTACCCCAATTTTTGATTTCGTAGGCTTCATGCTTCTCGCAGCTGATTGAATTGAATTATCCAGAATTGATTCCCATTTATGTTCAAAACCTATGGTTGATATGAAGCCGAAAATTAAAAAAATACCTATTTAAAAACCTTGAGCTCATAACGTATTTGGATAAACTTCCTGCAAGCTCCTTCAGAAAATCAAATAAGAAGCTTGCATAGAAGATTTCTGTAGATCCCACATATGGAATAATACAAAATTAAGAATCCTCAGTGTATTAAGAAGCTGTGTAGACATAGTTAATCTCCCACAAAAACTAATTGTGAACACCACCTGAGTAAATAGAAAACTTCACAGACACATACACCCTATTCTAAAATAAAAATAGAAATCACTGTAGATAAAAACATTTAGTAATTAGAAGCTTAACCAAGTCTTTAAAGAGGGCTATGTTAAGGAAAAAAATATCGGGATGACTTTATTAAGCAGTAGTAGATGTGCTGAAATCATAGTTTTTTCATGGTAAAAAGGTTTAAAGTAAGAAATCAAACTCTATATAAGTTTTAATTGGGGATATCAAATTATACTGTGAGGCTAGGGTTCAGGATTTATCAATTTAACTATCATAATAAATGATAAAAAAGTTGCAATTATAACTATAACCATTTTCTTCAAAGGGTGCTACTGCTTTGGGAAATTTTCACCATGTAATAATAAAATAATAATATAATGTGTCTATCTTTGTGTAAGAAAAACAGCTCCTTTTTTACATTATTGTGAGTGGAGAAGATCCTAATTCCTCTACAGATGAAAATTAGTAGATATTTTAACCCCAGAAGAAAGACTTGGGGACCAGAAAGCTATTCAACGCCTGAATGGCCTTTCTTGTCATCCCAAAGTCACAAGCACAACTATTGAGCCCATAGGGGTGAAAACTTTGTCAGAGGCCACATGAGCATTCCAAAGATATTTTTTTGTGTACTGATTAGTACCGAGAGCTCTCTTGAGGTACTTTTTAGACATATTAGATGGATTTTATTAGATATAAACATCTAATTCAGTTAAAAGGGGTGTATAACCTGGTCTTGATTGTTAAAGCCCAATTATCGGCTGGATATATACAAAGATAGATATCGCAGAAATTTATCAAGATAAAATAAAGAAAGAGTAAATTAATTCAGGGCTTGAGAGCTAACTAATATTGACATAACTTATTTCCTGTGTTCTATTTTTTATATAAAGGCTATAAGGGATGAAATATTCTGAAATCTTATGAAACTCTATGTTGAATTTACAATAGCTTCGATACAGGATATCCTATTATTAAGTCTTAAAGATATGAGAATTTCAATTAGACAGAATTTGAGGGGTTTATGAACCTTTAAGAATGGTAACCCTTATTTTCTTACTTGTATGAATTATGGCAATACTAAAGCATCTTTTAACCTGTGAAAAATTATATCTTGGGATTAAAAAAGTACATTTGGAATTTAGCCGTCTTTAATTGAGCTTCATGGATTTATAAATGGCCAAGCTGAAAGGGCTAACTTATCTCTTGCACAAGGTTTTATTTTTTTTTGATAGGATCTGTAAAAGACCCTCTTTAAATTTGAAAGGGTTACTCCAATGCGGAGGTAAGGAACTTCCAGATTTGATGCAGAGGTTCTACAAGAAGATGGTTTCAGCCATTGGAAATTAATCAATGAGAGCTTATGAATTGAAACCCACTTCATGTGGACTGAATTAAAGATTGGAAAGTCATAGGAGAATGAAAATAAGGGTTTGAACTAGTGGATACACAGTCAAAACTAGAACGTGTCATAGCTGTCACAGGGGCTCTTATGGAAGCAAGAGTGGCCTGGCACTCAGGAATCAAGAACTCACTTGGAGGGCTCCAAAGGATATAAGAAATAATAAAGATTAAATTTCTTTAAAGAAGGGTAAGGGAAAAGACAAGTATGCCAAAGATAAAAGAAAATGATAAGAAGCCAAAGGCCAAAGATAATAAGAGAAGCCAACCAAGTGAATCCTCAATTCACTGTTTCAACCTGCCAGAAAAGGAAATGGAATTAGAAAAGGATATGACCACCAATATCCACTGACAGGCAAGGAAGAAAAAGAGAAAGTGTAAGGTTTGACTATGACACAATAAGTAAAAAATTACTAATTTATTACTTATTGTACTCTGAATGTCCTTATAATTGAAATAAATAAGATTAAAATAATAATAATAATAAAGAAATACTATTATTATGGCGTAAAAATATTATATTATTAAATAAATATAATAATATAATTAATATTATATGAAATTATAATATTATAAATAATATATTAATATAAAATAATTAATATACTATAAAGCTCTTTATTATTGTTACCAACAAATAATAAAGGCGTGAAAAACTGTCTTTTAGAAATAAAAAACAATCAATAACTATAATATTACTAATATTAAAATTATATATTAATATAAATACTATTTATATTAATTAAGAATTATTAAGAGTAATAATAAGAGAGAAATCATTATAATAAGATGAAATAACCTACTTTTAACACTTAAAATAATAATTTTGAGATATTTTACGCCAAAAGAATATAATACAACTTTTTCAAATTGTATTTACAATAAAAAATAAAGAAAATTACTAAATTTCTTGATTTTACGTGGAAATGAGTTTATAGAGAGATTTATGACAAAAACAATTAAAGAATTGATTTAATCACGTAAAAATAGTGATTAATATTAAGATGGTCTTTGGTCTTTAATAATATAAGAGTTTTATATATAAAGAATAAAGAAATTACCTTTTATTTAATTGATTTAATGTTTTTGATGCGTCTGAGGGGAAAATAGAGTAAAAAGAGCTCTATTTATAGTAAATACCTCCCTCCTAGAGTCCAACAGGCTTCTAGTAGACGTGTACTGATCATATCCACTGGAATTGATCAATATTTTAAGGTTTGAGGGTGATTACATCATGATCAAACCATATTACATCATTATTACACCATTATTTAGAGTTATCACTATAACTCTAAGTTTGATGACATCAGAGGCTTGGCAGAACCCCAAATTTCGTGGATTTTATTAGTTTTAATCATAAACTAATAGTATTCACCAATTTTATCACTCTTAAGACTGTTAAACTTAAATTAACGTTACAGTATGTGATCATAACTGCTCAAATTAAGCTCAGACTTTGATCCTAAATAACTTTTAAGATTTACACGCTACAGCAATTCAGAGAGTGAATTCTCATAGCCTGGCATAACCTTATTATGCTGCCAAGAGCTTTTCATTACATCATCGAAACTCTAATTTTGATGATTTTTCTTGTAACTCATCTTTTCTGTCGAAATTCAATATTTTAAACTTCAAACTTTGATTTCAGGGGGTTATACCCTGAATTTAATAATAAAAATTACATCATTCTTCACGAATGAACTAGTAGAATCCAACTGTATACTTTTTTTTAAGTTTGGAACACTTTCACAACAAAGTGGTCAACAGCTCTGTTGATTTTTATCAATAATTCATCATAGGTTTTAACCTTGTTCATAATTTGTAAAATAAAGTTCATATCTGTGTTCTTACAGTAATTACGTGGTAACTTTATTTTTGGTTCATCATTCTATCATGTATAGTTTAGAAGATATTAGCTATGATCCTTGAATATATGCGTTGACCAAAAAAGTGCATATATTCAGGATAATTCCTTAAGTATTAACATTGGAAATTAGCTTATTAATTGTTTTATGTGTGGATTTTCATGGGGAGTCCACTGGTACAATTTATTTCACATGTTGTTTCATTAGTTCTTGAGATAAATAAGGTTTTATGATTTTTATAAGGTATTATACCTTATAATTCCTTAAATATTGACTTTACAGATATGCCATAAAAATGGTATATGTGTATTTTTCCATGGGGAATCCAATGGTATAATTTCTTTTACATGTTGATTCATTGGTTTTTAAGTTAAACCAATTTTTGTACCAATTTATGGTATTTTTTGTATATTTAAGTAATTATTCTTAATGTATAATTATTCTAAATAATTTTAATATAATTATATTAAAGGTATAATTGTTCTGAGTCTTTTTGTGACCTCATTGGGTATGTGGTCATATCTCAAAGGCTCACATTCCCTACCACCAAAAAAAGATTGTACCACAATCTGATATGTGTGATTAGGGTATCATCCACTGTCCTACCTCTTCATTAGACTTTGTTAGTCTTGAAGCTCAATAATGCTTAACTTTTCTATTTTTCAGGCTTTCTTTCATGTCTGAACCTTCTTAGTAGTTTATCAGCATTTGTTATATCTTTCTCAAATAGCCATTCATCTTCTTGAGTTGAATTTCTATACCTTACAAGGTATTCCCTTTCTTTTTTGTTTCTTGTCCTTCTTTCTTTAAGGACTTTTACTATTTTCTTTTCTTCTCCTTCTTCCAAGGGTGGAATTTCAAGTGGGGGTTTATTTCTTAGTGGAAATAACTCCTTGTCACTTGAACTGTAAGGCTTTATTAGACTCACAGGGAAAGTTGGGTGCTTGTTCATTAGTTCACCTGTGAGTTCTAATTGCACAGCATTGGGTCCATGGAGTGCTTTTATCATAAATGGTCCTGCAAAGGAATCTTTCAATTTCTTTGGGCCTTTTATGTTATTGAAATTAAGGGTTGATACTAAAACCAAGTCTCCTATTTTGAAATCAGTGGCTTATGACTTTTATCCCATCTTTCTTTTGAATATTTAAAAGAATCTTGCATGCATCTGTTTGCATGGTGTCTTGCTTTGTCAAGCATTATCTTGAAACTGCTTGCTGTTGGATGTATATCCACTAAGTCCTTTTTGAGGGTATCATAAGGAAGTTTTGGATTCCAACCTTTCTCTAGCATTGCTGGTGTTTTGCCAGTAGAAGAATGGATTGATGTCTTATATGCCAGTTCAAGTGCTGGTATTAGTGTACACCAATCATGGGTAAAACCATCAGAATATTTGAATTCTAGCCCATAAGCACAGAATCTTCTGATCATATCCTCTAGGGTCTGTATCATTCTTTCTGCTAGACCATCAGTTTGAGGATGATAAGCTGTTGAGAATGATAACTTTGTCCCAAACAAGTTATGGAGATTTGTCCATAATGCTGAAGTGAACTTTGGGTCTCTGTCACTTATAATATTTTGGAATAAGCCTGTGTGGCTAATGACTTTATTCCATATCATTATGGATGTATCCATAGCTGTGTCATCTTTATGACATGGTAAGAACATGGGAGTTTTACTGTACCTGTCAACTAACACTAGGCATGCATTATAACTCCTGTCTCCTCCTGGAGGTAAGGCTGTTACCCAATCCATATGAACTATTTCCCATGGGGATTTTGGTTCTTGGATTTGGATCATCATTCCAAATTTCTTTCCTGTGGCTCTGTTGGCTTTTTGACATCTGTCACAGGTTTGGCAGTACTCTGCAACATCTTTCTTCCAATTTGGCCACCAAGAGCAGGTTTTCACCCTCTCTAGTGTCCTATCTTCTGAGAGATGTCCAGATGCAACACTATCATGACACTCATGTAGAATAGTGTTTATTAGTGTTCTATCTGTTAAGGCCACAACACATGTGTGTTTTGTTCTATGGTAAAGGATTCCATCAAGGAGGTGAAATCTTCCTTCATCATATGCCTTTTTCCATATTTCATCTAGTTTTGATGAAAGTGATGGATCTTTGCAGTCTTTCATTAGACGTTGGCTTAAGATATGGCAATTTTTGTCTGTCTTATAGCTTTCTTTAACTTGGTTAAAGAATTCTGTGCCAATGTCTGTAACACATATTCCTTCTATATGGTGCTCTTCTTGTGGTACCCATGCTTGATTGTCAGGGGTATTTGCTAGAGCCCATCTGCTAAGACCATCTGCATTTTTATGAATATTTCCAGATTTATGAACAATAGTCATATTTCCTCTATATTCTTGGATGGCAATTAGCCATCTCAGCATATGTCTATTTGGAGTCTTCATATTTAATAGTGATTTCACAGCATTACAGTCTGTGATTACATCAAATACTGTGCCATCCAAATAGTAATGCAGTTTTTCTAAAGCCCACACTAGGCATAAGCATTCCATTTGGCTTGCTCCATACCTTGCTTCTGTTGGCTTTATCTGCCTTGAAATGAAACAAATTGGTCCTTCCACTGGTTTATCATTGATAATTTGTGTTTGGTGAAGTGCAGCACCTAGTCCTTCTCCACAAGCATCAATGTACAGTTTGAAGGGTAGTTTCCAATCTGGCATCAGAAGAAATGGGCCATTTGTTAAGGAATTTTTCAATTCTTCATATGCCTTGACTCTTTCTTCTGTCATCTCATAGACTGTCTGTTGGTCACATAGCTTATACAAGGATTTAGCAATCTTTGCAAAGTCTTTTATATGCTGTCTATAGTAACCAGCAAATCCTAGAAATGATTGCATTTCTTTTTTTGTTTGAGGCATTGGTTTAAGTAGTACTGCTGCTACTTTATTTTTGTCTATGCCTAGACTAAGGCCAGATACTACATGTCCTAGTGCCTTTAATTCACTGTATGCAAAATGACATTTTTTCAAGGAAATTTTCATATTTACTTGGACTATTTTCTGTAGTACCCTTTCTAGTCTTGTAAGGTGATTTTCCCAAGTTTCTGAGCAAACTATAATATCATCAATATAGATAATCAACCATCCTTCTGATAATTCTTCAGGGAATATGGTATTCATCATTCTTTGATAATGGAAAGGTGCATTTTTTATTCCAAATGGCATTCTTAAGTATTCAAAAATTCCACAATGGACTATTATTCTTAGTAGTTTCTTGGCATTGTCTGTTAAGACATTTTGATGAAAACCCTTCAGAGCATCCATAGCTGTGATGAACTTAGCTTGTGAAAATTGGGTTAATGTCTCATGGATTCTGGGTATTGGATATCTGTCTGGAATGGTATAGGTATTCAGGGCTCTGAAGTCTCCTACCATTCTTGATTTTCCATTATGCCAAGTTATAATGACAGGTGTGGTAGCTTCTACTTGTTCATTATGTCCAACCTTTCTTAATACTCCAAGGTCCATTAATTCCTTAATGTGCACCTCTAAGGCTTCTCTAGCTCTTGGACTGGCTGGATAAGCAGGTCTTCTTAATAAAGGTGGGTAAGGTTTTCCTACATTAAGAATTATATCCACTTCATGTCCAATTATGGCACCTAGTGGGTCTTTGTCAGTTGCAAAGGCATTTTTATACTTAAATAAGAGGTCAATCAATTTTTCTTTCATTTTTTCTTATAATTCTTGATTGAATTCTGCCTCTTTGAGTTGTTCAGATATAAAAAGTTCCTTTCCTGGAATTTTTTCTTCATTCTTAATAACTGTGATTTGTTTTTTGTTATTTAAGAATCCAAACTTTTGTCTTTTGTTATCTCCTATGGTAAAATATCTATCCTTTTGGTTGGAGATATCTATACCATAGATTGATAAGTAGTCATTTCAAAGTATGAAATGATTACTAGTACAGTTGTCCATTACTACAAACTCTACTTTAATTCTGACACATTGTGAGGGATGAGGAAAAATTAGTGTTAAATCAATTATTCCAAGGGGCTTCATGCTCTCACTTGCACTACTAAATTTGACACCTTGTATTGGCATAAGTTTTTCTTGCCAGTCTGGGACAATGGTTTTTAAATAACTTTTGCCAACACAAGTGCAATATGCTCCTGTATCCAAGTTAAGCTTTCCTTCTTGGTTATCAACCATAACAATACTAATACTTGATTTTCCAGCTGTATATCCCATTCCTCTTGCAGGTTTGGTTCTATACATTTTGGCATCTTGTATGTTTGTCAGATTTGTGTCAGATGTTCCAACTTGTGGCAAGTTTGAATTAACATCCAGTCCTTCATAAATTATATCAGTATTATTAATTTGTGCATTAATTATATTGATTTCATCACTTTCAGAGCTTTCTGACTCTTCTGTCTCTTTTTAAGAGTCAGATTCCTCTTCTTTGTCATTGTAGTTTTCTGTTTCCACAATTTCATTAATCTTTGCTTTTTTAAGGCAATTATTGGCGAAGTGTCCAATACCTCCACATTTATGGAATTTTCTTTGCTCATTATTGTTGGATGTATTGGGCTTAAAGGATTCTTTTGACTTATCTTTTTTGATAAATGGTTTATTTGGGCTTTTAATGTCCAATTTTTTCCAAGTCCTGCCAATTTTTGTTCTTGTCACTATATCTTCTAGTGCATTTATATACTCTTCTGTGGAGCATGGTTCTATACACCTGCTTCTTAGGGCATGTTCTAGTTCCCCTCCACATTTTTTAAGTATTTTCATATGCGCCATCTTCTGTGACATTTCTGGGTACAGTGCATTAAGCCTTTCAACTTGTTTTAAGAACCAAGTTAAAGGTTTATCTTTCTCTGGGTCAAAGAAAGAGTTCTCAAATGCATTTTCTATCTTATACCTCCAGGCATCATTTGCCCACTTGGTGATTATTTCTTGTTTCCACCAAGACCAGGTATTTTTACCATTTGTTTGTCTTATGCCATAATACCATCTTTTTGCAGATTTCTCAAACAATGAATGTAATCTGGCAGTGATTAATTCATCTGGTATGGCATAGTCTTCTTGTAACATGTCAATTGTTTTAATGAATGACATGTGGTCATATTCACCTTCTCCTGTGAATGTTGGCCATTCCTTCAATTGAGGTGCTTCTTTCATTAAGACTTGGTTATTGTCTTGGTGACTCAAGTCTGTTATGAAAGGATTTGACAATTCCTCTTTTGTTTTAACAGGGCTTCTTATATGAGAAAATGGTGTTGATAACTTTGGCATATTTAAATTAGCCTCATTAATTTTATCCATTTTTTCTGTAATAAGCCTTATTTCACTTTGAATATCATCTTTCAGATGCATTCTTGCTTCATCACTTTTTTCCACATGGTCCAAAAATTTTTCTACAGAAATACTTAATTTATTTAATTTTTCTGTAAGATTGTCAATACTCACATCATAATTGATTGTCAAAGTCTTGTCTTTGATATCTTTTATGTATTTATACAATTCTTGTTGTCCTTGTATTAATTTTTGAGTATTGTCAATTAAATTCTTTGGTTTATTATTTTCAACAATAAAGTTAATGTTGTCAATTTCTTTCTTGTTTTGCACACCAATTTTTGTTAAAGAAGATAAATTGTTATTTATTTCTTGTAGTGATAATAAACTATCTTTAATTTCTTTTAGAGGTAATATACTATTCTTAATTTCTGTTAAAGTATTTACAACATCTTTGGACAAGGTTATTTCTTTGGGAAATGAGGTTGTCTCATTCTTTGCTCTTCCTTGTCCTTGAATTCCATCAAGGTTCTGGCCATGTTGAAAACATTGTCCATGGCATCCTTTTGGATTCTTGGGATTCTGTAGCTTGGGGAATATGGTTTCCTCCAATGCTTTTTCTTGTTCTTCTTCCCTTCTTGGGGAAGTGGGTTGGCTTGAGGCTTGCTGGTAGAGGCTACTGGGGCTTCTTCCTTGGTTGCCTCCCTCTTTTTGGCATGATAATCCTTGATTTTTTTGATTTGAGGTTTGGATGACAGTGGATTCCATCCATTGGAGTATTTCACTATCTCCTCCTCTTTGAGGAACTTTTTCAGGATGTGCCAGGAGTTCATCACTCCTTGGTGTATTTGAGGCAGCATTTCCCAGTCTTTGTCCTTGTATACTGTGTAATACTGCTTGTACTGGCTCATGTAGATGTCTATTTGAGCCCTCTGAATGTGATTTGTACCTATTTGAGTTACTCATACTTAGTTCCAATTCAGGCTCAGATATCATGGGCATTTCTGGGACTTGCCTTTGGGATAAGGCACTTCCTTGTGTGGATTCTGTTCCACTGGGGATATTGCCCTTTCTTTTCCCTTTTGAGGGATCAATTCTACCTCTGAGTCCAGCTCCATCTGATTGGATGGAGTATTGGGAACCTCTTCTAGTATTCATAATTAAAGAATAAGAAAAAAAAATAAAAGTATTTTAGAATAAAATTCTTTTATGGCAATTTAAAAAGAGGTGCTCACCTTCAGAGTCTTGAATGGTGGGCCCTGGAAAGTCTAACTTCTTAGCTTTCTTTCTTTTGGTGATAACTGGTGTTGGGGAACTTTGACAAGTTTCTTCCACCAATCTCTCAACAGTAGCTTGGTTGTCTTCTGTTGGGTTATCTTCAAACACTAAAAAAGACAAATAAATATAAGTCTTTTTACAAGAAGTGTTATTTTTGGCAAGATATGGCAATTTTCCACGTAGAAATTGCTTTTTTATCTTTGAAAAATTGAAATAAATAAGGAAATGAATAAAAATGAATAAAAAGAACTTTTTTATTGGTTTTTAATATTTTTTAATATTTTTTATATATATTTTTTTTATTTCTAAAGAATAAAATAAAAAATGAATATGATTCTTATAAAATTAAATTATAATAAAAATTATTTTTAATTTATAAAATATCTCTTTTAATCACTAGAGTCACTCAAAGAAAGTTCTTGCAAGTCTAAGGATGTGAAAAACCACGTGTAAGACAGTACAATTGCTTTCCAAATGCCTCAATAGCTTTTAAAATCAATAAAGTATAAAATTATTATATAATTTTATGATTATAAATATAATTTATTATTGGATAAACCCAAATAGAATCTTTTTAAAGGTCTTTTAAGTAAATATCACGGCCAGGCCCCCAAATGTAAGGTTTGACTATGAAACAATAAGTAAAAAATTACTAATTTATTACTTATTGTACTCTGAATGTCCTTATAATTGAAATAAATAAGATTAAAATAATAATGATAATAAAGAAATATTATTATTATGGCGTAAAAATATTATATTATTAAATAAATATAATAATATAATTAATATTATATGAAATTATAATATTATAAATAATATATTAATATAAAATAATTAATATATTATAAAGCTCTTTATTATTGTTACCAACAAATAATAAAGGCGTGAAAAACTGTTTTTTATAAATAAAAAACAATTAATAACTATAATATTACTAATATTAAAGTTATATATCAATATAAATACTATTTATATTAATTAAGAATTATTAAGAGTAATAATAAGAGAGAAATTATTATAATAAGATGAAATAACCTACTTTTAACACTTAAAATAATAATTTTGAGATATTTTACGCCAAAAGAATATAATACAACTTTTTCAAATTGTATTTACAATAAAAAATAAAGAAAATTACTAAATTTCTTGATTTTACGTTGTGGGAACTCCTTTTGGTGTGGGATGAAATAAGGCAGTACCTTGAGGGGGAAATTATTGGTAAGTCTGTTTTGAATTTCAGAATTGTCCAATAACCATGGGTGCTAAGGTGTATTAGCTGCCCCTCTAAATAATACTGAATAGTCAGCCTACAGAGAATCACAAAATAAAATAAGATTTGTGGCTTTAACAGATAGAGAAGACTTATCAGCAGTCTCTAAATCAGACCTATCAATAACACTACAGTAAAAATTCTGATCTAAAATTTCTGATAAAATAAACACTAGATTTTTTTACTTTATTTTAATAAAAGTGATGATAATATATATATATATATGTTTTGGGTTTCTGTTATTTTAATAAAACTAATAAGAATATTTTTTTTTTGTTTTTTTTTTAATAAGAATGATAAGAATATATATATTTTTTTTGGTTTTAGGTTGATTATAATGATTTTTTTTTGATATGAGTACTAATAATAAGACTACTGGATTTGATTCTTTTAGGATTTTTTTTAATACTGGGTTTTATATCACTACTACTTTTTTTTTTAATAATACTAAGCCACTGAGCAAGGCTACTGAGCTTTTTACTATGTTAATACTACTATTCTTCACTAATACTAAGCTACTGAGCAAGGCTACTGAGCTTTTCACTACTAAAACACTACTACTATTCTAGATATCCTGCTAGTTCAGGGATGGTTATGATCCTGGATAGTGGGAACTTGTTCCATGATGATGGGAAAAATGAGGGAGAGAGGACCTCTATTTATAGCTTTTGGGCCTCCATAGAGCTTCTCAAAATAGGGTACTTAGAAAAAATCATAGCTGAGAGGTTTTAGCTAGTGAGACATGTAGTTTTGGTGTAGCAACGTGTTTGCTGAGAGAATTATGCTGGTGGTGCTTTTTCTTATCAAAATCATGTGATGTATTTGAGATAATTTGGCTGGTGAGATTTTCTTTTTCCCAAGAAAGTGGAGAAAATACAGCTCCTGACAATTGAACTTTCTTCTAGTCATATGATATATATGAGAGAATTATGCTGGTGCTTTATGTTTCTTATCAAAATCATGTGATGTGTTTGAGATAATTTGGCTGGTGAGATTTTCTTTTTGCCAAGAAAGTGGAGAAAATACAGCTCCTGACAATTGAACTGTCCTCTAGTCATATGATATATATGAGAAAATTATGCTGGTGTTTCTGTTTCTTATCAAAATCATGTGATAATATGAGATAATTTGGCTGGTGATGTTTTCTTGAAGGTGGGGAAAGTATTTTTTTTGCTTCTATTTTTTCACGTATGTTCTGAGAGAATTATGCTGGTGGTTTTATTTTAGTATTGTATCATTTAATATGGAGATTGCATCATTTCTATCAAGCTTGATGCATGTCATTATTACTAATCAAACATTTGTTCTTGGAAAATATATTGAAATTTTATGCATAGCCTTGAGGTATTTCTTCTTTAAATTGAATCAAGGTGGGGAAAATACAGCTCTGATGCTGTGGTGCGTCTTCATATACCTTTATTTAAGTTAACTTCCTTTAATGACGTAATTTGTTATTGATGATGCAATAAGGTGGATAAATTCTTTGATACTATACTGTTTTGATAAGATCTTGAGGCTGTGTATTGTATATTTCTTTTTGAAATTTGTAATTGTAATGTGTAAATCTGTTTTGCGTAATTCTTTTTATCATCATTTTTTTCTTTTGTTTTATTGGTAAGCTTGAAACTGGTACTAATGGTATGGAATACCACATCCCCCTCTCCATTTAATGCTGTCCCCAGCATTCCAGTTGAAAAGCTTGCCAATATCAATCATATCCATTTTGATCAATTTCTTCTCCCTCTGATATTAAATCTTCTTCTTCAATTTCTTCACTGCTGTCATTTTCTGACTCTGTACTTGATTCAACTTTCTTTCCTCTGGGATAAAACCTCTTGATGTGACTTGCTGCAAATTTTCTTGTAAGTTTAGTGCCATCCAATTCTTCAAGCTCATAAGGTCCATTATTAACTTGATTTATGACTCTATAAGGTACATTCCAACGGTTCTTGAAGAGTAAACCCCACTGTGACTCAAGTGGTTTATTATAAACTAATACCAAGTCCCCTGGTTCAAGTGGATTTCTCGGTCTATGTGCCATCTTTTTGTCCAAATATTGAACTGATTTGTGTCTTGAATCTCTCAATTTCTGTGCTGCTGCTAATCTTGTTTCTTGTTTTGACACAATCTGTATGGTTCTTGCCTCCAATAGTTCTTCTAGTTAGTATTTTCTTTTGATTGAATATTCTTCATTAATTTCACCTTGAATTCTTCATTATTCTATTATTCACCTTGGTTGTTAATTTTGATATCTTCATTTTTTTATTTTCTTGATTCCTTGATTTTACTTGCATATTCAGCCCTCTGGTGTGCTACCCCTGTAGTTTGAGTCATACAAGGACTAATTTTAGCCTTCAGGTTGCTACCCTGTAGTTTAAAGTCATACAAGGACTAATTTTAGCCTTCAGGTTGCTACCCTGTAGTTTAAAGTCATACAAGGACTAAATTTTAGCCTTCAGGTTGCTACCCTGTAGTTTAAAGTCATACAAAGACTAATTTTAGCCTTAAGGTTGCTACCCTGTAGTTTAAAGTCATACAAAGACTAATTTTAGCCTTAAGGTTGCTACCCTGTAGTTTAAAGTCATACAAGGACTAAATTTTAGCCTTCAGGTTGCTACCCTGTAGTTTAAAGTCATACAAGGACTAATTTTAGCCTTCAGGTTGCTACCCTGTAGTTTAAAGTCATACAAGGACTAATTTTAGCCTTCAGGTTGCTACCCTGTAGTTTAAAGTCATACAAGGACTAATTTTAGCCTTTTTTATTTGCTCTGATCTTTTATCCTTGATGTTAATCAAGACAGTTTATTTTGTTTATTTATTTTTATTATAATTTTATCTTTATTTTATGTCAAGAATTTTTTTTTTATATTTTATGTTGAAAAGTTTTTTTTAATGTTTTTTTTTTTTTTTTTTTTTTTTTTTTTTTTTTAAGTTGAAATTTTTTTTTTTTTTTATGTTGAAACAAAATTTTTTTTTTTTTATCTTGAAAAAATTTTTTCTTATGTTAAAATTTTTTTTTTATGTTAAATTTTTTTTTTTTTTTTTTTTTTATGTTAAAATTTTTTTTTTTTTTTTTTTTTTTTTTTTTTTATGTTGAAAAAAAAATTTTTTTTTTTTTTATGTTGAAACAATTTTTTTTTTTTTTTTAAGTGAAAAAAATTTTTTTTTTTTTTTTTTTATGTTGAAAATTTTTTTTTTTTTTGTTGAAAAATTTTTTTTTTTTTTTTTGTTGAAATTTTTTTTTTTTTTTTTTTTTTTTTAAGAGTGATTAAATTGATGAGTGATGTTGAATGAGTTTTCAATTTGAGGAGCAATGGTATATTTTGAAATGGTGTAGTGGTTAGTGATTCCGGGTTGCTTTCAACTTTCACCAAGGTCCTGGGTTCGATTCCCGCCTCTGGCAGCAGTGTTGTCAAACTACAATCATGCTGGCATTATGTTCATCACTCTGTGGGGGGTGCTCTGTACTGATGGCCTAGTATCTGTTGAGTTATGGTGATCTGTTAGGACTAATTGAATGATATTCTGGCTATGTTTGGGGAGCCCACACCCTCTTTCATATCTATGATTACTGTGTTCAATTTGAATTTCTGACGTCGATGTATGGGAGTATGTCGAAGAGTGGCTAAACCAATAATATTGGGCTAACGTTATCCAGTATACCTCTGTGTGTAATGTTTTTTTGTTGATTGTGCCATAAATTGAATTACTTTTCTGGTTTAATTTTATATTCCAAGGTCTTCTTTTACTGTATCTGCATAGCCTAGCTTGTTTGGTTGATTTTCCCCCCATGTCTTGAGATAATTTTCTTGATTTTAGGCCAAATTATGACCGGCGGTCATAATTTTGACATTTTGAGCTTCTTCTATCTTCTTTTTCTGTATCTGAATGGCCTAGCTTGTTTGGTTGATTTTTTCTCCCATGTCTTGATATAATTTTCTTGATTTTGGGCCAAATTATGACCGGCGGTCATAATTTTGACATTTTGAGCTTCTTCTATCTTCTTTTTCTGTTTCTTCACACCATCTTTTGATTGTTTTTTTTTTCAAAAAAGAGAAATAACATTAATAAAGGCCTATGGGCCCACACTTCCCCAAACTTGTGCCATTTTTTAATATATGAGGTGGCATAAGAACAGATAACCACCCCTGTTTTTTTTAAAAAAAATAAAATCATAATACTTATACATTGAGAAAAAAAAATCTTGAAAAATGTTGAGTTTGAGGTCTTTTATTGAATACTGATTTATAGCCTTGAGTGATAAGATACTTGAAAAAAAAATTGAAAAAATTGAAATTCCTCTTTGATAAGGCAGGAGGTCACTGCCCTGATACTGATACAGATATGAAAAAAATTCTCTTTTTTTTTTTTTTTTTTTTTTTTTTTTAGGTTATTTTTTTTTATTATTTTTGCTATTTTTTATGGTGGTTTTTTTTTTTTTTTTTTTTTTTTTTAATTGGAGATTGAAATTGGATTACTTCAGTTGTTATTGAGAAATATTCAACCTTCTGTTGTGAATTACTGAAAGACATATGTCCTTCAATATTTCTCCAAAGATCTTGTTGCGTTGTTTTCTTTGTGTATTTCCTTTCCATTCAGAAACAAAACCTTTGACTTCATGAATAAACATGTACCCAAAATCACACCAGAAAAGAGTTCCTCCCAAGATTTCCAAACCATCTAGATTCAAATCTTCTTGAGCCCATAACATTTTGTGATACAGTCCTTCTATTGTCATTTGATAATATCCATAAGGCTTCTTCCAGTAAGGATTTCTTAAATTTCCTTTGATTCCAATAGTGGTTAGTAATTCCAGAAAATCAACATTTGTAAGATTTGATCCAGGTAGTTCTGAAATATATTTGGTTTGAATTATTGGTGAATCTAGCTCATAATCATACAGTTCCTTAAATGTTATTATTGGAAGTATTATGTAATCTTCCAGTCCTTCATATTCTGGTATGTCTTCCTGTATGCCATTTTGATTCTGGGAGTCATTTGGTAATTCAGATGTAATTCCTTTATTTTGATTAAATAGATCAGTTGCGCTTGAAAAGCAGAATATTTGATCATAGGCATGATTAAATTCTTCTAGAATGCTAAGTCCAGCTAGCCTTTGTGTATTTTCTGATAACTCTCCTTCTTCTAGATCTTCAAATATTCTTCCTTGCTTATATTTATCTTCCAAATCTTCATTATTTTGTTTGTATAACTTCAAGTCATCTTCTGATTCTGCTGTTTCCATTTTTTTATCAATCCTCTTTTGAATATTTCTATCCCAAACTTGATCCATTTTGTCTTCAGTAATTATGGCACTTTCCTTTTCCAATTATTCAAATTTTCTTTTTGCCAATGGATTGATTATGTCATTTTTTATTTTTTCAGTATCACTAATGTACCAAGCTTTCTCCTGAAATAAATTTGAATAATCTTCTGCAATTCCTGAGGAATTTGCTTCAGGTGGCTTCAGATCCATTTTAAATTTCTTCTGTGGGCTTTCTACTTTATCTTCTTCATTCATACCACTTAGCTCAAGTGCTAGCCATTTCTCTGGGTCTTCTATGGCCATGTCCAAATTTCTTCTCATCTTCTTCAGTTCCATTTTTACTTTTTCTATTGCTTCACTATCTTCTACCTTCAATTCATCCTCTTCTGGATCCTTCCCTTTAGATTTTGTTTCAGTTTGAGGTGGAATACTTTCTTTAGATGAAGATAATATGCTTGACTTTTCTTCATCTATTATCTGGTTGAAATTTTCAAATACTAAGAAGTCCAGGTAGGTTTTCTCTTCACCTTCAAAAGTGACTTCAAGATTTTTAATTTGACCAATTGGCTTCAAAAAGTTATCTGTTGATTTTGATGTGTAAGGGCCGATTTTTAATTCTGCTTTTAGGGCTATTTCCTGAGTTATTACATTCAAATCATTTTTTGCATCAAAAATAGCTGAGAAGGGTATTTTGTTTGGTCCAAGAAATACTGTCTTCACTATTGTTGAAGATTGACTTTCTGTTTCCTCGGTTTCTTTTCTTTTGGATGATTCTGCTCCATGTATTGACCATTTTCCGATCTCAGAAGATGCACAAAGCTCCATACCTCTTGGTGGAGAAATTTGCCAGCCCATAGCTTGAGGGTTACATATTGGTAAACATAATCGACGTCCATCTTGCTCTGGATAACTAAATATCTCCCCTTGCTTGTGTGAAAATTCCAATTTAACATTATTATCTGCTAAAAATGGTCTTCCAAGTATGGTGTGTACAGCTCCTTTTGCTATGAATAAATGAATTTCTTTTTCTTCTCCTGTTATCATAGTAATTGGTGTAAATTCTGAGAGTCCAACCAAAGATGTGGTATGTCCACCAATTCCTCTGAGATTCATATTGAGCTTTCTACTTGTAAGTGAGGCTTGAATTGCAATTTCCTCTGGTATTATATTAATTTCTGATCCAGTATCCACCAATGCCATTGTAGGATATTCTTCTCTTCCAATAAATACTTCCATAAATCCAAGTGGGCATGCATAATGTAATCTTGGGGTATCATAGTCCCGTAGCTTTACTGAAAGTAGTCTTTCTTGAATATTTGACGTATTGACTGATTTTATTACTTCTTTTTCCTGGGTAGTTAAATTTTGTAGTTTATCAATAAAGGTTGGTGACATTGATAATATTTCTTCAAGAGTAAGATTTATCTTTTGTTCAAGTATTCTCTTCATCACATGTTCAATTATTATCTTTGGGTTATTGGGTGTAGATTTTACCTTGTTTTTTATTTCCATCTTTTGTGAATCCTGTCTAAGTACCTCCTTATTCTTTTCCTTGGAAATGATTTCAATATCATTATTTACTTCCTTTCCTTCTTGTTTTTTCTTGTATTTTGTTGGAATTAGAACTCTTATTTCTTCTTCTGCCTCATCTTCCTCGTGGTAGGCACCTGGTATCTTCTTTTTAAAGGGTTTGTGTGTTTCATTTTTATCCTCTTGCTGGGTTTGACTTTGAGTTTCCTGTCTTGAAGCTCTTTGCCTTGTCTGTCTAAGCCCAACATTTATTTGAATATTTTCATTCGCTGGTGACATTTGAGGAGGTTTCCAGTTTCCCCATTCTTCTATTTGAGCTATAGCAGTTGCCTTCTCTTCTTTGCTTTCCTCAATTACTGTTGTCTCTTGCTTCTTTTGGGGTGGATTTGATTGTTCCATCATTTTCTTTGTAAAATCCTCCTGCTCTTTGGCAAAATGTCTAACTAATTCTTTTGCAGATTTAGGGCCTTCTGTGGGTACTCTTTGAAAATTTGGAAAAAGATATGTTCCTCCATGCTTCAAGACAATTCTTTTCTCCAAGTCTTCTGTGAGGTGATTACATCTTATTGCGGAATGTCCTTCTTCTAAGCAGTAATAACACTTCAGTAGCTGTCTTGGAGCCATTTGTGCTGGAACATATGGTTGATAACCAGAAGATATGGGTAGTAAAGGATATCTTGGCCTGAGTGGCTGTGAGTTTTGTGTAACTTTCTGATCTTGATTATTGCCTGCTTGTATTTTATTTGGAGATTCAACTAATTCTGAAAGGTGTTTGAGCTGATTCAATACTTGCTTAACTGATTCCTTCCCAGTATCCTTTGATTGATGCCCTTGCGGCTGAGGATTTTGAATTTTTTGGGTAAGATCTTTCATTTGCTTTAAGACTTCTTCCCAGCTTTCCTCTTCAAACCTAGCTTTCTTCTCTTGTGACTTTGGTTGTGAAAATTCCTTCTGTTGAATTAAGACTTTGGCTTCTAAATCTTGTTCAATATATAACTTTAAGATTTCCAATCTTGGAATAATATAACCACCATCCAAAGCTTGCACCATGGCCTTATCTTTAATCATTTCTTTGTAAATAGATTCTTGAACACTTGAGGAAAGACTTGCCAAAATTTCTTGATTGTGATTGATATCTCCTTGTATATATTGGTACCTTCTGAGATAATTAATAATGGATTCATATTCACCAATGAACTTTTTATATTGGGTCATATTTCTAATTCCTCCTTCTTGTTGAATCTTTGTAAATAATTGAGTAATTGAGGACAGCTTGTATCTTCTTTCAGGTGACACTGTTCCCCATCTCCTCTTCATATCCAATTTTAATTGCTCCCAATCGCCAGTTTCATATCCAGGCATTCCTTCAATATGGTAGCTAATTTCTTGATCTTTAGTCCAAAAGGATATCTGTCTTGCTATATCCCTTCCACTTGCTCCTTCAATTTCTGCTATATTTTCTACTCTTTTAATAAATCTTTCCACTTCCTTTCCATCAAACCATAAATTATAATCCTTTGGTCTGATCTTGACAATGGGTGTATTGTTTCGTGGGATTTCTTGTTGCAATGGGCTTGAAGCCTGTGCATGAATATTAACCCGCTTTGGTAGAGTATTTGGTCTTTGTGAAGTGAATGGAGTTGATGAGGCCATAGGCCTTGAAAATGGTGATGGTGACCCTTCTTGTCTAAAGATTCTTGGCATGCTCGTAGTTTCTTCCATTGGGCTGTTTTCTGTGGTAAAACTTGACTCTTTCCTTTTCCCTTCTTTTTTAAGGAGTTCAATTAATTCTTGTTGCATTTCCAACATTCTTTGATGAAGTCTTTCTACATCAGAAATATCTTCTTGTCCTTGCATAGTCTCTTCATTTATTATTTCTTCTTTGGATTCATCTGGATTGTGTGGTATCTTTGATGATGATGCTGAATTCATATTGATATATTCTTTGTTGATTTTCTCTTTTTCACTTTTCTTTTTAATTTCAAATAGTTCCTTGAGTAATTTCTGAAAATAATCTGTAACTATCTTTTGATCTTTCTTCTTAGTTCTTGGTGTACCAACTGGTATACTATAATCTATAGGTGATTCTTCTCCAGGTGGTGTTTGTCCTCTTTTTGGATAATAATAATGAAATGATTTTGTTGAAGCACTTGATGGTGACAATGATTTAGAACTTTCGTAGTTTTTCTGATTCCAGATTGACTTGATAGGTGCTTGAAATTGTTTATTGATAAAAGGCTTTTTTCTTTTTATGGACTAAATTTGAATGTTTTTTTTTGATAATTGACTGATTATTGATGATTGAAGTTGTTGTTGGCCACTGTTGGGACACCAGATGTGGGAACTCCTTTTGGTGTGGGATGAAATAAGGCAGTACCTTGAGGGGGAAATTATTGGTAAGTCTGTTTTGAATTTCAGAATTGTCCAATAACCATGGGTGCTAAGGTGTATTAGCTGCCCCTCTAAATAATACTGAATAGTCAGCCTACAGAGAATCACAAAATAAAATAAGATTTGTGGCTTTAACAGATAGAGAAGACTTATCAGCAGTCTCTAAATCAGACCTATCAATAACACTACAGTAAAAATTCTGATCTAAAATTTCTGATAAAATAAACACTAGATTTTTTTACTTTATTTTAATAAAAGTGATGATAATATATATATATATATGTTTTGGGTTTCTGTTATTTTAATAAAACTAATAAGAATATTTTTTTTTTGTTTTTTTTTAATAAGAATGATAAGAATATATATTTTTTTTTTGGTTTTAGGTTGATTATAATGATTTTTTTTTGATATGAGTACTAATAATAAGACTACTGGATTTGATTCTTTTAGGATTTTTTTTTAATACTGGGTTTTATATCACTACTACTTTTTTTTTTAATAATACTAAGCCACTGAGCAAGGCTACTGAGCTTTTTACTATGTTAATACTACTATTCTTCACTAATACTAAGCTACTGAGCAAGGCTACTGAGCTTTTCACTACTAAAACACTACTACTATTCTAGATATCCTGCTAGTTCAGGGATGGTTATGATCCTGGATAGTGGGAACTTGTTCCATGATGATGGGAAAAATGAGGGAGAGAGGACCTCTATTTATAGCTTTTGGGCCTCCATAGAGCTTCTCAAAATAGGGTACTTAGAAAAAATCATAGCTGAGAGGTTTTAGCTAGTGAGACATGTAGTTTTGGTGTAGCAACGTGTTTGCTGAGAGAAATATGCTGGTGGTGCTTTTTCTTATCAAAATCATGTGATGTCTTTGAGATAATTTGGCTGGTGAGATTTTCTTTTTGCCAAGAAAGTGGAGAAAATACAGCTCCTGACAATTGAACTTTCTTCTAGTCATATGATATATATGAGAGAATTATGCTGGTGCTTTATGTTTCTTATCAAAATCATGTGATGTGTTTGAGATAATTTGGCTGGTGAGATTTTCTTTTTGCCAAGAAAGTGGAGAAAATACAGCTCCTGACAATTGAACTGTCCTCTAGTCATATGATATATATGAGAAAATTATGCTGGTGTTTCTGTTTCTTATCAAAATCATGTGATGTATTTGAGATAATTTGGCTGGTGATGTTTTCTTGAAGGTGGGGAAAGTATTTTTTTTGCTTCTATTTTTTCACGTATGTTCTGAGAGAATTATGCTGGTGGTTTTATTTTAGTATTGTATCATTTAATATGGAGATTGCATCATTTCTATCAAGCTTGATGCATGTCATTATTACTAATCAAACATTTGTTCTTGGAAAATATATTGAAATTTTATGCATAGCCTTGAGGTATTTCTTCTTTAAATTGAATCAAGGTGGGGAAAATACAGCTCTGATGCTATGGTGCGTCTTCATATACCTTTATTTAAGTTAACTTCCTTTAATGACGTAATTTGTTATTAATGATGCAATAAGGTGGATAAATTCTTTGATACTATACTGTTTTGATAAGATCTTGAGGCTGTGTATTGTATATTTCTTTTTGAAATTTGTAATTGTAATGTGTAAATCTGTTTTGCGTAATTCTTTTTATCATCATTTTTTTCTTTTGTTTTATTGGTAAGCTTGAAACTGGTACTAATGGTATGGAATACCACAACGTGGAAATGAGTTTATAGAGAGATTTATGACAAAAACAATTAAAGAATTGATTTAATCACGTAAAAATAGTGATTAATATTAAGATGGTCTTTGGTCTTTAATAATATAAGAGTTTTATATATAAAGAATAAAGAAATTACCTTTTATTTAATTGATTTAATGTTTTTGATGCGTCTGAGGGGAAAATAGAGTAAAAAGAGCTCTATTCATAGTAAATACCTCCCTCCTAGAGTCCAACAGGCTTCTAGTAGACGTGTATTGATCATATCCACTGGAATTGATCAATATTTGGAGGTTTGAGGGTGATTACATCATGATCAAACCATATTACATCATTATTACACCATTATTTAGAGTTATCACTATAACTCTAGGTTTGATGACATCAGAGGCTTGGCAGAACCCCAAATTTCGTGGATTTTATTAGTTTTAATCATAAACTAATAGTATTCACCAATTTTATCACTCTTAAGACTGTTAAACTTAAATTAAGGTTACAGTATGTGATCATAACTGCTCAAATTAAGCTCAAACTTTGATCCTCAATAACTTTTGAGATTTACACGCTACAGCAATTCAGAGAGTGAATTCTGATAGCGTGGCATAACCTTATTATGCTTCCAAGAGCTTTTCATTACATCATCAAAACTCTAATTTTGATGATTTATCTTGTAACTAATCTTTTCTGTCGAAATTCAATATTTTAAACTTCAAACTTTGATTTCAGGGGGTTATACCCTGAATTTAATAATAAAAATTACATCATTCTTCACTAATGAACTGGTAGAATCCAACTGTCTACTTTTTTTTAAGTTTGGAACACTTTCACAACAAAGTGGTCAACAGCTCTGTTGATTTTTATCAATAATTCATCATAGGTTTTAACCTTGTTTATAATTCGCAAAATAAAGTTCATATCTGTGTTCTTACAGTAATTACGTGGTAACTTTATTTTTGGTTCATCATTCTATCATGTATAGTTTAGAAGATATTAGCTATGATCCTTGAATATATGCGTTGACCAAAAAAGTGCATATATTCAGGATAATTCCTTAAATATTAACATTGGAAATTAGCTTATTAATTGTTTTATCCACTGGTACAATTTATTTCACATGTTGTTTCATTAGTTCTTGCGAAAAGTAAGGTTTTATGATTTTTATAAGGTATTATACCTTATAATTCCTTAAATATTGACTTTACAGATATGCCATAAAAATGGTATATGTGTATTTTTCCATGGGGAATCCAATGGTATAATTTATTTTACATGTTAATTCATTGGTTTTTAAGTTAAACCAATTTTTGTACCAATTTATGGTATTTTTTGTATATTTAAGTAATTATTTTTAATGTATAATTATTCTAAGTAATTTTAATATAATTATATTAAAGGTATAATTGTTCTGAGTCTTTTTTTGACCTTATTGGGTATGTGGTCATATCTCAAAGGCTCACAGAAAGGGTGCTGAATGACTGACTCAAGATTATCAGTATTAACTTTAATAAAGTAAAAGAAAATAAAGATAAAAATAAATCCAATATATTAATTAACTGGGGAAAATGTCCCCAGGTGCTGAAAGGTAGCCAGTATATGTGAAAAGCTGAAAGACTGATCATGGAAGGTGAGTCACTGGCTGTATTGTCTGAATTGGGTCAATAAATATCTGGCCATCTTGAAATTTGAACTGTGTGACTGAATTCCCACTGTGAGCCTTAGAGATAATTTCATATACCCAAAAGACCACAAATACAAAATTAACATATAAATATAAATAAATTTATTTATATTATTAAAATAAAAATCAAAATATAAAGATAAAATAATATTCAAAATTAAAGATGTACTTACAATTTAAAAATAAAATTATATTAAATTTTCAAATTATAAAACTACATTTATACTTGAAAAAATTAAGTAAAAATGAATCTTTAACAAAATTGTAAAAAAACAAATAAATTTGGAAAAAACTTAAATAGAAATTATTATAACTTTTTATCCAATAAATAAACATATAAAGAATATTTCACCATTGGATTCCTCATAAAACATCAGGTGGGATCACCTCTGGGTGAAAACTTTGTAACTCAACTCTAAATAAGGTTAAATCAAGTTTTTAGTATTTTCTGTATGAAAATTGAAAATCCTCAAAACTTGAACTTTATTCACATTGCATGTAGTTTTAATCATCAAAATTTGTGCTAAAATTGAGGTGTTGTGTATTTTTTAGAAGTTATGAGGAATTAAAGTATTTTCAATTGAATTCAATTGAAATATCAAAATGTGCACATGTATTATATAAGTCAACTTTGATTTACATATGAGGTATCAATTATTACTGTATTGAACTGTAAAATTCAATTGAATTGCGTATGTAAATTATAAGGATAATACATGATGAGGAATTAAAGGAAAAATAAATTGGAAAGATCAAATTTGGGGGGGGGGAAAGGAACTCCAGCTCTAAGGGGGAGTTAGACCCCCAAAATCCTTGCTTAAAGGCGTGTGGTGTCAAAATTCACGCAAAGGTTCATCACTTTTGGCCTGGAATTGAGTTACAGGGTCTGTGGACTCAATTGATGATGCGGTTTTGATACCAACTGGGGTAGTTTTAGCTGTTGCCAAGAGGGTAAAACTACCCTTCATATAAAACAATAATAGTGAAAACAGTTTTGAATGGTTTTCATGTCTCTTACACACATTCTGACATGTTTTGAAGACTCTAGACCAGGTATTGCTATAGTAATGGCTGATTTAAGGGTCTAAAATGGCTTAAACCAGCCCTTTTTTGGTCTAAAACAGGGTTCAATGATGCCATAATTGGCTTTTCTTTTGTCAGACTGTTTTTCACGACCAACAAGAGTAAATTTTACTTTTGGAGTAAGAAAATTGATGGCTATAAAAGAATGTCTTCTTTGCCCCACTTTTCTCTTCATGTTAGAATCTTTTCCTTTTATAATTAGTTTAAACATTGTTAAACCAATCAATAAAATATTCCAACCACCTTTTTTAAATCATTTTAAACCTTTTAACCACGTGGAAAAATCATTATAATCATTGTTAGTAGCCTTTATAATCATTTTTACACCTGAAACACCCCAAAAGTGAATTAAAGCATCTTTCATCACTGTAGACTTTGTCACTTTGTTTCCAAATTCACTCTGGTCACTTTTGGGCGTGTTTTCTCTTTAATATTCTTTTTAAAGACTCTTTTCTTCAATTAATTTCTTGCAGTTCATTGCTCAATTAATTCCAATTGAAATTGCTCTTGAAGAAATTTCTTTTGTAGCCTTAAAATATCTCTTGTAGAGTATCTTTGGGATAAATTTTTATTTTGGTAAAACAATCAATCTTTATAATATTATTGTTTTATACTAATAAAGTTATAAACAATAAAATTGGCGTGTTTTCTCTTAAAAATAATATTTCTTACGATTTTGAATTGATTTTTACCTTATACAAATTTTGAGGACAGGAAAAGTACTTGATTCTTAATCAAAGTTTCATATCCACACCTTACATTTGGGGGCCCAGCCGTGATATTTTACCTGTGACATATTCTTTTTACTGTTTTTAAATCTTTTTTCTTATATTGAAAAATTTAAAAACTTATAAAAAATACTTATAATTCAAAAAATCAATAAAAAAAAACAATTTTTTTAATATTATAAGTGAGGCTTATATTTAATTTTCTTTTTTGCAATATCCTTTTTTTACTCAATTAATTGGGTTTTTCATTGATTTTATTGTCTGACAATGTGGTAAGACAAGAAAACATTGAAACAGCCTCAACAGTAACCAGCATTATTCCTGCCAGTACTGTTAATTCTGATCATAATAGTACTATTATTGTGACTCAGAATATTCAACCAGAGCCGATTTCCTCTGAATTAGTCAACTTGGAAATATGTAACACTCCTCAGAAAGCCAAATATTTGGCCAATAGTAAGTTTTTTTGACGTAAAACTACTATTTTAAGCCTTTTTAACCATAATTATGCCTTCAACCACATCAGGAGCCAGCTATAACCCCTCAAGCAGCTCCCAGAAAGGTAATAGACGTGATTATGGTGGAGGCCAATCAGGTACAGAAGGAAAAGGGTCAGTTGATGACTTCCAAACAACTAAAATGGGTCATTCTGAAGCTGATAATACCATTTTACCTTCAAAAAGAGCTGACACCGCCACAAAAAGCCTCAGTGGATATATACAAAGCCAGCCACAGTGCATACAACAATGCACTTCAGTTCAAAGAGTACCAGATCCTTGCAGACCTGTGGAAGAATTGCATGAATTCTTACCTGACTGTGAGAAAATTCCTGGGCCATCCCAATACTTGCAAATTGCTCAATTGATGACATCCATTGATGGAGAAGAAAAACATGATGCTTTTGACACTAGAATGGAGGAAAAACAACCATCCACCACCCAAACCAGTGCCAAAAACAGCCCCAGTGGCCAGAAGCAGCGATTTCAACATGAAAAAGAAGCCACAAACTCCAAGCAAGGGAAAAGGGAAGGCACCAGCTCCAAAACCTTACAGTCAGAGCTACAGAATCCCAAAGATTCAACAGGATGGCATGGAAAATGTATTTCAGATGGCCAGAACCATGATGGAATTACAAAAGAAGGGGGAAGCCAGATTAAAATATCAAATAGAATTTCTGATACTTTTGAGTGTATTCCAGAGTTGTATAAAGCTATTTCTGACGTAAAAAGACATCTTTCTGATAAAAATACATCAATTTGTGACAATCTTAAGACAAATAACTTGAGTCTGAGCCAAAGAGATGATACACTTAAATGCTTTGAAAGGGTTTTAAGAACAATCAAAACTTCCAATAATGATAATTCTTTTGGCATTAAAATAAATGAAAAATCTGCCATTATTAAAGAATCAACAGACAAATATTCTAAATTCAATATTGATGACATAATTGAAACAAGAATAAAAAAGCCATAAGAACTATCAAAGAAGATAATAAAAAAGCTCTTGATGATATTTCAAAATCATTTGCTGAAGTAAAGACAAATATAGTTTCCCTGAAAAAGAATTTTGATACCTCAAGAGAGGAATTATCAAAATTAACAATAAAGTTCAATGAGGTTATATCTGATAATACTAAACAAACAGAATTATGGAATGTGCTAGCATATAAAGAGGATGATCATAAAAAGAATGTCATAAACTCTATACAAAACTTGCAACATGAATTAAGAAATTCACAAAGGTGTAACAAAAGTAAAATGAATGATATTGAACAACTGATAAACACTTTACCAAGAATGTCTACACCTCTGAATCAAAATGAAGATGCAAGGATTCCCAATCCACAAGTATTGGATATTGAAAATTCACAGTTAAAAAATGAATTTCCTACTTCTTTTCATAACTTAGAACCATCAATGGGCCAAGAACTCTTGAAAGAAGTTCCAAAACTTAAGGAATGGCCTCACTTCAGTGGTGAAGGAGAGTATGACCATATGGAATTCTTTAGTAGTATTGACATGATCAGAGAGTATTTTGAATTACCATACATATTGGTAACAGCCAGATTTAACACCTTGTTTACCAAATCAGCTCACAGATGGTACATCAAAATAAGACAAGCACATGGACACCAGAGTTGGACTTGGTGGAAAACCCAAATCATCAACAAATGGGCAAATGATGCTTGGAGGCTTAAAGTTGAAACAGCCTTTGAATCTGCCAAATTTAATGCTGATAAAGACAAAGCTTTACCATGGTTTTGCCAACAAAAAGACAGATTAACAGAATTATATCCTGACATGTCAGAATTTAGGATCCATAGAAAAATTCTGAGACAATGTGGAGGTAACTTAGAGCATGCTATCAAAATCAGGACTACTGAAAAATCTTCAGCAGAGGATATTATCAATATATTAGAAGAAGTAACCACCAGAACCAAAATTGGTTCTAGTAGGGTGAATCTCAAAACAAGGTTTAATACACCTTGGAAAGATTCTGTGGACAAAAACCCCAAAGAAAATTCTAATAATATTAAGTATAAATCTTCAGATACAGTCAGAAAGTGCAATATTTGCCAAAGCACTGCCCATTTAGCCAATACATGTCCAAAGAAGGGAAAAATCAATGAAATTGATATTGAAAAGGAACCTGATGTTGAAAAAGATGATATAATTGAAGACAATTCAGATGATAAGTCATCAATATTTTCTGAATCTTCAAAAGATATAGAAAATATCAATTCCACTTTTGACATCATGGAATCTTATTCCCACTTGCCACAATTGAGCAATGGTCAACTTGATTTATCAAAAGTTCAAGATGCACAACTTATGAAAACAAAACAAAACAGGGGAAAAGGTTATACAGCTGGTAACTTCTGTATAACAGAAGTGGTGATTGACAACAAGCCCACCAAACTTTTGCTTGACCCAGGAGCCTTCTGCTCTTGTGTTGGAAAATCTTTTCTTAAGACTTGTGTACCAAATTTTGAAGACCAATCGTTACCAATTGATGGTATAAAATTCAACAGTGCAAGTAATCCAATGAAAGCATTAGGAATTTTTGAGACCAATGTCATATTCCCACACATGAATGGGAATTTAAGAATCACAGTTGAATTTGTTGTTATGGAAAATTGCTCTAGTACCCATTTTATATTGGGAAATGACTGTTTAATCATGTATGGGATAGATTTGCATAACAACAAAGACAGATACTTTACTATTGGAGACAATAAGCACCAAAAATTTGCCTTTTTACCATTTAAAAGTCAAATTAAAGTAAACAAAGTATCACCAGTCAGCTTAGAGTTAAAGAAATTCAAGTCTGAACAGTTAAATGAGGCTGCAATTAGCCTTCATCTGACTGATAAACAAGAAAATGAACTTTCTTCCCTTTTGTATGACCACAGAGGAACATTTGCTTCAGACAAAGAACCTCTAGGAGCAATTATTGGTCATGAAGTTGACATCATTCTTAACATTGAGAGACCTTATCCACCACTCTTAAGAAGACCTGCATATCCAGCAAGTCTAAAATCAAGAGAAGCTCTAGAAATTCATATCAAATAACTTCTGGACCTTGGTTTAATAAGAAATGTAGGCCACAATGAAGAAGTATAAATAACTACACCAGTCATAGTGGCATGGAATAATGGAAAATCCAGAATGGTTGGGGACTTTAGAGCTCTGAACACTTACACTGTTCCAGATAGATACCCAATACCAAAAATACAAATTGCCCTTACTCAAATATCTCAAGCAGTGTATATAACCACTATGGATTCCCTTAAAGGATTCCATCAAAATGTGGTGACAGCAAGAGCAAGAAAATACTTGAGAATTATTGTTCATTGTGGAGTTTATGAATACTTGAGGATGCCCTTTGGTATCAAAAATGAACCTTCGCACTTCCAAAGAATGATGAATGAAATCTTCCCTGAAGAACTCTCAGAGGGATGGTTAGTAATTTACATTGATGACATTATTGTCTGTTCCAAGACTTGGGAGGAGCACATGTACAGATTTTCCAGACGTTTGACAAAAATTCAATCAGTAAACATGAAAATCTCCTTGAAGAAATGCCATTTTGTATTTAAAGAACTTAAGGCACTAGGACATGTTGTATCTGGTTTATCCCTTGGAATTGACAAAAACAAAGTTGCAGCAGTATTGTTAAAACCCATGCCTCAGAAAAAAAAGGAAATTCAGTCATTCTTAGGCTTTGCAGGATACTACAGGCAACACATTGAAGATTTTGTATCCATCGCAAGACCACTTTATAAATTGTGTGACAAAGACACAGTATTTGAAATGACTGTTGACAGAGTCAAAGCTTTTGAGTCTCTAAGAGAAGCCTTGACCACTGCTCCACTCTTACTGAGGCCAGACTTTAAATTACCTTTCAAACTGTATATTGATGCATCAGGGGATGGACTAGGTGCTGCACTTCACCAAGTTCAGATCATAAAGGAAAAACCTGTAGAAGGACCCATATGTTTCATATCCAGGCAAATCAAACCAACTGAAGCCAGATATGAAACAAGTCAAATGGAATGTCTATGCCTTGTCTGGGCCTTGGAAAAATTGAACTTGTGAGCCTTTGAGATATGACCACATACCCAATAAGGTCACAAAAAAGACTCAGAATAATTATACCTTTAATATAATTATATTAAAATTACTTAGAATAATTATACATTAAAAATAATTACTTAAATATACAAAAAATACCATAAATTGGTACAAAAATTGGTTTAACTTAAAAACCAATGAATTAACATGTAAAATAAATTATACCATTAGATTCCCCATGGTAAAATACACATATACCATTTTTATGGCATATCTGTAAAGTCAATATTTAATGTATTATAAGGTATAATACCTTATAAAAACCATAAAAACTTATTTATCTCAAGAACTAATGAAACAACATGTGAAATAAATTTTACCAGTGGAATCCCCACGAACATCCACACATAAAACAATTAATAAGCTAATTTCCAAAGTTAATACTTAAGGAATTAACCTGAATATATGCACTTTTTTGGTCAACACATATATTCAAGGATCATAGCTAATATCTCCTAAACTATACATGATAGAATGATGAACCAAAAATAAAGTTACCACGTAATTATTGTAAAGACACAGGTATGAACTTTATTTTACAAATTATAAACAAGATCAAAACCTATGATGAAATATTGATAAAAATCAACAGAGCTATTGACCACTTTGTTGTGAAAGTGTTCCAAACTTAAAAAAAAGTATACAGTTGGATTCTACTAGTTCATTCGTGAAGAATGATGTAATTTTTATTATTAAATTAAGTGTATAACCCACTGAAATCAAGGTTTGAAGTTTGAAATATTGAATTTCGACAGAAAAGATGAGTTACAAGAAAAATCATCAAATTTAGAGTTTTGATTATGTAATGAAAAGCTCTTGGCAGCATAATAAGGTTATGCCAGGCTATCAGAATTCACTCTCTGAATTTCTGTAGCGTGTAAATCTTAAAAGTTATTGAGGATAAAAGTTTGAGCTTAATTTGAGCAGTTATGATCACTCACAGTAACCTTAATTTAAGTTTAACAGTCTTAAGAGTGATAAAATTGGTGAATACTATTAGTTTATGATTAAAGCTCGTAAAATACACGAAATTTGGGGTTCTGCCAATCCTCTGATGTCATCAAACTTAGAGTTATAGTGATAACTCTAAATAATGGTGTAATAATGATGTAATATGGTTTGATAATGATGTAATCATCTCAAAACCTTAAAATATTGATCAATTCCAGTGGGTATGATCAGTACACGTCTACTAGAAGCCTGTTGGACTCTAGGAGGGAGGTATTTACTATAAATAGAGCTCTTTTTACTCTATTTTCCCCTCAGACACATCAAAAACATTAAATCAATTAAATCAAAGGTAATTTCTTTATTCTTTATATATAAAACTATTATATTATTAAAGACCAAAGACCACCTTGTTAGAATCATCTATTTTGACGTGATTAAATCATTTATTTAATTGATTTTGTTAAAAATCTCTCTAAAAACTCATTTCCACGTAAAAATCCAGAATAATTTGTAATTTTCTTTATTTTTATTGTAAATACAATTTGAAAAGGTTGTATTTATATTTTTTTGGCGTAAAATATTTCAAAATTATTATATTAAGTGTTAAAAGTAGGTTATTTTCTCTTATTGTAATAATTTCTCTATTATTACTCTCTTAATAATTCTCTAATTAATATAAATAGTATTTATACTAATTCATAACTTTAATATTAGTAATATTATTGTTATTAATTGTTTTTTATTAATAAAAAGCAATTTTTCACGCCTTTATTATTTGTTGGTAACAATAATAAAGAGCTTTTTAAATATATTAATTATTTTATATTAATATATTTATTTATTATATTATATTTTCATAATATAAATTATATTATTATATTTATTTAATAATATAATTATTTTACGCCATAATAATAATAATTATTTATTATTATTATATTTTTAATCTTATTTATTCAATTCATAAGGACATTCAGAGTACAATAAGTAATAAATTAGTAATTTTTAATTATTGTTTCATAGTCAAACCTTACATTTGGGGGCCTGGCCATGATATTTACTTAAAAGACATTTAAAAAGATTCTAATTGGGTTTATCCAATAATAAATTATATTTATAATCATAAAATTATATAATAATTTTATATTTTATTGATTTTAAAAGCTATTGAGGCATTTGGAAAGCAATTGTACTGTCTTACACGCGGTTTTTCACATCCTTAGACTTGCAAGAACTTTCTTTGAGTGACTATAGTGATTAAAAAACATAATTTATAAATTAATAATAATTTTTTATAATTTAATTTTGTAAAAGAATCATATTCATTTTTTATTTTATTCTTTAAAAATAAAAATATAAAAAATATTAAAAAACCAATAAAAAAAAAGTTATTTTTTTTATTCATTTTTATTCATTTCTTTATTCATTTCAAGTTTTTAAAGATATAAAAGCAATTTCTACGTGGAAAATTGCCATATCTTACCAAAAAATAACACTTCTTATAAAAAGACTTATATTTATCTGTCTTTTTTAGTGTTTGAAGATAACCCAACAGAAGACAACCAAACTACTGTTGAGAGATTGGTGGAAGAAACTTTTCAAAGTTCTCCAACACCAGTTATCACCAAAAGAAAGAAAGCTAAGAAATTAGACTTTCCAGGACCCACCATTCAAGACTCTGAAGGTGAGCACCTCTTTTATAATTGCCATAAAAAGAATTTTTATCCTAAAATAGTTTTATTTCTTATTTTCTTAAATTATGACTACCAGAAGAGGTTCCCAATACTCCATCTAATCAGATGGAGCTGGACTCAGAGGTAGAACTGATCCCTCAAAAGGGAAAAGAAAGGGCAATATCCCCAGTGGGACAGAATCCACACAAGGAAGTGCCTTATCCCAAAGGCAAGTCCCAGAAATGCCCATGATATCTGAGCCTGAATTGGAACTAAGTATGAGTAACTCAAATAGGTACAAATCACATTCAGAGGGCTCAAATAGACATCTACATGAGCCAGTACAAGCAGTATTACACAGTTTACAAGGACAAAGATTGGGAAATGCTGCCTCAAATACACCAAGGAGTTATGAACTCCTGGCACATCCTGAAAAAGTCCCTCAAAGAGGAGGAGATAGTGAAATACTCCAATGGATGGAATCCACTGTCATCCAAACCTCAAATCAAAAAAATCAAGGATTACCACGCCAAAAAGAGGGAGGCAACCAAGGAAGAAGCCCCAGTAGCTTCTACCAGCAAGCCCCAAGCCAGCCCACTTCCCCAAGAAGGGAAGAAGAACAAGAAAAAGCATTGGAGGAAACCATATTCCCCAAGCTACAGGATCCCAAGAATCCAAAAGGATGCCATGGACAATGTTTTCAACATGGCCAGAACCTTGATGGAATTCAAGGACAAGGAAGAGCAAAGAATGAGACAACCTCATTTCCCAAAGAAATAACCTTGTCCAAAGATGTTGTAAATACTTTAACAGAAATTAAAAATAGTATATTACCTCTAAAAGAAATTAAAGATAGTTTATTATCACTACAAGAAATAAATAACAATTTATCTTCTTTAACAAAAATTGTTGTGCAAAACAAGAAAGAAATTGACAACATTAAGTTTATTGTTGAAAATAATAAACCAAAAAATTTAATTGACAATACTCAAAAATTAATACAAGGACAACAAGAATTGTATAAATACATAAAAGATATCAAAGACAAGACTTTGACAATCAATTATGATGTGAGTATTGACAATCTTACAGAAAAATTAAATAAATTAAGTATTTCTGTAGAAGAATTTGAAGAAAAGACTTCATCACACCAAAAATTACTTTTGGACAATGTGGAAAAAAGTGATGAAGCAAGAATGCATCTGAAAGATGATATTCAAAGTGAAATAAGGCTTATTACAGAAAAAATGGATAAAATTAATGAGGCTAATTTAAATATGCCAAAGTTATCAACACCATTTTCTCATATAAGAAGCCCTGTTAAAACAAAAGAGGAATTGTAAAATCCTTTCATAACAGACTTGAGTCACCAAGACAATAACCAAGTCTTAATGAAAGAAGCACCTCAATTGAAGGAATGGCCAACATTCACAGGAGAAGGTGAATATGAACACATGTCATTCATTAAAACAATTGACATATTACAAGAAGACTATGCCATACCAGATGAATTAATCACTGCCAGATTACATTCATTGTTTGAGAAATCTGCAAAAAGATGGTATTATGGCATAAGACAAACAAATGGTAAAAATACCTGGTCTTGGTGGAAACAAGAAATAATCACCAAGTGGGCAAATGATGCCTGGAGGTATAAGATAGAAAATGCATTTGAGAACTCTTTCTTTGACCCAGAGAAAGATAAACCTTTAACTTGGTTCTTAAAACAAGCTGAAAGGCTTAATGCACTGTACCCAGAAATGTCACAGAAGATGGTGCATATGAAAATACTTAAAAAATGTGGAGGGGAACTAGAACATGCCCTAAGAAGCAGGTGTATAGAACCATGCTCCACAGAAGAGTATATAAATGCACTAGAAGATATACTGACAAGAACAAAAATTGGCAGGACTTGGAAAAAATTGGACATTAAAAGCCCAAATAAACCACTTATCAAAAAAGATAAATCAAAAGAATCCTTTAAGCCCAATACATCCAACAATAATGAGCAAAGAAAATGCCATAAATTTGGAGGTATTGGACACTTAGCCAATAATTGCCTTAAAAAAGCGAAGATTAATGAAATTGTGGAAACAGAAAACCACAATGACAAAGAAGAGGAATCTGACTCTGACAAAGAGACAGAAGAGTCAGGAAGCTCTGAAAGTGATGAAATCAATATAATTAATGCACAAATTAATAATATTGATATAATTTATGAAGTACTGGATGTTAATTCAAACTTACCACAAGTTGGAACATCTGACACAAACCTGACAAACATACAAGATGCCAAAATGTATAGAACCAAACCTGCAAGAGGAATGGGATATACAGCTGGAAAATCAAGTATAAGTATTGTTATGGTTGATAACCAAGAAGGAAAAGTTAACTTAGATACAGGAGCATATTGCACTTGTGTTGGCAAAAGTTATTTAAAAACCATTGTCCCAAACTGGCAAGAAAAACTTATGCCAATACAAGGTATCAAATTTAGTAGTGCAAGTGAGAGCATGAAGCCCCTTGGAATAATTGATTTAAAACTAATTTTTCCTCATCACTCACAATGTGTCAGAATTAAAGTAGAGTTTGTAGTAATGGACAACTGTACTAGTAATCATTTCATACTTGGGAATGACTACTTATCAATCTATGGTATAGATATCTCCAATGAAAAAGATAGATATTTTACCATAGGAGATAACAAAAGACAAAAGTTTGGCTTCTTAAATAACAAAAAACAAATCACAGTTATTAAGAAGGAAGAAAAAATTCCAGAAAAGGAACTTTTTATATCTGAACAACTTAAAGAGGCAGAATTCAATCAAGAATTAACAGAAAAAATGAAAGAAAAATTGATTGACCTCTTATTTAAGTATAAAAATGCCTTTGCAACTGACAAAGAGCCACTAGGTGCCATAATTGGACATGAAGTGGATATAATTCTTAATGTAGAAAAGCCTTACCCACCTTTATTAAGAAGAACTGCTTATCCAGCCAGTCCAAGGGCTAGAGAAGTCTTAGAAGTGCACATCAAAGAATTAATGGACCTTGGAGTATTAAGAAAGGTTGGACATAATGAACAAGTAGAAGTTACTACACCTGTCATTATAACTTAGCATAATGGAAAATCAAGGATGGTAGGAGACTTCAGAGCCCTGAACACCTATACCATTCCAGACAGATATCCAATACCCAGAATCCATGAGACATTGACCCAATTGTCACAAGCTAAGTTCATCACAGCTATGGATGCTCTTAAGGGTTTTCATCAAAATGTCTTAACAGACAATGCCAAGAAACTACTAAGAATGATAGTCCATTGTGGAATTTTTGAATACTTAAGAATGCCATTTGGGATAAAAAATTAACCTTCCCATTATCAAAGAATGATGAATACCATATTCCCTGAAGAATTATCAGAAGTATGGTTAATTATCTATATTGATGATATCATAGTTTGCTCAGAAACTTGGGAAAATCACCTTACAAGACTAGAAAGGGTACTACAAAAAATAGTCCAAGTGAATATGAAAATTTCCTTGAAAAAGTGTCATTTTGCATATAGTAAATTAAAAGCACTGGGACATGTTGTATCTGGACTTAGTCTAGGCATAGACAAAAATAAAGTAGCAGCAGTACTGCTCAAACCAATGCCTCAAACCAAAAAAGAAATGCAATCATTTTTAGGATTTGCTGGTTACTATAGACAGCATATAAAGGACTTTGCAAAAATTGCCAAATCCTTATATAAATTATGTGACCAACAAACAGTTTATGAAATGACTGAAGAAAGGGTCAAGGCATATGAAGAATTGAAAAATTCACTAACAAATTCCCCATTCCTTCTAATGCCAGATTGGAAACTACCTTTCAAACTATACATTGATGCTTGTGGAGAAGGATTAGGTGCTGCACTTCACCAAACACAAATTATCAATGATAAACCAGTGGAAGGACCAATTTGTTTCATTTCAAGGCAAATAAAGCCAACAGAAGCAAGGTATGGAGCAAGCCAAATGGAATGCTTATGCCTAGTGTGGGCTTTAGAAAAACTGAATTATTATTTGGATGTCACAGTATTTGATGTAATCACAGACTCTAATGCTGTGAAATCACTATTAAATATGAAGACTCCAAATAGACATATGCTGAGATGGCAAATTGCTATCCAAGAATATAGAGGAAATATGACTATTGTACATAAATCTGGAAATATTCATAAAAATGCCGATGGTCTTAGCAGATGGGCTTTAGCAAATACCCCTGACAATCCAGGATGGGTACCACAAGAAGAGCACCATACAGAAGGAATATGTGTCACAGACATAGGAACAGAATTCTTTAACCAAGTTAAAGAAAGCTATAAGACAGACAAAAATTGCCATATCTTAAGCCAACTTCTAATGAAAGACTGCAAAGATCTATCACTTTCATCAAAACTAGATGATATATGGAAAAAGGCATATGATGAAGGAAGATTCCACCTCCTTGATGGAATCCTTTACCATAGAACAAAACACACATGTATTATGGCCTTAACAGATAGAACACTAATAAACACTATTTTACATGAGTGTCATGATAGTGTTGCATCTGGACATCTCTCAGAAGATAGGACAATAGAGAGGGTGAAAACCTGCTCTTGGTGGCCAAATTGGAAGAAAGATGTTGCAGAGTACTGCCAAACCTGTGACAGATGTCAAAAAGCCAACAGAGCCACAGGAAAGAAATTTGGAATGATGATCCAAATCCAAGAACCAAAATCCCCATGGGAAATAGTTCATATGGATTGGGTAACAGCACTACCTCCAGGAGGAGACAGGAGCTATAATGCATGTCTAGTGTTAGTTGACAGGTACAGCAAAAACTCCCATGTTCTTACCATGTCATAAAGATGACACAGCTATGGATACAGCCATAATGATATGGAATAAAGTCATTAGCCACACAGGCTTATTCCAAAATATTATAAGTGACAGAGACCCAAAGTTCACTTCAGCATTATGGACAAATCTCCATAACTTATTTGGGACAAAGCTATCATTCTCAACAGCTTACCATCCCCAAACTGATGGTTTAGCAGAAAGAATGATACAGACCTTAGAGGACATGATCAGAAGATTCTGTGCTTATGGGCTAGAATTCAAATATTCTGATGGTTTTACCCATGATTGGTGTACACTAATACCAGCACTTGAACTGGCATATAAGACATCAATCCATTCTTCTACTGGCAAAACACCAGCAATGCTAGAGAAAGGTTGGAATCCAAGACTTCCTTATGATACCCTCAAAAAGGACTTAGTGGACATACATCCAACAGCAAGCAGTTTTAAGATAATGCTTGAAAAAGCAAGACACCATGCAAACAGATGCATGCAAGACTCTTTCAAATATGCAAAAGAAAGATGGGACAAAAGTCATAAACCACCTGACTTCAAAATAGGAGATTTGGTATTAGTATCAACTCTTAACTTTAATAACATAAAAGGACCAAAGAAATTGAAAGATTCCTTTGCAGGACCATTTATGGTGAAAGCACTTCATGGACCCAATGCTGTACAATTGGAACTTACAGGTGATTTAATGAATAAACACCCAGCTTTCCCTGTAAGTCTTATAAAACCTTACAGCTCAAGTGACAAGGAATTATTTCCACTAAGAAATAAACCCCCACTTGAAATTCCCCCTTTGGAAGAAGGAGAAGAAAAAAGAATTGTAAAAGTCCTTAAAGAAAGAAGGACAAGGAACAAAAAAGAAAGAGAATACCTTGTAAGGTATAGAAATCCAACTCAAGAAGATGAATGGCTACTTGAGAAAGATATAACAAATGCTGATAAACCACTGAGGAGGTTTATACATGAAAGAAAACCTAAAGAATAGCAAAATCAAGCATTATTGAGCTTCAGGACTGATAAAGTCTAATGAAGAAGTAGGACAGTGGATGATACCCTAATCACACATATCAGATTGTGGTACAATCTTTTTTGGTAATAGGGAATGTGAGCCTTTGAGATATGACCACATACCCAATAAGGTCACAAAAAAGACTTAGAATAAGTATACCTTTAATATAATTATATTAAAATTACTTAGAATAATTATACATTAAAAATAATTACTTAAATATACAAAAAATACCATAAATTGGTACAAAAATTGGTTTAACTTAAAAACCAATGAATCAACATGTAAAGTAAATTATACCATTGGATTCCCCATGGTAAAATACACATATACCATTTTTATGGCATATCTGTAAAGTCAATATTTAATGTATTATAAGGTATAATACCTTATAAAAACCATAAAAACTTATTTATCTCAAGAACTAATGAAACAACATGTGAAATAAATTTTACCAGTGGAATCCCCACGAACATCCACACATAAAACAATTAATAAGCTAATTTCCAAAGTTAATACTTAAGGAATTAACCTGAATATATGCACTCTTTTGGTCAACACATATATTCAAGGATCATAGCTAATATCTCCTAAACTATACATGATAGAATGATGAACCAAAAATAAAGTTACCACGTAATTATTGTAAAAACACAGATATGAACTTTATTTTACAAATTATAAACAAGATTAAAACCTATGATGAAATATTGATAAAAATCAACAGAGCTATTGACCACTTTGTTGTGAAAGTGTTCCAAACTTAAAAAAAAGTATACAGTTGGATTCTACTAGCTCATTCGTGAAGAATGATGTAATTTTTATTATTAAATTCAGGGTATAACCCCCTGAAATCAAGGTTTGAAGTTTAAAATATTGAATTTTGACAGAAAAGATGAGTTACAAGAAAAATCATCAAAATTAGAGTTTTGATGATGTAATGAAAGGCTCTTGGCAGCATAATGAGGTTATGCCAGGCTATCAGAATTCACTCTCTGAATTGCTGTAGCGTGTAAATCTTCAAAGTTATTGAGGATCAAAGTTTGAGCTTAATTTGAGCAGTTATGATCACTCACAGTAACCTTAATTTAAGTTTAACAGTCTTAAGAGTAATAAAATTGGTGAATACTATTAGTTTATGATTAAAGCTAATAAAATACACGAAATTTGGGGTTCTGCCAAGCCTCTGATGTCATCAAACTTAGAGTTATAGTGATAACTCTAAATAGTGGTGTAATAATGATGTAATATGGTTTGATAATGATGTAATCATCTCCAAACCTTAAAATATTGATCAATTCCAGTGGGTATGATCAGTACACGTCTACTAGAAGCCTGTTGGACTCTAGGAGGGAGGTATTTACTATAAATAGAGCTCTTTTTACTCTATTTTCCCCTCAGACACATCAAAAACATTAAATCAATTAAATCAAAGGTAATTTCTTTATTCTTTATATATAAAACTATTATATTATTAAAGACCAAAGACCACCTTGTTAGAATCATCTATTTTGACGTGATTAAATCATTTATTTAATTGTTTTTGTTAAAAATCTCTCTAAAAACTCATTTCCACGTAAAAATCCAGAATAATTTGTAATTTTCTTTATTTTTATTGTAAATACAATTTGAAAAGGTTGTATTTATATTTTTTTGGCGTAAAATATTTCAAAATTATTATATTAAGTGTTAAAAGTAGGTTATTTTCTCTTATTGTAATAATTTCTCTATTATTACTCTCTTAATAATTCTCTAATTAATATAAATAGTATTTATACTAATTCATAACTTTAATATTAGTAATATTATTGTTATTAATTGTTTTTTATTAATAAAAAGCAATTTTTTACGCCTTTATTATTTGTTGGTAACAATAATAAAGAGCTTTTTAAATATATTAATTATTTTATATTAATATATTTATTTATTATATTATATTTTCATAATATAAATTATATTATTATATTTATTTAATAATATAATTATTTTACGCCATAATAATAATAATTATTTATTATTATTATATTTTTAATCTTATTTATTCAATTCATAAGGACATTCAGAGTACAATAAGTAATAAATTAGTAATTTTTAATTATTGTTTCATAGTCAAACCTTACAGAACTACTTCTTGGAGGGATGTGTTTTTGAGGTGATAACAGATTTTACAGCTGTCAAATCACTTTTGAACATGCAAACACCCAACAGACATATGCTCAGATGGCAAATAGCCATACAAGAATACAGAGGCAATATGACTATTTTTCATAAGGATGGGAATATTCATAAGAATGCAGATGGACTAAGCAGATGGCCATTACCAAATAATATTGATAATCCTGCTTATGTGCCAGAAGAAGCTTCACCACAAATACCAATAGAAGGAATAAGTGTTACAGACTTGAACACCACCTTCTTTGAAGAAGTCAGATATAGTTACACTCAAGATAAGAGCTGTAGCATCTTATGCCAATTACTCAACAAAGACTGTAAAGAAAACTCTCTAATACATGCCTTGGATGAAGTATGGAAGAAATCCTATGATGAAGGAATATTTCACCTACTGGATGGTATAATGTACCACAGAACCAAGCACACATGTGTCATGAAAGTTGTAGACAGGCCATTAATCAATCTTGTACTGGAAGAATGCCATGATAGCCCCTTTTCAGGACATCTGTTTGAAGACAGAACAAGAGAGAAAGTAAAGACCTGCATATGGTGGCCAATGTGGAAGAACGATGTTGCAGAGTATTGCAAAACCTGTGACAGATGCCAAAAGGCAAATAAATCCACTGGCAAGAGACTTGGAAATATGATAAAAATCCAAGAACCAAGCAGACCTTGGGATACTGGCCTACCACCAGGAGGTGACAGAAGTTATAATGCTTTCCTAGTAATTGTAGACAGATTCAGTAAAACTCCAATGTTTTTACCATGTCACAAGGATGATACAGCCATGGATACAGCTCTTCTGATATCAAATAGAGTAGTGTCATGGACCGGGATATTTACAAATATCATTAGTGATAGGGATCCAAAATTCACTTCAGAACTATGGACAAATCTTCACAAATTATTTGGCACTAAACTGTCTTTCTCTACAGCCTACCACCCAAAAACTGATGGCCTGGCTGAAAGGATGATCCAAACCTTAGAGGACATGGTGAGAAGATTTTGTGCATATGGCCTTGAATTTAAAGATAGTGATGGTTTCACCCATGATTGGTGTACTCTTCTACCTGCACTGGAACTGGCATACAAAACCTCCATTCATGCCAGTATCAATGAGACTCCTGCTATTTTGGAAAAAGGATGAAATCCCAAATTACCCCAAGATTCTTTAAGGAAAGATTTGGCTGAAATACATCCTACAGCTTCCAGCTTCAAAGGAATTCTAGACAGAGCCAGAAAGCATGCAGTAAAATGTATGGAAGACTCATTTGCATATGCTAAAGATAAATGGGACAAATCTCATGCCACTCCAGATTTCAAAATAGGGGATTTAGCACTAGTATCCACCACCAACTTCAATAACATCAAAGGATGTAAAAAGCTCAAAGACTCCTTTTCAGGACCTTTTTTTATTAAACACCTCCATGGAGAAAATGCTGTTGAAGTAGAATTATCTGAAGAACTTAGTAATAAGCATCCTACATTTCCAGTAAGCTTGGTAAAACCATATAAATCTAGTGATTCTGAGAAATTTCCTTTGAGGAATAAGATTCCCCAAGTTATACCTCCTATTGAGACATCTGGTACTAAGAAAATTACCAAAGTTCTTAAAGAAAGAAAATTAAGAACCAAAAAAGTAAGGGAATACCTTGTTAGGTACAGTGACCCAACTTGTGAAGATGAATGGTTAGAAGAAAAAGATATACCAGAAGCTACCAAACTTCTCAGGAGATTCAGACACACTAGAAATACCGATATTACAAAGTAATATTGTTTTTTTAGGGGGAGGGAATGTGAGCCTTAGAGGTAATTTCATATACCCAAAAGACCACAAATACCAAATTAACATATAAATATTAATAAATTTATTTATATTATTAAAATAAAAATCAAAAAATAAATATAAAATTATATTCAAAGTTGAAAATTTACTTACAATTTAAAAATAAAATTACATTAAATTTTGAAATTATAAAATTACATTTGTACTTGAAAAAATTAAGTAAAAATGAATCTTTAACAAAACTGTAAAAAAATAAATAAATTTGGAAAAAAGTTAAATAAAAATTATTATAACTTTTTATCCAATAAATAAACATAGAAAAATTATTTCACCATTGGATTCCTTATAAAAAATCAGGTGGGGTCACCTCTGGGTGAAAATTTTGTAACTCAACTCTAAATAAGCTTAAATTAAGTTTTTAGTATTTTCTGTATGAAAATTGAAAATCCTCAAAACTTTAATTTAATTCACATCACATGTAGTGTTAATCACCAAAATGTGTGCTAAAATTGAGGTGTTGTGTATATTTTAGAGGTTATGAGGAATTAAAGTATTTTCAATTGAATTCAATTGAAATGTCAAAATGTGCGCATGTATTACATAAGTGAACTTTGATTTACATATGAGGTATCAATTATTACTGTATTGAACTGTACAACTCAATTGAATTACATATGTAAATTATAATTATAATACATGATGAGGAATTAAAGGAAAAATAAATTGGAAAGATTAAATTTGGGGGGAGCTAGACCCCCAAAATCCTTGCTGACAGGCATTTGATGTCAAAATTCACGCAAAAGTTCATCAATTTTGGCCTGGAATTGAGTTACAGGGTCTGTGGACTCAATTGATGATGCGGTTTTAATACCAACTGGGGTAGTTTTAGCTGTTGCCAAGAGGGTAAAACTACCCTTAAGATAAAACAATCATAGTAAAAACAGTTTTAAATGGTTTTAATGTCTCTTACACACATTATGACGTGTTTTGAAGGCTCTAGACCAGGTATTGCTATAGTAATGGCTGATTTAAGGGTCTAAAATGGCTTAAACCAGGGCTCAATGATGCCATAATTGGCTTTTCTGTTGTCAGACTGTTTTTTGCGACTGAGAAGAGTAAATGTTACTTTTGGAGCAAGAAAATTGATGGCTATAAAAGAATGTCTACTTTGCCCCACTTTTCTCTTCATGTTAGAATCTTTTCCTTTTATAATTAGTTTAAACATTGTTAAACCAATAAATAAAAGATTCCAACCACCTTTTTTAAATCATTTTAAACCTTTTAACCACGTGAAAAAATCATTATAATCATTGTTAGTAACCTTTATAATCATTTTTACCCCTGAAACACCCCAAAAGTGAATTAAAGTTTCTTTCATCACTGTAAACTTTGTCACTTTGTTTCCAAATTCACTCTGGTCACTTTTGGGTGTGTTTTCTCTTTTATATTATTTTCAAAGACTCTGTTCTTTAAGTAATTGCTTGCAGTTCATTTCCCAATCAATTCCAATTGAAATTGCTCTTGAAGAAATTTCTTTTGTAGCCTTAAAATAGCTCTTGTAGAGTATTTTTGGGATAAATTTCTATTGTTGGTAAAACAATAAATCTTTATAATATTATTGTTATATACTAATAAAGTTATAAACAATAAAATTGGCGTGTTTTCTCTTAAAAATAATATTTCTTATTATTTTTAATTGATTTTTACCTTATACAAATTTTGAGGACAGGAAAAGTACTTGATTTTTAATCAAATTTTCATATCCACACCTTACACCCACAGTGGAATATGAATTGGCCCAATTGGGCCAAGTACATACAGGGTGGTTGTTTGCCGGCTGTATGGACCAATTGAGTTGTCCAAGGAGTATTGAAATACTTGATGCCTTGATAGCTGATTGAAACAATGTATAACCTCTGAGAATGGCCCCTTGGAATAATCTTGAATGAATTGCCAACCCAACTCCTTCAGGGCCAGATGTTTGGGATCATTGAATGGTCTTCTGATTGCCGCCATGGATTGCCAGACTGATGAGTTAAGAAGTTCTCCTTTGAAATGGGTGTTGAATTTTGGAACCTTGATTTGGAAAGATGGAATTGGGTCCTGAAAGTGTCACCGTTGAATTGCTGAGCAAAAATGTTGCATAATGGTATATAATACCATATATGCACCACTCCTGAAACCTTGAGTATGGGGTCCATGGAGGAGTGGAAGAATTCCCCTTAAGGGGAGGGGAAAGCTTGAACTGAGCTGATCTGGTGGCCTCTGGTAGTTACTAGAGGCCATGGTGGTTATTGGCCAAAATTGGGTCCTGAGGGTCTTATGGGATTTGGGGCCAAAATTGGCTCAGGTCGGCCCAATTGTGGTTTGGGACCCACCTGGCCTTGGGGGCTAATGGGCTGCCCCCTTTTGGCCAAAGGGGGCCTAATTGGCCCACGGACCGTGGACCGTAGAGGCCATAGGGGGCCTAAATGGCCCAAAAAGGCCATTTAGACCAGGACCCCCCTAATGAAAAGGGTGTTCCCAAAACACTGATGAGGGCTAGGTGGCCCAGAGCCCCCCTGGCCCAAAACAAAGATAGAGGCCTGGGGGTTGGGGATATGAGAGTTGGCCAGGGAGGCCAATGATGGCAGGATATGGCCTGAAGCCATAAATGATGGTTGGGGCCATAATTGGCCAGGGAAGTATGATGTGGCCAGAAGGCCATAGAGCACCAGAGGGGTCCAAATTGGCCATAAAGATATGGTGTGGCCAATTGGCCCAACTTGGTCCCAGGTTGGAATTGCTGCAACACCAATGGAGGAGGGTCATTCTTTGTGGTTGTGACAATAGCCTTCCAAATTTTTATCCAATCCAGATGAGAATGATATCTTCTCAAGTGAAATACTTTCCTCCTTGAACTGTTTCTTCATGAGAAGTATTGAATAAATATCAAGATCAAGAGCTAGTACCATGATCTATTTTCTGTGGATTTCATGCTTGTGCGCTTTCTTGAGTAACAGGATAACAACAACACAGACTCCAAAGATTTTAAGCTAATAAGATACAAAGGTATCTCAGAGTCTGAAAATGAATCATTCAAAGAAATTGATAATTTTGAATAAACTTATAAACATTAATGAGACCATGAAATACAAATACAAACTCATTTAGAAGAATAAATAATGCAAACTCACATGAAATAAAACTATGATATCTAATATACAAAGCATAAAAGTCATAGTTGAAGTGAAATAAAGTGGAACAAAGATAATCCAAATTTCCTTCCAGAATAGCCTCCTGAACTGGAAAAATTACTCAAGATCTTCACTAGAAATATTAACTCATAAATGTTTGAAGAAGATCATTCTATAGTGGGAGTTGAATTAAATAAGCTAAAATTAGCAGCTCATATAGCACCATAATTTTTTTTTCTAGAATTAATAGATTGAGCCTGTAAGATATCATAGTAAAAGGGTGAAATAAATATAAAAAATACAACTCCCTGGAAATCTCACACTGACTAAATAATACATATCAGTGATTTTGATAATTCCAGACATCAAAATCTGAATTAAAATACAATCACTGTTAGAGTTTTGAGAGGAAATATTCCTACTGACTCAAGTAAATCTACATTAGAGGATGATAGCTCTTGTTCACAAAGCTTTGATCTCCAAAAGCTATAAATAGAATGTCTACCTTCCCCAATTAATCACCAGATATATATGAAGCTATTGAAAATTCCCTTTTTCAGATATACTTTTATCTCATTTTGATATAATATTATCCAGTTTTAGACAACATTAATAAAATACTATCTGAGCTACTCATATTTATTATTGAGGCTTTATTCTTGATTTTTTTTATGATTTTATCCCCTCTAAGTATTGAAAAATACTCCTTTTTTTCAGCATGAAAGTCAACCTATTATCTTTTAATTTCATTATTCCAGAATTAGAGAAATGTAAAGACTGAAAAATTTCCTTAGTAAAATGAAATAACAATTAAGTTAATATTCCATTCCATTTCATAGACTTGCAATATTTATTAAAAATCTAATAAATAATTCCTTACTCATGTTGAAATTTATCTGATAAATTTCATGTTACCATATAGCTAGTATTAGAATTTTCATTGGAGCATTACAGGTCTTACAGAGAATGCTCCATTCATTCCTAGCTGGTTTTTAACCCACATAATGAATTTACATTTTTTGTAACCTCTAAAAAGATTCTTTTCCGATCAAAAGGATGGGGATGAAATACATCTTTCTCCAATTAGTTCAAATAACCTATAAGCTCAAAATAAGTCTGCACTCTTTCAAATGACAAATTACCAAATAATTGAATCCCCAAAAGAAGAGGTTCCATACTTTATGAGACCGTACTTGGGTCAGGAATAAGGAATGGAATTTCCTTTTTAAATATGAGAGAGTAGATCAGATCTTCATTATTCTCTCTATATAATATTCCTGAAGAGGCAAGAAAGTAATGTTAAGTATATTTCATGATTTATAGAGCTATTTCTACTAACTAAGCTAAGATCTAAATACGTATTTTGACTCCAAAATGAGGAGGATCAAATTTTTCAGTCAAACTCTTTTCACAACATATTCACAGATCTGGGACCTGAGCGCATGAGTTATCTAAGGAAGGATGTAAGAAAGCTTATTTTTCTCTCATTTTCCATGATAAATTATTACATTCAGGTTCTTGAATATTTCTAAAGGTAAAATTGGTTTCTCAATAGTGCACCTTCCATCTTGTCCAAACAGAGAAATTTCCTTCAATGTCTATTTTCGACAAAAGTGATTCGATATTGAATATCCGAGATTTAATATACCTATGAGGTTTCTTCTGCTGTTTCCCTGAAATTCTCTGCTTTATTCATTTTTAAATATTAAAATAAAAATATCCATTAATAGTTTCAGCACAAAGAAAGCTTTATCCAAATAAATAAATTATTTCTGAAGAATATTAAAGTCTTTTTAATAATCATATGGTTATTTTGAGTTATTGAGGTAAGCAGTGTGCTTATAGAATCAGATAATCCTTCATATATGTTTATCTCAGCCTCTTGCATTCAAGATTTCATAAAAATGAAGATTGAGGAATGTTCAATATTTACTGCATGAGTTTTTTTTTTTGGATAGACTTGTAACAAGAATTTTCAAATAACCCACTAAGGCATAAGTCAATGCAAATAACCTGGAAGAGGCTCCACCAAAAAACTCTTACTAGTACTTGAAGAATCACATAGAAGTGGACAGTAGCTAAATAATAATATTTTAAAAGTAAAATAAGAAAATAAGTATGATTGAGGGACATTAGAAGGGGCTTTTCTAGAGCTACTAAGGCTAATTGAATAGTTTATCTATCAATGTTGCAGGTAGCATGAATTTCAAGCCTAGAAATTCCCTTTTCTAAAAAATTGTTTGAATTTTTCGTCAAAAATGTAGAAAGATTTAATTTTTATATTTAATTCTTTTAAAGGAGAATGTGTCAGCCGTTTAAGTAAAGGTAAATCCATTAATTTATAATAAAATCCTAATATGAGAAAAGAATTCCAGAATCGAGTTTCAAGACAGTTTATAGTAGAAATCAGGGGAAATAAGTAGTCATTTTCTCTTGAATTCTCCCAAAATACTTAGTTTTATCTTGAAGTAATTTTTCAGAATTGAGAATGCTTGATTAGCCAAGAGAATTATTTATTCTAAAATCAGATGAAAAGTTTGGGAACCTTGTTTTCCATTACAGCATAGGAAATCTCATGCGTTAAGCTCGAAAACGGCTCATTAAGCTGAAAATTTGGAGAAAAATAACAAAATGAAGTTTCAATTCTCATCAAAATAGAAAAAAGGACAACCATAATAGTAAATAATGGCTAAAATGAAACAAAAAATTATTAAGAAAATTTGAGAAACATGTGAATACAGGCCCAGATCATAAGTCTGTCCCTGATTGTAGTCATAATCATAAAGTACCTTCTGTCACTTGAAGTTACTATTATGGTATAGTGGACATCTAACACCACTTGATGAATTTCGGCCAGGATACTTTTATATATTTCCCTTATGGAAGCTCCCCTATAGTGATACAAATTGCCTTATATAAAATTTTTCTCCCTTTTTACTCTTAAGGTATATGTTCAATTGGGTCCAAAAAGCCCCAGACACACCTAATCGTGCAAATGAACAAAGGAGAAATCCTGAAGGACTAGCTATAGCAAAGCCATCGAGGAATTCAGAAATGACAAAAGGAGCTCCCTGAGGGAATTTAACCTTAATTTTCAGCCATTCCTAAAATATTCCATTTATGAATATTTTTCCAAAGAACTTCTAAACCCAGGAGCTTCAAGTCTACATTTCTCAAAGCGACGCATTTGAGCGGAATTTTTTACTTTATAGGAGTTCAGTGAAGCTATTTTAGCTCTTAAACTAAGCTATGATCATAAAGGCTAATTTTCAATAGTGCCAAGGAGACTATTTGAAGAGGCCTTAGTGAATCTCCAAGAGATAAACCAAACCATTTTTAAAGGTGATACAAGTGCAATTACTTCAAGAAATAAAATTAATAATTCAATAAATTCTGAAACAAAAGAAAGATGTACCTTTTCAATGAATCTTGTCAGCTTAATCACCCAGGCAGTTCTCCAATATGGACAAGTATATTACCAATGATTAATAAACAAGGGTTCCCAGTATTGAGTTAGCTCATACTCAGAATTTTAAATATACAAGCCTCTCAATCAAGCCTGTGGGCTTTTAACCCACTAGTTTATCTAATAAGTTTTATCTTAATTTTTATTTTCTCTCTTCTTTATTTAAAGTAACTATAACTCGATGTCAGCCATTGGCTCATATTTATTTTCCTGTACAGTGGATATTTGGTGGTTATATACATAAGTATCGTTTATTCCGTCTGAAAGGTGGAAATAGTAATCCAAATTTTATTTTGGTTGGGTTATTACTTTTCTCTAATATATCAAAGAGATACAATCCTCATTATTATTCTTTTCACTAATTGGATTCATAAAATTCAGTTCTTTATTAATGAGTTTCAGGACACGCTAGATTTCTAAGATTCCCCATTAAAGATAGCTAGTGTATTCAAATTTGATATAGAAACTTAAAGGGACTGAGTCATTGGAAATAAACAAGAGGGAAGTATTAAGCTCATTTTTCTGTCATAGGCGTTTTCTCAAATCTTTGTGGTATTCATTGGTTTTCCAAAGGGGATAGCCTTGAAGGACTCAGATTTCATATGTTTAAGAATATATTTTTAAGCTCCATAAATAGATATCTTTGCATAATACTTGATGAATTTTTATGACTGGTATGGGAGTAGGACCTAGGTCTATATTTGTACTCACCAAGTCTTATTTTAGATAGCGTCATTATAAAAATGAATATTTCATGAATCTCTCCTGAGGAAGATTTTACTTCCACTAGGCTAAATGTTTCAAAAAGCCCACCGAAAAGTGAAGATATCTGTATCACAATAATCAGAGGCTCTCAGAGATCCCCGTCGTTCAAAATCAATCCCAACGGAAGAATTGATTTTAGGTACAAATATATGTGGGACTGTAGGATAATGGAGAATGGGGAACGGATTAAGTGTTGACAAGTTGATAACTATAGTTGGTTGATGGAAGATTCATCCCATCGAGTACAAATTGGTAGAGACTTCCAATAAATACGTTTATGATAAAATATAATACATAGTACAGGCGTCCATCGTAAAAACTCTAATGCATGGAAAAATTGCTTGAGTTTTCCACAAATATAAGTGAAACCTGCTTTTTGAAAATATATTTCAGCCTAATAATTAAGATTAAGATATCATGGAATACTATGAGAGGTTTGTGATTAATAAGACTTTTTAGCTGATACTACTAAGCCAATTTAATATTGCTGTAATACTTATCTCAAAGGATTGTTAAAATACATTTTGAAAATTTAGAATAAGCTCAAATAGACCCTTAAAGCACTAAATAAACAGATTTTTTTCCAGAGAAATATGCATATAATCAAAAGCTAAATAGAAAACCAATTAGCAAGTCTTGGGCTATCAATAAGCCCTCCGAATGAATTTTACTTGCTTATTATCATTTTTTTCAAGCCTGAGATAAATTTTCATTTGAGCCTTTCTTATATAGATCTTACCAGATAAGAGATATAATAATATTTGTTTTTTTTGTTGAAAAACCTTGATATAATTATTCATGAGTTTGAATAATCAAGATTATCATCTATTTGTGTGGTGAAATATTCTTTTTACTGAATCTTCTATTTGAGGACATATTGAAGATTTTTTCATTGATTGTATATCTTTCTTTGAAAAATTTGAACTTTATGGTATAGGACCTGCTTCAATTGAAAAAATTGATTACATTTTGCATGAGCCTCTTTTTATTTTTGGTTATTTAATGTTGTGAGTTGAAAAAAGTATTTTTTTTTGTTCTGATTGAGACTCTAAATCATGTTAATCACTGAGTATTTTTGTATTTCATCTTCCCGCATTAATCAAACATATTCCTTAAGCTGGATAGTCTGTGAAGGGAAAAATATTTTTGTTCAGAAATAAAAATAAAAATAAATTCTTCCCACAGGTATTCAAAAAGGACTCATAAACAAACTTCATTTCTTTAATGTAAGGTTTGACTATGAAACAATAAGTAAAAATTACTAATATTTTACTTATTGTACTATGAATGTCCTTATAAATGAAATAAATAAGATAAAAATAGTTATAATAATAAAGAATTATTATAATGATGGCGTAAAAATAATTATATTATCAATAAAATATGATAATATAATTTATATTATAAAATATAATATAATAAAATAAATATATTAATATAAAATAATTAATATATTTAATGGCACTTTATTATTGTTACAAACAAATAATAAAGGCATAAAAAATTGGTTTTTATTAATAAAAAACAATTAATAACAATAATATTACCAATATTAGAGTTATAAATTAATATAAATACTATTTATATTAATTCAAGAATTATTAAAAGAATAATATAGAGAAAATTATTATAATAAGAGAAAATAACCTACTTTTAATACTTAATATAATAATTTTGAGATATTTTACGCCAAATAATGTAAATACAGCTTATCCAAATTGTATTTACAATAAAAAAATAGAGAAAATTACAAATATTCTTGATTTTTATGTGGAAATGAGTTTTAGAGAGATTTTTAACAAAAAAAATTAAATAAATGTTTTAATCAAATCAAAATTGATGATTATAATAAGATGATCTTTGGTCTTTAATAATATAAAAGTTTTATATATAAATAATAAAGATATTACCTTTTTAATTGTATTGATTTAATGTTTTTGATGCGTCTGAGGGGAAAACAGAGTAAAAGGAGCTCTATTTATAGTAAATACCTCCCTCCTAGAGTCCAACAGGCTTCTAGTAGACGTGTACTGATCATATCCACTGGAATTGATCAATATTTTAAGGTGTGGTGATGATTACATCATGATCAAACCACATTACATCATTGTTACACCATTATTTAGAGTTATCACTATAACTCTACGTTTGATGACGTCAAAGGCTTGGAAGAACCCCAAATTTCATGGATTTTATTAGTTTTAATCATAAACTAATAGTATTCACCAATTGTATCACTTATATGACTGTTAAACTTAATTTAAGGTTACAGTGAGTGATCATAAATGATCAAATTAAGCTCAAACGTTGATCCTTAATAACTTTTAAGATTCACATGCTACAGCAATTCACAGAGTTAGCTCTAATAGCTTGGAATAACCTTATTATTCTTCCAAGAGAATTTCATTACATCATCAAAACTCTATTTTTGATGATTTTTCTTGTAACTCATCTTTTCTGTTGAAACTTAATATTTTAAACTTCAAACTATGATTTCAAGGGGTTATACCTTGAATATTATAATAAGGAATACATCATTCTTCACAAATGAACTAGTAGAATCCAACTGTCTACTTTTTTTTAAGTTTGGACCACTTTCACAACAAAGTGGTCAACAGCTCTGTTGATTTTAATCAATAATTCCTTACAGATTTTAACTTTGTTTATAGCTTGTGAAATAAACTTCATTTCTGTATTCCTACAGTAATCATGTGATGACTTTCTTTTTGGTTCATCACTCTATCATGCATAGTTCAAGAGATATTAGCCAAACTCCTTGAATATATGCGTTGACCCAAAAAGTGCATATATTAAGGTTAATTCCTTAAGTATTGATTTTGAAGCTTAGGTTATGAATTGTTTTATGTGGAGAGTTTTATGGAGAATCTAATGGTACCATTTATTTTACATGTTGTTTCATTGGGCTTTGAAATAAATAAGGATCTGTGTTTTTTATAAGGTATTATTACTTATAGCTTATTAAATATTGACTTTACAGATATGCCATAAAGATGGTATATGTGTATTTTACCATGGGGAATGCAATGGTAAAATTTATTTCATATGTTTATTAATTGGGTTTTAAGTTGAACCGAGCTTTATACCAATTTATGGTATTTTTGTAGTTTTAAGGTACTTATTTTTAATGTATAATTATATTAAATATTTCTTGTGACCTTTTTGGGTATGTGGTCATATCTCAAAGGTTCACATTCCCTACCACCAAAAAAGATTGTAACACAATCTGATATGTGGAATTAGGGTATCATCCACTGTCCTACCTCTTCAATAGACTTTGTTAGTCTTGAAGCTCAATAATGCTTAACTTTTCTATTTTTCAGGCTTTCTTTCATGTCTGAACCTTCTTAGTAGTTTATCAGAATTTGTTATATCTTTCTCAAGTAGCCATTCATCTTCTTGAGTTGAATTTCTATACCTTACAAGGTATTCCCTTTCTTTTTTGTTTCTTGTCCTTCTTTCTTTAAGGACTTTTACTATTTTCTTTTCCTCTCCTTCTTCCAAGGGGGGAATTTCAAGTGGGGGTTTATTTCTTAGTGGAAATAACTCCTTGTCAATTGAACTTTAAGGTTTTATTAGACTTACAGGGAAAGTTGGGTGTTTGTTCATTAGTTCACCTGTGAGTTCCAATTGCACAGCATTGGGTCCATGAAGTGCTTTTATCGTAAATGTTCCTTCAAAGGAATCTTTTAATTTCTTTGGGCCTTTTATGTTATTGAAATTAAGGGTTGATACTAGGACCAAGTCTCCTATTTTGAAATAAGGTGGCTTATGACTTTTATCCCATCTGTCTTTTGCATATTTGAAAGAGTCTTTCATACATCTGTTTGCATGGTGTCTTGCTTTGTCAAGCATTATCTCAAAGCTGCTTGCTGTTGGATGTATATCCACTAAGTCCTTTTTGAGGGTATCATAAGGAAGTCTTGGATTCCAACCTTTTTCTAGCCTTGCTGGTGTTTTGCCAGTAGAAGAATGGATTGATTTTTTATATGCCAGTTCAAGAGCTGTTATTAGTGTACACCAATCATGGGTAAAACCATCAGAATATTTGAATTCTAGCCCATAAGCACAGAATCTTCTGATCATGTCCTCTAAGGTCTGTATCATTCTTTCTGCTAAACCATCAGTGTGAGGATGGTAAGCTGTTGAGAATGATAGCTTTGTCCCAAACAAGTTATGGAGATTTGTCCATAATGTTGAAGTGAACTTTGGGTCTCTGTCACTTATAATATTCTGCAATAAGCCTGTATGGCTAATAACTTTATCCCATATCATTATGGCTGTGTCCAAAACTGTGTCATCTTTATGACATGGTAGGAACATGGGAGTTTTTCTATACCTGTCAACCAATACTAGGCATGCATTATAGCTTCTGGCTCCTCCTGGAGGTAATGCTGTTACCCAATCCATATGAACTATTTCCCAAGGGGATGTTGGTTGTTGGATTTGGATCATCATTCCAAATTTCTTTCCTGTGGCTCTGTTGGAGTTTTGACATCTGTCACAGGTTTGGCAGTATTCTATAACATCTTTCTTCCAATTTGGCCACCTAGAGCAGGTTTTCACCCTCTCTAGTGTCCTGTCTTCTGAAAGGTGTGCAGCTGCAACACTATCATGACACTCATGTAAAATAGTGTTTATCAGGGTTCTATCTGTTAAGGCCATAACAAATGTGTGTTTTGTTCTATGGTAAAGGATTCCATCAAGGAGGTGGAATCTTCCTTCATCATATGCCTTTTTCCATATTTCATCTAGTTTTGATGAAAGTGATGGGTCTTTTCCGTCTATCATTAGAAGTTGGCTTAAGATATGGCAGTTTTTGTCTATCTTATAGCTTTCTTTAACTTGGTTAAAGAATTCTGTGCCAATGTCTGTAACAAATATTCCTTCTATATGGTGTTCTTCTTGTGGTACCCATGCTGGATTGTCAGGTGTATTTGCTAGAGCCCATCTGCTAAGACCATCTGTATTTTTATGAATATTGCCAGATTTATGAACAATAGTCATATTTCCTCTATATTATTGGATAGCAATTTGCCATTTCAGCATATGTCTATTTGGAGTTTTCATATTTAATAGAGATTTTTCAGCATTACAGTCTGTAATCACATCAAATACTGTTCCATATAAATATTAATGTAAATTTTCTAAAGACCACACTAAGCAGAGGCATTCCATTTGGCTTGCTCCATATCTTGCTTCTGTTGGATTTATATGTCTTGAAATAAAACAAATTGGTCCTTCCACTGGTTTATCATTGATAATTTGTGTCTGGTGTAGTGCAGCACCCAGTCCTTCTCCACAAGCATCAATGTACAGCTTGAAGGGTAGTTTCCAATCTGGCATTAGAAGAAATGGGGCATTTGTTAAGGAATTTTTCAATTCTTAATATGCCTTGACTCTTTCTTCTGTCATTGCATATACTGTTTGTTGGTCACATAGCTTATACAAGGATTTAGCAATTTTTGCACAGTCCTTTATATGCTGTCTATAGTAACCAGCAAATCCTAGAAATGATTACATTTCTCTTTTGTTTGAGGCATTGGCTTAAGTATTACTGCTGCTACTTTATTCTTGTCTATTCCTAGACTAAGTCCAGATACAACATGTCCTAGTGCTTTTAATTCACTGTATGCAAAATGACACTTTTTCAAGGAAATTTTCATATTCACTTGGACTATTTTTTGTAGTACCCTTTCTAGTCTTGTAAGGTGATTTTACCAAGTTTCTGACCAAACTATGATATCATCAATATAGATAATTAACCATCCTTCTGATAATTCTTTAGGAAATATGGTATTCATCATTCTTTGATAATGGGAAGGTGCATTTTTTATGCCAAATGGCATTCTTAAGTATTCAAAAATTCCACTGTGGACTATTATCCTCAGTAGTTTTTTGGTATTGTCTGTTAAGACATTTTGATGAAAACCCTTTAAGGCATCCATGGCTGTGATGAACTTAGCTTGTGACAATTGTGTCAATGTCTCATGGATCCTGGGTATTGGATACCTGTCTGGAATGGTATAGGTGTTCAGGGCTCTGAAGTCTCCTACCATCCTTGATTTTCCATTATGCCAAGTTATAATGACAGGTGTAGTGACTTCTACCTGTTCATTATGTCCTACCTTTCTTAATACTCCAAGGTCCATTAATTCTTTAATGTGTACTTCTAAGGCTTCTCTAGCCCTTGGACTAGCTGGGTAAGGAGGTCTCCTCAGTAAAGGTGGGTAAGGTTTTTCCACATTAAGAATTATATCCACTTCATGTCCAATTATGGCACCTAGTGGCTCTTTGTCAGTTCCAAAGGCATTTTTACACTTAAATAAGAGGTCAATCAGTTTTTCTTTCATTTTTTCTGTTGATTCTTGATTGAATTCTGCCTCTTTAAGTTGTTCAGATATGAAAAGTTCCTTTTCTGGAATTTTTTCTTCATTCTTAATAACTGTGATATGATTTTTGTTATTTAAGAAGTCAAACCTTTTTCTTTTGTTGTCTCCTATGGTAAAATATCTATCCTTTTGGTTGGAGATATCTATACCATAAATTGATAAGTAGTCATTGCCAAGTATGAAGTGATTACTAGTACAGCTGTCCATTACTACAAACTCTACTTTGATTCTGACACATTGTGAGGGATGAGGAAAGATTAGTGTTAAATCAATTATTTCAAGGGGCTTCATGCTCTCACTTGCACTACTAAATTTGACCCCTTGTATTGGCATAAGTTTTTCTTGCCAGTCTGGGACAATGGTTTTTAAATAACTTTTACCAACACAGGTGCAATATGCTCCTGTATCTAAGTTAACTTTTCCCTCTTGTTTATCAACCATAACAATACTTATACTTGATTTTCCAGCTGTATATCCCATTCCTCTTGTAGGTTTGGTCCTATACATTTTGGCATCTTGTATGTTTGTCAGGTTTGTGTCAGATGTCCCAACTTGTGGTAAGTTTGAGTTAACATACAGTACTTTCTAAATTATATCAATATTATTAATTTGTGCACTAATTATATTGATTTCATCACTTTCAGAGCTTTCTGACTCTTCTGTCTCCTCTTCAGAGTCAGATTCCTCTTGTTTGTCATTGTGGATTTCTGTTTCCACAATTTCATTAATCTTTGCCTTTTTAAGGCAATTATTGGCTAAGTGTCCAATACCTCCAAATTTATGGCATTTTCTTTGCTCATTATTGTTGGATGTATTGGCCTTGAAGGATTCTTTTGATTTATCTTTTTTGATAAATGGTTTATTTGGGCTTTTAATGTCCAATTTCTTCCAAGTCCTGCCAATTTTTGTTCTTGTCACTATGTCTTCTAGTGCATTAATATACTCTTCTGTGGAGCATGGTTCTATACACCTTCTTCTTAGGGCATGTTCTAGCTCTCCTCCACATTTCTTGAGTATTTTCATATGCACCATCTTTTGTGACATTTCTGGGTACAATGCATTAAGTCTTTCAACTTGTTTCAAGAACCAAGTTAAAGGTTTGTCTTTGTTTGGGTCAAAGAAAGAATTTTCAAATGCATTTTCTATTTTGTACCTCAAGGCATCATTAGCCCACTTGGTGATTATTTCTTGTTTCCACCAAGACCAGGTATTTTTGCCATTTGTTTGCCTTATGCCAGAATACCATGTTTTTGCAGATTTTTCAAACAATGAATGTAATCTTGAAGTGATTAATTCATTTGGTATGGCATAATTTTCTTGTAGCATGTCAATTGTTTTGATAAAGGACATATGGTCATATTCACCTTCTCCTGTGAATGTTGGCCATTCTTTCAATTGAGGTGCTTCCTTCATTAAGACTTGGTTATTGTCTTGGTGACTCAAGTCGTATATGAATGGATTTTTTAATTCCTCTTTTGGTTTAACAGGGCTTCTCATGTGAGAAAATGGTGTTGATAACTTTGGCATATTTAAATTAGCCTCATTAATTTTATCCATTTTTTCAGTAATAAGCCTTATTTCACTTTGAATGTCATCTTTTAGATGCATTCTTGCTTCATCACACTTCTCCACATGGTCCAAAAGTAATTTTTGGTGTGATGAAGTCCTTTCTTCAAATTGTTCTACAGAAATACTTAATTTGTTTAATTTTTCTGTATGATTGTCAATACTCACATCATAATTGATTTTCAAAGTTTTTTCTTTGATATCACTTATGTATTTATACAACTCTTGTTGTCCTTGTATTAATTTCTGAGTATTGTCAGTTAATACTTTTGGTTTATTATTTTCAATCATAAATTTTATGTTATCAATTTCTTTCTTATTTTGTGCAACAAGTTTTGTTAAAGATGATAAACTGTTTTTTATTTCTTGGAAAGATGATAAACTATTTTTAATGTCTTTAAAAGGTAAAATACTATTTTTAAGCTCTGTTAAAGTATTTACAACATCAGGAGACAAGGTTATTTCCTTGGGAAATGGGGTTGTCTCATTCTTTGTTCCTCTTTGTCTTTAAATTCCATCAAAGTTCTGGCCATGTTGAAGACATTGTCCATGGAATCATTTTGGATCTTGGGGAATATGGTTTTCTCCAATTCTTTTTTTTGTTCTTCTTCCCTTCTTGGGAAGGTCGGTTGACTTGAGGCTTTCTGGTAGAAGCTACTGGGGCTTCTTCCTTGGTTGCCTCCTTCTTTTTGGCATGATACTCCTTGATCTTTTTGATTTGAGGTTTGGATGATAGTGGATTCCATCTATTGGAGTATCTTACTATTTCCTCCTCTTTGAGGAACTTTTTCAGGATGTGCCAGGAGTTCATCACTCCTTGGTGTATTTGAGGAAACATTTCCCAATCTTTGTCCTTGTACACTGTGTAGTACTGTTTGTATTGGCTCATGTAAATGTCTATTTGAGCCCTCTGAATGTGATTTGTACCTGTTTGGGTTACTCATAATTAGTTCCAATTCAGGTTCAGATATCATGGGCATTTCTGGGACTTGCCTTTTGGATATGGCACTTCCTTGTGTGGATTCTGTTCCACGGGGGATATTGCCCTTTCTTTTACCTGTTGAGGAATCAATTCTACCTCTGAGTCCAGATCCATCTGATTAGATGGAGTATTGGGAGCCTCTTCTGGTAGTCATATTATAAGAAAAATAAGAAATAAGAGGATTTCAGAACAGGAATTTTCTTATGGCAATTTATAAATGAGGTACTCACCTTCAGAGTCCTGTAAGGTGGGTCCTGGAAAGTCCAATTTCCTGGCTTTCTTTCTTTTGGTAATTATTGGTGTTGGAGAACTTTGACAAGTTTCTTCCACCAATCTTTCAACAGTGATTTGATTGTCCTCTATTGGGTTGTCTTCAAACACTAAAAAGGACAAATAAATATAAGTCTTTTACATAAAAGTGTTATTTTTGTTAAGATATGGCAATTTTCCATGTAAAAATTGCTTTTATCTCTTTTTTTATAGAAAAAAAATGAAAATAATTAAAGAAATGAAATTAAAATGAATAAAATAGCTTTCTTATGGGCTTTCAATATTTTTATTATTTTTATTTTTTTTATTTTTAAAGAATAAAATAAAAATGAATATGGTTCTTTTTATAAAATTAATTTATAATATAAAATTAGTTTTAATTTATAAAATATCTTTTTTAATCACTAGAGTCACTCAAAGAAAGTTTTTGCAAGTATAACGATGTGAAAAACCACGCTTAAGACAGTACAATTGCTTTCCAAATGCCTCAATAGCTTTTAAAATCAATAAATATAAAATTATTATATAATTTTATGATTATAAGTAAAATTTATTATTGGATAAGCCCAATTAGAATCTTTTTAAAGGTCTTTTAGAGTAAATATCACAGCCAGGCCCCCAAATGTAAGGTTTGACTATGAAACAATAAGTAAAAATTACTAATATTTTACTTATTGTACTATGAATGTCCTTACAAATGAAATAAATAAGATAAGAATAATTATAATAATAAAGAATTATTAAAATTATGGTGTAAAAATAGTTATATTATCAATAAAATATGATAATATAGTTTATATTATAAAATATAATATAATAAAATAAATATATTAATATAAAATAATTAATATATTTAATGGCACTTTATTATTGTTACAAACAAATAATAAAGGCGTAAAAAATTGTTTTTTATTAATAAAAAACAATTAATAGCAATAATATTACCAATATTAGAGTTATAAATTAATATAAATACTATTTATATTAATTCAAGAATTATTAAAAGAATAATATAGAGAAAATTATTATAATAAGAGAAAATAACCTACTTTTAATACTTAATATAATAATTTTGAGATATTTTATGCCAAATAATTTAAATAAAACTTATCCAAATTGTATTTACAATAAAAAAATAGAGAAAATTACATATATTCTTGATTTTTACGTGGAAATGAGTTTTAGAGAGATTTTTAACAAAAAAATTAAATAAATGTTTTAATCACATCAAAATTGATGATTATAATAAGATGATCTTTTGTCTTTAATAATATAAAAGTTTTATATATAAATAATAAAGATATTACCTTTTTAATTGTATTGATTTAATGTTTTTGATGGGTCTGAGGGAAAAACAGAGTAAAAGGAGCTCTATTTATAGTAAATACCTCCCTCCTAGAGTCCAACAGGCTTCTAGTAGACGTGTACTGATCATATTCACTGGAATTGATCAATATTTTAAGGTTTGGTGATGATTACATCATGATCAAACCACATTACATCATTATTATGCCATTATTTAGAGTTATCACTATAACTCTAAGTTTGATGACGTCAAATGCTTGGCAGAACCCCAAATTTCGTGGATTTTATTAGTTTTAATCATAAACTAATAGTATTCACCAATTGTATCACTTATATGACTGTTAAACCTAATTTAAAGTTACAGTGAGTGATCATAAATGATCAAATTAAGCTCAAACGTTGATCCTTAATAACTTTGAAGATTTACATGCTACAGCAATTCAGAAAGTGAATTCTGATAGCTTGGCATAACCCTAGTATGCTGCCAAGAGAATTTCATTACATCATCAAAACTCTATTTTTGATGATTTTTATTGTAACTCATCTTTTCTGTTGAAATTTAATATTTTAAACTTCAAGCTATGATTTCAAGGGGTTATAACTTGAATATTATGATAAGAAATACATAATTCTTCACTAATGAACTAGTAGAATCCAACTGTTGACTTTTTTTAAGTTTGGACCACTTTCACAACAAAGTGGTCAACAGCTCTGTTTATTTTAATCAATAATTCCTTACAGATTTTAACTTTGTTTATAACTTGTGAAATAAACTTCATTTCTGCATTCCTACAGTAATTACGTGATGAATTTACTTTTGTTTAATCACTCTATCATGCATAGTTCAAGAGATATTAGCTAAAATCCTTTAATATATGCGTTGACCCAAAAAGTGCATATATTCAGGTTAATTCCTTAAGTATTGATTTTGAAGCTTAGCTTATTAATTGTTTTATGTGTAGAGCTTTATGGAAAATACAATGGTACCATTTGTTTCACATGTTGTTTCATTGGTGTTTGGAATAAATAAGGATTTGTGTTTTTTATAAGGTATTATTACTTATAGCTTATTAAATATTGACTTTACAGATATGCCATAAAAATTTATTCCACATTTTTATTCATTGGGGTTTAAGTTAAACCAAGTTTTATACCAATTTATGGTATTTTTGTAGTTTTAGGGTACTTATTTTTAATGTATAATTATATTAAATATTTCTTGTGACCTTTTTGGGTATGTGGTCATATCTCAAAGGTTCACATTTAATCTATCCACTTAATAATTCTCAGATCTTAGTGGAACCACGAAGAAGAATTTAGAATGATAATAAAAGGCGCAAAATCTAAACCCTCATTGGTATGAATATATCTTCCAGAGAATTATTTTCAAGCTTAATGACAAGTAGCCAATCTATCTAGAGACCCCTCAAAAAATACTGAATTATATTGACCCTCAAGAGCAAAATCTCATCGTTAATCACCTGATCTCTTCTGAAAGCCTTATGATAACAAATAATACATATTAAATAGGTATATATTTAAGGGTTTTGTTATAATTAAAGTATAAGGATTCTATAAAATACGACACATTATAGTAGTACTAATATGACACTTGAGGAAGAGTTCAATTAAACAATGAATAAAGAGAACTTACAGGTATTGAATATGAAGAATACTGCTCTCAGAACTATATATTTTCTCAAAAGATTGAAGAAGAACTGAGAGAAATATAATCATGGGTAAATATAAAATAATATTTCCACAATTTTTCGATTCATAATCAATTTAAAATTGCAAACTTTTGTGTAATAACCTGTATCACATCATGATCAAAGCCTACTTATATGTTACAAAATAAAAATCTTACTTGAAGCTTAAATCCCTATATAATTAAAAAAACTTGTAAGCCTTATATATTAACTTCAAAGCTTCTCAAGGAGTATTTCTGGACATTCTTTTCATTTTTGTGAAAACATGCATAAGGATTTATTGTTTCAACTAAAGCACAAGTTTTCTTTCTAAATTTTATGAGTTTTGGTTTCATTTTTTTTGTTTTTTGGATTTATAAACTTCCAATAAAAGTATATTTCTAATAAATAACTATCATGGTGTTTTTATAATTAACTTTAAGTAAATGTTTCTTCAATATACAATACTTCACTTGTGAGCCTTGAGGTATATTTTACATACCCAAATAGGCCACAATTGATATTGAAATATCTTCTGGAATATACCTAACCCATTATTCATGTATATATCCAAAACTAATTCTCTTTCACATAGAAAAATATGGATAAATTTGTATGAGTAAGTCTGTCCATGAATTTCAGGCCAGATTTGGATTCTACACAAATAATTCACCTAGGGTAGCTCCATAGACAGGGTAAGCTTACATTAACTCTATGAAATGGTAATCTGAAACATACTCAAACACCTCAACATTGATACCACATAAAATAATTGCAATTTGTTTTTGCATTTTCATGCCAAAATGATGGTATTGTGAGAAATTCAATCTTACATATACACTAAGAATAGTGTGATGCATATTTGTGGAACTTGGAATTAATATATGATTATATACAGCTCTTAAAATTATATTTGATATCAGTCTTTGATCCTGAATTACTATTTTTGACATGAAGATAACTAAGGGGGAGAAACGACATCCAAGAGAAAAGCCAGGGTACCCAACTTCTGAGTCCTCTGAGGTGTAGCCGGCTCCAACAACTGTATCCATGGCTGATCTTGGACCAATTGGTCTTCCAAAGCCTTTTAAGTACCTTGTACCAAGTCAATATCCCATTAAACACGGGAAAATCACAAATAAGGTGTTATTTTGACATGAAAGGAGGAAATGACCAACTCTGACACCTGTATGAAATTTTAATTCTGAATTATTTTCCATATATTATCTCAAAAAAGAATAATCAACACCCTTTTGGGACTAGTATGCAGGAAATTACCCCTTAGAAACCAGCTATCTCTATGATTTATTCCTATACCATCCAGAAAATGAGGTAAAACTTCAAAAATTGAGTAAAAATAAATTTATCCATGAATATTTCTGAAACATTCAAGACCAATGAAAGAAGAAAAAATCCACACTAAAATCACAAGTAGTTATTACTTAATAATTCAAGTTAAAAGCTTTACTTACAGTCCATCTTTGATCATGTCTGTAAGATGTGTCTATGAAACTGTTGATAATATTACTATTAATCAACAGTACTATGACTGTTTGTATGAAATATAATAATAAAAGATTATTATAGCCAGAATTAAATAATTAAAGAATTATTCCTTTTACGTGTTATACACTACTAGTGATTATAACAGTAAGCAGTAATTGTCTACAAGAATCAATTACAAGAAGAATTTAATAATAAAAACATATTTTTTTAGAATAATAAAGTTATTTTAATATATAATTATCTGTTACAAGAATAATTATGAAGATAATTTTTGAAGAAAACTATCACTGGAGAAAAACTTTAAGAATTGAGATAAATTACTCACTATTAATCCAATGAACCTTTTAGAAGATAATAGTAGAGGAATTTGATGTGGAATTGTGGATTAAATGGATCAAAATTGATTTATAACAGTATTAAAGAAAAATTTAGTTGATTACTATTATTTCATGTATTTCTGATTGATTTCTGAAAGAATAAAATACTTAATAAATAGTTTTAACTAATATTTACTTGTTTGGTAATAAAGGTATAATATAATAATGTGATGATATGGAAAAACCAGCAAGAGAAGGCCTCTTTTAAGTCTAATAAAGCTCACAGAGGCATTCCATGTAGCAAGCTGAAAAACAAATGGGTTAGAAAACAATAAACCTTTTTGGATTATTGATTGCATCATCTGTTTTCATGTAAGATTATCATAATTACTTAATTGAGGCTTTTACGTGACTACCAACCCATTTATGGTTAATAATAAAAGGAGTAACAATTGTAAATCTTCTTTTATTCCAAAATAATGATTTATTTCTCAAATTTATTAATTTTATTATAAATTTCATCACAGAATGTATTTTCTGTAAATTTTTAAAGATTCTGTGTTTCACGTGGAATCATCAAAAATGGACTGTAAGTACAACTTTTAATTTTACATATAAAGGTATTATTATTTTGGTTTTTATATGAATTATACAGTTTCAAATTGGTCCTGAAAGTTCCAGAAAGATTCATTAAGAATTGTATTTTTAATGAATTTTTGAAGTTTTTACCTCATTTCTACATAGAATTGCAAATAGCAGTATATGGCTGGTTGCTATGAGGTAAATCAATGGATACTAGTCAGAAAAGGGTTTTCATTACTCTTTTGGGGTTTATCCATGGTAAGTCATTAAGAATTGACATGGTTACAGGATTCTAAATTGTTCTTTACCTCCTTGGCACGTCAAAATAGCAGGTTATTTGCTATTTTCTTGTGATTTACTGAAGTTGTAACATGGTAACCAAGCTCCCAAAAGGTTTTATTTTACTAATTGGGCCAAGATCAGCCATGGATCCAAGCTCTCCAGCTTTCTATTCCTCAGAGGCCTCAGAAGTTGGGTACCCTGGCTCTCTTTGATGTCTTTTGTCACCCTTGCCTTTTTTACGTCAAAATAGAATTTTAAGCTTCAAGTGAGATATCCACTATGGGTGTACCAAAAGTGCATGTAAGAATAACATAATATTAAGTGCCCAAAACATGCATAACACTATTCTTAGTGTATATGTAATATGGGATTTCTCACATTCCGATTATTTTGGCGTGAAATAGAGAAAAACAAAACTTTTCACGGATCTTTTATGTGGTATTGATGATGTGGTATTGAAGTATTTTCCATATTACCACCTAAAAGAGTTGATTTGAGCTTATTCACTCTATGGAGCTACCCTAGGTGAATTTTTGTGTAGAATCCAAATCTGGCCTTAAAAACATGGATTTACTTACTCAATAAGAAGTTATTCATCTTTTCTGAAATCAAAAATGATGAATTTTGAATATATGAATGACTTATGGGTTATGAATAGTTCAGAACTTATTTTTAACATAATTTTTGCCTATTTGGGTATGTAAAATATACCTCAAGGCTCACAATTTCATGTGAAACACTGAATCTTCAAAAATTCACAGAAGATATAACCTGTGATAAAATTTCCAGTAAATTTAATATCTTTTAGAAATAAATATCTTTTCTAAAACAAAACAATATTTAATTTAGTAACTCCTTTATTCATTAGCCATAAATTAGTTGATAGCCACATAAAGTGACTTTATTATATTATTATGGTAATATTATGTGACTACAAATGATTTTATAAGTAAAAAATTAAGGTAACTGGTTTCTCATCACCTGGATTTTAAGTTTTCCCCATTTCACACATTTTTGAGCTGTTTTAGACTTATAAGAACCCTACTATTGCTGTTTTTTCCAGATATCATCATAATCATCTTATCATTCAGTTTCATCAATAATACCATCAGTAAGTATTAGTGAAAACCATTTTTAAGTCTTTTCATATTTGTAAATCACTAAGAAAGACATGAAATCAAATAATAGTGTATTATCAAATGTTTTTAACTATTAATTTCTCTATCACTGTTTCAAATAAAGTGTTTATCCCTTTAACACACAAATAATCTGTCAAATAACTCTACCAAATAGTTTTCAAGGTATTTTTGGAGTAATAGTGAGTGAATTAATAATAAATTCTTGAATTTTTCTCTAGTTTTTCAGTTTTCTTCGAGGATTTATAATATTTCTTCTTACAAAAGATGGCTATTTCTTAAAAAAATATCATATTATTCTAAATAATAAAGATTTATTATTAAACTTTTTTGTAATGTATTCTAGTACACATTGACTACTTACTTTTAGAATAAATAGTAGTTTATAGCAAGGAGAAAAAATAGTTAAGAAATCAATCATTCATTTGTTAGAAAAAATTTATTTATTATGTTTCATAAGAGCAGTCATAGTAATCTTGATTTATAGTAATATTATCAATAGTTTCATAGAAAAACTTTCCATCACTAACACAAATTTTGAATATTACAACTAATTTTAAAGTTTTGAAATCCTCAGGGAATTTCAAGGGATAATATTTTACTGAAAGATTATTTTTTAATGTAAATAGTTAGAGGAATTTACTTTTAATTAAAAATTTATTTTTATTTATTACTTCAAAACAGAAGATTTTTGGAAACTATTTTGCACTTTCCATTTGTGGTTTTCCCAGAAATCATCTCCAAATAAGTCTTATTTTTCGTCATTCACAATATTGCTATCAGTTAGTTCCCAAAATATGTTCAATTTAAAAAATAATCTAGGTGACTGAGCTAAATAAACACAATTCTTGGCCAATGGACTTGGTTTTTGGATATTTCTTTTCATATATCTTGAGCTTAATTAATATACATTTTTCTAAGTTTGAGATGGGCTATCATTTAAGAATGAGGAAAGTAGTTTTAAAGGAAAAGTTTCAACTAAGAAGGAAGTATTTTGAGGTATTTTCAATGGTAATTATTCCCTCTTTTTCCTTCCAGATAATTATTAACTCTGTATCTGAGGAAAAATTAACCTGGAAGCTCCCAATTTCATATTTTCTATTCACATTTTTTCATAAATTCACAAAATTATTTTTGCTAATTCAGAAGAAAACTTATTCTCACAAATAACTGAAAGAGAAAATTGGATTACATTGGCAGTTTACAGTAAAATTAGAGAGTATTTTGTTGTTTTGCACCATTAAGATTCATTTTCTGAATTTTTGTGTTGCAGCAGCTATTGAAATTGCTTCAAAGCCTTCATGTAAGCTTACCTTTCTAAAATAAAAAAATAATGGCTTACCTTGGAAATTATTTTCAATCTCCTTCATAGTATTGAAAATCTTGGGTATCTGGGTCTTGAAATTCTCTTTATAAATAAACTTCCCTCCCACATTAGGGATCCATTTTTTGGGATTTTTTGAAAGAGATTGAGCCAGAATGCTTAATTACAGTTCTTTGGGATTTTTTATCTGAGCTTCCCTAATCAGGAATAGATAATTTTGTTTTTCTTTTGATTTAAACTGATTTTATACTAGATGAAGTAGAGAAACGAAGCCATGAAAAACGGAAGTAAGTGGAATAATTCTGGAAAACAAAATCTTAAAGCTGTCAAGATACTGAGTGTTATTAAAGAGAATTGAAAATGATAAGACATAAATTTCAAAATTCTAAGATATTAGAAGCTTGAACTAAAGCATCTTAGTTCCACATTACACAGTATTTAGATTTAAGAATTATATTTAGAAACACATATGAAACTAGCTTAATGCAAAAATATGGCCAATAATTGGAGTGATTGGAAATGTGATCAGGAATATCATAGCTCAAGGAATAATTATAAGCTTATAATTACATAACTCAATTAATAAATCTTAATTATCTTAGCACCCGATAATATAGAATGTGAATCTATATCTTTACCTTACACAAAAAAATTATAAATAAATACAAGATGAAAAGGAATACAAAATCCTTTATGATTAAATAATAAAAGACACTCAAAATAATAAGCTTTCTTAGATTAAAATACCTTTTATGAGAAAATATGTCAAAATACTAAACAATTCAATTAATTTTTAATTTAAATATATATAAATATTAACAAATATCTGTATCACTGATACTTTCAAATGTAACAAATTATACGCAATTTTTACCATTTTCTACAAAAAACTGGTTTTTCCATGAGAAACACTGTCTTTTTTTCTGAATTGAAATGAATTAAATATCATTAATTCTTTCTGGTGTCAAAAAATAAATTTACAAAGTTCACTTGACATATTATCAAGCTAGCTTTAGATTTTTGACCACAGACTTGGTAAAATCTACTGTTTTTGATTGTACTGTTGACAATTTCCTTTTTAGAATTAATTAAAGCCTGAATTAAACATCAAATTTCAATCTTCACAGTATATTTGAAGAAACATATATTTCTTTCCACTGAAATATGGGAATAACCTCTTATTAATTATTCTTTTAAGCTTATTATTGTGGACCTCTACAGAAATTATCTAGCGGAAGGAAAATCATCAGAATTAGATTTTAAATTAAGTAATCAAATTCCTTTCAAATTGATCGAGAAAAACTCTATTCTTTTTTAATCCACTGTCATATAATTCATAACCTATAAGAGCACCCCCACCAGTCTTTCTAAATAGTGAAATTTCTCAAATTACCTTGTGTGGGTCCCAAAAATAACCTCCACCAGAATTTCTAATTGAAAAATTATTTTACCACCGTTTCTCAAAGCACCCCTTGGGTTGTTGAATCTTGCAACCCTCTAGCTCCCCAAAAGTCAAAACATACATTTAAAACATTCCACATCTCTTGCTGTTTTGCATCTTTTTTCATCTTGAATCTATCTAATCAATACTTCTTCCCTTTAAAATCTTTTTTTAAAAGATGGATCTTTATGTATATCCAACCCTATTTTCTGGAGATGGGAAGCCATCATCTTGTATATCTTTACATGCTGATGACAAAATTAAAATCATTACATGTGAGCTCAATTGAATTATTTCCTCATCTTATTTTTCTACGTTGTTTTTTTGTTTTTGGGTATCAGAAACTGAAAAGAAACAAAGAAAATAAGACAATTACAATTAAACGAAAGACATTCAGCTCTGAAAGTGAAATAATAAAGAAATAAGTTGAGAGCTTTTGAAGCTCAAAATTTGGCTACTCTGAAAAATGTCGCAGCTCTGCGAGTAGGAATTCCGTAGCATGTTGGAGGTATCTCTTCGTTTATCTCCCGGGCGTATAGAAACGCTGGTGGAGATTCTCCCTATGGTAATTATATGGTCTTTGAGATAGGGTATGAGAAACCTTCTTTACTTACAGTTTATTATCACAGGGAAGTTTTTCCATGAGAATAATCTTATTAAGAGAATAAGTATTGATTTATTTGACCCTCAAAAATTGAAAAGATTAATAATGAAGATATTTAACATATTTTATATCAATCAATGAAGTTTATGGCTATAACCTCAAATAAATGGCGCAATAAGATTAAATTACAGTTAAATAATTACTTCATCAGACGAAGACTCTATTATTTCTTATGTATTATTTTATATTGAGTTTCTTTATATCTATTAGTACCATTATAGTCACCAGGAGGAATATCTTCAACATAAAAGCGCATTCTCTTCAAAATTTCTCCCCCAGACTTCCATATGTTATAAAATTTCATCTTTATTAGTTCAGTGACTTATTATTAGGAATTAGGTTGGATATTTGAGAATTATTGTAGTTTCTATGATTTCATCTTCTAAAGTAAACTTCAAGAATATTTTTCTTCTGAATCTAATTTCTATTTAAAAGATTCATATTATCATACTATAAAAGCTGTTGATATATAACTGGTGTTTCTTTTCTGTAGCTCTATTTTTTCTAACAAAGTTAAAATTATTCAAAAAAATGTTTCTCAGTATCTTTAATGGTATGCATTCTTAAATATTATGATTTCCTCATATTCTGAAAAATGTTTTAAGATATTCTTCCTTAATTATTCTTCTTAAAAAATGATATTGGTAATTTATTCATTTAGTTAATATTTTGTTATATAATACTAATTTCCATATTACACATTTGTTGAAGGAAATTACCATTTTAATATATTAGGATAATTTACATCTTTATCAGAACCCTTAAACATGCCAAGTATCACAGCGCGAATCTCTGATTTCTATAATACCCAATAGCAAATTTGGTTCTTAGTATTTTGAAACACTGAATCCAAAATTTCATGGTTTCTTGGAGCCTCAATAATTAACTTCTTTCTTCAAAACACCATACCTTTTTCAAGATAAAAACTCACATATTATACTTCCAATCCACCCACTCAAATTATACAGTTCATATAATCTACCCAAGTTCATCTACCACAATTCTTGAAAGCTTATAGTTCAAACATCTTAAATTATGGCTAGTTTAGGAAAAAATAGTTAATAAAGGAATTAACTTGTTGAGAAGAAAAAACACACCGAAAAAGTACTTTTTTCCTGTTTTTTGACCAATTTTTTCATTCCATTTTGTTTTTCTTGATCATTGAGAAGTGTTATCATTAGGAAAAAGCCAGAAAATTTCTTTTATTTTTGAGGTATGTTTTTATTCTTCTTCTTTTCTAGTTTTTTTATTTAATTTTTGGAAAGAAAAGCTAAAACTTAATTTTCATTTTCTTCTTTGTCAAATCCAAGGTTTATTCCTTTCATTATTTATTGTTACAATTTTTTCATTCTTTAAAATAATTTCTTATCAAAAAATAACACAGTGTAATAAATTTCTTTATCAAGAAGCTTTTTCTTTTTTTTGACTAATTTTGAAAAGGTGAGTTCTGTTTCTGAAAGATTATGCTTCTTGCAAAAGGCCAAACAGCTTATGTTTTCATTCTAGCTCTTTTGATTACTTTTGCGTTTTGGTAGTAATTTCAAAAAAAATCGGAGTTAATTTGGAAATTTTCTTTCCTTTTTGAAAAAAAAACACCCAAAACTGACTCTTTATCCATGTTTTTTTGGATTGTTCCTTTTTTCTTTTTTTTGTGTCTTAACTAATGTAATAAAATTGGTTTTTTTTGTAAAAAGAAAACAAAATTATTCCTTTAATTTAATAGGAATTCAATTTTTTATCATTTTTATCATTTTTTTCTGTTGTGAAAAAAAAGAGTTTTTTTGTGGAATCTCTTTTCAAAACAAATGCTATAGTATTTTTTTGTGATTTATTTTGATGTTTCCAAGTTTTTTATGAATTTTTCATTCTTTCAAAATTAGAAAATGAGTTTCCTCTTTCTTTTATGATTCTTAACTTTCATAATATAGCTTAGAAACTTCATTTAAATAATCTATTGCAGTTCTTCTTGTATTTGGATTTATTTTTTATCTCTTTTGAGATATAAAATTGTTAATGCTAATTAAAAAAACTCAAAAAAGAGTATAGCATTCCTTAAGCTGTAAATATATTCTTATAATTACATACTTTAAATTACTAAAATAAAAATAAATTCAATAGTTAAGATCAAATTTGAATGAAGGAAACCATTTGGATCAAACCATAGCATAGAAATATCTACAAAGAAACAATTTTTATTTTGATAAATATATGGGAATCCAATTTCGGATTATATGTGCTATTTTTATTTGACAAATATGGGGTTTTCAATGTTACTTTGGTACCAAAGTACCAAAAATGAATGATCAGTTTTTACTCAAATTTGAGTGGGCCTATTATGATTAAATAGGGTCCATGGAAGAAAGATTATTATTCTTTCATAAAAGGAAAGGAATATTGAAGTGATATGATAATAACATTCCTTTCATATATTACTTCCAAGAAACAGCTCACATATGGGATTCTGTTCTATAATCTTTAACTAATTAAACTATTATGAAAAATAACTTTCTGTCATATGCATTATATTTATATTTCAATTTCAAATTATAAGCATCCTTTTATATTATCTTGAAGGATATTTCTATTGAGGATTTTGTGAATTTCCTTTCTTCTTATAAGTATATTACTTTCATACACTTATACTTACAAATATTTTCTTTTAGTGGCCATAGTAATTCTTGGACACCCAAATAGAGTAATCTCATTAGTTAATTCATAAACTACATATAAAGATTTCAAAGATAAATCCCATAATTTATTTTATGCATATGAATTTATATTTTGATTAGTTTTCTTATTAGCTTGATAAAAAATGAATAAAGAGATAAATAATTTGGAAATCTCCACAAAAAACTCAATATAAGGAATAATATGCTCAAAATTATTTCTCTCAATTGAATTCCTTATTTATTATTATTAGTAGTAGTAAATTAATTAAAGCTGTTTTAGCATTATTTCATTTTTCCCTATTTTTTAAGTGATTCCTGATAGCACAGCAATGAATAGCCAAAATACAGCTGGGGGATGGGTCAATGGAACTGGTGAATCCTCAGAATCCCCTATCAAAAATTATAAATAGAGACTAAACTGAACTTTCTCTACTATGAAGAGAAAATTATACCATTTAAATGGCTCAGAAGTTAGGAATAAATTTATTTGAGTCTTTCCTTCACTTCTGCTTAAGTTTTGATCTCTTTACTTGAAATTACCTGAAAGAACACACTCGATCTACCCCATTTCAGATGGATATAGACTGAAAATTGAATTTAATTTTACAAAAGATAAATAAAAGGGCCATATGATCAGCTTTGAATAACAGTAAGCCCTGAAGGGGCAAGTTAAAAATATACCAATAATTTGCTAGCTGGAAACAATCGATTGAACCCCAGTCTCAATGGAGAAAATAGACATTTACATGTTTCAATTTCAAGAATACTAAATAAAATTTTGAGGAAACATCCTAATAGGAGATGCCTACTCAATTTTATCAATACATTCTGAGCACCTCTCACATACTAAAGAATCTTATGGTAGAAAAAGACATATTGGGATCAACCAATAGTTAACCTCATTGGAATCCAAATGCCAAATAAGAGAATTTAGGAATTATTGAAGCAATGAAAAGCTGAAAGGAAAGCCCAAATCGCAGGAAGACCCATTATCCTCCACCAGTCAGCTTTCACCAAGCAGCGAAGTATTCAGAAAGCAATATAAGAGCTTTAAAAAATCATACCATGTCACTTACAAGATCCCCATAATCCAAAAAATATTGTATTAAAAATTTGTTTTGCATGGCCTGGAACTTTATTCACTTGAAGGACAAGGAGGAAAAAATTATGAGAGCCCAATACTTCCCACCAAAAAAATATTTAAATTTTAAATTTTGAAATAGGTTAAATAAAGTTAATAGCACCAAATCAGGATTTTCTGAGTTAGTTGAAAAAAGCAGAATAGAAATTAACAATATCAAATTTTTGGTTCAATTAATAAGTCAAAGAGTTTATTTTATGATACTAAGATATCAATAATATCTCAAAATTATCCACACAAAGATCTTATATAAAAATAAATCCATTCAAAACCAAGATGAATTTTAAAGAATAAATATTTCAATTTTTCAGAGTGATTTAGTAATACTAATAATTACATTTTTTCTAAAAATATGTCTACCTCCACTCAAATGATGGAAAGGGTGTTCATTGAAAGGAGAATATGACCATCTTGCCTTTATTCAAATAATCTAAATGATACAAGAATATTATGTGATAACTTATTAATAGATAACTGAAATTTCCCATCAATTATTTCTAAAAATACCAAGAAATGGTATTGTGAATTGAAAGAAACCACTGGAGGAAATAAGAAATAACCACAAGATGGTCCAATGATGCATGGAAAGTTTAAACAAAAAAATTATTTTGAATATTTTTTCAAAAAATAATAACATAGTCCCTTGGAATTTCTCTTGAATAAAAAGGGGCTCAATTATATTTAGCGCAAAATTTCACACATGTTTTTCCATTGGAAAATTATAACTGGATTTGAGGAAACATTCAACATGCCTCAAGAAGAAGTTTAATTTAATCCTGCTCACAGAACAATATATTAATTCCCTGGAGAAGATAATAAAAAGTACAAAAAGTGACAGGATATAAAATAATTAGATGCAAAATCAATCAATTAAGAATCTTCAAAGTCAGACTTTGAAGAAAAATTGTCTGTAGAAAATGAAGTAAAAAAGTTTCATAAATGTGGGAGTACAGGATACTTGTCCAAAAAAATTTTGATAATAGAACTATACAAAACATTTTAATCCCAAAGTGTAAGAGTCAAAACAAAAAAAGAAACAAATTCAAAGGGGCTCTTTATAATAAACATTGGTCTGGCACTCAGACATAAAGGACTCACTCGGAAGAATCTACAAGAGCTAAAAGATGAAAAAGGATAATATATTTATTTAGAAGAAAAAGAACAAAATTAATCCAAACTTTGGGGAATCCAAATGGCAAAGATACAACTAAAATAGATTCTTGATCACTTTTTTAACCAGTCAGGGTGAGTAAAAGATTAATAAGGAGATTATCAACGAATATTCAATGAGAGGGTAAAAGGAAGAGTTTAAAATGATTGAATTATAATTATCAGTATTCACTATCAATAATAAATCAAATAAGTAAGAAAAAAATATTTTCAGCTTAATTAACTAGGTGGAGAAAGTCCGCATGGTCAAAAGAAAGGCTTTCTTAGGTGAAAAACCTGGGTTCTCATTCACTAAACCCTAGTAAAGGTTCCTGTATGAATTAGCAGTAAGGTAATTTTTGTGTATTAATCTCTTTGTGATAATCTCATTATCCACAATGACTATTACTTTAACAAAGGAAATTTGAAATATTGTAGATTATTTTAACCAAAAGTATGAATATAGCTATTACAAATATTGATAAGCTAAATATTAATAGCAATCTATAAGAAAGTTTATATTATGAATAATTTTCACAATGAAACTAATTAAAATTTTTGAAAATTATTCTAGATATTTATAGAATTGATATAAAGCTCTAATAATAATAATATAAATGTTTTTCTAGAAAGAACTATATTTTGCTCATTTGATCTAAGACTTATAGAGTAAAATAATTTATCTTGAAAAGTCTTTCTTAATGGGTGCTCTTTTAATGGTATAAGATTATCTATTTTGTTTTTATATAGACTCTATTCCTTAATTTAGACATTTCTATCATCAAAATATACAAGGCTTAAAATTTGAGGAAAAGGTTGGTGAAAAGTTTTACTATGTTTGGCTTGGTAGATATTATGAATCTGTGGGGAAGCTCTTGAAAATTGGTAATTAAAAAGCTTCCTATGCATTTCAAAATAAAGTAAAATCCATTTTAGTGGGTTTTCACATTTTGAAAAAAGTTTTCTTTTATTTTTTATTGAATTATAATGGTTGGATAGCTAGTTTTCTAGATGCGAATTATTAAGACTGTAGAAATGTTAAAGATAATTTAAAGATAGCATGTTGACTGCTAAAGATCATAGCAAAATTTATGAAAAAAATATTTTGATTATTCCAAAATCAGCTGATCAATTGAGATCTTATTTTAACTTGAAATGATGGCACTCCATTTAAGTTAAATTTATCATAGATGTAAATGTTAATTTTTAAAATTTAAGCTTCATACCTGATATGAATTTTTCCCTGATTGAATTCATTTTAATTTTCAATAGGTTTATGGGGACTTCCTAATATGTTAAATTACATTCAAATTATTTTGCAACTACCAAATAGCAAAATACTTTATAAATGGTGTTCCAAGGTTCCCTGGAAATTTTATACCAATTTTGCAATCCAGTTGTCTATAAAGCCAGTTCTGACACAATCCAACAATTAAATTATGTTTTTAAAATGAATTCCCATAGTTTTCACTCTGAAACCAGGTGAGAAAGTAATTATCATTCATTTCTTACACCAATAATATTAATCATATGTCTAATTGAAGAATATTAAGTGAAACAAAGATTTTACCACTCAAATAATTTATCTTTTTGTTTGAAGGAACCATAGGATACACACTTAAAGTGAAATTTGCTTCTATTATCCTACACTATATGGTTCATGATAATGTTTTCTAATGGATCAATTTAGCGAATCAATAGATAAACACTCTGAATATATTAATCCAATCAGATATTGAAGTAAATTTCAAATTTTTGAATGATTTGAATCGTGATATTGGAGGATCTGAAATGAAATTCTAACAAAATAACAATAGTAATTCTTTAAGAAGCCTGTAGACATAATTTAGAGCTAATAATAACAAAGCTTTGGGGGTACATTATTAATGATAATTACATGGATTCTTTTAGTAATATTAAAGCTCATGGAAATTTGTTCTTTGTATTAGGTATAAACATTTATTTGGATATAACATATGATAGCTATAGAAGCTCTTTTTTCTTTATTCAATGCATATTTTTAATTGTAGATATTCTGATTGGAGATTGTGGCTGTATGTAAGCTATGAGCCTTTGAGATTGAATTCTCAATTTTCAATGAATACTATTAAACACTTATATAAAGCTAAATTGATATATTTTGTTCTTTCTGGATTCTTATGGATTTCCATTAATCCTGGATTCAATAATCTCAAATTATAAAATGTCCTGTTTGAATATTCAAAGCATGGGATTATTTGGATTTTTTATATGGAATATCCACAAACAATTGTTTTATTTGATTTAATATTCTTATTGATATTTTAATTCTCATTTTATATAAAATACTACTTCCAAAAACAATTCTAAACACATTTTGAAAAAATTATCAATCCTCAACTTGCATGGTAGTAATTTTTCAAAGTTTCTTCAGTAGATTAATTAAAAAAATGATAATAAGTGCCCATGTTGAAATTATTACTTAATATTTTTGTCTCTGGAAAAATGCTGTGGCTTTCCATTATTGGTCTTCCAAGGCTATGATACATTATAATTTTAATTCTTGAGCTATGATTCAAATACCCAAATAGGCCACAAATAACTCTAAAGTGACTTTTGAGATATGAAAAACTCACAAATAATGTGCAAAATCAAAATTCATTATTTTTCCTTCAGAAAAATAAGAATATCTATTTTTAAGGAAGTAAATTCATGTTTTCAAGGCCATAATTGTATTTTAAACAAACATTAAATTAGGTTAAATTAGGGTAAATTAGCGTAAATTAACTCTATAAGGTGTTAATATGTAAAATAATCCAATAACTCATCATAAATACCACATAAAATAATTATGAATTATTCTTTTTTTAATTTTGAGACCAAAATAATGTTATTATTAAGATTTCCATTTTTCTGATACATTAATGTTATTTTAATGCATTTTTATGGAAATTATAGTTACTGTTATTTTACATAAAATTTTGATACACACATAGTGGATATAATTCTTTGAACCAAAATTACTGTTTCTGACATGAAAATAGCCAAGGAGAACAAAAGGCATTACAGAGATCCAAAGTAACCCAATTTCTATGACCTCTAGGGGGTATAAAGTCCCAAAGCTTGCATAAATGGCTTATCCTAATCAATTATTAAATTAGAACCTTTTTATACCTTGTTACTAAGACTAAGTTTCATTGAATCATGAGATGATAGCAAATAAGGTTCTATTTTGACATGAAGGGGAGTTAAAGAGCAACCCTTAATTGTTTTACTATCTCCATTTAGAATTTCTTTCCATTATTAAGCAAAAAATATTAATGAAAAACTCTTTTTGGGACTAGTATCTATGACGTTACCTCTTGTAAGCCAGCTGCCATTATACTACATAGAAAATGAGGTAAAGCTTCAAGAATTTACTATGAATAGAATTATGAATGAATTCTTCTAAATATTGCATTATCAAGGCATAAGGGAATAATAAACACTGAGCTCAAAAATACTAAATACTTAAAAATTCAATTGGAAAACTTTTACTTACTGCTTCTTTTTCATGATTTCACAATAAATACTGAATCTTTACAAATTCAAAGAAAAGAATCCTGGGAGTAAATCTTCAATTAAACTTATATACTTGGATACCCTCATTAATTCTTAACCATAAATGGGTTGGTAACCATTTGAAATCCCTTAACTAGCTAACCAGGATAACTTTACTGGATAAGAATTGATTTAGTCATTGAAAAAAATAAAACAGTTGTTTTCTCATTCATTCTCTCTTTAGTTAGCTTGATTGCACACCTCTCTGAGCTGTTTTTTCCAGAATTAATCCATCATTTATCCCACCAAAAGAAGTATTAGCTATTAAATCATTATTAGAATTTTGAATATATTAAATAATATATAAAAGCATCAAATAGAAGGATATTAATATTTACAATGTCATTATAGCTTTGATTATGTAAGGTTTGTCTATGAAGCTCCTGATAATAGTAGCAATATCAAGAGTAATATGACTGGAATCAGTAGAAAAATATAATATAATAATATATTATAGCCACAAATTTATATAGTTTTAAAAAGAAATTTAATTATTATTAAATAATTCAATAATAAAAAAACTGTAATAGTTATAATAAATTATAATTATTCTATTATTGTTATAGTCACTGACAATAATAACAATAAGAAGTGTAAAGCTCTTAATGAGACAATTACACATGGAAAATATGAATATTTAACCACTTATAAACAATATAAATACTATTTATAAAAGAATTCTCCCACACAATGTGCAGAAATAATTCTTATAGAAAAATTCTATATAAAAAAAATAATAATAGATAAAAAATATAGAACTTCAGAGAAAAACCTTACTTATAATATATACTTAATACAACAGTTATTATATTAAAGAACTATTATAAGCTAAAGCCATGCCAAAAAAGAAGTCTTTTAAGGATAACACAACTTTTTATGATAAAAAAATAAAATTGAAAGAGTTTTTAAGAGTAATTTGTGAATTTAAAAAGATATTTAAGATGATAATTTAATAAAATAAAATATATTATTGGTGATTACAACAATAATCTGAATTCTATGATTTCAGTTCTTTAATTTGAAATTAATAAAGAATAAAATAACTTAAGAATTACTTTAATAATAAGATTTTATATGTAATAAAACTTTACCTGTTTAAATGTCTAATATAATTGAATTGATAATGAACGATGGACAAAAATAGTGATGAATTAACTCTTTTTATGTCTAAAGAGAATCTCTCATGATTAATAATGGATATAGAGGGCGTGCTCAGTTTAAAACTGAAAAATCATGCTTAAAAATAAGGTTCTTAGCTTAAGGTAACTTATTTTTAATTCCAATGTAAAGGTATCAGTGTTATTCTGAACTACAAGTAACTTTATTTCAGGCTGAGTCTATGATAGAGTAAATACAATACTATATACAACTCTGACTGTGACTGTGGCACAGATAGGATCAAGTAAAAAAGGCTTTAGAATAGTATTTCATGGCTTTACTAAAGGATTTTAGTGGTGGTGAGCACTTCTGGATGCCCTGGGTGCAATAATTCTCTGTTGGGTTACAGTAATAACTACTCCAATAATTAAGATTCAAAGTATACCTGATTATTTTCCAAGAGTATAGCTGTCTTGGACAGTTGTACTATGTAGTAGTTCAAGAGCAGGATGAGGAAACCTTTTCTGGTGGAGAAAAGGCCTCCTTTTATCCTAAAATGGGGTGGAAGGGTCTTCTAGAGCATCCACGTAGAGGAAGTGAAGAGTTTTTCACTTCTGGATACTGGCTTGTGGCTTCCACAATGCCTTTATTCCCTGTATTGGGCTCAGATGTGGTTTTGAAACCACATCTGGGCAGTTTTCACCAATACAGGGTGAAAATTTTCATCTGGGGACCACACAGCCCTCTTCTTACATGAATGACATGTAGATTGCTGTACAGAACCTGTATGGTACCCCAGTATTGAAGTATAAACATGCTTCTTTGTCTATTTGACACCTCATAATCATGGTTGTGGGATATTATTCCACAGCAAAGGTGTAGTAGCCCAATTGTGGGAGTTTAACCTTAAAACTGCTATAGCTTTGTCAGTTTTGAAAATATTGAGCTCAGCATTGGTTCAGTGTGTATCCCTCAATGGGATCTATTCAATGATACCTCATTTGGTATTTGTAACATTAAATATGGCAAAGTTATCCCATGTACATGTTTTGGTATTCATACTTATGATTTCCTCAATATCTCTATGGAACTTATTTGCTCCATAACTTTTGCTCTACATGAGATATGTAATAATGAAAGGAACCATAAGATAGCCCTAATTATGCTCTTTCCAAAATAACCCTAACTTAGATATCTCACACTACAACTGTAGAAGTTAGATGGGAGGTGAATATTTTATTCACACTTATTTGACCTTATTTTTGCCATAGCTCCTGTAATTTTGATGCTAGCTCAGTTTGGCTAGTACCATTGGATAGCCCTTACTTAGAGCTTCAATTTGAATACCCATTTTATGGGCTTAAGTCTCTTCCTCTGGATTTCAGATGAGAGGTGAAAAATAAGGTTTATGCTCAGCAACAACTTTGAGCATGAGTAACTTTGTTATTCCTTGTCCTATGATGGTGGGACTTTGGTATTTGGAAATTAATGGGGTTCCTCTCCCTTTTGATACTTTCTGAGCTGATTTGGCTCAGCTCCATGTTTTGGTGGTATCTTGGCTTTACCATTGGTTTATGGTATTTGGGTGTCATTCTTGTGCTCTGGCTTTGAGTCACAGGCTGACACACCCTCCCTCCAAAAAGGCTCATAATTGATGAGACTTCTCAGCCCTCCTAGAGGCCCTGAATCTTCTTAGATGAAGCTTTCCATCTGGTATGGCCACTTCTGCCAACCGTTTGTCTTTGTCTTCTGTCTTGTTTTTAACTCTGACCAAGTATTGTCTCTGGTCTTTACCATTCAGTCTATTCTTCCAGGACTTAACAATTTTCTTTACAGGGAAAGGGGAGTCTTCCACTTCCACTATTCCTGGTGGAGTGGTATTTGTCTTCCTGTAGGAGAACTTATCCTCCTCTGTTTGGAAGTATGGCTCAACCAAACTCATTGGGAATACTGGGTGTTTCCTAGAAAATTCCTCTGTGAGTTTGACCTCCACTGAGTTTTTCCCTATCAGTTCAATGATAGTGAAGGGCCCCACAAATGAATATCTCATATTTTCAGGTCCCTTAAGATTGTTGAAGTTGAGTGTGGACACTAACACCTGGTCCCCTTCTTTAAAGTCAGGTTCCATGTGGGATTTGTCCCACCTCTGTTTGTTGTACTATTTTTCCTCAGCTGTGCATCTAGCAGCTGTATCACAAGCCCTTCTCCACATATCATGGAAATCTTTGGCTGTTGGGTGGATAGTCAGAAGAGCTTTCTTCAGGTGATCCACAGGCAATAGGGGGTCCCACCCTTTTTCTACCAGGGAGGGTTATTTCCCTGTGGTAGAGTGCTGGCTTGTGTTTTAAGCCAGTTGGAATTCTGGTAGAAGGGTAAAACAGTCATTGGTATATCCTTAATGGTGCTGGGATTCCATTCCATATGCACAGAATCTCCTGATGATATGTTCCATAGTCTGGATAATCCTTTCAGCTAAACCATCTGTCTGTCACAGGGGCTCTTCTAAAGTGAAGAGGGCCTGGCACTCAGTGAACAGACTTACTTATGGAGGGCTCAGAAGAAAATACTCAAATGATGAGAGTAATGGAGTAAGAGGATAAATTCCTAGTCATAAAATAATAAGTATAAAAGATAAGAGAGACAAAGCAAAAGCAATAATAAAGAGCCAACCACAAATAATCCTGAGTCACTGTTTCAACCTGTTCAGAAAAGAGAAAAGGAATTAATAAGGATATGGCCACCAGGACTCTACTGAACAGGTGAGGGAAGGCTAAGACTAACTTAGTAAATAATAAAATAATATTCCAAAAGTGAGAATAAAATAATATTAAATAATAAATCAACTATTTTAATTAACTGGGGGAAAAACCCCCAGGTGGGTGAAGAGGGGCTGGTATATGTGAGAAATACCAGCCTTGGAGTTTGAGTGTTGAGATACTTGTCTGTATGCTGGAAGAAGTTGGATGTGGGATTGAATCCTGTATTGGTGAATCCAATACAGGTTATACAGTCAATACAGGTATTTGCGCCTGTATTGATTACAGGCCTGTATTTGGTGAATCCTGTATTTGAGTCTTGCCTGTATGAAACTGTATTGAGGTTTGAAACTGTATTTGGATCTTGCCTGTATGAAAACTGTATTTGGAGAGTCTTGAATGAAACCCCCTTGCTGATTGGGTTTTGAAGGGTATCCATGATATAATGATTTGCTGATGATGATTGGAAATGCCCCTGCCTCCTTGGCTGTGACATTATCCCCCTCTTGAAAGTGGTGAGCTCTGAGCACCATAAGTATAGTGAGTCTTGATGAGCTTGCAATCAATTCAAACAGTTCTTTTCCCCAATTCCTTAAGATTTTCCCCTTAAAACTTCTTCTTCAATCAATACTCAAACCAATCTTCATTTAACTATTTGTAGGTATTTTCCCCTTGATTTTGATTCTGAATTTCCTCTGTTTCATTCAAACTGCCTTCAATCTTCATAAAAATTCCTTTAATCTTGTCTTGAGTGTCTTCATCAACTGTTCTTGAGTCCTCATGGCTTTTGAAAAGGTGGTTGATTTGAGTTTTTTGTCCCAAGACCACTTGAAATCATCATAATTTTGAATTTAGAGTGTTGGCATAAGGTGGCCAACATTTGAAATTTTGGACTAAATGAGTAGTCCTGGCCAAAATCCCTGAAAATGTGAAAAAATGGGGTTTTGGCCAATTTGCGCAAAAGTGCGCAAAATGCGCAAATGCGCAAATATGCCATATTTGGCATAATTTGGTGAAAATGATGAAAAAATTGAATTATTGTGAAAAAATGGCCTAAAAGTGGTTTTTGGCCATTTTGCGCAAAATGCGCAAATATGCGCAAATGCGCAAAAATGCGCAAAGTGCGCAAATTTTGCGCAAAATGCGCAAATGCGCAAATATGCCATATGTGGCATAAATTGGTGAAAATGATGGAAAATTTGAATTATTGTGAAAAAATGGCCTAAACGTGGGTTTTGGCCATTTTGCGCATTTTTGCGCAAATGCGCAAATATGCGCAAATGCGCAAAAATGCGCAAAGTGCGCAAATGCGCAAATATGCCATATGTGGCATAACTGGTGAAAATGATGGAAAAACTGAATTTTTGTGAGAAAATGGCCTAAAAGTGGGTTTTGGCCATTTTGCGCATTTTTGCGCAAAATGCGCAAATATGCGCAAATGCGCAAATTTTGCGCAAAGTGCGCAAATGCGCAATTATAATGATTTTGGCCAAAAAGGCCTTTTGAAGGATTTTGACAAGAAAAGGGCCCTTTTGCGCAAAAATGCGCAAAAGTGCGCAAATGCGCAAAAATGCGCAAAATGCGCAAATCACCCAATATGCATAATTAAGCATATTATGATAAGAATTGATGAAGAATGGCTGTTTTGATGTTTTGAGGTCTGATATGGCCAATTGTGCCAAAGTACATATCTTGATGAAATTGGCCAATTGGGCCATTTTGAAACAGTTCCTTCTATGAACTTGATTTCTTTCTTGAATATCTTCTTCTTATCCCCTCCTTGGTTGGTCAATTGCCATAAACACCTTGCTGATTGGGTTTTGGCTTTCAATTTTGATCTTGAGGAATGAGTTCAATGCTGACATTCATATTTGACTCCACTGCCTCTGGTTCCCCGCCTTTTGTGATTTGGAGATGCCTTGGTTATGAAGTTTAAAAAAAACCTTGAAGAAATTTTGATGAGGATTATCTGTAGCTGGTCTTTACCATTACTAGTGTTTGCTCTTGATTATTTAATAAATTCACTCCCCAAACAAGATATGGGAGTTATGATTGCTGCTTTTGAAACAAGAAATGAAAAATAAATCATACAAGTAAAAGAAAATGAAATAGAAAATAAAAAATAAAAATGAAAAAGAATTGAGAGAAAAAGAGAGTAAAGAAAGAAATAAGAAATTCCTGAGGGTTGTCCTTCTTGTGGTGAGATTCTTGATTTTGGCCAAAATGTTCTGAAAGATAAAACCAAGAATTTGATGCTCACAGCGTGGCCAAGGTAATGTTTTACAAGAATTAGACCCCTCAGGGATGCATACCAGGAGATGGAACTTACTTTCATAACTTCCACTTCCCACCAAGCACCATAATGAAAATTGAAATATGCCATAAGATGAATTTGATAATGAATGTCTTGAAAGATGATTTATGGCATGATTAAAGAAAGAAGAGAAAATAAAAGAAAAGATTGGGCCATATCTTGATGAAAAGGTCCAAATCTTGAGGGTATGATGTTGCAAGGCCTTCTGAACCTGTCCAAAGAATTGACAAGTGCTCACAAAGTGGCCAAGGTGATGCTTACAACAAATTTGGGTAGAATACCCCCTTAAAGGTGCATGCCAGGAGAGGAACTTACTTTCATAAACTCCAATCCCCACCAAGCACCATAAAATCAAACTCTTGAGGCATTTGGGCCAGGCTTGTCAGGATACAAAGTGTGAAAGTCCTTGACAAGGTCTGGAGAGTTGGTAAGGTTGGAAGCTGGTTCCCAAGTTGTTCTTTCTGGGTCTTCACTGAATCCTTTCCACTCAACTAAATACCATAATGAACCTCTCTTGAGTTTTGAGTCCAGAACCTGAGCCACTTCCCATTCTTCTTGCTCTTCCACTATTACTGGAGGTGGTGGCAATTGGTGTCGATTTGGGATAGTTGATTGCTTCACTGGTTCTAACAAGGACACATGGAAAACAGGGTGAACTGACTTCCATTGTTGAGGCAACTTGAGGTGATATGCATGGCTGCCAATCTTCTTCAGAACTTCAAAAGGTCCCAACCATCTTTCTGAGAGCTTCTTGGTGGGTCTTGTTGTCTTGATGTTCTTGGAGGCTAGCCATACTTTGTCCCCAGGTTGGAAATCAGGTGGAATTGCTCTATTTCTATCTGCATACTTCTTGAATCTTCTTATTGCTGACTCTAATTCTTCTTTGACAACTTGCTGTACTGATTGGAGTTTTGTTGATAACTTTCCAGCAGGTGAATCTTGAGAAACATGGATTGAGTCAAAGCTGGGATTTCTTCCATAAATGGTGAAAAAAGGTGATTGCTTTGTGGATGAATGTTCTGCATTATTATAGGCAAATTCAGCCAGAGGGAGCCAGGTGTGCCAGTCATCTTGATGGTAACTGACATACATCCGAAGATACTGTTCTAGAATCTGATTTACCCTCTCTGTCTGTCCATCTGTTTCAGGGTGAAAGGCAGTTGAAAGATCTCTTGATATCTTGAGCTGCTGACACAATTGAGTCCAAAATGATGAAACAAATAATGAACCTCTATCACTAACAATACTGATTGGAAGACCATGTTTGGAAAAGACATGATTAATGAATATTTGAGCTAAGTCCAGTGCAGTGATTGTTGAATAAGTTGGAATAAATATTGCCATTTTTGAAAATCTGTCTACAACTACTAAAATGGAATCAAAGTTGCTTGACAAGGGCAATTGAGTGATAAAGTCCATTGATAAAGAATTCCAAGGACCAGATGGAATTTGAAGAGGCTTGAGTAATCCAAACTTCTTATGGTGGATGTTCTTGTTTCTTGAACATTGCTGACATGAGGACACATAGTCCTTGATGATTTGATTCATGCCAGCCCAATAAAAATCCCTCTTGATGAGCTTGAGGGTCTTCTCCTGGCCAGGATGGCCAGCCAACGGTGAGTCATGACGCTTTTGAAGAATGTCCAATTGAATTTCATGATTGCTTGGAATGACTACTCTATCTTTGAACAATAATAATTTTGCTTGAGGTTCAAGAGAATAGTCTGGGACTGATTCTCCTCTTGCTAATTTCTTGAGGATCTCCTTATAGTCTTTGTCTTGCCATACTTGTCTTTGGATCTGATCAACTAAATCTGAAAACATTTCAACTTTTATGGAAAAGAATCTTGACTCTTGAATTTCATTTTGCTTGAGAACTTGATGAAAGTTTTGAGGGTTCTTGCTGATGAAATCCACCCCCCTCTCTGGGTACACGTCGTCCCGACGTGACAAGGCATCTGGTAAAGTGGCCAGCCTGCCTGGGCGGTAAGTGATAACAAAGTGAAATTCAGACAAAAATTCAGCCCAACGGGCTTGACGACGAGTAAGGACTTTAGAGGACATAAAATATTGGAGAGAACAATGGTCTGTCAAGACCTCAAAGTAATCAGAAAGAGAAAGGAGAAAGGCTCTCCAGCGCTTGAGAGCCCAAACTATGCCAAGGAGTTCCTTGTCATGAATTTCATAGTTGAGTTCAGCTGGTAAGAGCTTGCGACTATCAAATGCAATGGGATGCTTTCCTGAGTCATTCACCTGACTCAGTACAGCACCCAAGGCATAGTCAGAGGCATCAGTCTCTACAATAGTTGGGAGAGAAGGATTAAAGTGAGAGAGGATAGGAGCAGTGGTGAAAGCTTCTTTGAGTATCTGAAACTGACTAAGAGCTTCCTCATTGAAGATGAAGGGAGAATCTTTTTTGAGAAGGGAAGTGAGAGCAGAGATTTTTTTGGAATAATTTTTAATGAAACGACGATAAAAGTTGGCAAAGCCAAGGAAAGATTGGAGGGCCTTGATGTTCTTGGGCTGAGGCCAATTGAGGATTTGTTGAACTTTTGAAGAATCCATCTTGAGGCCATCACTTGACACAACATAGCCCAAGTATTCCACACTTGAGGCATGGAATACACACTTGGAGGCTTTAGCAAACAAATTATTGTCTCTCAGTCTTTGGAGAACAGAGGCCACATGTTTAACATGTTCATCCAAGGAGCTAGAGAAGACCATAATATCATCTAAGTACACTACAACAAAAATATCCAAATAATCTGCAAAGATATCATTCACAAGATTTTGGAATGAAGCTGGAGCATTGGTTAAGCCAAATGGCATAACCAAATACTCATAACTGCCATATTTGGTTCTAAAGGCAGTTAAATGCTCATCCCCCTCTTTAATTCTCAGGAGATTATAAGCACCACGCAGATCTATCTTGGAGAAGATAGTAGCACCGTTAAAGACGGTAAGAAGCTGATTCATTGGAGGAACAGGATACCTGTTCTTCCTAGTGACAGCATTAAGTTTGCGGTAGTCAACACACAAACGGAGACCACCATCCTTTTTCTTAACAAAAAGGACAGGTGCTCCTGTTGAGGAGGAGCTTGGTCTGATGAAACCTTTCTCTACATTCTCTGAAATGTAGGCCCGCAGTGTTTCTGACTCATTCTTTGATAAAGAGTAGATAACACCAACTGGAGGTAGAAGACCCTCCAGTTCGATATGATGATCACAGGCACGGTGTGGAGGAAGTTTCTCTGCTTTCACTTTGGAGAATACATCCAAATATTTGTGATAAACAGGAGGGACTACCTTCAGCACAGTTTCAATCTCTTCTGGCTCTTCCTCCTCATCCCACTGCTCCTCCAGGGAGGCATGAAAAGATAAAGGAGGAAGGTCCATATCCCCTTGAAAGAGATGAAGTGAAGATATAGCAACATCTTCTCCAACATCTTTTATCTCTTTGAAGACTTCATCTCGTAATGGAAGTAATGACTGAGAGGGAAAAATGGAAGGGATATGGACAGAAGGAGGAAGGGGAGGTGTCTTAAGTTCACCAACCAGAGCAACACTGTTGACAGCAGTGGATAAGTCATTACTAGTAGAAGAAATAATACCACTAGAATCCTTATGACTAGAATCATAGGTGATCAATCCATTTTTCCAATCAATAATGGGATTAAAATGGTAAAGAAAATCATAGCCCAATATTAGGTCTTCTCCCTTGGGTGAATCTATGATAAAGAAATCCCATTCAAAGCTTGGGAAGGAAGGTAAATCAACAACCCACTTGGTATAATGGGTGATGAACAGGGAAGTGGATTCATTAGAATCCAGAATGAAAAGAGGAATCTTTTCAGGGAGCTCTGACATGGTCAATGAGTACTCGAGAACAAAATTCTTTGCAATAAAAGAGTTTGTAGCACCAGAATCAATGAGAATACTATAAAAAATATCAGAGATTGAAGAAAAAATAAGAAATTTTAAAGATTTCTTGACACTAGTATTCAGAGTGCACAATTGTGCTCTTGAAGGAAATAAGTGAGAACCATTGAACACATCATGATTCCCACTCAGGCTTTTCCCTGCTTGCTAGGGAGGCCTTTTGATGACCCTTGCCTATTCTCAGGCCTCTTGAAGCATTTTTCAAATGGGTGTTTACCACCACAATAATTGCACAAGCCTTCTTTAATCCTCCTCTCCTTTTCAGAACCGATTAATTTATTGTCCTTATTGAGGAGAGCAGCATGAGGCTTGTCTTTGGACACTTGAAAATTCTTCCCCTTCTTATTCTTCTTGTGATAAGGCTTCTTTGATGATGAACTTTGAGGAGGCTTGGAGGAGTTGGATTCACTGATTGGAGGCTTCTTCTCTTGATGACTGCCCTTTTCCTTTTGCCTCTCATGATATCTTGTGTCTAATTCTAAAGTGACATCCATAAGTTCTTGAAGAGTGTCAAAAGTTCCAGGGTGAGAAGCCAATTGGTCCAACAATCTTGATGCCAAGCCTCTTCTATACACATGAATGTAAGCTCTTTCCCCCCAATCTCCAATTCTTGACATTAAGCTTCTGAAATCTGCTATGTACAAGGAAACATGACCACTTTCCTTCATCCTCAAATTGTCCAACTCTTGTTCAGCTTTCCTGACTTCATTGGGGTCACCAAACAGAGTGAATAATTGAGATTCAAATAATGGCCAATTATTGAGGAGGTAGGAAGGGTCTTCATTGGAAATATTTGAGAGGTAAGGTTCAATCCATTTGCCAGCTCTACCAGTAAGAAAAGAAGTTGAGTACAAAACCTTCTTCCTGTCAGAGAAGAAGTTTGCTGGATCATTATGGAAAATTAGTTGACAGGATTGGATAAATCCTCTCAACTTATGAGCTTGAGTACCATCAAAAGAATCAGGTGCCTTCATTGATGGAGTCTTGAATGCAGGGACTTTTGAAGTGTCCCTTGGGGCAACTGCTTGAGTGAGTTGTCCCATAAACTGAGTCATTTGCTCCATCATCTTGAGGAAATTTGGTTCAGCTTGAGAGACAGAAGGTTGATTAGAAAGGGCTAGATTTGGAGCCTCAGGAGCTTCAGTAGCACCTGCCAAGGCAGCTGCCACTTCAGTCTCCTCAGATTCTTCCTCTTCCACAGACTCCTCCCCCTCCTCATCTTCAGCTTCCCCCAATCTACTTCTAGGCCCTTGAGAAACACCAGGATAACCACCCAATAGTCCAGAGAATGATCTTGATCTTCTAGACTTCACACCTCCTCTTCTGGAGGGTGCTGCTCCTTCCATTGGTGGTCCTCTGTCCAAATTTGCACTCAATTGATGAACTGATGGTGTGCAGTCAAGAGGAGCCCTTGGTGTAGGAGTGAGAACAGCTTGATGTCTCTGGGATCTTGTATTCTTGGCTGGGGGACTATGCTGAACTGGCATTATGAAAGAAGAATGAATAAAAACTTGATGATACTTTGAATAAAATAAGGCTTGACCAAATCAAATTAAATGAGAATCTTGATGATCTTGAAGAATCAATAAACAGTCTTGAAGTGATTCAATATGAATAAATCTTGAAGAGTGAAGATGACAAAGTCAAATTCTTATGAATAATCAATTTCAATCAATAAGTCAAATCAAGTCAATCAAAATCAAATCAATCAAGTCTTGAGGAATTCAATCAATATCTTCAAAAATCAATTCAATTTTCTTGAGGAATCAAATTCAAATCAATAAATCAAATCAAAACTTGAGGATAAATCAGGTATCTTGAAGAATCAAATCAAGTTAATCAAATCAAATCAAATCAATCAGGTCAATTCAAAATCTTGAGGTGAAATCAATGTCTTGAACAATCAATCAATCAATCAATCAATAATCTTGAGAAATTTCAATCAAAACCACTGAATACCCCAAATCAATAAATCCCTGAATAATGAATCAATTAACCCAAATAATTCCACTCAAATAACCTGATAAAAACCTGAATTCAGACAAAAGAGAAATTAAGATGATAGAGAATAAAGTGAATTGGTCAGCAGAATAGAGAAATTAGAAAGAATAAATTTTCATGAGAATGAAATGAGAGAGATGAAAATTGATGAAAATCATAAAATCATTAAAGTTCATAATCATTAAAAGATCATAATAGAATAATGAGAGAAATGAATAAAATGAATGAAAAGAAAGAAGCAATTATGAGTTAATTAAAATAATGTCACAGGGGCTCTTCTAAAGTGAAGAGGGCCTGGCACTCAGTGAACAGACTTACTTATGGAGGGCTCAGAAGAAAATACTCAAATGATGAGAGTAATGGAGTAAGAGGATAAATTCCTAGTCATAAAATAATAAGTATAAAAGATAAGAGAGACAAAGCAAAAGCAATAATAAAGAGCCAACCACAAATAATCCTGAGTCACTGTTTCAACCTGTTCAGAAAAGAGAAAAGGAATTAATAAGGATATGGCCACCAGGACTCTACTGAACAGGTGAGGGAAGGCTAAGACTAACTTAGTAAATAATAAAATAATATTCCAAAAGTGAGAATAAAATAATATTAAATAATAAATCAACTATTTTAATTAACTGGGGGAAAAACCCCCAGGTGGGTGAAGAGGGGCTGGTATATGTGAGAAATACCAGCCTTGGAGTTTGAGTGTTGAGATACTTGTCTGTATGCTGGAAGAAGTTGGATGTGGGATTGAATCCTGTATTGGTGAATCCAATACAGGTTATACAGTCAATACAGGTATTTGCGCCTGTATTGATTACAGGCCTGTATTTGGTGAATCCTGTATTTGAGTCTTGCCTGTATGAAACTGTATTGAGGTTTGAAACTGTATTTGGATCTTGCCTGTATGAAAACTGTATTTGGAGAGTCTTGAATGAAACCCCCTTGCTGATTGGGTTTTGAAGGGTATCCATGATATAATGATTTGCTGATGATGATTGGAAATGCCCCTGCCTCCTTGGCTGTGACACTGTCTGTGGGTGGTAAGCAGTAGAGAATGCAAGTTTTGTACCCAGAATGTCATAGAGGTTGGTCCAAAATTCTGATGTAAATTTTGGGTCCCTGTCACTAATAATGACTTTTGTGACTCCCCATGTGGATATGATGTTATTCCAAAATAACAAAGCTGTATCCATTGCTGTGTCCTCCTTGTGACATTGTAAGTTTTGACTATGAAACAATAAGTAAAAATTACTAATATTTTACTTATTGTACTATTAATGTCCTTATAAATAAAATAAATAAGATAAAAATAATTATAATAATAAATAATTATTATGATTATGGCATAAAAATAATTATATTATTAAATAAATATAATAATATAGTTTATATTATAAAAATAATATAATAAATAAATATATCAATATAAGATAATTAATATATTCAAAAGCACTTTATTATTGTTACCAACAAATAATAAAGGCGTAAAAAATTGTCTTTTATTAATAAAAAACAATTAATAACAATAATATTACTAATATTAAAGTTATAAATTAATATAAATACTATTTATATTAATTATAGAATTATTAAAGTAATAATAGAGAAAAAATTATTATAATAAGAGAAATAACCTACTTTTAATGCTTAATAGAATAATTTTGAATAATTTTACGCCAAAAAATGTAAACACAACTTATTTAAATCGTAGTTACAATAGACTTTAGGAGAAATTACAATTTTTCTTGATTTTACGTGGAATAGAGGTTTTTAAGAGAAATTTTAACAAAACAATTAAATAATTGTAGTAATCATGTCAGAGATGATGATTATAATAATATTATCTTTGGACTTTAATAATATAAAAGTTTTATATATAAAGAATAAAGAAATTACCTTTTTGATTTAATGATTTAATGTTTTGTAAGCGTCTGAGGGGAAAACAGAGTAAAAAGAGCTCTATTTATAATAAATACCTCCCTCCTAGAGTCCAGAAGGCTTTTAGCAGACGTGTACTGATGCTTTCTACTAGAATTTATCAATACTTTAAGGTTTGGTGATGATTACATCATGATCAAACCATCTTACCTCTTAATTACGCCATTATTTAGAGTTATCACTATAACTCTAAGTTTTATGACATCATAGGCTTGGCAGAAGCCTAAACTTCATGGATTTTATTATTACTAGTCTAATCTAATAGTATTCACCAATTTTATCACCTGTATGACTGTTAAAATTAAAATAAGATTACAGTGAGTGATCATAAATGATCAAATTTAAGCTTAAACTTTGATCATGAATACCTTTTAGGTTATACATGCTACAGCTATTCTGAGAGTTTATTCTGATAGCTTGGCATGCCCTTATTAGTCTGCCAAGAGAATTTCATTACATCATCAAAACTGTATTTTTGATGATATTTCTTGTAACTCATCTTTTCTGTCAAAATTTAATATTTTAAACTTCAAACCATGATTTCAAGGGGTTATACCATGAATGTTGTAATACAAAAACATTCTTCACGAATGAACTAGTAGAATCCAACTGTCTACTTTTTTTAAGTTTGGACCACTTTCACAACAAAGTGGTCAACAGCTCTATTGATTTTAATCAATAATCCATTACAGGTTTTAACCTTGTTTATAACTTGTGAAATAAAGGATATTTCTGTATTCCTACAGTAATTATGTTGTGACTTTATTTTTGGTTCATCACTCTATCATGTATATTTCAAAATATATTAGCTAAAATCCTTGAATATATGCATTGACCAAAAAAGTGCATATATTCAGCTTAACTCCTTAAGTATTGGCTTTGGAGATTAGCTTCTTAATTTTTTTATGTGTAGACCTTTATGGAGAATCTCATGGTACATTTATTTCACATGTTGTTTCATTGGTATTTGAAATAATTAAGGATACATGTTTTTTATAAGGTATTATTACTTATAACTAATTAATATTGATTTTACAGATATGCCATAAAAATAGTATATGTATATTTTACAATGGGGAATCCAATGGTGTAACTTATTTTACATGTTTATTCAGATTTTTAAGATAAACCAAGTTTTATGCCTATTTATGGCTGTTTTATAGCTTTAAGGTAATTATTTTTAATGTTATAATTATATTAAATATTTCTTGTGACCTTCTTTGTGTATGTGGTCATATCTCAAAGGTTCACATTCCCTACCGCCAAAAAAGATTGTACCACAATCTGATGTGTGTAATTATGGTATCATCCACTGTCCTACCTCTTCAATAGACTTTGTTAGTCTTGAAGCTCAATAATGCTTGATTTTTTCTATTCTTTAGGTTTTCTTTCATGTCTGAACCTTTTTAGTATTTTATCAGGATTTGTTATATCTTTCTCAAGTAGGAATTCATCTTCTTGAGTTGAATTTCTTTACCTTACAAGGTATTCTCTTTCTTTTTTGTTTCTTGTCCTTATTTCTTTAAGAACTTCCAAAAATTTGTTTTCCTCTCTTTCTTCCAAGGGGGGTATTTCAAGTGGGGGTTTATTTCTTAGTGGAAATAGTTGTCACTTGAGCTGTAAGGTTTTATCAGACTTACAGGGAAAGTTGTGTTTTTGTTCATTAGTTCACCTGTGAGTTCCAATTTCACAGCATTGAGTCCATGAAGTGCTTTTATCATAAATGGTCCTGAAAAGGAATCTTTCAATTTCTTTGGGCCTTTTATGTTATTAAAATTAAGGGTTGATACTAGGACCTAATCTCCTATTTTGAATTCAGGTGTTTTATGACTTTTATCCCATCTTTCTTTTGCACATTTGAAAGAATCTTGCATACATCTGTTTGCATGGTGTCTTTCTTTGTAAAACATTATCTTGAAGCTGCTTGCTGTTGGATGTATATCCATAACGTCCTTTTCGAGGGTATCATAAGGAAGTCTTGGATTCCAATCTTTTTCTAGCATTGCTGGTGTTTTGCCAGTAGAAGAATGGATTGATTTTTTATATGCCAGTTCAAGGGCTGGTATTAGTGTACACCAATCATGGGTAAAACCATCAGAATCTTTGAATTCTAGTCCATAAGCACAGAATATTCTGAACATGTCCTCCAAGGTTTGTATCATTCTTTTGGCTAAACCATCAGTTTGAGGATGGTAAGCTGTTGAGAATGATAGCTTTGTCCCAAACAAGTTATGGAGATTTGTCCATAATGCTGAAGTGAATTTTAGGTCTCTGTCACTTATGATATTTTGGAATAAGCCAGTGTGGCTAATGACTTTATTCCATATCATTATGTCTGTTTCCATAGCTGTGTCATCTTTGTGACATGGTAGGAACATGGGAGGTTTGCTATAACTGTCAACTAATACTAGGCATGCATTATAACTTCTGTCTCCTCCTGGAGGTAATGCTGTTACCCAATCCATATGAGCTATTTCCCAAGGGGATTGTGGTTCTTGGATTTGGATCATCATGCCAAATTTCCTTCCTGTGGCTCTGTTGGCTTTTTGACATCTGTCACAGGTTTGGCAGTATTCTGCAACATCTTTCTTCCATTTTGTCACCAAGAGCAGGTTTTCACCCTTTATAGTGTTCTATCTTCTGAGAGATGTCCAGCTGCAACACTATCATGACACTCATGTAAATTAGTGTTTATTAGGGTTCTATCTGTTAAGGCCATAACACATGTGTGTTTTGTTCTATGGTAAAGGATTCCATCAAGGAGGTGGAATATTCCTTCATCATATGCCTTTTCCATGTTTCATCTAATTTTGATGAAAGTGATGGATATTTGCAGTATTTCATTAGAAGTTGGCTCAAGATATGGCAATTCTTGTCTATCTTATAGCGTTCTTTAACTTGGCTAAAGAATTCTGTGCCAATGTCTGTAACACATATTCCTTCTATATGGTGCTCTTCCTGGGGTACCCATGCTGGATTGTCAGGGGTATTTGCTAGAGCCCATCTGCTATGACCATCTGCATTTTTATGAATATTACCAGATTTATGAACAATATTCATATTTCCTCTACATTCTTGGATAGCAATTTGCTATCTCAGCATATGTCTATTTGGAGTTTTCATATTTAATAGATATTTTACAGCATTACAGTCTGTAATCACATCAAATACTGTTCCATCCAAGTAATAATGTAATTTTTCTAAAGCCCACACTAAGCAGAGGCATTCCATTTGGCCCGCTCTATATCTTGCCTCTGTTGGCTTTATCTGTCTTGAAATAAAACAAATTGGTCCTTCCACTGGTTTATCATTGATAATTTGTGTCTGATGTAGTGCAGCACCTATTCCTTCTCCACAAGCATCAATGTATAGTTTAAAGGGTAGTTTCCAATCTGGCATTAGAAGAAATGGGGCATTTGTTAAGGAATTTTTCAATTCTTCATATGCCTTGACTCTTTCTTCTGTCATTTCATAGACTGTTTGTTGGTCACATAGTTTATACAAGGATTTGGCAATTTTTGCAAAGTCCTTTATATGCTGTCTATAGTAACCAGAAAATCCCAGAAATAATTGCATTTCTTTTTTGGCTTGAGGCATTGGCTTAAGTAGTACTGCTGCTACTTTCTTCTTGTCTATGCCTATAATAAGTCCAGATACAACATGTCCTAGTGCGTTTAGTTCACTATATGCAAAATGACACTTTTTCAAGGAAATTTTCATATTCACTTGCACTATTGTTTGTAGTACCCTTTCTAGTCTTGTAAGGTGATTTTGCCAAGTTTCTGAGCAAACTATGATATCATCAATATAGATAATTAACCATCCTTCTGATAATTCTTCAGGAAATATGATATTCATCATTCTTTGTTAATGGGAAGGTCCATTCTTTATACCAAATGGCATTCTTAATTATTCAAAAATCCCACAGTGGACTATTATCCTTAGTAGTTTCTTGGCATTGTCTGTTAAGACATTTTGATGGAAACCCTTTAGATAATCCATGGCTGTAATGGACTTAGCTTGTGACAATTGTGTCAATGTCTCATGGATTCTGGGTATTGGATATCTGTCTGGAATGGTATAGGTGTTCAGGGCTCTGAATTCTCCTACCATTCTTGATTTTCCATTATGCCAAGTTATAATAACAGGTGTAGTGACCTCTACCTGTTCATTATGTACTACTTTTCTTAATACTCGGAGGTCCATTAATTCCTTAATGCGTACCTCCCAGGCTTCTCTAGCCCTTGGAATAGCTGGGTAAGCAGGTCTCCTCAGTAAAGGTGGGTAAGGTTTTTCCACATTAAGAATTATATCCCCCTCATGCCCAATTATGGCACCTAGTGGCTCTTTGTCAGTTGCAAAGGCATTTTTGTATTTAAATAGAAGGTCAATCAATTTTTCTTTCATTTTTCTGTTAATTCTTGATTGAATTCTGCCTCTTTGAGTTGTTCAGATATAAAAAGTTCCTTTTCTGGACTTTTCTCTTCACTCTTAATAACTGTGATTTGTTTTTTGTTATTTAAGAAACCAAACATTTGTCTTTTGTTGTCTCCTATGGTAAAATATATATCTTTTTGTTTAGAGATATCTATACCATAAATTGGCAAGTAGTCATTTTCAAGTATGAAGTGATTACCAGTACATTTGTCCATTACTACAAACTCTACCTTAATTCTGACACATTGTGAGGGGTGCGGAGAAATTAGTGTTAAGTCAATTATTCCAAGGGGCTTCATGCTCTCACGTGCACTACTAAATTTGAAACCTTGTATTTGCATAAGCTTTTCTTTCCAATCTGGAACAATGTTCTTTAAATAGCTTTTACCAACACAGGTACAATATGCTCCTGAATCCAAGGTCACTTTTCCTTCTTGGTTAACCATAACAATACTTATACTTGATTTTCCAGCTGTATATCCCATTCCTTTTTCAGGTTTGGTTCTGTACATTTTGGAATCTTGTATATTTTTCAGGTTTGTGTCAGATGTTCCAGCTTGTGGTAAGTTTGAGCTAACATCTAGTACTTCATAAATTATATCAATCTTATCAATTTGTGCATTAATTATATCAATTTCATCACTTTCAGAACTTTCTGACTCTTCTGTTTCTTTTTCAGAGTCAGAGTCTTCCTCTTTGTCATTGTGGTTTTCTGTTTCCACAATTTCATTAATCTCTTCCTTTTTGAGGCAGTTATTGGCTAAGTGTCCAATACCTCCACATTTATGGCATTTTCTTTGCTCATTATTGTTGGATATATTGGGCTTCAAAGCTTCTTTGGATTTATCTTTTTTGACAAATGGCTTATTTGGTCTTTTAATATCCAATTTCTTCCAAGTTCTGCCAATTTTTGTTCTTGTCACTATGTCCACTAGTGCATTGATATACTCTTCTGTGGAGCATGGCTCTATACACCTTCTTCTTAGGGCATGTTCTAGCTCTCCTCCACATTTCTTAAGTATTTTCATGTGCACCATTTTTTGTAACATTTCTGGGTACAGTGCATTGAGTCTTCCAACTTGTTTTAAGAACCAAGTTAAAGGTTTGTCTTTGTCTGGGTCAAAGAAACAATTTTCAAATGCATTCTCTATCTTGTACCTCCAGGCATCATTAGCCCATTTGGTGAGTATTTCTTGTTTCCACCAAGACCAGGTGTTTTTGCCACTTGTTTGTCTTATGCCATAATACCATTGTTTTTCAGATTTTTCAAACAATGAATGTAATCTTGAAATAATTAATTCATCTGGTATGGCATAATCTTCTTATAGCATGTCAATTGTATTGATAAATGACATGTGGTCTTATTCACCTTCTCCTGTGAATGTTGGCCATTCTTTTAATTGAGGTGCTTCCTTCATTAAGACTTGGTTATTGTCTTGGTGACTTAAGTCTGTTATGAATGGATTTGTTCATTCCTCTGTTGGTTTGACAGGGCTTCTTATGTGAGAAAATGGGGTTGATAACTTTTGTGAGCCTTGAGGTATATTTTACATACCCAAATAGGCCACAATTATCTTAAAAATAAATTTTGAATTATGCATAACTCATAAGTCATGCATATATCCAGAATTCATCATTTTTAATTTCAGAAAAGATGAATATCTTTTTATTGAGTAAGTAAATCCATGGATTTAAGACCGGACTAGGATTCTACACTAAAATTCACCTAGGGTAGCTCCATAGAGTGAATAAGCTCAAATTAACTATTTGAGGTGGTAAAATGGAAAATAATTCAATACCACATAAAAGATCCGTGAAAAAAATTGTTTTTCTTAATTTCACGCCAAAATAATGGGAAATCCCATGTTACATATACACTAAGAATAGTGTTATGCATGTTTTGAGCACTTAATATCATGGTATTCTTACATGGACCTTTGGTACACCCATAGTGGATATCTCACTTGAAGCTTAAATTACTATTTTGATGTGAAAAATAGGCAAGGGGGACAAAAGACATTAAAGAGAGCCAGGGTACCCAACTTCTGAGGCCTCATAGGCGTGGACAGCTCCAAAGCTTGGATCCATGGCTGATCTTGGCCTAATTGGTAAACTAGAACCTTTTGGGAACTTGGTTACCATGTCACAACTACTGTAAATCTCAAGAAAATAGCAAATAACCTGCTATTTTGACGTGCCAAGGAGGTAAAAAGCTACTTAGAATCTTGTAACCATGTCAATTCTTAATGACTTTCCATGGATAAACCCCAAAAGAGCAATTAAAATCCTTTTTGGACTTGTATCCATTGATTTACCTCATAGCAACCAGTGAAACACTGATATTTGCAATTCTATGTAGAAATGAGGTAAAAACTTCAAAAATTCATTCAAAATACAATTCTTAATGAATTTTTCTAAAACTTTCAGGACTAATGAAAACTGTATTATCTATGGTACAACCAAAAAGAATTACAGTTTTACTAATAAAATTAAAAGTTTTACTTACAGTCCATTTTTGATTATTCTACGTGAAACACTGAATCTTCAAAAATTCACAGTAATTACAACCTGTGATTAAATTGGCAATAACATTGATAAATTTGAGAAATCAATGATTATTTTGGAATAAAAGAAGATTTACAAATGTTACTCTTTTTATTCTTAACCATATTGGGGTTGGTAGTCATGTAAAAGCATCAATTAAGTAATTATGATAATCTTACGTGACAACAGATGATGCAATCAATAATCCAAAAAGGTTTATTGCTTTCTCACCCACTGGTTTTTCAGTTTGCTCCATGGCACGCCTCTGTGAGCTGTTCTTGACTTAAAAGAGGCCTCTTCTTGCTGTTTATTCCACATCATCATCATCTTATTATCATTTAAATCATTATTACCAACAAGTAAGTTTTAGTTATAGCTATTCTTAAGTGTTTTGAATCTTTCAGAATCAATCAGAAAGACCTCCATGGCACGCCTCTGTGAGCTGTTGTTGACTTAAAAGAGGCCTCTTCTTGCTGTTTTTTCCACATCATCATCATCTTATTACCATTCAAATGATTATTACCAACAAGTAAGTTTTAGTTATAGCTATTCTTAGGTGCTTTAAATCTTTCAGAATAAATCAGAAAGACGTTAAATCATAGAATCCAACTATATATTGTTGTAATACTGTTATAAATCCATTTCGATCCTTAAAATCCACAATTCCACGTCAAATCTCTCTATCTTATCTTTCAATAAGCTCTTTGGAATATTAGTGAGTGATTTATCTTTAATTCTTAAAGTTTTTCTTCAAGAATTATCATTATAATTATTCTTGCAAAAGATAATTATATATTAAAATAATTTTATTATTTTAATAAAAGAAGTTTTATTATTAAAATATTCTTGTAGTTGATTCTTGTAGACAATTACTTGCTCACTGTTAAAATCACTAGTTGTGTTTAACACAAGAAAGAAATAATTCTTTAATTATTTAATCGTGGCTATATCACTCTTTTATTATTATATTTAATAAGAACAGACACAGTACTGTTGATTAATAGTAATATTATCATCAGTTTCATAGTCACATCTTACAGCTTTGGCATATTTGAGTTAACCTCATTAATTTCATCCATTTTTTCAGTGATAAGCCTTATTTCACTTTGAATGTCATCTTTCAGATGCATTCTTGCTTCATCACTTTTTTCCACATGGTCCAAAAGTAATTTTTGGTGTGATGAAGTCTTTTCTTCAAATTTTTCTACAGAAATACTTAGTTTGTTTAGTTTTTATGTAAGATTGTCAATACTCACATCATAATTGATTGTCAATGTTTTATCTTTGATATCTTTTATGTATTTGTACAATTCTTGTTGTCCTTGTATCAATTTTTGAGTGTTATCAATTAAAATCTTTGGTTTACTATTTTCAACAATAAACTTAATGTTATCAATTTCTTTTTTATGTTGTACAACAATTTTTGTTAAAGAAGATAAGTTATTTTTTATTTCTTGTAATGATAATAAACGGTTTTTAATTTTTTTTAGAGGTAATATACTATTTTTAATTTCAGTTAAAGTATTTACAACATCTTTGGACAAGGTTAATTCTTTGGGAAATGAGGTTGTCTCATTCTTTGTTCTTCGTTGTCCTTCAATTCCATCAAGGGTCTGGCAATGTTAAATGTATTTTCCATGGCATCCTTTTGGATTTTTGGAATCCTGTAGCTTGGGGAATATGGGTTTCTCCAATTCTTTTTCTTGTTCTTCTTCCCTTATTGGGGAAGTGGGTTGGCTTGGGGCTTGCTGGTAGAAGCTACTGGGACTTCTTCCTTGGTTTCCTCCTTCTTTTTGGCATGGTACTCCTTGATCTTTTTGATTTGAGGTTTGGATGATAGTGGATTCCATCCATTAAGGTATCTCACTATTTCCTCCTCTTTAAAGAACGTTTTCAGGATGTTGCAGGAGTTCATCACTCCTTGGTGTATTTGAGGCAAAATGTCCCAGTCCTTGTCTTTGTACACTGTGTATTACTGTTTGTACTGGCTCATGTAAATGTCTATTTGAGCCCTCTGAATGTGATTTGTACCTGTTTGAGTCACTCATACTTAGTTCTAACTCTGGTTCAGATATCATAGGAATTTATGGGACTTGCCCTTGGGATAAGGCACTTCCTTGTGTGGATTCTGTTCCACTGGGGATATTGCCCTTCGTTTTCCCTTTTGAGGAATCAATTCTACCTCTGAGTCCATCTCCATCTGATTGGATGGAGTATTGGGAACCTCTTGTGGTAGTCATGTTTTAAAAAAAGAAGAAATAAGAGGATTTCAGAACAGGAATTCTTCTTATGGCAATTTTTAAATGAGGTACTCACCTTCAGAGTCCTGAATAGTGGGTTCTGGAAAGTCTAATTTCTTAGCTTTCTTTTCCTTAGTGATTATTGGGGTTGGAGAACTTGGACAAGTTTCTTCCACCAATCTTTCAACAGTGGTTTGGTTGTCCTCTGTTGGATTGTCTTCAAACACTAAAAAAGACAAATAAATATAAGTCTTTTATATAAGGAGTGTTATTTTTGGTAAGATATGGCAAGTTTCCACATAAAAATTGCTTTTATATCTTAAAAAATTTAAATAAAAATGAATAAAAATAACTTTTTTTATTGTTTTTTATGTTTTTATTTTTAAAGAATAAAATAAAAAATCAATATAATTCTTTTTATAAAATTAATTTAGCATATAAAATTATTTTTTAATTTATAAAATATCTTTTTTAATTACTAGAGTCACTCAAAGAATGTTCTTGCAAGTCTAAGGATGTGAAAAACCACGTGTAAGACAGTACAATTGCTTTCCAAATGCCTCAATAGTATTTAAAATCAATAAATATAAGATTATTATATAATTTCATGATTATAATTGTAATTTATTTTTGGATAAACCCAATTAGAATCTTTTTAAAGGTCTTTTAGAGTAAATATCACCGCCAGGCCCCCAAATGTAAGGTTTGACTATGAAACAATAAGTAAAAATTACTAATATTTTACTTATTGTACTATGAATGTCCTTATAAATAAAATAAATAAGATAAAAATAATTATTATAATTATGGCGCAAAAAAATTATATTATCAAATAAATATAATAATATAATTTATATTATAAAAAAATAATATAATAAATAAATATATCAATATAAGATATTTAATATATTTAAAAGCACTTTATTATTGTTACCAACAAATAATAAAGGTGTAAAAATTGTTTTTTATTAATAAAAAACAAATAATAACAGTAATATTACTAATATTGAAGCTATAAATTAATATAAATACTATTTATATTAACTATAGAGTTATTAAAGTAATAATGGAAAAAACTTATTAATATAAGAGAAATAACCTACTTTTAATTCTTAATATAATAATTTTGAATAATTTTACACCAAAAAATGTGAACACAACTTATTTAAATCGTAGTTACAATAGACTTTAGGAGAAATTACAATTTTTCTTGATTTTACGTGGAATAGAGGTTTTCAAGAGAAATTTTAACAAAACAATTAAATAATTGTAATAACCACGTCATAGATGATGATTATAATAAGATTATCTTTGGACTTTAATAATATAAAAGTTTTATATATAAAGAATAAAGAAATTACCTTTTTGATTTAATGTTTTAATGTTTTGTAAGCGTCTGAGGGGAAAACAGAGTAAAAAGAGCTCTATTTATAGTAAATACCTCCCTCCTAGAGTCCAGAAGGCTTTTAGTAGACGTGTACTGATGCTTTATACTAGAATTGATCAATAATTTAAGGTTTGGTGATGATTACATCATGATCAAACCATCTTACCTCAAAATTACACCATTTTTTAGAGTCATCACTATAACTCTAAGTTCGATGACATCATGGGTTGTCAGAAGCCTAAATTTTGTGGATTCTATTAGTATTTACTATAATCTAATAGTATTCACCAGTTTTATCAGTTATATTACTGTTAAACCTAAAATACGATTACAGTGAGTGATCATAAATGATCAAATTTAAGCTTAAACTTTAATCATTCATACCTTTTAAGTTATACAGGCTACTGCTATTCTAAGAGTTTATTCTGATAGCTTGCCATGCCCCTATGACACTGCCAAGAGCATTTTATTACATCATTGAAACTGTGTTTTTGATGATTTTTCTTGTAACTCATCTTTTCTGTTGAAATTTAATATTTTGAACTTCAAACCATGATTCCAAGGGGTTCTACCTTGAGTATTGTAATACAAAATACATAATTATTCACAAATGAACTAGTAGAGTCTAACTGTATACGTTTTTTTAAGTTTGGACCACTTTCACAACAAAGTGGTCAACAGCTTTATCGATTTTAATCAATAATCCATTACAGGTTTTAACCTTGTTTATAGCTTGTAAAATAAAGTTCATTTCTGTATTCCTAAAACAATTACGTGGTGACTTTATTTTTGGCTCATCACTCTATCATGTATATTTCAAAAGATATTAGCTAAAATCCTTTAATATATGTGTTGACCAAAAAAGTGCATATATTCATCTTAACTCCTTAAGTATTGACTTTGGGGATTAGCTTCTTAATTGTTTTATGAGCAGACCTTTATGGAGAATCCCATGTTACCATTTATTTTACATGTTGTTTCATTGGTATATGAAATAATTAAGGATTCATGTTTTTTATAAGGTATTATTACTTATACCTCATTAAGCATTGATTTTACAGATATGCCATAAAAATGGTATATGTGTATTTTACCATGAAGAATCTAATGGTTTAATTTATTTCACATCTTCATTCATTGGGTTTTAAGTTAAACCAAGTTTTATGCCTATTTATGGCAGTTTTATAGTTTTAAGGTAATCATTTTTAAAGGTATAATTATTTTAAATATTTCTTGTGACCTTTTTTGGGTACATGGCATATCTCAAAGGTTCACAGACATGGTAGGCACCTCACACTTTTACTGAACCTATCAACTATGATCCGGAAAGCATTGAAGTTTTATCTGCCTCCTGGGACAAGTCCTGTGACCCAGTGCATGTTGAGGGTTTCCCATGGGTGTTTGGGTTCTTGTATGTGTTGAAGTAGCCATACTTCTTCCCACTTTTTTCTGTTTGCCTTCTGGCATCTTTAGCAAGTGTTGATATATTCACTCAACTCTTTTCCCATTTAGGCCACCAAGCTGTGCTTGCTACCCTTTCCTTGGTCCTGTCTTCACTCATGTGTCCCATAGAGGGGTAGTCATGACATTCCTGCAGGATTAGGGATATATGGTGTCTGTCTATCACTGTCAGTGCACTTGCGTGATTTCTTCTATGGTATAGCAGGCCATCTATAAGGAAAAACTTGTTATCCTTATAATCCCTCAACCAGTGTCCCTCTAACTGGGATTCCAGTTTTGGGCTCCTGTACCTCTGTTGAAGGAGTTGCAACAGTATGCCACACTGTTTATGTTTGGCATAGGTCTTCAGTACTGCACTGAAGAACTCATTATGCAGTTCTGAGGAACCTATTCACAATATGGGAGTTTCTTTACCTTCTGAATCAGTGTCTCCACTGTCTGGGGCACCACTTCCTGGTGCCCATTCAGAAAATCTGAAGTTCTTCCTCCTATCTATTTCCATGAAGTGGATAGGAATCTTGGCTGATACTTCAGGGTCATAAGCTGGGTTGCTTTTGAAATTATGTACTAGCCATCTGCATTGGTGTGGCTTTTTCCCTCCTTGTATATGATGGTCATATTGCCTCTATACTCCTGGATGGCTATTTTCCACCTCAACATGTGTCTATTGGTAGTCTTCATTTTCAATAAAGACTTCAAGGCTGTGCATTCTGTGTATACTTCAAAGACTGCACCTTCCAAATAATAGTGGAGTTTCTGTAGAGCCCAGACTAAGAATAGGAATTCAGTCTGGGTAGCCCCTTACCTGGCTTCTGAATCTTTCAGTTGCCTAGATATGTATCATATCAATCCATCACTTGGCTCACCATCTACAATTTGTATCTGTTGAAGGGCTTCCCCTAAGGCTTGGCTACAGGCTGCATCTATATATAGCTTAATTGGTAGTGCAAAGTCAGGTAAGATGATCACAGTGCATTAGTGAGTTCATTCTTGATCCTCTAATATGCATTCCTTCTTTCTTTGGTAATTTCAAAAACTACATCTTTTGAACATAACTTGTATACACTACTAGTTATGTGGTAAACGTTTTTGATGTGGTTTCTGTAGTAGCTAGCAAACCCAAGGAGAGATTGCATTTCTTTGATGTTCTTTGGTACTTGTTTTTGCAGTACTTCTGCTACTTTATTCTGGTCTATGGCCAGAATAAAGCCTGAGACTTTATGTCCTAGTGCCAGGAATTCTTGTTGGAAAAAATTGCACTTCTTAAGTGAACTTTTCAGATTGATGGGTGTGCATTTACTTAGTACTCTGTCTATGTACTGCAAATGATCTTCCCATGTCTCTGAGTATATAATTATGTCATCAATATATACTACCATCCAGCCTTCCAATATTTCTTCTTGAAATATTGTGTCCATTGTCCTTTGGAAGTTGGCTGGTGCATTTTTGATGCCAAATGGAATCCTGGTGTACTCATGTATACCCATATAGAATATGATTCTGATTAGCTTCATGGAGTTTTGTTTAACTCCATTCTGGTGAAAGCCTTTCATAAAATCCATTCTGGCTATATGTTTGGCTTTTTCCAGCTTGTCTAGGGCATGAGGTATTGTTGTTATTGGGTTCCTGTCAGCTTTTGTGTAGTTATTCAGAGCTCTGAGTTCCCCAGACAGCCTAGAGTTGCCATCATGCCAGGTGATAAGGAAAGGAGTGGTTATTTTCAATATTTCATTGTGTCCTATCTTCCTGATGACATCCATGTCTAGGAGCTCATTGATGTGTTTCTCAATTTCGCTCCTAGTTTCCAGACCTGCTGGGCATGGAGGTCTTCTCAGTATGGGTGGATAGGGTCTTTCCCCATCTAGATATAGTTCTATATCATGGCCTCTGATTTTTCCTAAAGGTTCTTTACCAATGGAAAATGGTGGTCCATTTTTTCTCAGAATTTTCAGTAAACTAAGTTTCTGTTTAATGGTGAGTGTAGTGCTGAATTGGCCCTCTCTGAATTCATTCAATAAGTCTTCCAGAGCATCATGGGTAGATATTTGGTGTATATCAAGTGAAAATTTGTTTTCCTTGTTCGTACCAATGGCAATATTCCTATTTTTACTATTGTAAATATCAATTCCATACATCCTCTGGCAGTCTGTTCCCAGTAAAATCCTTTGGATGTGGGAATCTTCAAGCACAACAAGCTCTGGGTTGAGTCTGATATTACCTATCCTATGGGGTATAATTATCTCTTTGATAATTGTCCCAATGGATTTCATCTTCCCTGATGAACTTTTGAAGTTCTTTTCCTTGGCTGGAAAGAGTCTTTTTTCCCAATTTGGGAAGTGGTGATCCATATAATTGCTGGCCACTATTGAGCAGTGTGCACCACTGTCAATGATCAATGGGTATTGAGAATTGTCAATACAAACAGTCATCCTTGTGGCTGCCCCATGTATATATTCTATTCCTTTATTTGGTATGACTAGGAATTTTTGGTCATCTTGTGTTTTTTTACACAAGTTTTTATTTGAAGTAGCTTTTGGCATGCCTGCCTCTAACTGTATGTCCTGAATTTCTATTTGTGCTTCCTCTTGGGCCTTGGTAATCATCAGATTGTTCTCTGATGGCATCACCCATAGAGTCTGATTCAGAATCCTCTGTTGGAGATTCCTCCTCTGGTACTTTCTCAATGGCATATACTGTCTTCTTTGCCTTTGCATAGTGGTCTGTTGAAACACAGTTGTAACAAGTATTCTTCTTCTTAGTCACTTCTGCCATTTTTTCTTTGGGTTTGTCTTTGAAGTCCACCCTGAAAGGTTGTTTCTCTTTGAAACTAATTCTTCTAAATTTGGTATATTTCCCTATATTTCTTTCCCTTACATCTTGTAAGGTGTTTGCAATGTCATATAGAGTGAAACTTTGGTTTCATCTGCATTTTACTGCATGCTCTAGCTCCCCTGGAATTTGTGTCAGGAGTGTGTGGTTCCTCATCTGAATATTAATTTGAGGATCAATGGATTTGAGTCTTTAGCTGTCTAAGACACCACTCATATGGATCTTTTTCCACAGAGTATTTGTAATTTTCAAATGACATAGTCTTTTTCCATATCCAAGTACCATTGCCGTACTTTTGGATAATCTGATTCTTTCAACATGACCAGTTTCTTCTGCCATGGTTTTCCTTCATCTCCATGTACCATATACTAGCATGACCTTTGGATTCTGTATTGAGTCTAGCAGTCATCCAGTAGCTTGGTATGCTTGGTACATCAATGAAGAGTCCATCAATATAATCAATGAGTTCCATGTGATCATATTCTCCTGTTACAGAGAATTTGGTCCAGCTTGAGGCCTCTGGAAGCTGTTTCAAAGCTTCTTTCTCATAATAAGACATATTATCTTTATCTTGGTATTTAGCTAGAGATCCTGCCTTATTCCCCAATAAAACATCTGGTTTTATTTCTTCTTGGTGGTAAGGACCATTCAAAGCATGGCCTTGTGGTTGGGGATTCATGTTTTGGTAGAAATTAAACATCTTGTTTGTGTCCTGATTGAGACAGTCCCTGTCCTTTTTGCAGTGGTTTTGCTCTTCAAAGACTTGATTCAGTCTTTTGTTGGTTTCTTCAGAGGCTTTGCTCAATTAATCACAGCTCTCTTGGATGGCTTTAATTTTAGCCTCTTGTAAGATTGCATTACTTTGAAATCTTTCATTCCATCTCTTGAAATAATCAATTTTTTCTTGTGTTTGCACTTCAAATTTGGACATTTGTAACCACAGTTTATCACTGTTTAGGTTACTCTCAGGTGTAACAACATTTTGTTCTGTCTGAGTGGGTGTAGTATTTCTATTAGTGGGGCTACTGATTTTGGAAGTATTTACAACTAATTCTGGCTCTTGTGTACTTCTTTCACCAATTCCAACAGCTTCTGGATCATTGGGTCTGACTCTCTCTGCCTTTGGCTGAAAGATGTCTTGTTTTTGCCCATGTATCCTTGTCTTCTCCTGTAAACTACCTGGGATTGTGAAGAATGGTGACTCTTGGCAACCGATCTGATGGTTCCTGAATGGTGTGAGGCCACTGGAGATCTGTTTTGGTCTACTCCTTGTGAGCCTGAAGGAATCAGAGTAGGTACTGTCTGGTTCAGCTGTTCTTCATAGGTGCTTGATTCTCTCTGATCAAGGTTTCCCTCTCCTCCAGGAGTCTGAACTTCCTGGTGGGGTTCCAACCTTTGGTTATTTCCATAAGGTCTTTGAGGGTCTCTCTTTGAGACATATCTTCTGGAAACTTGCTCCAAGTTATGCCCAGTGGGATTCTAGGTTGAACCTCTTGTTGTCCATGTTCTATTGGAAAAGATCTTTGAGGAGTTGGTGGAGCTGAAGAACTTGATCCATATCCTTCCAGTCCTCTGGTTTGAGGTTTCTGTTTAATTGGAAAGTGAATGGCAGAGTGGTTATGATTTCCCTGAATGTCTTGCCATCCACCACTGTATCAAAGGTGTCCTCCTCCAGGTCTTCTGGTTCTGGACAAGCCTTCTCTGTCCTCTTGCTGTTTTCTTGGTATTCTAAGGTTCCTGAGGTGTACAGGTGACATATCAGTGTTTGCAAGCAGTCCAAAACTTCATTTTCTTAGTGTCAGCCTGCGACTCAAAACCAGAGCACAAGCATGACAGCCAAAATACCATAAACCAATGGTATAGCCAAGATACCACCAAAACATGGAGCTGAGTCAAATTAGCTCAAAAGGTACCAAAAGATAGAGGAAACTCACCCCTTTCTGAAAATAGAAGTCCCATTACCATACGACAAGAAATAACAAAGTTATTCCTGCTCAAAGTTATTGCTGAGCATAAACCTTAATTTTCACCTCTCATCTAAAATCTAGAAGGAGAGGCTTAACCCCATCAAATGGGTATTCAAAATGAAGCTCTAAGCCAGGGCTATCCAATGGTACCAGCCAAACTGAGCTAGCACCAATATTACTGGAGTTATGGTCAATTTCAGGCCAAATAAGGGTGAACAAAACATTCACCTCTCATCTAACTTCTACAGTTTTAGTGTGGGATACCTGAAGTGGGGGCTTTTTGGAAAGAGCACAATCAGGGCTATCTGATGGTGTCATACACTTCCTCATATCTCAGCTACTGCAGAAGTTATGGGGCAAACAAGCTCAATACAGCTTTTTGCCTAAAACACACAAATGTACAAAACTCTTGTACATGGGATAACTTTCCCATATTTAATGATACCCATGTCAAATGAGGTACCACTGTGTAGAGCACATACAGGGCTACACACCGAACCAATTTTGAGGTTGATATCTCAAGAATTAAAAAAGTTATGGCTGTTTTAAGGTTAAAATCCTACCTGCTGTCATATACAGCCTTACCATGGGATAACATCCCATAATCATGAATATGAGGTGTCAAATAGACAAAGAAGCATGTTTTTACTTCAATAACTCATATGTCAGTCATTACTGGGTTCCCATACAGTTTCTGTACAGCATTCTACGCGTCATACACGTCAGAATCAGGCTGTGAGGTCCCCAGATGAAAATTTTCACCCTGTATTGGTGAAAACCGCCCAGATGTGGTTTCAAAACCACATCTGAGCCCAATAAAGGCTATACAGGCTGTTTGCAAACCACAATCCAGTACCAGTAAGTGAAAAAATCTTCACTTCCTCTACGTGGAAAGGTCTAGCACCCTTTCCACCCCATTTCAGGATAAAAAGGAGGCTTTTCACAGCCAGAACTGTCTCCCCATCCTGCTCTTGAATTCCTACATAGTACCACTGTTCAAAAACAGGTATACTTTAAATTTAAGTATTGTAGCTTTTATTATTGCAACCCAACAGGTAAAAGTTGCACCCAGGGCTTTCAACAGTGCTCACCACCACTATATCTCTATATTAAAGCCCTTAATATCTTAATTTAAATCATTTATTATCAACTTTACCATTTTCTAAAACTATTTTTACCGTGTCACAGTCATAGTTAAAGCTTGTAAATACTTGTATACACCTTTATCATAGACTCACCCTGACATTTTGGGGGCTTGGCCGTGTTTTTTACTTATCCTTGGACCTTACAAGTAAGTTTTTCTCTTTTTTATCATTTATTGACACCTTTTTTACCTTTTTTAGGCGTCATTTTCTCTATAAAGATATATTTTATATATATTTTTTAATTTTTAAAAATAAATACTCATATATTATAGAGTATCTGTCACCTGGCTAATAACCACAAGACTAGTATTTTGGCATGTTTTGTATATAAAAACACTTTAAGCCACTAATACAGCCTTAATTCTTAAGTGAATTAAGACAGCTCATACTGATAAACCAACAGTTGAGGCGTGTCTGGGCACATTGTTAACTCAATTACCCTGTAATACACCACCTTTGAGAGATTATACTTGCTAAACACAAGTATTCTGTGAGATATTGGCATACAAACAGTATACCACATATCAGTAAGCTGTATTTTTGACGTGGAATTGTTAATTCAATTACATTGTCATCATACAAGGGCATCTGTAGTAACATACAAGCCCAGAGGCCATTCTTAGACGTGCAAAACCAGCCTTTTAAGAAGTCTTAACTGACATAAGCCCTCTTTTTCCTGTTTGATTCAGTGGAAGAAAACTTCATACTACTTGAGACCCAGTCACAGGCCAATATCCCAGTGACACCCTCAGAACCAGAGGGCAGCAAGGGCAAAGGGAAGAGGCTTAGTGAAGGCCAAATTACAGCCAAGAAGTAGACACCAATAGCCACTCAGAGGAGTATAAAACCACGAAACTCTGCTTCAATACAAGGTAAACCAACCTTAACCACTTGTACAGGAAAGATTACAATTATTAACCCAGTTGTAACTTCCAAAGGCAAACTGCCCAAGTCAGCAGACAATAAATTTGTACAAGGCACAGTCAAAGGTAAATACCCTAAGAACATAAAGTTTTTGACTGCTTGCAAGCACTGATATGTCCCCTGCATACCTCAGAGATCTTGGCTTCCAAAGGAACCAGCCAGAGGACAGAGAAGGATTGTCCAGAACCAGAAGACCAGGAAAAGGACACCTTGGACACAGTGGTGGATGGAAAAACAATGAGGGAGATAATATCAACCTTGCCATTCACACTCCAATTCAACAGAAACCTCAAACCGGAGGACTGGAAGGATATGGATCAAGTTCTTCAGATCCACCAACTCCTCAAAGACTTATTTCAATGGAGCATGGACAACAAGAGGTTCAACCTAGCAACTCACTGGGCAGAGCTTGGATCAAGTTGCCAGAAGATCTGTCTCAAAGAGATAGACTTCAAAGACCTTATGTTAATCACCAAAGTTTGGAATCCTACCAGGCAGCACAGACTCCTGGAGGCAAGGGCACAGAGGATAAGGGAGAATCAAGCCACTATCCAAGCAATAGAAGAACAATTAACCCAGACAGGGCCTACTCAGATTCCTTCAGGTTCACAAGGAGCAGGCCAAATCAGCTCTCCAGTGGCTTCAAACCATTCAGAAACCAGCAGATCAGTGACCAAGATTCACCATTCTTCACAATTCCAGGAAGTTTCCAGGAGAAGACAAGGAAACAAGGGCAAGAACAAAGCCTCCTTCAACCAGAGGAGGAAAGAGTCAGACCCCATGATCCAGAAGCTGTTAGATTTGGTAAAAGAAGTACACAAGAACCAGAAGTAGTTGTAAACCACTCTAGAATAAGTAGTCCTAGTAATAGAAACATTACCCCCACTCAGACTGAAAATAACATTGTCACATCTGAGAGTAACATCAACAGTGATACACTGTGGTTACAAATGTCCCAATATGCTGAACAATCTGCAAAGCAGTTTGAAGAAATTAAATCTATCCAAGAGAGGATGAGACAAACTCAAGCCTCCTTGGAACAGATAGTTAAAAATCTTCAAGAAGGATATGCTCAACTGAGCAAAGCCTCTGAAGAAACCAACAAAAGACTGAATATAGTCTTTGAAGAACAACACCACAGCACAAGGGACAGGGAGTGTCTGGGAAAGACATTAACAAATTGTTTAATTCCTACCATAGCTTGAAGCCCCAACCACAAGGCCAAGTTATGGATAATTCATATCAACCAGATGACATCAAACCAGATGCCATTTTGATGAATAAGGAAAGATCCCCATCACAATACCAAGAAGGGGATGGCATGTCTTATTCAGAGAAGGAAGCCTTGAAACAGCTTCCTGAGGCCTCAAACTGGCCCAAATTCTCTGGATCAGGAGAATATGATCATATGGAACTCAAAGATTATATTGATGGACTCTTCATTGATGTACCAAGCATACCAGACTACTGGATCACTGCTAGATTGAATACTGCATTTAAAGGCCATGCTAGTATATGGTACACAGAAATGAAAGAAATCCATGGCAGGAGAAACTGCCCATAGTGGAAGAGTCAAATCATCCAAAAGTACAGTAATGGAACTTGGATATGGCAAAAGACCATTTCATTTGAAAATGACAAGTACTCTGTGGACAAAGATCCATATGAGTGGTGCCTTAGACAGTCTAAAAGACTTAAAGCCATTGATTCTCAGATGAACATTCAAATGAGGAATCACAAACTTCTGACACAACTGCCAGGAAAACTAGAGCATGCAGTAAAATGCAGATGCAACCAAAATTGCACTCTAGATGACATAGCCAACACCTTACAAGACATAAGGAAGAGGACTAATATAGGGAAACTCACCCCATATTGAAGCAGCAGTTTCAAAGAGAAACAACCACTCAGGGTAGAGTTTAAAGACAAACCCAGAGAAAGAGTGGCAGAAGTGGCTAAGAAGAAGAATTCTTCCCACAATTGTGGTTCAAAAGACCACTATGCCAACAACTGTCCAAAGGCAAAGAAAAAATTCTATGCCATAGAGAAAGTCCCTGAGGAAGAACCTCCAACAGAGGATTCTGAATCAGACTCCATGGGTGACGCCATCAGAGAACCATCTGATGATGACCAAGACCCAAGAGAGGAATTTTTAGTGGAATACCAAGAGGAAACCCCACTGGAAATTCAGGACATACAGTTGGAAGCAGGCATGCCACAGGACACTGCTAATAAAAATTTGTGCAAACACACACAAGATGCACAAACATTCCTGGTTACACCAACCAAAGGAATGGCATATATACATGGAACAGCCACAAAAATGACTGTTTGTATTGACAATGCTCAGCATCCACTGATCATTGATAGTGGATCACACTGCTCCATAGTGGCCAGAAACTATCTGGATACCCACTTCCCAAACTGGGAAAAACAGCTCTTGCCCACTAAGGCAAAGAGCTTTAAAAGTGCATCAGGGAAGATGACTTCCATTGGGACAATTATCAAAGAGATAATTATACCCCACAGGAAGGGTAATATCAGACTCAACCCAGAGTTTGTAGTGCTTAATGATGCCCACATCCAAGGGTTTTTACTGGGAACAGATTACCAGAGGATGTAGGGCATAGACATTTACAACAGTAAAAATAGGCACATCACCATTGGTACTAACAAGGAAAAGAAATTTTCACTTTACATATACCAGATATCTTCTCAAGATCCACTAGAAGAACTTTTGAAGGAATTCAGAGAGGGACAGTTTAGCACTACCCTCACCAGTAAACAAAAACTAAGTTTACTGAATATGCTGAGAAAGAACAGACCAGCATTTGCCATTGGTGAAGCACCATTAGGCAAGATCAAAGGCCATGATATAGAACTATATCTGGATGTGGGAAGGCCTTATCCACCCATGCTGAGGAGACCTCCTTATCCAGCAAGCCTGGAAACCAGGAAAGAAATTGAGAAACATATCAATGAACTCCTGGATATGGATGTCATCAGGAAGATTGGACATAATGAAATAGTGGAAATCACCACCCCTGTCCTAATCACCTGGCATGATGGCAAGTCTAGATTGTGTGGAGATTTCAGAGCCCTGAATAACTACACAAAAGCAGACACGTACCCTATACCTAGGATACCTCATGCCTTAGATAAGCTGGCTAAAGCCAAATACATAACCAAAATGGATTGTATGAAAGGCTTCCACCAAAATGGAGTTAAACCAAGCTCCATGAAGTTACTCAGGATAATATGCCATATGGGTATATATGAGTACACCAGGATGCCATTTGGCATCAAGAATGCACCAGCCCACTTCCAAAGGATGATGGAAACCACATTTCAAGAAGAAATAATGGAAGGCTGGATGGTGGTATATATTGATGATATCATTATATACTCAGAGACATGGGAAGACCATGTACAATAAATAGACAGAGTTCTAGGTAAATGTATACCCATCAATCTGAAAATTTCACTCAAAAAGTGTAATTTTGGCCAACAAGAGCTATCAGCTCTAGGACATAAAGTCTCAGGCCTTAGGCTGGCAATTGACCAGAACAAAGTAGCAGCAGTACTGCAAAAACCAGTACCAAAGAACATCAAAGAGATGCAATCTTTCCTTGGGTTTGCTAGCTACTATAGAAACCATATCAAAAATTTTGCACACATAACTAGTAGTTTATACAAGTTATGTTCAAAAGATGTAGTTTTTGAAATAACCAAGGAAAGGAGGGATGCATATGAGAGAATCAAATATGAACTCACCAATGCACCTGTTCTCATCTTACCTGACTTTGAACTACCATTCAAGTTATATATAGATGCAGCATGCAGTCAACGCCTAGGAGCAGCCCTTCACCAAAGACAAATTGTGGATGGTGAACCAAGAGAAGGAGTAATTTGCTACATCTCAAGGCAGCTGAAAGATTCAGAAGCCACGTATGGGGCCACCCAGACTGAATGTCTATGTCTAGTCTGGGCTCTAGAAAAACTCCATTATTATTTGGAGGGTGCAGTCTTTGAAGTCTAGACAGACTGCACAGCCTTGAAGTCTTTACTAAACAGGAAGACTACAAATAGACATATGCTGAGATGGCAAATAGCCATCCAGGAGTATAGAGGGAACATGACAATCATATACAAGGAAGGTAAAAGCCATACCAATGCAGATGGCCTCAGCAGATGGCCACTGGACAATGTCAAAAGCAATCCAGATTATGACCCAGAAGTTGCAGCAAAAATCCCTATCCATTTCATGGAAATAGATAGGAAGAAAAACTTCAGATTATCTGAATGGGCACCAGAAAGTGGTACCCTTGACAGTGGAAACACTGACTCAGAAAGGACAGAAACTCCCATACTGGAAATAAGTTCCTCAGAACTGCATAATGAATTCTTCAGTGCAGTACAGAAGTCTTATGCCAAACACAAACAGTGTAGCATACTACTCCAACTCCTTCAAAAAAAGTACAGGAGTCCAGAACTGGAAACCCAGCTGGAAGAACCCTGGTTGAGGGCCTATAAGGACAATAAGTTTTCTCTTATAGATGGCCTGCTCTACCACAGAGAAAAGCACACAAGTGCACTCACAGTGGTAGACAGAGACCACATCTCATTTATCCTACAAGAATGCCATGACTGCCCCTATATGGGACACATGAGTGAAGACAGGACCAAAGAGAGGGTAGCAAGCACAGCTTGGTGGCCCAAGTGGGAACAAGAGTTGAGTGAATACATCAACACTTGTGAAAGATGCCAAAAGGCAAATAGGAAACATGGGAAGAAGTATGGGTTACTTCAACACATATAAGAACCCAAGCACCCATGGGAAACCATCAAAATGGACTGGGTTACAGTACTTGTCCCAGGAGGCAAAGAAAACTATAATGCCTGTTTTATCATAGTTGATAGGTTGAGCAAGATCATGAGGTGTCTACCATGCCATAAAGAAGACACAGCCATGGATACTGCTCTGTTGTTTTGGAATAACATCATATCTACCTGTGGAGTCCCTAAGATCATCATTAGTGATAGGGACCCAAAATTCACATCTGAATTTTGGACTAACTTATATGACATGCTTGGTACCAAACTTGCTTTTTCCACAGCTTACCATCCACAAACAGATGGCCTAGCTGAAAGGATGATCCAAACAATGGAGGACATCCTCAGAAGATTCTGTGCCTATGGCATAGAATACAAGGACCATGAGTGATACACCCATGATTGGGTTACCCTCTTACCAGCAGTCCAACTGGCTTATAATACAAGCCAGCACTCCACCACAGGTAAAACACCTGCACTGGTGGAGAAAGGGTGGAACCCCTGTTGCCTGTGGATCACTTGAAGAAAAATCTCCTGACTATCCACCCCACAGCCAAAGACTTCCATGATATGTGGAAGAGGGTCTGTGACACAGCTGCCAAATGCATAGCTGAGGCAAAAGAATACAATAAGCAGAGGTGGGACAAATCACATATGGAACCTGACTTCAAGGAAGGGGACCAGGTGTTAGTGTCTACACTGAACTTCAACAATCTCAAAGGACCTAAAAGGATGAGGGACTCATTTGTAGGACCTTTTACTATCATTACGTTGATAGGAAAAATGCAGTGGAAGTCAAGCTCACTGAGGAGTTTTCAAGGAAACATCCAGTCTTTCCAGTGAGTTTGGTCAAACCATACTTCCAGACAGAGGAGGATAAATTCCCCTCAAGGAGAAAGAACCACACACCACAAGAGACAGTAGAAGTGGAAGACTCCCCTGGACCTGTGAGTAAGATCATCAGGGCCAGGAAGATCAGACTCAATTGGAAGGATCAAAGACAATACCTAGTCAGATTCAAGAACCAGACAGCAGATAAAGACAAATGATTAGCAGAGGATGCCATACCAGATGGGAACCTTCATCTAAGGCGATTCAGGGCCTCTAGGAGGACTGAACAGTCTCATCAATGATGAGCCTTTTTTAGAGGGAGGCTATGTCAGCCTGTGACTCAAAACCAGAGCACAAGCATGACAGCCAAAATACCATAAACCAATGGTATAGCCAAGATACCACCAAAACATGGAGCTGAGCCAAATTAGCTCAAAAGGTACCAAAAGATAGAGGAAACTCACCCCTTTCTGAAAATATAAGTCCCATTACCATAGGACAAGAAATAACACAGTTATTCCTGCTCAAAGTTATTGCTGAGCATAAACCTTAATTTTCACCTCTCATCTAAAATCTAGAAGGAGAAGCTTGACCCCATTAAATGGGTATTTAAAATGAAACTCTAAGCCAGGGCTATCCAATGGTACCAGCCAAACTGAGCTAGCACCAATATTACTGGAGTTATGTTCAATTTCAGGCCAAATAAGGGTGAACAAAACATTCACCTCTCATCTAACTTCTACAGTTTTAGTGTGGGATACCTGAAGTGGGGTTTTTTTGGAATCGGCACAATCAGGGCTATCTGATGGTGCTATCCACTTCCGCATATCTCAACTACTGCAGAAGTTATGGGGCAAACAAGCTCAATACAGCTTTTTGCCTAAAACACACAAATGTACAAAACTCTTGTACATGGGATAACTTTTCCATATTTAATGATACCCATGTCAAATGAGGTACCATTGTGTAGAGCACATAGAGGGCTACACACCGAACCAATTTTGAGGTTGATATCTCAAGAACTGACAAAGGTATGGCTGTTTTAAGGTTAAAATCCCACCTGCTGTCATATACAGCCTTACCATGGGATAATATCCCATAATCATGAATATGAGGTGTCAAATAGACAAAGAAACATGTTTTTACTTCAATACCTCATATGTCAGTCAATACTGGGGTCCCATACAGTTTCTGTACAGCATTCTACACGTCATACACGTCAGAATCAGGCTGTGAGGTCCCCAGATGAAAATATTCACCCTGTATTGGTGAAAGCCGCCCAGATGTGGTTTCAAAACCACATCTGAGCCCAATACAGGCTATACAGGCTGTTTGCAAACCACAAGCCAGTACCAGAAAGTGAAAAAATCTTCACTTCCTCTACGTGGAAAGGTCTAGCACCCTTTCCACCCCATTTCAGGATAAAAAGGAGGCTTTTCACAGCCAGAATTGTCTCCCCATCCTGCTCTTGAATTCCTGCGTAGTACAACTGTCCAAAAACAGCTATACTCTTGGAAAATAATCAGGTATACTTTAAATTTAAGTATTGTAGCTTTTATTATTGTAACCCAACAGGTAAAAGCTGCACCCAGGGCTTTCAACAGCGCTCACCACCACTATATCTCTATAGTAAAGCCCTTAATATCTTAATTTAAATCATTTATTATCAGCTTTACCATCTTCTAAAACTATTTTTACCATGTCACAGTCATAGTTAAAGCTTGTAAATACTTATATACACCTTTATCATAGACTCACCCTGACACTTAGGGTGTTTACCTTTGACTGTGCCTTGTAAGAATTTATTGTCTACTTCTTTGGGAAAATTTCCTTTAGAGGTTACAAATGGGTTAATTATTGTAATCTTCCCTTTACAAGTGATTAAGGTTGGTTTACCTTGTGTTGACGCAGAGTTTCGTGGCTCTCTACTACTCTGGGTGGCAATTGATGTCCACTTATTTACTGTGATAAGGCCTTCACTGTGCCTCTTTCCTTTGCCCTTGTTTCCCTCTAGTTCTGAGGTTTCACTGGTGTGTTTGCCTATGACTGGTTTTCAAGCTGTATGAAGTTTTATTCCATTGAATCAAAGAAAAAGAGGGCTTATGTCAGTTAAGACTTCTTAAAGTGCTTTTTGCACCTCTAAGAATGGCCTCTGGTCAATATATTTCTATATTATACCCTTGTATTATGATGGTGTGATTGAAATTATAAATTACACGTCAAAAATACAGCTTGTGGTTTTCTGGTGCACTGTTTTTGTACCAGTATCTCGCAGATCAACTTATAACTAACAAGTGTAATCTCAGAAGTGGTTATGTAATGGGAAATTTAAACTATCAATATGCCCAACCATGCCTCTAATACTGCTGGTTTACAGTAAGAGAGGTGTTCTTTTAGATTAAAAAAAGAACAATATTAATGGCTTTAAATGTTTTAATATGCAAAACATGCCAAAAATATGTATTGTGGTGATTATACTATAATCAACCACTTGAAAAGTAAAAAAACACAGTTGTATATGATTGTACACCACTCAAAAATAAATAATGAGAATATTATATTATTATTTTTTTAATAATTTTGATGCCTAAAAATAGGAGCAATAATGTCAGAAAAATGAGAATATAAGAGAAAAACTCACTTTTATGTGAAATGAGGTCCAAAAAGTCAAAAAAAACATGGTCAGGCCCTCAAAATGTCAGGCTGAGTCTATGATAGAGTAAATAAAATAGTATATACAACTCTAAATGTGACTGTGACATGGATAAAATTAACTAAAAAGGGTTTTAGAATAGTATTTCAGAGATTTACTAAAGGATTTTAGTGGTGGTGAGCACTGCTGAAAGCCCTGGGTGCAAGAATTATCTGTTGGGTTACAATAATAGCTACTAAAATACTTCAGATTGGAAGTATACCTGATTATTTTCCAATAGTATAGCTGTTTTGTACATCTGTACTATGTAGGAATTCAAGAGCAGGATGAGGAAACCTTTTCTGGTGGAGAAAAGGCCTCCTTTTATCCTAAAATGGGGTGGAAGGGCCCTCTAGACCATCCATGTAGAGGACGTGAGGAGTGTTTCACTTTGGAGTACTGGCTTGTGGTTTCCACAGTGCCTTTATTCCCTTTATTGGGCTCAGATGTGGTTTTGAAACCACATCTTGGCAGTATTCACCAATACAGGGTGAACATTTTCATCTGGGGACCACACAGCCCTCTTCTGATGCTTATGATGCGTAGAATGCTGTACAGAACCGGTATGGGACCCCAGTATTGAATGAAATATGAGGTATTGGAGTATTAAAATGCTTCTTTGTCTATTTGACACCTCATAATCATGGTTGTGGGATATTATCCCACAGTAAATGTGTATTGGCCCAATTGTGGGATTTTAACCTTAAAACTGCTATACGTTTGTCATTTTTTGAGATATTGAGCTCAAAGCTGGTACATTTGGTAGCCCTGAATAGCATCTACACAATTTTATCTCTTTTTTTATGTGTAACATCAAATATGGCAAATTTATTTCATGTACAAGTTTTGGTATTCATACTTATGATTTTCTCAATATCTGTATGGAACTTATTTTCTCCATAACTTTTGCTCTAGATGGGAAAAGGATAAATGAAACGCACAATCAGAGAGCCCTGATTTTTCTCCTTCGAAAAAGACCCCACCTTAGGTATCTTCAACTAAAACTGTAGAAGTTAGATGAGAGGTGAATATTTTATTCACCCTTATTTGACCTTAGCTTGGCCATACCTCTTGTAATTTTGATTCTAGCTCAGTTTGGCTAGTACCATTGGATAGCCCTGGCATAGAGCTTCAATTTGAATACCCATTTGATGGGGTTAAGTCTCTTCCTCTGGATTTCAGATAAGAGGTGAGAAATAAGGTTTATGCTCTGCAACAGCTTTGAGCACGAATAACTTTGTGATTGCTTGTCCTATGATGGTAAGTCTCCTCTTTCTTTTGATACCTTTTGAGCTTATTTTTCCCAGCTCCATGCTTTGGTGGTATATTGGCTTTACCATTGGTTTATGGTATTTGGCTGTCATGCTTGTGCTCTGGTTTTGAGTCACAGGCTGACACTTTAATCCTCATTTGGGTTAATTATTTCAAGTCTTACCATAAGATAAGCTTATTTATATGAAGTTTCATCACATGAACAACTAAAAGATAGAGGTTCAAGCAAAAATCTCTTAAACTCAATTTTTAATTAATTTTTAAAGAAATCTTAATTTTATTTAAGTAGAATTAAAAGAGTAACGTTCCAGGCTAATTACCAATAGAACCTGTTTATAAAATATACTTCAAACTTATGGTATACACAGATAACATTAAGCTGTAAGCTGTGTAAAAAGTTCAGACAAATCAATTAAGAATTGGATTTTTGAGGAATTTTTGAAGTTATTCCTATTTTTCCACATAAAATAGCAATACACACCAACCCTTAACTTTTGATATGGTCTTGATGCTTGTAAATTTGAATTTTTAAGCTGACTTAAGCTTTTTAAGCTTAATTAATCTTTCACAGTTCTTAAAACCTTAATTTCAAGCTTTCATATTGGGATTTACCCTTTGGCAGCTTGAAATCCCTGTCCCAAATGAGACAAACCCAGTTTAAACTTGAACATTTGATAAAAGTCTAATCTTAAAGATTAAATAATTTCAAAAATCCTCCAATACAGGTGGGAAACCTCAATTAAATCCTTTCAGATCCAAAAAGCTGGGTACCCCAGCTCTGTTTGGTCTTTTTCCTTTGTCTCACCATTTTGTGTGACTTTTTCCCTTTTATTTATTTAAAGCCATACTATTGCCTTCAACCCTTTTCAATTGAGCCCACGCAGGATTTACATCCTGTATTGCAAATCCTTAGCCAATTCAGTAAATATACACAACACCTTAATTTTGACTAAAATTTTGGTATGTTTGCATAAACCTTATGCAACTTCAAATTAAAGCTTAAATTTAATTTTTTTTAAAAAAAGTTAAAAAAAGTTTAAATTGTACTGTAAGATTCTTAAATCTTCTAATAACATGAGAAAGAATCATTTTTGGGTATAACACCATATGGGTGTACCCTAGGTTATTTTTGGTTTAGAATCCAAAAATGATATTTATTATAAGTTCAATTGAAAATTCTGTTCAAGACTGAATAACCTGTATATAAAGCTATTTGTGGACTTATGTGTATGTAATATATACCTCACAGGCTCACAGATTAGGTAAATTAATGTTTGGTCAAATGTTTTATTCTTTGAATATACACATCATCTGTCAAATCACTCTACCACTATGTGGAAGGTATCATTAGAGTATCAGTGAGTGTTTTATTAAGTTCATGAATTTTTTTCCATAAGTTTTGTTGTTTTCTTAGATAATTTACAATAATTACTATTGTGAAATCTAATTATTGATTACAATAATTTGGGATTAATTTGATAAAAGGTTTTACTATTAAAGCTTCTTCTAATTGACTCTAGTAGACAAATACTTCTTATTTTCATAACAAGGTTAAAAAATGATTAAGAAATTTATTCTTTATTTTTGGTTATAATTGGTTTATTCATTATATTTTATATGAACATTTATAGTTATATTATCAAGGGTTTCATAGAAAAATATTATATTTGGGGGCCTGGCCAAGCTTTTTGAACCATGTACCCTTATTTATTATATTCTTCGGTATATAAATATATTATCTTGATAATTGGTTTTCTTTCTTTCTCAAAAAAAAGTTTTTTTATTTTAGAAATTACTTCAAAATCTGTTTGCATTGAGGAATTTGAATTAATTTTATACTGTTTTACACATGGATCTTTCACATCCGAGATTTAAAAAATTCTTCTTTTAGCTCCTCTGAATTATTTTTTGATTAAAAATCTTAAATATTGATTTCTTTCTTTGAAAGGAATATATTCTTTAAAATATAAGAAATCTCTTGAAATATTGAAAATTTGAAAAACAATTTTGCTTTGTCATTTTCATTTCTTTTTAATGTATTGAATGAAATATATGGTATATTTTAATAATCTCAGGAAGAGAGCCATTACCAGTCCAGAATCTGAAGCAAGTTAAGCAGGCCATATTTCCAATAATGGCACTTTATTCAAGACATATTCACCCAGACCACTACCAAAAGGTGTGATTTTTATTTTTTTATCATTCAATATCTCATATTGATGTGAAAATCTTTAATATCACAAATAGAAGAAACTATTCAGTCCAAAAAGATAGATCTGGATGAGTAGGAAGATTTAATACCATGTCCCAATATGGAAGAACATCCTCCAGAAAGACATATTTGGAGGATGCCAGAGTTTCCCCCCATTCCTAAATGTCAGTGCTCACTAATTTCGACATGAATTCTAAACCAGAACTGATTCAGAGTACTTTCTTGAGGGCAGAAACATTTCCAAGTGGCAGCAATAGGGATGTATTGGTTACAGTACAAAATCTGGTTCATAGCAGCCAAAGAGAAGAATGGCAAATATGTCCAAGCCTTTGGCAGGGGGCCATGAACTCCTACTTACATATCAAGATATTTATGGTTCAGGAGAAGACAATAAATAAATCAAGATTTTGGAGCTGCACCTCTTGAAAGGATAAGGTCAATAAGATCAATAATTAGCTGAAGATCCAAAGCCTCGTATAAGTAGACCAAAAGAAAGAACTGGATATTACCCCATATTTGGAAAAGGAACAACCAGTAGTGTCAACCAACTCCAGAAATCCCAAAAGACAAACTCAAGAGAGCCAAGGAAAAAAAGGGAAAGGAAAGGCAATTAGGACAGACCTTACCCAAGGGTAGAGAATCCCCAAATTAGAGCCTTCATCTGTAGAAAGTGTTTTGAATATTTCCAGGACTCTTATAATTCCCACAGCCAAGAAACAAGAGAAAATAAACATGACATTTCCACATGAATCATTAATTAAAGTAAACATATTCATGCCATAATCTTTATAAATAATTGGATAAATTCAAATTAAATATAAAGTACCTGATAAAAATGACAAATATTTCACTGAAGGGTGTAAGGGGGCCACTATTGGAATTAAGTCTATTTCCCACACATGTGAAAGAATCTAGAATGAAAGCTAAGTATAAAATGATTAGTTGAATACTCTTTTCATGAATCATATCAATTGCCAACTCATGACTTTCAAGGAACATGTTTTTAGACATATATCATAACACAAATCGTTTTACCACACACTCAGAAAGAAGTGATGGTGAGGGGAAGAAATAAAAGGAATACATAACTGAAGAGGTGGAGAAAATTCATAAAAATTGTGAACCAAGTCCAAAGTATTCTGCACCTTTATATGAAGGTAAATTAATTCCAAAGGAAAATGTTAACCAATTTCAAAGGAATACCCCTGAAAAGATTCCATTTTCTGAAAAGTATATTCACAGACTAGAGGAAGTCCAACATTCTCTGGTGTAGGAGAATATAACCATATTCAACTCATAATAACAGTGGATATCTTACAAGACTTTAATATACCAGATAAATAGATAGTGGAAATATTGCATTCTTTATTTACCTGGAGTTCCAATAAATTTTACTACAAGAGGAGGCAATATAATGGAAAGAATAAATGGCCTTGGTGGAAATCTGATATAATCACAAAATGGGACAGAAAATCCTTGATATTTTAGATTTAAAATGCATCTCAAAACACTATATTAGATTATGAAAAGGAAAAACCATTTACTTGGTTCCTCAAACAGAAATAATGAATATCTTCCTTACACCTAGATAGGTCTGACTTAATCATTAACATTAAAAAATTGAGCAAATTTGGAGGTGAACTAGAACATGCTATGAAATACATATGCATAGAACCCTTTTCAACTGTGGTATATATCAATTAAATGGAAGATATAATTACTGGAAGCAGAATTTTTGATATATGTACTGGGTCCCTGTTAATTAAAGAATTATTCCAAAGAAAACTGAAAGATCTGTTTTGAAATTTCATAAATGTGAAATCACTAAAAATCTAGCCAATAACTGTACAAAAAGACAAAAATAAATTAAGTGTCAGTCATTCAAGGGGTCCATTTGACTGAAGCAGGAGAGGAAGCTGCTCAAAATTCTGAAATTTCTGATTTAACACCAATGGAATAGTGTTTTTAAGGTGTGGATATGAAAATTTGATTAAAAATCAACTACATTTCCTGTGCACAAATTCTTTATAAGGTATAATTCAATTAAAAATAGTGATCTTCAAATTTTTTAGGAGAAAATGTGTTAAAATTATTTTTTTTTAATTTTGTTAGTATAAATCAACAATATTATAAAAAATTTATTGTTTTACCAAGAAATAGAATTAATCCAAAAATACTCTACAAGAGATGTTTATAGAAAAAAATTTTGTCAAGAGAAATTTCAATTGGAATTAATTGATAAAAGAACTTCTGGAAATTAATATGGGAACAGATTCCCTAAAAACAAAATTAAACAGCAAAAATGCCCAAAACTGACAAGAATGAATTTGGAAACAAAGTGTTTAAAGATGATGTACTTAACTCCTGGGATGGCTCAAGGGTAAAGGAGTTTATGATGAGTCTTCCATATGGTTGAAAGGTTAAAATGGCTACAGAAATTTGGTTAAAATATTCAATTGATTGGCTTAATAGTATTTAAACTAATTATCTAAGGCTAAGATTCCAACATGAAGAGTATCAGGCTGAGTCTATGATGCAGGTGTAATAGGGATATTTACAGCTTTAACTATGACTATGACATGGTAAAATTGATTTAAAAGAAGTTTATAATAGATAATAAAAGTTTAACATTGAATAATAAGGGCTTGAATATTGTGAAATAGTGGTGGTGAGTGCTTTTGAAAGCCCTGGGTGCAGTCATACCAGTTGGATTACTATAATAAGAAGTAGAATACTTAAGAATTTAAGGCATAACCTAATTATTTTCCAAGAGTATAGCTGTTTTTGACAGCTGTACTATGTAGGAATTTGAGGGTAGGATGAGGAAACCTTTGCTGGTGGAGAAAAGGCCTCCTTCTATCCTAAAGTGGGGTGGAATGGCCCTCTAGACCATCCACATAGAGGACGTAAGGAGTTTTTCACTTTGAAGTACTGGCTTGTGGCTTTCATAGTGCCTGTATGCTCTGTATCGGGCTCAGATGTGGTTTTGAAACCACATCTGGGCAGTTTTCACCAATACAGGGTGAAGGTTTTCATCTGGGGCCCACATAGCCATCTTCTGATGTGTATGGCGCATAGAATTCTTTACAGAAACTTTATGGGACCCCAGTATTGAATGAATTGTAAGGGATTGAAGTATAAAAATGCTTGTTTTGTTTATTTGACACTTCATAATCATACTTATGGGAGAATATCCCACAGTAAGACTGTATTGGTCTAACTGTCGGATTTTGAGCTTAAAACTGCCATAACTCTGTCAGTTTTTGAGATATCAAGCTCAAATTTGGTTTATTGTGTAGCCCTGGATGTTTTCTACACAATGGTACCTCATTTGATATGGTCATCATTAAGTATGGAAAAGCTATGCCATGTACAAGATTTTTCGTACATATATATGTTTTTCTTAAAAACTGTATAGAGCTTGTTTGCCCCATAAATTTTGTTCTAGATGAGATATGGGTAAATGGAAGGCACCATCAGATAGTCCTGATTGTGATCTTCCCAAAAATACCCCACTTTAGGTATCTCACACTAAAACTGTAGAAGTTAGATGAGAGGTGAATATTTTATTCACCCTTATTTGACCTTATCTTGGTCATAACTTCTGTAATCCTGGTGCTAGCGCAATTTGGCTAGTACCAGTGGATAGCCCTGACTTGGAAGTTCATTTTGAATACCCATTTGGTGGAGTTAATCCTTGTCCTCTGGATTTTAGATGAGAGGTGAAAATTAAGGTTTATGCTCAGCAACAACTTTGAGCTGGAATAACTTGGTTATTCTGTGTCCTATGATTATGAGACTTGTATATTTGGAAAGGGGTGCGCTTCCGCTTTTGTTTGATACTTCTTTGAGCTGTTTTTTCTCACCTCAATGTTTTGTTGGTATCTTGGCTATACCATTGATTTATGTTTTTGGCTGTCATGCTTGTGCTCTGGTTTTGAGTCACAGGCTGACAAAGAGAGAAGTGGGACAAAGAAGAGATTCTTTTATTGTCACTGAGTCTCTTACTCCAAAATTAAAGTCTACTTTAATCAGTCATGAGAAATAGGCTGAGAGAAGTAAAGCCAATTATGGAATCAATGAACTGTGTTTTTGACCAAAAAAGGGCTGGTTTTAGCCATTTTGGTCCCTTAAAACATCCATTTCTATAGTAATACTTGCTTTAATCCTTCCAAAAAATGTGATAATGTCTATAAGAGACCTTAAAACCAGTCAAATCTAGTCTTCCAAAGTTTATTTTGACTTAAGGGGGGTTTTGCACTCTTGGAAACAGCTAAAACTTCCCTGGTTGGTATTAAACATCATCAGCAATTTAGTCAAAGACCCTGTGACTCAATTCCTGTCCAAAAGTATTGAACATTTGCATTAATTTTGACATCCCATTTCTGTCAGAATGGAATTTGGGGGAGTCTGGCACCCTTGGAGCTAATATTCCTTTTCCCTCCCAAAATTAATCTTTACAATTCATTTTTACTTAAATTCCTCATCATGTATAATAATTTGAATTTTATGTATGTAGTTCAATTGAAAAATTACAGTAGACAGCTGTAATTATTAATTCCATATATGTAAATTTAAATTCACTTAAGTAATACATGTGCGCATTTTGACATTTCAATTCTTCATAACTTCCAAGCTACACACCACAACTCAACTTTAACACTAAAATTGATGGTTAAAGCCACATTTGGTGTTTATTAAATTGATATTTTGAAGATATCCGTATCTTTATACATAGAATACTGAAAACTTAATCTAAGCTTATTTAGAGTTGAGCTGCAGAATTTTCACTCAGAGGTTATCCCACCTGATTTTTTATGATGAATGCAATGGTTAAAATAATTTTCATGATTTTATTTATTTGAAAAAAGCTATAATAACTCTTATTAACTTTTTTCCAAAAGATATTATGCTGAAGATTCATTCTTACTTTATTTTAACATTCTTAAATTTGAATATAAATTTATTTTTAGATTTTAATTATAAATTTTATGTTTATATTTAATTTTGCGTTTATATTAAAAATTAATTTATTTTTATAATTATAAATTCTTTTAATTCTTTGTGGTATTTTTGGTATTTAAAAATACTTCTAAGGCTCACATTCCCTCCCCCTAAAATAGAATATTACTTTGTAATATTTCTATTTCTATTGTTTTTGAGCCTTCTTAGAAGTTCGGTAGATTCAGTTATGTCTTTCTTTTCTAACCATTCATCTTCAAAAGCTGGGTAACTGTATCTCACAAGGTATTCCCTTAATTTCTTATTCCTCAATTTTGTTTTTTGAGAGTTTTGATAATTTTATTATTACCAGATGTTTAAGCAGAGGCCGTATTCTGTGGAACTTCATTCCTTAAGGGAAATATTTTAGAATCACAAAGTTTTTGAGTTTTTATGAAGCTTACTGGAAATTTAGGATGCTTATTACTAAGCTCTTCAGATGATTCTACAGAAAAATCATTTTCTCCATAAAGGGGTTCAATGAAAAAAGGTCCTTCAAAGGATTCTTTAAGTTTTTTCATCCTTTGATGTCATTGAAGTCAGTAGTGGGCACAAGTACCAGGTCTCTTAGGTTGAAGTCTGGAGTAGCATGTGACATATCCCATTTGAATTTTCCATATTCAACTGAGTCCTAAATTCATCTCACTGTATACTTTCTATATTTCTCTAACATTCCTTTGAAGCTAGAAGATGTGGGATGTACTTCAGCCAAATCTTTCCCCAAAGAATCTTGGGGTAGACTGGGATTACATCTTTCTCTAGAATAGCAGGAGTTTAATTGGTACTGGAATGAAAATATGTTTTATATGCTAGTTCCAGTTCTGGTCAAAGGGTACACCAATCCTGTGGGAATCCACCACAGCCTTTGAAATTTAAGCTATATGCACAAAGTCTTCTTACCATTTCTGAAAAGGTCTGGATCATTCTCTTAGCTAGGCCCACAGTTTTTGGATGGTAAGTTGTGAAGAAGAATAATTTGGTCCCAAATAGTTGATGAGGATCTTTCCATAGTACTTAGGTGAATTTGGGATCCCTGGTGCTAATAATCTTTGCTAATATTTCAGTCCCTGATACTACTCTCTTCCATCTCAGAAGAGATTTATCCATGACTTTATCATCTTTGTGACAAGCTAAAAGAATTGTACCCTTACCAAACCTGTCAACAATCACTAGGCAGGCATTATAGCTCCTATCACCTCCTGGTGGTATACCAGTTACTCAATACATAGTGAAAATCTCCCGAGGTCTACTGGGTTCTTGTATCTTGATCATATTTCCAAGTCCTTTTCCAGTAAATATATTTTCTTTTTGACATCTGTCACAGGTTTTGCAGTATTATTCAACATCTTTTTGCCCCATCAGCCACCATATGAAGTTCTCCATCTTCTCTATTGTTATATCCTCAGATAGGCATCCTGAGAAGGGGATTTCATGTCATTCTTTCAATACAATGTTAATTAAGAACCTGTCCACAACTGCCATGACACATGTATTTTGTCCTATGGTAGATTATTCCATCAAGAAAATGAAATATTCCTTCATTATATGAATTTTTCCTTACTTCCAACAAGCAATGTATCAATGATTTATCTTTAGAATATTTAGCAAGTAATTTTCATAGGATGCTACAATTCCAATCTTGAGTATATCTGTTCCTTACTTCTTCAAAGAATGTATTTTTTAGGTCGATCACACTGATTCCTTCTATTGGGATTTGTGGGGAAGCTTCTTCTGTCACATAATAAGGATTTTAAATATCATTTTTTGATGGCCATCTTCTTAGTCCATCTGTATTTTCGTGAATATTACCATCTTTGTGTACAATGGCCATATTGCCTCTATATTCCTGTATGGATATTTGCCATCTGAGTATATTTCTGTTGGGTTCTTTCATTTTAAAAAGCTATTCCACAGAAGTAAAATCTTTTATAGCTTCAAAAGAACATCCTTCAAGAAAACAATTGAGTTTCCCAAGGCCCAAACAAGACATAAATATTTCATTTCACTTTCTCCATATCTTGTTTCAGTTGGTACATTTTACTATATATAAAGCATATGGGTCCTTTAAAAGGAATGTCATCAATAATTTGGACTTTATAAAGTGAAACTTGTAGTCCATTTCCTGATGCATCAGTGTAAGTCTTAAAGGGAAGTTTCAAATATGTCATCAGTAGAAGTGAGGCAGTGGTTAAGGCTTGTCTCAGGGATTGAACGGCTTTGACTCCATCAACAGTCATTTCAAACACTGTATCCTTTTCACACAGCTTATAAAGAGGTCTTTCAATTGCTTCAAAATATTTGATCTGCTGCCTGTAGTATCCTGAAAACACTAGAAATGACTGGATTTCCTTTTTAATCTGATGCTTAGGCTTTAGAAGTACTGCTACAACTTAATTATTGTCTATTCCAAGGGATAAACATGCTACCGCATGTCCTAGGGCTTTGAGTTCTTTGAATCCAAAATGACATTTATTCAAATGAATTATCATATATACTGATTGGATTTTGCACAAAACTCTACATAATATAGGTATATGTTCTTCCAAAGTTTTAGAACAAAAAATAATGTAATAAATATAAATGATCACCAATCCTTCTGAAAGCTCTTCAGGAAATGCTTTGTTTATCATTCTTCTGAATTTTGAAGGTGCATTTTTGATACCAAAAGTCATTCTTGATTATTCATACACTCCACAATGGACAATAAGTCTCAAATATTTCCTTTCTATTAGTGTTACCAAATTCTGGTATAATCCCTTCAGGGCCTCCATAGTGCTGATGCACACTTCTTGAGGCATTTGGTTTGGGGCAATTTGGATTTTTGGTATGAGATACCTTTCTGGGACATTTTAACCATTTAAAGCTCTAAGATCCCCAACCATTCTGAATTTTCCACTATAAAAGGTGTAGTTACTTTTGCCTCTTCATTGTGTTCAATGTTCCTTATTACATCAAGAATTTCCTGCAATTGTTCTTTATCTGATGCAAAGACCTCCATATTTTTATATAAAAGGGAATATAGTTTATTTTGTTTTATGTCAGTAAGATAAAGACTAACTTCAGATTAATTTCTTTGTTCTGATTTGAAATTTTCTAACTCCAAGTTCACTGTTGATGCTTCTTTTACTGCAATTTGTCTTCCAAAAGGTAAAAACTAAAATTGCCGATGCTCATTGTAGCCAATAGTAGGTTACCTGTCTTTGTTTTTATGTAAATCTATGCCATAAATGATTAAATAATCATTTCCCAATAGAAAATTGGTATTAGAGAAGTTCTCCATAGCAACAACTTCAACAGTTATTCTCAAATTTCCATTGATATGTGGAAGTATTACAGTGGTCTTGCATATCCCCGATGGTTCCATTGGATTCCTTTCACTTTTGAACTTTATTTCATCAAGTGGTAAATATTTATCTTCAAAATTTGGCACATAATTCTTAAGAAAAGACCTTCAAACAAAAGAGAAGAAAGATCCTGGGTAAAGTAACATTTTGGTAGGTCTTTTATCAATAACCACTTGTGTCATACAGAAAATTCCACATTTATAGCCTTTCCCACTGTTTGGTTTTGTTTTCATAGGTTGTGCATCTTGAATTTTTGATTAATCAAGTTCACTATTACTCAAATTGGTAAGTAGGAGTAAGATCCCAAGATTTCAAATGTGAAATTTATACTTTACTTATCCTTTCAATATTTAGAAAATATTGATGATTTGATATCTGAATTTTCTTTATTCTCATCATCTTTTTCCTTATCAGGTCCTTTTTTCAATATTTATTTCATTTTCTTTCCCAATTTTTGGACATTTATTGAAAAAATGTGTGGTACTTTGGCAAATATGTCACTCTATAATTGTTTCCAAATATTTATATATCATATTACTAGAATTTCCTTTGGTATTTTCATCCAGAAATTCTTTCCAAGGTGTATTAAGCCTTGTTTCAAGATTCATCCTACTCAAACCAATTTTTGTTCTGATAGTTACTTCTTCTAATATATCTATAATCCATTTTTCTGAAGATTGTCCAGTAGTCCTGCTTTTCACACCATTTTCAAAATCTCCTCTAAATTGTCTCAGAATATTTCTATTTATCATGAATTCTGAGATTTCAGGATATAATTCTGTTAGTCTGTCTTTTTGTTGGCAAAACCATGTTAAAGCTCTGTCTTTTTCAGAATCAAGCTTTGAAGATTCAAAGGATTTCTCCACCTTAAATCTCCAAGAATCATTGCCCCACTTACAAATGATTTGGGTTTTCTACCAATTCCATATTCAGTGTCCATGTGCTTGTCTTAACTTCATATACAATTCATGAGCTGATTTGGTAAACAAAGTTTGAAATATTTCTGCTACCAATAAATATGGTAATTACAATTCTTCTTTGATCATGTAAATACCTTTAATAAATTCCATATGGTCAGATTTTCCTTCACCACTGAAGTAAGGCCATTTCTTAAGTTTTGGTACTTCTTCCAAACGTTCGTGGTCCATTGATGGTTCCAGGTTATGGAAAGAAGTCAAAAATTTGTTGCTTATTTGTGAATTTTCTGCATCCAATACTTGTGGGTTTGAATTTATTATACCCTCACTTTTATTGGGAGGTGTAGACATTCATGGAAAAGTGTGCAGTAATTGTTCAATTTCATTCATTTTGCTGATAGTAAGCTTTTTAGAATTTCTGAATTCATGTTACAAACCCTGTATTAAATTAATTAACTCAATTTTATACATGTCCTCTTTTCTTGTCATTTCTTGCCATAATTCCTTTTGTCTAGTATTATTAAAAATAATTACATTCAATCTCATTCTTAATTTTAATACTGCTTCTTGTGAAGTATCAAAACATCCTCTAAAGGCCTTTGTATTCTTCTTCACTTCAGTAAATGAGTTTGTAATATCCTCAAGGATTTTCTTAGTATTGACTTTGATAATGCTTATGGCTTTTTTATTCTTTTTTTAATTATTACATCAATATTCAATCTATAATATTTATTTGTTCTTTTTTCATAATTACAGATTGTTCACTTATCTTATTTTCAAATGAAGTGTCACTATACAGTCTTTTGATTGTTCTTAAAATTCTCTAAAAACACATGGTTGTCTCATTTATTTGGCTTAAACTCAGATTATTGTTTTGAGGATTGTTACAAATATTTGTATTATTACCAAAGATATGACTTTTTATGTCATTTATGGCTATATGAAAAGCTGGAATTCCAACCAAAATCACACAATGTCACAGGGGCTCTTATGGAAGAAAGATGGCCTGGCACTCAGGATTCAAGAACTCACTTGGAGGGCTCCAAAAGATGATAAGAAATACTACGGAGTATATTTCTTAAGCAGGAATAAGAGAAAGGACAAATATTCCAAAGATAACAAAGAATAATAAGAGTGAAGCCAGAGGCCAAAGATAAAAGAAAGCCAAAGGCCAAGAAGCCAACCAAGTGAATCCTCAATTCACTGTTTCAACCTTCCAGAAAGAACAATGGAATTAGTAAAGGATATGACCACTAATATCCACTGACAGGCGAAGAAAGAAAAGAGAAAGAATGCTAATGACTGACTTAAGATTATCAGTATTAACTTTAATAAGATAAAAGAAAATAAGGATAAAAATAAATCCAATATATTAATTAACTGGGGAAAAAGTCCCCAGGTGATGAAAGGTAGCCAGTATATGTGAAAACTGAAAGATTGATCCTGGAAGGTGAATCAATGGCTGTATTGTCCAGATTGGGAAATACCTTTCTGGCCATCTTGAAATTTGAACTGTGTGATGGAATTCCCACAGTGGAATATGAAATGACCCAATTGGGCCAAGACCATACAGGTTGATTGAATGAGGCCTGTACGGATGAATTGAGTTGTCCAAAGGAGTATTGAATACTTGATGCCTTGACAACTGATTTGAATGATGTAATACCTCTTGAGAATTGTCCTTGAATAATCCTGAATGAATTGTGCCAACCCAACTCCTGCAGATACAGGTGGTTGGGATCCTTGAAGAGTCTTCTGATTGCGGCCATAACTTGTCAGACTGAAGAGCTGATTAATCCTCCTTTGAAATGGGCGTTGGGATTTGGGACCTTGATTTGGAAAGGTGGAATTGGGTCCTGAAAGCGTCACCATTGGATTTCTGAGCAAAAATGGTGTATAATGGTATATAATACCATATATGCACCATGCCTGCAACCTTGAGTACAGATGGTATAAAGGAAAGGAATAAATCCCCTGGAGTTGAGGGCAAAGACGGGATGAGCTAATCTGATGGCCTCTGGTGGTTGCCAGAGGCCATGGCTGAACTATTGATCCATGGTGGTCCATGGCCAAAAAGGTGTCCATGAGGTTTTTGGTCATTTTTGGGTCCAAGGAAGGGGTGGCCAAAAATGGCTCAGGTGGGCCCAATTGTGGTTTGGGGCCTAGGTGGCTGGCCTCATTTGATTAGGCCAAAAGGGGCCTAAATGGCCTACGGACCGTGGACCGCGGCCCACGGGCCGTAGGAGCCATAGGGGGCCTAAATGGCCCAAAAAGGCCATTTAGGCCAAAACCCCATTAATGAAAGGGGTGGCCCTGATTCCAAAGATGATGGCTAGGGGGCCTGAAGGCCCCCAGGCCCAAAATCAAAGGTGAAGGCCTGGGGGTTGGTGAAGTGGGAATTGGCCAAGAAGGCCAATGATGGCAGGATATGGCCATGGGAAGGTGTTATGGCATGGATGCCATAGAACACCCAAGGGGGCCAATTGGCTATAAAGGATATTACATGGCCAATTGGCTCCAGGTTGGATTGCCGCAACCATCTATGAGGAGGGTCAAACTTGTGGTTGTGACAGTACCCCCCTACCTTGTAGGGTGAGCTCCTGAGCACCAAGATAAGGTAGAAGCCTGTTGAGACAGATTGGACAGAGCGGTTCCAGAGGTATTTTGATCTTGGAAAGAGAATTTTGAACTGATAATAATGTTGGCATATGAATTGAGGTTGACGTAGTCTGCTCTTGACATTTGGCTTTGAAAATGTTGAAGGATTGAATTTGACATAGAATTTTGGCATAAAGATCAAAATAAAAGAAATTTAAAGAAAAGGAAAATAAAAAAAAGAAAAAATTTTGAAGGGGGATCCAATCTTCATCACGGATTTTGACGGTTGATTTGAAAGCAGCCAAGGACCTGGAATAAAAGAATTTGATGCCAGGTGCTCACAGAGTGGCCAAGGTGATTTTTTGAAAAGATTGTAGACCCCTCAGGGAAGTGCACACCAGGAGAGGAACTTACTTTTAGAAGTTGCCAATCCTGCCGGTGCCAAAAATAAGAATATAAATTTGATGAAGGAATGTCTTGAATTGGAAAACTTGGAAAAGAAGATGAAAGTGAATGGTCCATTTGCCCAAGTGAAAAATGGCCATAATTTTGGAATTGATGTTGAAAGCCAGACAAACAAATCTGTGTCCAAATTGCAAAGTGCTCACAGAGTGGCCAAGGTGATTCTTACAACAAAGAAGAGTAGAATACCCCTAAAGGTGCATACCAGGAGTGGGACTTACTTTTGGTAATTCCTCTCCCCACCAAGCACCATAAAAGATCAAGCTTTTGAAGAATTGGGTCCTGGCTTTTCAGGATACAAAGAGTGGAAATCTTTGACAAGATCAGGACAATTCTTGAGGTTTTCGGCTGGTTCCCAGGTGGATCTTTCTGGATCTTGACTGAAACCTTTCCATTCCACCAGATACCATAACTTTCTCCTCTTGAGCTTTGAATCCAGTACTTGAGAGACTTCCCATTCCTCTTCTTCTTCAATGGTAATTGGAGGAGGAGGCTCTTGATGCCAATTTGGGATTGTTGATGTCTTGACTGGTTCCAGAAGGGAGATATGGAAGACTGGGTGGACGGTTTTCCATTGAGGTGGTAAGCATGAGAACTGACTTTCTTCAAGATTGGAAAAGGACCCAACTATCTTTCGGATAGTTTTTTGGTGGTTCTGGTTGATTTGATATTCTTGGAAGAAAGCCATACCATGTCACCGGGATTGAAAACAGGTGGACTTGCTCTACCTTTATCTGCATACCTCTTAAACCGGTTTATGGAAGCTTCAAGTTCTCTCTTGACATCTTGCTGTACTGATTGTATTTTTGTTGATAACTTTCCAGAAGGAGTATCTTGAGTGATGTGAATTGAATCAAATTGTGGATCTCTTCCATAAACAGTGAAAAACGGGGATTGCTTGGTTGAAGAGTGATCAGAATTATTGTAGGCAAATTCAGCCAGAGGGAGCCAGGTGTTCCAATCATCTTGATGATAACTGACATACATCCAAAGATACTGTTCTAGTATCTGATTTACCCTCTCTGTCTGTCCATCAGTTTCTGGATGGTAAGCAGTTGACAAGTCTCTTTAAATCTTGAGCTGCTGACAAAGATTGGTCCAAAAGGAAGAAACGAAGAGTGAACCTCTATCACTAACAATGCTTAACGGGAGGCCATGCTTTGAAAAAATATTCTTGATGAATAAATGGGCCAAGTCCAGGGAAGTGATTGAAGACATTGTTGGAATAAAAACCGCCATTTTTGAGAATCTGTCCACTATGACCAGGATTGAATCAAAGGAATTGGACAGCGGAAGTTGGGTTATGAAGTCTATTGAAAGACAAATCCAAGGACCATTTGGAATTGAAAGAGGTTTGGGGAATCCAAACTTCTTATGGTGAATATTCTTGTTTCTTGAGCACTATTGACAGGATGAAACATAATCCTAGATAAATCGAGTCATGCCGGACCAGTGGAAATCCCGCTTGACAAGTTTGAGAATCTTCGCTTGGCTAGGGTGGCCAGCTAGAGGAGAATCATGACTCTTTTGAAGAATGCTAAGTTGAATTGTGGAGTCATTTGGGACTACCACCCCATCTTTGAAGAGAAGAAGTTGGGAAGAGGAATCAAGAGAATAATCTCGGACAGATTTACCTTTACCCAAATCTTCAAGGATACTTCTGTACTGGGGATCTTGCCATAATTTCTTCTGGATGGAATCAATCAAATTTGAAAAAGATTCCACCTTGACTGCAAAAAACTTTGAGGGTTGAACTTCATCTTGCTTAATGATTTGCTGAAAATTCATTGAATTCTTGCTGATGAAATCCTCCCCCCTCTCCGGATAAATGTCGTCCCGACGTGATAAGGCATCCGGAAGAGTAGCTAGGCGGCCAGGGCAGTAAGTGATTGAGAAATGAAATTCAGAAAGGAATTCAGCCCAACAGGCTTGACAGCAAGTGAGTACTTTGGAGGTCATGAAGTATTGAAGGGAAGAGTTATCGGTGAGAACTTCAAAAGGGGAAGACAGTGAAAGAAGAAAAGCCCTCCAGCGCTTGAGAGCCCAGACAATACCAAGGAGTTCCTTGTCATGAATTTCGTAATTGAGCTCTGCTGGGATACGCTTGCGGCTGTCAAATGCAATGGGATGTTTTCCTGAGTCAGAGACCTGACTCAGTACGGCACCCAAAGCATAATCTGATGCATTGGTCTCTACAATGGTGGGTAGAGAAGGATTGGAGTGGTGGTGAAAGCCTCTTTGAGTTGGTGAAACTGACTGAGAGCTTCCTCATTGAGGGGAAAACAGGAATCTTTCTTGATGAAACTGGTGAGTGAACTGATCTTCTTTGAATAATTCTTGATGAAACGGCGGTAGAAGCTGGCAAAGCCAAGGAAGGATTGAAGAGCCTTGAGGTTTCTTGGAGGCGACCAATTTAGAATCTGCTGGACTTTTGCTTGGTCCATCTTGAGGCCTTCAGAAGAAACTAAATAACCAAGATATTCCACACTTGAAACATGAAACAGGCATTTGGATGCCTTAGCAACAAGGTTATTGGCTCTGAGTCTGGAAAGAACAGTGGACACATGAGTGACATGTTTTTCCTCAGATTTGGAAAAGACCATAATGTCATCCAAATAAACCACAACATAAACATTGAGAAGATCTTGAAAGATATCATTGACAGGATTTTGAAAAGAAGCAGGAGCATTGGTGAGCCCAAATGGCATAACCAAGTACTCATAACTGCCATATTTAAATCTAAAGCAAGTCAAATGTTCATCACCCTCCTTGATTCTGAGCAGGTTATATGCACCACGCAAATTAATCTTGGAGAAGATAGAAGAACCATTAAAGACATTGAGAAGCTGATTCATAGGAGGAACAGGATACTTGTTCTTCCTAGTAACAGCATTGAGTTTGTGGTAATCAACACACAAACGGAGGCCACCATCTTTCTTTTTGACAAAAAGAACAGGTGCTCCTGTTGAAGAGGAGCTTGGCCAGATGAAACCTTTCTCTACATTCTCTGAAATGTAGGCCCTGAGTGTATCTGACTCTTGTTTGGATAAAGAGTAAATCACCCCAACTGGAGGTAGAGACCCCTCCAGCTCAATATGATAATCACAGGCGCGGTGAGGAGGAATTTTTTCTGCTTTCACCTTGGAGAATACATCCAAGTATTGGTGATAGACAGAAGGAACAACCTTCATCACGGTTTCTACTTCTTCTGGCTCTTCCTCTTCATCCCACAACTCCTCCAGGGATTCATGATAAGATGAAGGAGGAAGGTCCATATTCCCAAATAAGAGGTGAAGTGAAGATACAGAATTATCTTCTCCAACATCTTTAATCTCTTTGAAGACTTCAGCTCTAGGAGATAGTAATGACTGTGGGGAATTAAGGGAAGGAATATGGACAGAAGACAGAATTGATGGTGTTCTAGAATCACCAACCAAAGCTGCATATGATTTGGCAGAAGAAAAGTCATTACGGAAAGAATTAGAAGGATCAGAATAGTCCAAATTATCAGGATTAAAGGTGATCAGCCCTTGCCTCCAATCAATAGAAGGATTAAAATGATTGAGAAAGTCAAAGCCCAATATGAGGTCTTCTCCCTTGGGAGTATCAATGACTAAAAAGTCCCATTCAAAGCTTGGGAAGGAAGGGAGCTCAACCATATATCTAGTATGGTGAGTCACAAATAAGGAAGGAGACTCAGAGGAGTCAAGAATGATAAGGGGAATCTTCTCTGGAAGTTCTGACGTAGTCAATGAGTACTTGTGAACAAACTGCTTTGCAATAAATGAGTGTGTAGCACCAGAATCAATGAGAATACTGTAAAAAACATCAGAAAGAGAAGAAAAAACAAAAAATTTAAGAGAATTTTTGACACCAGTATTCATAATGCACAATTGTGCTCTGGAAGGAGAACTGTGAAGACCATTGAACACAACATGGTCTCCACTCAGGCTTTTCCCTGGCTGGGAAATTGGCCTGACGGTTGGGAAAGCTTGTTTTGAGGTCTCTTGAAACAAGACTCAAGACTATGCTTCCCACCACAATAGGTACACAAGCCTTCCTTGATTCTTCTTTCTTTTTCAGAACCTTTCAACTTGAAGTCCTTATTCAACAAGGAAGAGTGGGGCTTGTCCCGCTTTTGAGCATGAAACCTCTTCTTCTTGTGAATTGAGCTTGAAGAATTTTGATGATGAGAAGAACTTGACTTTGAGGCTTCAGGCTTCTTCTCCTTTTGCCTCTCATGGTACCTGGTATCAAGTTCCAGGGTAACGTCCATTGAGTCTTGAAGAGAATCAATATTTGAAGGATGGGAGGCCAATTGATCCAGAATCCTGGATGGAAGTCCCTTCCTGAAATGATGGATGAGAACTCTTTCTCCCCAATCCCCAATTCTTGAAACCAAACTCCTGAAATCAGCTATGTATAGTGAAACATGGCCACCTTCTTTCATTCTAAGGCCATCCAACTCTGCTTCAGCTTTTCTAACTTCATTCAGGTCCCGAAATAAAGTGAAGAGTTGGGATTCAAACAATGGCCAAGAATTGAGAAGATAACTTGAGTCTTGATTGGTGAGATTGGAAAGATAAGGCTCAATCCATTTTGCAGCCCTGCCAATAAGAAATGAAGCGGCATAAAGAACCTTCTTCCTGTCTTGAGAGAAGTTTGCACGATCATTATGAAAGATAAGCTGGCATGACTGAATAAAGCTTCTGACTTTGAAGGGCTGAGTCCCATCAAAGCATTCTGGTGCCTTCATAGATGGAGTCTTGAAGGCTGGTGGTCTTGATGAATCAGAAGAAGAAGCTGCTTGAAGATTGGCCATAATCTGAGTCATTTTCTGCATAATGACCAATAAAGATGGTTCAGATTGGTGAGAGACAGGCTGATCAGACTGGGCTAGAGTTGGTCTTCCAGTACCTTGGGATGCCTCCACCGGAGCAGTAACACCTTCAGTACCTTCAGACTCTTCCTCTTCCACAGAATTCTCCTCCTCCTCTTCACCGTCTTCACCCGGACCTTTGAAACTTGTCCTTGACATGCCTGGAAAACCGCCAACTACTCCTGAAAAAGAATTTGATCTTCTTGGCACTCTTACTTCCTTCCTGGATGGTGCTGCTCCTTCCATGCGGGGTCCTCTATCTAATTGGGCCCTCAGTTGAGGAACTGCTGGGGTGCCATCAAGAGGAACTCTTGGAGTAGGAGTAAGAACAGCTTGAGTTCGAGGCTTGGATCTGGTCTGTCTTGGAGGAGGTGAGTGTTGGATTGGCATGATTGAATAAGAGTAAAATTTGAATAAAATGAATCAAAACTTGAGGCAAAACCGAAATAGTCTTGAGGATCAACTCAAATCAAATCTTGAGGGGAAAAATCAATGAATCAATTAAAGTCTTCAGGTACATCAATCAATCAAATCAAATGAGTCTTGAATTCAATAAAGTCAATCAATCAAAATCAATGAAATCAAATCTTGCAGTGAAAATCAATCAGTCAAATGAATTATTGAGTCAAAAATCAATTTATGTCAAAATCTTGATGTGAAATTCAGCAAATCAATGGAAAATCTTCAGGTCAATCAATTATCTTGAAGTCAATATCAATTATGTCAAATCAGTCAATCAAATCAATTATCAAGTGAATTCTTCCTGAAATCAAAATTCTTGAAGAGAAAATCAAATTGAATCCTGATATGAAGAGCGTGTCTGAATAATTTGATGAATAGTCTGAAAAATCAAAATAATAAGACGCCTGAGCTGAAGGATAAAAATGGGATTAATGATTCAGATTAAGATTGAAAAGATAAACAGAAAATAAAATTTGGGTCAGCTTTCAATTTTCAGAATGAAGAAATGAATGAGAGAAAATTGAGAGGTGACGAAGAATCATTAAATTCATAAGTGTTAAAGAGTCATAATTTCGATGAATGAATGAATGAAAATAATAAAGAATTAATGAATAAAATGATGAATAATGAATGAATAGAATGAAAAGAAATTATGAGCTAATTAATATAATGTCACCGGGGCTCTTATGGAAGGAAGAGGGCCTGGCACTCAGGAATCAAGAACTCACTTGGAGGGCTCCAAGAGATGATAAGAAATACTACGGAATATATTTCTTAAGCAGGAATAAGAGAAAGGAAAAATATTCCAAAGATAACAAAGAATAATAAGACTGAAGCCAGAGGCCAAAGATAAAAGGAAGCCAAAGGCCAAGAAGCCAACCAATTGAATCCTCAATTCACTGTTTCAACCTGCCAGAAAGAACAATGGAATTAGTAAAGGATATGACCACCAATATCCACTGACAGGCAAAGAAAGAAAAGAGAAAGGATGCTAATGACTGACTTAAGATTATCAGTATTAACTTTAATAAGATAAAAGAAAATAAGGATAAAAAAAATCCAATATATTAATTAACTGGGGAAAAAGTCCCCAGGTGATGAAAGGTAGCTGGTATATGTGAAAACTGAAAGATTGATCCTGGAAGGTGGATCAATGGCTTTATTGTCCAGATTTGGAAATACAGCTCTGGCCATCTTGAAATTTGAATTGTGTGATGGAATTCCCACAGTGGAGTATGAAATGACCCAATTGGGCCAAGACCATACAGGTTGATTGAATGGGGCCTGTACGGATGAATTGAGTTGTCCAAAGGAGTATTGAATACTTGATGCCTTGACAACTGATTTAAATGATGTAATACCTCTTGAGAATTGTCCTTGAATAATCCTGAATGAATTGTGCCAACCCAACTCCTGCAGATACAGGTGGTTGGGATCCTTGAAGAATTTTCTGATTGCCGCCATAACTTGTCAGAATGAAGAGCTGATTAATCCTCCTTCGAAATGGGCGTTGGGATTTGGGACCTTGATTTGGAAAGGTGGAATTGGGTCCTGAAAACGTCACCATTGGATTGCTGAGCAAAAATGGTGCATAATGGTATATAATACCATATATGCACCATGCCTGCAACCTTGAGTACAGATGGTATGAAGGAAAGGAATAAATCCCCTGGAGTTGAGGGGAAAGACGGGCTGAGCTGATCTGATGGCCTCTGGTGGCTGCCAGAGGCCATGGCTGAACTATTGATCCATGGTGGTCCATGGCCAAAAATGGGTCATACGGGATTTATGGCCAAAAAGATGTCCATGAGGTTTTTGGTCATTTTTGGGTCCAAGGAAGGGGTGGCCAAAAATGGCTCAGGTGGGCCCAATTGTGGTTTGGGGCCTAGGTGGCTGGCCTCTTTGGATTAGGCCAAAAGGGGCCTAAATGGCCCACGGGCCATAGGAGCTGTAGGGGGCCTGAAGGCCCCCAGGCCCAAAATCAAAGGTGAAGTGGGAATCGGCCAAGAAGGCCAATGACCGCAGGATATGGCCTGAGGCCATAAAATGGCCATGGGAAGGTGTTATGGTGTGGATGCCATAGAACACCCAAGGGGGCCAATTGTCCATAAAAGACATGACATGGCCAATTGGCCCCAACTTGGCTCCAGGTTGGATTGCTGCAACCATCAAGGAGGAGGGTCAAACTTGTGGTTGTGACACAGAAATCATTTCTGATATTTTAATATAGCTTCCTTACCCTTCTGGATCTCCATCTGAAAGACATCTTCCAAGGAATCTTTTTGAATCTTGAGAATTCTGTAGCCCTGTCTGTATGGCTTTGTGGCTAGTTATTTGCCTTTTCCTTTTTCTGATCTTGTGGCTGCTTTTTAATGTTTAAATTGCGGCTTCTGGCCATTGGGGGTTTCTTTGTCACTTGTTTGGATGGTGGAGGGTTCTTTTCCTTGATTCTTCTGTTTAAAGCATCATGTTCTTCCTTTCCATCAATGTATTCCATCCATTCAGTAGCTTTCCAGTATTGGGATGGTGCAAAAGTTTTCTCAGTCAGGTAATATCTCATGTATTTTGTCCAAAGGTCTGTTAGGATATGATAATCTTTGTGTTGACATTCATTGTTTTATGCCTTCTGGCTGGCTTTTTTGATTTCAAGTGAGGCTTCTTGTGTCAGTGTAAGCTCTGTTTGAAGGAAAAACACTGTTATCAGCATAAGAATGACATAATTTGTTGGTTTTGGCTACATTTACTGACCCTTTTCCTTTTGTAACTGATTGGCTTCTGCCATAATCACATTGTGGGACCTCCTTTTGCTGTGGTATAAATAATAAGCAGTACCTTTAGGAGGGAAATTATTTATGATTCTGTTTTGAATTTCAGAGTTAGCCAATAACCATGAGTGCTAAGGTGTATTGGCTCCCCCTCTAAATATACTGAGGAAGATACCCTTTTGATGAGATCAAAAATCAATTATTTAGCTTTGTGGCTTTTCAATTGAAGAATTTTCTTCAGCAGTCTCAATTAGTCTGTCAATGACAGATCACTATGATAATAATGGAAATAGTTGATATTTGTTTGATAATTTAGGTTTACTGAGCTTCCTGTTATTGATTATATGATTCCTTTTAATTAATTTTTCTAGGATTCCTTCTTTCAATGCTTGAGATGTTTAAGGAATATTTTTCAAGATAGCTATTAATATTAATAATAATCTTGATAGCTACTTGAGACGTCTAGAGGTGATTTAATAATACTCTCAATATAAATATACTAGCTTAAGGGTTAGATAGTTTTATAAGGGTGGTTCTGGTTAATATAAGGGTAAGGTATGAATAATATGATATTAAGATAATACTATTAGTATTAATATAAATATAACACAATATATCGATAAGGGTTAGGATATAAGTTATGAGGGTCAGATGATATCCCTTCTATAAATAAGGGTTATTGATAAATCTGATAATATAACTAATTATAATATCTTCAAGAACTACTACTATAATTGTAAGACTATTTAATAACATTAAACACTTTCATCAATCCTATAAATATCCTTCAGTAATTAATAATAAATAATAATATAGGGTACTGAACCCAGCTACTTATTTTTTTCAACATAATACTAGATTATGCTACTAGAGAAGAGATGGATTGATCCTCAAGAGTATTGTCTTAATCAGAATGATGGGTGGAAAAACAGGGAGAGAGGCCCTTTATTTACACTTTTCAGGCCCTCTATAGATCCTTCCAAAAAGAAGGGACTTAGAAAAGGCTCCACCTTGAGACAGTTTTTCTGGTGGTTAAATTGAAAATGGTGTCATTTGATCAAGATTTTGCACCATATGTTTGGTTTATTGCACCATTCTGAACTTTATTATTTTCATTTCACAGCCTTTACACATTTCCTCTAGTGGTTAAGTTTGGAATGGTGTTGTTGTATCAGGATATTGCACCATTTTTTTGGTTGATTGCACTATATTTTTTTGAATTATACTGATATTTTAACCAAACTTTATTCTCATTATGCACAGGCTTGAGAGAATTTTGCTGGTGGTTAAATTTAAAATAGTGACATATGATAAAGATATTTCACCATATGTCTGGTTGATTGCAGAATATTTTTTTTGAGCTATACTGTTATTTGAACTAAACTTTTTTCCTATCATACACAGCCTTGAGCAAATATTTCTGGTGGAAAACTTCTAAATGGTGTCATTTGATACAGATATTGCACCATATGTTTTTTTGATTGAATAATATTTTTTTGAGCTAAAATAGTATTTAAAATAAGCTTTATTCCTATTATGCACAGCCTTGAGCAAATTTTTCTGGTGGAAAAATTCTAAATTTTGTCATCTGATACAGATATTGAACTATATGTTTGGTTGATTGTACCATCTTTTTGAACTGTATTCTTATCTCTAGTAGCTTAATTTCTCTTCTGAACAGCCTTGAGCTGTATTTTTTTTATTATTTTTATATGTAAAATTTCATTTATAAATGATACCTGTAATGTTTGGTTATGGGAGTTGAAGTGGGGATTGTATGATACAACACTACTTTGAATTATAAGTAAGTGTGTTTTCTTATGTGAAGAAATGTAACACATGATTTTGTAAGAGTAATGGTATTGATTGTGTAATTTTACACATATTTATTAATAATGAATTTTTAAACAAGCTTCATTCTTTTTAAGTTTATTTGTGTACCTAGTATAGAGTGTATGGTATTATTGATTTTATTTAATCCATGATATCTAAAGAATAATTTATGTTATGGGGTTGAGGAAATATGTTACTATAGGTAAAATTTGATGTAGATTCAAGTATAATACTTATTTCTTTATTATGATATAATTCTCTTCTCTTTTTTCATATTTTTATCTTTATTTTTGCTTTATATATATATTATTATTATTTTAATTAAATTTTTAACTTTGATATTGTGGATTTGAACCTTGGAAGAACAGGTATCAAACACCACAGCATCTATAACCTTTTTGGGAGCTTCTTGAGGGGTTATATCTGGCTCCTGATCTGGTTTAATGCATAATTATAAGTCAAAAGCTTAGAAAAAGTATATTTTACATAGAAATCTAAGTATTTCCCCAATTCTTTGCTTTTTTGAGAGTATTACTGATATCAAAATTAATCAATTAAGAGGAAGCTGGCTCTGGTTTATTATTCTGAGCTATAATAGCTATGCTATTATGATCATAATTAACAGCACTGGCTAGGATGATGCTAGTGACTGTTGATTCTTTTTCAACATTTTCTTGTCTTACCAAGTTTTCATACACTAGAATTAATGAATAAATCAATCATTAAAGTAAAAATAGGTCTTTCTCAAAATAAAAATCAAAAGAATAAAGCCTCACTTATGATATGCAAAAAGGAATATTTCTATGGATTTTTGGGATTAAAAGTATTTTGTATGGATGCTTAAGTTTTTCAATATGAGGAAAAAATAGTTCAAAAAGGTTAGGAATTATTTCAAAGTCAAAAAATTACTTCTGTGTCCCCAAATGTAAGGTGTGGATATGAAAATTTGATTAAAAATCAAGTACTTTTTTAGTCCTCAAAATTTGAATAGGGTATGATTTAATTAAAGATAGTAATTTTTAATATTTTTAGCAGAAAACATGCCAAAATTCTTTTTTTTAACTTTTTTGGTATAAAAAACCAATATTCTAATTATTCATTGTTTTACCAAAAATAAATCTTCATCCACAAATACTCTAAAAAAGATATTTATGGCTACAAAAGAAATTTTTCCAAAAGCAATTTTTATTTGAGTTAATTGTGAAAAGAACTGCAGGAAATCAGTTTTGGAACATATTCTCTAAAAGGGATATTAAAGAGAAAAAATTCCCAAAAGTTATCAGAGTGTATTTGGAAACAAAGTGACAAAGATAACAGTGATGAAAGATTCTTTAATTCACTTTTGGGGTTGTTTGGGGGTAAAAATGATGATAAGAGCTACAAAAAATGATCATGATAATTTTACCACATTTTTGAAAGTTTCAAATGGTTTAAAAATTTTGGTTTTGATCTTTAATGTATTTTTTAACATCATTTAAACTAATTATCAAAGGAAAAGATTCCAACATGAAGACAACAGTTGGGCTAAGAAGAGCTTCTTTTATAGTGACCCATTCCTTTTCTCCAAAAGTATTTTTTACTCTAATCAGTCGTGAAAAATACACTGACTACATAAAAGGCCATTATGGAATCATTGACCTGTGCTTTAGACTAAGAAAGGGCTGGTTTTAGCCATTTTAGTCCCTTAAGCCAGCTATTTCTATAGTAATACTTGGTTTATATCCTTCAAAAAATGTCAGAATGTGTCTGAAAGAGCCCAAATCTGGTTAAAACTTCTCTTACCAAGTTTATTTTGACTTAAGGGTTGTCCTACCCTCTTGGTAACGGTGGAAACTTCCCTGCTTGGCATCAAAGCCTCATCATCAATTGAGTCACAGACCCTGTGACTCAATTCAAGGCCAACATTTATGAGCTTTTGCATGAATTCTGAAATCACATACCTTTTGGAGAGGAATTTTGGGGAGTCTTTAACCCTTGGAGCCAAAATTCCTTTTCCCCCCTGAAATTAATATTTCCAATTTATTTCTTCTTTAATTACTAATCATGTACTATAATTTTAATCTTACATATGTAATTCAATTGAAAAATAACAGTAGAAAGATTTAATTATTATTTCCTCATATGTAAGTTCAAGTTCACTTACATAATACATGTGCACATTTTGACATTTAAATTTAAAATACTTCAATTCCTCATAGCTTCTACATTACACACCTCACCTCAATTATAACACAAAATCAATCATTAAAACCACATGCGGTGTAAATTAAATTAAGGTTTAGAAGATTTTTAGATCTTAATACATAAAACCTAAAACCTTGATGTAAGCCTATTTAGAGTTGAGTTGCAAAATGTTCACTCAGAGGTGACTCCACCTGATTTTTTAGGAGGAATCCAATGGTAAAATAATCTTCATAAGGCTCTTCAGTTGAAAAAAAAAATCATTTTTATTAACTTTTTTCCAAAAATTATTTCAAGTTTGATATTTTTGATGAACATTCATTTTCACTTTATTTTTTCATGTAAAACTATTTTTTTACATTTTTAAATTTTAATGAAAATTTATTGTTTAACTTTAATGATAAATTTTATTTTTTGAGTTGAATATTTTTTTATATTTAGCTTTTCTTTTCTATTAAAAAAAAATTATTATTTTTAATTATAAATTATTTTAATTATTGGTGGTCTTTTTGGCATATGAAAATAACTCTAAATCTCACAGTGCTGTATTGAAAATATCACAACACTCCTTGAATCTACTGGGATACATACTCACTTACCCCAATATGGTGAGTATTTCTATAGTTTGATAAATATTTGGGATTAAAGAATGTTTGAAGCCAAAGCTGCTATAGGGAAGGTTTATTCTGCTGCAGAATCTTGTATTACATCAACTTTGATAAATGATTTAGAAGCCACAGTCAACCTAGAAATATGACATTTTTGCACTTGTGTGGGAAAGGCCTACCTGTATAGTATACTTCCTCAGTGGAAGAGCTATATTTTTCCAACAGAAGGTTTTAAGCTTAGTAGTTCTAGTGAAAATATGTACCCACTAGGTATATTGGATACTAATCTAGTATTTCCACACCCAGATGGAAGTATGAGGATGAAAAAAAAGAAAGTAGTAATGGATAACTGTACTTCTCAGCACATCATCCTTGATAATGACAACTTGAAGATTTTTGGAATTGACATCAGGAAGCATTAATATTAATATTTGAAACTTTTAGATAATAAGAGACCTAAATTTTCCTTTTCCAAAATTCCGCAACAAGTATCAGTGATATATTCAATCAAGTATAAGAATGAAGAAGAGATTGTGTCAGCTCAACTCAGTGAAGCGCAAAGGTTTCCAGAATTATCACTAAAAATGATTCAAGAGCTAATTAGTGTATTTTCTACATATAAAAATTCTCTTTCTTCATATAATTAACCATTAGGCTCAATCAGAGGGAGTAGGGTAGATATCACCCTTAATATTGACAGAAAAAACTTTTTAATACTAAGGAGACAAGCTTACAAAGAAATACCAAGAGGTAGGCCATCTTTGCAGAAAATTATACAATAGTTAACTCAACCTGGTGTATGGAGAAAATTAGGCCATAATTAAGAGCTTGAAGTCACAACTCCTGTCATTATTGCTTGTAATGATGAAAAATTAAGGATTGTTGGAGATTTTAGGGAATTGAAAACCTATGCATATTTGGATGAGGTACCCAATTTCTAGAATCCAAGAGACTTTTAATCAACTTTTTAAAGCCAATTATATAACCTCAATGGATGAATTCAAAAGTTTTCATTAGAGTTTCGTGACACCAAAATAAAATAAATTTCTTTGAATTATCAATCACTGTGGCATTTATGAGTATCTTAAAATGTCCTTTGGGATTAAAAATGCTCCATCTCATTCCCAAATAATAATGAATACCACATTTCCCACAGAGGTTCCTGATGTATGGCTCATTATTTATATTAATTATGTAATTATATATTCAAATGGTTTGTCCTTGAACCTTCAGGTACGTGCAAGAGTACTGGAAAACCTGAATAAGTGAATATAGAAATTTCACTTTATAAATGCAATCTTGGATTTGAAGAGCTCAAGGCACTTGAACATATTTCTTCAGGAATAAGCTTTGGAATTTACAAAAACAACATAGCAGAAGTTTTACTTAAGCCTATTACCCAGAATAAGAAAGAAATGATTTTTTTCTTGGATTTTAAAGCTATCATAGACAGCACCTGAAATATTTTGAGATTCTAGCCAAGTCACTCTATACTATTTGTGATAAACAGATATCATTTGAGATGGCACAACAAAGAATTAAAGAACATGAGAAAATAAATAAAGCCCTGAAAGAAGTGCCTTTACTTCTCATTCCTTAATAGACTCCACCCTTCAATTGGTTCATGAATTAATGTGGAGATGGATTAGGGGAATCCCTACACCAATCCTAAATTATTTATTATAAGCCAACAGAGATACCATTTGTTATCTCAAGAAAAATTAAATCAACAGAAGCTATGTATTGTGCATTCTGGATTTAATGCTTATTTTTGGTTTGAGAACTTGATAAATTACATCATTATCTTGATGGAAGTGTTTTTGAAGTCATAACTGACTGTAATGTAGTAAAATTACTTCTGAAAAAGAACCCAATCAACAGAAATAGGCTGAGATGTCAAGTAGCCATTCACAAATAGAGAGGTAATATAACAATAGTTCATAAATCAGGGAATATGAATAAGAATACTGATGTACTTACCATGTGGGAATTAGAAAAATACCTGATAGCCCAGCTTATGTACCTCTGGAAGCAGAAGCACAGCTCTCAAATGAAGGAATTGACATAACTTAAATTAGGACTTAATTATTTGAAGAAGTCAGAGAGCCATATAAGAAGGCTAATAATTACCATATCTTCAAATACAAAATGAAAAATACTGTAAAGACACAGAATTTATCAATTCATTAAATGAAGTATGTAAAACTTTATATTCTGAGGGAATTTTTCACTTATTTCACAGCATAATCTATCACCAGGCTAAAATTCTGGTGTAATGACATTATGCAGTAGATTTCTAATCAATACTGTTCTCTATTAATGTCATTATAGCAAGTATTATAGACACCTATCAGAAGATAGGAAAATTAAGAGAGTCGAGAAATGTGCATGGTGGCTATGTTGGAGAAAAGTGACCATTGAATATTACAGTTCTTGTTACAGAAAACAAAAGATCAAACAGCAGAACAGGAAAGATATTTGTACTTATGATTCATATTCACAAGCCAAAGTCCCCTTGGCAAATAGCTCACATATTCTTACCATGTAATAAAGAGGTAACTTCTCTGGATACATCTCTCCTCCTGTGGAATAGAGCTATCTCTAATACAGGGATATTGAGGAATATCATAAGTGACAAAGGTCCCAAGCTCACATTTGCACTTTGGACCAATATTCACAAATTTTTCTCATTTTTTAGAGAATACTCCTTCTAAACTGATGTATTAGCAGAAAGAATTATTGAAACTTAAGAAAAAATTATAAGGAGATTTTGTGTCTATGGTTTAAATCTCAAATATCCAGATGGCTTTACCCATGGCTGGTGCACCTGGATACCTTAATTAGAATTTGAAAACAAGAGATCTGTGCATTCTTACACATGTAAATGTAAGGTTTGACCATGAAACAATAAGTCAATATTACTAATATTTTACTTATTATACTCTGAATTTCCTTATTAAATTAATAAATAAGATACAGAATAATTATAATAATAAATAAACATTACGATTATGGAATAAAATAATTAAATTACTTAAATAAAGGGAATAATATAATGAAAATAAGTATATTAATGCTTAATAATCAATACATATATGGAGATTTATTATTTCTGAAAACAAATAATAAATGCATAGAAAATTGCTATTCAATAATAATAAAAAATACATAAAGATTATATTAACAATATTATTTATTTATTTCTTATTATAAAAAGAGAAAACAACCTACTTTTAACACTTAATATAATAATTTTGAATAATTTTATGCCAAATAATTGAAATACAACTTATTTCAATTGTTTTACAAATAAAGATAAAATAAATAACAAATATTCTTGATTTTATGTGGAATTAAAGATTTTAGAGAAAAATTAACAAAAACAATTAAATATTGGTGCAATAACATCAAAATGTATTATTACAATGGAAATCAACTTTAGTCTTCAAAGATATAAAAGAATAAAGTTATCACCTTTTGATTTAATTTTTTTAATGTTTTTTATGCATCTGAGGGGGAAGTAGAGGTAAAAATAACTCTATATATAGTAAAGTCCTCCCTCCTAGAGTCCCGAAGGCTCTTAGTAGACATTTACTGATGGTATCCACTGGAATTAATCATTGTTTTCAGGTTTAGTGATGATTAAATAATAATCAAACCATCTTATATCCTTATTAAGCCATTCTTTAGAGTTATCAGTATAGCTCTAATTTTTCTGACATCATAGGCTTGGAAGAAGCCTAAGCTTTGTGAATTTTATTATCATTGATCATAATATACTAGTATTCACAAGTTTGATTTCTTATATAACTGTTAAGCTTAAGATAACATTATGGTGAATTATCATAAATGATCATTTTTAAGCTTAAACTTTGATTATTAATAACTTTTGATTTATACACACTACAGCCATTCAGAGAGTGAATTCTGATATCTTTGAGTTCCTTTACTAAACTCTCAAGAGAATTTTATTACGTCATCAAAACTTTATTTTTGATTATTTTTCTTGTAAATCATATTTTCTGTTGAAATTTATTATTTTAAACTTTGAACCATGACTTCAAGGGGTTATACCTTGAATATAATGATGAAAATTGAATAATTCCTCATTTATGAGCTAGTAGAATCTTAATATCTACTTTTTTTAAGTTTGGGCCACTTTCACAACAATTTGGTCAACAGCTATAACTATTTTTCTCAATAAACCCTTGTAGGTTATAACCTTATTTATAGCTTTTCAAATAAAGTCTATATTCATATTTTTCAAGTGATTATGTGGCAATTTTATTTTTGGTGAAATTCTTTATCTTTCATATTTCAAAAGATATGAGCTGAAAACCATGAACATATGCACTGATCCTAAAAGTCCATATATTCAGGTTATATCAGTAAGTATTTACCTTGAAGATATTTCATGAGAATTTTATATGTTTAGTTTTTCATTTTTAATCCAATGGTGTAGTCTATTTCACATTCTTATTCATTTGTTCCTGAGATAATCAAGTTTTTATGCCTTTTCATGGCATTTTCACTTGTTTTAAGATAATAATTTCATTTCTTATTATTAAAGTAAGTATTGTACATTTGTTTTATGAAATTTTTGGATATGTGGTCATATCTCAAAGGCTCACTGTAAAGCTCCTTTTTCATGTTAGAGAAAGGATTGAATCCAAGACTTCCAACAGACACTTTGAGGAAAGACTTTATTGACATTCATCCAACAGATTCCATATTCAAGTTAATTCTTTATTAAGTAAAAAACCATCCAAAATTAAGCATGAAAGATGCTTTTTAATATTCTAAACAGAAGTGGGAAAAGATTCAGGAAGTACCAGACCTAAAATTAGGGAGTTTAGCCCTAGTTTCAACCTTAAATTTTGATAATATAAAAGTCCCAAACCAAGATATTCTTATGTAGGACCTTTCTTTATTGTTGCCTTACATGGAACTAACTCATTTCAAGAGGAATTCATTGGTGAATTGTAAAAAGACCCACCTTCCCATTAATCCTAATTAAACCTCATCAACCAGCTGACAAAGAATTTTTTTCCTTTAAGGAACCCCACTCCTTTAGCTGTACCACCACTTCAACAGAATGAGGACAGAAAAAAAACAAACTCATTAAAGAAAGGATACTTAGCAGTAAAAATTCAAAATAATATCTATTCAGATATAGAAACCCAGTAAATAAAGATTATTTTATGGAAGAATCAGACATACCTTACTCAAATAAGCTTTTTAGAATATTTAAACATCAGAGGCCACAAGCCCAAATATTCCTATTAGTGTGCTTTAATTACTTTATCTGGGTAATATTAAGGGTTTTAAATTAGATATCAAACCCCTCTTGGGTTTTTAATTTTTAAACCTCACTAATAATACTGTATTACAAGCTTATTTTATGAGAGAAGGAATATGATCCTTGAGGTATATTTTACATATCCAAATACACCACATGAAATTTGAAAATAATGTCTGGAATATATAGAAGCCATAACTCATTTAAATATCCAAAAATTCATTCTTTTTCATTTAAAAAGATCTGAATATATTTTTTTTAGTAAGTAAATCCATGTATTTAAGACTAGATTTGTATTTTATGAAACAATTCACCCATGGTAGCTCAATAGAGTGAATAATCTTAAATTAACTCTAGAAGATTTTAATATGCAAAATAATTTAAAACCTTTTAATAAATAACACTTAATAAGAATTTTTAATTCTTTTGTTTATTGCATTTTATGAGCCTGTGAGATATATATGACATACCCATAAGGCCACATATAATGTTTTATACATTTTATTTAGCCATAAACAGACTTATAATATAAATTTAAAACAAAAAGTAGCAAAAAGTTAGTATCAACTCAATCTTTATAAAAAAAAATACAAATATTATGTCATTTTTATATTCTGCACAAAAAATAACCTGGGGTAGACCCATAGGTTGGTATGCCCAAAAATGGCTATTTCCTGCGTTGTCTGAAGGTTCCAGAATCTCACAGTACAATCACACATTTATAAAATTTGGATTAAAAATCTGAAAATTTTAGCTTTAAGCTTATTTTTAAATTTGCATAAGGTTTATACAAACTTACAAAAATTCATTTAAAATTGAGGTCTTTTGTATATTTACTGAATTGGATAAGGAATTTACATATAGGCTGTAAATCCTATGTGAGCTCACTTTAAAAAAATTGAATTCCATTATATGGCTTTAGATAAATAAAATGGCAAAATTCCTTCAAAAAGGTGGGACAAAGGAAAAAGGAAAAAAGAGCCAGGATACCCAATTTTTGGGATGTACAAGAACCCAAATAAGGTTGTCCTCTTGTATTGAAATTTTTTAAACCTTATTCAAAATGTAGGATTAGACTGTAATTGAGAGGTAAAGTTTAAAGCTGGTTTATTCCTCTTTTAGACAGGAATCAGAAGATTTCAAAGGGTGAATCCCTATATGCAGGCTTGTAATCAAGTTTTTAGGAACTGTCAAGGCTTAAGTAATTGTAAATAAGCTTTAATGAGCTTAAAATCATAGCTAAAAACATTCAAAACTTATCAAAAGTTAATTTTTAGTGTTTATTTCTATTTTTACATGGAAAAATAGCAATAACATTATTAATATATATAAAATCCAAGTCTTGATGGATTTACTTGAGAACTTCACACCACTTATAAATTAGTGTTATTTGTGTATAACTTAAGCTTTAAGTATATATTGTCATGAATATTATTTTTTATTTAGGCTTTGAAAACCCTCTTTTCATTATTATGAAACAAAATTAAGATTTCTTTAAAAATTAATTAAAAATCTTATTTAAATGAATTTTTCTTGGAAGTTTGTTTTTGAGCTGTTTATGTGATTAAATTAAATATAAATAACTTAATGTTTTATTAAAACTTAAAATAACAAATTTGAATGAAAATTAAAGTTACTTGTAGTTAAGAAAAACACTGGTAACTTTGAATTGAAAATTAAAATAAGCTACCTTACCTTAAGAACCTTATTTTGAAGGATAGTTTTGCAGTTTTGATCTGAGATTTCCCTTCATATCTTTAAATTATCAACAGAGATACTCTTTACGTCTTATTTGTGTTTATAATAAATGCAATTATTATATTTCATAAGAACAGTCATTTTACTTTTGATTAACACCAACAATATCAGGAGCTTCATAGTCAAATATTACAATAGTACAGTTAAAAAGATAATGAACATATATATATATATATATATATATATATATATAATGCAATGCAATAAAAGAAAAAAAATATGAAAATAAATGAAAATAAATAAAAATAAATCAAAATAAATGAAAATAAATGAAAATAAATCAAAATAAATAAAAATAAATAAAAATAAATAAAAATAAATAAAAATAAATAAAAATAAATAAAAATAAATAAAAATAAATAAAAATAAATAAAAATAAATAAAAATAAATAAAAATAAATAAAAATAAATAAAAATAAATAAAAATAAATAAAAATAAATAAAAATAAATAAAAATAAATAAAAATAAATGAAAATAAATGAAAATAAATAAAAATAAATGAAAATAAATGAAAATAAATGAAAATAAATGAAAATAAATGAAAATAAATGAAAATAAATAAAAATAAATAAAAATAAATAAAAATAAATGAAAATAAATGAAAATAAATAAAAATAAATGAAAATAAATAAAAATAAATAAAAATAAATGAAAATAAATGAAAATAAATGAAAATAAATAAAAATAAATGAAAATAAATGAAAATAAATGAAAATAAATAAAAATAAATGAAAATAAATGAAAATAAATAAAAATAAATAAAAATAAATGAAAATAAATGAAAATAAATGAAAATAAATGAAAATAAATGAAAATGAATGAAAATAAATGAAAATAAATAAAAATAAATAAAAATAAATAAAAATAAATAAAAATAAATGAAAATAAATGAAAATAAATGAAAATAAATAAAAATAAATAAAAATAAATAAAAATAAATAAAAATAAATAAAAATAAATAAAAATAAATAAAAATAAATAAAAATAAATAAAAATAAATAAAAATAAATAAAAATAAATAAAAATAAATAAAAATAAATAAAAATAAATAAAAATAAATGAAAATAAATGAAAATAAATGAAAATAAATGAAAATAAATGAAAATAAATGAAAATAAATGAAAATAAATGAAAATAAATGAAAATAAATGAAAATAAATGAAAATAAATGAAAATAAATGAAAATAAATGAAAATAAATGAAAATAAATGAAAATAAATGAAAATAAATGAAAATAAATGAAAATAAATGAAAATGAATGAAAATAAATGAAAATAAATAAAAATAAATAAAAATAAATGAAAATAAATGAAAATAAATGAAAATAAATGAAAATAAATGAAAATAAATGAAAATAAATGAAAATAAATGAAAATAAATGAAAATAAATGAAAATAAATGAAAATAAATGAAAATAAATGAAAATAAATGAAAATAAATGAAAATAAATGAAAATAAATGAAAATAAATGAAAATAAATGAAAATAAATGAAAATGAATGAAAATAAATGAAAATAAATAAAAATAAATAAAAATAAATAAAAATAAATAAAAATAAATGAAAATAAATGAAAATAAATGAAAATAAATGAAAATAAATGAAAATAAATGAAAATAAATGAAAATAAATGAAAATAAATGAAAATAAATGAAAATAAATGAAAATAAATGAAAATAAATGAAAATAAATGAAAATAAATGAAAATAAATAAAAATAAATAAAAATAAATAAAAATAAATAAAAATAAATGAAAATAAATGAAAATAAATGAAAATAAATAAAAATAAATAAAAATAAATAAAAATAAATAAAAATAAATGAAAATAAATGAAAATAAATAAAAATAAATCAAAATAAATGAAAATAAATGAAAATAAATCAAAATAAATAAAAATAAATAAAAATAAATAAAAATAAATAAAAATAAATAAAAATAAATAAAAATAAATAAAAATAAATAAAAATAAATAAAAATAAATAAAAATAAATAAAAATAAATAAAAATAAATAAAAATAAATAAAAATAAATAAAAATAAATAAAAATAAATAAAAATAAATAAAAATAAATAAAAATAAATAAAAATAAATAAAAATAAATAAAAATAAATAAAAATAAATAAAAATACATAAAAATAAATGAAAATAAATGAAAATAAATAAAAATAAATGAAAATAAATGAAAATAAATGAAAATAAATGAAAATGAATGAAAATAAATGGAAATAAATGAAAATAAATAAAAATAAATAAAAATAAATAAAAATAAATAAAAATAAATGAAAATAAATGAAAATAAATGAAAATAAATGAAAATAAATAAAAATAAATGAAAATAAATGAAAATAAATGAAAATAAATGAAAATAAATGAAAATAAATGAAAATAAATGAAAATAAATGAAAATAAATGAAAATAAATAAAAATAAATGAAAATAAATGAAAATAAATGAAAATAAATGAAAATAAATGAAAATAAATGAAAATAAATGAAAATAAATGAAAATAAATGAAAATAAATGAAAATAAATGAAAATAAATAAAAATAAATGAAAATAAATGAAAATAAATGAAAATAAATGAAAATAAATGAAAATAAATGAAAATAAATGAAAATAAATGAAAATAAATGAAAATAAATAAAAATAAATGAAAATAAATAAAAATAAATAAAAATAAATAAAAATAAATAAAAATAAATGAAAATAAATGAAAATAAATGAAAATAAATGAAAATAAATAAAAATAAATGAAAATAAATGAAAATAAATGAAAATAAATGAAAATAAATGAAAATAAATGAAAATAAATGAAAATAAATGAAAATAAATGAAAATAAATGAAAATAAATGAAAATAAATAAAAATAAATAAAAATAAATAAAAATAAATAAAAATAAATAAAAATAAATAAAAATAAATGAAAATAAATGAAAATAAATGAAAATAAATAAAAATAAATAAAAATAAATAAAAATAAATAAAAATAAATGAAAATAAATGAAAATAAATAAAAATAAATCAAAATAAATGAAAATAAATGAAAATAAATCAAAATAAATAAAAATAAATAAAAATAAATAAAAATAAATAAAAATAAATAAAAATAAATAAAAATAAATAAAAATAAATAAAAATAAATAAAAATAAATAAAAATAAATAAAAATAAATAAAAATAAATAAAAATAAATAAAAATAAATAAAAATAAATAAAAATAAATAAAAATAAATAAAAATAAATAAAAATAAATAAAAATAAATAAAAATAAATAAAAATAAATAAAAATAAATGAAAATAAATGAAAATAAATAAAAATAAATGAAAATAAATGAAAATAAATGAAAATAAATGAAAATAAATGAAAATAAATGAAAATAAATGAAAATAAATAAAAATAAATAAAAATAAATAAAAATAAATAAAAATAAATAAAAATAAATAAAAATAAATGAAAATAAATGAAAATAAATGAAAATAAATGAAAATAAATAAAAATAAATGAAAATAAATGAAAATAAATGAAAATAAATGAAAATAAATGAAAATAAATGAAAATAAATGAAAATAAATGAAAATAAATGAAAATAAATGAAAATAAATAAAAATAAATGAAAATAAATGAAAATAAATGAAAATAAATGAAAATAAATGAAAATAAATGAAAATAAATGAAAATAAATGAAAATAAATGAAAATAAATAAAAATAAATGAAAATAAATGAAAATAAATGAAAATAAATGAAAATAAATGAAAATAAATGAAAATAAATGAAAATAAATGAAAATAAATGAAAATAAATAAAAATAAATGAAAATAAATAAAAATAAATAAAAATAAATAAAAATAAATAAAAATAAATAAAAATAAATGAAAATAAATGAAAATAAATGAAAATAAATGAAAATAAATGAAAATAAATGAAAATAAATGAAAATAAATGAAAATAAATGAAAATAAATGAAAATAAATGAAAATAAATGAAAATAAATGAAAATAAATGAAAATAAATGAAAATAAATGAAAATAAATGAAAATAAATGAAAATAAATGAAAATAAATGAAAATAAATGAAAATAAATGAAAATAAATGAAAATAAATGAAAATAAATGAAAATAAATGAAAATAAATGAAAATAAATGAAAATAAATGAAAATAAATGAAAATAAATGAAAATAAATGAAAATAAATGAAAATAAATGAAAATAAATGAAAATAAATGAAAATAAATAAAAATAAATGAAAATAAATGAAAATAAATGAAAATAAATGAAAATAAATGAAAATAAATGAAAATAAATGAAAATAAATGAAAATAAATGAAAATAAATGAAAATAAATGAAAATAAATGAAAATAAATGAAAATAAATGAAAATAAATGAAAATAAATGAAAATAAATGAAAATAAATGAAAATAAATGAAAATAAATGAAAATAAATGAAAATAAATGAAAATAAATGAAAATAAATGAAAATAAATGAAAATAAATGAAATTAGATCAAAATAAATGAAAATAAATGAAAATAAATGAAAATCAATGAAAATAAATAAATAAAAATAAAAATAAATAAAAATAAATAAAAATAAAAATAAATAAAAATAAATGAAAATAAATGAAAATAAATCAAAATAAATCAAAATAAATGAAAATAAATGAAAATAAATGAAAATAAATGAAAATAAATGAAAATAAATAAAAATAGATGAAAATAAATGAAAATAAATGAAAATAAATGAAAATAAATGAAAATAAATCAAAATAAATCAAAATAAATGAAAATAAATGAAAATAAATGAAAATAAATGAAAATAAATGAAAATAAATGAAAATAAATAAAAATAAATGAAAATAAATGAAAATAAATAAAAATAAATGAAAATAAATGAAAATAAATGAAAATAAATGAAAATAAATGAAAATAAATAAAAATAAATGAAAATAAATAAAAATAAATAAAAATAAATAAAAATAAATAAAAATAAATAAAAATAAATGAAAATAAATGAAAATAAATGAAAATAAATGAAAATAAATGAAAATAAATGAAAATAAATGAAAATAAATGAAAATAAATGAAAATAAATGAAAATAAATGAAAATAAATGAAAATAAATGAAAATAAATGAAAATAAATGAAAATAAATGAAAATAAATGAAAATAAATGAAAATAAATGAAAATAAATGAAAATAAATGAAAATAAATGAAAATAAATGAAAATAAATGAAAATAAATGAAAATAAATGAAAATAAATGAAAATAAATGAAAATAAATGAAAATAAATGAAAATAAATGAAAATAAATGAAAATAAATGAAAATAAATGAAAATAAATGAAAATAAATGAAAATAAATGAAAATAAATGAAAATAAATAAAAATAAATGAAAATAAATGAAAATAAATGAAAATAAATGAAAATAAATGAAAATGAATGAAAATAAATGAAAATAAATGAAAATAAATGAAAATAAATGAAAATAAATGAAAATAAATGAAAATAAATGAAAATAAATGAAAATAAATGAAAATAAATGAAAATAAATGAAAATAAATGAAAATAAATGAAAATAAATGAAAATAAATGAAAATAAATGAAAATAAATGAAATTAGATCAAAATAAATGAAAATAAATGAAAATAAATGAAAATCAATGAAAATAAATAAATAAAAATAAAAATAAATAAAAATAAATAAAAATAAAAATAAATAAAAATAAATGAAAATAAATGAAAATAAATCAAAATAAATCAAAATAAATGAAAATAAATGAAAATAAATGAAAATAAATGAAAATAAATAAAAATAGATGAAAATAAATGAAAATAAATGAAAATAAATGAAAATAAATGAAAATAAATGAAAATAAATCAAAATAAATCAAAATAAATGAAAATAAATGAAAATAAATGAAAATAAATGAAAATAAATGAAAATAAATGAAAATAAATAAAAATAAATGAAAATAAATGAAAATAAATAAAAATAAATGAAAATAAATGAAAATAAATGAAAATAAATGAAAATAAATGAAAATAAATGAAAATAAATGAAAATAAATGAAAATAAATGAAAATAAATGAAAATAAATGAAAATAAATGAAAGTAAATGAAAATAAATAAAAATAAATAAAAATAAATGAAAATAAATCAAAATAAATAAAAATAAATAAAAATAAATAAAAATAAATAAAAATAAATAAAAATAAATAAAAATAAATTAAAATAAATGAAAATAAATGAAAATAAATGAAAATAAATGAAAATAAATGAAAATAAATGAAAATAAATGAAAATAAATGAAAATAAATGAAAATAAATGAAAATAAATGAAAATAAATGAAAATAAATGAAAATAAATGAAAATAGATCAAAAAAGTTTAAATATAGAAAGTACTATTATTCAAACCCAGATAAAACATGTTTCACTTGAATGTACATCATAATCTGCCTATATTCATATATTAGCTCAGCTTCATAAGATGAATGATTATTTAGAGACCATGGGCTACAAATAATTATACTATTAAATCTATTCTAGGCAAAAAAATATACTTATGAATTAAGTGTTAGATTGCTTAAATAGTTAATATTCATAAGCATGCATAAAACCACATAATTGATACCATCATAATATGTGTTAAATTTCTTCACAAAGAAAAAAATACTTACAAATAGATTGAAATGGTGTTACATTACTCCATCCCAACCAGAATTTTTAAATAGTGAACTTTCACAGTTCAGCCCCTCCTGAATCCAAAAACCAGCCCTACAAGGGTTGCCAAAGAAAAATTTCATTTAGCTCCATAGCTAAGGAAAAAGGACCCTTTGTTTCCAGATCTGGAAGCCCTCTAGCTTCTGAAACACTCATCAATCTATGTGAAACTTGTTTTTGGAACATCCAAACCATTACTCAACCATCCCTACTCAATTAGGAAAAAAACCTCTTGCTGTGAAAGTGACAATTTGCTTCCCCAGATACCTATTTTGGAAAAGGCTGCAGTACTTTGAGTAGGTATTCTTCAGCATCCAAGAGGTATCTAGTTTTTTACCTCCCCAGAATATATTAATGCTTGTGGAGATGCTCTTAAACCCCTATAACCAAACTTTAAAGGTACAATTTACAACTTAGATTTTAGATATAAACAGAAATAACTAAATAAAGCTCAAGGAAGTCTACTCAAATCTTTAAATCTCAGTTCAAAAAAGAAAATAGCTAAAAAAAATATAATTTAATATACCAAAAATATGGAGCCATACCTGTATGAAATGACATAATTGTGAAGATTTCAAACAGGAGAATTTTCACAAGTATTTTCATTAAGTAATTAGGCTTAGTAGATCTAAGAATAAAGCTCATAGATAGGGTTTAATTTACAAAACATATGATACCATATTTCTATTAAAAGATACCATTTGAAAGTTTCTAACCAGCACAGTTCTCACTAGGGTGTGATGAAAGAAATAAGTTTTAGTATATATAATAATAAACTTCACAAATTTGGTTTAATATACAAAAAATATGGTCTCAAAGAACCTTTCTTCTTTTTTTCCCTCAATTATTTTGATTTAGAAAATAATATCAAGGATAAATTCATTCTTTCTCCAGTATTATAATCTACTAGTATATTTCAAAGATCAGTATCAAGGCTAAGTATCTCATATTATTATTTTTTATTAATTACTGGAGGAGTTAAATTTTACTCACTATTATTACCATTATATATCATTAATGTTTCAATTGTGTCTTAAGAAATTATTTTTGGTGATCTTATCAAATTCATTAATAAGATTTCTTCTGTAAAACAAAAAACTCATCATCTTACCCTTATACCTTATATCACAAACCTTATGAATTTAGTATAGTATATTTATTTTCATCCCTATATTATCATATTAATATTATATATCTTATGTATTAACATCAATATAATCCATAACCACACTCATAAGATTATCTTACCCTTAAATAATTATATTTTATCTCTATACTATTATTAGCTTAAATATAAACTCTGTAATATTTATCAAAATTATTATCAGAATTAATAGTGATTTTAAAAAATAGAATATTTTTATAGCTTATTTATAAAAAAAAAGAGAAATACTAAAAGAATATTAAAAATCAATTTAATAATAATTAAAAATAAGAAAACCTCATATTTTAAAAAACAATATTGAATATTCCAATTATTATAATAGTTATATTTTGTTGAAATACTAATATGAATTTATGAATAAAGTTTACTAATTGAAAATCCTAAAAATGTTTTTTTTTTGGGATCTCATCAAGAGAATATATTTTTCAGTATATTCAGAGGCAAGTAAACCTTACAACCCATGGTTTTTAGCTATCCCCTCAAGTTACTACCTAGCTTAATTTACCACAATCAAAGAATATCCCACAATTCTTATTTAAATACCTTCAGCTAGGTCATTCTAAGTAATAAAGTATTTGTATTTTATTCTAATGAATCTGCATATTTCTACACAAGTTTCAGAGATTTTTATTGTATAATTTTTGAAATATGTTACATGAAATTTTTCCAGTCAATGTGAATAGTACTTCCATATAAGTTTTCCAATCCTTTGCTTGATATTCTGTGTGTATTTTTTCTTCCTGAGCCCAGAAATTCTCTTCTCCTTTCCTTGTTCTCTTCATCTTTTGTTCTTTTCTCTTGATATAAATCCACTTAAATTTTATCTTGTAAATCTTAGAATTACTGAGCCTTTTTTATCCTTTTGATTCAAGGGATAAAAATAGTTTTCATGTTTCTTCCCATATCTTTGATCAAAGTTTTCTTTTGTTGGAAGGGTGCAGTGCCAAATCTTGATGCTTTATTTGTTGACTGATGTTGAAATAAATTAAATGGTTTAGGTCTTGAGAGAAATTTTCATTATCTTATCACCAATCATTTTTAGTTTTTCTCAAGCCTATTTCCCTTTCATTTCCTTGACCCTTTTCCCCAATTCAATGATCCTCTTCCTCACTAAACTCACTATGGCTTGTATCATTATTTATTTTAAGTCTCATTGATATTATCCTTAATGGGTAATCTTCCATTCATTCAGTGTAGAATTTTTCATATTCATTTGTTTTTAAATATCGTATAAATTTTCTTATTAGTATATTAGGTGATACTGCTCAATCACCTCATTGGTAATTCCTTGCACCTTCTCTCCAATGCTCCCAATGAAATTTTCTCAAGCAAAGAATAATCATATCTCCAAATTTTATCGTCTTCAAAATATTGACACCAAGCCACAAATTCACTTTTAGCACTTTAAAAGATCTTTTAATCCATTTTAATCCTATCATCAAATCCAACAACTCTTTTGTTGCTTTTATGTCCCTCTTGCTCTCTTGGACTATCTCATGTGTCTTTTGTTTGTAGCTTTGTGTTGAAGTTTGACTTGTGGCTCCTGCATCGAGTTGAATTTCCTTCTCACCTTCAACAATCAGATCACTCATCTTAATTAATAATTCTGAGGTGAAATTACATGAATTTTTAGTTTTATCACCTTCATTTTCATTGAAAAGTTGCCTTTAAACATATTTGGGCCACCAAGCTCAAAACCCGACCATAAACCGGGTCATAAAATTCAAAATGATGAGTTTTTTTTTTTTCGCTGAGAATTTCTCAGAATGAATTTTTTAATTTAATCAGCTTGAATTTATTTTGACTGATTGACTCTGTTATTTAATCGATTGATTCGATTTTAGCAATTAATCAAGAGTTCATCAGCAATTTATCAAGAATTCATCAGAAATTCATCAAGAATTTATCAAGAACTTATCAAGGATCCATCAGGAATTCATCAAGACTTCATCGATAACTTATCGTAATCAATCAAAATTTTCGAAAAATGAAATCTCATCCAAAAATAAAATCATCGCCTCTTCAAGAACATCAACAACCACCAACTAAGCATTCTTCTACTTCTTTGGCATCTTTGTTGAATCCAATATCATCTTCAAATAATAATCATCTAGATTCATCTATCGATCATCATCATCATCATCATTTGTTGGTACGTCTTCTAAACATTTGAACGCGCAAATCGATTTCAATGAGTTTTTAATTCTGGCTTCAATTTCAAAAATTAGATTGATCGTACACAAGATTCAACTGATCCAAATCCTAAACCTTTAAAACGTCAAAAAAAGAACTCTTACAATAAAATCTCACCTAATTCAAGCCCTAATTCAATCAGAAATTCAGATTCAAAATCACCTTCTCCTCATCTAAATTCATTTCAATCCATCTTAAATCCTATCCAAACCAAATCTCCTTCAAATCATTTTAATCTGCCTCTTCATCAATCTAATAATTCAATTCATGACCCTTCAATCTCAAATTCTTTAGATATACAACTTGATTCAGCAAATTCAATCTCAAATATTCAATCTTCTTTAAATCCTTCATCAGTAGAAAGCAATCTAGAAGAATCCATCTTTGCTTTGGCTCCTTATAACGATCTAACCTTCTTTATTGCTCATTTCATTTGGAATCATTCAAAAGATTATTGGCAACAAGGTTTAGGTCATCTAATCGAAATAGAAGCTAAATTAGGCCTCTTATTAGATAAATCCGGTAATAATCTTAGAATGTCTTATCCTATCGGTTGCGAAACTCCAATCTTAGAAACTAAAAACGTTTACTTTCAAGCTGATATGTCAATCAATCATCATGAAAACTTAAATCGTCTATTAAATCAAAGAGTCACAGAAACTAATCTTTCATCTCATATCGGTCCTAAAGTCATTTACTCTCATCTAAAAGAAATCGATGAATTTCATGATAAAATTAGAGTTAGTAAAGATCGATCAACTAATCGTCCTTTAAAATCAATTCGTAAAGAAAAAATCGCCAATCTTAATATCTCTTGTCCTGGTAGACCTTTTGATTTTAGAATATCTGTTAATGTCGAACATCCTGGTATTCTTTTCATCTCTTTTAAATATTATTGAAATTAATTCATCAAACTAATCTTTTAAATAAAATAATTCTTTGAAAACTTTCTTTAGCTCCTATGCCAAATAAAAACTCAAAACCTACTTATCAAAGAATTAAAGATAGATTATCTTATTCTCATCAAATTTGTCAAATCGATCTCACTCAAGTCAAAACAAATGATCAAGTATGTCAATTTTCTTTCAAATTAATTAATCTATTTCAACAAATCATTCAATTAAAATCCCCTTTTTGATCATCATCAAAATCTCCTCTTAGACTCCTTCAACTCATGAATTAGAAGTCGAATTCAAAGATTCTAATCAAATCTTAAAAGCTGCATCTTTATGGTTTTCAAATCAAGATCGTAAAAAAAATAAATCGATCGATCATCCTCAAAACTCAAATCATGATCTTGAATCCGGAGAAGTGTATTTATTAATGGTAGAAGTCTTATTAAATAATGTAAGAATGTTAATTCGAAATTGTGAAAATTAGCAAAAATCAACAAATGAAATTCATCACCTTTCATTTTCATCCACATCGATACCCTAAACACTCATCTTTCATCATCTTTAATGATTTTAATCAACCCTTTTAATCATTCAAGTATATTTATACCCTCATGTCTTAAATCATTGACCTAAATCATTAAAATCAATCATTGAGTTCATTGACATTAAATCTTAAAATTTCATTTAATTCAAAATCGCTTCAAATTACTTGGGTTTCACTCGGATTTGTAAATTTTTGTAAATTTATAGAATCATTCAAACCATTTAACTTTTAACCTCCCACAACTAATCATATGCTTTAATATGCTACCCCAAAAATATATGCATATAAAACCCTCATAACCCATGAGTCAGTGTCCACCATTTTTGCTTGAGTTATGTCAGTTTATGAGACAATAGTGTCCGCTAAGAGCCATGGGCCTGCGATTTTTTTTTGTCATGCACCTCCTGAACCCATGGTCTCATGTCATAATAATGCACAAAGCCATGTCAAGATTCCCAAAAACCATATTTTATTATTACACCACATATTGTAAATTACAAGCCGCTTCGAGGACCAAGAGATAGGGAAGTTGTATAACATGGCAATGAAACCATGGAAGGATTGTCCAAATTCACCCCCCCAGCTGGCATCAGAGAACACTTCAACGTCATTGAAACTAAACGGGCAGAGACGGAGACAGAGGGAACTGGTGTTCTTCAAGTAGCCAAGGAAGTGGTTCAGAGCACGCCAGTGTTCTTCACCCCGGTTATTCTGGTACCTGGAAAGCAGATTCACGGCAAAGCATAGGTCAGGTCTACTTCCATTTACCAGGTAACTTAACAAGCCAATTATAGATAAGAAAACCATTAGCCGTAGGGGTACATGATCATCACCCAGTATAGTCAGTGCCAGGAAAGGAGGAAATGGGCTATTGTACCTTGATTTTTGATCCCAATTCTTTGAAAGAATGTTCTCAGTGGCGCCTTCCTGAGAAAAAGAGTATCCGCCGGTGATCTCAGTAACAGTCAAACCAATGATCGAAGAGATACCATAAGACCATTTCAACCGGAAATCAAGTTTTATTTGTTCCTTTTAGTGAATTTATGGCCTTACTATCCTTTCCAATGATCACACCATCATCAACATTTATCCAGATAAATTTCTGTTGTGACTTGTTGACATACAAGCTGTTGTCATAATTTGTGTTTGTGTAACCTAGGCCACATAGGTGGATTTACAGGTGGTCCCACCAAAAAACCTTCTAGCCTGTTTTGTGCCATATAGGTCCTTTTTCAATCTACAACCAAACTCTACAGTGGTTTTATCCATAGTTCTTCATAGATTGGTGCATTAAGGTAGACTGCAACAAAGTTAAAGGTGGACACATTCCATTTCTGATGAGAAGAAATCACAAACAAACTCTGTAGTGAGGTGAAACTAGAAGTAGGAACAAAAGTGTCAGCATAGTCTGAAACAGGATTCTGAAGATTACATCATTCCTTGTATCATATACACCCAGTAGCATCAGTCTTGATCACAAAGAACCATCCACCAGGCAATATCCTTTGTGAGGGTTCCATAGGAAATACCTCAAAGACCCCCATGCACCATAGATTAAATATCATTATTGAAGGATTTCAGCACAATGATAAGATTCTAATGGAATTCTAAATCTTGGTCCTATTGTAATACCTTCAGTTTGAAGCTAAAGTAACCAAATCTTTTATTGTTATGCAGGAAGTCCATCTTCATCTTCTTATTCTGAGGTGGAATGGGTAAGCTTGGAAAATTAAAAACTCACATTATTGGAATACAGAAAGTGGGCCCATGCCTATTTAAGAAAAGTTGTTGTACCCTCAATCCAGAATAGTCAAACTTTGTAATTGGGTAGTTAGGACACAACTCTTGCAGATACTGCCCACTTGTCAAGCTTACCTTGTCATTAAGCTGGTACATTTACAAAAGCAAGCTCACCAAAGGTTTTCAGACTACCAAGGGAAATTGGTTGGTTGAAGAGAATCTCTGATGGGTTCCTGTCACTGGTCAAGCTATTGGGAATGGAGTTTAGTGTCCAAGAAGCCCAAATCAAAGCAAAGCACCAGAATTTCTTGGGGAGTTTTTGAACTCTAAAGTAGGGTGAATCCAATGTTAGAAACCAACCTATTAAAATCCTAAGCCATCCAATTATGTTTTTTTGAAATTAAGGCATTTCTGAATTAGTGAAACATGAATTTTCTTTTACATAAGGACTTCATTTTTTTTTTTTTTTTGTTCTTGAATTTTATCACCAAAAATCTATTTAAAATAACTTGACAAAAAAAAAAAAAAAAAAAAAAATCAATTTTAAGTTTTCAATTAAATTATTATTATTTTTTTTTTTATTTATGATTTTAAAAAATTAAATCAAATAAAAAAAAAAATTTTTTTTTTTTTTTTTTTTTTTTTTTTTATTTTTTAAAAAGAATTTTTTTTTTTAAGTTTTATAAATATTAAAAAACTTTAATTAAAAATAAATTAATTTTTTTTTATCATCATAAAATTTTTTTAAAAAGTAAAAAATTAATTATAAAAAAAAAAATAATATGAAATAAGATTATTTTTTTTTTTAAAAGAGAAAAAAAACAAACCAATTTTTTTTTTTTTTAAATTTATAAGTATAAAAAAAACAATAATATCATAAAGATTTATTGTTTTTTTTTTTTTTAAAAAAAAAAAAAAAAATTTTTTTTTCAAAAATGTTTTAAAAGAGATATTTAAGGCTAAAAAAAAAAAAAAAATTTCTTTAAGAGAAATTTCAATTTGAATTAATTGAGTAAAGGACTAAAAGCAATTAATTAAAGAACAAATTCTTTAAAAAGATATTTAAATAGAAAACATTCCCAAAATCAAACAGATTGAATTTAAAAACAAAGTGACAAATTTAAAAATGATGAAAGATTCTTTAATTCATTTATGGGGTTGGTTCAAGGAAAAAAAAAAGATTATAAGAGTTAAAAAAAGAAAGATTATAATTTTTTTTTTTAAATTGTTTAAAAGGTTTTGTTGGAATCTTTTATTAATTTTTTTAAAAGTGTTTAAACTAATTATAAAAGGAAAAGATTCTAAAATGAAGAGAAAAGTAGGGAAAAGAAAAAATTATTTTATAGTCATCAATTCTCTTAATACAAAAGTAAGGTTTTATCTTTTCAGTTTTGAAAAACACTGTGACAACAGAAAAGCCAATTATGGTATCATTGAACCCTGGTTTAGACCAAAAAAGGGCTGGTTGAAGCCATTTTTTGCTATTTTTAACCATTTTGGACCCTCAATTAAGCCATTGCTATAGTAATACCTGTTTTCAAGCCTTCAAAACACATCATAATGTGTGTAAGAAACTTCAAAACCATTTAAAACTGTTTTTAAAATGTTTGTTTTATCTTAAGGGTAGTTTTACCCTCTTGGCAACAGTTAAAACTTCACTGGTTGGTATCAAAACCTCATCATCAATTGAGTCCACAGACCCTGTAACTCAATTCCAGGCCAAAAGTAATGAACTTTTTCATGGATTTTGACATCCCATGTCAGTCAACAAGGATTTTGGGGGTCTAGCTCCCCCTTAGAGCTAGAGTGTCTTTCCCCCTCAGAATTAATCTTTCCAATTTATTTTTTCTTTAATTCCTCATCATGTATTATAATTATAATTTAAATATGTAATTCAATTAAGTTTTTACAGTAAAAAACTATAACAATTGAAACCTCATATTTAAATTAAAGTTCACTTATGTAATACATGCACACATTTTAACATTTCAATTGAAAATACTTCAATTCCTCATAACTTTTAAATTACACATAACAACTTGATTTTAAAACAAAATTTGATGGTTAAAATTAAATTTGATGTGAATTAAATTAAAGTTTTGAGGATTTTCAAATTTTTTTTTGTATAGGAAATATTAAAAACTTAATTTAAAACTTATTTAGAATTAAGTTAAAGAAATTTTAAATAGACTAGACCTCAACTTAATTTTTTTAATGAGAAGTTTAATGTTAAAATAATTTTAATATATATTTATTTTTTTTAAAATAAAAAATTTTTAATAAATTTTTTTATTTAAATTTTTTTTTCCAAAAAAAAAAAAATATTTTAATTTTTGGTTTTTTTTTTTTTTTTTTTTTTTTTTTAAAAAAAAAATTCATTTTTTAATTAATTTTTTTAAATTAAAAAAATTAAGTATTTCAAAAAAAAAAAAAATTTAAAATTCAATTTAATTTTATTTTTAGGGTATTGGTAAAAACACATAAGCAAATTGGTAAAAACACGTAAGAGCTTACGTGTTTTTACTAAAAACTTATGTGTTTTGGCCATAATTTGGTAAAAACACGTAAGGGGTGCCCTGGGCCCATTTTTAATTAAAAATGAAACACAACAATGCCTGTATTGGGCCAAAACATGCCCAAAAGAGGTTTTTTCCCCACAAAACCTCTCTAACTCCAAATTGTTTCAGATTTTTTTGCCCAGCCCCCCCCCCCAAAAAAAAAGCCCAAACACCCCAACAATCCACATTATCCCCACCCCAAACCATTGTTTTTTTTTTTTGGAAAAACAGCATTACCAAAGCCATTTTGCAAAGCTTTTCACACTTTTTTTTCTTTTTTTCACCCAAAGACTGCATTTTCCACCACAACAACCTGCTTTCAAGCCTCCAAATTTCCAATTTTTTACCTTCCCTCATCCATTAATCCCATATTTAAACCACTTTCTTTCACTCTTAACCCCTTCTGTTCATTTTTCACACCTTTTTTCACCTCTTTTTCACACTTCGAAAGGTTCTTACCCCATTCCAAATCCCCCCTTTTTTTCACTTTTACACATATTTTTCATTCAAAAATGCTCCAACCCCCCACTGAAGGTGAATTTCAGACCCTTGAGCTTCTTTGGCAACATGTGCATAATGTTGCCAGGGCTCAGGGGTATGCTGTGTCCACCTTGAGGTCCAATATGACCCACAACCAAATTGAAATAGGTTGTGACAGGTCTGGGACCCCAAATGCCAACAAAAGCCCCTCCAAAACAGTCACCTCAAGAAAGCTTGACTGTCCTTTTAGACTTTATGCCAGAAAATATGCCAAGAGTACCACTTGGACTCTTAAAGTCAAAAATCCTGAACATAGCCATGATGCCACTGAAAATATCATGGCACATCCTGCTTTCAGGAAATTCAATGAGCAAGAAACATCCCAAATTGCTCAAATGTCTGAATCACTGCTCATGCCAAGGCAAATTAAGGCCCAATTATGCAGCCAGAGGGAGTCTGACAGGCCTGTAATCCTTCAAGACATTTAAAACCAAGTCAAGAAAATCAAGAAAGACAAACTGCAAGGCAGAAGGCCCATTGATGCTCTTATTGACACTCTCAAAGAAGAAAATTTTGTTTGGTCCTCTGCAAGGGATTCTGAGGGACACATTAACTCCTTGTTTTTTACTCACCCCGTGGCCATAAAACTTCTTCATGGCTTTTCTCATGTCATTCTTATGGATTGTACTTATAAAGCCAATAAGTACAAAATGCCCCTTTTTCATATTGTTGGATTCAGCTCAACAAATAAGACCTTTTCTGGGGCTTTTTGTTTGATGAAGAATGAAAATGAAACTTCATATACTTGGGCATTAAATCAATACATTGAAAAGGTCCTCAACAACACCAATCTTGTTCCCCCCAGTTATTGTTATTGACAGGGATCTGGCCTTGAAAAACTCTATTATGAAGCTCTTCCCAGACTCCAAAGTCATGCTATGCATTTGGCACATCAACAAGGATGTATCTGCTCATTGCATGAAGAAAATTGGTCATGGAACTGATTTTGAAAATTTTATGGGCCTTTGGAATCAAGTAATATACTTCTTCATTTTATTTCATTTTATTTCATTTTATTTCACTTTTTTTCTTATTATTGTCTTTATTAATGACTTTGGGATTCTTTTCTCAGCTTATGTATTCACCCACTGAAAAGTCTTTCAAAGACAACTGGAAGAAGCTTCAAAAGCAAGTTAAAAATGCTGAGGTCTTGCAGTATTTGGAAAATACTTGGCTTCCTCTAAAGGAGTATTATGTGCCAGCCTGGACAAACCACCATTTCCACCTGGGTGTGGGCTCCACCTCCAGAGTTGAAGGTGCCCATGCCATGGTTAAAATTTGGCTACAAAAGTCCCCTGGTACTCTCCTGGAGGTAGTCAGGGCACTCCACATGGAATTCAGAAAACAATTTATTGAAATTATCAACAGAATCTCCAAAGAAATGATTGTCTATGTCAAGAATTTTCCTCCACACATCTGTGCCCTCAATGGCAAGGTGTCTCATTATGCTCTTCAGATTGCCTTTGAAAATTTCAAAACAAAATTTCCTCCAAATGAAAAATGCACCAACAAATACAACAATTATAAAGGCATTCCTTGCAAGCATAAGACCCAAAAGGCATTTGCCAAGCGCCAAAGGCTTGAATTATCAGACTTCCATCCTCAGTGGAATTTGAACTTGCCTGTGAGGGTTTTTTAATTTCTTCTTATTATTTTTTTCTTATTAACTGATTTTACTTGTCATATTCTTCTCAGACTGGCTTTCAAGGTGATGATCAAAGTGTTGAAAAAGAAAGAAAGAATGAAGCCAAGAAAATATTTGAAGACATTGGGAAAGACCTGTTTCAAAGACCAATGGCAGAAATCACCCCAATACTCCAACATTTTCAAGATGTTTTGACTGGAAAAGTCCTATTTGATCAAATTCCCAAGAGTCAAGAGGATGATCAATATTATGAAGACCCTCTAGAATGCAAGAATATCCGTGGAAGACCCCAAGGAGCCAAGAATAAAAACAAAAGAGAACCTTCAAGATTTGAAATCATTGAGAGTCAAACCAAGAGAAGAGGAAGACCCCCATCAAAAGTGACCAGCACAACAACTTCCAGATCCCAGTCAAATGTCCCCTCTCCCATTATGGAAGTGGACTCATCTGAAGATTCTGAAGATTCTGAGGACTCATTATCTAAATCCATCAGTTCATCAGATTCACTACCCTCAGCAACTGAATTAAATAAATCAGAAGTAACCCTTAGAAGGTCCAGAAGATTGGCAATTGGAAGCAAAACATCACAAAGAAAATCACACAAGCCTGCCACCAGTTTGAATAGCTATGATGCAATTGACCTGACCTGTGAGCATTGTCAAAGCAACTATCACACAAGTGATGAATGCTCCAAGCTTTTTGTGAGTTTCTGATTCTTTTTAATGTAATTTTATGTTGTTTATTTTGATATTTATTCATTTTTTAAACTTATGTTATCAGATAACTGGCTCAGAAGACTTGCCCAAGTTTATATTGAAATACACCTTCAAGGCCATCAATGTCCAGGGTGATGGAAACTGTGGCTACAGAACAGTATCCCACTTCATTTACAAGACTCAAGATCAATGGGCTGATGTCAGAGGTGACTTGGCTGAAGAAATTCACCAAAATCAAGACCTTTATGAAGCCATGAACACCTTAATTCCCTCAGTATACTCTTATTTGGAAAGAATTGAATGGTATGAAGATGTTGGCCAGGCTCCAAAAAGCAAGTGGATGTCCATGCCTGACATGGGGGATCCAATTGCAAATAAGTATAAAAGACCAGTTTTCTTTTATTCCACAGCCCAATCTTTTTCCTTTTTCCCTTATTTCTGTCCTCCAAATGATAATCCCCCCATTTTCATCTGCTTCTTGAATAGTTGTGCTCATTTTGTTCCATTGGAAATCATCATTTCTAAAGTTTATCCAGTCCCCCCCATTACTGTGAACTGGGAGATTAATGCCCAAAAACAAGCCCTGGGGTGGGCTGATAAATTTAAGAAACACAGAATGTTGTATTTGTCCAATCTTCCTCCCCCCTCTCAGAAAAAACCCACTATTTTGGAGGTTGATTCTGATTGAATGATTTTTGTATATACAATTTATGCCAATTATCCCCCTCCTCAGTCATTTTTATTGCTTAAATCCCACCTCAGTCTCCTTTTTTATCAAACATGTGGAACTTTTGTACTTGAAAATAGTCATATTACACACAAGAAAAAAAACAGTTAAAAAAAACACCCATTGCGCCTTCACTTGTGGTCCCACCCAAAAAATTTTCCCAATTCATGAGCTTCTGGTTCTTTATTGTCCATATTGAACCCTTTAATTCAAAAAAAAAATGAAGGAAATTCATAAGTGGGAAGTTATTAAATTCACTTTTTAAAAATAGGCATATTACAATGACGGGAAAAAACATTTGAAAAAAAACTCTTTTTGCGCCTTCACTTGTCCCACCCAAAAAAATTCCCAAAATTATGGGATTCTGGTTCTTTATTCTTCACATTGAACCCTTTATTTTTTAAAAAAAATGAAGGAAATTCATAAGTGGGAAGATTTTAAATGAATTTTTGAAAAAAATATGCCATTTTGGCATATTGGCCAAATTTGTGCTTATTGACATGCCAAGTCGGGAAAAATATGGCAAAAAAAAATTAAAAAAAACCTCAAAACTGAGCCTGAGGAATTTTTTTTGAAAATTAAGGTCACTTACGTGTTTTTACTAAAAGCTTACGTGTGTTTACAAACACCCTATTTTTAAATTATAATTAAATTTTAATTTTTGTTTTTGATAATATAAATTAAATTTATTTTATTATTTATGGTCTTTTGGGTATCTGAAAATACCTTTAAGGCTCACAAAATGACACTAAACATATGTGGAACTGAAATTGTGGATATAAAGCATCCAGAAACACCCTTGCACAATCTCCTCATATGGACCCATCAAATAAGCCATAATGATGTCCATGGCCTTTAGAGCTTTGTGATTTGACATCAGACAACAACATTGTTTGATATTCAGAATCCAACAAGAACCAAAATCATGAGCTGTTTTTTGGTAAATCTTCACTGAGGACTTACTGAAATGTTTTCATAGGAATGAACATATTATCCTTATGGCAACATGACCAAAACCCTCATGTATAGGGAGGAGCCCTCTAGTATCTGCATGATAAGTAGGGTTAGTGGTAACTGCAGATGAGGGCTCAGAATACATATCAAGATCAGAGGCATATCCATTCATGGTGGCAGGGTCATTGGGAAGCAAATCAGAAGGAGATGCTATTTCAAAAACCTGTTATTTATAATAATGGTGCAGTTTCCTACAAAAGGTGGCATGCAAAAGCAGAATTTGATGTTTATGACAAAATAATATGTTGTTGTTATCATCAAACAGAAATTTTTTAATGGTTCTTGAAAGGGGAGCCAGAGAGATTAGAGTGCAGGTGACATCAGGGAAAAAATATACACCCCTGATGACCACATTGTAACTGTTGAGGCCAGGGTAAAGAAGTGATCCTACCCAATGACATGGATACAGATATGGGGATGGGCATAGTTAGCCAGAAAAAGGAATTCAGAGCTTCACGGTCACAAGTAAGGAAATGACTGCCACCAGTGTCAAATACCAAATTATTATCCTCATTTGCTATGCTTTCTATTGCAGCATGTAGCACCTCTGCCCCAATCTAAGAAAAATATGCCTTGAATTGTGTCTGGGGCTTGGCCGGTATATATCTGTAGTTTGTTGGGGGACAGAAAATGGTTCAAAATGGCCCAGAAACAGTGACAATAGGGTAGTTATCCTAAAACTGCACCAGTGATAAATATTGGTTTGGTGAGAGAGAGTGGTCATAGATGACAAGGGCTTCTTTTGGGAGGAAAAATTTGGGGAAAAGTGGCCAGACTTTATGAAATTGGAGCAGATTCCTTTGAGAATGGATTGAAGAAAAGCTGGGTCAAAGGGGGACCCATCTTCATGAAAAGGTGTGTCCATATCTAAGGAAACAGGTAGATTCTTGGTCAAAGATAAATGCGCAGTGGCTTGGATTTGTTGGAAGCAGGATTATAAAAGCACAGTACAGGTGGAAAAAATTGGATGAAACAAAGGACTCAAGGAAGGTATAAAGAATTTCCCATTGAGTGGTGTCCAAGATTGTGTTTTGGAGGATAAGAACCAATACGAAGCTTTCATCAAAAGTACCACCCCAATTCCTGAAGGCCTTTATGGGTTATTTTCCAGCTCCATCTTGACACCTACCAGGTCCTTCAAATACAGGAATTGGGAGGAGCACAGTAAGCTGAAAATGTTTCCCCGCAAGTATACATATACTGCATGAGCCAAAGGAATTTCAAGAAAATTGGCCTGAATTGATTCCAGAAGGAAATTTAGCATGATGGATTTACAGATATGGTTGGTGGCTGAAGGTGTCCATGTAGAGAGCTGTAGTTATTTAGAATCCTGGATGAAGTTGTTGAGCAGAATGGAAAGGTTGTAATCCCAGGAGCTGAAGTTTGAACCATCAATATTCAAAATATGTTCCTGTAATACAAAAGAGTTTGCTTGTGCAAAGGTTGATCATATATGTTTGAGCTCATCAAGAGTGAAAGCTGCTGGATGGACAGGTGGGTAAGGCGCAGTATTCATGGAAGAAGGATTTGTTTGAATTTTGTTTATGTAGAGGTTGGGACATTGTGCTCAAGGGTAGCCTGAGGGAATATTCTGAAAAGAGTGTTGAGTAGTAGGAGTCATTCAGCTGTTGTTGTTGTTTGGTGTAATGTATTTTTCAATATTTTCTTCTATTTCATTGTATTTTTTGTTGGGTTTTATTTAGTTCTGTCATGAAGTTTTTTCAATATATATATATATATATGAATTAGGTATTGGGAGAAAGGTATTATAAAAGGCCATTGGGTCTCTCTGATGAGGATGCACCTACACTTGAATGAAAGTGAGTACATATCCCAATGTGTAGAGTGGGTCAAAGAATGCTGTATTCTACAAAACATTTTATCCAAAATGCAAGACTCCTGTTTGGAGTTGGATATTGAACATAACGAAGAAAAACCCCACCACCAAATTGCAATGAGGAACCAACCCTAACAGAAGTTGACTTTTAAAGATTGGTGAAGGAAGAATTTCTGATGCATAATTATGCAGGAGTCTTACTTCCAATATTGTGATGAAGTTGTATGCACTAGTTTGGAAAATTATGATTATTTTCTAATTTCCCAAGCCTATTTATCATTTCAATAGGAATTGATGGATTTATCTTGGATTTTCTCAGCATTCTTTATTTTGAATTAATTTAAATATTCTTCATCCCTTGTATGCCTTCTAACCTGGCTATATCTCTATTATTAATTTTTGAAATAAAAGTGTCTCATTTACCAAATTAAAAGTCATTATTTCCTCAAAGGTTTTTTCAAACTTTCATCAAACAAAATTGATTAAGTTCAACTGTAGTATTCTTCAAAAATTTCAATTTTTCTGAATTGACCACTACCCACCAGGCTAAAATTAATCATTTCTCCACTACCCCCAACAATATCTTCATCCTCTTCTTTCTATACTTAATAATACTTCAACTACAGTGTTTGTAAGTTAAGCTCAAGATAAAATATAATGGATGCTTCATCAGGTATACTAAAGATGGAGCCATATTGTATCCCCCCAGCCAATTAAAGTGAGTTCAAAACCAGATTGCAAACTTTTTCTGGACTTTGTTCAATCAATAATGGGTTCAGGTGATGTAAATTTAAATTTAAATTTATTGAAAAAGAACTGTGACCACCTTTCAGGAGGCTTTCGGTTTGACCAGCTCTGTGACCAATGAATGCATAACAATGAAAGGGTGGCATTCATTTTGAAATTAACTATATAGAAAGTTTTCTGTAATAAATTCATGTAATTGCTATTTTCTTATTGGTGAATGACTTAAAAATTGATGGTGTTGAAACCCTTCAAAATAAACTCACAGTTGCATGCACAAAGCTTTTCCCTAAACTGGAACTATTGATTTGCAAGGAGATAAGAGGAGAAGCTATTCTGAGAATTGAATGAGAGGAGAGTGAAATAGAAATTGGATAATTGAATTACATTTATAATAAAATCAAAATATAGTTTATTTTTTACTTCTGAATGAGTAATATGAAATATTCTTGATCCGTTGTGTTAAATACACATTTATGATCTTGGGACATTATGTCCAAATGTATCCATCTTTAGTAATTATTCCTTTGTATTTGTTTTTCCCTAAAATTCAGATTTTGAGACCTTTCTAACTTGATATAGGAAAATAAGTAATTTCCTACAAAAATAAACAATGAAGTTAATATTTAACTCATCAAATGAGAATTAAATGGAGTTCAAATTCTCAAACAATCTCACATAACTTTTGATTTCATTTTTCCTCAGAATATATATTTCAGAACCTATTTTCTTTTTTCCCAAGATATCAAGATCAATTAATATTTAGCTTGTTGAGAAATAACAAGACAATTTTGTGCTAATATTCTTATTAGACTTTAAGCTCTAAATGATAATTTGTATTCACTTAGATAGGCATAATATAATACTGGGTGAGCTAGACTAAGTCACTAATTAAGTTGAAAGGATATATAAACATACAAGAAAAATCTTATCCATATAGAAATTCTAGTACGAAATGAAATAAGATTTTATTTTCATTTTCCATAGTTATTGATATTTCCAAGGATACTTCATTAATTATTGGCTTAAGCTTCAAGAAAGGCATTGTGTATATTAATGTAGCTATAAAATTTTTTTCTATTCATAGATAAATTATCTTTAAAGTACCTTAAGAAGCCGCACTAGGATCAGAAATATTTTGGGATCTAGATTATTACAATTGATGAACTCTTTGAGCCTTTTTGAAACTTTAAATACTCAGATTAGGGTGAATTTTGGTTGCGGAAGGAAGGAATTATCACTTCAAAAATATAATTTATTCCATGATTTAAATTTATGATTTATTCTTGTTTAGAACTTTTAAATCTAATGAAAATTAGATACTAAGAAATTCATTCATAACCAACGCGGAGCATTGAATCTCATTATTCTGATATATTCATTATATTTTTAAATATTATTAATTTTCACCTTGAGCTTATCCTTTTAAATTTGATGATGAAAGAAATTGGAAATATGTAGTTTTATCATCAGAATACTCATTTATTAATAAACCTGGCTTTATTATCTTGAAAAACCTACAATTAAATGTGAATCTCACCAAGAAAATAAATCCCTTGATTCAAGAATCAAAAATTATCTTGAATATTTTTTCAATTTCCTCTTGATACATCCCATCCGTTCACATTTGAGTGATTTCAGACCAATTCTCTGCATGCACTTCTGCACCAATTTCATGATTTTTATTTTGTTAACTTTCCTGCCGTTAAAGGTTCATTTTCAGCTGAATTTTTTCTAACTCCTCATTTTTAAAATAAAATTCCAGTTGTGTTTGCCTTCTGGAAGCATCCAATTCCTTTGATAATCTCTTTCCTATTATCAAAATTGTCTGTCAATGTTTTTTGCTACAGCCATTTCTAGATACAACTCTTCCTTTTGAAGCTTTAGTTGAGCGGAATTTAGCTCATATGTGTTTTCCTCTTGAGCACACTTATACCTATCTATTTTCACTTGAACCTCATGTTGATAGTTAATTTACAACATTTTAATTTCCTTGTTCTCTCTAATTTTGAGTAGCCTCAGCTCGCTGGTGCTTTCATCTTGTGCATGTTGATACAACATAGTTCTTTTCATCTGTTACAACCTTTTATTTCCTTGAAAATACAACCTGTGTTCTAAAAGAAAGATAAGAGATTTCGGCTTCTTGGAAAAATATTTCTCTGGTAAATTGTGTTGCAACCCTGAGTCTTTTTCGTATATTTTCAGTGTTGAAATGACGCTGTGGTGATGAACTCACACTTAAGGACTTACTGTCAATCTCAGGAACCTTGGGTTGGAGCCACTTCATGATTTATCTTCCCTTTTTAAAGGATTATATTGAAACGGTGCGCCTTGCCAATATTTCTTTGATTGAGATCCTATAGTAATCAAATCTTGATAACAATCATCATCCCTCCTGTTTGAATCTTCACCTGAAGGAATATGAGACGAACTATTTGGTTCAAGGAACCTTTGGAATCACTTCCATTTGAAGTGTCCCAGCCTCAATAATAATGGTTAATATAATCAGACTCTTGATCTTGTCCATTAGGCTTTGTGGTACTGTTGAATAGATTTTTACCCACTACATTTTTCTTGTCCCCAAATATTCCCAAAATGCAATTATAAAATGGGAAGCGCTCATTGAAGTTGATGAATTACATGTTCCAGCTCAGGTGCTGTTCAAGAGCTGAGCTGGTTTGGAAAATTTCTAGTTATAATTCTTCAATCATTGCTTGAGATTATGCCCATTAAAATTAAACAGACCCAATACATTATTGTCATCGAAGTATTGTGGAAACTGTCTGAAGTACTATTCCCTGGTATGTTTATTCTTTCCCCATTTTATCTTTTTACTATCACCAAATAACTTTCATTTCAAACAATTACTAATTTATAATCACCAGAAAAAGACAAGGTAGCTCACCATGATAATCTTACTTGTCTTCCAAATATGTGCATATATTTTCAAAATACAACTGGACGCAACCTGGATAAAAATTTCTGTAGCCTGTCCCATTTGAGTGGGCTCCCTTTGGTTTCTTGCGCTGATTCATCTTATCCTCAAAAATTTGTTTATTTGTCTGGCATATCCTCTTTGAGTTTCTAGATTCTGTTTTAGGTGGGTTTGCATGAAAAAATTGGCATGTATTAGCCTCTTATGTGTTCAATGGAGCTGGTTTTATGCCTGCAGATTTATGCAAGAACCAACTGGAATTAGAAGGGAGCCTTTCTCATGGGTGAAGCTAATTTTTACTGGAAGAACTTGATTTGGTGTCATATGTCTGGTCTTGGTAGGAATTGACTTTATAGTGATAATTCTTATGATTATAATTGAGCGGATGATAAAGGTGTTTATTTTCATATATCAACTGTTTTGGTGAATTACCATATGAAAAGGATGTCTTTTTATTTTTGTTTCCATTGAAAATGCCAAAGCCAGGTCTGGAAATAAGTGAAACAAATGATGGATGGTGCAAAATAGTCTCCTAAATACATTAAGTTTTCTGAAATCAGTATAGATACTTGAGTGGATCTTGATAAATATTTAAGTGAAAGAAATTGTGACTTACCTTTGCATCAATGTTGAGATGAAGCTGTACCTCAAGATAAAATGTCATAGTGCTCCCTTGGAAAACCAGGTGACAATGTCCTGGTAGGATTTTTTATTGTTCCAATTGTGATGGTAATTTAAGAATCTGTATTGATCATAGGGTGTGTGCACTGGTTTATCAATGAGCCAGCTCGTGAACAATGCCATGAGCTACCAAAAATGGTGGCTCATAGCATTGTTCATGGAGTTAAATTTAAGTGAGCAAGAAATCAAGCATTAGACAAAAGAAGCCCACACCTTTAACTCCCCTTTTGAAAATAAAATAGAATATTGAAATAATTTTTTTCCTTTTTAATCAAATTAATTCAAAAAAGGTCATTTTCTTTTTTTAATGAAATAAGGAGGATTTTTTGTTTCATTAATTTAATTTCTTTCTTTTTCAAAAATACTTCTTTCAGAAAAAATTTATCTTACACCAGGGCTTTTTGGGTTTAACTTTCTGGCCAGTAACACATTATTACCAGGAGAGCTCTTTTGTATACTCTTGTTGTTCCTAATATGTGAATTTATTTTTCTCATTATATAACTTGCATACTCCTGGATTATTCTTATTAGGTGGAAACCCCATGTTTTCATTTCTCTCAAGAGAAGGACTTGATTATAGTAATAAATTCATCCCACAGTAAGAATCACATAAAATCCAAATTTAACTAAAGTCTATTCTAGAGGTCTACAATTCTAATAAGTAGGCTTTCACTTCCTTCAATTTAAAGGATGGTCAGTAATTTTACTCAAGAATAATTTTCAAAAGTATTTGACATAAATAAGGTAAATGTTAATTAATTTTGTTTTTTTGAAAATATACTGAAGTTAAGCTTTATATTTTGGCCAGGGAGCTGAAAAAAGGAACTTCTACAAATATATAAGATAACCAAATTCAATCCCATAAAAGAGAAGAGTACTTATTAAGATCAATGAAAGTAAGTTCAGTGATAACATCAAGAAATGGGGGAGAAGAAAAAATGTTTACTGTCAAAGATAGTTTCAAGAAATAAATTATTTAATAGATACTATAAATTTAATATTTCTTTTCTGATTTTTGGCAAATTTTATAAATAGACAAAGTATTAAATTAGGAATTTCCAGATCCAAAATATAATGTTCTTCATAAATATGTATTGATATCTATATCTCATATTAATGAATAGGGGATTTTGAATTTGAGTGTGATAAAAAGAAACTATATGTTAGTTTTTCTATCATAACTGAAAATTTTGTTTTTGAACCATCCCATTTTAATTTTTAAATTTCATAAATTGAGTGATACTGTAAGATTCCTTACAGATTTAAATATTTCTTTTGGACTAAAAAAGGTTTTCTGAAGTTTATTTTTGGAAAAGAAAATTCATTAGCTTTGGTTAATTTTGAAAAACCTTTTTAAGCAGTATTTTTTGATATATAAATAGCTTTTTCTTTCCCCAGAAAAATCAGATTCTTTTGAACAAACAATTTAATTGGTAGAAAAATCTTGTTTTATTGAGTTTAAAGCCATTGGTTATTTTGGAAAAAAATTGGTTTCTTGTTGGAAACTAAGAGCTTCAAGCCAAATGATTCATCTTGAGTAAAATTAAAGGTTTTGAGAGCAACTAGGTCTTTTTCAAAAAGTCTTTTGGGAGGTCTCAGTATATTTGAAGAATGGATAGATTTTCTGAAAAATGTAGTTATAATAAAAAAAAAATACATTTGAACAGAAAAATATTATATTGTTGAAAAAATCATATTTTTCTGATAAATTAGTTTTTTTTCAAAAAAACTTTCTTTGGCAAGAAATGTATATTTTTGAGAAAAAACAGCATTTTCAAAAGAAAAGGTTATTTTAAAAAAGCTAGTTTTTTGGAGAAAATAAGTTTTTTAAAAGAAAAATGTCTTTGAAAACAATTATACTTTTGTAAAAGAAGATTTTTTTTGAAAGCACACTTATTTGAAGAAAAATAGCATTTCTGGAAGAAAATAGTTTTTCTGAAAAAGTGTAGTTTTCATGGAAAAGTGAATTTTTATTCTCAAATAATGGAAAAGTGTTTTCATATTAAAAAACTAGGTATTTTCTTTGACAAAAAAAGGGGTTCCCTTGAGAAATTGGTCTTTTTTCAGAAAACTACCTTCTTTCAAAAAATGACTTTTTGGAAAACCTAGTTGAATTTCCTTTTTGGAAAACTAGTTGAAAATAGTTTTTTTGGAAAGACACATAAAAAATAGTAAAAAGATAGTCTTTTGAAAAACCTAGTCAAAAAATAGTATTTCAAAAAAAAACTAGTAAAAATAGTTTCTTTTTCAAAAACCTAGTACAAAAGTAGTCTTTTGAGAAAAACCACTGCAAACCAGTGAAAAACAATTTTTTTCAAAAAACTAGTAAGAAAAATTATTCTTGAATTTTTTTTGGATAAAGACAGTGTCTTTTAATGAACTTCCAAAATCCAGTTGTTCCTCTACTATAGTTGATAAGGATTTCATCTGAATTACTTTCTCACTTTGTACTGGGTTCAAATCACCCATGTGGAAGGAAATGAGGTTCTCCTTGCTAACCTTCATTGGAAAACCTCTGTGTGGAGAGAAACCACCCCTTATGCCTCAGTGTTTTGCTTGATTGGTGCCACTGGAGCCCAAATTCAATATCATAACACTTCAGAGGCTGGTGTGTACAACCCCTGGTCTTTTACAGCTGGTTTTGGGGGGCTGTTTGCACTAGAAGATGGGAAAAACACACTGGCCTTTCAAATCTGGTTTTGTGTGTTTTTTTGCACTAGCTGATTCAGGAACCTCTCAGCCTTTTACAGCTGGCTTTGGGGCTGCTTGCACCAGAAAGTGAACAAAGAACCAGTATTTTAAATTTGGTTTTGGGGGTTTGTTGGAAACATAACCCCTCCCTTTGTTATTTGGCTTTAAGGGCTTTCTAACACCAGAATTTTGGAACCAACCACAAAGTCTTGAAGATGGTTTCATAAGGCTTTTCACACCAGTGGGAAAAAACCACCCCCACCTTTTGAAGATGGTTCTGGAGTTTTCTTAACACTACCAAATATTAATTACCTATGGCTGTAGAGCTAGGTTTTGGGGGCTGTCTGCACCAGCTAATAAAAGCCAAACCCCAAAATTTTTAGAATTGAAAGATATTATTTTGATGATTCATCACTGCAAGGAAATGGGAATAAGCTGAGTGATTCCATGTTCTTGAATATAGATGTGTCATAATCTTAATCATCCTTGGAGGGAGGTTTTTATAAGCATTCAAGAAGTTTATCAAAAGAGGAAATGAGATAAACTGCTGGAGGACCTCAGCTGTCATTTAATTCTTTTAGAATATTAAATATTCAAAAAACTCAAATTTTTAAATTTTGTATTGGTTGAAGGATTAAAATGAAAATGAGTAGTAGTGTGTAGTGAGTGGTGCAACAGAAGTTATAATGAAAGATGTAATTTAAATCAAATACTATAATGCCTGTTCACACCACTCTATAGCATATGAGTAACCTGTCACTTGTTCCTTCTGAAAGACCTCTCATATTACATATATTCCTCTTGGAAAAAGTGTGGTTCAATATAAACCTTAAAAGAGAGAATAATCCTTATGATTTCATTTCCTCACAGTAACTAAAATGAAACATTTGAAGTACTAATAGCATACTTGTGATATAATTTAAGCTTTTCCAAAAGATGAAAATGATATTATCATGATAGGTTTGAGCCTCTTCATAGCTTTGTATAACCAAAATAATCATGAAGATGAACTTATAATGAAAGATAATGCCAAAATTTCTCATTTTTGAATGTAAATCTAAATTTTTTGGCTGGAAATTCTCTGATTAAAACTACATTTATGATATTATTTGAACAGATTTTTCTTTTGAGGTAAAAAATCTGTAACTTAAACCGAAAGCCAAAAAACACTTTTATACAAACAAAAGCCACAAAAGATATTACTGGGGACATACATGTTTGTGTATCGAAAATACTAATAATAACAAAATGTTTTTACCAAACATATGTTGTCCATTTTTAACATTCAAATTCAATAAAGAAGCTTATCATTATCTTAAAAATGAAATTAAATAATATTTTTCCAAAAATTATGAGTATCTGCATCTGAAATTATTATTTTGTCAAATCTTCTCTGAAACCGCCAAGGATTCTCATGGTTTATCTGTCAGAAAACTATGAATTATTTTCCGCAAAGCTTCTTTGAGAAGGTTTTGGTGATGTGTTTCATTTAAGAGGAAAGTGTATATTGCATTAAAATGATCAACATTTTTGACTTTGAAATATATTGTGACAGCTGCAGCTTCTTGATATTGGTTCCCAAAACAATTTCATTAGATCTGATTTTTGAAAAAAGGGAATATTTTTCTTTTGTCATCTAAATCAAAAGATCAAGACTCAAATTGAGACATGATGACTTTTCTCTGAAACAAATGGTTCCCTTAAACAATGGATATTAATTCTTAATTTCTAAACTTACCTTTCTTTTTATTCCTTAATTGAGATATATTATTTCAATATGGCATAATGTTTATGGAATTACTGAGCAATTGATAGCCTAATTTTGAAGACCATTAGGTAAAAAATGGCTAATTAATATTAGTATGCACATTCAAAGGGTGATTGAAACTCTCTTATTCTTTTTTTTGTTCAAGAATTTGCAAGGGTAGCAAATTCTGCACAATACCTGCTTGATAAGACAAAGATGGTGCTCAGAATACCAAAAAAACTCACTTCTGCTCCATATAACCTTTATTAAAATTATTATTAAATTATGAAAGGTTCTTTTAATAATATCTTGAATGATTCCAGTTATAAAAAAGAATGGTAATACTGGAGTTCATGAAGGTAATATTTGAGCTTCTCAGAGGCTATATTGAGATTATTTCTTGTTCATTATAATTTTAAAATTACAGATATTTTCAAGTCAAATAAAGGACACATATGACTGGCTAACTAGTAATGTAAAAATGGCCCCAGTGTACATGATTTTTTTATTTGAGTAATAATCAATTTATTGATTTAATTTGCTTATTTTTAACCTTTTCAAAAACAAGCAGTATTAGAATTATTAGAAATAAAAAATAAATCAAGAAAGAGATTCTTATATATTTATATTACAATAGTAATAAATAAGGAATTATCTAAATTTTTCAGGAGAGTCTATGATAAAGCTCAAAACATAGTACATACAAATTTTAGTCTGACTGTGACACAGTGTAAGATAAGAAAGAGAGGATGTTTATTGTAGTATTTGGGCTTTACTATAAAGATATAGTGGTGTTGAGCACTGCTGAAAGCCCTGGGTGTACTTATTATGAATTAATTGAATACATCAGAAGTAAAATAATAATAATAGGGCATAAACGTATTATTTCCCAAGGGTATAGCTGTTTATGACAGTTGTACTGCATAGTAATCTAAGAGAAGGATGGGAATTCTTTTTTTCACAAAGAAAATTCCCCCTTTTCTCCTGGAATTGGGTGGAAAGGGTCTCTGGACCTGTTCAGGTAGAAAGAGGGGGGAATGTTCACTTCTAAAGACTGGCTTGTGGTTTTCACATAGACTGTATACTCTGTATTGGGCTCCAATGTGGCTCTGAAACCACATCTAGGAAGGTTTCATCAATACAAGGTAAAGATTTTCATTTGGGGACCACATAGCACTCTTCTGATGTGTATTACACATATAATTCTGTACAGAACCTGTTCAAGGACTCCATAAAGACCAAAATATGAGATATTGAAGAATAAAAAAGCTCTCTTCTGGAATTGACTCCTTATATTCAATGCTATGGGATAGTAGCCCACAGTAAAGGTGTATTGATCAAGCTGTGGGACTCCACCTTAAAACTGCCATGACTTTGTCAGTTCTCAGGATAATGAGCTCAATTTTGAATCATTGTGTATCTCTGAATGAGGCCTAAACAATTGTAACCCATTTTGTATGGGTAACATCAAATATGGCAAAGTTGGGCCACTTTTAAATTACATTGTTCAGATATGGATTTTTCTTAAATCCTGTATGGAGTTTTTTTTCCATAACATTTTTTGTAGTTGAGCTATGAGGAAATGAAAGGAACCCTCAGAAATCTCTAATTGTGCTCTTTCTAAAAAGACACCACTTTAGGTGTCTCACATTAAAACTGTAGAAGTTAGATGAGGGGTGAATATTTTATTAACTCTTATTTAGCTTTCTTTTTTCCATACCTTCTAAAGTTCTTATGATAGCTTAATTTGGCCAGTACCATTGAATAACACTGATGGAGAGCTTCAATTTGAACACCCATTTGATGGGGTTCAGACTCTTTCTCTAGATTTTAGATGGTAGGTAAAAATTAAGGTTTATGCTCAGAAATTTCCTTGAGACCAAATAACTTTGTTATTCTTTGTCCTATGACAATGGGAGTTTTATATTTTGAAAGAGTTTTCTTTCCTTTTTATTTTAATAAATTCTATGAGATATTCAGGCCCAGTTCCATTCTTGGTGGTAGTTTGCTCTACCATTGTTTTAGGGTAGTTTGGCTGTCATGCTTGTGCTCTGGGTCTGAGTCACAGTCTGACATACCCTCCCCCCAAAAAAGGCCCATCATTGATGAGAACTTTCAGCCCTCCTAGAGGCTCGGAATCCTCTCAGGTTAAGGTCACCATCTGGTAGGGAATCTTCTTCCAAACATTTGTCTTTTTCAGCTGTCTGGGTCTTGAACCTGACCAGATATGAGCTATAGTCTTTCCCATTAAGTCTGGTATTCCCAAATTTGATGTTTTTTCACTTGGCCAGGGGAGTCTTCCACTTCCACTATGTCTTGTGGAGTGTGACCCTTATTACTGGATGGGAATTTATATTTTCCAGTCTGTTGGTAGGGTTTGACCAAGATTACTGTAAATACTAGGTGTTTCCTAGAGAATTCCCCTGTGAGTTTTACTTGCACTGAATTTTCCCCTATTGACCTAATGATAGTAAGTGGTCCCAAAAATGAGTCTCTGATTTTCTTAGGGCCCTTGTGGTTATTGAAGTTCAGGGTAGACACCAGCACTTGGTCACCCTATCTGAAGTCAGGTTCCCTGTGGGTCTTGTCATACCTCTTGTTATATTCTTTTGCCCCAGATATTCATCTTGCTGGTGTATCACAAGCTTCTTTCCACATATCATTGAGATCGTTTGCTGTGGGGTGGATAGTTAGAATAATTATCTTCAATTTATCTACAGGAAATGAGGGGTTCCACCCTTTCTCTATCAATAAAGGTGAATTCCCTGTGGTACAGTGCTGGCTGGTGTTGTAGACCAGTTGTATAGCTGGTAAAAGTGTGACCCAGTAAGGGGTATACCCTTCATGAAATTTATATTCCACGCCATAAGAACAGAATTTGATGATGATTTCCTCCATTGTTTTGATCATCATTTCAGATAGTCCATCTGTCTGTGGATGGTAAGATGTAGAAAATGCAAATTTAGTCCTAAGAATATCATAGAGGTTAGTCCAAAACTCTGATGTGAATTTTGGATCCCTGTCACTAATGATTACTTTAGGGACTCCACATGTAGCTATGATGTTATTCCAGAATAAAAATTCTGTGTCCATAGCTGTATCCTCTTTGTTGAGAGGTAGGAATTTTACACTTTTGCCAAACCTGCCTACTATGACTAGGAAAGAATTGAAGTTTTCTTTTCCCCCTGGGATAATTCCTGTTACCCAGTCCATGCCAATGATTTCCCATGGGTGTTTGGGCTCTTCTATATGTTGAATCAGGCCATACTTCTTCCCATGTTTCCAGTTTCCATTATTGCATCTTTCACAAGGGTTGATGTATTATATAAACTCTTGTCCCCACTGAGGCCATAAAACTGTGCTTGATACCCTCTCTTTGGTCATACCTTCCCTCATGTGTCACAAGTAGGGGAGTTCATGGCATTCTTGAAGGATTAGTGAGACATGGTCTCTGTCTATCACTGTGAGTGCACTAGTGTGCTTCTCTCTGTGATAGGGGAGTCAATCTATAAGGAAAAACTTATTGTACTTATAGTCCCTCAACTAAGGCTCTTCTAACTGGTATTCCAGCTATGGACTCCTACAGCTCTGTTGAAGGAGTAACAACAGTATGCTACACTGTTTTTTTTTGCATAAGATTTGTTAACTGAATTAAAAAAATCATTGTGGAGTTCAGAAGAGCTTATCCCTAAGATTGGTGTTTCTGTTTCTTCTGGTCCAATCTAGTCAGTATCTGTGGTACCACTTGCTGGTTCCTACTCTGAGAATCTGAAGTTTCTCTTCCTATCTATTTTCATGAATTGGATAGGAATCTTAGCAGCTACTTGTGGTTCATAATCTGGGTTTCTCTTGACATTATCTAGTGGTCATCTGCTAAGGCAAGCTGCATTTGTGTGGCTGTTTCCTTCCTTGTATATGATTACCATGTTTCCCCTATACTCTTGGATGTCTATTTGCCACCTAAACATGTGCCTATCAGTAGTATTCATGTTGAGGAAGGACTTGAGTGCAGTACAGCCTGTTTATACTTCAAGGAATGAAACTTCCAAATAGTAGTGGGTTTCTTAGAGCCAATACCAGGCATACAAATTCTGTCTGGATTTCTCTATACTTGGCTTCTGAGTCTTTCAGCTTCCTGAAAATATAGCAGATTACCCCTTCTCTAGGTTCAACATCTATAATCTGTCTCTGGTGTAGATATACTTCAAAACCCTTACTGCAAGATGCATCCATGTACAACTTGAATGGTAGTTCAAATTAAGGTAGCATAAGGGCAGGTGCATTAGTGAGTTCATGCTCGATCCTCTCATATGCATCCCTCCTCTCCTTGCTAATATTAAAAATACATCCTCTGGAAATAACTTGTATAGGCTGCTAGTTATGTGGGAAAAATTATTTATGTGATTTTTGTAATATCAGGAAAACCCAAGGAAAGATTTCATTTGCATTATCTTCTTTGGCACTGGATTCTGCAGTACTTCTGCCTCTTTATTTTGGTCTATGGGCAGGCTGAGGCCTGAGAATTTATGTCCCAGTGCCAATAGTTCCTGATGGCTGCAATTACTCTTCTTAAGTGAAATTTTCAGATTGATGGGTGTGAATTTACTCAAGACTATGTCTATTTATTGCACATGATCTTCCCATGTTTATGAGTATATAATGATATCATCAATATAAACTACCATCCAGCCTTCCAAATTTTCTTCTTGAAATATTTTATCCATAATCCTTTGAAAGTAGGCTGGTGCATTTCCAATGCCATAATGGCATCCTGGTATACTCATATATACCCATATGGCATATAATCCTTAGTAGTTTCATGGAGTTTGATTTGAATCAATTCTGGTGAAAACCCTTCATACAATCCATCTTGTTAATGTATTTGTCTTTTTCTGGTTTTTCCAAGGCATGTGGTTTTCTTGGTATAGGGCACCTGTCAGCGTTTGTGTAGTTATGCAGTGCTCTGAAGTCTCCACAAAACCTATATTTTCCATCATTCCAAGTGATTAAGACAGGTGTGTTGACTTCCACAATTTTATTGTGTCCAATCTTCCTAATGACATCCATGTCTAAGAGTTCATTGATATGTTTCTCAATTTCTTTCCGAGTTTCCAGACTGGCTGGGTATGGAGGTCTTCTAAAAATGTGCCAGTAAGGTCTTTCCACCTCCAGATATACCTCTATATTATGGCCTCTAATTTTTCCTAAGGGTTCTTCCCCTATGGCAAAATCTGGTCTGTTCTTCATTAAAGTTTTTAGTAATCTAAGTTTTAGTATACTAGTGAGTTTAGAACTAAATTGTGCCTCTTTGAATTAATCAATTAATTCCTCCAAGGTGTCTTGGTTAGACAACTGGTATAAATCAAGTATAATTATTTCCCTTGTTGGTACCTATGGTAAAATGCCTATTTTTACTATTGTAAATTTCAATCCCATACATCCTCTGTTAATCAGTTCCTAGTAAGAACCCTTGGATGTGGGCATCTTCAAGCACTACAAAATCCAGGTTGAGTCTGAGATTACCTTTCCTATGGGGTATTATTATCTCCTTGATAATAGTCCCAATGGATTTCTTCTTCCCTGATGCACTTTTGAAATTCTTTGCCTTAGTTGGCAAGATTTTGTTTTCCAAATTTGAGAGGTGCTTGTTCTGATATTCTCTGACAGCTATTGAGCAGTGTGATGCACTGTCAATGAGAAATGGGTTTTGAGAATTGTCAACACAAAATGTCATGCTAGTGCCTGTCCCATGAATGTATCCCATTACTTTAGTTGGTGTAACTAGGAATGTCTGTGCATCTTGCGCGTTCTTGCACAAGTTTTTGTTTTCAGTGTCTTGTGGAAATCCTTCTTCAAACTGTATTTCCTGAAATTTTAATTAGGCTTCCTCTTGTTACTCCACCAGAAATTCCTCTATTTAGTCTTGATCATCATCAGAGTTTTCTCTGATGGCATTTCCCAAGGAGTAAAATTCAGAATCCTCTGTTTGGATTTCTTCCTCTGGGACTTGTTCAATGGAATAGATTTTTTTCTTTGCCTTTATACAGTTTTTAGAATAGTGGTCTGTTGACCCACAATTGTGAAAAGAGTTCTTCTTCTTAGTCACTTCTGCCATTTTTTCTCTGTGTTTGTCTTTATTGGAAACCCTGAAAGGCTGTTTCTCTCTGGAACTATTTCCTTTATATGGGAAATATTTCTTTATATCTTTCCTTTTCCTTTCATATTGAAAGGTGTTTTCAATGCAATCTATAGTGCAGCTTTTTTTTGCACCTGCATTTTACTTAATGATCTAGTTCTCCTGAAAGTTGTGTCAGGAGTTTATGATTCACCATCTGAATGTTCATATGAGGATCAAGGTCTTTAATTCTTATAGACTGTTTATGAAGCCACTAAAAATAATGTTTGTCCACTGGGTATTTGTCATTTTCAAATGACATAGTCTTTTTCCCTATCCAAGTACCATTAGCTTACTTCTGGATTATATGGCTCTTCCACCACAGATTTCTTACATTTCTGTGTACCAAATAACAGAATGTCCTTTGAATTCTGTGTTTTTTATATCTGTAATAAAGTATTCTGGAATACTTGGAACATCAATGAGTAGTTAATCAATATAATCCATGAGCTCCATATGATCATATTCTCCTACACCAGAGCATCTTGGCCAGCTTGTGAAATATGGAAGTTGTTTCAAGGCTTCCTTCTATGAGTAAGTCATATTCTCTCCATTTTGGTGTTGTTATGGGGCTTTGTGCTTGCTCTCCTTTGGGGAATGCGGTTGAATGTCATATTGGAGGTGTGGAGTATTTCAAAAAAGATGGCCCTGAATTTGTGGCTTCATGTTTTGGAAGGCATTGAGAACTTTGTTCATGTCATGATATGGGTATTCCCTGTCCTTCTTGCAGTGGTATTGATCCTTCAAGACTTGGTTTATCCTTTTGTTGGTCTCTTCTGAGGCTTTAATTAGTTTAGCAAAGCCCTCTTGAAGAGTATGAATGGTTGTGCTTTGTAAGTTAATTAAATATTGTATCCTTGAATTGCTTTCATGGAGTTTCCCGAACTCTTGTTTAGCTTTCTCTGAAAACTGGGAAATTTGTAACCAAAGCTCATTCATGTTTATGCTACTCAGGTGTAACAAAAATATGTTCATTATGAGTGGGGATATAATTTCTAATTGTAGGTGTACTGATTCTATCAGATGTATTTACAATCATTTCTTGTTTCTGTGCAGTTCTTTCACTAATTCCAACACCTTCAAGATAATTGGTCCTGTTTCTTTCTGCCTCTGGTTGAAAGAAGTATTTTTCTAGCCCTTTGATACTTGTCTTCTCCTGGAAAATCACTGGAAGTTTTAAGAATGGTGGATTTTGGCCACTGTTTTTTTGGATTCTGAGTGTTTCAACGCCACTGGAGATTTAGTTTGGTCTACTGATTGTGAGCCTTAAGGAGTCATAGTATGCTCTCACTGGGGTGATTGCTCTTCTATGTCTGGTATTTTAGCTTTGTTCTCCCTTATTGTGGCTTCCCTCTCTTTTAAGAGTTTGAACTTCCTGTTGGGATTCCAAACTTTGGTGATTTATAAATGGTCCTTTGAAGATATTTCTCTGAGACATATCTTTTGGAAGCTTCTCCCAAGTTCTTTCCAGTTTGAAGCCAGGTTTAAGCTCTTGTTTTCCCTGCTCCATTGACACAAATCTTTGAGGAGTTGGTGGAGCTGAAGTACTTGATCCCTGTCTGTCCAGTAATCTGGTTTGAGGTCTCTGTTGAATTGGAAGCTGAATGGGAGTGTGGGCATGATCTCCCTGAGTGTCTTGCCATTCACCATAATGTCCAAACCCTGATCTTTTGCATCTGAACAGTCCTTCCCCTTCCTCTGTCTGGTTCCTTGGGATTCCAAGGTATCTGAGGTGTACAGGGGACATGATATCAGTATCTGAAATAAGTCCAAAAATTCTTGTTCTTAGGGTATTCATCTTTGACTGTGCTTTGTAAAAACTTGTTTCCTGCAGCTTTAGGAAATTTTCATTTGGATGTTACAACTGGGTTAATAAACAATGGGTGTCTGCTTCTTGGTTGAGATAAAGATTTAACTGTTCCCCTCCCCTTTTCCTTTCTGAAAATGTTTGGTTTCTTAAGGAGTCACTGGTGAATTTTCCTGTAACTTGGCTTCTAGTGGTATGCATTTTTCTTCCACTAGTAGAGAAATATGAAGGCTTAAGGTCAGCTTTGACTCTTAACAATGCTTATGCACATCAAATAATGGCCTCTGGTGCAATATATGGTTGTATTAAGCCTCTGTACAGTGACTTTGGGATGGTAATACCAATTTTCATGTCAAATGTACTGTTTTGGGAGATGTTAGGTTACTACTGTAACTCAAATATCTCACAAGGTTATTCTGTAATTAGCAGAATTAACTGTATATAGTGGTTTAATATGAACAATTGAGGCTTCCAATATGTTCAACCACGCCTTCTTCTTCTGTTTTTTCCATCTCAGAGGGTTCTTTTAAATATATTTGAAGAATAAGAAGGGTGTTTTTTTTGTTTTATATCAAAAAAACACCTAAAAATAAGACTGGTCTACAAATTTAAATATAACATGTCAAAAAATGTATGAAAAATTAAAAAACACAGTGGTATATGATCATCTACCACTCAAAAAAAATATACCATTATTATTTAATTCAATATTTTTATGCTAAAAAAAGACAATAATAGGAAAAAATAGAAAAGATAAGAGAAAACTCACTTTTTCTCCAAAAAAGGTCCAAAAGTGGTTTCAAAACACAGCCAGGCCCCAAAAATATCAACTGAGTCTATAATAAAGCTTATGAAGTAGTATATACAGCTTTTACTATGACGTTAAAAGTGTGTAAGATAATAGAAAGAGCATGTTTATAGTAGTATTTGGGCTTTACTATAGAGATATAGTGGTCGCAAGCACTGCTGAAAGCCCTGGGTGTACTGATTATCAATTAATTAAATATATAAGAAGTACAATACTAATAATAGAGTATAACCATATAGTTATTCAAGGCTTCAGCATTTGAGGACAGCTGTACTAAATATGAATTTAAAAGCAGGATGGGGGTTCTCTTTTTGGCAGAGAAATGGCCCCTTTTTACTGTGAAATTGGGCGCCAAGGGCCTCTGTACCTGTTCAGGTAGGAATAGTGAAGAATTTTCACTTCCAAAGACTGGCTTGTGGCTTTCACATAGCCTTTATACTCTGTATTAGGCTCAGAGGTGGCTTTGAAACCACACCTGGGCAGTTTTCATTAATACAGGGTGAAAGTTTTTATTTGGTGACCACTTAGCCCTCTTCTGATGTGTATGACATTCAGAAGTCTGTACAGAACCTGTATGAGGACTCTAAAGAGTCCAAAATATGAGGTATTTCAGGATAAAAAAGGTTCTTTTGTGGAATTGACACCTCATATTCAACACTATGGGATAGTATCCCACAGTAAAAGTGTATTGACCAAACTATGGGACTTCAACCTTAAAGCTGCCATAATTTTGTCAGTTTTCAAAATATTGAGCTCAAAATTGGTTCATTTTGTATGCCTGAATGAGGTCTAAGCAATGGTACCTCATTTGTTATGGGTGAAATTAAATATGGCAAAGCTGGGCCACTTTTAAATTACATTGTTCAGATATTGATTTTTCCTAATTTTTCTTGAATCCTGCATGGAGTTTGTTTTCTCCATAACCTTTGTTCTAGTTGAGCTACAAGGAAATGAATGGCACAATAAGAAATCCCTGATCTTTCTATTCATGAAAATACCCCACTTTAGGTCTCTCAAACCAAAACAGTATAATTTAGATGAGAGGTGAATATTCTATCCACTCTTATTTGGATTTAGGCTTGCCATAACTTCTATAGTTTTGATGCTATATTAATTTTCCTAGTACCAGTGGATATCACTTACTGAGAGCTTCAATTGCCCATTGGCTTATGGTATTTTGGCCTTCATTCTTGTGCTTTGGTTTTGAGTCACAGGCTGACCAAATTCATTCCATCAATTTGGAAAGAAAATGACATGTGTTATGTGTCTGAAAATTAAATTATTAAAAAATAGTAGTATGTATTTTTAAATGAAGCCTAGAATTTACCCTCCACACTGTCTCTTGAGTGTTGAACCATTTTTTTGGTTACAGATTCATTAAAAACATTAATAAATAAAAAATCCATAAAAAATTGGATTAAAGAGATAAAATACAGCTTCAATATTGAAAAGAAATCATCAAAAGAACAAAAAGGCCATAAGAGCCTTTAAACATCAAAGATTAAGACCTCAAAACAAGTAGAAACACTGATTTCTTAAGTAAAACTAAAAACTAAAAAAAACACTACTAGGTTTTTGATACCAAGAAATAATGACCTCCTCCCCCTTAAAAAGAAAACTGGAAAAATTCAATCAAATTATTACACAGATAAAAAGTGAAAAAAGATTTTTGGTAACTGAGGCCATTATCAAGGCTTTCAAAATATCACCAACAGTAGAACAACTACCCAAAAAAGCTGAGTTTTTTGGGCCTTTTTGTCATTTGAGGCCCCTTCAATTCTTTTTTAAGGGATCATGAGTTTTTGGAAAAGAAAGGGGCTCTCAAAGAGGGCTTCTCCCCCCAAAAATGATTTTCAAAATTTTAAAACAACATTCAAAAGGTAAAATAACTGGTTAACTCTAGAAAGTCTCATAGATTCCTCATGGGGTGGACTAATTTTATGATAAACATTAACTTTTTTAGTTAAAAATATATCCTAAATAAAATCTCATATCTCTGTTATTAATTCATAAATCTGACTAATTGATATGATTTTAGGGCATTTTTTTCAAATTAAACATATCCAATTTTACTTCAAATAATCCCAATTTCATTTTTTATTCCAAAATTTTAATTTTGAAAAAAATTATCAAATAATTTTTAAAATAAAAAAATATATTTGAAGATTTTATAAATGATATTAAAGTTTTAAATTATTTTAAGAAGAAAAAAAGAAAATTCTTCAAATAATTTTATTGAATAAAGTTTTCCCAAAATGAACAATTAAGGGAAAATTTTGGAAAAAAAGGAAATTTTAAAAAAAGAAGGCTTTAGTATTCCCCTCAAACAAAATAAAAAGAGATAGGAAAATCAAATTCAGCAGTTCAATAATTTTTTTGAGGTATTTTCTTATTCATTTTAACTAGAAGACTTTCCTCTTTTTCTATGAGGGGGAGGATAAGTTTGATGATAAAAATAGACCCTTTTAGTCCTTATCTCCTTTTAGCTTTCTTTTCAAATTTGATTCTTTTTTGTTCAATTTTTTATTTATTATTTAGTTCCCAAAGCTTATTTATTTATTTTTTTCAAAAGAAAAGAAAGAAATGAACCTATTTCTTTCTTGAGTCAATTTATTAAAAAGAGTTTTTCTAATTTATATTTAAAAATTAGTTGAAATGAAACCCTTATAAAAAATATCAACTTGAAACAAATGAATTATTTTAATATATTTTTCAAAAATAAATCAAGTATTATTATTAGTATTTTCTCTTTTTGAATAAGAATTGTATTGACTTAAATTAATAAAAAACATATCAATTAAAGAAGATTAATATTTATTTACTATTATTTGAATACGAAATAAAATATAGAACTATAATAAGCTCTTTAAAACTGGATGTAAAGATCAAGACTCCAATTTATTAATTTCTTCTAAATATGAAAAACATAAACATATATGTGTATCAAAGAATATAAAGTAATAATGAGAATTAATTGAGGTTCTAGAATAAACTAAGTTTTATATAGCTCTTAGTGGATTTAACTTGAGTATTTTAAAGTGTTTTTTTCATAAAAGGTCAAAAATAAATAAATAAAGAATCTAAATATAAATATAAATTTGAGACAAAATGTTTCAAAATAATCAGAAAGTGTTCCAATCAAAAAAATGAAGTTTTTCCTATATATTTAATCTTAGGGAACTGGAAAATACACATAAAAATGTGTTAAATTAAGTTATGAGTGGAGTAACTATAAAGAAAACAACCCATTGCCTCAATCTTAATAGTAAATAGAAAAAATTAGGGGAAATGAAGCAGTTTTGAAATTCTCCCTAAAAAAGGCAAAAGACCAAAAAAAGATTTTTTCGAAGGACTTGAATTGTTTTTTAGTTTTGATTTAATCTAAATTGAATTTATCAATTCTAAAGAAGCTTATAATCAAGAAATTGAATAAACACTGATAAAACTGATTAAATATGAATAAAATACATCATTTTCTTCTACAAGACCCATCTCAACTCCACATCTCGTTTTTCAAAAATTAAGGGAGCTTCAACACAAATGAAAATATTTTCATTCCAATTATAGCTCATTTCTGGAAAGATTATAATTAGCTTACAAGTATTACCTTTCTCATTGTGAAACTAATATCATTGCACCTCCTAAGCTTAAGCCTTGGAACTAAAAGAAATTACTTAAATAACAAAAATGGGTTTGCAAATAATATATCCATAAAAGCTACAATGAGGTCTTTTCCAAAAGAAGGAATGATAATCAATGATATCCAAACATAATTCCAATTATTAAGACTTATAGATTCATAATAAAAGTCCCAAAAGCTGTGTCAAGAAGTGGTATTTGGGCCTAACACAAAAAAAGATCCTCTTTTGAGGAGCCAACAACAAATGAATACAAAATTGTTAAATTGAAATTGATTTAGGGATTTTTTCCTACATAAATATAATTTTTCTTTGAAAAAGAATATTTGAAATACATAAGTGGATTGGAATTTAGATTTTTTTTTCTTCTCTTAAGGTAAATCAATTGTCCAAATTGGCAAATTTTATCAATTGGGGTATGAAACGAATTATGAAATAATGAATTGCATTGTTGTATTGCAAAAATGATAATAAAAGATAGTTCTTTTTTGAGAATAATCGATTGAATTTAATTTTTTTATTTTGTTTTAAAAATGGACTTTCTTATGTAAGCTTACAAAAAATTATATTAATTTGTCCTTTTTTTGGTCACATAATGTAGGAATTTAGAATCTTAAAATGAGGAATTAAATTTATTTTCCAATACCCTGGATTTATTTATCTTCTGAGTGAGACTAGTTTGAATTTAGTTCATTTTTTTGATTACTAAATAATATGCTTTATATTCTGATACTTAAATAGTAGTTATTATTTAGTTAATATTGGCTAATTGGGTATGAATTAATATTTTGAAAGATTATATATTCATTTGGGTTAATTTTTTTTGCTTCCTTGATAAAAAATTCATTTAAAAATAGTAAAAAGAGGTTATATTATATAAGAAATCTAGCTATTTTAATTTCCATGGTTACAATAAAAGATAAATTTCTCTTCAATTCCCTACATGAAAAAATCACTCAAGTTTCACTTTATAGAGGTAACTTATTTTTTGAAATCTTCAGTTAAGTTTAACTTAGCTCATTAATAAAGAGGATGAACTATTAATAATACTAGCTGAAGAATTCCGATTATCTCTTGCTAATATCTTGTGAGTCTTAAGATAATATAAAAAATTAACTTTTTAATCTATAATTGAATAAAAAATAATCTTCTTTAGTCATTTATTCTTATTTTTCTTTGAGTATTTCACAATTTTGGTCAAGTTAAATATTAATATAGTTGAGAAATCAATAAAATTCCCGCCAAAATAGTCTTCTAAAATGATATATTTTGAAAATCTGAAATTCAAGAATAATCAATTTTTTAAACTAAAATTCACACAAAATTAATCAGAATGGAGATGATTTTTGATGATTTTTTCTAGAAATATGGTTTTTAAATATTTGAGATATATAATTGGTTCAAAGCACTTCTACAATTTAATGTATCAAAATATTCACATCAGCAACTAGTGATACTATAAACCGAATTTACCATGGGCTTAGATGCGTACTAATAGTTAAAGTGTTTAATGTACTTCTTATAATCTATAATATATATTTAAGCGCATAGTGATATTAATTTAAATATTTTGATTCATGAAAAGCTACAGTATGATTTAAGAAATTGGTTTTCATTGAACAAAATAATATCATTTTTCCATTTGGACTCATGTTTAATAATTGAGTTAAATTAAAGAGTTAAATCAAAAACATAGTTATAAAAAAATTTAATTTAAATCCGCTTTAATGATAGATATTTTGATTTGGGTTTGATTATTTTGGGGCTTGGACATTGAATGGCTGAATATGCTGAAACCTCATTTATGGTAAGTTTGAAATATTTTTCTCCCAAAACTTTGTAAAATACAACCTAAAAAGGGAAATAAATTTCTAGAACTATTCAGAAGAGACAGTGAATTTGATTTTCATTTTAAGAATAAATAATTTAATGGATGACTATTACAAATACAAAGATATAAAACCGAAGAAAAAAATCAATTCTTAATTCAATTGAATTTTCAAAAGATAGAGAAAGTTATTAAAAATTAAAAGACCTTTTTTTTGTATTTCGAATATAAAATTGTATCCTGTCGCTATTCATGTGCATCTGAGGCATAGTGACGGGGGCTTAGGAAAGAATTAAGTAGGAAAAATATTTAGCAATGAAATCAGTATAGCTGTTCAAAAAAATGAAGTTTTTCGGATTGATTTTAATCTGGCTTTCAGCTTGTGGCTAAAGAAAGTGCACTAGCATGATATTCAAATACAATGTATAATGGTATCGAGTCTTTTACACAAGAAACAAAGCTACTGAGATAATACATCTAAAACAGGAAAAGGCTGAAAGAGGTAAATGCCCCTCTTGAGAATAAATAAGTTATATCCAGATTGGATCGTAATTGACCAAGATATCACACGTTTTAGTTGGATCTTGGTACCTAAAAAACAGAGATTTAAATAACTAAAAAAATGAAATAATGACTTAGACCTTGAGTTTTATCACTTTGAAACGAATTTACCCCAATAATTGACAGAGAAATCTTGGTTCAAATATTTACAACCAAAGATACAGTTTTTATCAAAATTTCCATTAAAATAAACCTCTGTAACTGTTCCGTATCTTGATGCATATCTGCTTGAATTGATGTTGAATCTTCAATCTCTTTAATATAGAGGTCTTTGTCTCATTTGATTTTGAATATTTTCAACACTCAGTGAGATAATTGTCTGAGAGGCTTTGTAAGCCAAATACTGATGTACTCAAATACATCTACAATCTTGAAGCCCTTATATATTCTGAGTTTTTTTAGAAGGATTTAAATAAAGGAGAATAAGTTGGAGAACTATTATAGCTGCACTCTCAATATTTCCAAAGCTGACTGGGATTTATGTATTTTACATTTCTCATTAACACCTCCCTGCATCGAATCTTTACCATGTGGTACTGGAAATATATCTAAAGGGTAGGAAATTGAATTCTTAAACCCTCCCATAATAGCTGATCAGAGTCCCTATAATACTCTGTAAAGTATATAAATGTGATGACATGGCCCATAAAAGGATTTTTAAGGAATTCATTAGCTTGGAATGGTAATTTGTGATCATAAAGCAGCACTTCTGATAATAATGGAATTTGTACAGATACTGAATAACTTCAAGATAGCCCTCAAAGTGGAAAATTTTACTCTTCAGGAATTTTAGGGGATTGAAATTATCTCAAAGTCAAAAGTAGTGATAAAAGAAGGTCTTCCATAATGGGAATATTTTATCATCTTCTTATGTTAGCATGAATATTGGATAAAACTGTTTCAAAAATTTAGCATTAATAGAATAAATCGATACGATTATGATACTTAATAATAATAGTCTTCTGATATTCGAACTGATATTTACTAACTGCAACAAAGAGTATTCTTATACTAATAAAAACTATTCTCAATAATAGTAGAGCCCTTAAAAGATATTTAAGTCTATTTCTATCATGTCACAGTAACAGTAATAGCTTTTATTTACTATATTTAAGCAAATTAATAGAATAACCCTGTGTTTTGGGGCCCTGGACATACTTGAAGTCTCATGTGAGCCAACTTAAGAACTATTGGGATTAATTTTTGATATTCTCTTAAGCTTTTGGCTATAAAGGAAAGAATTTTTTTATCTTTCCATGATTTTTAAAGCTCCATTTTACAAAAATAATATATATATATATATATATATATATCTATATATTTTGATTTACATAACTTTATGAAATTATATCCCCCTTCTTTTAATTATACAAATATATTGCTGTATATATCAAACCGAAAACGTTTATGAAAAACCATACTAAAAGTACATTATTATTTGTTTTTTGAGCTTGAATTATATATGAAAGTACTATATTAAGATAAAATTAACATTATTATCACCAAATTTAATAAAAAGGGCTATTAAAACAGCCCCTTCAGTCAAAATATGAGATTCCAGAAATAGAAATCCAATTAAAGAAACATAAAGAGGCCACTTCAAGTAGAACAAATATCTTATAGATGAGCTTCTTTGTCACAGAGATAGGGACAAAAGTACCTCGGTACTTGTAGATATACACAACATCTACCTAATCATTGAAAATATAATTACGCCCCATTTATGGGGAATGTGAGTGAAGATAGGATAAGAGAAAGTGTATCAATTACAGAATTCTGGCCAAAATGGGAACAATACTTTAGTGAATAAATCAACACTTGTACCAGATTACAGAAATATGAAGAAATTTCAAAAGATGTGGATCAATCCAGAACGTTATGGAACCCAAACACCTATGGGAAATTTGAGAAATGTATGTGGTAACATAATTAGTCACATTTGGTAAAGGCCGCTTAAATCAATGACTGGTAGCTGTATGAATTTACAGAAAAATATGAAATGTCTCTAACATCATGAAGGTGACACAGAAATGGAAAATTTCATTTTTATTTGCAATGATAGCATTTAAAGCTTTAGTGTACCAAGAATAATAATCAGTAAAAGAGATACAAATTTAAAATCAGAGTTTTGGAACAACTTTAATAAAGTTCTGGGAGCAAAATTTCAATTCCCAAAATCCTATCACCCAAAAATTGCTTGGATGACAGAAAGGATGAGCCAAAGAATTCAGTATTTCATAGGCTTATTCTGAACATATTGAATATAATACCAATCCAATGAGGAATATATGCATGACTGGGGGGAGCCCTTCCAGCAAGACATGAAACTGGTCTACAGAACAAGTATACACTAAGTAACAGGTAACATACCTGATACGCTGGAAGTAGGATTTAAAACACTTTGGCCTATGTTTTACCTGAATAAGAGCCTTATTTCAGTAAATACCAAGTCCAAAAACTGTGGATTAATGCATGTGATAATTCAGGAAATTATATAGAAGAAGACAAAAAATGAAATGAGCAGAGCTATTAAAAGATTAATAAAGAAAATGCAGTTTAAGTTAAGTTAACAGATAAATTCTCCATAAAATACCCACTTTTTACAGTAAGCCGCAAAAAACATATCATTAAAAATGATATGGGGAGTTTCCTTAAATATTTCCACCTTCAAGACCTAGAAAAGCGTTTTAATGTTAATATTCACCTGTAAAAGTGAAAAACATAATTAAAGGAACAAAATTTAGGATAAATAGCAAAGACGATGAACAGAAACTAGTAAGATCCAAAAACAAACTAGAATATAAAGGAATATGGATGCAAGAGAAAGAAGTCACAAATGAGGGGGTTAAGATCCTCCAGAAGTAAATAAAACTCTCATAAATGCTGAGCCTGTTTTCGGAAGGATGCTATGTAAGTCGCTGACTCTAGACAGAGCAATTTCATGAAATTTAAATACTATGAATAATGGTATCCAACCTGAACTCCTAGTAACAAATTTACTGAGGAAATACAGCTCGCACAGAAATATTCTTAAGGAAGGAAACTCCCCCTCAATAACACACCATCTGAATCCCAATTGAATAATAGTTGATCAAGCTATTACACCTTTTAATTAGTAACCATTAGACAAGAGTCTTATTCCACCTTTAATTCAACTTTTGAAATTCTGATAAATACCAACTTGAATATTTATAATCATTGAAGATCTCAATGGGAGATTTTCAATGGTTACAACCATTCTTTCATAGCATGATTAGATTAAACGTTGACAGTTGCTCAATGTTATGCTTAAGGGACCTCCTGAGAAATAAATTAATCTTTGTAAAAACATTTAACGAAAAAAAACCAAGATGAAAAAATAACTAAAAAAATCATTTTGAGCCTCTTTGAGTCATGTCATATAAAAAATTGACAGGAAATTCTTGACTCAAAGATTTGTAAAAAAAGATGGAGTTTTTATATAAATTCTAATTAAAAAAAACACCTGAATATTGTACAAACTTGAATAAATATGCATTGAGATTTATATCAGTTTTTATAGCTCTTCAAACATTAAAAAGATATTGATGTCTTCAAAATTCATTGAGAAATCTGGCTTTTAGGCCTTCAAAGTCAAATACTGATGTAATCAAATATATTCCAGCTATGGAAACACCTATCGCCCCTCAATATTTTTTGAAGTGCTAACACAAAAAAATGAAGAGCTGAGGTTTTATCTTGATTGTTTGAAAATTTATTCTTCATATATCTAAAACTGACCAAGATAGCTTCAATGAAAGGTTTTCATCAATACTGAACTGTACCGGATCTCTACCACATGGTACTGAGTATATACTTAGATTATCGGAAATTAAAGTCTTGAACACCCCCATAATTAAAAATAAGAATCATTCAACAAGCTGGTAATATTTTACTTGCTCTGATGGGACCTGTGAAATGATTTTTTTCCCTGTATTGGTCTAGAATAATTATTTGTGGCTTTTAGATCACACTTTTCATCATAATGGTATTTTTATAGAGCCTTAAGAGCCAAAAGCTATCCCTTGGAGTGAAAGATGTTACTCTTCAGATGTATGGAGATATTTGAAAATATTTCAAAATCCCCATAAGAGATAAAAATAGCTTCTTCCTCACTGGAAATCCTCATCATCAATTTGTTTTTGTATTCTTGGTAAAGCTATTTCAAAGAAGTAGCAGCCTTAGAATGAAGTGATATAATTATTTCAGTTATTTTAATTTTCAATTAATATTTAATTGCTGAAAGAAGGGATCTCAGTTAATTCATCACCAATATTTTTAAAAGCCCTAGAGCCACTCAAAAACGTTGTAATATAGTTTTGACATGGAAAGCTTATAGTAATAGTATTTATTCGATGGATTTCAGCTAATTAATGGACTCACCCTTGAAAAAGATTGAAAATAATATCATTAATAAGGTGAGCTATCAATCAAAGGGGAAATATTGACGAGGTTTTCTTATATTAATTGGGAATTTAACTACTTTTTTTAGGGTTAATTCTTGAGTTTATCAATTTGGAATAGCCAATATACTCATGAATCTCACATATTTCAAGGTATTTTTCAGCTCAGGGGACTAAGATATTTGATACTTTGACTTTACTAAACTAAATTTTCCCTTGGATGCAAATATTTTTTCCCTTTGATGTAAGAAGAGTTAGAGATTAAATTTATAAGAAATTTAAATTAACTTGAAAATTCATAGAGTTTAAATTATATTTCAAATTGAAGGTTACAAATTAGTTAGATTAATGAAAACTTGAGACATTTATGTTTCTATTTTTATCATGATAAAAGTAAGAAATATAAAAAGGAATAAAATAACTTCATCGATAGTTTTTGCAAGATATAACTGTGATGATTATTTCTACTTGAATTTCAAAATATATAATTGATTATATTATGGGCCTAAATCGCTACTCCTAGAATCCATAGAAGTCTTCAGAGATATTTGACCCCCAGGGGATTCTTCAGTAGATATAACATAAGCTGTTCCAGCTCAAGGGGGGAGATTTGATAAGTAGCTTGAATAATGATAATAATAAAGTGGGGATTTACAGAAATATGCAAGATAAAGTCCTTTATAGTTAGGAAATGTCTGAGAGAATATTTTCAAGAAATTCCTGGCTATTTTGCAGATCTATGGGAAAATCTGTTGTCAATATAGAATTTGTGTCAAAACTTGTTAAAATAGATTGAAAAGGAGAAATGGCATATTTTATCATTCAAAAACTATTATTTAGAGTGATACAATTGAAATTGAAACAAGATTTATCTGAAGTTTTGTTTTTGGAAATGGATTGGTATTTTAAGACCATTTTAAGAGATCTAGACTATTAAAAATGAGGTCCCATTAATTTTTCAAACGAAAAATCCATCATTCTACGGGATCGTTCCAATCAAAAGTATTAGAAAATTCTGAAATGGATGTAATTCTCCTGTACAGGATGAGATGAAATGTTTATGAGAAATGAATTTACTTTCTCAATTAAAAATGAATGACTTAATTTTTGATTGATTATTGAGATAATCTTCCGTTTGGATAGTAAATAAACTGAGAATAAGTATTGAACAAATGTTTTTGGAGAAAAGGGAAACAAGAGAGGATGAATTCATTAGATTCAAAAATTTAATATCTTCAGAGAGGATATTATAAGGATTTTTTTTATGTTTAAGAATCCATAGAATTATGGTTAAATCAGATAAACACTTTTGATAGTACCTTTGGGGTTTTTTATATTACACTAGAAATAATTTAGAGTACTGGAATATCTCATTTTGAGTATTAAACCTTAATATTTCGAGAATGACAAGCTTTATTAAATATAAATTCGTTTTCTCATCAAGACGCTCCCCAAAAACCTAATTATTTATAAACCCCTAAATATGGAATAATTCCCTTCTTTGTTTTCTGTTTTTTAAGTAAAATATGCAAGAAAACGGGAGAAATAATTGAAAATATTTAGGGAGATAAAGTTCAATAAGAAAGGACTGTGGTCTAATTCTCAGGATTTCTTCATCTTTCAAAGAATATTACTTTATCAAATCTGTAAATGAGAGTTTTAAGCTGCCTTCGTCCACCTAAATTAAATTTCCTCATATTTTTTCTGGCTATATATATTGAATAATTATGTGACTTTGTGTCTGTAGTTAAAAATATAAATGGATTAAGCTTTATCTTATAAGTATATTGTATGAGGTAATTACAGGAATTCAAAACTTTTCTTGGATTTAAAGATCCATCAATCTTGGATGTTTTATAAAATCTTGAGTCTACTCATTATTCCCCTCTCTTTCTTGGATTATATAGCCTAAATGATTATATAAGAATATTCAATTAAATAGGTATTGAAGGTGACTTCCTATTTTTATAGGATAATTATCTTCCTAGAGAAGCATATGAGGAAGTTGCAGGTGCTTCAAACCAAATTCACACTTCACCATCACTCATATAGAATAGAAGAAAAATGGAAACCTTAAAGATATACTCAAATATTTCAGATTTACCTTTGACCTATTAGTATAGAATATTGATGATTTTATTTAATATTAATAAACATAGTTTTTATAATGGGGAAAAGCGAAAATTGGGGGAAATTTGGATAAAACCAAAGGTTTGAGTAATATTAGAATCGGAAATGTGATTTGAAGTATTTAATAAAATTCCCAATAGACCTTTTTAGAGAAGTAAAACAATTGAAAGGTATGCTTGTAGTCTTGTTTCTTTTGAGGATTAAGGATATTAATTTTTGCTTGAGGTCATAAATGATATTTTATACCCAAAGCACCCTGTCAGCCTGTGACTCCAAACAGAGCACCAGCTTGACATTAAAATACAATAAGTAATAGTATAGCAAGGATTGGACAAACAGAGCCAATACAGGTATAAATATAGACAGGGAAAATAACCAAATATAAAAATACCAACCTTATCCAAATAGGATAAGAAACAGCAAATATAAGATAAAATAAGTAAAAATACTTATTTTCACCTCTCCTCTAACCTATGCATATTAAATGAAAACAAAAAAATGGTATTTTTCTAGAAGCTCTCAATGAGAGCTATCCCATGGTATTAATAATTTTCCTTCAGTACCCTTACTTCAGGAAATACCATTATAACGCCTTAAAGTCTAGGAGGGCTTGTACAAAACTGTACAAAAGTATAACCAAATTGAACATCCGAATGGGAGAATGAATTTTTAATAACTTAGAGCTCTGTATTTCCAAAAATTGGCAAAGGGATCTTGGCTAAAAGGATTACTACTCAAGATACAGTACTTCTGAAAATAAAAATATAAAGAAATCGTTGTGCCTTTTATATATATCCATACAGCTGTACTTTGAAGATTACTAATATGTATATCTCATCCATTCCTACATCTCTCTATCCTTAGAATGAATATATTTCATAAATTGAGAGAGATATCTGGCCTGGAAGTTTTTGAAGCCACATACTGATGTACAGTACAAAAGTTCATTGAAAACTTCAATCCCTCATAACTTCTGTTACTTTTGTAAAGGGTAAGAATGAAGCATACCAAATTGAAGAGCTCATCAAGGCCTTCAAATCTGCCACCTTGGAATCCTAATATCTCAAAACTGACCGTGATATCCTGTTTGAAAGGGTTTTTGTCAATACTGGTCTGTACCAAACCTGTACCAACCAGTACTGGCTTAATACTCCAAATGATGCTTGTTTAAAGCTTAAAGATTCCCACAATGACTAATATTAGTCATACAAACACTCCTAGAAATCTATCTCAGTGCTTAAGTGGCCTGTGAAGGGTTTTTTTCACCCTGTATTGATCCAGAATCATCATTTGTGATCCCAAAACCACAAGTCTGACTATTCTGTCATCAGAATTGCTTGTAAAGAAATACCATCCATCCTCCAGAGCTATAATTCCCACTCTGCAGACATGGGAAGAGCTTACCAGCCCCTCTCCATCCCCAAAAGGGATAAGAGAAAGCCTTTTCTTGTTGGAAAAGGACCCCATAATCATATATTCAGAATTATGATGTAGTAAAACTGGTAATTACCGATAGTACTCTTAGAATTATATTAGAAACCATTGTAGTTGACTGTAATAGTCAGTAGATATTCAAGATCTGCACCCAAGACCATCAGTAAATTGATCACCACTGTCACTCATAGCAGTAGGGTCTTAGCTATCATTTTCTAACTATTTTACTAATTCACAGTCATAGTGCCGGCCTTTACTTACTTTTTTTAGCTGCTACATAGACTCACCCTGATATCTTGGGGTCCTGACCGTGCTTTTAACCAATTCTGAACCAATTTTGGCACTTTTTGGACCATTTTCGTTATTTTTGAAGGTTTTTTTATAAAGAAATTAAGTTCAAGTTTAAGATTTTTCCTTTTTGATCTAATTTTAATACTTTCCATTATAAAATATATCAAATAATATATTTTTACTACCTTTGGGTATTTATACTCTTCAAAGCTTTGAAATTGCAATTTTTAACGAAAATTGATAATAATAAGTCATTATTATTAATTATTCAAAGTTATTTTCATATAAAAGTAGTATATTTAATCAAAAAAAATTGTTTTTACCAAATTGTGTAAGAATTAATTAGTAAAATATCATTTATTGGAATAAAAAATAGCTAATTGAATAATAATTTTATTATTACTTCAATTATTTAACATTAAAATTGAATATTGTTTAATAAGAATCTTTTTTTTACTCAATCTGAGGAAAAAACTGATTAAATTTTGTTGATAAATAATAAAAAATAAAAACAATTTATAATAAAAAGTAATTATTAATAATAACACAAAGTAGTTTTCATACACAAAAAAAATATTATTTTTTACCAAATTGTGCAAAAATTAACTTAAATCTTGATATTTATTGAGGAACCAACAAGAAAAATTTCAATAATTAATTCATCATTATTCTAATTCTTTAATATTCAAGCTTAATATCATTGAAGGATACCTTTTTTTACTCAAATTGAGGAAAAAATGATTAAAATTTGTTTTATTGGATAGATAATCAAATAAAAGCAAAAGACAAGGAACAACTTAATTTTAAAAAAGATTATTGGAAAATTAAGATATTGAACTTTTATTTCTTCAAGAGAGAAAGGAAAACTGGAAATTGAATTTTTGACAGTTTATTTTTCCATTTGAAAAAGGGAACAACTTATTTTCAAGATAATATTCAAGTTTAATGAAATGAAATAAAGCTTTTATATTAGATAATTTACTTATATAAAACAAGTGAAACAAAAATCATAAATACTGTTGTTTCTTCAAAAGATAAATAAAATAATTCAGGAAATGAAAAGAAAATCAAGAAGAAATAACAGTAGAAGATTGAAAATTTTGTTTATTCAAGTTGGATTAATTTTTTTTCTTTATTTTATTTCTATTGGAGAAAAAATATTCCACTTAATACAAAATCACATAAAAATCCATCTGTGTCAGCCCAAGAAGACATGAACCAAAAGTGTTGACAAAAAAACCTGTTTTTAACACACTAATCAACTCCAAAGGCAAATTGACAAATAATATAAGAATAGATCTTTCCAAGGGCATTATCAAGGGAAATAAACCTTTGAGAATACAGTATTTTTTTCTTTTGTCAATTTTTGAAACGGAACCTCAATTTCTCAGAGATCTTAGTTGCCCAAGGAATCATCAAGAAATCTGGAAAGGAAGAAGATAAATACCTTCTGGATCAAATGACCAGCAATGGACTTACCATCAGGGAACTCCTTCCCAGAGTCCCATTAAAAACCAGATTTAACCAAGTCCAACCAAAAAATTAGACAGATGCATAAAAATTCACTCAGATGAATCTACTAATTAATGACTTGTTCATATAGAGTATGGACAACAAAATGTTCACCATGGAAGCATCATCAGCATAAAGCCTTACTCAATCAAATGACTTGCCAAAGGATTCTGAAAGAGATGAAAAATTGGAATCCCAACAAATATTTCATACTCTTAGAAGAGAGAGAAACCTGAATCAGAGGAAATCAGGAAGTAACCCAGGACATAGAGAAATTTTGGCATATGGAAGAGCCAAATCCTATTTTGGAATACCAAGGAATGGAGGAATAAATTATATATTCCCCAAAGCATTCCAAGACTTACAGGAATGAAAAACAAACGGCCAATTTTTGCAGGACTCTCCAGTACTCCCTGTAAGCTTCCAGAAGAGCAAATGGAGCCCAAATGGAAAACAAGACTTTTTTTATAAAGGAGAAGGAAGAATAAGATACTTTAATCAAATCAGCCCAAGAGGTATCCAAAAACAAAAAGCTACTCTACCTACCAATAGTTTTGCTACCTCCAAATCAATTTATCCTCATATGCCTATCACTGATAAAATAGCCCTCATAAATGTGTAACCAATGATTCCAGAGGTAGTAGTATCATATGGTACAACATGAGAAAATTTATGGAATGGACATATGATCATGTACAAGGAGTGAATTCATAAATCAAAGCACTAAAGGAAGAAAATTCTTTCCAAGCTACAGTCATCAACAACTTAAACACAAATTTAGCCAAAATTTGGGCAGAATTTGAAAAAGCCAATAGACAGTTGAACTCAATACTAGAGGAAAAACAGAATTCCGGGAGGTACCTTAGAAATTTCCAGAAGCAGAAAGACAAAATTTCAAAATATGCTTATTACCTCTGTGAGAAAGAGGAACAATACCAAAATTTATTCCCTCACACAAGCCAAGGTGATGAACCCATCATCCACAGCTCCCAAAAAGTAAAAGAGGAAGAAAAATCAGAAATCCAAGTTCCTGCATACAAGGACCCAAGGTTAAGGTCTGAGTCTATTTACCAAGATGGTGAGAAACTAAGTTACTCTGAGAAAAAAAGCACTGAAGCAATTCCCTGAAGTGGTAAATTGGCCTAAATTCTCAGGAACTGGAGAATATGATAATATAAAGCTCATTGGTGATATTGAAGAGCTTTTTGTTGATTTCTCAAAGATACCAGACTACTGGATCACCAAAAGACTCAACACTGCATTCAGAGGCTATGAAAACATATGGTACACTGATATGAAAGAGATACATGTCAGGAAATGCTATCCATGGTGTAGAAACCAAATAATAATAAAGTACAGAAATGGTACTTGGATTTGGAGAAAAACCATCTCTTTTGAGCATGACAGAGACTCTACAGAGAAAGACACTTATGAATGGTGTCTTAAACAAACCAAATACTAAAATCCGTTGATCCAAAAATGACAGCAGATATTGGAATTCAAAAGCTTCTAACAAAAATTTCTTGAGACCAATAAAACTAATTAAAATTCAGATTCAGAAATATCAGAAGCATTGATGACATAGAAAATTTCATACAAGATATCAGCAAAAAGTCATCCATTGGAAGTAATTCATCCTATAGGTAGCATGATATCAGAGGAAAATCAAAGTTCCTCATGGAAAAAGACATTAAACCTACCAGTGGTGCAGAAGAATCAAAGAAAAAAAACACATTTTATAATTGTAAATAACCTGACCACTATTAAAATAATTGTCCCAAGGTAAAAAAGAAAATATTTGAAACAGAGAAAGATTCAGTAGAAGAGCACATAGAGTACAAATATGGCTCTGACAGTATGGGAAAAGGGCTAAGAGAGGATTCAGACAGTAAATCAGAGCCTATTGAACAATATTTCTTGCAGTATAAGGATGAAAAACCAGAATCAGCCCTAGAAAACTCTTTGAAAACTGAATTAAGTCACCCAAACATGGTGAAGACCTTAGTGAGAGAACCACTGATGCAAAATCATATTTGGAAAAACCCAAAATGTGTATGACATTTATTGATGGAAAAAAATGAAAGCTTGATGTGCACATTGAAAATAAAAAGCATCCTTTGATTTTTGACACAGGATAAACTCCCTGAGTAGTAGCCAAGGGATACTGGGATAGAAACTTCTCAATGTGGCATGCAGAAACACTTGTCAATAAGCAAAGGGCTTCAAAAGTGTTTCAGGAAAAATAAAGTCACTTGGAACAATCAAAAAAGTGATCATAATGCCACGCACAATGACAAACCTCACATTATGCACTGAAGTTGTGGTACTTGAAAATGGGGAGATTGATGGATTCTTAATTGGTAAGGACTACCACAAAATTTACGGAATAAAAATACATAATTACACAGAAAACTACTTGACAATCTGAGAGTAGAAAGAAAGAAAGCTTACTTTAAATGTAAGATGTGTCTATGAAACCCTTGATTATATTAATATTAATCAGGATTACTATGAATCTTCTTATTGAATATAATAGATACACTTATTATAACCACAATTAAATCATTAATTACTTCAATATTTCTTTGTATTTATATGTACTACTAGTGATTATAACAGTAAGCAGTAATTGTCTACTAGAATCAATTACAAGAAGTATTAATAGTAAAACTTCTTTAAAATCATATAGAGTTATTATTTTAATGTATAATTATCTTTTCAAATAATAATTATAAATATAATTATCTCTTCAAAGAATAATTATAAATATAATCATTGAAGAAAACATTTACTAGAGAAAAAACTATAAGAATAAATTGAAGACACACAATATTCCTCCAATCATACCCCAATAAGAATTGGTAGATTGATTCGACAGGCTAATTGTGGACTTAAAGGATCAAAATTGGATTATAAAAGCTAAATACTATTGTAAATAGTATATTTCTATGATTCCACGTCTGCCTAATTGATTCTGAAATAATTGAAACACTTTAGAAAAGAATCAACTAATACTTACTTGTTGGTATTAATGGTATGATTGAATAATGAGATCATTTGAAAAGAAAACAGCAAGAGGAAGCCTCTTTTAAGTAAACAACAGCTCACAGAGACGTTGTGGAACTCCTTTTAGTGTGGGATTGGATAAGGCAGTCCTTGAGGGGGAAATCACAGGTAAACAGTTTTGAATTTCTGAATGATCCTTTAACCAAGGGTGCTAAGGTGTATTAGCTGCCCCTCTGAATATACTAAATAATCTCCCTATAGAGCTCACAAATCAATATTTAAAATTGTGGCTTTACAACTAGAGAAGACTTTCAGCAGTCTCTATCAGACCTACTCAATTGTTAGATAAATAACTTTTATGATTATTATATATATAGAAAATAGCTTAATACCACTATTTTATAGGTTAAAGGTAATATTTTAAATATAAATTTAAGTATTGATAATATATAATTATATAGATGTATGATATTTTAAACTATATGTGTTTATTTATATTTTTAGGTTAATTATTGATTATAAGGTTCATTAAAAATATAATATATAGAATATACTGGATACAATACTATAATGTTTTTCTTTTATTATAGAAGGGTGGGTTTTTATATTTATTGAGTTATTTTTTTTAAGGATCTTATGACCAATATAGTTAATAATACTTATTTGATATAAATATATATCCCTTAATGGATTCAGGATTTAATAATGACAAGGATAAGATAGCTATTAGTATTAACTCTAATAATAATAACTTCTTTGAGCAGTACTCTATGACTACTACTAATATTTGTTATTATAATACTATTTATGCAATATTAAACTCTTTCATTAATATTGTAAATACTTTCTTTTATAAATAATTTCTGACTACTAATATTTATTATGATAATACTATCTATTCAATATTAAACTCTTTCATTAATACTGTAAATATTTTTTTTTATCAATAATTTCTGACTACTAATATATGCTTCTGAGCTTTGCTACTGAGCTTTATAATTTTATTTTGCTAGTTATCCTACTAGAATAGGGATGGATGGATCCTTTATATTGAGGATTAGATTTCCATTTAATGGGGAAATACTTCCATGAGCATGGGGAAAATGAGGGAGAAAGGCCCTCTATTTATATTCTTTGGGCCCTCCATAGAGGCACTCAAAAACAGGGGACTTAGAAAAATTTTACCTTGAGGTATTTTAGCTGGTGAGTGTTTTTGAAATGGTGTCATTTGATAAATATATTGCACCATATGTTTGGATTATTGCATCATTCTGAACTTTGTTGATGTTTATGCACAGCCTTCAGCTAATTTTTCTGGTGATTAATTTTGAGATGGTGTCATTGGATCAAGATATTGCCCCATATGTTTGGTATATTGCACCATATTTTAAAACTTTATTTTTAATTAATTAAACTTTAATATTATTATGCACAGCCTTGAGGGAATTTAGCTGGTGAGTAACTTGGAGATGGTGTCATTTGGTAGAGATATTGCACCATATGTTTGGCAAATTGCATCATTTCCTGAGTGATTATGTAATCTGAGGTGTTTTTGCTGGTGATTAGTATGTTGGATGGTGTCATTTGACTTGATTATTGCACCATTTATTTGGTCAATTGCACCATTTTTCATTGTTTTGATTATGTAATATTTTTAAAATCTATTTGGTGTTAATTTGGATATGAGTTGATTTAGTACAATTATTGCATCATTTGTTTGTATTATGTTTGGCCATTCATGGAATTCTTTCAAGCTTATATGGAACTTTCTATGCATGAAGTTAATTAAGGTTTGATTCAGTTCAATCTTTTTATACAATGGATGTGTATTCATACTTTTTTAGTTGATCTTATTACATAAAATCCATTTTGGTGACTGTAATTCTTAGTAATCTAATGTTTTTTTTTAGGTTTTCTGTCTGTATTAAGCTAAACTTTTTTTGTTTTTGTGAAGGCTATTTGTAAGCTATTCTGTATATATCCATATAGTTTAATCAACTTTTTAATTATTGAATTATGGAAATATTGAGGTTATTTTTATTCTGAATTCTAAAATCTTCCTTTATTCAATATTATCCATGTTACTATTTGACTTATGTGATTGTGAAAGTTTCTTTTGAGCTGATATATCCTAAATTGACAATTTAAGTTTTGATATTTTGAAATTTTCACCCTCAATGTGCTTGAAGCTGGCCCAGACAGGTATGGAATACCACATCCCCCTCTCCATTTAATGCTGTCCCCAGCATTCCAGGTTAAAGAACATTTTAACATTATTTTCTCATTTGATCATTATTTCATTATTGTAAGTTTCTAATATTTTCAGTACTTTTCAGTTTTCTTCATACCTCTTCATCTTTGATGCATGTTTCTTTCTCCAATATTGATATCAATGAGCTTCATTTGAGGCTCATGAAGATTTCTATGAATTTCAAAATTTTCAGTATTCAGGTATTGCAATTCCTTTGATCATTCAATATGTTGAGAGTTTGTTTATTTTTCCAATGAGTATTCTAGATTCATTTTCTCTTTAATTTTGACGAATAATCTGAAAGAAATTTTCTTATTTAATACTTCTTTCCCCTTAATTATTGCTTTAAGGTTAGTCAATCCTGTCTTTTAATGTCATACAAGGACAGTCCTTTGTCATCATGAGCAAAGTATGCAGTTTAGGGTCATGCTTAGGACCCTCCTGAGTCCTATTTGTTGGATATAATGGTTCAGGGGCTATTTATTATTATAATTTGACTCTTTGTCTTAGATATTGATAAAAATGAATTTTTGAGATAATGAAAAGGTTTAATAAACTTTCTTTCTTCAAATTGGTATGATCTTGGAATTCTTCAATTGAAACTGAATTCTTAAATTCTGAGGGCTGCCTTCATTAGAATTCTTCTATGTTATTTTTATGTATTTTTTTTTCATGTTTTAATGAATTTATGATTTAACTGTATTACTGGGGGTTGCAGCCCCCTCTCCATTTTTATTTATGTAAATCATTTCTTTTGGGATGATTTTTTATGAATGGGGTGTTGATTTTTGGATGATTGTTTATTTATTATTACTGAAGTTTTTCTATTTATGTTGATTATTTTTTTTGTTGAATCTTTTGTAGTCTATGTTATATATATGAATACTGTTTTTTTTTATTTTTTTGAAGTATAAATTTGGAGTTGTGAATCCAATAATTTTTTAGGGTAATATTGAGATACTTAAAATAAAAAAATTTCAGTTTAAGGGTATGGTGGTAATGAATATTTTTGAGGAGTATGATAGGATTATGATTAGAAATTGAGTATTAACTGAAATAAATGATAATTAGAGGAATATTTTGCCAGTTTTAGGTCATAGGGGACCTGTTTATTTAAGTTCCACTATAATTAATCCCAAAGTAAGGTTTAAAGTTTATGTGGTCATTAATATCCTCATAGAGTATCATATGAATAGAAATTAAGCATCAATTAAAATAAATAATAAATAAAGAAATAATTTTCCAGTTTAACGTCATGGAGGACCTTTTAATTTTTATTATTATTGTTCTTTCTACATATACTTGATTTTTTCATTTATTTCATAATATTAATCTTCATATTCCACAGAGACTTGTATATTTGTATATTTATTAATTTTCAATATTTATAACCACATCTTTCTTTTATTAGGTAATTGTATAGGCTTAATTAAGTAGTAATTAATAAGTGAGTTTGCAGCTTGATTAAAATAAACTTATTGATTTTGTAATTTGATTTTTTTGTTTATATAATGTTATTGTCACTTTTAATATTTATTTTAAATATTATTATTTTTTATCATACTGAAGGATCTAATTCTGAATTATAATTATTTGGCATTAACTATATTATCATTAAACACCTATAGCTTGAATATTTTTTTTGATTTTATTTATGTTATCATACATATATATTGTATATTATTTAATATATATTTCTTATTTTAGCAATAATAGAGCATAATAATGGTTATAAAAAAAAGAGAAAAGAAAAAAAACAAGTCTGTTATAATGAAATATCATTTCTTGTGAATGATTAAGTTTTTATTTTTTATTTTTTATAATACTAAGTGTAATATTACTGTAAAGCACATCACTGTAATATATTTATTATTATTTTTTTTTTGTAATTCTTATTTGTTTATTTATTTCAATACAGTCTATCAGATCTACAGTATTGTAATGTACTGTAAAGTACAGTACTTCATTTTATATCGCAATTGTTTCTTTTTTTTTGGTTTTTGTTTTTTTATATATATTTTTTTATTTTAGTATAGTACAGTACTTGATTTTAAATTGCGATTGTTTCTTTTTTTTAATTATTCTATATGTATAGTTTTTATTGTAAGTTGAATTGGGTGTGTATAATGATTTTTTTTTAATTTAATACAGCAGATAAAATTTACAGTTGTACTGTACTTTGTACTTGATTTTAAATCGTGATTGTTTCTTTTTTTTTTTAATGATTCTATTTTTTTTCTATAGTAGAGTAGAATGGTACTGTACAGTTTAAGCCAGGTCCCCGTGGATTTTTCCATGTTCAAAGATCTACCCAATCCCTAACCCTGCTTAATCCCAGGCAGTAACTCCCAACTTTTTCTGTCCCACCCAGCTCCCCGGGATTTATTGGGATCAACCATCACCTTTACCCAACATATTAAAACCTGTTTTTTTGTCAACCCCTTTCCCCAACCTTTTTTTTTATTTCCTCTCCATTATTTCAATCTCCTTTTTTCTTTCCTCTCATTTGCTTTTATTTCGTACTTTTTCCTTTCCTCTGATTTTGATTTCCTATTCTTTTCAACCCTCTCAATCGCTTTAATTTCATCATTACTCTCAGCTGTGTTGATCTATTACTTTAACATTTATCTCCATTTTCAATGTCTTCAGCACCTTCATCAGTTTGCTCAACACCTACCCCTAGCGATACCGAACTCACAACCTTGCCATCAACTGCAGACCCAACCCATCCCCAGAAAAGATCATGGGTTTGGCTTTATTTTTCTGACGTAGATGAACAATACATACAATGTCAATGTGTCGACCGATTAGGAAAGACTTGCAACAAGCACCTGAAGAAAGACCGAACTGGCAGCACCAAAGGAATGATCCAGCACTTGCACCTCTTGCATCGCATAGCCAATCCAAAATCAATCTCTTCCCCCCTTGCAAAACATAACACAATGGATCAGTATGTCCACAATCTTAATCCCAAAAAGGTGAGTCCCCCTTTGAACCACTATGTTATTAACTTTAGAGTGCTAAATATTGGCTATGCAACAGGTGTTATCACCTTCATCTTTGAAGACCGCTTTAGTGTACTTTATCTGTGATGCCGATTTACCCTTTTCCATTACCAAATCACCTGCTTTCCGAGCACTTTTAGAGCTCTGTAATCCTCAAGTTACCAACATTTTAGTCCGTCAAGCCAGCTTAACCGCTCACTTAACAAACATATATTTTTACCATCAAGAATTCATTCACAATTACCTCTTAAGCCATGAGATTGACGTTTCATTTACAACAGATGCCTGGACTAGTCCAAACATTACTGCATACCTGGCTGTCACTGCCCACTACATTGATATGGACTTCAAGCTCACCTCCATTATTATAGGCCTTGCCGAAATACAAGGTATGTGTCCCTCCAATGGTCTTTGATTCAAGAGCTCATTTTTTTCCTTTTTCTGCATCACAGGCAATCACTCAGAAGCATCCCTTGCTACTCAATTCCTCACAATCATACGTCGCTATGATCTTGAACAGAAGATCATCTGTATTACAACAGATAATGCCTCAGTTAATAATCGAATGGCCCAAGAGATCGAAGCAACCTGCCCGAAATTCTGTGCCAAGGATAATATGGTTGGGTGTATGGCCCATACCATCCACCTGGCTGCACGCGATGGCCTTAAAGCCCTTGCCAGCAAACCTCCCGATACAAATAATCAGGTGGACAACAACAATGAACACCCGATGTCAATTTCCAGCCTTGTTGACCCACCAGATGGCCTCAATTTACAGTACAACTCGATAATTGGTAAGATCAGTTGCCTGGCATCATACCTACACCACAGCCCCCAAAGGCGTGAGAAGTTTATCACATTGGTGAATCTGGTCTATGATTATGACAAACCAACAAATGCAAACACACTACTTTCTCAAGTCTCAACCAGATGGAACTCCATTTACGAGATGCTAAATCGCGCATTGGTTTTGAAGGATGCGTACAATCACTTTTGCACCCCTGACTCATTGGCTTCATTTCGACTATCAACCCTTGAATGGCAGAAGGCCGAAGTGATGGTTCACTTCTTGTAGCCCCTCTACAAAGCAACCCTACTTATATGTGGGTCTTCTTACCCAACAATAAATCAATCGTTACCACTATATATCTTGCTAATTGAAGATATCAGGCAGGTAAGTCATTTTCTATTCTCTATATCAGACCAATTGCCAACTAAGAGTGATCTATTAGGCATCCGAGAAATATGATGTCTCTCCCATTGAGCCAGCCTGTCATGAAATGATACAAAAAATTTCGAAATATATTACAATCCTCCTTAGAAAGAGGCCAGTGATATGTGCATCCATACTCAATCCAAGACTGAAGCTCACTTTTTTCTCAACTCACAGTTCGACACTTTGTGAATTCGGGACATCATCAGCCGACCTGGCCAAAATGTTTGAAGATGAATCCAGGAAGTTTGTCACCGTTCCCAATCAGGAACAACATGATATTGTTATCGAGAAGTCAACCTGTTTATTGGACAAGATGTACCCATCTGCAAGCCTCGAAGGCAGTAGTTTGGAATTGGAACTGCAAAGGTATCTTGCCGAACCTCCAGAACCAAAAGATACCGATATCCTCATATTCTGGAAGTCCCGAGGTAAAGTATTCCCCACCTTGGTTCTGATGGCTCGCAATTATCTAGCCATACCTGCCACTAGTGCACCATCAGAGCGTGTTTTCTCAGGTGGTAGAAGGATTTTGTCTTATCAGCGTGCTTCACTCACCCCTTTTCACGTTGAGCAGTTGGCATGTGTAAAGGATTGGGCACGCACATTTGGCTTACTTTACAATGAAACTTAGCGTTTTAACTTTGTTTTATTTTCTCTTATGTACAATTGTCTGAGGTAATCCATGCTCTGATTTACAAACTTTAACTAGGGATCCCTAGTGCCCGATCCCTATCAGGTTTAAGAAAAACATCCCACAAAAAGTGGTTCCCAAGCCCTGATCCCTCTTGAGTCTCCCGCGGGAAATCCCTAAAATGTCGGGATCAGGGACCTGGCTTGGTACATTTTAGTACAGTGCTGATCTGTACTGTCTTTTTATTCAATCGCGACTGTTTTTTTTTATATTTTTTTTTTTAATTTTATTTATTTATAGCTTTACTGTAAAGTACTGTTGTGTACAGTACTATCTTTTTTTTATTTAATCGCACCAGAATTTTTTTTTAATTTAAATTTATAATAATATGTTTTTTTTATTTAAATGATTGAATTTATATTTAATAATGTTTTTTTTATATATTGTTATGTTCCTCTTTTTATTTTAATTTGAATCGCCTGCAAAGGTTTTTCTTTTTTTATATATTTAATTTTATTTTTTTTATTATCTATTTAGCTATTCTTAGTACAGTAGAATGACTGTACTGTACTGTAATCTATATTTTATTTCTAATTGCCGAAATTCTCCTCTTTTTTTTATATAATTAATTTTATCGCATCGTTCTGAATATTTTTTTAGTTGATCATATAATGATATTAATATTTTATTTTTAATATATATATATATTTTAATAATTGTTTAATAACAGTATAGTGTATATACTGTTATGCATTGTAAGTTGTAAAGTCTACTATTACCTTAATTCCGACTTTTTTTTTTTAAGCCAAGATATTTCAATTTATTTTATTTATTTTATTTGTTTTTTTGTTTAGATTTGTATGTATTTATTAATGATTGTTTATATTTATTTATATTTATTTATATTTATTTATATTTATTTATATTTATTTATATTTATTTATATTTATTTATATTTATTTATATTTATGTATATTTATTTATATTTATTTATATTTATTTATATTTATTTATATTTATTCACTATTTATGTATTATTTATCTATGCTTATTTATTTGTTTCTATTTACTTTTATTTGTTTAATTATTTTGTTTCATTCAATTTTTATTTGTATTTATTTATATTTATTTTAATTTATTGTTTATTTATATTTATACACTATTCATATATTATTTATCTATGTTTGTTTATTTTTTTTCTATTTATTCTTATTTGTTTAATTTTTTATTTTTAGTTTTTTTGTATTTATTTGTATTAATTTGTTTAATTGAATTTTTATTTGTATTTATTTATATATTTTTTTATTTATTGATATAAAATTTTAATTTAAGATAAAGGAAACTTTAAAATTAATTAAAAAGATAAATTATAAATTAAATTAAACCTTAAAATTAATTAAAGATTAATTAAAAATTAAATTAAACCTAAAAAAAATGCAAGGGAACAACATTTAATGTTGCTTTTAGTGTTATGAAGGCCAAGCTGTGGGTGAGCCAGAAATTCCTTTCTTCAATATAAAAGCAGCTACTTTTCCAAGCTTCTTCTCCAATTTCTCTTTCCACAATTATTTTATTTTATTTTTTTTATGATGAATTTGAATACTATTCTAAGTTTATGTTATTATCTGTATCAAGTGATATTTTAAGGAATAAAATATGAAGGGTCAACCTGGCCAGTTGCCTCTCTTTATTTATTCTTTAATTATTCTTGATAGTACCTATAAATATATATATTTAAGGTAAAAAAAATGTTATGCTGAATATTATAAAATTGAACCCATAAGGTGATTTATATTTATCAATTATTAAGGGACATATCCCTTTTACTATAGCTCTAAGTTTATTTCTTTACTTTGACATTATGATGTTTTCATAACATTATCTAATAATATTCATATGTGTTAACATTATTTTGATATAAATAAATAATGTTATTAAATTGAAATAATATTTGGTTTGAGTATTATTCATTTATTGGGATTATATATCATCCCTTATAATGTGATACTTTTATATTATTGTATTATTAATATCATTACACTATGATATATCTAATATTGAATCATTAATTCAATTGTCTTTTTTCTTTGGTTTTTTTTTTGCTGCTGTAGCTTTATATTTGTTTTTTAGCTTTTTCATTTTCATTTTAAAGCAAGGGGGGGTTATCAGTCTCTTTGTTTTATTAATTTTTTTAGAGAAATAAAAAAAATTAAAAAACCAAAAAAACCTAAATTCAAAATCTGGTAACCCTTCCTTGTGAGTTGGGTTGTGTATTTTCTTGTGTGGGTGTGTATACTTCATTTATGTGTATGCTGTTGAATGTTTTGTTTGGACCTCCTTTTAATATTCCTGTATACTAAAAGGACTGGTTTTTTTTCTTGAAAAGACAAGGGTTGTTTAAGGTTTCTAGATATACCTAATCTTTTATTTTCATTCTTTGTTAATTTTTCATTATTATAGTAATTTTTTCGAATTTTCTGTTTTATTTTTATTTTTATTTTTTATTTTTTTTAGCTGAAAAATCTTGATATCTTCAATTCAATATTAAAAAGTCATTATTATAAGAAAATTGGCTTGCAGTTTGATGCCATGCTGAGCCTTTCATGTATTTGAAGTTTTTTTTATATATTGATGTTTTAATTATAAATTATATTTGGAAAAATCAATTAACTAAAATTGAAATTGAGTTGCAGTTTAAGGCCATGCAGGGCCTAATATGTATCATTGGTCCTTGCCTGTGTTAATATATTTTTCTTGATGTCTTGATTTAAAATAGAATAAGAGAAAGAGTAATAAATAGCTGAATTGCAGTTTAAGGCCATGCTGGGCCAATTATGTATCATTTTTTCATGATTATTACTATTATTATATATATTTATTCATATATATTGATACTTTTACATTGAAAAGATGAAACCAAAACCTTTATTTCAAAACTCTTTTTTTTATATTTTATATTTTCTTTTTTTTATATATTTTTATTTATTTTTATTTATTTTTATTTATTTTTTTTATGTTTCTTTATATTTTTTACTAACACCCTTCTTTATAAAATAGAAAATATATTGAAAATAATATAGTGAATTTATTGAAATATCAGAGGAATATCTTCAGGTTTGTCCCTGAATTTAATTGTTGTTTCATAAAGCTCATTTTTGTGTTTAGTATTTGAGTGTTCACTTTTTTCATTTATCATATGTCCTGTGCATTCATTACTTTGGGTTAAATATTGATATTCCTGTTCTAACTGGTTTTTTAATCTCTGTCTTATTTTCTTATTCTTGGTCATCCAAAGATAATTTCTATCTTCTTGACTGTGTTTATCCTTTGTTTTTTCCAACTTTTTTGTTTTAGTTTTACTCAATCCTTCATACCAATTGACATCCTGAGGTAAGAATTGATTTTCTTGACTCAAAACCTTATTTGTCATATTACAATTAAAATTACTGAGAGGCTTCAGATTGATGTAGCCTTCCCAAGGAAATTCCTGTTCAGTAAGTAACCCTTTTGTTTCATCTTCTGTCTCTTTTGGCTCATTACAATCTTCAAGCTTTGAAAATCCACAAACTTCCATTCCTTTTGGTGGGTCTTCTCTCCATCCAGCCTTTTGTGGTGAACAAATTGGTAAACAAAGCCTTCTACCATCTGGCTCTATGTAGCTGAATATTTCACCCTTCTGTTGAGAAAGGTCTAGTCTAATATTATTATCTTCAAGGAAAGGTCTTCCAAGTACTGTATGCATTGCTCCTCTTGCTACAAAAAAGGTGTATATTCCTTTCCTCCCCAGTAACCATAGTAATTGGGGTAAATTCTGCTAATCCAACTATTGAAGTACAATGCCCACCAATTCCCCTCAGGTTCATATTAAGACATCTTGTTGTTAACCCTGCTTTTACTGCTATATCTTCTGGTATTATATTCAATTCAGCGCCTGTATCAACTAAAGCCATGATTTAATATCCTTCTTCTCCAACATGGACTTGCATAAATCCCAATGGGCAGGCATAATGTAATTTAGGTGCTTCATATTCTCCCAAATGATGATGTATAAGCTCCACTTGAATATCTTTTGTGTCAATTGAGTTTATTGACTTCTTTTCTTCATCTGACCAATTTTTTAATTGATTGATAAATTGAGGTGATATGGCCAAGATTTGTTCCAAGGTAAGGTTAATCTTCTGTTCTAAGACTTTATTTATAATTTGGGTCATAATTTTTTGGATATCTTTCTTCTCTTCCTTAATAAAATTTTTATTGAGTTCAATTTTAGTTTTTTCTGTGATATTTTCAGTTTTATCATTTTGGCTTTTCTTAACAAGTCCTTCCTCTTCATCTTGGGCTTTAGGCTTCTTGTATTTTGTTGGGATAATTGTCTTGTTTTCTGTTTTTGTATCATCCTCAATATATGCTCCAGGTATGTTTTGCTTTTTCATGATAGGTGTTTCCACCTCTTTTGAATGTGATCTTATATTCTCTTGAATTGGGTTCCCTTGTCTTCTATATCTTTGTTTAGTGTCTCTTAGCCCATAATTGCTTGAAAAGGGATCATTCACTGAAGATATTATAGGTGGTTGCCAATTTCCCCAATCTTCAACTTTAGCTATGGCTGATTTAGCCTCTTCCTTCTTTAACTCTATAATATTTCGTTCTTCTATCTTTGGCTTTGAAGCTGTAGCTGATTTTTCCATTAATTTTTTTGTTAGTTCTGCCTGTTCCTTGGCAAATTCTCTGACTAATTCCCTAGGACATACTGAGCTTTCATATGGTATCCTTTGGAAATTTGGAAAAAGGAAGGAATTTCCTTGTTTCCTTACAATTATTTTCTCCATATCTTCATTGAAGTGTGAACACCTTTCTAATGTATGTGTATTTTCAAAGCAATAATGACATCTCATTGGAGGCCTTTGAAATAATTGTGCAGGTTGATAAGGTATATGACTTGAAGAAACTGGTGGTAAGTTATCTCTTTGCTTGTAATTTTGATTAAAAGGCTGGTAAATTTTCTTTTGGGGTTTATAGGACTCTTTTATGCCTTTAAGCTGCTCTAATACTTTTTTTAGTGGCTCTTTCTCTTTGAAAATCTCCCTTTGAGGTTGTGCCTTACTTTGTGTATTGACCTTTTTGGAAAGCTCCTTAACTTGTTGTAAAACCTCCTCTAAGGTATCTTCTTCAAATCTAACTTTCTCTTTTGGTTTAATATTGAATTCTTGTTGGGAAAATTCTTTTCCTTGAATTAAGAATTTGGCCTGCAAATCTTGTTCAATGTATTCTTTTAGAACTTTAAATTTTGGTATGATATATCCACCATCTCTGGCTTGCACCATTACTTTATCTTTTATCATTTCTCTGTAAATTGAACCTTGAACTTCTTGGGAGAGGCTAGCCAGAATTTCCTGATTGTGGTTCACTTCCCCTTCAATGTATTCATATCTTCTGAGGTATGTGATGATTGATTCATATTCTCCAATGAATTTCCTATACTGAGTAATATTATTAATTCCACCTCTCTGCTGTGTTCTCTCAAAAAGTGAATTGATTGAGGAAATCCTGTATCTTCTTCCAGGCTCAACTGCTCCCCACTTTCTTATCATATCAATCTTTAGTTGCTCCCAATCACCACTCTCATATCCAGGCATTCCTTCAATATGGTAGCTTATTTCTTCATCTCTTGTCCAAAATACTATTTGTCTTGCTATGTCTCTTCCACTGGCACCTTCAATTTCAGCTATACTTTCTACTTTTTTAATGAATCTTTCTACTTCTTTTCCTTCAAACCAAAGGTTATAATCCTTGGCCTTTATCTTTACTATGGGTCTTATTTCTCTGGATAATTGTTTCTGTAATGGGCTTGGGTGAGTTGGTGTGGATACAAATACTCTTCTTGGAGCATTCTGTGATCTTTGTTCTGTTACTGGGGTAGAGGTTGCTCTAGGAACAGGTGTTGGTGATATTGGTTACTCTTCAGGTCTGACATGTCTTGGTAATGTGGATTCAATTGGACTACGTCCAGGGGTGAAGGTTGTTGACTGTTTTCTCTTTCCTTTCTTCTTACTTTGGGTTAACAATAAGTCCTGCATTTGCTTCATCAAACTCTGTATCTGTACAGTTTGATCTTCTTCATCACTTTCCTCTGCATACTGTTCTTCCACAGTATCTTCAGGCAATGGGGGTAAATCAGATGTTGATGGTTGATTCATGTCTACTTGATAAACTATACCTTCAATTTCCTTTTTAGAATATTTTTTCTTCTTTGATTCTTGAATAAGCTTGAAGAAAAACTTTCTTAATTCTTCTTTCTCTTTTTTCTCTGTTCTTGGGGTTGAAATAAGTAGTCTGTGATCTGTGGGTGTTTGATTCACAGGTGTCCTGTTTCCTTTAATAGGGTAATAATAATGGTATGATTGAATAGAAGATTCTGATTATGATGATGGTGATTGTCTTGATTCAGTTCTATTTTCTGATTCCAGGTTGGTTAATCTTTAATATTATTATCATTATTATTTTTCATGAATGTTTAACTTGAGTATCTCTTGTATTTGAATGATTTTTTTAATATTGATTGAGGGTTTAAGTAAATTATTGGCCACTGTTGGGACACCAGATGTGGAACTCCTTTTAGTGTGGGATTGGATAAGGCAGTCCTTGAGGGGGAAATCACAGGTAAACAGTTTTGAATTGCTGAATGATCCTGTAACCAAGGGTGCTAAGGTGTATTAGCTGCCCCTCTGAATATACTAAATAATCTCCCTATAGAGCTCACAAATCAATATTTAAAATTGTGGCTTTACAACTAGAGAAGACTTTCAGCAGTCTCTATCAGACCTACTCAATTGTTAGATAAATAGCTTTTATGATTATTATATATATAGAAAATAGCTTAATACCACTATTTTATAGGTTAAAGGTAATATTTTAAATATAAATTTAAGTATTGATAATATATAATTATATAGATGTATGATATTTTAAACTATATGTGTTTATTTATATTTTTAGGTTAATTATTGATTATAAGGTTCATTAACAATATAATATATAGAATATACTGGATACAATACTATAATGTTTTTCTTTTATTATAGAAGGGTGGGTTTTTATATTTATTGATTTATTTTTTTAAGGGATCTTATGACCAATATAGTTAATAATACTTATTTGATAAGAATATATATTCCTTAATGGATTAAGGATTTAATAATGACAAGGATAAGATAGCTATTAATATTAACTCTAATAATAATAACTTCTTTGAGCAGTACTCTATGACTACTACTAATATTTGTTATGATAATACTATTTATGCAATATTAAACTCTTTCATTAATATTGTAAATACTTTCTTTTATAAATAATTTCTGACTACTAATATTTATTATGATAATACTATTTATTCAATATTAAACTCTTTCATTAATACTGTAAATATTTTCTTTTATCAATAATTTCTGACTACTAATATATGCTTCTGAGCTTTGCTACTGAGCTTTATAATTTTATTTTGCTAGTTATCCTACTAGAATAGGGATGGATGGATCCTTTAGATTGAGGATTAGATTTCCATTTAATGGGGAAATACTTCCATGAGCATGGGGAAAATGAGGGAGAAAGGCCCTCTATTTATATTCTTTGGGCCCTCCATAGAGGCACTCAAAAACAGGGGACTTAGAAAAATTTTACCTTGAGGTATTTTAGCTGGTGAGTGTTTTTGAAATGGTGTCATTTGATAAATATATTGCACCATATGTTTGGATTATTGCATCATTCTGAACTTTGTTGATGTTTATGCACAGCCTTGAGCTAATTTTTCTGGTGATTAATTTTGAGATGGTGTCATTGGATCAAGATATTGCACCATATGTTTGGTATATTGCACCATATTTTAAAACTTTATTTTTAATTAATTAAACTTTAATATTATTATGCACAGCCTTGAGGGAATTTAGCTGGTGAGTAACTTGGAGATGGTGTCATTTGGTAGAGATATTGCACCATATGTTTGGCAAATTGCATCATTTCCTGAGTGATTATGTAATCTGAGGTGTTTTTGCTGGTGATTAGTATGTTGGATGGTGTCATTTGACTTGATTATTGCACCATTTATTTGGTCAATTGCACCATTTTTCATTGTTTTGATTATGTAATATTTTTAAAATCTATTTGGTGTTAATTTGGATATGAGTTGATTTAGTACAATTATTGCATCATTTGTTTGTATTATGTTTGGCCATTCATGGAATTCTTTCAAGCTTATATGGAACTTTCTATGCATGAAGTTAATTAAGGTTTGATTCAGTTCAATCTTTTTTTACAATGGATGTGTATTCATACTTTTTTAGTTGATCTTATTACATAAAATCCATTTTGGTGACTGTAATTCTTAGTAATCTAATGTTTTTTTTAGGGTTTCTGTCTGTATTAAGCTAAACTTTTTTTTGTTTTTGTGAAGGCTATTTGTAAGCTATTCTGTATATATCCATATAGTTTAATCAACTTTTTAATTATTGAATTATGGAAATATTGAGGTTATTTTTATTCTGAATTCTAAAATCTTCCTTTATTCAATATTATCCATGTTACTATTTGACTTATGTGATTGTGAAAGTTTCTTTTGAGCTGATATATCCTAAATTGACAATTTAAGTTTTGATATTTTGAAATTTTCACCCTCAATGTGCTTGAAGCTGGCCCAGACAGGTATGGAATACCACAACGTGTCATGGAGAAAATAAAGAAACAAGTGAGTGAGAAACTATTAATCCTCTTTTCATCATTGGCTACATCACTTGTTGTCATGTAAGATTATCATAATTACTTAATTAAATAATTTTACAATACTACCAACCGGTTTATGGTTGAGAAATGAAGGAGTAACAATTTGCAATATTATTTGATTTAAAAATGATCATTAATCTCTCAAAGCTTTGGGTTTTATTGGAAATTTCATCACAGGTTATATTTTCTGTGAATTTTTGAAGATTCAGTGTTTCATGTGGAGTTATCAAAAGTGGACTGTAAATAAAACTTTCAATTTTAATGATAAAGTTGCAATTCATTTTGGTTTTTAAATAAATTATCTCTTTCTAAAGTATTCCAGAATTTTTCATAAAGATTGATTAAGAAATGTATTTTAAACAGATTTTTGAAGTTTTTACCACAATTCTATGTAGAATTGCAAATAGCACAGTAATAGCTGGTTTCCATGAGGTAATTGCCTGAATACTAGTCCAAAAAGGGCTTCAATTAATCTCTTAAGGGTTATATATGGAGGTTAATTAGTAACCTACATGGCTACAGGTGTCAGAGTTTGTCAGGCTGGGTATATGATAAAGGCGTATGATTGTTTTTACAAGCTTTAGCTATGACTGTGACACAGTAAAAATGGTAATAAAGAGATTTGTTGATTGTAATAACGGCTTTACTATAATGATATAGTGGTGGTGAGAGCTGCTGAAAGCCCTGGGTGCAGTCTTACCAGTTGGATTACTATAATAAGAGCTACAATGATTAAGTTGAAAGTATAACCTGGTTATTTTCCAAGAGTATAGCTGTTTTTGACAGTTGTAATATGTAGGAATTTAAGAGCAGGATGGGATTCCTTTTCTGGAAGTGAAAAGACCTCCTTTTATCCTGAAATGGTGTGAAAAGGCTGCTAGACCTTTTCACATAGAGGAAGTACAATTTTTTCACTCTCTAGGACAGGCTTGTGGTTTGCAAAAGGCCTTTATAGCCTGTATTGGGCTCAGATGTGGCTTTGAAACCACATCTGGGCAGTTTTCACCAATACAGGGTGAGAACTTTCATCTGGGGACCACATAGCCTGATTCTGATGTGTATGACACATAGAATGCTGTACAGAACATGTATGGGACCCCAGTTTTGAATGAACTATGCGGTATTGAAATAAAAACAAGCTTCTTTGTCTTTTTGACACCTAATAATCATATTTATGGGATATTATCCCATGGTAAGGCTGTATTGGCCAAACTGTGGGATTTTGACCTTAAAACAGCCATACCTTTGTCAATTTTTGGGATATAAACCTCAAAAATCTATAGGTGTGTAGCCCTGTATGTGCTCTACACAATGGTACGTCATTTGATATGGTTATCATTAAATATGGCAAAGTTATGCCATGTACAAGGTTTTTGTACATATGCATGTTTTAGGCAAAAAGCTGTATTGGGCTTGTTTGCCTTATAAATTTTGTTCTAGATGGTATTTGGGGAAATTATTGGCACCATCATATAGCCCTGATTGTTCTCTTTCCAAAAAGACCCCACTTTAGGTATCTCAGACTAAAACTGTAGAAGTTAGATGAGAGGTGAATATTTTATTCACCCTTGTTTGGCCTGATTTTGGCCATAAATTCTGTAATACTGGTGCTAGCTCAGTTTGGCTGGTACCATTGGATCTCCCTGACTTTGAGCTTCAATTTGAATACCCATTTAATGGGGTTAAGCCTCTTACTATGTATTCCAGATGAGAGGTGAAAATTAAGGTTTATGCTCAGCAGCAACTTTGAGCAGGAATAACTTTGTTGTTCCTTGTCCTATGATGATGGGACCTGTATATTTGGAAAGGGGTGAGTTTTCTCTTTTTTGATACATTTTGAGCTGATTTGGCTTAGCTCCATGTTTTGGTGGTATCTTGGCTATACCATTGATTTATGGTATTTGACCGTCATGCTTATGCTCTGGTTTTGAGTCACAGGCTGACATACCTTCCCTTTCAAAAAGGCCCATCACTGATGAGACTCTTAAGTCCTCTTAGAGGTTCTGAATCTCCTTAAATGAAGGTTCCCATCTGGTATGGAATCTTATGCCAACCACTTGTCCTTATCAGCTGTCTGGTTCTTGAATCTGACTAAGTACTGTCTCTGATCCTTACCATTAAGTCTGATCTTCCTGGAATTGATAATTTTCTTCACAGGTCCAGGGCAGTGCTCCACTTCCACTATTTCTGGTGGGGTGGGGTTCTTCTTCCTGGAGGGGAGTTTCTCCTCCTCTGTCTGGAAGTATGGCTTGACTAAACTCACTGGAAAGAATGGGTGTTTCCTGGAAAATTCCTCTGTGAGTTTGACTTCCACTGCATTTTTCCCCATCAATTCAATGATAGTGAAGGGCCCTACAAATGAGTCTCTCATTTTCTTAGGTCCTTTGAGATTATTAAAGTTCAGTGTAGACACTAACACTTGGTCCCCTTCTTTGGTGTCAGTTTCCATATGTGATTTGTCTGGCCTCTGCTTATTATATTCTTTTGCCGCAGCTATGCATTTGGCAGCTGTGTCACAAGCCCTCTTCCACATTTCATGGAAATCCTTGGATGTGGGGTGGATGGTCAGAAGATTTTTCTTCAAGTGATCCACAGTAAATAGGGGATTCCACCCTTTCTCTACCAGTGTAGGTGTCTTTCCAGTGGTAGAGTTCTGACTTGTATTATAAGCCAGCTGGACAGCTGCTAGAAGGGTAACCATTCATGGGTGTATCCTTCATGGTCCTTGTATTCCATGCCATAGGCACAGAATCTTTTAAGGATAACCTCCATTGTCTGGATCATCCTTTCAGCTAATCCATCTGTTTGTGGATGGTAAGCTGTGGAAAATGCAAGCTTGGTGCCAAGAATGTCATAAAGGTTTGTCCAAACTTCAGATGTGAACTTTGGGTCCCTATAACTGATGATGATCTTAGGGACTCCACAGGCAGATATGATGTTTTTCCACAATAACAGAGCAGTATTCATGGCTGTGTCCTCCTTGTGACATGGTAGGCACCTCATACTCTTTCCCAACCTATCCACTATGATCAAGAAGGCATTGAAGCTTTCTTTGCATCCTGGGAAAAGTCCTGTAACCCAGTCCATGTTGATGGTTTCCCATGGGTGTTTGGGTTCTTCTATGTGTTGAAGTAACCCATACTTCTTACCATGTTTTCTATTTCCCTTTTGGCATCTTTCACAAGTGTCGATGTATTCACTCAACTCTTGTTCCCATTTGGGCCACCAACCTGTGCTTGCTACCCTTTCTTTGGTCCTGTCTTCACTCATGTGTCCCGTATAGGGGCAGTCATGGGATTTCTGAAGGATCAAAGATATATGGTATCTGTCTATTATTGCAAGTGCACTAGTGTGCTTGTCTCCATGGTAGAGCAGGACATCTATAAGGAAAGAATTATTGTCCTTATAGTCCCTCAACCAGGGTTCCTCTAGCTGGAATTCCAGTTCTGGGCTCCTGTACGTTTGTTGAAGGAGTTGCAACAATATGCCACATTTTTTGTGTTTGGCATATGTCTTCATCACCGCATTGAAGGATTAATTATGCAGTCCTGAGGATCCTATTCCCAATATGGGAGTTTCTGTTCCTTCTGAGCCAGTGTTTCCACTGTCTGGGGTACCACTTTCTGGTGCCCACTCAGAAAATCTGAAGTTTTTCTTCTGGTCTATTTCCATGAAATGGATAGGAATTTTAGCTTCTACTTCCGGGTCATAAGCTGGGTTTCTTTTGACATTATCCAGTGGCCACCTGCATTGGTATGACTTTTACCCTCTTTGTATATGATGGTCATATTCCCTCCATACTCCTGGATGGCTATTTGGCACCTCAGCATGTGTCTATTGGTAGTATTCATGTTTAGTAAGAACTTCAAGGCTGTGCAGTCTGTGTAGCCTTCAAAGACTGCACCCTCCAAATAATAATGGAGTTTCTCCAGAGCCCAGAATAAGCATAGAAATTCAGTCTGGGTGGCCCCATACCTGGCTTGTGAATCTTTCAGCTGCCTAGAGATGTAACATATTACTCCCTTGCTTGGCTCACAATCTACAATTTGTCTCTGGTGAAGGGCTGCCCCTAAGCCTTGGCTACATGCTGCATCTATGTATATCTTGAATGGTAGTTCAAAGTCAGGCAAGATCAGCACAGGTGCAATTGTGAGTTCATATTCCATCCTCTCATATGCATCCCTTCTTCCCTTGGTAATTCCAAAAACTAAATCTTTTGAGCATAACTTGTATAGACTACTAGTTATGTGGGCAAATCTTTTGATGTGTTTTCTATAGTAGCTAGCAAACTCAAGGGAATATTGCATCTATTTGATGTTTCTTGGTACTGGCTTTTTCAGTACTTCTGCTACTTTGTTCTGGTCAATTGCCGGACTAAGACCTGAGACTTTATGTCCTAGAGCTAGTAGCTCTTGTTGGCCAAAATTGCACTTTTTAAGTGAAATTTTCAGATTTATGGTTGTGCATTTACTTAGCACTCTGTCTATGTATTGCACATGGTCTTCCCATGTCTCTGAGTATATATTTTTGTCATCAATATATACTACCATCCAACATTCCAATATCTCTTCTTGAAATATGGTGTCCATCATTCTTTGGAAGTGGGCTGGTGCATTATTAATGCCAACTGGCATCCTGGTGTACTCATATATGCCCATATAAAATATGTTTCTGAGTAATTTCACGGAGTTTGGTTTAACTCCATTCTGGCGGAAACCTTTCATACAATCCATTTTGGTTATGTATTTGGCTTTTGACAATTTGTCTAAGGCATGAGGTATCCTGGGTATAGGGTACCTGTCAGCTTTTGTGTAGTTGTTCAGAGTTCTGAAATCTTCACACATTCTAGAATTTCCATCATGCCTGGTGATCAGGACAGGAGTGGTAATTTCCACTATTTGATTGTGTCAAATCTTTCTGATGACATCCATGTCCAGGAGGTCATTGATATGTTTTTCAATTTCCTTCCTAGTCTCTAGACTTTCTGGGTAAGGAGGTCTCCTGAGAATGGGTGGATAAGGTCTTTCAACATCCAGATATAGTTCTATATCATGGCCTCTAATTTTGCCTAGGGGTTCTTCATCAATGGAAAACAATGGTCTGTTCTTTCTCAGCATCTTCAGCAAGCTTAGTTTCTGCTTACTGGTAAGGGTAGTGCTAAACCTTCCCTCTGTGCATTCATTCAGTAGTTCTTGCAGTGGATCCTGGGAAAATATTTTGTATCCATCAAGTGAAAGTTTCTTTTCCTTGTTGGTACCAATGGTAATTTGCCTGTTTTTACTATTGTAAATATCAATACCATACATCCTATGGTAATCTGTCCCCAGTAAGAACCCTTGGATGTGGGCATCATCAAGAACTACAGACTCTGGGTTGAGTCTGATATTACCCTTCCTATGGGGTATGATTATCTCTTTGACAATTGTCCTAATGGAAGTCAGCTTCCCTGAAGCACTTTTAAAGCTCTTTGCCTTGGTTGGGAAGAGCTGTTTTTCCCAATTTGGGAAGTGGTTTTCCAGGTAATTTCTGGCCACTATGGAGCAGTGTGCCCCACTGTCAATGATCAATGGGTGTTGAGCATTGTTAACTCAAACAGTAATTTTTGTGGCTGTCCCATGTATGTATGCCATTCCTTTGGCTGGTGGGACCAGGCATGTTTGTGCATCCTGTGTATGTTTGCACAAGTTTTTATTGGCAGTATCCTGTGGCATTCCTGCTTCCAACTGTATGTCATGGATTTCTAGTGGATTTTCCTCTTGGTACTCCACTAGGAATTCTTCCCTTGGGGCTTGGTCATCCTCAGATTTTTCTCTTATGGCATCTCCCATAGAGTATGAGTCAGAATCCTCTGTTGGGGATTCCTCCTCTGGGACTTTCTCAACGGCAGAGACTTTTTTCTTTTCCTTTGGACAATTGTTGGCATAGTGGTCTGTGAAACGACAGTTGTGACAAGAATTTTTCTTCTTTGCCACTTCTGCCACTCTTTCTCTGGGTTTTTCTTTAAACTCCACCCTGAAAGGTTGTTTCTCTTTGAAACCACTGCTATTATATGGTGTGTATTTCCCTATATTAGTTCTTTTCCTTACATCTTGTAACGTATTTGCAATGTCATCTAGAGTGCAATTGTGGTTGCATCTGCATTTCAATACATGCTCTAGTTTTCCTGGAATTTGTGTCAGGAGTTTGTGATTGCTCATCTGAATGTTCATTTGAGAATCACTGGCTTTAAGTCTTTTAGAATGTCTGGGACACCACTCATATGGATATTTTTCCACAGAGTATTTGTCATTTTCAAATGAGATGGTCTTTTTCCATGTCCAAGTACCATTGCTGTACTTTTGGATGATTTGACTATTCCACCATTTCCAGTTTCTTCTTTCATGTATTTTTTTCATTTCTATGTACCATATACTAGCATGTCCTTTGAATTCTGTATTAAGTTTAGCAGTAATCCAGTAGTCTAGTATGCTTGGTACAACAATGAAGAGTCCATCAATAAAATCAATGAGCTCCATATGATCATATTCTCCAGTTCCACAGAATTTGGGCCAGCTTGAGGCCTCAGGCAGCAGTTTCAAGACTTTCTTCTCTGAATAAGACATATTATCTCCATCCTGGTATTGTGATGGAGATATTGCCTTATTCATCAACATGGCATCTGGTTTGATGTCATCTTGGTGATATAGATTATCCATAACATGGCCTTGTGGTTGGGGCTTCATGCTATGGTAGACATTAAACAGTTTGTTTATGTCTTGATCCAAACAATTCCTGTCCCTTTTGCTGTGGTGTTTTTCTTCAAAGACTAGATACAGTCTTTTGTTGGTTTCTTCAGAGGCTTTGCTCAATTGAGCATGTCCTTCTTGAACGTTTTTAACAATTTTGTCCATGGAGGCTGTCAATATTTTCATCCTCTCATGGCTTGCTTCAAGTTCTGCAAACTTCGTTTGAGTTTTCTCAGCATATTGGGACATTTGTAACCACAGTGAATCACTGTTGAGGTTACTCTCAGGTGTGAAACCATTATTTTATATCTGAGTGGGGGTAATATTTCTATTAATAGGACTACTGATTCTGGAGTTATTTACAGCTACTTATGGTTCTTGTGCACTTCCTTCACAAAATGCAACAGCTTCTGGATAATTGGGTCTGACTCTCTCTTCCTCTGGCTGAAGGTGGTCTTGTTTTTGCCTTTGTATCCTTGTCTTCTCCTGGAAGCCTCCTGGGATTGTGAAGAATGGTGACTCTTGGCCACTGATCTGTTGGTTTCTGAATGGTTTGAAGCCACTGGAGGGCTGATTTGGCCTGCTCTTTGTGAGCCTGAAGGAATCTTAGGATGCCCTGTCTGGGTCAGCAGTTCTTCTATAGCTTGGATAGTGGCTTGATTCTCCATTATACTGTTTGCCCTCACCTCCAGGAGTCTGAGCTGCCTGGTGGGATTTCAACCGTTTAGTGATTACCATAAGGTCCTTGAAGTCTATCTCTTTGAGACAAATATTCTGGAAACTTGCTCCAAGTTCTTCCCAGTGGGATGCCAGGTTGAACCTCTTGTTGTCCATGCTCCATTGAAATAAATCTTTGAGGAGCTGGTGGAGCTGAAGAACTTGATCCATATCCTTCCAGTCCTCTGGTTTGAGGTTCCTGTTGAATGGTAAAGTGAAGGGCAGGGTGGGTATGATTTCCCTCAGTGTCTTGCCATCCACCACTGTGTCCAAGGTGTTATCTTCCAGGTCTGCAGGTTCTGGACAAGCCTTCTCTGTTCTCTGGCTGGTTCCTTTGGAAGCTAAGGTTTCTGAGGTATACAGGTGACATATCAGTGTTTTAAAGCAGTAAAAAACTTTATATTCTTAGGGTATTTACCTTTGACTTTGCCTTGTACAAATTTGTTGTCTGCTGATTTTGGCAATTTACCTTAAGAGGTTACAGCTGGGTTGATTGTAAGATGTGTCTATGAAACTGATGATAATATTACTATTAATCAACAGTACTATGACTGTTCTTATGGAATATAATAACAAAATGTTATTATAACCACAATTAAATAATTAAAGAATTATTTCTTTCACGTGTTAAACACTACTAGTGATTTTAACAGTGAGCAAGTAATTGTCTACAAGAATCAATTACAAGAAGATTTTAATAATAAAACTTCTTTTATTAAAATAATAAAATTATTTTAATATATAATTATCTTTTGCAGGAATAATTATAATGATAGTTCTTGAAGAAAACTAATTTTAGAGAAAAACTTTAATAATTAAAAATAAATCACTCACTAATATTCCAAAGAACTTATTGAAAGATAAGATAGAGAGATTTGACGTAGAATTGTGGATTTTAAGGATCAAAATGAATTTATAACAGTATTACAACAATATATAGTTGGATTCTATGATTTCACGTCCTTCTGATTGATTTTGAAAGATTTAAAACACTTAAGAATAGTTATAACTAATACTTACTTGTTGGTAGGAATGCTTTTAAATGATAATAAGATGATGATGTGGAAAAAACAGCAAGAAGAGGCCTCTTTTAAGTCAACAACAGCTCACAGAGGCGTGCCATGGAGCAAACTGGAAAACCAGTGAGTGAGAAAACAATAAACCCTTTTTGGATTATTGATTGCATCATCTGTTGTCATGTAAGATTGTCATAATTACTTAATTGATGCTTTTACATGACTACCAACCCCAATATGGTTAAGAATAAAAGGAGTAACATCTGTAAATCTTCTTTTATTCCAAAATAATAATTGATTTATCAATGTTTAAAATGTTATTGCCAGTTTCATCACAGGTTGTAATTACTGTAAATTTTTGAATATTCAGTGTTTCACATAGAATAGTCAAAAATGGACTGTAAGTAAAACTGTAATTCTTGTTGGTTGTACCATAGATAATAAAGTTCTCTATTAGTCCTGAAATTTTCAGAAATATTCATTAAGAATAGTATTTCTAATGAATTTTTGAAGTTTTTACCTCATTTCTATGTAGAATTGCAAATATCAGTGTTTCACTGGTTGCTATGAGGTAAATCAATGGATACAAGTCAAAAAAGGGTTTTGATTACTCTTTTGGGGTTTATCCATGGAAAATCATTAAGAATTGACATGGTTACATGAGTCTAAGTAGCTCTTTACCTCCTTGGCACATCAAAATAGCAGGTTATTTGCTATTCTCTTAAGATTTACAGTAGTTGTAACATGGTAACCAAGTTCCCAAAAGGTTTTAGTTTACCAATTAGGCCAAGATCATCCATGGATCCAAGCTTTGGAGCTGTCCATGCTTCTGAGGCCTCAGAAGTTGGGTACCCTGGCTCTCTTTGATGTCTTTTGTCCCCCTTGCTTATTTTTTACGTCAAAATAGAAATTTAAGCTTCAAGTGAGATATCCACTATGGGTGTACCAAAAGTCCATGTAAGAATACCATGATATTAAGTTCTCGAAACATGCATAACACTATTCTTAGTGTATATGTAACATGGGATTTCTCACATTCCCATTTTTTTGGTGTGAAATTAAGAAAAACAAAAGTTTTCACAGATCTTTTATGTGGTATTGTTGATGTGGTATTGAAGTATTTTCCATTTTACCCCCTCAAAGAGTTAATTTGAGCTTATTCACTCTATGGAGCTACCCTAGGTAAATTTTTTTTGTAGAATCCAAATCTGGCCTTAAATCCATGGATTTACTTACTCAATAAAAAGTTATTCATCTTTTCTGAAATCAAAAATGATGAATTTTGGATTTATGCATGACTTATGAGTTATGCATAATTCAAAATCTCTTTTTAAGATAATTGTGGACTATTTGGGTATGTAAAATATACCTCAAGGCTCACATTCCCTCACACCAAAAAATAAAATTGTACTACAATTTTATCAATGGTGTAAAGAGTAAAAAGGCCCCAAAGGGGGGTTAATGTCCACTGTCCAACCTCTTTACATTACTTAGATCAAGTAATTTAAAGTACATTTATAGACATATTCAGGCTTGTGGTCTTCTTTCATGTCTAAATCTTCTCAAGAGTTTATCTGAGTCAGGTATATCTGATTCTGCCAGCCATTCATCTTCATGTACTGGATTTCTATATCTGAAAACATATTCTCTCTGATTTTTCCCCCTAAGTCTCCTTTCTTTAATGACTTTCTTTATCTTTTTGTCTTCATTATGTTCCACTAGTGGAATAGTTAAAGGAGTTGGGTTCCTTAAAGGAAACAATTCTTTATCATCTGGTTGATAAGGCTTTATCAAGCTGACTGGAAAGGTGGGGTGTTTATTTTCCAATTCACCACTCAATTCCACTTGAACTGCATTGGTTCCATGTAAGGCAGCAATAACAAAAGGTCCTACATAAGAATCGTTAAGTTTCTTTGGGCCTTTGATATTATTAAAATTCAAGGTTGAAACTAGAACTAAGTCCCCTACTTTGAAGTCTGGTACTTTATGACTCTTTTCCCACTTCTGTTTTGCATAATCAAAAGCATCATTCATACTTTGTTTTTCATGATGTTTTACTTTATCAAGCATTATTTTGAAGCTGGAAGCTGTAGGATTAATGTCAATCAAGTCCTTCCTCAGTGTGTCTGCTGGGAGTCTTGGATTCCATCCCTTTTCTAACATAGCAGGAGTTTGTCCTGTGGAAGAATGGACTGATGTCTTGTATGCCAATTCTAGTGCAGGTATCAGAGTGCACCAGTCATGGGTAAATCCATCTGAGTCTTTGAATTATAACCCATAAGCACAAAATCTTCTGATCATGTCTTCTGAAGTTTGAATCATCCTCTCTGCTAGCCCATCTGTTTGAGGGTGATATGCTGTTCAGAATGATAACTTAGTCCCAAACAATCTATGAAGATTGGTCCAAAGTGCAGATGTGAACTTGGGATCTTTGTCACTTATGATATTTTTAAATAATCCTGTATGGGAAATAACTCTACTCCATAGAAGAAGAGCTGTATCCATAGCAGTGTCATCTTTATGACATGGTAAGAATATGGGAGTCTTGCTATATCTGTCTACAGTGACTAAACAAGCATTATAACTTTTGTCACCACTTGGAGGAAGTGCTGTGACCCAATCCATGTGAACAACTTCCCAAGGGGATTTTGGTTCCTGAAAATGAATCATAAGTCCAAATTTATTTCCTGTACTCCTGTTTGCTTTTTGACATCTGTCACAGGTATGGCAATATTCAATGGTTTCTTTTCTCCAAGATGGCCACCATGCATAGTTATTTACTTTTTCAAGTGTTCTGTCTTCTGACAGGTGTCCAGAGTAGATGCTATCACGGCATTCATGAAGAATGGTATTAATAAGCAATTTGCTACATAATGTCATTACACAAGAATGTTTGGTTCTGTGGTAAATAATCCCATCAAACAAGTGAAATCTTCCTTCAGAATAGGAATTTCTCCAAACTTCATCTAGTGCATTGACCAAAGATTTATCCTTTCAGTCTTTATCTAATAAAGAAGTCAAGATATGGAAATTCTTGTCCTGTTTATAAGATTCTCTGACCTCTTCAAAGAATTCAGTCCCAATATCAGTTATGTTAATCCCTGCAATTGGAATCTGTGGTTCAGCCTCCAAAGGTACATAAGCTGGGTTATCAGGAGTGTTGGCTGATGCCCATCTGCTAAGTCCATCAGCATTCTTGTGAATGTTTCCTACTTTATGGACAATAGTCATGTTTCCTCTATATTCCTGAATGGATATTTGTCATCTCAAAATATGTCTGTTGGGAGTTTTCATGTTAAGAAGGGATTTTACTGCATTACAGTCAGTTATCACTTCAAAAAAAATGCCATCAAGATAATAGTTTAATTTCTCAAGTGCCCATACCAAGCATAAGAACTCCATTTGGCTTGCACCATATATGGCCTCTGTTGGTTTGATTTGTCTTGAGATAAAACAAACTGGCCCTTCTGTAGGTTTGTCATCAATAATTTGGACTTGGTGTAGGGTAGCCCCTAATCCATCTCCACATGCATCAATGTAAAATTTAAAAGGAATATTCCAGTCAGGCATGAGGAGTAAAGGTGCTTCTGTAAGAGCTCTCCTTATCTTCTCATAAGCTTTAATTCTCTCCTGTGTTATCTCAAATACAGTCTGTTGATCACAGATTCTATAAAGTGACTTGGCTAGAATTGCAAAGTCTTTTAAGTGTTGCCTATAATTACTGGCAAACCCAAGAAAAGACATCATTTCTTTTTTATTCTGGGGTATTGGCTTAAGTAACACTGCTGCTACTTTGTTTTTGTCAATACCCAAGCTTAAACCAGAAACAATATGTCCTAATGCTTTGAGTTCTTCCAAACCAAAATTGCATTTCTTAAGTGAAATTTTCATATTCACTTCTGCAACCTTGTGAAGTACCCTTGCAAGTCTTTCAAGGTGTAAGGACCAAGAATCAGAATATATGCTAATATCATCAATATAAATGATAAGCCATCCTTCAGAGAATTCTGTGGGAAAGATGGTACTCATCATTCTTTGATAATGGGATGGAGCATTTTTAATGCCAAATGGCATTATAAGATACTCATAAATACCACAGTGAGTGATAATTCTAAGTAATTTCTTAGCTTTAGGAGTCAAAAAATTTTGATGAAAGCCTTTCAATGAATGCATTGATGTTATATACTTGGCTTTAGATAATTGAGTCAAAGTTTCTTGAATTATAGGGATTGGATACCTATCTGGAACTGTGTAGGTATTCAATGCTCTGAAATCTCCAACCATTCTTGACTTATCATTATGCCAGGCAATAATAACAGGTGTTGTTACTTCAACTTCCTCATTATGGCCTACTTTCCTTAGTACACCAAGCTGGATTAACTCTTGGATATGTTTTTCCAAGGCTTCTCTAGCTCTGGGACTGGCTGGATAAGGTGGTATTCTAAGTACTGAAGGATATGGTCTGTCAATATTAAGAGTAATATCAACTTCATGTCCCCTTATAGCACCTAATGGTTCATTATCAGAGGCAAATGCATTACTGTATGTGTATAACACATTAATAAGTTCATTCCTCATTTTTGGTGATAATGATGGATTAATTTGTGCTTCAACAAGTTTATTAGACACAAATTCATCTTGATAAGTATCCTTAAAAGAAGATACCACAGATATTTGTTTTGGCATATTGGAAAAAGCAAATTTTTGTCTTTTGTTATCCCCAATTGTGAAATATCTGTCTTTGTGGTTATTGATGTCAATACCATAAATATTTAAGTAATCATTTCCAAGAATGATGTGCTGAGATGTGCAATTATCCATTACTACAATCTCAGTTTTCATCCTTACACTTCCTGCTGGGTGTGGAAATACAAGATTAGTGTCTAATATACCCAAGGGGTACATATTGTTACTGGCACTACTAAATTGCACACCTTCTATTGGTAATAGATGGTTTTTCCATTCAGGAAGTATAATTTGGAGATAATCTTTGCCTACACAAGTGCAAAATGCCCCTGTATCCAAATTTACTTTGGCTTCAATATCACTCATCAAAACTGATGTGATACAGGATGCTCCTGCAGTGTAACCCTTTCCTCTAGCAGGTTGTGTTTTACACATTCTGGCATCTTGGATATTGATCAGGTTGCAGAAATCCTCACTGTACTGTGGCAAGTGAATATGGACTTCTGTGACCTCAAAGAAAGCTGTAATGTTTTCAATGGTATAGTCCTCCACTGGTGTATCCTCAGAGACTGCAGAATCTTGATCAGACTCCTCTTTCTCTTCAGTACACTGAATTTCTTCAATGACTTGAACTTCATTGATTTTTGTCTTTTTAGTGCAAGTGTATGCTAAATGTGAAGTACTTCCACATTTATGACACTTCAAGACAGGTTTTTCTGGTCTTTTATCCTCTCTGGAAATCTTTGGGACCATCTTGGATTCCATAGGGATTTTAGTCCAAGTTTTACCAATTCTTGTTCTGGTAATGATATCTTCCATTGCATTAATGTAGTCCTCTGTTGAACAGGGTTCTACACATCTGCTTTTGATAGAATGTTCCAGTTCTCCTCCACACTTTCTTAATATCTTCATATTAATCATAGTGTCAGACATATCTGGGTGTAAGGCAGATAATCTGTCCTTTTGCTTGAAGAACCAAGTAAGTGGTTTATCTTTCTCTGAGTTAAAAATGGCACTTTCAAAAGCATTTTCCATTTTAAACCTCCAAGAATTGTTGGCCCATTTGGTAATCACTTCAGATTTCCACCAAGACCAATCATGTTTTCCATGATCCATTCTCATTTTGTAATACAATTTCTTTGCAGTTCTGGTAAACAGAGAGTGTAATTTCCCCACTATGATTTCATCAGGTATATTGAAGTCTTCTTGTAACATATCAATAGTCCTGATGAACTCACTATGGTTATATTCTCCTTCACCAGAGAATGTTGGCCATTCTTCTAATTTGGAAATATCTTTAACAGAGACAACATTTTCTCCTAAAAGTGGGGTAAAACTTCCTTTAACAGAACGTTTTTCTTCAGTCAAAGGTGTAGAATGTCTTGGCATATGTGGTTCACAATTCTTATGAATTTGTTCTACATGTGCAATGATTTCATTCTTTAACTTCTTCCTTTCACTGTCACTTTTTGCCAAATGTGTAGCAAATCAATTGGTATTCTCAACTATTGTTAAGACATGGTCTTGTAGAGTATTAAATTGATCATTCATTTTAAAAATAGAAAGATCTTCCATTTCATCATTCTGAATCTGACATGTACTCTCATTTATGCTACAAGCATTGATAATTGAATCAAATTTGGCATTTGTTAATTCATACCATTCAGTATATTTCTTGTCATGTTTTTTCAAGTAATTAATATCCAATGTTATTTTAGTTAACTTTGAATCAAGTTTACCAATTTCTACATTAATAGCTCTTTGTACATGATCTATTTGCATGGAAAAATCCCGTTCATCCTTTCCTGCTCCTTGGCTGTGAATTCCATGAGAGTTCTGGCCATGTTGAACACACTGTCCACGGCTGAAGGCTCCAATTTGGGGATCCTGTACCCTTGTGGGTAAGGTCTGTGCCAATTGGCTTTGCCTTGATGGTTCTTGGGACCTCTCTGCTTCTTCTGAGGTCCTTTGGGCTTGTCTTTGGACACTTCTGGAGCTGGTTTGGAGCTGGTAGATGCCACTGGGGCTTCTGTCTCCAAAGCTGGAGTCATTTCCAGTTCCTTCTTCTGGTCTATAGATAAAAGACTTTGGTTCTTCAACCAATTCTTTATCTTTTTGACCTTGTCTTTGCAAGACAGGGAGCTCCATCCTCCTAAGAGTTCTATGGTCTTCTCCTGACCCAGAAAGCTCTTGATGTGTAAGTAGGAGTTCATGGCCCCCTGCCAAAGGCTTGGGCATATTTCCCACTCCTCTTCTTTGGCTGCTCTGAACCAGTTTTTGTACTGGCATTGATATATTTCTATTGCTGCCACTTGAAAGTGGTTCAGCCCTGGAAATATTGTCATGAATCAGTTCAGGCTCAGAATTCACATCAAAATCTGTGGGTACAGACCTTGGGGAATGGGGGCAACTCTGGCATCCTCCAAATGTGTCTTTCCTGTGGAAGACTTGGCACTTCTAGATTTGGTCTTGCCTCTTCTTTGTCCACATCCATCTGGTTGGACTGAATAGTTGCTTCCATTTCTGGTATGCACCATTTTCATGTCAATTTAAAGATAAAAGGTGAAAATATAAGATAAAATACACACCTTTTGGTGGTAATTTAGTCTTTTCTGAGTTAAATAAGGTGCCTCTTTTAGAAATTTGCACCTCAATACTGTCTTCAGATTCTTGACTAGTGATATATCTTTTACTGAGTCTGTTGCCAGCTGCACAGTATTTGATTAGAGACACTAGAAAAATTATAAAAGGGAAAAAATTATTTTTTATACTTTTCAAAATATTTTTAAAAATTTTTTGTAAGTTTTTATATTTTTTAATATTAAAAAAATTATTCTTTTTGAAGAAAAAAATTAAAATTTAATATTTTTAAAGAAAATTAATTCAGAGTAACTCAAAGAATAATTTTATAAGTTTTTGGATGTGAAAAAGCCACATGTAAAAACAGTATAAAATTAAACCGAATTCCTCAATGAAAAAGATTTCCAAAACAATTTCAAAAATAAGAATTATTTTAACTTCAAAATGATAGAAAAAAATTATCAAATTAATATATTTTAGAACTTGAAAATATATTAATTAAGGGTACAAGGTTCAAAAAACATGGCCAGGCCCCCAAATGTAAGATGTGTCTATGAAACTGATGATAATATTACTATTAATCAACAGTACTATGACTGTTATTATAACCACAGTTAAATAATTAAAGAATTATTTCTTTCATGTGTTAAACACTACTAGTGATTTTAACAGTGAGCAAGTAATTGTCTACAAGAATCAATTACAAGAAGATTTTAATAATAAAATTATTTTAATATATAATTATCTTTTGCAGGAATAATTATAATTATAATTCTTGAAGAAAACTAATTTTAGAGAAAAACTTTAATAATTAAAAATAAATCACTCACTAATATTCCAAAGAACTTATTGAAAGATAAGATAGAGAGATTTGACGTAGAATTGTGGATTTTAAGGATCAAAATGAATTTATAACAGTATTACAAAAATATATAGTTGGATTCTATGATTTCACGTCTTTCTGATTGATTTTGAAAGATTTAAAACACTTAAGAATAGCTATAACTAATACTTGCTTGTTGGTAATAATGTTTTTAAATGATAATAAGATGATGATGTGGAAAAAACTGCAAGAAGAGGCCTCTTTTAAGTCAACAACAGCTCCCAGAGGCGTTCCATGGAGCAAACTGAAAGACCAGTGAGTGAGAAAACAATAGACCATTTTTGGATTATTGATTGCATCATCTGTTGTCATGTAAGATTATCATAATTACTTAATTGATGCTTTTACATGACTACCAACCCCAATATGGTTAAGAATAAAAGGAGTAACATCTGTAAATCTTCTTTTATTCCAAAATAATAATTGATTTCTCAATGTTATCAATTTTATTGCCAATTTCATCACAGGTTGTAATTACTGTAAATTTTTGAAGATTCAGTGTTTCACGTAGAATAGTCAAAAATGGACTGTAAGTAAGACTTTTAATTTTACTAGTAAAACTGTAATTCTTGTTGGTTGTACCATAGATAATACAGCTCCCTATTAGTCCTGAAAGTTTCAGAAAGATTCATTAATAATTGTATTTTTAATGAATTTTTAAAGTTTTTACCTCATTTCTATGTAGAATTGCAAATATCAGTGTTTCACTGGTTGCTATGAGGTAAATCAATGGATACAAGTCCAAAAAGGGTTTTAATTAATCTTTTGGGGTTTATCCATGGAAAATGATTAAGAATTGACATGGTTACAGGAGTCTAAGTAGCTCTTTACCTCCTTGGCACGTCAAACTAGCAGGTTATTTGCTATTTTCTTAAGATTTACAGTAGTTGTAACATGGTAACCAAGTTCCCAAAAGGTTTTAGTTTACCAATTAGGCCAAGATCAGCCATGGATCCAAGCTTTGGAGCTGTCCATGCCTCTGAGGCCTGAGAAGTTGGGTACCCTGGCTCTCTTTGATGTCTTTTGTCCCCCCCTGCTTATTTTTTACGTCAAAATAGAAATTTAAGCTTCAAGTGAGATATCCACTATGGGCGTACCAAAGGTCCATGTAAGAATACCATGATATTAAGTGCTCAAAACATGCATAACACTATTCTTAGTGTATATTTAACATGGGATGTCTCATATTCCCATTATTATGGTGTGAAATTAAGAAAAACAAAAATTTTCATGGATCTTTTATGTGGTATTGATGATGTGGTATTGAAGTATTTTCCATTTTACCACCTCAAAGAGTTAATTTGAGCTTATTCACTCTATGGAGCTACCCTAGGTGAATTTTTGTGTAGAATCCAAATCTGGCCTTAAATCCATGGATTTACGTACCCAATAAAAGGTTATTCATCTTTTCTGAAATCAAAAATGATGAATTTTGGATTTATGCATGACTTATGATTTATGCATAAACCAAAATTTCTTTTTAAGATAATTGTGGACTATTTGGGTATGTGAAATATACCTCAAAGCTCACATTTTTGTAGTAGCTAGCAAACCCAAGGAAATATTGCATCTCTTTTATGATCTTTGGTACTGGCTTCTGCATTACTGCTGCTACTTTATTCTGGTCTATGGCCAGACTAAGACCTGAGACTTTGTGTCCCAGTGCCAGGAATTCTTGTTGGCCAAAATTTCACTTTTTAAGTGAAATTTTCAGATTAATGAGTGTGCACTTACCTAGTACTCTGTCTACATACTGAACATGGTCTTCCTATGTCTCTGAGTATATAATGATGTTACCAATATATACTACCATCCAGCCTTCCAATACTTCTTCTTGAAATAATGTGTCCATCATCCTTTGGAAGTGGGCTGGTGCATTTTTGATGCCAACTGGCATCCTGGTGTACTCATATATGCCCATATGAAATATGTTTATGAGTAATTCCATGGATTTTGGTTTAACCCCATTCTGGCAGAAACCTTTCATACAATACATTTTGGTTATGTATTTGGCTTTTGACAATTTGTCTAAGGCATGAGGTATCCTGGGTATAGGGTACCTATCAGCTTTTGTGTAGTTGTTCAGGGCTCTGAAATCACAACACAGCCTAGATTTGCCATCATGCCAGGTGATAAGGACAGGAGTGGTGATTTCCACTATTTCATTTTGCCCTATTCTCCTGATGACATCCATGTCTAGGAGTTCAGTGACATTTTTTTCAATTTCCTTCCTAGTTTCCAGACTTGCTGGGTATGGAGGTCTCCTCAGCATGGGTGGATAAGGCCTTTCCACATCCAGATATAATTGTATATCATGGCCTCTGATTTTGCCTAATTGCTCTTCACCAATGGCAAATTCTGGTCTATTTTTCCTTAACATCTTCAGTAAACTAAGTTTTTGTTTACTGGTAAGGGCAGTGCTGAATTGGGCCTCCCTGAATTCATTCAGTAATTCTTCTAAAGGGTCAAGGGGACATATTTGGTATATGTAAAGTGAAAATTTCTTTTCCTTGTTTGTACCAATAGTAATCTGCCTGTTCTTGCTATTGTAAGTATCAATTTCATACATCCTCTGGTAGTCTGTTCCCAGTAAAAACCCTTCAATGTGGGCATCTCCAAGCACAAAAAACTCTGGGTTGAGTCTAATATTACCTTTCCTATGGGGTATAATTATCTGTTTGATAATTGTCCCAATGGATGTCATCTTCCCTTATGCACTTTTGAAGTTCTTTGCCTTGGTTGGCAAGTGCTGTTTGTCCCAATTTCGGAAGTGGTGATCCAGATTATTTCTGGCCACTATTGAGAATTGTCAATACAAACAGTCATTTTTGTGGCTGTCCCATGTATTTATTGCATTTCTTCAGTTGGTGTAACTAGGAATGTATGTGCATCCTGTGTGTGTTTACACAAGTTTATATTTGCAGTGTCCTTTGGCATGCCTGCTTCCAGCTGTATGTCCTGAATTTCCAGGGGTTTTTCCTCTTGGTATTCCACTAGGAGTTCTTCTCTTGGTTCTTGGTCATCATCAGATTGTTCTCTGATGGCCTCAGAAATAGAGTCTTATTCATAATCCTCTGTGAGGGATTCCTCCTCTGGGACTTTCTCAATGGCATAGACTTTCTTCTTTGCCTTTGGACAGTTGTTGGCATAATGATCTGTTTAACCACAATTGTGACAAGAATTTTCCTTCTTAGCCGCTTCTGCCACCCTTTCTCTGGGTTTGTCCTTGAACTCCACCCTGACAGGTTACTTCTCTTTGAAACCACTGCTTTTATATGGGCAGTATTTCCCTATATTTGTTATTTTCCTTACATCTTGTAAGGTATTTGCAATGTCATCTAGAGTGAAATTTTGGTTACATCTGCATTTAACAGCATGCTCTGATTCTCATGGACGTTTGGTGAGGAGTTTGTGATTCCTCATCTGAATGTTTGTTTGAGGATCAATGGCTCTAAGTCTTTTAGACTGTCTATGACACCACTCATATAGATCTTTGTCCACAGAGTACTTGTCATTTTGAAATGACATGCTCTTTTGCCATATCCAAATACCATTGCTGTACTTTTGGATAATTTTACTCTTCCACCATGCCCAGATTCTTCTGCCATGGATTTCTTTCATCTCTGTATACCAAATACTAGCATGTTGTTTGAATGCTGTATTAAGTCTAGCAGTAATCCAGTAGTCTGTTATGCTTGGTACATCAATAAAGAGCCCATGAATATAATCAATGAGATCCATATGATCATATTCTCCTGTTTCAGATACTTTGGGCCAGCTTGAGGCCTCTGGAAGCTGTTTCAAGGCTTCATTCTGAAAATAGGACATATTCTCTCCATCTTGGTATTGAGATGGAGAGCTTGCCTTATTCACCAATAAGAAATCTGGTTTGATGTCTTCTTGGTGGTATGGATTCTCCAAAGCATGGCCTTTTTATTGGGGCTTCATGTTTTGGTAGACATTAAGAAATCTGTTTATGTCTTGATCCAGACAATCCCTATTCCCTTTGGAGTGATGTTTCCCTTCAAAGACTTGCTTCAGTCTTTTGTTGGTTTCTTCAGATGCTTTGCTAAATTGAGCACAGCTCTCTTGGATGTCTTTAATTGTAGCCTCTTGTAAGATTGCATCTCTTTACAACCTTTCATTTATCCTCTCAAAATCATCAAGTGATTATTGAGTTTGCACTGCAAATTGGGACATTTGTAACCACAGTTTATCACTGTTGAAGTTACTCTCAGGTGTAACAACATGATGTTCTGTCTGAGTGGGAATAATATGTTTTATCAATGGGGCTACTGATTCTAGAAGTATGTACAACTATTTCTGGCTCTTGTGTACTTCTCTCAGCAAGTCCAACAGCTTTTGGATAATTGGGTCTGACTCTCTCTGCCTTTGGTTGAAAGAGGTCTTGTTTTTGCCCTTGTAGCCTTGTCTTCTCCTGGAAACTACCTGGGATTTTGAAGAATGGTGACTCTTGGCCACTGTTATGTTGGTTCCTGAATGGTGTGAAGCTACTGGTAGGCTTGTTTGGCCTACTCCTTATGAGCCTGAAGGAATCTGAGTATTCCCTGTCTGGGTCAGCAGTTCTTCTATAGCTTGGATAGTGGCTTGATTCTCGCTTATCCTGGTTTCCCTCTCCTCTAGAAGTCTGAAGTTCCTAGTGGGATTCCAACCTTTGGTGATTACCATAAGGTCTTTGAAGTCTATCTCTTTGAGACATATCTTCTGGAAACCTTCTCCCAGTATTTCCCAGTGGGATGCCAGGTTGAACCTCTTTTTGTACAGGATTCATTGAAAAAGGCTGAAGAACTTGACCCATATCCTTCCAGTCCTCTGGTTTGAGGTTTCAGTTGAATTGGAAAGTGAGTGGCAGAGTGAGTATGATATCCCTCAATTTCTTTCCATCCACCACTGTGTCAAATGTGTCCTCTTCCAGGTCTTCTGGTTCTGGAAAATCCTTCTCTTTCCTCTGGCTGGTTCCTTGGGATGCCAAGGTTTCCAAGGTGTATAGGTGACATATTAGTGTTTTCAAGCATTCAACAACTTAATGTTCTTGGGGTATTTATCTTTGACTGTGCCTTGTACAACTTTGTTTTCCACTGCTTTTGGAAATTTTCCTTTAGAGGTTACAACTGGGTTAATGATTGTAATCTTCCCTGTACAAGTGATTAAGGTTGGTTTAACTTGTATTGATGCAGAGCTTCATGGTTTTCTACTCCTCTTAGTGGAAATTGGTGTCCACTTCTTATCTGTGATAAGGCCTTCACTGTGCCTCTTTCCTTTCCCCTTGCTCCCCTCTGGTTCTGAGGGTGTCACTGGTGTGTTGGCCTGTGACTGGGTTTCAAGTGGTATGAAATTTTATTCCACTGAATCAAACAGGAGAAAGAGGCCTTATTGTCAGTTAATACTTCTTAAAATGCTTCTTGCACATCTAAGAATGGCCTCTGGGCAATATATCTCTAAAATATACCCTTGTATTATGACAGTGCAATTGAAATTATAAATTATATTTCATAAAATACCACTTGTGGATTTCTGGTATACTGTTTTTATACCAGTATCTCACAGATTAACTTGTAATCAAAAAGTGTAATCTAAGAGTGGTTATGTAAAGGGAAATTGAAATTATCAATATACCCAACCATGCCTCTAATACTGTTGGTCCGCAGTAAGAGAGGTGTCCTTTTTAATTAAAAAAGGACAGTATTGATGGCTTGGAGTGTTTTACTATGTAAAAAACACCAAAAAATAAATGTTTTGTGGTGATTGAATTATAATAAACCACACAACAAGGCAATTAAAATAGAAAAACACAGTGGTATATGGTCATATACCACTGAAAAAACAAATATAAGATATGTGTTATATTATTTTTTTAAAGGATTTTTATGCCTACAAAAAGAAACAATAGTGTCAAAATTAAGAAAACAAAAGAAAATACTCACTTTTGGCATAAAAAAGGTCCAAAAATCCAAAAACAAACACGGCCAGGCTGAGTATATGATGAAGCTAATAAAAACTAATCACGAGCTTTAACTATGACTGTGATACGGTGGGAATGATTCAAAAAGGATTGCTCTATGATAATAAGGGTTTAAAATGAAGTATACAGGGCTTTACTATTGAGGAATAGTGGTGGTGAGCATTGTTGAAAGCCCTGGGTGCAATTATTATCAGTTGGTTTAATATAATAACTACTGCAATAATTAATATTATAATTATAACCTGATTATTTTCCAACAGTATAACTGTTTTTTACAGTTGTACTACCAAGGAATTCGAGATCAGGATGAGGAAACCTTTTCTGGTGGAGAAAAGGCCCCTTTTCATCCTAAACTTTGGTTAAAAAGTCTTCTAGACCTTTCCACGTAGAGGAAGTGAAGATTTTTCACTTCCAAGGACTGTATTTTGGTTTTCACAAGGCCTGTATAGCCTTTATTGGTCTCAGATGTGGTTTTGAAACCACATTTGGGCAGTTTTCACCAATACAGGGTGCAAACTTTCATCTGGGGACCACATAGCCCTCTTCTGACGTGTATTATGCATAGAATGTTGTACAGGACCTGTACAGGACCCCAGTATTGACCAAACTATGAGGTATTGAAGTATGAACAAGCTCCTTTGTCTGTTTGACACATAATAATCATAGTTATGGGATATTATCCCATAGTAGGGATGTATTGGTCTAACTGTGGGATTTTGACCTTACAAATGCCATACCTTTGTCAGTTTTTAAGATATCAAGCTCAACATTGGTTCATTGTGTAGCCCTGGTTTTTTTCTACACAATTGTATCTCATTTGATATGGCTATCATTCAATATGGAAAAGTTATTCCATGTACAAGATTCTATTATACATATGTATGATTTGCTTAAAATCTGTATGGAGCTTGTTTTCCCCATAACTTTTGTTCTAGATGAGATATAGGGAAATAATGGCACCATCAGATAGCCCTGATTTTGTGCTTTCCAAAATGACTCCACTTTAGGTATCTCACACTAAAACTGTAGAAGTTAGATGAGAGGTGAATATATATTATTCACCCTTATTTGACCTTATTTTGGCCATAGCTCCTGTAGTTCTGGTGCTAGCTCAGTTTGGCTATTACCATTGGATAGCCCTGACCTAAAGCTTCAATTTTAATGAACATTTGATTGAGTTAAGCCTCTTATTCTGGATTTCACATGAGAGGTGAAAAATAAGGTTTATGTTCAGAAACAACTTTTTTATTCCTTGTCCTATGATGGTGGTACTTGTTTATTTGAAAATTGGTGGGTTTCATCTTTTTTTGATACCTTTTGAGCTGATTTTCTCAGCTCCACGTTTTGGTGGTACTTGGATTTACCATTGGTTTATGGTATTTGGCTGTCATGCTTGTGCTCTGGCTTTGAGTCACAGGTTGACAGTTTCTATATGTGATTCCCTTAATTTAGAAAACACTTTTTTTGGGGTTGCAATTTCATTCTTATTTTTTTCATTATTTATTTACAATACTTCTTTTGTTGTTCTTTTTCCTCTCAAGAATCAGCTACCACAAAATATGTTTTCTCAAGCACCATCTATCCAAGAAAAAACTACAATTGAAGCCTAAAACCACAAAGTCATTCATTCATTGAGAAAAATGCACTACAGAATGCTCCTTGTATCATGATTCTTGGCCAGTTTATATTGAAGTCATTTTTAAATTAAAGAAACAGACTGACCTAATATTCCTTTCCAAAAAACCTCAAATTCAATCACACAGGAAGAATCAATACAATTAGAATCACATAAAAATATCAATAATTTTATAAGCCCTAAGAGGGAAAGGGAAACTTCCACAACTCTTTAAAATTGCATCCAACATTTCCACCTAAAAATAATAATATCAATTTTTGGCCCTTTTTATATGAATTATTACAATTGATGCTAAGTAATTTATCCCTTAATTATTTTATATCTGGAGAGTTTGAGGATGAATATTTTTGACTTCATTTCTGGATGTTAAACACCAGTTTCTTTATTCAGAAATTAACATGCTCACACACTATAGGAATCATAAATGCCAAGTTTTTTGAGACTGCTCATGAAAAGTGCAGCCTTTTTTGGATAATAAATTAAATATTCTGTTCTTCCAAAGATAAAACATCTGAAATTTGATGTGTCAGGTAAAAATAAGTTTATTTTTACAAAAAAAACATCAAAATGTCCCAGTGTGGGAGAATTCATGGATTTTAAATCTAACCATGTAGATCACAATGTGATATTCCACACTTATTCTTCTTATTCTCAAACACACTATATTAAAACTAAAAAAAATTGTATTTAAAACTCAAGGAGCCCTTTTACACTTCAATATAAATAAAATTTTATCTATAGTCACATATGAGTTGGGCACCATAGGATAAGTAATTCTCTAGAGATATAAGGAACCAAAGAAAAAGATTAATATATACAATCTATAATAGGTACAAGGATATTAATAAAACAATTTTCAGCTGTTCTTAGTTATCAATTTACATAAGAATTTCAATTATTGTATAATTGATGCCATAATTCTTACACAAATATATACTATATGGCTTTACATAAAGAGAATAACTTACATATAGACTAACATGGTGCTACCTTACTAGATACCTTCTCAAACCCCTAAACCCAAACGATTACAGGTAGAATTGAAGATTGAAATCTTACTTTAAAAAAGAACAAAATAAATACATTTTAAGGAAGTGCACCCAACTATTCAGAGTTTAGGCAAGATATGATGCAATATGCCAAACATATGGTACCATACCTATAGGTAATTACACAACTTAAAAGCTTTTTACCAGAAAATGTTTCTCAAGGCTGTGCAGAAATTAATAGCTTCTAGAATAGATGAGAAGAATAGAGGTCTTCACTCTTTCACTTCCCCCATTTTTCTGATTAAGAAAGTAATTTTAACCATCAATCCATCCTTTCTCTAGTAGTATATTCTAACATTATATTAAGGATATCAGTAAAAATGCACAGTATCCTATAGTACTACTTACAAAGATTAATTTAAGGCATTGATAATATTAATGAAGCAGATTTACACTGCTGAATAGTATTACCATTATAGTGGTAGTGTTCAATTAGTATTTGAAGATATAGCCATTAGTAATATTATTAGATTTCCTAATAACCTTCACTATTTGAAAGGAAATAATATCATCTTACAATTAAAACTTATCTCAAAGATCTTATAGATATATCAAGAAATATTGATATCCATTCTTATATTATTATATTATTTTTTCCTCCCTTATATATTACCCTTTATATCAACTTTAAATTACCTCATAGCTTCATCTCTAACTGTTGTATTCAATACCATTTTTCACCAGACTCAAGCTCATAGTACCCCACAACAGAAGAAAATCCTACCCACAGGAAGGCTTAAATTCAATTTTTACAGAAAAATGTCAGATTAACATCAAGAAATTGTAGTTGATTCATAAAACCCATTTCACAGGCACAAACTGGAAGTGTGTGTTTTAAAAATGAATTTAATTTAATTACGAATATGTAAAAACAATTTTAATATAAAAAGATAGCTAGGAGAGGCAATGTACCACCCTGTAAATTCCACACCCAAGCCAATCTTTCAACCTTCTTATATCCAATAGATTCCTGTAGAAAAGATATTACACATTAAGGAACTACATAGCTGCTTCTACCAAACCTAAAATCTGAAATATGAAAGGGAAATTTAAAGTCATGATGTGATATTTACCAGAAAAATTCATATCATATGACAGAAAAAAGGCTGTTCACATGGAAAATCCCAAGAAAAAAATGCAATCCCCTCATTCATGCAAGGAAACTCAAACAAGATAATTTATCAACCAGCTCATCAAAAAAAAATCATGTGACAGCTGGAGGCTTCTAAGAGGAAAAATTATTACTAAAACTTAAATCACCTCACACTTGCAAAAATATTCCCCACCAAAGACAAAGCCACATGATGAAATCAAGAGGAATTAAATTGGGAAAATAAAGCCCCCATGAAGAGCTCCCAGAATCTTGAAAGGTATTAATATAAGGGCTCTCTTTCCCCATGAAAATTATATCCTAAGAATAGCAATAAGTCATCCCTTACCTGGGAGGTAGTCCATTATATTATAGTGAATTTAATTTCCCAGTACCTAAGCTCAGCATAAGAATAAGGCTGAAGATTTAACATTTGATAATCTCAGTGGAATATTTTTTTTGAAAATTTATCTAGTAGCCAATATTAGGGTACTGTTCTATTATAAGTATTTTATCCATTAAACAAAGCATTCACCAATATTTTAAATTAACTTAACCCTCTAAATATCCAATATCAAGGAGTCTTAACTTCCAAATTTAGCAAATACTATACTATGTTAGCATCAATCACTCTAAAAAAATATTCAACTCTTGAAAAATTCTCTTACTATATTATTCAGTCATCTCAACAAACATAAATCTTATCAAAACTCATAGAATTTTCCAGAAAATCCCAAATAACCCATCTTACCAATATTTTATTGGCAAGAGAAAACTACTCACCCCAATTTCACTGAAAATAAAAAATATAAAGACAAGTATTTCATTAAAACCTCAAAATTAACCTTATGACTGACATTATATTTCTTATTATATATTGAATATGTCTGATACAGGACTTCTGAATTTTTTCTCCTTCAGTTGAAAAGGCATTTACTTACTTTACTTTAGTTTTTGACCTCTAAGGAAGTCTTCTTCAGAATTTTAGAAGCGTAAGTAATAAAAAATTGCAATCCTGGGTTACAGCAGTAATTAGAAATTTAAAACTAGTTCCCTTTGATTTCACCCTTGGGGAACTGCCTTTTTTTAATGCCACAAAAAAGGATCTCCTTGAGAACTTGAATTATTATGATTAACTTGTTTATATCATTCTATTAGCCTGACATTATAAAAGAATTATTGAGATTACAATAGGTATTGAAAGTTATCTCTAGAAATAGCTTGATTATACAGATAAATATCCAAAAATAAAATTAAAGTTTTTTGATAATCAATAAAAGTAATTCAATCAAACCTCATTTATTGAAGAAATATGATGTAGTGCCTTTATTATTGAAGTTATCTTTTGTTGAAGTATTTTCAAAGACTTCTGAATAAATGATTCCCTTATTTAAAATGAAAAGAATTAAATAATTCATTTTTTATCTTATCAAGAAGTTATATTTCAGCATGACTCAACAATATCACACAAGCATGACACAAAAATGCTATAAAATTATGTATCAAATTAAGAGAGTAAAATATACCTAGGAAATTATTATTAAACCAAATAAAGGTACAACAAGGCCATAAAAACTAAGAGAAGGTCCTAAAAAGGGCATTATGTACATTTTACCACTAGGAAGACAGAATAATCTCCTTTAAGAAAATTTGATTCTGACCGCCAAAAAAATGAGAATAAGCTAGGTTATTAAAGCTGTGAATCTTTTGTGATAATAAATGTGAATTTTGGCTCCTAATTTGAAATATTTAGCTTGCATCACATACCCATCCTGTGGGATATCTTATTCAATATTTAATGGCTTTTAAGCAATAGTAATAGCTTAACTAATTCATGTTCACTAAATCAAAATATTCCATACCAATACTCCTGAAAGTAATAAAAATGAATAAATATTCTTCTTCCTCTCATCTATCCCCTAAGTGTTTGATTATGAGCCTATCAACTATAGTATTATATGAAATGAATAAAGCTGTGATACACAATGATAATATTTGTATTCCTGTTTCTCACACACATAGAAAATCATCAGCACTTTTCTCTCAAAAAAAGAGAAGTACTATTTTACAAGAAGTGAAAAATATTTTGATCTTGTATATTCTCACCATAACTAAAAAAAATCGAATCAAAGGCCTTATAATTATTTGGCGCTCACATTTGGATTAAATTGGAGTTCAGAGTTCTTTATCTTGTAAACTGAGAAAGGTATCAAGGTTTTTGGGTCGAAATTCCACCTTGTGATTTTTTGGAATATAGGTCCAGATAATTGAGCTATGAGGTGTCAAATATTTAAAAATTATTTTTATGAACTTATTACTCATACTTCTTGAAAAATAATTTCACACCTGATCTTATAGGGTGCCATTGTGGAATGCTTTTCCACATAGATTTATCCTTTACAAAATCAGTAATTTTGTTGCTTTCAGCCCACATCCAGACCTGCCATTGATGAAAAGGCTTTCCCTTTATGGATGCAAAATGGTGAGATAAAGTTTTAAATCCACATTTGAGCACCAATGCAGGTTGTTTTGGTTGTGTTGAACCACAACCAAGCCACCAGAGTGAAGTTTTTTCACTCTGATTTGAGATGAAAGGAGCCTTTCCTCCCCAGTCCAAAACTGCCATCATATTATCAGCTTGTTCCTACATTTTTATGCTGTATTACACAGACGTAACCCCTACAATTAAACGATTCATCTATAGTATTTAATATTTCTATAATCATTACAGTGACACAGCTATTAATCAGGCAAATGAGGTCTTCCAGAAGACTAATCACTATTATTATTCAGTATTAGGGACGTATATGGTATCTTTTTGACAATTTTACTGTATCACAGTCATATTTTCAGCTTTTATTTACAGTCTCATAGCTTTTTTATAGACCCTATCTTACATTATAGTTTCAAGTAAAATTAGAGAAGAATCTGGTAGACCTTAGCATCCATAGTTCTTGGAAGTTTATGAAGTATAAAACAGAATTACCATAAATTCCCCGTCTAGGTACTTTCTCATTCATCCCACACGATAGTAGTTATCACTTCATGACTATAGCATCTATTTTATGGGTGCTGGGACCACTTCCCTTAAATACCCATGAAAGATACTGTAAAATATTGATAATTTGAATAAAGAGAATTGAAATAAAACTGAATTAATAATAGTTCAAAAAATAAAGAAGAATCAATTTTGACTTTAATACCTAATAAAATTAAATAAAAATGAAAATAAAAAGTGATAATTTATTCATTTTTGAAAAAAATAGCAATAAAAAATCTTAATTAAAAGAATATCAAAAAAATAAAAAGTTATAGAAACCAATTTGTTCATCAATTTGTAAAAATAAAAGAATTAATAAAAAAATGAAAAAGAAATTTCCAATTATTGAAAAAAAAATTCAAAAAAAATCAAAATAAAAGAAAATAATAAATTATTGACAAAGATAACACCAAAAAGTTTGAATAATAAATATACATAAAACAATTTTAATTGGTTTTTTTTACATATTACTATGTCATTTTTTTATTATTGAATAGTCTTTCAGAATTTGAGATTATTAATTGAGATTTTATCCCTTCTTTTTATTTCAATTTGATTGTTTTTTGTGAAAAAACAATCAAAACATAAATTTAACAGTAAGGCAAGGATATCTCCTCATCTTGCTTTCATTATATCATTATGTTGAATTTTGGAGAAGAGGAAAACAAATTTGAGAAAATTGTATGAGTTTTTTTATAATTCAAAAGGAAAATGAAGATAAATTTGTTGATTTTTTTTATTCAAGAATAAAAAGTTCTATTAATAAGTTATATTGATTATATTAACATGTATTCCATAAAATCCAAACTGTTTGTATTTCCTTTGGGATGTCACAAAGTAGGTATTCAAGCCACATCTTCTGTTATTATGAAATATATGTTTGAGATTTCAATCTGTATTCACTGAAATGAAAGAAAAGACAAATAATAAAGCTTTGAGTTCTTTTTTTTGAGATTCCTTGAGCCAACAAGCCAACTCTTCATCTTATATTCCATAATTTTAAAATTGGAAGCTAAAATTATGTTAGAGTTCCTTAAAAATTGAAATTGGATTGTGAAATAATGAGAAATATTCCATTTTCATAAAAAAGCTAACTTTGCTATATTTTTTTGAGAAAACAAATTTAAAAGAGATTAATATTTGGAATTAGCTTTAAGTATACTATTCTGACATTTTTGAATGTATTAAGTAGATTATCTGAATTGAACAGCTGGAAATATTGATTTCAGCTCAAGAAGATATTTAAGTTTATTGCCATTTATATTGAAGAAATATATATAGTAAAATAAATTAAGTTATTTCATGAAAATCTTCACAACAAAATAAAATTGTTTTTGTTATATTTATGGCTATTAGATCTTAAAAATTCTCTATTTAATCAAATAAAGCATGTAAAGCTGAATTTTCTGACAATAAACTTAATAATTATTGAAATCTAATAATTTAAAATTTTATAATTATCTTCTCATTATTAATAAGTATACACCACAAGGTGAGGAATCTTGGGGGTTTTGTCTTCATCATATCTTGATTCTAAAATCATTCATATATTTAGATGAACTAGTTTTTTTCTTCAATTTCTCTTCATTTATTGAAAGAATTAATATTTACAAACATGTAGTAGTGATTTTCATTTAGATACTCAGAGCCATACCATTGATAGAAGCCAAATCATTCTCAAGTATTTTTCAGAGTGAAATCATATAAGAGGTTTTGTTGCTTTGGGAATTAATTCAGAAAAAGTGATAAATTAAATTCTTAAATTTCTTTCCTTTTTTGAAAACCACTTTGCTTTCTCTGAAAAAAACAATCCAGATCTTTTAGCTCATAATTTCTTCATATACTATTTTCTGAGAATGCCGCAGAGAAATATCCCTTTACCAGGGCTTTACAGTAATGTAAATGAAACACTTATTTAGCTTAATGATCTATTTTTCCAAATATCACAACTGAATGACATTAAATTAGTATGCCAAAGAGATAACTAAAGAATAAATAAAATGGAAAATATATTTCTTATTTATTTAAAAAGATTATAAGATAAAATTTGTCTTTCCATTTTTTAAGATTAAGTCTTCTCAGCTAATGAAGATCTATATGGGAAGTGATTGAAATATTGGTCCTTCTACCACTCCTTGAACTGAATTTCTTGAAAAGAAAATTATATAAAAATAGGCACCATTTTAGGAGAGATATATAAAAATAATAATAAAATATCTACCAAAACAAGGAGTTTATCATAAATTTGTGTTTAATTGAAATTGATGTAAATCAGGGTGTTTTCTTTTGTGTCCACTTAATTAATTGTTTCTAATGGGTTTTCTTGAGTATTACTCAATGAATTTTTTTAATGTAAAGTTTTCTTTTATTAAAAATCCAATATTTATGTTTTCTTTTCTTATTTATGCTGTATTTTATTGGTTTATTTTGAACATCTTTCAGTTTTATCTGTTTTGGTTACTTTAGGTCTAGCTAGACTATAAAGTTTGACTCATTTTTCTCAAACATTTATAGTTATAGATTCACTATTTGAACTTTTATCAAATTTGTCTGTGGCCCTATTCAATTTGTATATAAACTTAAAAATAAGGCTTTCAGCTACTATCAAAATATAAGTAGAATTTGGCTTATGCTATCATTAAGAACTTCAGATGGAATTCTATAACCAGAGAATGTCCAGAGTCTAAATGTTGTATACTTAAAAAAGGGTGTTGGTAAATACACATAAGCCTTTACATGTTTTTACCAATTTATGGCCAAAACACATAAGTGGCCTATGTTTTCAATGAAAATTCCTCAGGCTTAGTTTTGAGGTTTTTTTTCATTTTATTTTACCATATTTTTTCTGAAATGGGATGTCAAGATCACCAACTTTTTCAGATTTATTTTTTTCAAATTTCTCCAATTTGGCCTATTTTTTTAAAAACAAATCATTAAAAATGTTCCCACTTATGAGTTTCTCTAATTGTTTAATAAGATAAAGTGGAGAACGCAGAACCCCAAAATTTTGGGGTTTTTTTGGGTGGGACAATTGCATGCCCGAAAATTTCTTTCTTATATGTTTTTTTGTTCATGTTTGAACATAAATTGGAAATTTCATTCATGACATCAATAGAGTTAACAATGTAATTCATGGCATTAGTGGAATTTAAAATTGAATTTATGGCATTAACAGTGCCATAAATGGAATCAAAAGTGCCATAAATGGCATCAAAAGCGCCATAACAATGCCATTTATGGCATTATGTCAGCCTGTGACTCAAAACCAGAGCACAAGCATGACAGCCAAAATACCATAAACCAATGGTATAGCCAAGATACCACCAAAATATGGAACTGAGCCAAATCAGCTCAAAAGGTATCAAACAAAAGAGGAAACTCACCTCTTTCTGAAAATATAACTCCAATCACCATAGGACAAGAAATAACAAAGTTATTGCTGAGCATAAACCTTAACTTTCACCTCTCATCTAAAATCTAGAAGGAGAGGCTTAACCCCATCAAATGGGTATTCAAAATGAATCTCTAAGCCAGGGCTATCCAATGGTACCAGCCAAACTGAGCTAGCACCAATATTACAGGAGTTATGGTCAATTTCAGGCCAAATAAGGGTGAACAAAACATTCACCTCTCATCTTACTTCTACAGTTTTAGTGTGGGATACCTGAAGTGGGGTATTTTTGAAAAGAGCACAATCAGGTCTATCTGATGGTGTCATCCATTTCCCCATATCTCAACTACTGCAGAAGTTATGGGGCAAACAAGCTCAATACAGCTTTTGGCCTAAAACACGCAAATGTCCAAAAATCTTGTACATGGGATAACTTTGCCATATTTAATGATACACATATCAAATGAGGTACCATTGTGTAGAGCACATACAGGGCTAAACACTGAACCAATTTTGAGGTTGATATCTCAAGAATTGACAAAGTTATGGCTGTTTTAAGGTCAAAATCCCACCTGCTGTCATATACAGCCTTACCATGGGATAATATCCCATAACCATGAATATGAGGTGTCAAATAGACAAAGAAGCATGTTTTTACTTCAATACCTCATATGTCAGTCAATACTGGGGTCCCATACAGTTTCTGTACAGCATTCTATGCGTCATACACGTCAGAATCAGGCTGTGAGGTCCCCAGATGAAAATTTTCACCCTGTATTGGTGAAAACCGCCCAGATGTGGTTTCTGAGCCCAATAAAGGTTATACAGGCTGTTTGCAAACCACAAGCCAGTACTAGAAAGTGAAAAAATCTTCACTTCCTCTGCGTGGAAAGGTCTAGCACCCTTTCCACCCCATTTCAGGATAAAAAGGAGGCTTTTCACTGCCAGAATAGCTTTCCTCATCCTGCTCTTGAATTCCTACATAGTACAACTGTCCAAAAACAGTTATACTCTTGGAAAATCATCAGGTATACTTTAAATTTAAGTATTGTAGCTTTTATTATTGTAACCCAACAGGTAAAAGTTGCACCCAGGGCTTTCAACAGCGCTCACCACCACTATATCTCTATAGTAAAGCCCTTAAATCTTAAAATTAATCATCTATTATCAAATTTATCATCTTTTAAAATTATTTTTACCATGTCACAGTCATAGTTAAAGCTTGTAAATACTTATATACACCTTTATCATAGACTCACCCTGACACATTAACACTGCCATAAATGGTATTAACAGTGCAATTCATGGCATCAACATCAACATAGAAATAGCATTTATAGCATTAAAAGTGCCATAAATGGCATCAACAGTAACAGAGAAATACCATAAATTGGGTTTTGCCCAATACAAGTGTTTTTTTAGCTACAGTTTAATTAAAAACACCCCTTGTGTGTTTTTACTAAAAACCTATGTGTTTTACCAATTTATGGCAAAAACACGTAAGGGCTTATATGCTTTTACCAAATTGCTTATGTGGGTTTACCAACACCCTTAAAAACATCAATAAAGGCATTATTTCAATTTAACGTACCTCTTTTGATGAGCTTTTTTTTTATTAAAATTAAAGAGCAAGTGTTTTAAGAATTTTTCATGTTCATTCACAGTCCATGTTTGAGTTAATCTAGAATTGATTAATTTTACATGTGAACCCTCTTGCTTATTGGGTTCTCATTCTCCCGATTGGACTGTCTAAACTAATCTTTAACAAAAATTTCTCATTTCTCAATCCCAAAACTAATCTTTGTTACTTTTGGATGTGCGATTGTTGTACCGATCAATTAGTATTGTACGTTATTTTTCGCTCATCCAAATCTGTTTGACTTCATACTTAGTGTGTAAATTTTAAAAATGAATAAACAGCAATTTGGTAATACTGCATTCAAGCATTTTCAATTGGTAAAAAATATTGACATATACAACCATTGTTTAACCTCTTCAAGGGGACGATAAATGATTTTGATGCCAGAAGAGTTTATGACAAACAATCATCATTTCCACTTGTTTCACGAAATATGTTAAATAATATTCTGAGGCTTATTGTTTGACCATTCTGGTCGAGGTTCTGTGGCTTCAGGCTACTAAAGTATTCTCGGCGAAATCTTCGGTTTTGTGTACTTTTTTATTTTCTCTGGAGTAAGGATATGCTTCTCCGTGTATCGTGTATCTTTTGGATGAGGCTTCATCTATCGGAGTCCACTCGGATGGCTCCATGCGTTATTAACAACAATCGAAGGGCTGTCGCAATGACAGCCTTGAAGTATACTCTCAAGTTTGCTCTAAAGAATCATTCAATGTTATCAAACGGCTTCCTATTCTCATTTTTTGATCACAATGTTTCCACTAACTCACCACTCCGTGCCCTTCAATCGCTTTTCCCGTAATAAGCGAGCATTGAGGTTGAAGTAGACTCTTACAATCGAAGGCAGGAATGAATTTGTAGATGGTATTGTTTTCCTTATTTGGGCGCTGATGACATCTGCATTGACATAGGTGTTTAATCCATCGGCTAACATTATTCCTCCCATCTGCGTTTTGAAGCCTATCTCGCTAGCGAGGACCTGGCGATACGTATGTTCGTCCTTGGTGAGCTTTAACCAAACTCTGGTCAGCGTCCAACCCGTTGAAAGGTATTTCCTTATTCTCATATTTTCACTAAGAAACTGTTTTGTAAGGGGTTTATATTCCTGAAAAGCTCTCACGATTTGAAGCTGGTGCTCTTCTTCCTCTGACAACTCGCTTTTCTCATGCAAAATAATCATTTTTAGATACTTCAGAAGCTCAAAAACTGCTTCTGATTGTTGCCCGCGCACCTCTGCTTCCACATCGATTGCCTCTGGAGCTGAAAAAATTGAGCGTATAATTCGAATATGCACCAGGACTTTCCTCACTAAAAATGAAGCCCAAACCATATAAATGTGAGCTCTTGATACGTCAAAATTCTTCCTACTTGCGAGGTCGCTGTGGAATTCCACTAGCTCGGCCGCGAAGCTTTTGGCGAGGCCAATGTTTTCAAGCTCATCCTCTCCTCGAAGTGCTGAAATTAGGCAGAGGAGCTTTTGACGCTCAAATACAGGTGAAGTACTCGAGAAAAACTCAGACGCGTCAGGAACAAAAGGGACCAAGGAATTGACCTGACATGAAGCACCTGTATCATAAGTTTGCAAGATAAAGGGTTTTGTACTTACTCTAATTTTGTACCAATATTTTGCATCCGTGGAATTCCAAAATAAAAAAGAAAATCACTTTACCTGGTCGTTATAATTATGCGTCAGATCATATATTTGTCTAAGTTTTTTGTATCCTTGAACAAAGTTCGTGTTTCTTTCAAGGAGGGTCCTCTTTTGTCCTCTGTCTTGAGGTGTAGTGCATTCAGTTATCTCTATAACATTGTGATCTGGCGTCGAAAAGCCTTGTTCTGCTATCTGGCTTGAGCCTTGATTTAGTTTACAATAGACAGCAGGAATTTGGAGCTCGGTTTGAGAAAGCGGAAAACTATCATGCATTAGATTGGAATTGGCTGGAAACAGACTTTGGTCATACTCATAAGGATTGTATGAATTTTGGTATACTAAAGTCGACTGATGATCAAAGCTTTGGCCTGTCGGGATGCCAGGACCTAGCCAATGAGCGTGAGGATAGAACCAACCATCGTTTGGCTTCTCACTTTGGAGAGAAGTATATTAGCAACTCACTCTTTAGACTATCCTGTAGATTATCCGTAGTTTGGTATATGGAACTGGACGAAATTGGTACTTGTGCCACTTTCTCTACATCTTGGCTGAATAAAAACCCATTTGGGGCATCTTTAACGTAGCCAGTCCTCCCAGTCTGCCATACATTATGGATAAGGACAGTGAGCACAAGAAAAATCCAGCACGCAAGAAGCTTTCCTGATGGAGCCATTTTGGAGAGTAAAAAATTTCACTCTGGACCTGAAAGCAAGTATGGAGCCTAAGGCGGCGAAGAGCGAGTCACGAAAGAGTTTACGTGTAGGCCCAGCTTGATATAATACATCCATCTTAAAATTCTAGTGTCAAAGATGTGCTTGTCGGGACTTTTCACTCCGTGATTCAGAAGAATTTGCAAGCCAAGCGGACCTTTATTTTTGTTGCATGGCCCCAGACAACCCAGACTCACTCTTTTCTTCCCTTAATTTCCGGCCTGTCCTGATTTCTTCAGTTTTAATAGGCTTACATTTTTTAGATTCTTGTGCGGAGGTCTCCCGAACCCTCTCTAAGTGAAACCGCTCTCTTGACTCCCCACAAACCGGCGTCCCTGCATTCATTCAGTTTTTGTCTCCCAAACGTCAACCTTCACATTTAAGATGTTCATATTTTGCCACCTTTTACTATGCTTCTTAAAATAATCCAATCCGAATTGTAAAAATTATTCATCGGAGTTGTAACCCAGAACGCAAAAAAGAACTGAGTCATTTATGCATCGATATCATAGTTGGTCAGTCCACTAATATGGAAATGCTGATACTAGACCTAGATTACCTTCTCCTCTCTAACTTAAACAGGAACATTGGACTTCCAACGCAATAACGGAAATATATTATCAGTTTACAAGATATTTGTAACACAAAGGAAATAACATCAAATATTTGAAACAGTTATAGACACCAATGTAACCATTACATATAACGCCCTAGTCTCGAGATTCTTGGTTTGGAAGTTTCTTCGCTTTGACTTGCTATCATATCTGATCACCTGTCTTGGAAAAACAATAAAGTTCTAAATATGAAACCAAAAAAATTTACCCACAAAAGGAAATGCATTGTACTTGATTAAAGGTTGATGGCACAAGTTTTTTGGTATGTAAACTTTCGACACCTGTAAGCATAAGTAGTTTCCTTACTAAAGCTTAAAAAAGTGGTTAACGAGTTAACATCACTTGTAACAGTGTAATTTTGAAGGCAAGCGTGTTACACAAGTAGGTGAGAAATTTCACCTGTGCGCTTCCAAGTCCTTGCCTTTGTGTTGGCGTTTCTTTAGCCTGAAGAAACGAGAAAGGTAAATTAATCATTCTCAATTTTTATAAATTTATTGGTTTAGAAAAACCACCATTTCTTCATTTGAATATCTAATATATAAGATACATGCAAAAAATAAATACACAACTAAAATATGTGTCAGAAGCTCCATTTGAAAGTTTTTTTAAAATAAACGGTATAATATTCTAAAAAATATTTTAATAGACCCTCAACCCATACTTCCTTTTCTTTTATTTTGCGCTCTAATTTATTTCATCAGGATTTTTTGTGTTTCTAAGTGTTTACACCATTTGAAAATCCCTATCAAAAGAAAATCAAATTGAAGTCTTCAAGAAACACAATTAATTTATTTCGCCAGTTTTCAAATATTTCATAACTCGATAATTCATGAATCAAAATCTTTTTGATAATTAAAGTTTTATGTATGCTTTGAGGAAAGTATTTCTGTGTGAATTCTGACTCAACAATGTCAAAATACCTTCCAAATAATTTACTTAAGTCTTGATACTCAAGGTCATTATGTAATCAATATTAGTGTCAAGATTCTCCTGAGATACAATAATCAAAGTGCCATGGGATCAAAATCATGGTTGCTTTTGTTGATATTAATACTAGGTGGTTCAATCCCTTCTGTAAATGGATTCCTGATTTGTAAAAATACGGCCACCTTAGTATTTTTTCTGGCACACCTGATATGGTGAAGTCTCATGGCCACACAGGAGTTCCAAATCCCCACCCTTGCTCCTTTTTGAGCCCAACTTTCTAGCTCAGACTCTCCCCAGGTCATCTCATTCAAACTTCCTTATTTCCTAAGTCTTTCATCATGAATCCTGTGAATCACTTGTTCATCTCTCCCAATCTCTAACAAATATTTAAATCATTATCAAATTCCTATCACAGTGCTCTTTATTGATGCCTAAGTAATCTGAGAGACTGAATTTTGTTTCATAGCTTTAATATGAGCTTCAAAAATTGGAAGATGAAACACTTAATTGTTGGATGGATATCCTGATGTTTCCTGTCTTACCTAAAATTGGCTCAATATTGTGTGATCATGATCAAATTATGGTCCTCATGTTTGAGTGGCCTTTGAGTAAAGAGGATGATACAGTGGATATTTTTCATAGGGTAATCAATAGCTGGTAGTGTCACAACCATGGGAAAGACCCCTCCCAATTGGTGTTTTACGGCAAGTCAAGCCTCCACCTATATATGGCCAATTTGCCTTTGGGCCACACTCACTTTTACTTGGCCCTTTTGACCAATTACCCCAACAACCCTCAGGTCAATACCTCTGATTTTGGGCCTGGGGGTCCCTTTGCCATCCAGGGACTTTTGACCCCTCTGGCGCACCCCCTTCAATTAGGGGGTTTTTGGGCCATTTAGGCCGCCTATGGCCTCAACGGCCCATGGTCTGTATAGTCTGTATGGACCATGGGGCACGTCTAGGCCCCTTTTGGCCTAAACCCAATGAGGCCAAGGGGGCTATACCTCAAGCCCCCAAACCATAATCTGGCCCATCAATCCCTCAGGGACACAAAATGACCATTGACCGCAAGAATCAAGTCATGGACTCTGGAAACGACCAGAGGCCACCAGTCACCTGCAAAAAGAGTTTCCCCTCACAATCAGGGAAAAACTTGACCCAGCTCAATGGAACCCAGTCTGTAGGAACCAGGACTGGTGCATATATGGTATTATATACCATCATGCACCATTTCTCCTCAGCAATCCTATGGTGGTGGCTTCAGGACTACATGATGTCATTTCAGATCAAGTCCCCAAATCCATTACCCCATTTCAAAGGAAGACCTCAGGCATTCAGTCTTGCAATCCATGGTGGCTACCAGAAGACCATTTGATGACACCAATCACCTGTCCCTTCAGGTGTTGGATATATAATTTCAACAGTATTTCCCCAAGGGAATACTGGCCCAGGATTTGTCAAGGGAAATTTTAAGAGGTTTTTAATAATCAAATCAGTTTTCAAGGCATACAGCCCTCCAGCACTCCTTGGACAACTCAATTGGTTCATACAGGCAGTATTCAGGCAACCTGTATGGCATTGGCCCTTTGGGGCCCATTCATATTCCACTGTGGGAATTCAAAGCACACAGTTCATTTCTCAATATGGCTAGATCTGTATTGATCAAAAACAGTAAATACAGCTGGGTTATCAGCCTCCAGGACCAGAATTCAACCTTTCACATATACTGGCCATGTAAGGTTTGTCTATGAAACTCTTGATAAGAGTTACAAATATCAAGAGTACTATGACTTTCCTCAGGAAAAAATATAATATAGTTAAATATTATAGCCACAAATTCATATAATTATTGAAAATAATTATATATAAAAGGAGAAATTGGATTATTGTTAACCATCAAATTTTGGGTTAAAATTTAGGTGTTGTGTTTAGTTTAGAAGTTATGAGGAATTGAAGTATTTTCAATTGAATTCAATTGAAATGTCAAAATGTGCGCATGTATTACATAAGTGAGCTTTGATTTACATATGAGGTATCAATTATTACTGTATTGAACTGTACAACTCAATTGAATTACATATGTAAATTATAAGTATAGTACATGATGAGGAATTAAAGGAAAAATAAATTGGAAAGATTAAATTTGGGGGGGAAAAGGAACTCCAGCTCTAAGGGGGAGCTAGACCCCCAAACTCCTTGCTGACAGGCGTGTGGTGTCAAAATTCACGCAAAGGTTCATCACTTTTGGCCTGGAAGTGAGTTACAGGGTCTGTGGACTCAATTGATGATGAGGTTTTGATACCAACTGGGGTAGTTTTAGCTGTTGCCAAGAGGGTAAAACTACCCTTAAGATAAAACAATCTTAGTAAAAACAGTTTTAACTTGTTTCTACATCTCTTACACACATTCTGACATGTTTTGAAGGCTCTAGACCAGGTATTGCTATAGTAATGGCTGATTTAAGGGTCTAAATTGGCTAAAAATGGCTTAAACCAGCCCTTTTTGGTCTAAACCAGGGTTCAATGATGCCATAATTGGCTTTTCTGTTGTCAGACTGTTTTTCACGACTGACAAGAGTAAACTTTACTTTTGGAGTAAGAAAGTTGATGGCTATAAAAGAATGTCTTCTTTGCCCCACTTTTCTCTTCATGCTAGAATCTTTTCCTTTTATAATTGGTTTAAACATTGTTAAACTAATTAATAAAAGATTCCAACCACCCTTTCAAATCATTTTAAACCTTTTAACCACGTGAAAAAATCATTATAATCATTGTTTGTAACTTTTATAATCATTTTTACCCCTGAACCACCCCAAAAGTGAATTAAAGCATCTTTCATCACTGTAAACTTTGTCACTTTGTTTCCAAATTCACTCTGGTCACTTTTGGGCGTGTTTTCTCTTTAATATTCTTTTTAAAGACTTTTTTCTTTAATTAATTTCTTGCAGTTCTTTGCTCAATTAATTCCAATTGAAATTTCTCTTGAAGAAATTTCTTTTGTAGCCTTAAATATCTCTTGTAGAGTATTTTTGGATAAATTTTTATTGTTTGTAAAACAATAAATCTTTATAATATTATTGTTTTATACTAATAAAGTTATAAACAATAAAATTGGCATTTTTTCTCTTAAAAATAATATTTCTTACTATTTTTAATTGATTTTTACCTTATACAAATTTTGAGGACAGGAAAAGTACTTCAGTTTTAATCAAAGTTTCATATCCACACCTTACATTTGGGGGCCCAGCCATGATATTTTACCTGTGACATATTTTTTTTACTCTTTTTAAATCTTTTTTCTTATATTGAAAAATTTAAAAACATATAAAAAATACTTATAATTCAAAAAAAACAATAAAAAAATAATTTTTTTAATATTATAAGTGAGGCTTATATTTTAATTTCTTTTTTGAAATATCCTTTTTTTACTTAATTAATTGGTTTTTTCGTTGATTTTAGTGTCTGAAAACATGGTAAGACAAGAAAACATTGAAACAGCCTCAACAGTAACCAGCATTATTCCTGCCAGTACTGTTAATTCTGATCATAATAGTACTATTATTTTGACTCAGAATATTCAACCAGAGCCAATTTCTTCTGAATTAGTCAACTTGGAAATAAGTAGTACTCTTCAGAAAGCCAAAGACTTGTCCAATAGTAAGTTTTTTGACGTAAAATTACTATTTTAAGCCTTTTAACCATAATTATGCCTTCAACCAGGTCAGGAGCCAGCTATAACCCCTTAAGCAGCTCCCAGAAAGGTAATAGACGTGATTATGGCAGAGGCCAATCAGGTACAGAAGGAAAAGGGTCAATTGATGACTTCCAAACAACTAAAATGGGTCATTCTGAAGCTGATAATACCATTTTACCTTCAAAAAGAGCTGACACTGCCACAACAAGCCTCACTGGACATATACAAAGCCAGCCACAGTGCATATAACAATGCACTCCAGTTCAAGGAGTACCAGATCCTTGCAGACCTGTGGAAGAATTGCATGAATTCTTACCTGACTGTGAGAAAATTCCTGGGCCATCCCAATACTTGCAAGTTGCTCAATGGATGGTATCCATTGATGGAGAAGAAAAACATGATGCTTTTGACACTAGAATGGAGGGAAAACAACCCTCCACCACCCAAACCAGTGCCAAAAACAGCCCCAGTGGCCAGCAGCAGCAATTTCAACTTGAAAAAGCAGCCACAAACTCCAAACAAGGGCAAAGGGAAGGCACCAGCCCCAAAACCTTACAGCCAGGGCTACAGAATCCCAAAGATTCAACAGGATGCCATGGAAAATGTATTTCAGATGGCCAGAGCCATGATGGAATTACAAAAGAAGGAGGAAGCCAGATTAAAATATCAAAAATAATTTCTGATACTTTTGAGTGTATTCCAGAGTTGTATAAAGCTATTTCTGATGTAAAAAGTCATCTTTCTGATAAAAATACATCAATTTGTGACAATCGTAAGACAAATAACTTGAGTCTGAGGCAAATAAATGATACACTTAAATTCTTTGAAAGAGTTTTAAGAAAAATCAAAACTTCCAATAATGATAATTCTTTTGACATTAAGATAAATGAACAATCTGCCATTATTAAAGAATTAACAGACAAATATTCTAAATTCAATATTGATGAAATAATTGAAACAAGAATAAAACAAGCCATAAGCACTATCAAAGAAGATAATAAAAAAGCTCTTGATGATATTTAAAAAGCATTTGCTGAAGTAAAGACAAATATAGTTGCCCTGAAAAAGCATTTTGATACCTCAAGAGAGGAATTATCAAAATTAACAATAAAGTTAAATGAAGTTATATCTGATAATAATAAACAAACAGAATTATGGAATGAGCTAACATATAAAGAGTATGATCATAAAAAGAATTTCATAAACTCTATAAAAAACTTGAAACATGAATTAAGAAATTCACAAAGGTGTAACAACAGTAAAGTGAATGATATTGAACAACTGCTAAGCACTTTACCAAGAATGTCTACACCTCTTAATCAAAATGAAGATGCAATAATTCCCAATCCACAAGTATTGGATATTGAAAATTCACAGTTAAAAAATGAATTTTCTACTTCTTTTTACAACTTAGAACCATCAATGGGCCAAGCACTCTTGAAAGAAGTTCTGAAACTGAAAGAGTGGCCTCACTTCAGTGGTGAAGGAGAGTATGACCATATGGAATTCATTAGAGGTATTGACATGATCAAAGAGGATTTTGAATTACCAGACAGATTGGTAACAGCCAGATTTAACACCTTGTTTACCAAATCAGCTCACATATGGTACATCAAAAGAAGACAAGCACATGGACACCAGAGTTGGACTTGGTGGAAAACCCAAATCATTAACAAATGGGCAAATGATTCTTGGAGGTTTAAAGTTGAAACAGCCTTTGAATCTGCCAAATTTAATGCTGATAAAGACAAAGCTTTACCATGGTTTTGCCAACAAAAAGACAGATTAACAGCATTATATCCTGACATGTCAGAATTTATGATCCATAGAAAAATTCTGAGACAATGTGGAGGTGACTTAGAGCATGCTATTGAAAGAAGGACTACTGAACAGTCTTCAGCAGAGGATATTATCAATATATTAGAAGAAGTAACCACCAGAACCAAAATTGGTTCTAGTAGGGTGAATCTCAAAACAAGGTATAATACACCTTGGAAAGATTCTGTGGACAAAAACCACAAAGAAAATTCTAGTAATATCAAGTATAAATCTGCAGATACAATCAGAAAGTGCCATATTTGCCAAAGAACCACCCATTTAGCCAATACATGTCCAAAGAAGGGGAAAATTAATGAAATTGATATTGAAAAGGAACCTGATGTTGAAAAAGATGACATAATTGAAGACAATTCAGATGACAAGTCATCAATATTTTCTGAATCTTCAAAAGATATAGAAAATATCAATGCCACTTTTGACATCATGGAATCTTATTCCCACTTGCCACAATTGAGCAATGGTCAACTTGATTTATCACAAGTTCAAGATGCACAACTTATGAAAACAAAACCAAACAGGGGAAAAGGTTATACAGCTGGTAACTCCTGTATAACAGAATTGGTGATTGACAACAAGCCCACCAAACTTTTGCTTGACCTAGGAGCCTTCTGCTCTTGTGATGGAAAATCTTTTCTTAAGACTTGTGTACCAAATTTTGAAGACCAACTGTTACCAATTGATGGTATAAAATTCAACAGTGCAAGTAATCCAATGAAAGCATTAGGAATCTTTGAGACCAATGTCATATTCCCACACATAAATGGGAATTTAAGAATCACAGTTGAATTTTTTGTTATGGAAAATTGCTCCAGTACCCATTTTATATTGGGAAATGACTATTTAATCATGTATGGGATAGATTTGCATAATAACAAAGACAGATACTTTACTATTGGAGACAATAAGCACCAAAAATTTTCCTTTTTACCATTTAAAAGACAAATTACAGTAAACAAAGTATCACCAGTCAACTTAGAGTTAGAGAAATTCAAGTCTGAACAGTTAAATGAGGCTGAAATAAGCCTTCATCTGACTGATAAACAGGAAAATGAACTTTCTTCCCTGTTGTATGACCACAGAGGAGCATTTGCTTCAGACAAAGAACCTCTAGGAGCAATTATTGGTCATGAAGCTGACATCATTCTTAACATTGAGAGACCTTATCCACCACTCTTAAGAAGACCTGCATATCCAGCAAGTCCAAAATCAAGAGAAGCTCTAGAAATTCATATCAAAGAACTTCTGGACCTTGGTGTAATAAGAAAAGTAGGCCACAATGAAGAAGTAGAAATAACTACACCAGTCATAGTGGCATGGCATAATGGAAAATCCAGAATAGTTGGGGGCTTTAGGGCTCTGAACACTTACACGGTTCCAGACAGATACCCAATACCAAAAATCCAAATTTCCCTTACTCAAATATCTCAAGCAGTGTATATAACCACTATGGATGCCCTTAAAGGATTCCATCAAAATGTGGTGACACCAAGAGCAAGAAAATACTTGAGAATTATTGTTCATTGTGGAGTGTATGAATACTTGAGGATGCCCTTTGGTATCAAAAATGCACCTTCACACTTCCAAAGAATGATGAATGAAATCTTCCATGAAGAACTCTCAAAGGGATGGTTAATCATTTACATTGAGGACATTATTGTCTGTTCCAAGACTTGGGAGGAGCACATGTACAGATTGTCCAGAGTTTTGACAAAAATTCTATCAGTAAACATGAAAATCTCCTTTAAGAAATGTCATTTTGGATTTAAAGAACTTAAAGCACTAGGACATGTTGTATCTGGTTTGTCCCTTGGGATTGACAAAAACAAAGTTGCAGCAGTATTGCTAAAACCCATGCCTCAGAACAAGAAGGAAACTCAGTCATTCTTAGGTTTTGCAGGATATTCCAGGCAAAACATTAAAGATTTTGCATCCATAGCAAGACCACTTTATAAATTGTGTGACAAAGACACAGTATTTTAAATGACTGTTGACAGAGTCAAAGCTTTTGAGTCTCTAAGAGAGGCCTTGACCACCTCTCCACTCTTACTGATTCCATACTTTAAATTGCCTTTCAAACTGTATATTGATTCATCAGGGGATGGACTGGGTGCTGCACTTCACCAAGTTCAGATCATAAATGATAAACCTGTAGAAGGACCCATATGTTTCATATCCAGGAAAATCAAACCAACTGAGGCCAGATATGGAGCAAGTCAAATGGAATGTCTATTTCTTGTCTGGGCCTTGTAAAAATTAAACTACTTCTTGGAGGGATGTGTTTTTGAGGTGATAACAGATTGTACAGCTGTCAAATCACTTCTAAACATGAAAACACACAACAGACATATGCTCCGATGGCAAATAGCCATACAAGAATACAGAGGAAATATGAATATTGTTAATAGGGATGGGAATACTCATAAGAATGCAGATGGCCATTACCAAATAACATTGATAATCCTGCTTATGTGCCAGAAGAAGCTTCACCACAAATCCCAATAGAAGAAATAAGTGTTACAGACTAGAACACCACCTTCTTTGAAGAAGTCAGAAGTAGTTACACTCATGATAAGAATTGTAGCATCTTATGCCAATTACTTAACAAAGACTGTAAAGACAACTCTCTAATACATGCCTTGGATGAAGTATGGAAAAAATCTTATGATGAAGGAAGATTTCACCTACTGGATGGTATAATTTACCGCAGAACCAAGCACACATGTGTCATGACAGTTGAAGACAGGTCATTAATCAATCTTTTACTGAAATAATGCAATGATAGTCCCTTTTCAGGACATCTGTCTGAAGACAGAACAAGAGAGAAAGGAAAGACCTGCATATGGTGGCCAATGAGGCAGAAAAATGTTGCAGAGTATTGCAAAACCTGTGACAGATGCCAAAAGGCAAATAAATCCACTGGCAAGAGACTTGGAAATATGATAAAAATCCAGGAACCACGCAGACCTTGGGAAATTGTCCATATGGATTGGGTAACTGGCCTACCACCAGGAGGTGACAGAAGCTATAATGCTTGCCTAGTAATTGTGGACAGATTCAGTAAAACTCCAATCTTTTTACCATGTCACAAGGATGATACAGCCATGGATACAGCTCTTTTGATATGGAATAGAGTAGTGTCATGGACTGGGATATTTACAAATATCATTAGTGATAGGGATCCCAAATTCACTTCAGCACTATGGACAAATCTTCACCAATTATTTGGCACTAAACTGTCTTTCTCTACAGCCTACCACCCACAAACTGATGGCCTGGCTGAAAGGATGATCCAAACCTTAGAAGACATGGTGAGAAGATCTTGTGCATATGGCCTTGAATTCAAAGATTGTGATGGATTTACCCATTATTGGTGTACTCTTTTGCCAGCACTGGAATTAGCATATAAAACATCAATCCATGCCAGTACCAATCAGACTCCTGCTATTCTAGAAAAAGGATTGAGCCCCTAGTTACCCCAAGATTCCTTGAGGAAAGATTTAATTGAAATACATCCCACAGCTGCTAGCTTCAAAGGAATGCTAGACAAAGCTAGAAAGCATGCAGTAAAGTGCATGGAAGACTCTTTTGCATATGCTAAAGACAAATGGGATAAATCACATGTAACTCCAGATTTCAAAGTGGGGGACCTAGTTCTTGTATCTACCACTAACTTCAATAACATCAAATGATGTAAAAAGTTTAAATACTCCTTTGCAGGACCCTTTGTGATTAAGGCCCTCCATGGAGAAAATGCTGTTGAAGTAGAGTTATCTTGAGAACTTAGCAATAAGCATCCTACATTTCCGGTGAGCTTGATAAAGCCATATAAATCTAGTGATGCTGAGAAATTTCCCTTGAGGAATAAGATTCCCCAAGTTATGCCTCCTATTGAGACATCTGGTACTAAGAAAATTACCAAAGTTCTTAAAGAAAGAAAATTAAGAACCAAAAAAGTAAGGGAATACCTTGTTAGGTACAGTGACCCAACTTGTGAAGATGAATGGTTAGAAGAAAAAGATATACCAGAAGCTACCAAACTCCTCAGGAGACTCAGACACACTAGAAATACCAATATTACAAAGTAATATTCTTCTTTAGGGGGAGGGAATATGAGCCTTAGAGGTAATTTCATATACCCAAAAGACCACAAATACAGAATTAACATATAAATATAAATAAAATAAATTTATTTATATTATTATAATAAAAATAAAAATACAAATATAAAGTTAAATTCAAAATCAAAAATAAAATTACATTAAATTTTGAAATAATAAAATTACATTTATACTTGAAAAAATTAAGTAAAAATGAATTTTCAACAAAATTATAAAAAATAAAATAAATTTGGAAAAAAGTTAAATAAAAATTATTATAACTTTTTATCCAATAAATAAACATATAAAAATTATTTCCCCATTGGATTCCTCATAAAAAATCAGGTGGGGTCACCTCTGAGTGAAATTTTTGTAACTCAACTCTAAATAAGCTTAAATTAAGTTTTTAGTATTTTCAATACAAAAATTGAAAATCCTCAAAACTTTAATTTAATTAACAACCATCAAATTTTGTGTTAAAATTGAGGTGTTGTGTTTAGTTTAGAAGTTATGAGGAATTAAAGTATTTTTAATTGAAGTCAATTGAAATGTCAAAATGTGCGCGTGTATTACATCAGTGAACTTTGATTTACATATGGGGTATCAATTATTACTGTATTGAACTGTACAACTCAATTGAATTACATATGTAAATTATAAGTATAATACATGATGAGGAATTAAAGGAAAAATAAATTGGAAAGATTAAATTTGGGGGGGAAAAAGAACTCCAGCTCTAAGGGGGAGCTAGACCCCCAAAATCCTTGTCAACAGGCGTGTGGTGTCAAAATTCACGCAAAAGTTCATCACTTTTGGCCTGGAATTGAGTTACAGGGTCTGTGGACTCAATTGATGATGAGGTTTTGATACCAACTGGGGTAGTTTTAGCTGTTGCCAAGAGGGTAAAACTACCCTTAAGATAAAATAATCATAGTAAAATCAGTTTTAACTGGTTTCGACGTCTCTTACACACATTCTGACGTGCTTTGAAGGCTCTAGACCAGGTATTGCTATATTAATGGCTGATTTAAGGGTCTAAAATGGCTAAAAATGGCTTAAACCAGCCCTTTTTGGTCTAAACCAGGGTTCAATGATGCCATAATTGGCTTTTCTGTTGTCAGACTGTTTTTCACGACTGACAAGAGTAAATTTTACTTTTGGAGTAAGAAAATTGATGGCTATAAAAGAATGTCTTCTTTGCCCCACTTTTCTCTTCATGTTAGAATCTTTTCCTTTTATAATTAGTTTAAATATTGTTAAACTAATCAATAAAAGATTCCAACCACCCTTTTTAAATCATTTTAAACCTTTTAACCACGTGAAAAAATCATTATAATCATTTTTTGTAACTTTTATAATCATTTTTACCCCTGAACCACCCCAAAAGTGAATTAAAGCATCTTTCATCACTGTAAACTTTGTCACTTTGTTTCCAAATTCACTCTGGTCACTTTTGGGCGTGTTTTCTCTTTAATATTCTTTTTAAAGACTTTTTTCTTTAATTAATTGCTTGCAGTTCTTTGCTCAATTAATTCCAATTGAAATTGCTCTTGAAGAAATTTCTTTTGTAGCCTTAAATATCTCTTGTAGAGTATTGTTGGTAAAACAATAAATCTTCATAATATTATTGTTTTATACTAATAAAGTTATAAACAATAAAATTGGCGTGTTCTCTCTTAAAAATAATATTTCTTACTATTTTTGATTGATTTTTAACTTATACAAATTTTGAGGACAGGAAAAGTATTTGATTTTTAATCAAAGTTTCATATCCACACCTTACAGGTTGTCTGACTTGAGGCTTGCTGGTAGAAGCTACTGGGGCTTCTTCCTTGCTTGCCTCCCTTCTCTTGTTGTGCCAGTGCTTTATCTTTTTGATTTGATGTTTTCATGATAGTGGATTCCATCCATTGTAGTATCTCACTATTTCTTCCTCTTTGGGGAGCTTCTTCAGGATGTTCCAGGAGTTCATCACTCCTTGGTGGATTTGTGGCAACATTTCCCAATCCTTTTCCTTGTACATGGTGTAATATTGCTTGTATCAGCTCATTTATATGTCTATCTGAGCCCTTTGAATTTGATTTGTATCTGTTGGAGTTACCAATACTTAGTTCCAGATATGGTTAAGAAATCATAGGCACCTTTGGGATATGGCACTTCCTTGTGTGGATTCTTTTCCACTGGGTATTTTTCCCTTTCTTTTCCCTTTTGTGGAATCATTTCTACCTATGAATCCACCTCCATCTGATTAGATGGAGTATTGGGCTCCCCTTCTAGTAGTCATATTAGATAAATAAGAGATAAAAAGATTATTTTATGGCAATTTTAAGAGAGTTACTCACCATCAGGGTCCTTAACAGTGGGTCTTGGAAAAACTAATTTCTTAGATTTTCTTTTCCTATTTGAAACAGGTGTTGGAAGCCTTGGACAAGTTTCTTCCACCAATATTTCAACAGTGGTCTGATTATCCTCTGTTGGGTTGTGTGCAAACACTAGAAAAGACAAATAAATATGAGTCTTTTTTAAAAAAAAGTGTTATTTTTTGAGAATATATGAATATTATCATGTAAGAATTGCTTTTATATTCTTTGAAATAAGTTAAATAAATAAAAGAAATGAATTAAAAGCAATAAAAATGTTTTTTATTTTATTTTTTATATTTTTATTTCCAAAGAATAGGATGAAAATTAATGTGATTTTTTCCAAAATTGGATTATAAATTAAATTTATTTCTGATTCATAAATATGTTCTTTAATAGCTAGAGTAACTCAAAAAAGAGTTCTTTCAAGTCTAAGTATGTGAAAAACCATGTGTAAGACAGTACAATTGCTTTCCAAAAGTCTCAATAGCTTTAAAATCAATTGATATAGAATTATTATATAATTCCATGATTATAAATATAATTTGTTATTGAATAATCCCAATTTTAATCTTTTTTAAAGGTCTTTTAAGTAAATATCACAGCCAGGACCCCAAATGTAAGGTTTGACTATGAAACAATAAGTAAATATTACTATTATTTGACTTATTGTACTCTGAATGTCCTTATGGACATGATGAATATGATTGAAAATATTGATCATTATGGTGTAAAATATTTATATTATTGAAATAAATAAAATAATATAAATCATATCATGAGAATAAATCAATTCATATTTGATAATCAATATATTTATGGCAATTTATTATTGTTACCAACAAATAATAAATGTGTAAAAAACCATTATTTAATCCTAAAAAACAATTTATAGAAATAATATTACTAATATTAAGACTATATATTAATAAAAGAATCATTAAAAATAATAATAAAGAGAAATTAACCTACTTTCAACACCTAATCCAATAATTTTGGATAATTTCACACCAAATAATGTAAACACAACTTATTCAAATTTTATCTATAAATCAAAACAAAATAAATTAAAAAATTCTTTATTTTATGTGGAATTAAATATTCTAAAGAGAATTAAACCAAAAAACAACAAAATATTGAGAGAATAATGTCAAAGTTGGTAATTATAACAAGGATTATTTTTGGTATTTAATAATATAATAGATTTCTATATAAAGAATAAATAAATTACCTTTTGATTAATTTTTTTATTGTTTTTAATGCAGCTGAGGGGAAATAGAGGAAAAAGAGCTCTATTTATAGTGAAATCCTCCCTTCTAGTAGACATGTACTGATGTTATCAACTGGAATTTATTAGTATTTCAAGCTTGAGTGATGATTACAGAATAATCAAAGCTGTGTATCTCAATATTACACCATTAATTAGAGTTTTAACTGTAACTCTAAGCTTTCTGAAATCATACGCTTAGAAAAAGGATCAACTTTGTGTATTTTATTAGTATTAATCATAATATACTAGTATCCACCAGTTTTATCACTTATACAACTGTTAAACTTAAAATAAGCTTACAGTGTGTGATTTTAAATGATTATTAATACCTTTTGAGTTAATTGTGCTACATCCATTGAGATAGAGAATTCTGATAGCTTAGAATTCCCTCACCAAGCTACCAAGGGAGTTTCATTACATGATCAAAAGACTATTTTTTGATGATTTTTCTTGTAACTCACCTTTTCTGTCAAAATTTACTATTTTAAACTTCAAACCATGATTTGAATGGGTTATACCTTGAATATAATGATTAAAGTCACATAATTATTTAGGGTAGACCCTGAATGTCCACTTTTTTAAAGCTTGGACGGCTCCTAAATCAAAGTGGTCAACAGCTATTGCTATTTTGCTGAATAAACCCTTGTAAGATATAAACTTGCTTGTAGCTTTTCAAATAAAGCTTTTATACGGATTCTTCCAGTCACTTTATGGTAACCATCCTTTTGGACCAACTTCTTACAATGCATAATTCAAGAGATATAAGCTAAAAACCATTAATATATGTGCTGATAATGAAAGTGCATATATTCAAGTTTTCTCAGGAAGTATTGACTTTAAAGATATGAAAAAAATATGTTATATGTGTATTTCTCTATGGGGAATCCAATGGTGCAATTTATTTTGCATGTTTGTTCATTTGTTTCTGAGATAATCAAGATTTCATGCCTTTTTTATGGAATTTTTACTTATTTTAAGATAATAATTTCAATTCTTATTATTTCAATAAGTATCTTAAAGTTGTTTTGTGACCTTTTTGAATGTTTTTTCATATATCAAAGGCTCACAGCTTTCCAAAACCCCTTATTACTAAGAAAAGGAAAGCTCATAAATTAGTTTTTCCAGGACCCACCATTCTGGACTCTGAAGGTGAGTACCTGTTTTACATTGCAACAAAAATATTCTTTTTTTCTAATTTCTTTTTATATTCCCTTCATTTTTTGATATTACTACTAGAAGATGCTCCCAAACTTTATCTAATCAGATTGAGGTGGACTCAGAAGTAGAAATGATCCTGCAAAAGCAAAAATAAAGGGTGAAATCCACACAAGGTAGGGCCATATCCCAAAGGCAAGTCCCTTAAAAGCCCATTATATCTGAGCCTGAATTAGAAAGAAGTATGAGTCATTCTCACATAGAAAAATCACATTCAAAGAGCTCAGATAGACATCTACATGAGCCAGTATAAACAGTACTAAACAGTCTACAAAAACAAAGACTTGGAAATGCTGCCACAAATCCACCAAGTTTTGATGAACCCTTGGCACAGTGAGATACCTCAATGGATGTAATACACTATCATCCAAATTTCAAATCAGAAATCCAAAGTACTGGCACAACAAGAAAGAGGGAGCAGAGCAAGGAAGAAGCCCCAGTAGCTTCTACCAGAAAGCCACAAGCCAGCCAACCTCCCCAAGAAGGGAAGAAGACAAAGAAAAAGAACTGTAATAAACCATATTTGCCCAGTTATAGGATCCAAAAATTCAAAAAAATCCCCTGGACAATGTCTTTAAAATGGCAAGAGCCTTGATGGCATTCAAGGACAAAGAGGAGCAAAGAATGAGACAACCATCTTTCCCCAGGAAATGACTTTTTTTACTGATGTTTTTAATACTTCACCAGAAATTCGTAGTAGTATCTTACCCATAAAAAAATTAAATAAATTCTATTATCATTTAAAGTAATAAACCGTAGTCTATTCTATTTATGCCAAATTGTTTTACAAAACCAAAAAGAAATAAACAATATTAAATTTATGGTTGAAAACAATAAACACAATTTTGATTGAAAATACTCAGAAATTGATACAAGGAAAACAAGAGCTGTACAAATACATAAAATATATCAAATAATACTTTGACAATCAATTATGACCAGATTCTTCATAAATTGAATAAAAAAATTGAACAAATTATCCATTTATGTTTCAAAATCAAATAAAACACTTCATCACATCAAACCCTACTTCTGGACCATCTAGAGAAAATTCCTGAATAAAAAATGAAGCTTGAAGATGATATTCAAAGTGAAATAAGACTTGTTAGAGAGAAAATGGATAAAATAAATTAGGCTAACTTAAATATTCCAAAGTTATTAACCCCATTTTCCCCATAAGAACTCCTGTTAAATCAAAGGAGGAAATAACAAATTACTTCATAACAGACCTAATCCATCAAGACAAAAATCATTTTTTAATGAAAGAAGAACCTCATCTTAAAAAAAAGCTAACATTCATAGGTGAAGGAGAATATAACCACATGTCATTTATTAAAAAAATAGACATGTTTCAGGAAAATTATGCCATAGCAGATGAATCAATCACTGAGAGATAACATTGTTTATTTAGAAAAATTTCAAAAAATGGTATTATGGCATGAGAAAAAAAATGGCAAAAATACTTAGTCTTGGTGGAAAAATCAAATAATTACCAAGTGTGAAAATGATTCCTGAAGGTATAAAATAGAAAATGAATTTGAAATCTCCTTCTTTTACCCAGAGAAAGACAAACCTTTACCTTTTTTGTTAAAAAAGGTTGAAATATTAAATGTATTATATCCAGAAATGTCACAAAATATTTTTCAAATCAAAATACTCAAAAGGTGTGGAGGAGAACTGGAACCTGCCCTGAGGATCAGGTGCATAGAGCCATTCTATGCAGAAGGGTATATAAAGGCACTAGAGGACATTGTGACAAGAGCCAAAATTAGACAGAAAATGCCCAAATAAACCACTTATTAAGAAGGACAAACCAAAAGGACCCTTCAAACCCAATAACATCAATGAGAAAAGAAAATTCCATAAATGTGGTGGTATTGGACACCTAGCCAATAATTGTCTGAAAAAGGCAAAGATAAATTAAATTTTGGAAACAGAAAACCACAAGAGCAAAGAAGAAGAATAAGAGACCTCTGAAAGTGATCAAATCAATATAATTGACTCCCAGATTGATAATATCTATTTAATCTATGAATTGCTAGATGTAAACTCAAATTTTCCACAAAATGGAACATCTGACACATTCCTTCTCAATATACAAGATTCCAAATTTCATAGAACCAGCCCTAAAAAAGGAATTGTCTCTACTGCGGTAAAATCAAGTATTAGTATTGTTATGTTGAGCAATGAAGAGGTGAGAGTGAATCTGGAAACAGGAGCCCACTGCACATGAGTTGGAAAACATTATCTGCAAACACTTGTACCCATACAAGAAGCCAAGCTTATTAGTGCAAGTTAAAGCATGAAAATCCTTGGAATAAAACATTGATTTTCCCACATCCATCTCAACTTATAATAAATAAAGTGGTGTTTGTAGTAATGGACACTTGTACTAGTAACCATTTCATACTCAGGAATGATTACTGATCAATTTATGGCATAGATATCCCTAACCAAAAAGATAGATATTTTACCATAGGAGATAATAAAATACAAAAATTTGGATTATTGATTAATAATAAAAACTAAGCTTGGGAACAGACAAAAATAAATTAGAAGCAGTACTACTCAAGTCAATGCCCCAAACTAAGAAATAAATGCAATCATTCTTAGTATTTTCTGGATATTACAGAAAACATATACAATATTTTGCAAAAATTTCAAGATCTTTGTACAAACTCTGCAATCAACAGACAGTTTATGAAATTACTAAATAAATAGGTAAATCATATGAGGAACTGAAAAAATCCCTCACAAATTCTCCCTTTCTTTTAATTCCAGATTGGAAATCATCTTTCAAAATGTAAATTAATGCTTGTGGAGAAGGACTAGGTTCTGCACTACAGCAGACAAAAATCATAAATGATAGGCCTGTTTAAGAACCAATTTTCTTCATTCCAAGACAGATTCAGCCAACAGAAGCAAGGTATGATCAAGCCAAATAGAATGACTTTGCTTACTTTGGGCTTCAAAAAGGTTACACTATCATTTAGATGAAACAGTCTTTGATGTGATTACAGACTGTAATGCTGTAAAATCTCTATTAAACATTAAGACACCAAAAAGAAATACTCTTATATCGCTGATTTCTATCCAAGAGTATAGAGGAAGTATGACAATGGTAAATATTTGTAAGAATTCTAATGGTCTTACTAGATGGGCTCTGTTAAATCCACCTGAAAGCCCAGCATGGGTCCCACAGGAGGAAAATCATATACAAAGAATAAGTGTCACAGACATTGGCACAGAATTCTTGAATCAGGTTAAATAAACATATAATATGGAGAAGAAATATGATATCTTATTCCAAATCTTGATGAAAGACTTTAAATACCCATAATTATCTTCTAAACTAGATGAAGTATGGAAAAAAGCATATGATGAAGGGATATTCCACCTCCTTGATGGAAGTATCTATTATAGGACCAAACACACATGTGTCATGACCTTGACATATAGGTCTTCAATTAATACTATACTACATGAATTCTATGATAGTGTTTTCTCTTGACATCTAAAAAAAGATAGGACATTAGAAAGGGTGAAAATCTCCTCTTGGGGCCAGAGTGCAGAAAGGATGTTGCAGAATATTGCCAAACATGTGACAGATGCCAAAAATAAAACAGAGCCACAGGCAAGGAACTTGAAATTTTGATACAAAGCCAAGAACCAAAATCCCCATGGAAAATAGCTCATATTCATTGGGTGAAATCTTTACCTCCAGTAGGAGATAGAAGTTCGAATTCATGCCTAGTATTAGTTGATAGGTACAGTAAAACCCCAATGTTCTTACCATTTCATGAAGATGACCCAGATATGGACACAGCCATAATTATTTGGATTGAAATTATTAGTCATACATGCTTGTTCCAAAATATCCTAAGTGATAGAGATCCTAAATTCACTTCAGCCTTATGGACAAATCTCCATAACTCATTTGGCACAAAGCTATCATTCTCAGCATTCTATAACCCTCAAAATGATGGACTATCAGAAAGAATGATACAAACTCTGGAAGAAATTATCAGGAGATTCTGTGCTTATGGCCTAGAGTTTAAATACTCCTATGGTTTTACCCATGATTGGTGTACTCTAATACCAGCTCTTGAGCTGGCATATAAAACATCAATTCATTAATCTACAGGTAAAGCATCTTAAATGTTGTAAAAAGGTTGGAACCCAAGAGCACCTGAAACTCTCAAAAAGGACTTGGTTTATATATATTCAACAGCAGGAAGTTTTAAGATAGTTCTTGACAAAGCAAGATTTCATGAAAATAGATTTATGCAAGATTCTTTCAATTATGAAAAAGAAATTTGGGACAAAACTTACAAGCCACCTCATTTTAAGATAGGAGACTTATTCTTAGTATAAACTTTGAACTTGAGAAAAATTAAAGGACCAAAAAAACTAAAGGATTCCTTTGCAGTAATTTTTAAAATAAAATCCCTGCATGGCTCTAATGTTGTACAACTGGAATTAACAGGTTAATTAATGAACAAACACCCAAAATTCCCTTTAAGCCTGATAAAACCTTACAGCTCAAGTGAAAAAGAATTATTTGCCCTAATAAATGAACCACCACTACAGATTCCCCCTCTAGAACAGGGAGAAGAAAAGAAAATTGTGAAATTCCTTAAAGAAAGGAGGAAAAGAAACAAAAAAGAAAGGGAATACCTTGTGAGGTCAGGAAACCTAACTCAAGAAGATAAATTTCCAATTCAAAAATATATAACTAATTCTGAAAAGCTACTAAGAAGTTTTATAGAATGTAATAATACCTAAGGAATAAGTCAATTAAGAGTTATTGAGCTACATGGCTAAAAAATGCTTATTGAAGAGGTAGGAAATTGGATTATACCCTAATTAACTATATCAGATTAGGGTAAAATCTTTTTTGGTGGCAGGGAATGTGATCCTTTAAGATATGATCACATATTTAAAAAGGTTACAAAAAAACATTATAAATCTTATTTTAATAATAAGAATGGAAATTATAATCTTATAATAAGTAAAAATGCCATAAAAAGGGATAAATTCTTGATTATCTCAGAAACCAATGTGTAAAATGTGAAATTACTTACACCATGGGATTCCAAATCAAAAACCAAATATATTACATCTTTATGAGATAATCTAGATATATGGAACTTTATGATCAGTGCATATATTCATGGCTTTTAGCTCATATCTTTTGCATTAAAAAAGATAAACAGTTAATTTAAAGATTAATTTACCACAAAATAACTGTAAGAATAAAGACATAATCTTTCTTTTGCAAAATTAAAAGAAGGTTAAAGCTTATAAGGAGATACTGGACAAAAAGCAATAGCTGTTGACCACATTAGATTAAAAGTGGTCCAAAAATGAAAAAATTAAATATTCAGAGTCCACTAATTCATATGTGAATAATGGAGTAATTTCCATTGTGATATTCAAGGTACAAACCCATGAAATCATGGTTCAAAGTCTCAAATAGTAAATTCCAACAGAAAAGTAGAGTTACAAGAGAAATAATCAAAAATACAGTTTTCATTATGTAATAAAGTACTTTTGGCAGCTTGGTTAGGATATGCCAAGCTATCAGAATTTACTCTCTGAATTTCTTTAGCATGAATAACTTTAAATTTATTAAGGATCAAAGTTTAGGCTTGAAAATGATCATTAACTCCAATCTTATTTTAAGTTTAACAGCTGAATATGAGATAAAAGTGGTGTATAACAGTATTTTATGATTGAAACTAATAAATTCCACAAAACTAGATCATTTTAAAAGCCTATGATTCCATCAAATTGGGTTTATAGCTATAACTCTAGAAAATGGAATAATAATGATATAAAATATTTTTAAATAATGTAATCATCATCAAACCTTAAAAAACTGATCAATTAAAGTGGATAAAATCAATACACATTTATTAGAACAAAGGATCTTTACTAAAAAAGGACCTCTTCTTCCTCTTTTTCCTCCTCAGGCACATCAAAAAAACTAAAGAATTAAAATAAAAGGTAATTTATTCATTCTTTATATATAAAACCATTTTATTATTGAAGACCAAAGATTCAATTTTTAATAATCACCAGCTTTGATGTGATTAATCTGATATTTTATTTTATTTGTTAAATTCTCTTAAATATCACTAAATCCATGTAAAAGGAGTTTAAGCTGTGATTCTCTCTATTTTTTATTGTAAATACCATTCAAATAAGTTTTATTTATATTATTAGGCCTAAAATTAATAAAAATTGTTATATTAATTGTAAAAAGTAGGTTATTTTCTTTCTCTTTATTGTTATTTCTAATAATTCTTTTATTAATATAAATAGTATTTATATCAATATACAAATTGAATATCAGTAATATTCTTGTTATAGATTTTTTTTATTCTTAAATAACAATTTTTCACACATTTATTTTTTTTTTTAACAATAATAAATTTCCATAAATATATGAATATATTTATCTCATTATATTATTTTATTTCTTCAAATGATATTAGTATTCTTATTCCATAATTATAATAATTCTCTATTATAATTACTTTTTTATTCAGGTAAATTAGTAAATTCAGAGTACAATAAGTACAATATTAGTAATTTCTACTTATGATTCCATAGTCAAAACATACAGGTTTTCATGCTGTGTTTTCTCTTTTTTAACTTTGAAGTGAGGTAAGGTGATTATTCCTTGCACTGATGTATTTACCTTTGTGAATTGAATGATTTAATTTGTTTTTTTAGTTTGAAACATGCTGTGCATAGTCATGTGGTTGAGATTTTAATATGAGTGGGTACTACATGCAGCCTGTTGTTACTAGCTTTGACTTTCATGAGGGTTTGAGTGGTGTCAAAAATTTTAAGTTTATTTGTTATGTTCCAAACAATATTATCAATTTCCTTGCATAAAATTTTATGGCTGCATCCTTCTAAGTTTGAGCCTGTTTTAAGTGGGGTTACTGTGAATATAAGATAAGGTACTCCTGTGGCTGTGTTTGGAATGACTTTCAGGAATTCCATGGCGTTGAGCTTTGACTCATGTTATTTTCTATTTTGAATGAAAGGTGCCTGTGTAATTCATGAAGGTGTACTTTCCTTTGTGCATGAGCCCAGTGGTTATAAGAGGTGTGTAATTTATAGGGTGGTACCTCATTTTGTGTGACTAGTTTGCTATATGTAGCTTTATTTTCATATATGCATAATGAAATTGAATAATTAATTTCACACATACACTGCCCTTTGGTGCCTTTGCCATGGGTTTATGAGTGAATTGCAATTTTGTGATGTAAAGTTGACCTTTGTGTGTAAAAATTGATTGTAATTCTGCCTTTTGGTGGAATTTATTTCTGTTTTGGGGTACTATGAGCTTGAACCTAGAAAAAAATGATATTAAATACCACAATTGATTGGTTAACAGATTTACCTCCAGGAGAATATTGAAGTCTTAATGCAGGCCTAGTATTAGTTGATAGGTACAGTAAAACTCCAATGCCTTTACCATTTCATAAAGATGACACAGCTATCAATGTAGCCATAATTATATGGAATAGAGTTATTAGACACACAGGCTTATTCTAAAATATCATAAGTGATAGAGATCCACAATTCACTCAAGCTTTATGGACAAATTTCCATAACTTTTTTGGCACAAAACTTTCATTCTCAACAGCCTATCACCCTCAGACTGATGGACTGGAAGAATGAATGATAAAAACTCTAGAAGACATGATCAGAATATTCTGTACTTATGGCCTAGTATTCAAAGAATTTTATTTTTTTACCCATGATTGTTTTACTCTAATACCAGTTCTTCAACTGGGATACAAGACATAAATTCATACATAAACCATTAAAACACCTGAAATGTTGGAAAAAGGTCGGAACACAAGACCACCTTATGACACCCTTAAAACGTACTTGGTTGATATACACCCAACAGAAAGAATCTTTAAGATAATTCTTGATAAAGCAAGACATCACACAAATAGATGTATTCAAAATTATTTCAAGTATGAAAAAGAAATATGGGATGAAAGTCACAAGACAGCTTTTCTTGAAATAGGATACTTATGCTTAGGATTAACTTTGAGCTTTAATAGCATTAAAGTATTAAATAAATAAAAAGATTCCTTTGCAGCACAATTTATGATATGAGCTCTACATGGCCCTAATGCTGGAAACTGTAGTTAACAGATGAATTAATGAGCAACCACCCATATTTCCCTTTAATTCTAAAAAATGCTTACAGCACAGGCTATAATTAATCATTTCCCTAAGAAATAAACCATCACTTGAAATTCCCCCTCCAAAAGAAAGAGGTGAAACAAAAATTGTGAAAGTACTTAAAGAAAGGAGGACAAGAAACAAGAAAGAGAGGGAATACCTTGTGAGATGCAGGAACCCAACTCAATAATATGAATGGCTAGTTGAGAAAGATATAACTAATATTTACATATTGCTAATAACTTTTATAAATGAAAGAAGACCTAAAGAATAAGAAAATTAACCATTAGTGAGCTTCAAGACTAAAAGCATTTATAGAAGAAGTAGGACAGAGGATGATACCCTAGTTAACTATATCAGATTGTGGTACAATCTTTTTTTGGTGTTGTGGAATGTGAGCCTTTGAGATATGACCAAATATCCAAAAAGCTCACAAATCAAATTTACAAAACTTATCCCAAAAATAATAATTTGAATTATAATCTCAAGATAGGTAAATATCCCATAAAAAGGCATAAATTCTTGATTATCTCAGGAACCAATTAATAATCATGTTAAAAAGGATTACACCATTAGATTCCACATCACAAACTACATATATGACTCTTTTAGGGTATATCTTCAAACCCAATACTTACTGAGATTACCTGGATATATGCACTTTATGATCAGTGCACATATTCATGGTTTTTAGCTCATATGTTCTGAATTAAACATGATGAAGGGATGATTCAAATATAAAATCCCCATTAAATACCTTTAGGAATGAAGCTATAAACTTTATTTGGCAAGCTATAAATAAGGTTGAAACCCATGAGGGGATATTGAGAAAAATAGCAATAGCTGTTAACCACTTGAAATCAAAAGTAGTCCAAACATAGAAAGAATAAGAAATTCATAATTTACTAGCTCATACATGAATAATTGAGAAATTTCTATCATGATATTCAAGGTAAAACCCCATGAAATCATGTTTTGAAGTCAGAAATAGTAAATTTTGACAGGAAAATGGAGTTACAATAAAAATTATCAAAAATAGAGCTTTAATTATTCAATGAATTACTTTTGCAAGCTTGGTAAAGACATTCTCAACTATCAGAATTTACTCTTTGAATTTCCGTAGGGAGAATAACTTGAAAGTTATTAATTATTGAAGTCAAGGCTTAAAAATGATCATTTCAGATTAATAAATCTAATCTTAATTTAGGTTTGACAGTTTAATAAGAAATAAAGCTGGTGGATATTATTATTTTATGATTAAAGCTACTGTAATCCTCAATAATAAATTCTTTTCCAAGCTTATTCTGTCATCAAATTAGATTTATAGTTATAACTCTAAAAAATGGCATAATAATGATTTAATCATTACCAAAGCTTAAAATAATTCTTAATACCGGTGGATAAAATTATTTGATGTCTAATAGAAGGGGGGTGTTTACCTTAAAAGGACCTCTTCTTCCTCTGTTTCCCCCTCAGATGCAAAAAATACAATAAAATTATTAAATAAAAGGTCAAACTCTTCATTCTTTAATATGAAACTCTTATATCATTAAAGACCAAAGCTTTATATGATACTAATCACTAATTTTAATTTCATTACATTAAGATTATGTTTTCATTTGTTGATTTCTCTTAAAATCTCTAAAACCTACATAAAATTAGTATAATTTGTACTTGTCTATGTTTTTTATTTTAAATACAGCTTAAATAAGTTTTATTTACATTATTAGGCATAAAATTATCCAAAATTATCATATTAAGTGTTAAACATAAGTTATTCTCTCTTATTAATATGAATAGTATTTATATTAATTAATAAATTTAATATTAGTAATATTATTTTTATAGATTGTTTTTTATTATTAAAAACAATATTTAATGCATTCCTCAACTGTTTTTAACATGAATATATTTATATTATTATATTATTTCTTAATAATATAAGTTTTTTTACACCATAATTATAATAATTATTTATCATTATAATCATTCTTTTCCTTATTATTTATGTAAATTAGCAAATTCAAAGTTCAAGAAGTAAAATATTGGTAATTTTTACTTAGTGTTTTACATTAAAACGTTACACTCTGTTAGGATTAATTTTTCTTAGATTCAAAGTCACTCAGTCAAGCTTTGGTGTTCATGTGTTTGTCTTAACTTCATATACTATTTATGAGCTTATTTTGTAAAATAGCTGTTAAATATTGCTGTTACCAGTCTGTATGGTAGTAAAAATCATTCCTTGATCATTTTAATCCCTCTTATAAATTCTCTATGGACATATTTTCCTTCACCACTGTAGTGAGGCCATTATTCAAGCTTTGGTACCTCTTTCAGAAGTGCTTGTCTCATTGATGGTTTCATGCTATTTAAAGAGGTGTAAAACTAATTTTCTTATTTGTGAGCTTTTCTCATCCAATACTTGTGGGCTGTTATTTCCTATACCCTCACTTTGATTTAGAATTTACACATTCTTGGCAAAGTTTGCAGTAATTGTTCAATTTCACTAAGTTTACTTTTATTACACCTTTGGGAGTTTCTGACTTCATGTTGAAAAACTTTTATCAAATTGGTAAACTCAATCTTATACATTTCTTCCTTTATTTTCATTTCTTGCCATAGTTCTGTTTTTCTATTATTATCACAAATAACTTGATTTAACTTCATTGTTAATTTTGATACTTATTCTCCCAAAGTATAAAAACACTTTTTGAAATCAATTGTATTTGACTTTATTTCAGAAAAGGAATTAGTGATATTGTTAAGAAAATTTCTATCATCTTCATTTATAGTATTTATGGCTTTTTTTATTCTTCTTTCAATCATGTCATCAATGTTTAATTAACAATATTAGTTTGTTAATTCTTTGGTAATGACAGATTAATCATTTATTTCATTTGAGAATAAAGAGCAACCATTTTATGTTTCAAGTTTTGTTAAAATGTTCTCAAAACACATTAATTTTTAATTCATTTGGCTCAAAATCAGATTATTTTTCATGAGATTTGTACAAATGTGTGAATTTCTATCAGAAATATGACTGTTCACATAGTTTATGACTATATACAGTTCTGTAATTCCATCCAAAATCTCATAAATAATTTCTGATATTTTAGTCTGGCCTCCTCTCTATTATGAATTTCTGTCATAGCTATGGACATCTTAATCACATTTCCCATTGCATCCTGTTTAATCTTTGAGGTTTTGTAGCCTTGGGTATATGGCTTGGTGGCTGATGCCCTTCCTTTTCCCTTGTTCTGAGCTTGTGGTGGCTTTTTCACATTGGAATGTCTGCTTCTGGACACTAGGGTAGGTTTTGGCACTTTTCTGGGTGGTTTAGGGTTGTTTCTCCTCCACTCTGCTGTTAGAAGCATGATTTTTTTCTCTTCCATCAATGGATGTTACCAATTCAGTAACTTGCAGATATTGGGATGTTGCAGAAACTTTCTCACAGTCAGGTAAGAGTTCATGCAGTTTTTCCAAATATCTGCTGGAAATCAATATTCTGTATGCTTAAGTGAATTGTTTTATGCTTTCTGAATGGCTTTGTATATACCCACTAGGGCTTCTTGTGGCAGTTTCAACTCTATTTCAAGGTAAAAAAGTGAAATCAGCTTCAGGGTGGCATAATTGTTTAGTTTGGGTTTCATTTAATGACCCTTGCCCTTCTGCAACTGACTAATTTATGCCACAATCACATCTATGACCTTTTTGAGAGCTTCTTGAGGTGCTATAGCTGGAACCTGACTTGGTTGAAGGCATAATTATAAGTAAAGGAGCTTAAAAATACTAATTTTACATCAAAAACTTACCATTTTACAAATTCCTAGCTTTTTGGAGAGTATCACAAATTGCCAAATTGATTAACTCTGAATATATTGGCTCTTTTTTGATTATAATTAGTTATAATAACAGTGCTATTGTGGCCAGAATTTACTGTGCTATCAGGGATAATTTGGGTTACTGTTGAAGATTTTTGAAGATTTTCTTGTCTTACTGCACTGTAAGACACTAACATGAATTAATAAAAACAATTCTTCAAGTAAAAGAAAATTTTTCCAAAAGAAAATAACCAATAAATCCTCATTTATAATCTGAAAAAAATGTTATCAATGATTTGTTTGAGATTATAAGTATTTTTTATGGATTTTTAGATTTTTCACTAGAATAAAAATATTTAAAGGTAAATTCTCACTTCTGGACCCCAAATGTGAGGTTTGGATATCAAAATTTGTTTAATTTAAAATTCTCTAAAAATAGTAATTTTTCAAGTTTTAAAAGAGAAATACAACAAGTTTATTCTTCTCAGTTTCTTTAGTATAAAACAATAATATTTCAAAGGCTTTTTTTACCAACAATAAAAATATATCCATAAATACTCTACAAGAGAAGTTTAAGGCTAAAAGATATAAAACAAAGTGACAAAGCTGCCACTGATGAAAAATGATTTGATTCGCTTTTGGGGTGTTTCAATTGTAAAACTATAATAACAGAATCTCTAAAAAGAGTATCAAATAGAAAAAATTCCCAAAAGTTACCAGAGTGAATTTGGAAACAGTGACATAGTTAACAGTGATTAAACATGCTTTAATTCACTTTTTGGGTGTTTCAAGGGTGAAAATTATTATAATGATTATTTTTCATGGTTAAAAGCTCTAAAATTATTTAAAACTGGTGGTTGGATTTTTTTCAACTAACTTGAAAAGAAAAATTGTCCAAAATGAAGAGGAAAGAAGGGAAAAGAAGATATTCTTACATAGCCACCAATTCTCTTCCCACAAAAGGAATATTTACTATACTCTGTTGTGAGAGAAACACTGAAAACAGGAAAGCCAATTATAGCATCAATGAACCCTGTTTTGGATCCATAAAGGGCTTTATTAATCCCTTTCAGTCCCTTAAATCAGCCATTGCTATAGTAATAGTTGGCTATAATCCTGAAAAACACCTCAAAATGTGTGGATGATAATTCAAAATGAGTTAAAGCTGTTTTTATCCAGTTTTTTGACTTAAGGGTAGTTTTACCCTCTTGGAAACAGTTAAAACTTCCCTGTTTGGTATCAAAACCTCATTTTCAATTGAGTCACAGACCCTGTGGCTCACTCACCATGAGCAAAGTGGCTACATCTGATAGCAGGTGTTGCATTTGGAGTTTCACAATGGAGCTAGATTGGACGAATCTTGGAGATAGGAAAGAAATTGGATTTACAAATAGAATTGTTTGAAAAAATTCAAGCCACAAATTATCAATTCAGCTGACTCAAAAGGAGTGATTTTCTGAGATTGTCAAATTTCAATAATTCAAAAATAAATAATTAAAAGAATTATTTAATTTTTGTTTTTTTATTACTTTTTATCATTTTATTTACAAAAAAATCAACATTTGGAGTATTTCTTATATGTTTTGAAATTTATAGTTCAGTTAAAATATATACCTGTTTCAAGGTCACTAAGGGGGGCCATAGATGCATGATATTAAAATTAGAACACTTCGGATTTCAAATAAACGTCTCATAAATTTAAATTTCAAGGGAAAATTTGGGAATTTCTTCACATATCAATATAATGAAAAATCTACCCTCCCATTGGTCTGTTTACTCTGAATTGAAATTTTTGTTTCTTGAGAAATTATATCTCTTATTTTTTCCTCTCTTTAAAGGGATGATTTGATCAAAATAAAAACAAGCTGTCAAAATTCTTGGGACAAAGTCATTCTAGAGAGAGGTCCACAAACATTTAGTATATATTAAAAGACTATAGCCCCTATTTCAGCGCATCAGCTTCTTGACAGGAGTATTTTACACTTGTAGCTAGATAATATGAATATTTAAAGTGGAATATTGGGCTTCAATTTCAAAATTGGGGACCTTTGTATCATACCATTGCATGGTGTTAAATGAGAAGTATTCAAATTTTCATACAAAAAAGATTGTTAATTGAATAATTTTAAATATTCATAGCAGTGAAAAACATGCATTCCTTTGGTCTTTTGGATAATTAAATATTCCTATTCATTGATACCAACTGAGATTTACTTTTTATATTATTCTGAAGAAATAATAAATTCTGATTTAACCATTTTTATTTAGCAAATTACTTTAATAGTGAAAAGACAAGATCATTTGGGGTGTTATTTGAAGAAAATTAGGGTACTGTCTGTAACAAGAAATGAAATGAAGCCTTTATAATTCAACTATTTGTAGGAAATTTGAGGAAACTTAATATTCATGTATCAATATGGCTAAAAATTAATTTCATCAACTATGTGATAATTTAAAAACACTCTATCAAGATAGTTTTCTATGCAATGTAGTGTTTTGATCATCTTTTCTGTATTCTCTGGTTTCTATACATCTTTACTTCAATTTCCTTGCTATTAAGCCCATTTCAAATCTATTACAATATATTTAGAGCTCTTCATTCACTGGAAAACTTAAAATTGTATTTTAATTTGGTGGTTTGATAGCTTTAAGTATTTGGACATGTATCTTTGACTTTCTTAATACTACACCATAAGAAACTTATAATATCAAAGCTAATTCAGAAAATTATTTTCCAATTCATCTCAATTAAAATTTCCCCAACTGTATGGGGGATCCCTTCATAGACTTCTATTAACCATGTAATTTGAGTTAATATTAGATTTTCAACAGCCATTGCAAAGAATTAGAAACTTAAGATTAATGAGAAATTTAATTAGATATTTTCAAATAATGGGGACTCTATATAATAGTATTTCAAAAAGAAGTGGTAGCAGTTTGTTCTTTTAAAAAAATTATTTTTCAAAAAAATATATAAAGCTTCTGGTAGGTTTTTTAATATGGAATTTCTTTGATAAATCTATGGATCCCAAAATAGTGATAGATTGAGAAGGACCAGCTGTTCATATAATTTAGTTAGCAATATTATATATATAGCTCTTTTGAGTTTTTTTAAAGATAATAGGAGGAGATTTCTTGTCTTTATTTGTTATTTATACTTAATAAAAGGTTCAAAGAATTTATCAAAGTAGCAGGTCATAAAGGGAGGACATGTAATTAAGCTATAAACTTTTAAAAATTAAGCTTGAAGCTGCACAGATATCACTTCAGCGCCATTTCCATTCTTAATAAAAACATTTTCTGAATCATTTTTCAATTATTCAATAGACATTATGAACAGTGTACCATGGTATTGATATTGTTAATATGACTTGCTGATGGGAATCTGTAAAAAGTGTCTGTTCAAAAATCCTTAATTCCATGAATGAATGCCCTTTACAAAAAATGAATTAGCTATAGAAATGAATCATGTGTTATATTCTTGTATTAATGAGAATATGATGTTAATTTGCAAATATTTCTATTTACGAATTGAAAAAAATTCTGTTTAGACTTTCAAAAGTGGAACAATATAGTTAATCTTAATCTTAAAAATATTTGACCATGATTCAAGGGAAATCAATTTTTTGAGATTCTTTTACATAATAACATGATTTATTGCAAGATAACTCTTAGTTGAAATTTTCCTTATTTATTGGAATATACAATTATTCTTATTTCTTATTAATATCATTGGACTGATATTGAGTCCAATATATACTCCTATTAGTTTTTACAAATTGTTTTGAAGCTTAAATATTATTCAGTTTCATTATTGAAAGAGAAAAAAGTACAAAAACCACAAATAATATCTTCAAAAAAGGTCTTTTACAGAATAATTTATTCAAAATGATAAAGCTACCTCAATACAATAAATTATAAGAATATTTATGAGAGATGCATTCAATTTCCTTTCATTATCAAAATATATATTTTTTAATATTTATTATAGAAAAGAAACAGAAAAAATTTCCTTTCTCAGAATATAAAATATATTTTTTCATTTTTTTATTTCATTTTTTTGAGTTTTGTTGCCCATTTTTTATAATTATATGTTATCCTGATTTTTTGATTACTTTTATTTTCTATGTTCTTCTTTGAATTTTAATGAGTTTTTTTCTTATATTTTTAAATTGGCTTCAATTCAATTCTATGTTTTGTTTTGAAATGAAAATTACAGTAGCAGGCCTTTACAAGGACTTCTACTGTAAGCTGTATGACATTTGTGAAGTTGGTTACAGCACAGGTGCTGTAAAGGCTGCTTATGTAATATTTTCAACAATAAAAAACAATTTTACAGTATCTTCCATTACAGGAAGCTTACTGTAATTCATTTTGAGTTTGAGTTTTTTCCTCCATTAGCAGGTTCTGTATTTTATACAGCCCACTACTTCCCTTTTGAAGTGAGAAATAGTACCTTCAAAAAGGCCAGAGGAAGGCAATTTTTCTTCAAAAAATATAAAAATTGGTCTTGATGGAATTTATTAATGATAAAAATTAATTATAGAATGAAAAAGATAGAACCAATACTCAATTTCTAGGGTTTCTAATCAATAAAAAAAAAATTTACAAATTTTTTGTTTTTTTTGGAAAAATAATTTTATTCAAGAAAATCTGAAAGCCTCTATCTGCTTCTTCTGAGGCTTCAGTACTCCAGAATTATGAGAAAAACATTTTTTGATAATAACATTTTCTTCAAAAGGGGCTTCAGTTGAGAAAGGCTTATTTTGATCTTTGTGAGCCACTTTTTGAATAATAGATAAGAGTTAATATTGCTACCAAGTGATCATAACTCATAAATCAAGACAAATAAAGGCTTTATTTATTTTTAGGAGTGTTTTTTAATTCTTTTGACATTTCAAAAAACTGGAATTGTTTGAATAAAAAAATAAATTTTACAATTAGATTTTTTTTATTTCAAAATATATAAATTTGAAGATAAAAATCTAAATGGAAAGAATTTTCATATAGTAATTTAGCTGCTTACTACTCGCTTGGAATATCTTGGAATTATAACAAAAATTTGAATCCTGGGTCTAATCTAGAACACAAGAAGAGTCCAAGCTTATTTCCCAATGCAACACCTGCTTTCAGGTTTAACCAGTTTGCTAATGGTGACCTCCAGGCCGAAATTAATTAGCTTTTGGATCAATTTTGAAGACCCACATCTTTAAGCAAGGAATTTGGGGGATTCTGGCACCCTTGGAGCCAATATTCCTTTTTCTCAAAAAAATTGATATTTCCAAATATTGAATATTTTTTAATTCCTCATCCTGTATTATACTAAAAACTTTACATATTTAATTCAATTGAAGAAATTACAATACAAAACTCTTTTCATTAATTCCCCAGATTTAAATTCTAATTCCCTTATGTAATACATGCACACATTTTGACATTTCAATTGAAAATACGTCACTTCCTCATAACTTCTAAATTACATACCACACCTAAATCTAAACAGAACAATTAATTGCTAACACCACATGTTGTTTGAATCAAATTAAGGTTTTTGAGTATTTTCATATTTTCATACAGAAGATACTAAAAACTAAATTCAAGCTTATTTAGAGTTGAGTTACTGAAATTACACTCAGCAGTTTCCTCACCTGGTTTTTTATTTCAAATCCAATGTTGAAATAATCTTCATATGTTTATTAATTTGAAATAAATTTATAATAATTCTTATTAGACATTTTGATAAAATATTTCATTTTTAATATTTTTATTGAAAATTTATTTTTACTTCATTATTTCAAGTAAAAAAAATCAAATTTTTGCTCAGATTTAAATTTTAAATAAATTTATTATCAACATTTAATTATAAATTTTATACTTCTACTGAGTTTTATGTTTATATTTGAATATTTTTTTCTCATATTTCACAATAAAAAGTTTTATTTTTAATTGTAGCCTCTTTCAATTTTTGTAGTCTCTGTTGTATATGAAGAAATGTCCAAGGCTCATGGAGATTGAGCCCCAAAATATCCTTGAGGACTAAGTATATTATATTAATATAATATTTGTTTTTCTAAAAGCTTATCATTACCCAATATCTTTTATAAAGCTATCACTCACCCAAAAATTGAGAAAGAAAGGCAGGCCTTTTCAAATACTACCTGTAACATAGAAGAGCATCAAGTTCAAAAGGTGGTAGAAAAATATGAATAATTGAATGTTTTGGGTTTCACCTAGGATGTTTTGTATAAAGAAAATTAAAATGGTTTTTTTGTTGAGTACAAATCCCCTTCATATTCTGAACAATTCTTCAGATTTAAGATTCTGGATTAAAATTAAGAAAATTACCCTGATGGGAGGTTAACTACCTTCACAATGAGTAAAATGGATTTTCCTTCCTTCAGGTGAGCTTAGTGTACTTTGTAGTTGAACCTAGGTTAAACTGAGGCTTTCGTATTAGTCATACATTTGCCATTCATTGGGTATATTTGGAATTAAAATATCCACTTCTGAAATCCATGAATATTGAGATGGCTTAACCCACTAGAAGAGGTGTATGCCTTTCCTCCACTTTTTCAATTGATTTCATAGCTTATTATTTCCCTTTTTTTGAATCCTTTTGAGTGAATCATCTGAAATATATAGCTAAGATACCCAAAAATTTCCACAACTGGGAAATACTCAGACCCATTACTCAAAATATCTTGGTGATAGGTTGTACAAGAACATATCAGAAGTTTAGAAAGTCACTTATTCCTCAATAATCTCTCTGGAGATACAGCCAATTTGGGAAAATCAATTGAAGGTAATTTAATAAAATCTTTAATGTATTCACTTCATGAATTACCATGAGCAAAGTGGCTACTCCTGACAGAAGGTGTTGCATTTGGAATTTGACATAGGAGATAGATTGGATGGAGGTTGGAAATAGGACAGAAATTAAATTTAGAAATAGAAGCTTTGGAATAACTTCAAGCCACAAATTATCAATTCAGTTTACTCAATAGCAGCTCTTGGCTGGTATTTTCAAAGCTCAATAATTCTGAAATACATGATGAAAAGACTTATTTTAATTTCCCCTTTTTTTGATCTTTTGTATTACTTTTAATAATTTTATTTACAAATAGTTCCACTTTTGGAGTTTTTCTTATAAATTTTTAATTTTATATTTCATTTTTAATATGAATTCTCTTCCAAGCTCACTTAAGGGGCAAAATATAAATAACATTGAAATTGGAAAACTTCAAGTTTCAATAAAACTTCTCATAACTGTAAATTTTCTGGGCAAATTTTTGACTTTTTTCAAATATAAATATCATTAAAAATATACCCTACCATTGAGCTACTTACTCTTATTTAAGAGAGGTATTTTGTGAGAAATTACATACCTCATTTTTTCCTCTCTTTCAAGGAATATTTTAATCAAAATTTAAACAAGCTTTCAAGCTTTATGGAACAATGTCACTTTAAGGATTGTTCCAAAAAATGTAGTGTATACCAAAAGACTATAGTCCCTATTTCAGCCCATCAACTTCTTTAGAGGAGTATTTCACACTTATAAATATTTAAGGTGGATTATTGAGCTTTGATATTGAAATTGCGGACCTTGTTATTATACCATTTCAGGGCTTCAAATAAGAACTATTCCAGTTGTTATACAAAAAGCATTGTTAATGAAATAATTTAAAATCTTCATAAAATTAAAACACATGCATTAATTTTATTTTTTGAATAATTTAATATCTCTCTCCATTGATACTAACTGAGATTCACTTTGTATATTCCTCTGGAGAAATTATCAATTTTGATTTAATCATTTTTATCTAGTTAATCAATGTAATAGTAAAACACAAGGATAATTTGGGATGTTCTTTGAAGAAAATTAGGGTATTTGATCTATCAATACATATCATAAAGCATTTATAAAAAAACTTTTGTGTGAAATTTGAGGAAACTTAATATTCATTTATCAATTGGGCTAAACATTAGTTCAATCAACTATGTGATAATTTACAAACACTCTATCACTATAGCTTCCTATGTAATGTATTTTTCATCATCTTTTCTGTATTCTCTTGTTTCTCTACATTTAAACCTGAATTTCCTTTCTATTGAACCAATTTTTAAGTGATTAGAATGTATATGGAGATATCTCAATGAACTGGAAAACTTTAAATTTTATATTAATTTCATGGGTGCATAACTTTCATTACTTAAACATATATCTTTTACTCTTTAAATACTACACAATGAAAAAGTAATATATTCAAAAAATAATTCAGAAAGTAATTTTACAATTTATCTATAGTAATATTTCCTCAGATGTACAGGGGACCCCTTTATAGACTTCTATTAATTATTTAATTTAAGCTAATAAGAACTTTTCAGGGAAATTGAAAAGAATTATAAACCTCAGTTTAATGAACAATTCAATTATATATTCTCAAATAATGGGAATTCTATATAATATCATGTAAAAACAACTGGTAGAAGTTGGTTATTTTAATAAATTCATTTCTTTAAAAAATATATATGAAGCTTTTGATAAGTTTTTGAAGCTTTCATTTCTTTCATAAATTTGAAAATACCAAAATCTTGATATATTGAGAATAACCAGCTGTTCATAGAATATAGTTAATAATATTATATTTAATGATCTTTCAAGTGTTTTTGAAAGAGAATTAGAGAAAGTTTCTTGTTCTTATTTTCTATTTATTCATAATGAAAGGGTCACAGAACTTATCAAATTATCATTAAATAAATGGAGGATAAATAATTAAGCTAGAAACCTTTTTGAATTAATTATGAAGTGGCAAAAATATCACTTCAGAGCCATTTCCACTCAGAATCAAAACATTTTCTGAAACATTTTCAAATTATTCAATTGAAGTTATGAGGAGTTTACCATTTCATTGACACCATTACTATGATATTTTGATGGGAATCGGTGAAAATAATCTATCAAGAAATTCTTTGGCCCAGAAATAAATGTTCTTTTACAAGAAATCAATTTATTATAGGAATTACTAATGAAATATATGATTTGATCAATGAGAATATGATGATAATTTGTAAATCTGTCTATTTAAAAATTTAATTAAATGCTGTTAAGCCTTTTAAAAATAGAAAAAATATAATTAATATAAATTCTCATAAAATTTGACAAGCATTAAAGGGAAATTGAGTTTTTTAGTATTTTCTACTATAATAACATGACTTATGGGAAGATAGCTCTTGAGTGAAATGGTTTTGATTTATTGAAATATAAAGTCATTTTTATTTATCATTAATATTATTGGAATTATATTAAGCTCAAAATATATTCCTATTTTTTTTTACAAACATTTTTTGAAGAATAAATATTATTCAGTTTTATTGTTGAAAGAAAAAACAGAAACACAAAAAACCTAAAGAATGTATCAAAAAAGGTTTTTTAATGAAATAATACATCCAAAATGATAGAGATACCTCAAAACAATGAAGTAGAAATATATTTATGAGAGTTGCATTCAATTTCCTTTTATTATTACAATCAATCTTTTTTCATATATGTGAGATAAAAGCACTATCAAAAACTTACTTTATCAAATTTTAAAACAGCTTTCTCATTTGTTCATTTCATTTTTTTGATATTTGTTTTCCATGTTTTATTGTAATATGTAATTCTGAATTTTTGATGACTTTTGCTTTTTTTGTGTTCTCCTTTCAATTTTAGTGAGTTTTTTTCTTATATTTTTAAATTGGTTTTTATTTTATTTCATGTTTGGTTTTTCAATGAAAATTGCAATAGCAGGCCTTTACAAGGACTTCTACTTTAAAATATTTGACATGTGGGAAGATTTTTACAGTACTGGTGCTGTAAAGTCTTCTTATGTGAAATTTTCAACAATCATAGACAATATTACATAAGAAGACTTTAAAGGACATTTACTTTATTTTTCAGTGAGATTCAAATATTTCCTCCACTAGCAGGTTCTGTATTAAATACATACCATTGCTTCTCTTTCAAAGTGAGAAATAACACCTTCAAAAAAACCAGAGGAAGGATCTTTCTATTGAAAAAAGATAAAAATTGTTGTTGATAGTAAAAATTGATAAAAAAATTAATAAGAAAAATTAATGAGAAAGCTCAGATGATAAAAATAATACTTAATTTCTAGGCTTTAAAACCAATAAAGAAAAAAATATACAATTTTTTCATATATTTGGGGGATAATTTTTTTCAAAAATATTTGGAAACCTCTATCTGTTCCTTCTGAGGCTTCAGTACTTCAGAGATATAAGAAAAAAAAGTTTTCATAAATTCAGTTCCTTCAAAGGGAGCTTCAGTTGAGAAAATCTTATTTTGATATCTGTGAGCCACTTTTTTAAGAATAAAGAAGAGTTCATATTTCCACCAAGTAGTCATAAGTCATAATAAGAGACAGATAAAGGCTTTATTGATTTTCAAAACTGGTCTTTAATTCTTCTTATCTTTCTAAAAAATGAATTTTTAGAGTCAATTTGTTATCTCAAGAAGTATTAATTTGAAGATGAAAAGAGAAATTCCAAAAGTGTTCATATAGTAATTTAACTAATTACTCAATAAAGTTGAAAAAAGGAATGAAATCTTAATAATTCTGTATTATTCCATTGGCTTGGAATATGTTGGAATACAAACAAACATTAGAATCCTGGGTCCAACCTAGTTCAAAAGAAGGGTTCAAGCTGATTTTAGGATGGGTTCAAGCTAATTTCCAAATGCAACACCTGCTTTCAGGTGTAGCCATTTTTCTCATGGTGAATATGATAAAAACGTTCTGAATTTCTAAATCTCTCAAATTAAAATTAAAAGTAACAGTTCTTACCTAAAACTCATAATATTACCCTTTTGGAAAGAAAAATTCAGCTGAATTAATAGCCAATATGTCTCTATGTATTATCCTATAATGAAATTTCCCTGAGAAAATTAATTGCAAAAAAAAGGAAAAAAAGGAAAAAAAGGAAAAAAAGGAAAAATGAAAAAAATGAAAAAAATGAAAAAAATGAAAAAATGAAAAAATGAAAAAATGAAAAAATGAAAAAAATAAAATAAGAAAAAAAGAAAAAAAGAAAAAAAGAAAAAAAGAAAAAAAGAAAAAAAGAAAAAAAGAAAAAAAGAAAAAAAGAAAAAAAGAAAAAAAGAAAAAAAGAAAAAAAGAAAAAAAGAAAAAAAGAAAAAAAGAAAAAAAAGAGAAAAAGAAAAAAAAGAGAAAAACAAAAAAACAAAAAAACAAAAAAAACAAAAAAAGAAAGAAAAGAGATTAAAAAACCAAAAGAAATCCAAGTTTTGAATTTTAATCTAATGAAAAATAATTTTTATGTATTATTTTTTAAAAAAATTACACAAATTACACATTTTTTCTTTGTTAAATTGAAATAAAAATTAAAAAGAATTTCAATTCATAAAACTTTAACAAGATTTTTTTCAAAAAAAATTTTAATAATTTTTTTTTTCATTTTTTTTTAATTTTAAAATTCTTTAAATTTTAAATTTTAAATTTAAATTAAATAATCTAATTTCATTAAAACTCATTAAAATCATATAAACCTATTTTCAATAATTTTCAATTAATTTAAAATTAAATAAATACTTTTTTTTTTAAACTCTTAAAAATTAAAAAAAATAATTTCTTTGTTTTTTTTTTTTTTTTTTTAAATATAATAAAAAGAGATGGAATTTTTTTTTTTTGTGAAATTTAAATTTCAAAATATTATATAAAAATCTTATTTATTTAAAATATAAAAAAAAAAATATAAAGTTAATAAATAATAAAGAATTAAAATATTTTACAAACAAAGAAAACAATTTAATTCAAAGAAATAAATTTATATCATTTTAAAATTAAATTAAATATTATAAAAAAAAAAAAAAATATTAATAAATTTCAATTAAGCAAAACAAAAAAAAAAAAAAAAAGATTGAATTTAAATTTTTAAAAAACTTTATTTAAAAAAAATATTTTGAGAATTAATTTCATCTTTTTTTTTTTTTTTTTTTAATTTCAAAAATTTTTTTTTAAATAATTATTAATTTCTTAATTATTAAAAAAAAAAAAATTTTTTTATTATTTTTAAAAATATTTATTTAAATTCAAATTTCACTTTTAATTAATTAATTAATTAATTAATTTTTTAAATCTTTTTAATAAAAAAAATTATTAATATTTTTTTTTTCTAATTTCAAAATATCTTTTTAAAATTTTTTGTTTTTTTTAATTTTTTTTAATAATAAAATTTTAAAAAAAAAATAATTATTTATAAATCTTACTCTTAAAAATTAAACTTAAAAAATATCTTTTTATAAATAATTTATTTAAAAATATTTCTCTAACAAGAATTAATTAATTAATTAATTAATTTTTTTTTTTTTTTTTTTTTTTTATATATAAAGAAGTCAAAAAAAAAAAAAAAAAAAAATTTTCTTTTTCTTAAATTTAAAATTTATAAATTTATTTATTCTTACTTAAAAAAAAATTTCTTCAAAAAAATTTTTTTAAAGATTAAAGTTGATATAAATAATTTAAAATTTTTTTTAAAGATTTATTAAAATTATGAATTTAAAATTATAAAAATAAATAATAATTAAAAAAAAAAAAAAAAAAAAAGGGGTCTTAATTATATTTTATAAAATTTATTATTAGTTTACTGAAGACCTTTTTTTTTTGAATTAATTTTAATATAAAAATTGATTATGAATCTTAATCAAAAAAAAAAAAAAATAATTAATTAATTAATTATATCATGATTTATTCTAAGAGAATTCCTAGTTAATAACAGTTTTTAATATTTAATAATACTAATAGATGATGATTGATGAGTTCCTTTTCCAATGAGAAAAAAGATTTATTTTATTCCATTTTTGAAATTTTTAAGGTTTAATAAGATTTTTATACCTCTTAAAAGTGAAAATTTTTGATTTTGAAGGCTGGATTATGATTCTTTACTATAAACTTTAATTTCAAAATAGTTAGAATTATGATTTTTGGACCAAAAAAACAATAATTCTGAATCAATAAAGGGTGAAGAATTTCTTTACAGGACACATCAGAGATTTTTTTTAAAGAATTAAAAGTATTTTTATTACTAATATTAGTCATTATGGACATTTTTTAAGATTTAAACTATCAGTACTGAATGGTATAGGTCTGGTACGAACCAGTATTGTTCAAAAATCTTCCAAACTAGATATCTCAGTGATTTTTTGGGATATCAATAATCCAAGATCACATAGTTTAAGACCTTAATGAGATATTAAACTTGGTTTTATTCATGCTTATCCTTCTCAAAAATAGAAAAAAGATATAAGTTTTTTAAGTTCTTTGATGTATTTTTTTACATCATTATGTGGCTTAAAAAACTTTCAAGCCAAATATCTCTCTCAATTTGGAATATATAAGAATTTCAATGATAAAAAATTGTAGGTCTTGATTTACCTTACAGTAAAGCTGTATAAGTTTATGGCAAAGATAAAGGGGTTTCTTTATATTCTTATTTTCATAAATCCTGTATTTTGTTTTGTAAACCTTTAAACCAAGATCCCTTATTCAGTTTTGGAGATGAAAGTTTCTAAGATATTTCAAATCAAAGCTCTTATTCAGATATTTAATTTGGATATCTTTTTTTGTACAGTTTTTTACAAGACCTCTTAGACTTTAAGGGTTTTCTTTTGGATTAAAGGAGTAATTTTATAAAATGGATAATACTTTTAGATAGCTCTCCTTGAGAGCTTTAATAAAAATACCATTTTCATAGTCACCATGAAAAAAACTCTATCTTCACTGGTTGGGGTAGCAAGTCTAACCCATGTCCAACCTTCTTCCAACCTAGGTTCTAACCTTGAAATACTTTTTCAGATAATTTCAGCCACAGCTTTAGAAATTAAGAATTTTAATCAATCAAAATAGAATATTATTTATTTTCCATGAACTTTTTTTTGTCTCCTCATAGACACCATACTCAATATTTTTCATTTTAAGGGGGTCTTAAATAAAACTTCTCTTATTGAGATCTATTTAAAATATTCAAATGAATTCCATTTTTTCTTTCTGATTGAAAGAGTCAACTGACTTCATATGGGACATGATTTTTTAGCTTTTTCTTGAATGAAAAACTTAAATTTATAAAAAAAAAAATATTTAAATAAATTAAAAATTATTCAATCAACTCTTTTAGAATATAATTTTGATCTAATCTTAAAGTTTTTTTATATGTTTGAAAAAATATTTCAATTTTCAATTTTTCCCTTTTGATTTATTTGAAACTTTAGTGTCTTATTATATTTTGGGCTTTTTTTTTTGTTTATTTATACTGAGTTGTTTTGTAGCAATTTAAAAAAAAAAAATTGCTTAGAATTTTTTTTTTTTGTGATTGTGTTGAAATTTTTGAATTTCTTTATTTTATTATTTTTTTTTTTTAGTATTTTAATAAAAACCTCATTTTAATTTATTTATTTTTATTCATTAATTTAATTTTTTTTTTTCTTTCCAAATTTTGATTTTTTGAACTTTAAGTTTCATAAGTTTTTTTTTTTTAAAAAGAAATTTTAAACATGATACTTTTTGAGAGGTTTCAAAAAAACTCCAAATTAGTGCTTTTGTACTTATTTATAGTGTTTGAACCCCCCCAAAAAAAATATAAAAAATAAAACAAATAAAAAAAATAAAAACCCAAAAAAAAAAAAAAAAAAAAAAAAAAAAAAAAAAAAAAAAAAAATTCAATTAATTTTTTGATATTTAAATATATAAAACAAAAAAAAATTTGATCATGTTAAAGATATATATTTTTTTTTTTTTTTTTTTGAATAAATAAATAAGAATTAAAAATTTATTAAGAAAATTAATTCAAAAAAAAAGATAAAAAAATAAAAAAATTTAATTCAAAATTAAAAAAAAGAAAAAAATTATTCTTATTATTATTATTATTATTAAAATAATTTTTGAAGAAAAAAAAAAAAAATAAAAAAAAAAGTCAATTTATGTAATCAAAAAAAAAAAAAACTTGGAAATTAAGATTAAAAAATAAAAATAAAAATAATTAAGAATTATATTTTATATTATATTAATTATTAATTTGAGGTTTAAGATCTAAGATTCCTTTGAAATTTATTTGAAATTTAGCCACTCAATGGTCTTATTAGAATATATCATTTTAACTCAAAATTTGATTTTATTAAATTGATTCAAATATAGTACCTTCAAGTTTTAAAAAATGACTGTGACCATGATGAATTAATCTTCTATGAAAAACTATGAATTAAATTGAAGGGTTATTTTCAAAATTAATTTTAAATAAAATCTAAAATCTCAGTCAAGATTCGAGTGACTGTAATTTGGCTTAGCTTGCTTAGGTTTAGTTAGATTTTAATTTAAATTTTCGCTCACTCAAAACTTCAAAACTTCAAAACTTCAATTTGAATTTTATTTTTCAAACTTCACACAATTTTAATTTTAAATTTTAATTTTAAATTTTAATTTTAATTTTAAATTTTTTATTAAAATATGGCCAGGGCTAGCTCAGATAAAAGAACGATAGCTTATAGTGATATATTCGGTCATGATAACAAATTAAATTCATCCAATTCAAATTTATCAAATTTATCAAATTTAAACGAAATTCAATCAAATCGAATTAAAAATTTTAATTTTAATTCATCTAATTCAAATCTTGAACCTTTAAAAGATTTTAATCATTCAATTTCAATCTCAAATAATCAATCAAATCAAAATTTAATCTCATCATCAACAACGAATCATCAAATTCATCATCAAATTCATCATCAAAATCAATCAAATCTTCATCAAAATCTTCATCAAAATCTTCATCAAAATCAATCAAATCTTCATCAGGTTAATATTCAAAATTTAAATCATCTACATTCTTTCAATTCATCATCCAATTCAAAATTCAAATCAAACTCTTATCATCATCCTACTCCATCAAATCAAAATCAAAATCAAAATCAAAATCAAAATCATCTCATCTCATCAAATCTTGATCAATTTCATCAAAATATTTATCAAAGAACTCAATCTTTAACAAATAAATCTCATAATATCAATCAATCTCTTTCATCAAATCCTTCAAAAAATCAAAGAACTCAATCTTTAAATTCATCTAGATCAAACTTACCTTTCAATTTAATCAATCTTCCTACAATTTCCTCTTCTATACCATCTACATCTTTATCTAATTCTTATTCTTCTCATTTAAATCAATCTCATTCTTTATTTCATCTAAATCATCATCATCAACATCCTTATCATCCTTATCATCATCATCATCATCATCATCATCATCACATTACAAATCATCAAAATCATCACATTACAAATCATCATCAAAATCAATCTCAATCCTTCTTAGATTCATCTCAAATCTCTCATCAATCTAATCAAGAAATCGATCCAACTAGTCTTAGTCCAATTCAAGAAAGTATCTATAATAATTTCGATCAATATCCTCCTTCATCAGGTTTGTTATATCCTCTTCATCAAAAAAAATTCATTCCATTCAATCACCTAATCTTTATACTTCCTTCTCTTTAAAATTCAAAGATTCAGATCATCATCATCAACGTCATTCAATCGATTCAGATAGAATCTCCTTACTCAATCCCCCTCTAAATGATCTTTCACCTCTCATCAATTCAAATCAAGATGCTTCTTCTTACCCTTTGGTCGAATTTAGAAAATCTTCAGATTCAATTCATATTATTCCCACTCAATTCAAATCATCAAATCCTTCTAATCAGAATCCTACTTTCTCTCTTTCAAATAGGTCATCTTATCGTCCTCATCTAATTACAACTCAATTATCCTCTTCAAAACCACCTATTGTTTATCCTGCACTTTTAAGTCGTGTAGCTGAAGCATTTTACTCTAGAATCTTACTTTCAGAACGTGTTAAAGATGGTTTGACTTATCCTGATTGTTTTGACGGTCGTGAAGCTGTAGATAAAATCGCTTATATCATCAAAACAACAGATCGAAATTTGGCCCTCTTATTAGGTCGTGCTTTAGATTCTCAAAAATTCTTTCATGACGTAACTTATGATCATCGATTACGTGATAGCCCTCATGAACTTTATCAATTTAAAAGTAGATTAACTAAAAATTTCTCAAACTCTCAAATTCAACTATCCTTTCAATCTACTTTTAATAGACCCATCTCTCAAATTCAAAATGATTTGGATCCTTTAGATGAAGAAGATCCTCAAGAAGATGAAATCGATAATGATGATGAAATCATCTTGCCTTGTGGTGTCTTCACCCTCCTCACAGATTGTTATTCCCCAACTTGCACTCGTGATCGACTTTGTTATTCAATAGCTTGTCCTCGTAGATTAGAACAACAAGCTCGTTTAAATCTTAAACCAAAACCAGGTCTTCAAAGAAGTTTATCAACAGAATCATTAACTGACTTAAAAGAACCTGGTACTTTATGGATTCATTCCGTACCTCAAGATTTAGTCGATTCAGTTTGTGATACTGAAAAAAAACGTCAGGAAGCTATTAATGAATGTATTTATACTGAACGTGACTTTGTTCGAGCTCTTGAATATTTACGTGATGTATGTGCCCTCGAAAATGGCTTTAAACTATGTACATACATACCTTTTGGTAGGTAATTAACCAGTTTATTCAGTTCAAAATCTAACGTTTCATTCTCCCCCCACTTTTTTTTTTCTTAATCATTTCTAGTTTTGGATCAAACCTTTACAAACTACTAATATTATTCCAGAATCTCATCGTCAAGATTTCGTCACTCAAGTCTTTTGGAATGTTTTAGAAGTCTTATCAGTTAACTCTCGTTTATGTGAATTATTATCAAAAAGGCAAAAAGCTGCACATCTAGTCCCTCAAATAGCTGATATTTATTTAGAAGTCGTACCTCATTTTGAACCTTTTGTAAAATATGGTGCTCATCAACTTTATGGTAAATATGAATTCGAGCAAGAAAAAGATGCAAATCCCACTTTTGCAAAATTTGTTGACGTCAGTCCTTTTTTTAATCATATCATTTTCGTCTATTAATACATCTTTCTTTTTTTTTTTTGTTGGTCAACCCTTTCTTTAGGATACAGAACGTTTACCAGAATCTAATAAACTCGAGTTGAATGCCTATTTAACTAAACCAACAACTCGATTAGGTCGTTATCCTTTATTATTAGAAGTAGTTTTGAAATATACACCAGAAGGTCATCCCGATAAAACTGACATTCCAAAAGTTGTAAAAATGATTCGAGAGCTTTTAACAAGAGTTAATGTCGAAACTGGTAAGAGTGAGAATAGATTCAACTTGGCTCAACTAGATCGTCAATTAGTATTTAGGCAAGGAGAGGCTGTTGTTAGTTTTTTCATTTTAAATTTCATAAAAATTCAATTCAATTAAATTATCATTTTGCTTAGGATCTTCGTTTACGTGAGGAGGGTCGAGAATTAATTTATAAGGGTCAATTAAAAAAACGTGGGGGTGGTGGTAGTGATAGCGCTGAACTTAAGGTTTATCTATTTGATCATGCCCTACTAATGGTCAAACATAAAAATTCAAGCAAATCTGATAACCTTAAGGTTTATCGTAAACCAATTCCACTTGAATTACTAACTGTAACTGGTATTGGAATTAATGAAGAATCACTTGGGGGTCCTCGTTCTGGCGCACAAGCTAAGAAATCAATCATAAATCGTTCAACTGGTACAAGTAAGCCAACCGGTGCGAGTAATAACTTAAATACATTGGTTCATCATCAAGCAAATAACAAGTCAGGTTTTTCAATTACATTCAATCATCTTGGTCGTAAAGGTTATTCAATTGTACTTTGGGCTACCACTTGGCAAGCACGTCAAAAATGGCTTGAAAAAATTGAAACTCGTCAAATTGAAATTCGTGAACAAAATACTGTATTTGAAATGATTACTCTTTCTGAGGGGTTTTTTGTAGGTTCTAATAAAGTTACATGTGCTGCGCCTTTTGGTAAGTTTTTTTTTTTTTTTTTTTTTTATTCTCAACTATCATTATACTAAATATTGGTTTTTTAGATAACGGTAATAGATTAGTCTTTGGAACAGAATCTGGAGTTTACCTTGCCTTTGCTTCCGATTTGGTTAATTCACCTGTTCGAGTGATTGAAGTAGTAAATGTGACTCAAGTTGATGTAATGGAAGAACATGGAATCTTATTGGTCTTGGCCGATAAAGCTTTAATGACTTTTTGGCTTGATAATCTTGATCCCAATGATGCCATTGGTGCTCCCAAAAGGGCTCGAAAGATTTCATCAAATGCTAGTTTTTTTAAGGTGGGTGATTGTTTAGGTCGGAAATTGGTTTGCGTAGTAAAGACAGGTAGTGTTTCTAGTACTATCAAAACTCTTGAACCTGTCAGTAATCAACATCAACTTTCTTCTCGAGCTAAGAATAAACCAGGTTTGAGAAAAATCATTCCTGGTCATAATGATGCTTTAAAAGTTTATAAGGTTGGTTCAATTGAATAAAAGATTAATTTTAATTTGATTATTAAATTACTAATATAGTTAAAATATCTTAAAATAGGAATTTTATATTCCAACCGAATCAAGCTCTGTTCACTTTTTAAAATCAAAATTATGCATTGGTTGTAACAAAGGCTTTGAGATTGTCGATCCTGAAACTCTTGATACTCAAGGCCTTTTAGATCCTGCCGATCAATCTTTGGATTTTGTTTCTAAACGTGAAACAGTTAAACCCATTGCAATCTTTCGAGTCGAGGGTGAATTTTTATTATGTTATGAGGATTTTGCATTTTATGTGAGTTATATAATTCAATTAAGCTTTGAATTTATTAAACTGAATTCTTTCCTAATTTAGGTTAATAAGAATGGTTGGAGAGCTAGAGCAGGTTGGCTTATACAATGGGAAGGTCATCCAATAGCTTTTGGTGAGAATTAAAGATTTAAACTTAGTAGTTAATCAATACTAACTTTAAAAATAATCAACTGGAATATTTTCATTTTTAAGCTTTACATTATCCTTTTGTTTTAGCCTTTGAGTCAAGTTTCATTGAAGTTCGTCATCTTGATTCAGGTGCATTAGTTCAAGTGATTCCAGGTCCAAACATTCGGTAAATCGAATTTGTAAAAGAACTTAAGAAAGTCATGATAAGTCGACTGATTTAAAAAACAGTCATTTATTTTCAGAATCACCACCATCTACATCTGCACCCATCTTAGCGGCAGCAGCTCGACAGCAAAATGATTTTTCAAAACGTAGAATACTTGGATCTGGGGAATATTCACCCAATCAATTAGCTTTATCACATGGTTCTACATCAACCAATATTTCTTCAATCATTGGCTTTAGATCCCAAATTGTCTTTTCAGCTGAATCCAAAATCTTACAGTTACGTTTGAAACATCAACCCAGTTTGGCCAATTCGAATTTTAATAATAATAGCCAACATTCAAATCAATTTAATTATTCAAATAATCAATATTTCATTAATCATCCAAATTATCCTTCTTTTCTTTTGCGACGTTGATATATATATATATATATATTTTTCTGTATTATATATTTATGTATGTATGCTTTTGTATTTGTGTTTTGAAATTTACATCGTTTTGTTTAGATTGTCTTGATATGTTTGATGGGATGCTTTTGTTTTGTTGAAGATGGGTTTTCTAATTCTTACTTTTTTTTCAAAGAATGCCACAAAATCGTAATGACTATTCTTTTCAAATCAGCAAAGCTGGATGATAACCCGTTACTCAAATTTCGCTTTTTGGGCTCGTTGCTAAATCTCTAGGTACTACTTGTGCCCTTGATTGAGATGGTTGTAAAACAGTCTAAACTCGTATGAACCAATCATATAATCAAGCTTTAAAAAATCTGTCCAGTGTTTGATGATCAATCATTAAACATGTTCATCTTGAAAAATAGTCAATTAGCAATTTTATTACAGAACATGGAACAAAAAAAAAAAATACATGTATAAAAATTAAAATGTAATGTAATTTGCTTTCAAAAAAATGATAAAAAATTTTTTTTTTTTTTTAATGAGAATTTAATTTTAATTTTAACTTGTAATAATAATATTATTATTTTTTTAATTATGATACTTATAAGAAAAACAAAAAAAAATAATATATACAAAATAATTAAAAAATTTAAAAAAAAAAAAAATTTTTTTAGGTCCAATTAAAATGATTTTTAAGTTTTCTAAAAATTAATTTTTTAAAATTAAATTAAATTAATCTGAATAAAATAAAAAAAAAAAAATCAAAAACATAATAGGAAATATTGAAGAAGATTGTAAAAAAAAAAAAATAAAAAATTATGAGGAAAAAAAAAAAAGAAAAAAAAAAAAAAAATTAAATTTTTTTTTTTTCTTTCTTTTTATTATTAAAAAAGTAATTAATTATTTTAAATCTTTTTTTATTTTTTTTTTATTATTATTATTATTATTTTTTTTCTTTTATTTTTCTTTTATTTTTCTTTTATTTTTTAAAAAAAAAAAGTTTTAAAAAATTTTTTTTTTTTTTTTTTTTTTTTTTTTTTTTTAAATTTAATTTAAATAAATTTAATTTAATTTAAATAAATAAATAAAAAAAAAATTCAAAAAATTAAAAAATTCAAAAAATTAAAAAATTAAAAATAAAAAGAGGGATTTTTTTAATTAATTAATTAATTAATTAAAATATTAATTAATTAATTAATTTAACATAATTAAAAAAAAAAAAAAAAAAAAAAAAAAAAAAAAAAAAAAAAATTTCTTAAATTAAAATAAATAAATAAATTTTTTTTTTTTTTTTTTTTTTTAAATTTTAAATAATGATTTAAATATTATAAATTAAAAAAAAAAAATTATAAATTATAAATTAAAACTTTTTAAAATTAAAATTTTTTTTAAAGTTAACTCTTTAAAATTAAAATTAAAATTAAAATTAAAATTAAAATTAAAATTAAAATTAAAATTAAAATTAAAATTAAAATTAAAATTAAAATTAAAATTAAAATTAAAATTAAAATTAAAATTAAAATTAAAATTTTTTTTTTTTTTTTTTTTTTTTTTTTTTTTTTGTTTTTTTTTTTTTTTTTTTGTAAATTGAAAAATTTTAAATTTTTAAATTCAATTTTTTTTTTTTTTTTTTTTTTTTTGTTAATATTAAAAAAAAAAAAAAAAAAAAATGTAAAATGAAATTCTTAATATTTGAAATAATAATAATAATAATAATAATAATAATAATAATAATAAGTTTGCAAAAGAAAATCTTAAAATATTTAATTTAATTATAAAAAAAATTATTTTAACTTATATAAATAATAAAAAAAAAAAATTTAAAAGTAAAAGTTTTTTTTATAAAAAAAAAAATATAATAAAAAAATATTAAAAAAAAAAAAATAAAAAAATAAAAAAAAATGAATTGAAAAAGATTAGAAAAAAAAAAAAAAAATTTTTTTTTTTTTTTTTTTTTTTTTTTTTTTTTTTTTGAAAATGATGATTATATAAAACTTAAAAAGAATAAAGAAATTTTATATAAAAAAAATTAAAATTTAAATAAAAATAAATGAAAAAAAAAAAAAAAAAACTTGATATAAGAAATGTTAAAATTGATCAAAAATCAATTAAATTAAATTCTTTGAAAAAAAAAAAAAAAATTTTTTTTAAAAGATTATTTTAATTAATTTTTAAAGAGAAATTTGGATTAAATTGTAATATTTAAAAAAAAAAAGATTTAATTAAGTTAAGAAAAAAAAAAAAAAAAAAAAAAAAAGACAAAATAATTAAACCATTGAAAAAAAAAAAAAATTTAAAGAATTTGAAAATGAAAATACCATAATTAATGAAGACAAAATGAATCAAGTTTAAGATAAAGATATTTAAAAAGAGTATTAAAAAATGAATGGAAAAAGTCTTAGAAGTAAAATTGGTATAATCAGAAGATTACTTAAAGAGTTATATTAACAAAATGATGGAAATTGGTAAGATAAATATAAAAAAGGAAGATGATTTGAAGACTTAAAATAAGGATAGTTATTAAAAAATAAATAAAGGATAACTAGAATTTCCATTTTAAAAACTTAATCAAAAAGAATTTAATTATTCTTATTAACAAATTTATTAATTTTCCAATATTTTACTTTAAAGCTTAATTGATTTATTTAATCAAAATCAAGAAATTACACCTGAATTAAAAAATGACTCCCAGAATCAAAATTTCATATAGGAAGAAATACCAAAATATGAAGAAAAGGAAGATTATGTAATACTTTAAATGATAAAATTTGAAGAATTGTATGATTATGAGCTAGATTCACCAATAATTAAAACAAAATATCTTTCAAAACTACCTGAATCTAATATTACAAATGTTTTTTTTTTGGAATTACTAACCACTATTGGAATCAAAGAAAATTTACAGACTCCTTACTTGAAGAAGCTTTATGGATATTATCAAATGACAATAGAAGTAATGTATCACACAACATTATAAGATCAAGAAGACGTGAATCTAGATTGTTTGGAAATATTGGGAGGAACTCTTTTCTTGTGTGATCTTGGGTTTATGTTTATTCATGAAGTCAAAGGTTTTGTTTAATAATGAAAAGGAAATACACAAAAGAGAAAAACACAAGAAGATATTTGTAGAGATATTGAAAAAAAATATGTCTTTCAGTAATTCACAACAGAAGGTTTAATATTTCTTAATAATAACTGAAATAATCCAGTTTTAACCACCAGTCCAAAAAAAAAAAATAGAACCATAAAAATAGTAAAATAATAAAAAATCACTTTAAAAAATATTTTTTTATCTGTATCAGTATTAGGGAAGTGACTTACTGTTTTATCAAAGAGGAATTTCAAATCATTAAGCCTACTTAAAAAAAAAAATCCTTTTTCAAAAATCTCATCTTTCAGTGGTAGTGACCTCCTGCCTTATAAAAGAGGAATTTAAATTTAATCAAACTTTTTTTCAAGACTATTATCACTCAAGGGAAGTAAACTCTTGCCTTATCAAAGAGAAATTTAAAATAATTCAAACAACCTTATAGAAAAATCCCTTTTAAACACTCTTATCACTTAGTGGCAGTGACCTCCTGATTTATCAAAGAGGAATTTCAACTTATTCAATATTATCAAATAAAAAAAAAAGGCTATGTATCAGTGTTTAATAAAGGACTTCAAAATTAAAATTTTCCAAGATATTTTTTTAAATGTAAAAGTATCAAAATTTGATTTAAAAAAAATTAGGGGTGGTAAGCTATTTTTATACCACCTCATAATAAAAAAGGGCACAAGTTTGAGGAATTGTAGGCCCAGAGGCTTTCAATAATGTTTTTTTTTTTTTTTTTTTAAAAAAACAAAAACAAAAAATAGGGTGTTCAGATATAGAAAAAAAATATAAATATAGCTTAAAATGTCAAAATTATGATCACCAGTCATAATTTGATTCTTTGAGACAGGAAGAAATAAAATATAGAAAGGAAACCAAGATGTAACAAATAATCAAACAAACTAGTCTACTCAAATACAATAAAAGAAGATAAAAGAAGTTAAAATGTCAAAATTATGACTTCCTGTAATAATTTGGTCAATTGAATTCAGAAATTAAGAAAAACAGTACTTGGATAGGGAAAAAAGAAGTAACCAAATAAACAAAGGTGTTAAGATACAAAAAAGGAAGATTAATAAACTTAAAAATATCAAAATTATGACCTCTGGTCATAATTTGGTCAATTGAATTCAGAAAAGCAAGAAAAAAGTACTTGGACAAGCAAAAACAAGTAAATAAACAAGAAAAGGTGTTCAAATAAAGTATAAGAAGACACTGGAATATCAAGATTATTACTCAAAGTCATATATTTGTCAATAAGATATGGGTTATTTCTTCAATAAAATACACAAACCTAAATAAAGGAAACAGTATAATGGTTAAATTTCTCAATTAACTAAAAAAAATTGAAACCGAGAACACAATCAAGTGGTAATCAGAAAATCCCCATTAATTATGTTTATTAACACCAAACTAATTCAAAAATAATATTCCAATTTATAGAAAAAAAATCAAATAAAAAAAACAACACAAAGAGGTATACTGGATAACATTAGCCCAATATTTATTGGTTTAGCCACTCTTCAATGTACTCCCATACATACACCACATAAATTCAAATTTAACACAGAAATAATAGATATGAAAGAGAAAACACATTAATAATAGATATGAAAGAGGGTGTGGGATCCCCAAACATAGCCAGAATACCATCAAACTATTCCTAAAAGATCACCATAACTCAACAGATACTAGGCCATCAGTACAGAGAATGCTCCACAGAGTGATTAACATAATTCCAGCATTATTGTAGTTTGACAAAACTTCTGCCAGAGGCAGGAATCAAACCCAGGACCTTGGTTAAAGTTGAAAGAAACACAGAATTACTAACCACTACACAGGAGGAAAAGCATTGACACTGGAACCGCTGCATTGCACAGATGTTTCAATTGCATATAATTGTAGCCTCACCTTAAATCAAATAGCTCTTGTGCTCAAAAAAATCTTTCTTTTTCTTTGTAAATTTTATTTCTCTTTAGAACAAATTTTATTTATATGAATCTCGATAGATTCTCTTTATCAATGGAAATATGTGATTGCATTAAGTGCAGAGTCTATTAATATACTGATGAAAACAGAAAACAACATAATGGTGTATTAGTTTCTCAAAGCACCCATAACAAACATTGGAAAAATACATCTCAAATTCAAGTGGAACTCAGTGATATTAACTCAAGGCTTTTTATAGAAGAAGATAACTTTGAACAAGGCTCACAGGTATTGTCTGAAGGATTTGAAAGCAATTCTTCCTTTTTGGTAAATGGAAATATTTCTTCAGAATTACTAGGTAAGCTGTTTCTTTCTTTTAATATCTTACATATTACTAAATGTTTTTCATTAAAGGTTCTTTTATGATTCATGGCACAGTGGTACCTTGTTGGTGGTGTTAGCCATCAGAAATTTCAGATTGCTAGAAAATAATTAGTGTGATTTCTTGAAATCACTCAAATTCCAAAAAGAATATTCCAAAGGATATACATACAACTCAACCTTATTCTTTAACTCAAGAAGCATCTTTGTTGCCCAAGATGTTACTGTGTTTACAATATTGAAACCACACCATCAGAGTGTGGACATAGACAGTTTACTTACTCCCCTCCTTGTGGCAAATCTTTATTTTTTTCAAAAAAACCAACACATCTTCCTGAAATAAATAAAAAATCACAACACTTCTAAAGACTTTCAACAGCCACAACTACTCAAAAGCCAGAATCAATACTTATCACTCAAGACTTTTCTGATTGGCTTAAGTGGTTTATACCACAGGTTGCAGATTCAATTGATGAATGAAAGATTAAGGTTCAAGATGAAGGTCTTGTAATGTGCAATTATCAAAAGTCACCTTCTTGGAAAAACCTTTATCCAGAATCTCATGATAGTCAAAGCTCATCAATTCAACTTTAATTCAGCCTCTTTGTTGATTGGTTCAACCCCCTGAATAACAAACTAGCTGGAAAGCAGATATTGCTTGGTGTTATGGAACTGAACTTCTTAAATCTTCCCCCACATATTTGATGGAAACAACAGAAAATTTTTATTTCTAGTATGATTCCTGCTCCAAACCAATCAAATATGATCACTATGAACAATGTTCTTAGTTATTTTGTTGATGAACTATTCAGACTTCAATCAGAAATTTCTATTTCCACCTCAAAGCATCCAATTGGCCAAAATGTGATAGTAAAGCTTGGTTGAAACACATAAGCTTTTCAGGTATGCATCACATTCAGACAATTATTACTGCTCATGGTGTGAAGGCCACATATCCAATATCTCAAAGTTAGAACACAGCTGTCTTTTACAACCAAGAATTGTAAAAGATTATTCATATGCATTTAAAGAAGCCAAAAATAAAACAGAATGGCACAATATATGGAAAAGGAAGGGAATTCAATGGTCAGAGATAAACAAAATCCCTAATTGGGATCCTGTCAACCAAGTCTCACTGGGTATAATGCACATGTGGTATGAAGGAGTCCTTCAAAACCACTTTGTAAATTGATGTTGCTGGAGCTTTTCTGAATCCACTTCAAAAAATAGGGCAGACAATTCTAACTCAAACAATCAATATTTAGCTCAAGAAACCTACTTCAAAAACAATGAGCCATTGGAAAAAATAGCTGGCTTATCCTTTGAGAAAGTAACCAAGTTGAAGGCTGGATTTGAGAAAGTCATTGTAACAACCAGAGTTACAAGAGTGCCTCATACGATTGGTAATTACAAAGGTGGAAAAATAAAAGAAAGCAAGTGGAAATCACTATTCTCTATTTACCTTCCTTTAGTTTGCCTTGATGCCTTTCTTGATGATTCCAAAAACTTTGCATCAAACTTATTATCAAATTGGCTTCTTCTTAAAAACACCTGTGCTTTAATTACATGCACAAATATCTTGGCCTCCAAATCAATTGAGAAAGATGATGGCCACACATTTTTACAACATTAAAAAATTTACTGCCAGACATCCAATAATTTGTTTGAAAATTGTAACATTGTACCAAATCATCATTATGCACTACATGTGAAAAATCAACTTTAATATTGGAGTACCTTAACTGGAGTATCAGAAAATTCAGGTGAATGACTTAATGGTTTTCTTCAAACACTAGGAAACAATGGGAAGCCTGGTGAGTAATTTTGATTAAATTTATCTTTTCCAAAAAGTTTTTTTTTGGGATTATGTCCGAATCAATTTAAAAGAGTTTGGTTTGAAAACAATTACAAAATTTAGTCAATGGAAACAACTGATGGAAAATAAGATTATTCCCACAAATTCAAAAACACCTCATGATGTGGATGTGGATTTTGAACTTGATTCAGCCATATACCTAAAAGTTCTTTCATTTCTCAAGATTACAGACCCAAAAATTCAAAATTACTCAGAAATACCTCACGCACTAGGCTCCAAAGTCTTTATGAATTATTCAAAAGAAATTTTGGAATTACAATGAAAAAATGGACCACATGTCTTAAACATTAGGAAGCTGGCACCTAATAATGTGGTCCAGTATTTGTCAAGTGAGGGAAAAGTAGTTTACAGTGCAGTTTTGCAAATATTGAAGGTTTTTCTTGATTCACACAATATATTTTTACTACTGAAAAGATTTAGAAAAATTGATCATTCTCCAGAAAAATATCAGGCACTTTCAAATTTATTCACCCAACTCTCAATCAGTTATTCACAAAAAACTTCTCAGACTGATATTGTCCAGTACAGTCAGATATCAGGAGTCTGTGAATACCGGTAGTTTCTAGCTTGAAATTTGGGTATCAATGAGCCCAGAATACTGGTATCTTTAATTAAATATTGTTATCAAGATTATGTAAACAATTAGGTTCATGATTACTCTAAGTTGCATGGTATAATGTTTGTATTATAGAATTCCTTAAAAGAAATATTATTTCAAAGCTTTTTTAGTACAATAAGATCCATCCACTTTGGATCAATTTACAAACCACTTCCTTTCAAGTTGAGAAAGACACTGATAGCCAAACTCATAAAGCTTATTTTTTTGGTATGTATTTCAGAAATCAAAAAGCTAATATTTATCACTTGGAGCACAAAAAATCAATCAATTGGAAAGTACAAGTATAAAAATTATTAAGCATAACACAAAAGGAAAATAAGTCTATTATGAAATAAGAAATCAAAGTCTTTTGCAAGGAAAACATAATCCTGGGGAGTTGATCACTCCCAAAACGCTGAAGTGAACTCCTCACAAGCAAAAAGAGGATTTCCATTCCTTGGTCCAACTTCAAAAACATCAGAAATTTCTTGATCAGAATCAGGTAGCAATCCAGAATGATCTGTCTGCTTGTCTTCATTTGCAGAATCAGCATCTTCCATACTGTTGTTGTTGGATTCTTACATATCAATCACATCGCCCTCAGAAAATTCATTCATTTTACTTTCTTCACTATCTTCATCCCCATTTCTACTTTTTTCTATCTCATGGGATAAATCATATGTTTGTGTCACAATATCGCAGTATTTTTGATTGAATGTCCTATTACCAAGAAATTAATTTTTGTTCACTTGTTGGCTCATTTGAAGATTTCTTGTTGGTATAAATGCAGCCTTTTTTGTATCTGAAATAATAAACTGTTCAGAATAGTTGAGCTTGTTGAACCACTTGGGGGGATAAAAGTTCAATGGAATCAGCTTCAGAGCCTTTTTCATTGTGGAGGGAATGGGAACTTTTGGTTGAAAACAAGGCTTTTTCTCATCATTTTTGCCTCCAAGACTCTTGCTTTGATACATTTTTTGGTCCAAATTTTGAAAGAAGATATTAGCACTGTCTGACCTATAAGCCAGTTTCCTTACTGAATAAACATTGAAGCAATGATTGAGCTCATAATCACTGTGATCATCAACTGCTGCTAATACTCTGAAATAGCATTTTGGATAATTGTTTGATACAGAAAATTTGTAACATTTTTTACAGAGCTGTTTTGAAGGGGTAATATCAAAGTTAATTTGCAAATAATTAATTTTCAAAACATGATATTGAAATTTGCTTACTCTTTTCTTCTCCTTTGCTTCCAGACTCTTGAATCTCTTTCTTGTATTTTTGAGCCATCAAAAAGTGAACAAAGTGATCATAAGCCTTCTGTAGTAACTCAAGGTTGTTCAAGTAGGTTAAGCTTGCTTGCATATATCAGTAAGCCCCACTACATGCAACCTGGCGGAAGTTAATAAGTGACATAGTCCAACATGACTCATTGTATAATGAGCCTGGTGCATCCTCAAAGTCTGGAGCCCAAATACAAATTCTGAGTTTTGAAAGAAGTGCCTGAATATAGTGAAAATAAAAGTCTTCAAGGTTTACAATGTACTTGCCGATTTTTCTGCAGCCTGCACAAGCATCACACAGAGTTTGAACATCCTTCTGCTGTATAAGGCTAGCAGAATTCTTTCTATTTGCAGAATTTTTAACCTGATCATGATTAGAAAACCTCTCAAAAAACTCTTTTAGTAGTGTGTGATCAGGTGAAGGAGGAACACATTGTTTCTCCAGCATGCCCCATAATACCTTTATGTGTATAAAAAGTGCTTCCTAGATCAAAAGGACAAATTAGAAAATGTTACATGAATAGCTGGATTATACATGACAAACCTTTTTAAAGTGAATGTCTTCAGGTGCCTCAGATGTGAGCATCTGATAAGGGCTACACTTAGGTGATGGACTGACTTTCTTTCCTTCTTGGGCCTTCTTTGAATTGGCTTGATTTTTTCCTTTTTTTGATTATTTTCTTTTTTCTTCATGACTTACTTTTGATTTTGGTTCCTATTGTGATGCAAACTTAACCTCCAGGCCTTCTACTTTTCAATTAATTTTTCAATAATTTAATCCTTGGACAAAAAGGTATTTCTGAGGTTTTCAACACCATTTTCATGAGAACTTTGTGGGAAAAAGCTGTTGTAACCAAAATCTGATGGATTGTAAGAGTAAGGAGATGGATTCATCCTTATCAAAACACCTTTAGAATAGTAATATGAGATGATTCTGGGGTAAGTAAAGAATTCTAGGAGTGATTTTGAACAGCTTTCATAAAAAATATCTTTATTTGTTTGAGGGTGAAATGAAATTCAAAAATAAAAATAAATAAATTTAAGAAGTGAGAACTTAATTCTACCTGGTTTTTACCAGCTTGTGAATCAATTCAAAGGGGTAATCAAAAAGAATTTTGCCCCCTGATTCTGTTTCAGCTTCTCTCTTGATTTCAAGTTGGAACATTGTCTTTGTCTATTGCTTAAAACCAGTTAACATGTAATTTCCACACAAGAAACTGAGTATTATTTGCACAAACCACATTTATATTGAATAAAAAAATTTAGAATGATAGGCTGGAGAACAGTGAATGAACTATTCATTTTAGGGGAAATCAACAAAAAAGGTGAGAACCTTACATATCATTTAATGCAATAATGTGACAGTCTTTGTGAGAATAGAGGAATGTTGCAATAGCTTTGATTAGATTGATAAATTAAAATAGAAGTGCCATTCTCAAGAAATCAGTAACAATTGAGCTTGATAATTATTTAATTATTGATTAAAAAGGTTGCGCTGCTGAGCAGTCAGCTGCACACCCCAAGACCTAACCGTAACTGCAGAGTTTCCCAAATGGTCTGGCTGAACAAATTCCTCTTTGTACTGCTTCCCATTCAACCTTTCCAAGAAATTCAGAAATCAAAAGTAAGTCCATAACTTTTTTTCATTTTAATAATAATCTTGATTTATAATTAAGCTTTATGAGTCTCAAATTCTCATATTGTTTCTTTTTTTACTCAGTAAATTAATTAGATTGATTGAAGAAGAAATTGGTAGTTAGCTCGCTTTCTGAAAAAATTAATCCTGCTCAATTCAGACTAAAGATCAAGCCAGAAAAATGAGCAGTTTTCACAATGAATATCAAGCTAAAAACCTTCCTTTGAATTACCATCAATGGCTAACTTAAGCCTTGTTTGAAACTAAGTGGAAGTGTATTTAAATCTTGAAGAGATCATTTTGATTTGATCTTTCATCCCTCAATCAATAACATCATCGGTTTCTTTCATCTAATCCTGTTATTATCAGAATTTCTCATGTTGTTTCCCCTATTGGTGCTTTCTATTATAATTCATGTTGCATTTCCTATTCTCTATTCCACAATTAATTATATCTTCATTTTATACTTTCTATCTCTTATTTTTTCTTTGATAACCAATGTCTTTGATACAATGTTTATTATCATTCATTTGATTCTCTTTCTCTATCTTTACAGTCTAAATAATTTGATTTATACTAATATTTATCTCATTGTTTTTATCAAACATAATTATTATCCATCAAACCAATAAAAAAGAGCAATTGGAAACCTCCTTTCACAACACAAAAAGCAAGGTCTTATGAGTGTACAAACCCACAAAAGAATAAATATCAATTGTCAACACAAAAGTATGATTGAATAATTTAAACTCTTGTCAGCCAAATTACAGGCCATAGAGAAAAGCTCTGTGAGTGATTCTTTCTAGTTTCCTATTCTCTCTTTATATGTGAACCAAATTATTAGCCTTCTTTATTACTTTAAAGAAATTAGAAGGACACACTTTTCAAACAATGGAGCTTCAAATCATTTTCCTTTCCAACTTTCCTCTTGATCATGCTCTAACTCCCATGAAGAGCCTCTTTTTTTTATAAAACTAATTTATACTTGTTTAATAATATTTTTTGAAATTTCTGACTGTATTTTATGCTTGCTCTAACAACTCTTTAGCCTGGTAATCTCAATAAGATCATGTGGGATTGACTGAATTCACAATCTAGTTATTGAAAATGTCTAGCTAATACAATTTTTCACTTAATTTGTTTGTTACATAATAGTTAAAAGTGGTTAAAAAAGCTCATACTGTAATTACAAAAATATTTTTTTTTCCACATAACAGAGGTGACTTCACACAAAAAATAATGAAGCTTCAAATTTAGTGTTTCCTTGATGCTGCAAAACCCAACTGAAATGTCTGTGTCACACAGCAATTGCAGCATCATTGTCTCGCCTGCTGTGACTACACCATTCAAAAATATAATATCACTCCTGACATTGAAACCTTATTTAACATCACTAATCAATTTAATCAATCCTCAAAAAAAAAATCAATATAAAAACATAAAAAAAAAATTCAACAAAGAAAATTTTTTTTTTCTCAAAATGAAAAAAAAAAAAATTTTAACATAAAAAAAAACTATATTTTTCAACATACAAAAAAAATTTTTCAACATAAAGAAAGAAACAAAAAATTTCAACATGAAAAAATCTTTTTCATCAACTTAATTTTTTTTTTCAAAACATAAAAAAAATACAAAGTATTGATTGAAGTAAAGGATAAAAGGACAGATTGAATAAAGAAGGCTAAAGATTAGTCCTTGTATAACTTTAAACTACATGGTAGCAATATGAAGGCTGAAATTAGTCCCTTTATTACTTTAAAATACAGGGTGGTTCCCAGATGGCCAAAATTAGTATTTGTATTACATAAACTACAGTGGAAGCACACCAGAGGGCTGAATATGTAAGTACAATAAAGGAATCAAGGAAATTGGAAAAAAAAAGAAGATATCAAGAGTAAAAACAAAATTTAATATTAGAATAATGAAATCTTCAAGGTTAAATTAATGAAGAGTATTCAATAAAAATAAAATTATCAACATAAATCTGCTTTGTCCTCAGTAAGACAGTAAACTCAGGAGTAGGGTTCACTAATTTCCTTGTATGAAATTAAACTGCAGGATTCGTTATTTTTAATATACTGGGCTTTATCCACCTAGAGAATAAAAATTACAAAAAATAAAAGAATAATATTATCAATTGATACTTTTAACCAGCCTAATAATCATGGAAGCATAAGCCAAATAATCAAAATATAATTCAGTACTCAAGAAGGTTATACCAGTCAATGAAGCTATGCCACAAGATCTGAATCCACCCTTGGAAAGACCTGAATTATCAAGATATCCATATGAAACACCTTTATCACCTAACCCACCTCTATTTATTGACACATCAAAAGTTACAGAAGAAAGACTTTCAATGAAGAATTTTGGACCATATGGATGGTTATCAGAAGCAGAGATAAATTTGTTTAAAGAATCTATACCCCATGAACCATAGACAAACAAAACAATAAAAAATAGAAAGATAAATTTAAGATTCAGGAAATAGAAGCAGTGAAGAAAATGAAGTTGGAAACCCAATATTTGAGGAAGAAGAAATTGAACAACAAAATGGATATGATTGATATTGGAAAGCTTCTCAACTGGAATGCTGGGGATGTGGTATTCCATACCAAGTATACCGGCTTCAAGACTAACAATAAAATAAAATAAAAAATTATGCAAAATATATTTACATGTTACAAATACAGGTTTCAAACAGAAATATACAATACAACAGCCTCAAGATATTATCAAAACAGTACAAAATCACATGGTTTCTCCATACCAGGAAATATTTTATCCCCACAAATATATGAAAATAGTTAAGAAAACAGTTTTATGCAGAAGAATTTAAATTTAAACAGTATAGTATCACAAAATTTCCCCACCTTATTGCATCATCAGTAACAAATTATGAAATTCAAAGGAGTCAATCTGAATACAGATATGTGAAGAAGGACCACAGCATCAGAGCTGTATTTTACCCATGTTTATTCAATTGAAAGAAGAAATACCTCAAGGCTATTCAGAAATTTAAGATATATTTTTGAAGAACAAATTTTTTCTTAGTAATAATAAAATGCATCAAGCTTGATAGAAATGATGCAATCTCCATATCAAATGATACAATACTCAAATAAAACCACAATCATATTTCCCTCAAGACTGAATATCAAAGTTAAAATTAGTAATTGATTCAATACAAGAAAATAGAAACAAAATTACTTTCTCCACCTTCAAGAAAACATCACCACCCAAATTTCTCTCAAAGACATCACATGATTTTGCTAAGAAACAGAACCACCAGCATAATTTTCTCAAATATAACATATTACTAAAAGAAAGTTCAATTTTAAGGATCTGTATTTTATTCACTTTCTTGGCGAGTATGAAAACTCACCAGCCAAATTATCTCAAAGACATCACATGATGAATTTGATGAAAAATAGCACCACCAGCATAATTCTCTTAGAAAACATGTAAAAAAGTCCATCAAAAGAATAACACCATCTTATTGGTCAGAATTAAAGTTATTTCCAGGTGCATGCACATAATTATCAATTGATGTGGGAACTCAATCTCATTGGTCAGAAATTGGAGCCTGTTTCATGTTGCTACACCAAAACTACATGTCTCACCAGTTAAAAACTATCAACTATGATTCTTTCTGAGTACCCTATTTTGAGAAGCTCTATTGAGGCCAAAAAAGGTATAAATAGAGTTCTTGTATCCCTAATTTTTCCAATAATCATGGAACAATTTTCCACTATCCAGGATCACAACCATCCCTGAGCTAGCAGGATATATATAGTAGTAGTGTTTTAGTCATGAAAAGCTCAGTAGCCTTGCTTAGTAGCTTAGTATTTTTTGAAGAATAGTAGTACAGACATAGTGAAAAGCTCATTAGCCTTGCTCAGTAGCTTAGTATTGTTGAAAAATAGTAGTATGGCCATAGTTAAAGCTTAGTAGATCCTCTCAAAAGATTAATATTATTAAAAGAAAAGAAGTAGTCATATAAACTCAGTATCAAAAAAAAGTATCAAAGATATTAAAAGAAGAAAATCCAGTAGTCTTATTATTAATATTGGTATAAAAAATTTTTTATAATCAACATAAAACCAAAAAAATCTTCTTATTAGTTTTATTAAAATAACAAAAAACCAGAAATAAATATATTATCATTACTTTTGTTAAAATAACAAAAAATGTTAGTCTTTATTTTATCAGAAATTTTAGTTTTAAATCAGAGGTTTTAATGTAGTGTTATTGATAGGTCTGATTTAGATACTTCTGATAAGTCTTCTCTATCTGTTAAAGACACAAATCTTATTTTATTTTGTGATTCTCTGTAGGCTGACTATTCAGTATTATTGAGAGGGGCAGTTAATAAACCTCAGTGCCCATGGTTATTGGAAAATTCTGAAATTCAAAAAAGACTTACTAATACTTTCCCCCTCAAGGTACTCCCTTATTTCACCTCACACCAAAAGCAGTTCCCACATTGGTTATGGTGAAATGTAGGCCCAGGTAGTTTGTGCCAATCATATACCTTAACAGGCTCTTGGTGAGGCCCCAGTGAGATGAAGTTGTTCTATTGGTACATTGCTCAAGTAATGTTGGGTTGAGTGTAGATCTAGATAGTTCAAAATTTAAATTTCCTTTTATAGTAGGCTTATCAATTAGAGTGGAGGCCTGAGTTATGACTTGATTTAAGTTGTCTGGTGAAGGTTTTTTGATTTGTTTTTCAGTGGGCATGTAAAAATCATTAAGAATATTGATTTAAAAGTCCTTCCAGTGCACTACAATTGACTGTAACTTAAACCACTTGATGGTGTATCTCAAATGTTGAGTCAGTTTCTTCAGGGTCTTAATGGTATAGGCTTCTTTCAGTATTTCAAGAAATTCTTTGAGTTCAACGCTTGAATTCCCCATGATGAAACCATCATCTACATGAATTTGAAGAAATAGGGACTCTGAGAAATTGAAGAAAAGGAAATTTTTGGTATTAATTTAGCTTAGTAATTTGGTTCTGAGGGTTCTTACAAGATGATTCTTTTTGGTTCTATGCCCAGGTTTCTTTTCCCATTAATTTGTAATTAGCCACCTGAGATACATAATTTGGTGGATCTATTTTTCCATAGAGTAATAAAGTCTCTGAATTAAATTTATATGCTAGGTACTTTAAATTCAGCATTATGGACAGTAGTATCTTAAATATTTCACTATGGGCTACAGAAGAATAGGTATTGAACCAGTTTATAAGGTTTTCCTGGTGGTTAAAAAAGAATACCCATCTATCCTTGTACTTCTGTACTTTACCAAACTCATTTTTATTTTTGACAAGTCCCCACATACCACAAATTACTTTATCAGAGTTTGGGGGAGGAACTAGAGAGCTGGTTTTCTTCAAAGTAAGTGATGAAAATTCTTGGTCCGTTTCCTCCTTCCAGGCTTGATCTTCATTAGGTCCAGAGAAAGCTTTCTTTATAAGAGCTTCTTCTGTGAGATGGAGTTTGTTTACCTCATATACTAGTGCATTTGATTTTTTTTGGTTGTGGCTGATTATGTCTTGAGGTAGAATGAATTTTTACATTAATTCATTTACTGCTAACATCTTTTGGAGCTTTCTGATAGTGTGGAACATATGCATAGACTTTCATCTGAGGGATAAATTGGAGGATTTTGGGGAATAATAATGGGTGGGTGGTTTTGACTCCCTAATTAGAAAATTCAAAAGCTTGAGAACTTGTTTCATTGCCTGAGATAGGCAGTAAATTAGTTTCCTTGTCATTTTTTGGAGTAATAGGTGAGCTCACATGTTCATTAGTCATGTATCTGGGTGTGGTTGAAGGGTAGTTTATTGGCCATTTTTTGGCTTCCTTCTTGACAAAATTAGTATATTGATAATTAAATTGAACATTTTAAGGTGATTAGTCCTGGCTAATTATTATTATTTAAGTTTGGGGATAAAAACATCAGCTTGCATCTGAGTATTCTTTATGAAAAAGGAACAATAAATGTTTTGATTTAGTTAATAGGGTAACAAACACCTTAAGCCCAAGAGGTATTGGAAAATTTATTTATCTGATAGGTTCAATTGCTAAGTTGAGACTGGATAAAACAATGACTGGGGATTTCCACCCTAGGCTTTGGAAAGCTAACAGGTTGATTAGCATGGAGGCATACTTGGCAGCCTCATCTCAGTAGTTCATTGGTACATTTTATTGAGCAAGTAGATTCCTGAACTTGGTCAGTAGTGCTTGATTAAAAAATTCAGCTATTCCATTTGTTTGGGGGCTGGTAGCTGGTATTCTTTAAAATACTATTCTCAGTTTCTTGGTTTCTGACTTGAAATTGGAGGAATGTAATTACCCTTGAAAATTGGTATGTAGGTAGGCTGGAACCTTTTGAAGTTCTTTTCTCAATTTTTTTATGAATTACATTAGCTTAAATTTGGATTGAGATAAGAATTAAATTCTGTTTTAGCTGGAGAAATTATCAATTATCACTAACACATATATGATTGAACTATTAGCCATGGCATTCATTTCCATAATAACAAAATTTATCTTTTCAAAAGGGGACTTGGCTGAGGGTAGTGGATGATTGTGAGGTGTGGACTTCAGATTACACAATTTATGAACCTGAAAGTGCTCCAGTATTCTCAAGGGAATAGATTGTTTTATACTGTGGTTATTGAGGAATAATTTTAGGTATAGGTTTGATGGGTGACCTAGTATGAGATTCCAATCCATTGGTTTCATGCTTGGGCTAGTAAGTTATAGATGGTAGTGAGCTGAGATATGTATGTGGGAGGGACTGTTGGAGAAATTTGTTTTCCTGAATTTACTATAATAATCCCATTCTTCTGTTAAAATCTTAGCCTATGATCTTCTAGTTTAGAGGTGGATATTAGGCTGGATCATCACTGTGGTGCATAGTACACAGGATAAAGTATAATTCCATTAAGTAAATGAGAGATCACACACTGTGTACCCTGAGGAACCAGAGTTTTGTATCAGAATGGTATGGCGTTCTGTGGTGAGAGACATGACCTGTAGAGACAACATTTCATCTTCCTGGAAATAGAAGCCTTCATCATCCTCTTGAAGTATTCTTTTTACTTGTTTTCAGAAATATCTTCTTCTGCTTGATTAGCTTAGTTTGAGTTGTTCAAGTATTCCTTCAGATATTTGTCAATAAGAGCTTTGAGGAAGTCTTATAGATTTGGGCCTATATTAAATATACTTGGTGTTTATCCAGAAGGTTTAAATTTGGAAGGGACTAAATTATGTGAGTTGGATTTCTGAGTTCTTTGAGGTAGCTTGATATCAGAGTTAGGACTAGATAGGTGAGGGGGGAAATAGAGTTTCTAAGATGCTTCAAGTGATTTCTTTGTTTTTCTGTTTTCCTCAAATAATTATTGGCTAGATATCTGTTCTAAGTTAAATTTTTCTGAGTCATAAAGTGTTTTTACTAGACCTGTGAGCAATGTATCTTGTCCTATTCTCATCGGGAATAGAGCCTCCACAGCACCTTCTCCATTAGTCATTTGAGAGCTATTACTTGTTGAGCATGTCTGAAATTTTTAATATAGATACTTGGTCATTGGGCTCATAGATAAGAGTAACTAATTTAAAAATCCTGTGCCTTAATGCAACAATAGACTTTTGGCCACATGCTTTGGCTAGAAGGTCTGGTGTTTTAATGAAAAGTTTCTTCTGGAGAAGAATGGGTAGGATTTTTTCCAAAATGGTGGAGAAAAGTTTTTACAAGCCAAAAGCAGTAGATTTTATGAATTCTGGAAAGTACTTATGCTCTTGAGTCCACTTTGAATCAAAGTGATTACTATAACCTTTGTATATTAATATTGAATTTAGTTCTTGGTAAAACCATATCCAGTTGTGATGTTTTAGTTTGATAATTGACTGTTTCAAGTTGGATTCTCCTTCAGATTCCATTTTAAAGAGTTTTGGTTTTATCTTTGGTTACTTAACTAGTACAAAATCCTATATTTTCAGCTCTGTGTGCTGTTAGTTATACCAAGTGAGAACATAATGCTACCATGTAGTTTGGTACAGATCTGGTTACAATATAAAAAGTATCTGTTCACTTTATTTCAGTATAAATAAGAATTTAATTAATTGGTAAAATTATATAAGCTATTGGTTAAATATGTTTTAGATTTAATAATGTAATGTTGTAAAATAAGTACCTTCTTTTGCTATTACACTAAGGATAAGAGCTAACTGGCTAAAAGTATACTACTTTTTCAACTATTAATATTAAATCCTGTTTTATTGAGTTAAAATTTAATAGAGCTTGGTTAGATTTTGTAATATAGTAGAAGGAGTCAATTCTGTAAGTTTACCTCCATTGTAATCCAGGATCACCCATGGTATCTCGAGGTGTTAATTCTGTTACTGTTTGTTGTGTTTGTTGTACTTTCTGAGTCTAAACCAATGTTGGTTGGTTATTAATTAGTTGGAAATAATAAAAGGTAAAAGAAATCTGAAATTTTTTCTTGTTTGAGTAGAAGCGGGAGTGATCAGGTTATATAGAAAGGCTGCAATGACCGTGCTGCAGATTGGATTACGTCAGGATTTCACACTTAGATGGATCATTATTACGTCACCTTCTAATAAATTGAGCTTCAGGTGAGATCATATGTTTCTTTTTTTCACTGTCTTTCTGTAGGTGTCTTGTAGCAATTACTGCATTTTCATTGGTTTGCTTTATAAACAGTATCCTTCTCTTTAATCTGGCCTGACCTTTCAGTGTTCTGCCTTTCATCAAAATGACTTTCTCTTTTAAGAATACACCAGTAATCCTGCGAAGTCTCAAATGTATCGCCTTGGTTGCGAAATTCCTTGTGGATTTTTGAGAGAAATAGGGTTTCCTCCACTCAGTTTCCATTGTTATCAATCCAATTTTCTTCCTTAGCTGTTATTTCTGATCCCATCCGAAGTCAGTGAGTTATTTTTTTCTTTTTTTCTATTGATTCATTATAATATGATATGTGCTCTTCAAATTCCTTTATAGAAAGCTCAAAAAGAAGCAATGATGAAATCAAAGAATTATAAGTAGAAATTAAAGTGGAATTGCAAGAAACTGTAACAAATAAAGAATAATGGGGTAGAATGGTGATTACGTGAGAGGCATTTATGAAGTTTTGGAAATTGTTAGTGGGGCTAGAGAAAACCATACTGCATGGTAGAAGGATGAAGTTGAATTGAAATGAAAGGTAAATCTTACCTTTTCATGTGATTTTTTGTATGGTTTTTAGAAGTAAGGTGGGAAAAAAAACTATGTGTTATTTTAATTCACAGTTTTATGGTTTCTAAGACCTTTTTTTCCCCACACTGATTTGATTGACTGGTTCTGCTATGGGTTAGTCAGAGACTTACTGTATAACGGCCAGTTATGGTCTGTTAGAAAAGAATAAAGTCGGGGAATCTTCAAAATAAAAGCCTAATATCTCTCATTAAATACATAAGAGCCGTAGAGGTGCAATAAAATATTGACACATTGTCTACCCGGGCTGTGCAAGTGGGATCCTGGTTCTTTTCAAATATTCATTAATATCTATTTATATAGATATTATTAAAATTCATAAAATAGGAAAGTCTCTTATATAAACTTCATCAAAACCATAATTGAAGAATTCAATGAAGTAAATTTATAATGCATGATTCATGAATTACAAAATTTGATTGCTTTTCCTGTTTGATGGCCAAATAAATTGGGATAAACAAGCAGAATCTTATGGGACGTGTGCGCAAGGTTTTAGATTATCAAAGTGACTCATATTGTGCTCAAGGGCGCAATTAATGCATACACAACTAACCAGCTGCACCGCCAAAAGAGATAGATCTCGTTTGAGTTTTGCTAATGGGCACTTGGGGTCGGGAAAAAGTTTATGCCCGAAAGCATCGCAAATATTGGAAACACGCCGTAGCCCGCCTGGTCCCCGGGTCTCCCTAGTAAAAGGCGAGGGGGACGTTCGAATTTGAGACCAAACGGAGGGTGTGTTTCTTTTCTCCCATCATGGTATATACCCCCTTGCGTTTTGCCGAGGGTTCAAATCCACTTGACCCTATTGCTCTTGAATACCGCTCTTGCTCACTTCCTTGATCTTTTATTTTCCGACTTTACATGAGCGCCTTGTGACAATGATAGATTTCGATCACCTGATTGGGTGTACTGTACAATTCGAGATAGCCCTTACGAGTATGATAAATAACACAAAACAAGTATAAGAAACTAACAACGTGGACGATGGTTTGTGTCGTAACTTTGAGGAAACAGCAGACTAGACTTTCTTTTCTATGTGAGTTCAAAAACTATCAGCGAATCCGTCATCGAACCGCGAGAACAAACGAAGGAGGCTGCCAAAAGAGGTTTGAAGGATTTCAGCTTGCCCCGTCTGATAATCATCTATAAATGAAATCGATTTACTGAGGTCTGACTTGCCCAGTAAGCTTAAGAATCCGGATCCCATGTGCTGGTACATCATTAAGAACAACTTCATAATCCTCTTGCACTGCTTGTGAATGCGGTATTTGAGCCGTCTTGCCAACCGTGACTTTTTTAACAACTACTGTGGCGCTCGAATTCCATAAATCTTGCGCTTTCTATACTCGTCCAGTTGGACATCGTCCCTTCATTTTAAATCGAATCAACAAATCTCACATAACTTTCAAGGGCCTTTCAACTTTCTTCATCAATAGAAAACTCGGATAGGGAGACTGAGAAGCTTATTTTCTCTGATGAGCCGTTCAAGAAAGCAAAAGCAAAAGCACTGTTCCCACCCTTGAAAATAAATCAGGTTCTTATAAATCACCAAAACCCATCGAGACCCACCCATTTGAAAGATAGGCTTTCGAAATCTGAAGGCTTCCAACTGCGTTATTAGGACTCGATCGCTTCCACAGACGATCTCCTGCGCTATGGCTGGAGTCTTGTTTTAGAGCCTGGACAAAAAACAAGTCAAGTCCATGATACCTTTACACATTTAACAAAAAAACACCTACAATTATCTCCTTGTTGGTGATAATTGCCTTTGTATCGGAAGTCCTAAAAAGGGACATGCACATCTTACTAAAGAGGTCCAGGCCAATAGATTTGACTCACATAGTGACAATGTCGTTTCCAAGTATGAGCGGTGATTTAGTCAGTGCCCACATAGAGAAATGCGTAACCTCTAAGAAGTTGCTTTCATTAGCAACAAGAATTATGGGAAAGAAAGATCTTGCCAAGCATATAGAGGATTCGCTGACATTCATCGCATGTGATACCACCATTTCCAACTTCGAGCATGTCCTGTCAAAACCACGTGAGCCAGCTGCCTTTTTTAAAATATTCATAACTTTGATGAAGATCAAATCAGTCGTGTCCCAGTGATTTAGACAACCTTCAAATAAACCTGAACAATGAAAACCAGCGAATGAACATGGTGTGGTTGAATCCTGACAAGGACATCGGTCTTCAGGTCGATCAAAGTTGTCATAAATATCTCCAGACATTCTCCAAGAGTTACTAAAAACGCAAATTTTAGATTAATTCCAGAAGTGAAAAACACCACAAGGAAACTACTTACGCAACTGTGGATTCCCAGTTCTAGACCGAATCTTCACCCCATTGGCAAAGAGAATAGAGGATTGGTCTACTAGTTGCATTCAATGCTTTTTGCATGGAGCAATACTGAATGATCTCTGTTTAATATGTATAGCTCATATAGTTTTGTATTAAAAAAATCCATTGCACATGAATTACGAACATCTTTGCCATGATAAAGGATACTTAGTTTGACCCAATCAAATTATACAAATTAATTCTGATAGTAAGAATAAGACAATCCTTTCACTTTTTGCTATGCATCATTTTCTCAAATCTCAGAGTTTTTTGTTCATGCTATGAAAGCCGATGTTGGTGATACAATTCCATATTCTATCGAAACAGACCCCCGAGGTCAGGTTAACAAATTAATAAAGTAAAAAAAGATAGGAGCTTAAGACTAAGTAAGATATTATTTCTGTTCCATCTTTTAAAGAAAAGCTAACTTGAATTAATTTTCAAGTCCTTAACAGTTTATCTGTTGGAATATTCTCTTAAATATTACACCTATTTCTTTCTCAATTGACAGTCTAAAGTCCATTAGAGCAATCATATAATATTTTTATTCAAAAGCTTCTTGTAAAAAGATCTGGAATACCTAGATTATAAAAAACCTGTTAAGCTCTAGGTAATAAATAAAACAGATTAAATGTTTTATAGCTCTTTCAACTACTGAAAAATTAATAAATACTCCTATAACAGGTATCTAAACCTTTTTCTACCCAAACATGTTTTTTGTGATTAATATCACCATTGAGCTTTTACATAAAAATATATGACTTTATATTGGGAATAAAATTGAAAATTTAGAAACTGGGTATGGGGAATGAAAATATTCACTCCTTTTTATGTCAATGAAAAATATTACTGAAGTTATCTTGCATAATATTTTTATTAAAGAATTCTTTTTATGATTAATAGAAAATCTTATAGTAGAAATGAAATATTATTAATAATTCTGAAAAAGGAAAAACTCTGATTTAAATCAAATAATTAGGAAAAAATTAATCTCAAATCTTATGAATCAATATTATTGTTAAGGGAAGAAAGAATTCCGAGATCTAAATCTCAAATAGAAAGTGGTAAAATAAGTTTACGTAAAATTTCTCCCGAGTTTTGCAGAAGCTATTTACTTTTAGTATTAGTGGTCCAATTGATAATTTTTTTTTTCTGAAGCTGTAATAATTTGGAACAATGAAGACTCAATAAATATTATGATGACATTTTTTTTGTCTTCAATCCTTCCCACTCCATTGATTATGACCCATCTAATGAATCTCAGCAATAATTTGGTATAAGAGGAGAGAATAAATGAAATATGGAGTCTTTATATCCAAATTCCGAACCGACAATTGATAGATATTAGATATATTGTATGAGACCTTAGCATAAGCTTGGAAGTTTTTTTGAAAGGAGGCTTAAAAGATACAGGGAGCTTGTATATATATATATATGAAAGTTTTGGGAGTGAGATTTTCTTCAAGAAAAGCTGGTGAATTTAATTTTAGTCAATTTATATTGAGTTAGATGAAAATTTAATTCATAAATAAGGGTGAACTAGAGCAGGGCTCAAATCTCTCCCTTGGAAGAGTTCATTTAAATCATAATATCAATTTTATAGCTCTAGAAAATAGTATTAAGAAAAAAAATAAGGATATTTTCTATTAAATCTTGAATCTGGGTCATGTTTTTCCCAAAAACAATATTATATATTTTATCTTTGTTTGTGTAATAAGAATATGATAATTTATCATTTTTAAATTAATCTTTGACACGATATGTTTTTCAAAAACAAAATGGATTACTGCCTTTGTCAGAAAAACTGACTGTATTCCTCCCTATTTTTTCTAAATATTATCTTTGAAATAGTTTATCATGTATACCAGATCTTTTTTCCAATATCAAGCTGTCATTTCTTCCTTTTCAGATAAAGCCTCCTTAATGCAAAATTCATTTTATATTAAGTTTTGGTTTTACTGATATTGGTTTATTAGCTTCTTAGAAACTTTTTTACACATTCCTGTGAGAAATGTAATTTAAAATCAAAACTAATACCCTACTTATATACTCCATGTTTCCATAAAATATCAAAATTTAACCTTCCCTGATCAAAAAAAACTTTTCTCCTGACACTAGCGCAAAATGTTCCTAACTATTTTGTGGCTTCTTTCTTGCTTTATAAAATCAATAAGATTCTATTATTGATAGAGACTAGAGTTATATTCAAATGAATTCTGAATAAAGGAGAGTGAAAATATGAATATTTGATCTCTTTTTAGAAATTTAACAGTATTTTTCTACTACAGGAAAACTCTTATTGTACTGGATAGCTTAAAGTCCTTAACTTTCAACAATTTAACATAACTCCGTCATTTTTCCTATATTAATTAATTGTGTTGTTTCAATCCAATAGTATGTATGGCATTATTTATTTTATTTGAAACTAGCTACAGCTAGATCCCTCGAGTCAAATCAACATTTTGATATCAGTTTGAATAAAAAAAAATTCAAATATAATTCATAATTTTACTAAAAGAAATTCTTCATGGAGTATTTTTCATATCTTATGGTGAGTATTAATTATAGTGAATTCGTCTTATTATCTATAAATTCTATTTATTAAATTTATGATAATGTCCCCTTGGTAGTTAGTAGATATTATTGATATGAGATTATTGAAACCATTTGTAAAGTTACTTTTTCTTCTAAATTTGATAATAAATTTGATCTTAATGTTATCTATAAATCAAATAATATACTTGAAATGAATTTTCTGATAGATAAGTTGATATTCTCTTTTTATCAAGGAATACTAACATTATTAATCTCAATTTAATAGGATATTTCTTCTTGGTCGGAATTAGGGACATACAATTCATGATTCCTTAATTTCTTCTTTTAAAAAATAATATAAATCTAAATTTTATTTCAGACAAAATGAACATCTTAAATTACCATTTTTCACTCAGTTTCTTTAGTAATTTATGTGATAATTCTAATATTATACTTACCCCAAGACTAAAAGAGGGTTATTATATCAAGAAAAATCTAATATAATCTTAATTTATCCTATTTCTTGTAGCTAGATCTATTTGTGTATTGAAAGATCCCTAAAATGAATTTGTAATGTACCTCAAAGGTGAGTTTTGGATTTATTATGAGATACACTCTGTTAAGACAAAGCTATATTAGAGTCAGACAACATAAAAAAAAAGTTTATTTCCTTGGAATTTCTCATTTTTAAAAATGTATATAATATTAAAAAAACCATAATTAAAGAAAAATGTTGTTCCAAACTCATAATAGAAATTGTAATACTTTATATTCAAAATCTTTAAGCTCTTAAATCCCCATAGAAGGTAAAATTCAGTTAGGGATATTACAGTGGTTCAAAATTTGGGGTGGGTATTTTATTCCCCAAGGATTCAACAGGTTAAAAACTGCTTATCCAGTTGAGTCCTCCGGTCTTTGTTCCCTTATTTCTTCTACCCTCAAAGGTTTACTTCATTCTTCCAGGTTAGTCTTTCATTAATAGCTGCGCTTAAATACGAATCCTCAGCCCCACCCTCAAACTCTTATTTATTTCAACATTCCCCTCTCCCAAGTCAAATCATAAAAGCTTCCACCCCTCAATTCTTTTTATTAAGAGCGCTAATGGAAATCCCTCTAGTAATATAATAAAACTTTAATCTTGTTCCTGTAAATTTGAAATATTTTAGGTAAAGAGTCTTTTGGGGGAAAAAAAGCTTTCAAAAGTACCCCTCATATGCTAGCTGGTAATATAATAGCTGAAAGGCTATAATCTTAAGGTGGGGTGTGATTTTGTAACCCCAAAATGGTTATACCTTGAAATCCAAAGGGTGGGTTTTAGAGCACCCAGTCAGGCGTGATTGTCAGTGTGCAGCTGTCTAGAGCTTTTCAACTTCTGAAAAAGTATAGGATAGATATCTTGTCCCATACAGCTACTAAGGGCTAGGTTTGGGGCTTCTTCCTCTATACTAACATAGGAACATTAGGGTTACCTTTGAGAGGAGAATATATCATAAGCTTAAAACTGATTAACCCAGTAAGAGAAGTGGCTTTCAGCCTGTTGCAACTTTAGGGATAAAAATATCCATTCTATTCAATTTTGGTACTGAAATGTAAATATTAAATCACACACTAGCTATCACACCTTCCCTGAAAATCTACAAAATTTAATAGGATCATTTTGGAATTTTTATTGAGTGGTTTAGCTTAAAAGGAACATCATATCAGTCTTTTTTTGAAGATACATCAAGATATGTCTCTTTTAAATAAATAATAAGATAATTATGCTTTTCCTTTCAATGTATCTTATTCAGGAATTTGTAGTGAAGTAATTTTTTAATAGCTATTCTAGAAATAATTTCAGAATTCCTCAAGATTTTTTCTTCCCTAGTTTCCTAAAATAATATATGATTTTCAAGATACTTAGATGAACAACCAGGTTATTGGCCTGTCTATTAATTCAAAATCCCCTTTTAATTTGATATTTTGAGAAAGAAATAATCATCTGGTAAAGTATTCATAAATATTTAAAGAAGATAGAATCATTGTTTCAAAATTCAGCATAAAATATAACTCTCCTTCAAGACCATTAATATAAAATCTATAAGCCATAGAATTACTTTAATATACCACAAGTGAAAGATATTTAATCAAGAATATTCAATTCTTCTTCAAATTTAACTTAAATTTAATTAAATAAGTAAAAAAAATTAATTTTTTACCAAAAAAAATAAAAAATTCAGAGAAAATAAAAGATTAATAATTTAATTTTTTTTAAATTTTTGGAAAACATCTATTAAGAGGATTATAAATTTTCTCTCATTTAAAAAATAGGAAATTTAATTAAAATTTTGGATTTTTTCATATTTTGTTTTTTGGGTAATCTGTGATTAAATGGTCTATAGTTCAATTATAATCAATCTCTAATGGAATTTCAAAAAAATTCAATATAAGAATCTTAATTAAACAAAAACTTAATTCAGTTCAAATAAATTACAGTGTTAACCATCCTTTAATCTAAAAATCCATTTTGGCGTGTAGAATAAAATATATGAGTAATTGAAGTATTTTAATAAAAAAAATTCAAATACACATGTATATTACATAAGTAAAATTTACTTCAAAGATAAAAAATTATTTTAAGGAAAATAAATATAAAACTTCAAAGATTAATTCTTGAAGGGGGAAAGGAATATTGACTCAAGGGGTTTCATAATCCTTCAATATATCCAATTATGTGTATTTAGTGTTTGTATTTATAATTTAATATTTGAATATTGGATTGTAATTTAATCACAAGATCTGTTACTGAATTTATATCTTTGGTTTCAATACAAACCAGGACTTCTTTAACTAGCTAGAAACTATATAATTAACCTTAAGATTTAAACCCTTCCAAGGATTTTTTTACATAATTTCATGTGTTTTAAGATTTCAAAAAACCTATTTCTAAAGAAATGGATTTCATATAGTACTGAAATTGTTGTAAATAGATGTTGTTTTGATATTAACTAGGGCTGAATGATTCCTAATTATATTTTATGTGGCCAATAATTTCTTTTAAAAGCTGAGATACATGTTATAAAATTTTTGAAAGAGAATTTGAAGCTTTAAAAGAATTTCTTATTTCCTTCATTCTTTTATTCATGTTACTTTTTTTTTATATAAATTTAAGCTACCATCAAGTTTTCAAATAATTCTAATTACTGTAACCATGTTAGAAAGAAATATAAAAATTTCTTGTAATTCTTATAATCATTTTTACCTTTTAGCCACCCCAAAAGTCTAATAAAGAGTCTGTAGTAACTATAAGGCTTGACACTAGCATTATATAATTACTGTGTTTATTTGAGGGAGTTTTTACAAGGGTCTTTTTTTAAGAGAAGATGGATTTACATTAAAAAATTCAAAATAAAATTTGAAAGATGGAAATAAGAAGAGATATGAGATATTATTTCTGAAGAAGACTCAAGTAAAGTTATGGGTTACTAAAAAGGATATAAGCTAAGAGGGAGGTAGAAAGGCAATTAATTACAATAAGAGAAGAAAATTACAAGTGAGTAATAGGAGCGTTGGTCTGTAAAATGAGATTTGGGTTTTTAGAAGAATATAAACACTAAATCCATGATATTGAATCAAAAAATTATCAAACTAACTAATATTGTGGCTTACTTAGAAGAAGCCCTAGTCAATTTTAGAGAGGCTCCAGTCTATGTGAGAGCCTGATTTCTGAGGACTTAAGAAAGGTTGAGTAGTGAAGAATACATAGATAAAGCACTATGAGAGCTCTGATATGTAGCTGTGGGCTGGTGAGCCATGAAAAATCCAAGAAGAATTTATATGTAGCTAATCTTGAAATATAAGCTTCATTAAATTTATCTGGAAATATAAATAACTGATCTGTAATTCAAAATACAGTCCTTCAGCTGTCTTTGGTAAATGAATCCTCTTTACTGAGATATTTTTTGTGACAGAGATGGATTGTAAAAATTATTTAGGAAATTAGGCTTAGATTATCTTCAAGGGATTCCAATTTTATGATAAGCTTGATATGATTCTTGATTGTATTTGTTTTTATATTTGAGGTCTCTGACAGTTACCCCCTTTCCAGAAGGTGAGCTCTGGTACCAGAATGGAAAACCGGAGGGGAAAAGAGAAGCCTGTGGAGAAAACCACAAAAATACTCTTTATTACCAATAATGAAAAAGGTCAAAAATTTCCCATTAAAGTTCATAGCATGTGATTAATAGACTCAAGGGAAGGAATTTCCTTCAAGTAGGAAATATTTTGTAAATTTTCCAGGGAGCTCTCCTTAGTACTTGAAAATTCAATAGCTTTCAAGAGGCTTAGAAGAGATTAATAGTGATTATATGAAGTCAATTACAGCTTTAAATATCCTCTTAAAAATTTTAAAAGGCTTTCTCATTGAAAAAATTGAATCAATATAGTTATTGAAATGATCTGAGAATAGAAATGGGCTTCAAATTCAAAAAGAGATATAAAAATTTGCATACTTAATATGTAAAGTGATATGGATTAATATTGAAATATACCATAGCTATGGGTCCAAAATGAGCTTAAATTGCTTGAAAATAATCTCAAAATCTGTCAGTAACTCTTGAAGGTACTCTGTAAAATCTCAATTGAAATAAAAATATTGGTTACCATGGGGGTTTTAGGGTTCCTGGCCGCATTTTGAGTTGAAATCCAGAATGGAGTCTTTTGACAAAGGAAGATCCCAATTCACTGTCTCGCATTTTTGAGATTATGATATAAGTACTTAAAAGGGATCAAAAAAGGAAAAATGAAACCAAAACAGCTTGTTGGCGCTGACAGAAGGGCTTTACAAGGAGATTTTAGCTTATTTCAAGTCCTAAATTAGAAGGTGAGAGGAGGATTGATAGTGAGGAAACTTTTCTGAAAATTTCATGCCAGTGGCAAAGTTCTTCAAAATTGGAGTAAAGGAGATGAGAAGCAAAAGGGGAAGAATTTGAAAATATATTTAAAGGAATGTGAAAGATTTTCATGGAGTATAAATTAAGGAATAATAAATCATTCATGGAAAGTAAATAAAGTGAGGGGGAAAATTATAGGGGGTGGAGGAGACATTGTAAAGCTGCACATTATTAATAAAAGGCCAAGAAAGGGAGTTGAAATTGTTGGGAAATTGGGTTAAAAAGGTCCAAAGGGAGTTGATAAACGAGTGCTTTAGTATTTTTTAGCCCTGATATTATCTCCTGAGCTCCATGATTATTTTCTGGTAATGAAAGGTCTTTGGGCTCATAGAGTGGCCATGTCAATGCTTGAAAATAGGTGGACACACACAAAAGTGCATAATGCATGAAAAAAACCTGTAAACCACCCAGAATAAGGTGAATAAAACACGTAAATGAAGAGGATATTTTTAGGATTGATATTTTGATTAGAGTATATCGATATTTTAGGTACTTCCCAAAGGGATGGTGGCCTTCTTTGAATTTTTGATTTTGAATGGAAAAGAAGTCCTCTTATACCATGTTCTGGATCAATAAATTCCCAAATTAAAGAGAATTTAAGGAAGAAGGAGGTGGGATATAAAAGTCTTGATGGATATCCAAACATTTTTTATGGATCCTTTAAAAATTTCCCAATCAAGTATTGATATTTACTGTTGTAATTTCGTTATTTCTTAATAAATTTCTGAAAGTCCATGAGCCTGAAATCAACATATTGGCTTTAAGGGCTATTAAGAGAGAGTTTAACTGGAAAACTAAAGTATTATTTGGATAATAACTCAAAGAGAAGAGTAAGATAAATTATCTTTGCACTTGAAGGGTACATAGAGATTCTGAGATCTTTGTCATAGTAGGTGATCTACTTTATTTGTGAGTACATCTTTGAAGTGGTAATTAATTAATTTTATTTGAGCTAATGGCGGATCTTGATACATGAAAGTGTTATTTGGATAGAGAAATGAAATTTATACACATGACTAAGTTAGTTATCAATGATGAAGTAGAAGTATTTTTTAAGCATTTTATTCTTCCAATAAAATGTTCAAGACCCCAAAATGGGTGTGAAATTCACAATTTTGGGAAAATACTGATGGATTTGGGTCCATAAAATAAATATTTGAGATTTTTAACTTAATCTCTTTAAGGAAAAATGCACCTTGCTTTGACCCACCAAAAGCAAAACTTCCTACCTTTAAGAGTATGGAAGAGACTAAATTTAGTATCACGCATTTAATTTAATCTGTAATTATGACTTTAAATCTTTTGAAATTTAGGCTATGAGCCCTTGGAAAAATAAGGCTCAATCAAATAAAAATAAAACTTTTGACAAGTAGAATTTGCCAAACTTCAGTTAGATTAACAGAACTGAAGCAAATCACAATCTCCAACGATAATTTACCTCCATCCCTATTATATGGTAAAGGTGGTTGAAGCATATGAGACATCCCATTAGAAGAAGAGATAAAGATTTAGAATAAACTTCCATGATTTCTTTCCCATCCTTGAATATTTTAACCATGAAAATTATGTTTACTCAAGTGAAGTAGGGACTTTGACTGAATGAATTCAGTTTTCTAGGAGAAGAGAAACAGAATTAGGGCATTTATAGTAAACCAAGAAGATTTTCACTATTGTATTCATTTAGTAAAGAATTAAATCAGAATAGCGGTAGAATTTTATTCATATCATCAATATTTTAAGTGAAGGATTATAAATACACTTTTTCAAACGCTGAATGTCTTAGAACAAAGAAATATTATAGGACTTAAATTGAGGTTCTTTCCCTCTGTCATAATATGAGATAGGAAGAAATTTCATTTTCAAGGGTGGTAAAAGAATAAGTTCGCGCAAAAGAACAATTAAATCATTCCCCTTCAGGGTGAAAATTTTTGTTTTGAATATTAATGTTTCCGAAATTTTTACCTAATAGTGTTAATTACTTGGGACTACTTGAGGAGACTTTTGTTAAGAAAATTGAGTGGGTATAACACTATTTATTCATTCTGATGGATATTTATGAATTTCATTGCAATAAAAAATGAAGGAGGATATCACCATGTCTTCTATAAAACAGCTGGAAATTCGCTCCAAGGTTTATATCTCTGAGAGAGAGGACCTGGTGGTTTTATTTTTAAACAATTCTCCCAGGTGTGCTCTCCTCCTCAGTAAGGTCACAAAACCTCTTTCTCTGCCTTGGTAAGACGGATATCTCAATGGATCATGCTGGATAAATTAACTGAATAAGATCAATTTGATTAAATACTTTCTTCCTCACTTTATTTTGAGTAAATTTATTTCAAAGATTGAGAATGATATGAATTTGGGTTTCAGTACTTGGAATTATTATTACTATTCTATTTTTCTTTCTCATGGTATCTTTTTTCCTAGCTTAAGAACTAACCCCATAATTTCTTGAAGATAATACAATGTGACACGGAAGGAATCCATGTGTTCCAGTAATCCTTATGGATTTTGAAATCAAAACATAAAAGACCTCTCTCCCCAACATCCATCTCTTATGTTTCAGCTTCTCAAATAATGAAGGTAAAATGAAAAATATCCATTAATCTTCATTCTTTATCAGCAAATCTTTATTTCTGCTCTTCTGATTTCATTGAGATCACTAAGAATAGTAAATAGTTTACTTTAAAAGTGGTTCCAGAATTTAACAAGGGAAATTGGATCCATTTTATTGAGATTTTAGATCTTTGACTCTAAAAGATTTCCTCCTATACCATTAAGAAAATATACTTAATAAAAAACCTTCTCAAAGTCCGAGTCAAAGCTTTATTATTCATTTCAAAAAAATTCAAAACTCATGAGGGATTTCTATGATTTTTTGATTTTTCATGTCATCAAATGATTCAGGAGGCTTAATTTTGAGACTCCTAAGATCAAGTTTTGAAAAATCCTACAGAGTTCCTATATATAAATCCAACGTTTGAATAATTTCCAACATAATTAGATGTGATCAGGGGTTATCAGGCTGATTTTGATGGGATAGAGTTGAGTTTGGGGAATTTTGAAGGCCTACAGGAGTTAAGCCTTTTTTAAACTCCTCAGCCTCTTCCTCTTAAAAATTATCCTAATGACTTTAATTTTCATACCCACCAAAGAATAGCCAGGATTTTAATAGAGATTCCTTGAAATTGACCCTGGGAATATCGAGGTTGTTGAGTATACGATAGCAAAGCGACGACGACGACGAGGATATCAAATCAAAAAAAAATAAAAGATGCATTTCATAAAACACTCAAGCATAACTTCTTTTTCTTTTTTGCAGGTTTATATCACGTTGGCGGGTAGATGCCATATGTGATGTGTGGGTGTTGAAGCTCTGTTCGAAAGGCTATTTAAAGCTTTTGCTACAGTTTTCAGTATTGGTGATAAATTGCCCACAGTACAATGAGAAAATTCAAATCATACCATACTCAAACAATAATCAACACAAAGATAAATCAAATTCTGTGCTCTTGACTTTTGCGACTTTCTCGAAGTAGTAATTTCAAATTCTTGGGGTTTTAATTTAGCAATTTGGAAACCATTCTAACAAATGCTTGACAAATATCAACCACACAGATAAGTAAATTCTTGCATTCCTCATTTGTTCAACTGTTTCGCTTTAGTGCACCCTTACGCTTGATGTCTTAATCTGGCTCAGAAATAGACATGCCATTAAAAAACCATATAATTGGCCTTAAGAATTAATTTCCTAGAACGTTTCAATCAGCAGACCCGATTACACAATAAGGAAAAAGTTTTCCTTATTAGTTATTTACAAGATATCAAGAATCACTACAATTCACGAAAGGAGCAAGCCCTTCAATCCAATTGTCATCATTCCGAGTTTTGTATCTAAATCCGGCGAAGCCGGCCGTAAGCTCTAGTAATTTATTATTATTTTTTTTAATTTTATATTATTATCTTATTATCATCTTGTTAGTTACAACGAAGTACTGTCTCTTTAAATACTAAAGAGTACAGTACTGTTTAGTAAAATAAGTACAATAAGAGCACGAATAAAAGTATTTTTACTTTTGTTTGACGAAAAGTATTTTAAATGAAAGGGAAAGCACCGTTTCAATGGTGGAATGCTCTAACACGCCCCCTCACTGTTGAGACGGTGCAAGTTAGAATGCAATTGATGGCTCATCTTCGTCATGATGAGCTATGAAATTTGTTGGTCTTTTTTCGGGATATTTCTTCCAGCAGTATTCTTCAAAGTGGCTCTTCATTTTGCAAAAATTGCAGAACTTCTTGTTCTTTTGACTATACAGTTCTGTTACAGTTTCACGAGTATCTTCATTCAATTTGAATTGTACATAGTCCTGTTCTAGCTTTTTCAGAATGAAGTCGAGTCCTTTGTTCTGAAATCCATGGGACATTACTCGTACAAATGAATCGAGTTCTGATGGTAATTTGCTGAGCACCATAATACTTAATGCAGATTCTTGGAATTTAAACCCTACTAATCGCATCTTACTAACCGTAGTTCTAATTTCTGGAATAAAATCTAATGTTGTTGTAAATTTTACTTGACTGAATTTTGTGAATGCTAAAGCTTGACTTGAAATATCATTGGACATATATTTTTCTTTTAACATATTCCATAAAACCTGTCCATTTCTTTTATTGTCTTCACTGAGCATACTTGAGACAAATGAGATATTTTCTTCATTTGAGCATCGAATGATTAAGTTATAGGACTTGCGATTGAGATTCTCTTGAATTTCTCTGGACTGTTGATCAGTTCCTAAAATCAGGTCCAAGGCTCCAATAATATCTAACTCTGACTTCATCATGGTTACCCATGTGAAATAATTGTCAGAAGTTAGTAATAGACAACTAATTAAGTTGTTTGACGACATGATGACAATAGTAAAAGGAAGGAGACAAAATGCTGGGATACAACCAGTAGGTCTTTTTTCCTCTGGGTTCACACAGCCAATACGAGTACGACAAAAATGGGATGCTGGGATACAACCAGTAGGTTGTTTTCCTCTGGGTTCACACAGCCGATACGAGTACGATAAAGATGAGATTTTGGGATACAACCAGTAGGTTGTTTTCCTCTGGGTTCACCCAGCCGATACAAAGAAGATAAATTGACGAATTTAAACAAAACAATTCCAGTTGCAGAGCAGCTGGTACTGATAATGTGTTGAGTATACAATAGCGAAGTGACGAGGATATAATTTATTATTTTTTTTATTAATTTTATATTATCACCTCGTTAGTTACAATGAAGTACTGTCTCTTTAAATACTAAAGAGTACAGTACTGTTTAGTAAAATAAGTACAATAAGAGCACGAATAAAAGTATTTTTACTTTTGTTCAACAAAAAGTATTTTAAATGAAAAGTACAGATAATGAAAGGGAAAGCACCGTTTCAATGGTGGAATGCTCTAACAGAGGTAATTGAGATTTTTGGTTGGACCAGAATCCTGGGTAATTAAGAATAAATCAATGAAGGAACTATTTTAAAAATAGGATTCCAGTGGGATAGATAGTTAAAGATTATTAATAAATAAATTTTGGGTCCGATGAATCATTAATGTGTGAGGTTTACTACAATTCAATTTTGAAAGTTGAAGCTCAATAAATGAAAATCAATTCTGAGAAGTGTTATCTGGGGCCTCTTTTTTGGATTCTAGTCTAAAAAACAGGAGTTTAATAACAAGAAGATAAGTGGAAGACTCTTAATTTTAGTAAAGGATTCTTCACTGGAGTTAAATGGATTTAATTTTAGAAATTAAGGCTTTAAAAGTAAAAAAACTAAAAGTAAAACTGAATCACTTCTAAGGGGGAGAGCTAATATTTCTAAATTAAAACATAAGTAATCTTAATTTGTGAGCATATATCATTTTTAAGACCTCTGAATATTGATTAAGAGATAATTCATCTTCTTCAAATATTTTATTTACAAATTTTGAATGAAAACATTAACAAGTCATTTTGTTTTGAATAATATGTGAGCTTTTATACTAACAGGGGAATTCATAAAACAATTAATGACATAATGGGAACAAATACTATTGAGCAAATGACTTATTGGAAATATAAACAAGATAGAATTGATTCTATGATAACTTTAATCTAAATTTTTATGATTTATACAAAAAATAGAAGAAAATGAGACGAAATAATTGAAGAGAGTGGGTGGATACTTTTTAGAAGTGAAGGATTTTCATTCTTTCAGGATCACAATAAGTGAAATAGAAATCAGATAAAAGGTCTTGGTGTTTAATTTGAATTAATTAAATAATTTAGTATTATAATTCAATTCAAAAGAATGAGTGATTAATTGATGAGAAAGTCTCCTTGGCTTTGAAAAAAAGTGAAAATTCCTGAGTATGAATAAAAAAAGTAGTAAATCTCATGAGTATTTGAATGCAATATTGAAAAGAGGTAGAGAGATTGAAAATAAAATTTGAGCTAGTAATAAGTCTGAGCCCAGGAAAGTAATGTCACAGGGCTCTTTATTAAAGTGAAATACACTATGGAGCTCAGAGATATAACTCAAAAGGGGAAAGCTCTGAGTGAGTGAATCTGGAATGACAAGAAATATGATATATTATTTCTAAAAAATAGCTAAGGTACCAGGTGCAAAAAACTATATTAATCAAGAGGAAAGGGGAAAGAGGATGGATTTTGATAAGTTAAGAGTTCTTTGATGGAATAGAAGATTTGGTCAGTAAAAGGATTTTTTCACTAAAAAAAGCTCTAATAGGGGATAATGCTATTTTGAATGACTTTAATTATAAGAATCCCAAGATTGGATGAACAAAAAATAAAATTAAATAATACTTGAGCTGACTGGAGAGAACCCCCATTCAGTTTCAAGGAGGAGTAATTATATTTCAAAAACTGAGGGCTGGGTACTTAAGACCACTTGAATAGTCTTCATCAAGAGTAAGGACCCAATGAAGTACCATGCAACCTTGAGGATGGAACCAGATGGTGTTAAGCTGTGGGGAATCACAGATTTCTCTCTTTATAGATGAATTTACAGGTGAAATATTCTTCAATTCATCAGAGAAATATAGCTCACTGAAATTCAGTTCAAAATACAGTTCTTTTACTGTATTTGGGAAATAACTCCTCTGTAATTAGTTATTTGTAATTCCAGATCTAGTTTTCAAAAATCAATCAACTAATTAGGTTTGAGCTATCTTCAAAGGATATTGGCTAAATAATATGTTTTACATTATTCTCAATTGGTTTTGGAATGAGTTTTGAGGTTTGTGAAAGTCATTTTTTGTCTCTGAAAATCTTGTTAGAGACACTGTTCTCAAATTAATTGTGTGCATGCTTTACTTAAACAACTCAAAAAGAATCATTCTTGTGGAAATCCTTTTGTAGCCTTAAGTATCTTTTTGTGGACTATTTTTGAATAAATTTTCACTCTTTGTGAAGCTATAAATTTTCATCCTGTCATTTTTTATGATAATAAGGTTAATAACAACATTATTTGCATTTTTTTCTTCAAAACTCTTAAAGTTACTATTTTTTCAGTAAAATCATACCATAAATCCTTTTTATCAAAGGGAAATTACTTGATATCCAATCAAATTTCTATATCCACACCATAAAAAGAACAAAGCAAAAGTGAGATTAAGCTTCAGCTTAAAGCCAGAAAGACAGAGCCAATATAGACAAATTCTGGTAGTTCACTGAAACTGGGAAGCAGTTTGGTATATTCCTCAAATTTTTATATGATCCAGGGCTGGAAAAATGATTATATGCATATTTGCCTTCATTTTGGGACAGTAATGAGAATCTACTTATATTATTTTTGAGTGGAGAGCTTATCTGGTACTTTAACCCATAATGTAAGATGTGTCTATGACGCTGTTGATAATATTACTATTAATCAACAGAACTAGGACTGTTCTTATGAAATAAAATAATAAAAAATTATTATAGCCACAATTTAATAATTAAATAATTATTTCTTTTACGTGTTATACACTACTAGTGATTATAAGAATAAGCAGTAATTGTCTACAAGAATCAATTACAAGAAGAATTTAATAATAAAAACTTCTTTTATTAAAATAATAAAATTATTTTAATATATAATTATCTTTTACAAGAATAATTATAAATATAATTCTTGAAGAAAACTATTACTAGAGAAAAACTTTAAGAATTGAGATAAGTTACTCACTATTAATCCAATAACCTTTTAGATGTTAATAGTAGAGAAATTTGATGTGGAATTGTGAATTTAATGGATCAAAATTGATTTATAACAGTATTACAACAAATTGTAGTTGCTTTCTATTATTTCACTTCTTTATGATTGATTTATGAAAGAATAAAACACTTAAGAAATAGTTTTAACTAATACTTGTTTGGTAATAAAGGTATAATATAATAATGTGATGATGTGGAAAAAAAACAGCAAGAGGAGGCCTCTTTTAAGTCTAAGACAGCTCACAGAGGCATGCCATGGAGAAAAATGAAAAAACCAGTGAGTGAGAAAACAATAAGCCTTTTTGGAGTATTTATTGCATCATTTGTTGTCACATAAGATTATCATAATGACTTAATTGAGGCTTTTACATGACTACCAACCCATTTATGGTTAAGTATAAAAGGAGTAACAACTGTAAATCTTCTTTCATTCCAAAAGAATCACTGATTTCTCAAAGTTATAAATGTTATTGGAACTTTCATCACAGAATGTATTTTCTGTAAATTCTTAAAGATTCTGTGTTTCATGTGGAATCATCAACAATGGACTGTAAGTAAAACTTTTAATTTTATATATAAAAGTATAGTTATTTTTGGTTTTTATATGAATTATACAGTTCTCAATTGTTCCTGAAAGTTTCAGAAAGATTCATTAAGAATTGTATTTTTAATGAATTTCTGAATTTTTTACCACAGTTCTATGTAGAATTGCAAATAGCAGTATATGGCTGGTTGCTATGAGGTAAATCAATGGATACTAGTCCAAAAAAGGGTTTTAATTACTCTTTTGGGGTTTATCAATGGTAAGTCATTAAGAATTGACATGGTTACAGGAGTCTAAGTTGTTCTTTACCTCCTTGGCACATCAAAATAGCAGGTTATTTGCTATTTTCTTATAATTTACTGTAGTTGTAACATGGTAACCAAGATCCCAAAAGGTTTTAGCTTACTAATTGGGCCAAGATCAGCCATGGATCCATGCTTTGGAGCTGTCCATGCCTCAGAGGCCTCAGAAGTTGGGTACCCTGGCTCTCTTCAATGTCTTTTGTCCCCCTTGCCTTTTTTTATGTCAAAATAGAATTTTAAGCTTAGTGAGATATCCACTATGGGTGTACCAAAAGTGCATGTAAGAATACCATAATATTAAGTGCCCAAAACATGCATAACACTATTCTTAGTGTGTATGTAACATGGGATTTCTCACATTCCCATTATTTTGGCGTGAAATAGAGAAAAACAAAAATTTTCACGGATCTTCTATGTGGTATTGAATTATTTTCCATATTACCACCTCAAAGAGTTGATTTGAGCTTATTCACTCTATGGAGCTACCCTGGGTGAATTTTTGTGTAGAATCCAAATCTGGCCTTAAATCCATGGATTTACTTACTCAATAAAAAGTTAATCATCTTTTCTGAAATCAAAAATGATGAATTTTGAATATATGCATGACTTATGGGTTATGCATAGTTCAGAATTTATTTTTAAGATAATTGTGGCCTATTTGGGTATGTAGAATATACCTCAAGGCTCACACATAAGCTCCCCTACTTGTATCAAAGGGGATAGCCTCAACTGAATTAAGGGGCTTAGAAATTGGAGAATTATCCAAAAGAAAAATGTAAAGCCTCAGTGTCAGAAAATGATATTTTCTTTAATAAAGATAAAGATCTTCATATTGGAAAAATTTGCAAGAGGTCTGTCTATTATGTCCAATTATAGCATTCTCCAGATGTCTGAATGAGGACAATAATACCAATGGTGGTAGACAAGAATGCAGCTACTGTGTATTAAGGCTTCAGTCTGTTATTGTTGTTGACCTTTGAGGCTTGGGCTTTATTCAGAACAAATAGAAAAAACTAGGGTTACCAGACTTGGACAGTTTCTATTCCCAGACCATAGAAGCACAGGACCTTTTTTAATTCAAGTATGATCAAGGGGAATAACTTAGTGTTTCATTCCTTGGCTGATGAGGGAAATCCTTTTACAAATTTCTATCTTCTCCAATGGATAATTCTGCAATTTACTTTCAGGCTCCTTGAATAATGTAGCATCATTTTGGGGGGCAATAGGGAATAGCAGCAACCAATGTGTGATAGACAGCTTACCACAGACCTTTGTGTCCTTGAGTTTGTATGTTTTAGAATGTTTTGTCTGCTGTTCCCACTTAAAGGCCATGCACTAGCAGCTTACTCAGCTGGTTTGTATCTCAATGATTATCCTCAAGCTCCAAGCAGCAGTAACGATTGCCTGCATCCTTCTGGGTGCCAAAGCCAACCTCAACTCTAGGGTTGTGTGAAAGCTGCCGCAGCAGTCAGCAAGTGCTTCCCGCAGCACTAAACAGGTCTTCGCGCCTTTCGTATCGGAGTCCTCCGTTGCTGCGCACTCTGGAGGTCCTTCATGGCCAATTCGTTAAAGCGAAGAGAAATATTTTCATTGGAAGCTGAGAATAACCTCTTTGTTTTAAGCTTGGGTTGTTCCAATGAATAGAAATTTAAGTATCAAATTTTGATTGACTTTCTCTTTCGTAATCCACCCGATGAACTCGTTCTTTCAAACCATCAACCAGCCTTCGATAATGAAGATTACTGCGCAGTTCGTGAGCAACGTGGTCAAAAAAAATTGAAAAAAATATCGAGCTTTCATTCCCGAAATCCAAGGATCGGGGCACTGACTATTCACTTATGATTTTTATTAGTTTGAAAGACGCATCACGAGACTTCTGTTGAAATCCCGGTAATCCTGTGGTGGGAGTCGGGCAAAGACGCCATTGATGGAATCGCATGATCTGATTCAAAAATCATAAATAAGAATGCAATTTCAGAGTAATACCGCGCTGTACTCTGAATTTCGATGGTGGTCTATCAAGATTGCATGGAGTAATTTTTTTGGAGCGATCTTCCTCGCCTAGCTTTCATTGCCTCAAAGTCATTTTTTGTCAAATTTCCACTCAGGCTCATGGGCTTCCAAGTCAAGTTTGGCTATGTTGAAAGATCAACTTATTATTCAATTTGAAGTTGCCCTCATCACGTCCTCACCCGGGACTCAACTGTGCTTCACTTTCTTGATGCAGCGTTAGTGGAGGACTGCTATCAGCAGAGCTTGGTTGAAAATGATCCGAATTTTCATCAGAAGAACCATTCAAAAATGACGTCAATAACGAACTTTTGGGACGAGGTCTTGTCATGAAAAGCTTTTTTCTCGTGACGCAATCAAATTAGGCAAAAAAAGATGATAACTTGAAGAAATTTACATCCGCTCGAAGGAATTAACTTCAAAATTATACACTTAACTCAACACCCATGACCCAAGTTGGCAATTGTTGCTTGGCAAAATGAAGCAACCTCATTGGATTATGGGGATTTCCTCCAGCCCAAACAAAACACTTCGCCCAACGTGGGGCTCGAACCCACGACAATTCGATAATCAATGACATCATCAGCATCATGAAGTGTAACTCTGCGTAAGAGTCGAATGCTCTACCAACTGAGCTAGCCGGGCCAAAGAAGTGTGATGGCAAGAACAATATCAATTTACGTATATGTACCTCTCCAAAGGGTGGGGACCGACTAATGAGAATACTCTCACTTTTTTGGAGAATTCCATCATATTAAGGTACATTTTATGTCCTGTTTCTTCAACTTGTGGAAGGTATAAGCATTTTCCAACCACTTGGGGAATGCCTGTCTATGAGCCATGCCTAAAGTTTTTTTGTTATAATGGAATGAATTACAATGAAAACTCAGGAAAATTGAAGAATAAGAGAAATCATTCATGAAAAAAATCAGCAAGATATTCTTTAATATTTCAATTTACATAATCTTTAAAGTCACAATTAAAATTATGGGAAAGCTCAATATTGTCTCTTTCTCAAGAAGTTATTGGTAATAAACTATATAGTTCAATCTGATTGTGTTTCTTCATGAAAGAAGTTTATTTCACAAAATGGAAAAAGAAGAAATTTTGATTTTTTTGAGATTTGATATGTTATTTTCACTTAAGAAGCCAAAGAATATATATTTGATTATCCTAATTTTATTTTCAGATCTGCGGTATAAAGATGAAATTTTTGAAAATTCGAATATTTTTCTATTTTATTCTTTGAATTATTAATTCAATTTTAAAAATGGAAAAGATAAGAAAACTCTTTTCAGATTGGTTCTTTTTCAAATTTGTATATGTTAATAATTGGCCCTACAAGCTGTGTATCTTTCAGAACATTCTGAAAAATTTATTCTAAAAGAGAAATCAGAACTTACTACTTATATAATTTAAATTATATTTTTTAAGAAATATTCATTTTCAAAATTCTCAGTAAATAAATCAAATCATTTTCAAATTCAAAGTTTGACTCTTTCAAGCTAAGGTCTTCAAATTATCACTATCATTCTTATTTTTTAGAGAAAAACTAAATCCTGAAAAAAATTATGCCTAAATAAAATTCAAATTGGAAATACAGAAAATTTTGTTTTTTGTCAAAAAAAGAGATAATTGTTTTTTAATCCATAGCTACAGTTGTATAGTAACTTTTATTTCATATTTTAAAATAAAAAGGCCACGGAATTTAACTCAAAAGCATCAACAACCATCTGTTGTCATTATTATTTTTAGTATAGAGTAGAATAACTGTTCTCACTTCCTGGTCCTTTGTCCCAGGCACATGAATTTTAATAGGGGGTACAAAATATGGATTAATAAAGTTCGAAAAGGAGTATTCTGAAAAAAATGAATTTAAATTTGCAAAAAAAAAAGTTCAAGAACCATTATTCATATACCTATAATACTCTATATTTATTTTTTTCATAAGGAACTGTACCAAAACAATGAACAGATATAGATATATACATAGAATTTTAATTGAATGTTCTAGTGAATATTCATATGAAGGTTATTCATTGAAAAAACTGATTCAGTTCTTTTTCTCTTTCAGATTTTTGTTCTAGGACAATATATTCTCATAATTTCCACAAAAAGAGTGAATGTTTGGAAATTGTCTCCAAATATATAAACATTTCCTTCAAATCCTGTTTTTTTTCCGGGTTAATCAATTAAAAATGAAGAAGCATGATCATATGTTTTGAAAGGAGAAGTACTTTAGATTAATATAGTTTTGAAGATATTTTCCATGTACCATTCTTCATTTTGAAGACAAATTTGAAATATGTAATCACCCAAATACATACCCTGTCTTGTGCATAAACTTCCACAGAGAAAATGAATATTTAAAATAATAATTTTTTTTAATATTATCACTATTTAGTCAAAAATGGTTTTTTACCTACTGTTTATTTATGGGTACATAACTTTAATATATCTCTGAGTTTTTTTGTAATGAAAAGGTAATTTCTATCATGTAACACATCTTTAAAAAACCATTTTCTACTATTGATGAAGCTATCTTCTCATGATACTGAAAAGAATTCTCTTTGCTGAAAGAATACTTGATTATCTGATGAATTTCCCATAATTCTTTGTGTAATAAATCAAAACTTGTTTCTTTTAGTAATTTTCTTACGTGAATAACTCTAAGCTTATTATATTTTCCCTCAAGTTAAATGTATTTTGATAAAAACCCAAAGTGAGATACATAATAGAAGTCAAAAGCTTCAAGATTGAATAATTACCTAGAATATCACGTGTGCAATAGATATTTAAAACTATTACCTTTCCCTAAGATACAAGAAATACAATATATAAGTTGAATTTTGAAAATCATATAATTGAAGAATAACCACATTCTCATTCACTTGAAGCTGTGTTATAAATTAAATATACTTATTATGAAATATAATTATTGTATATTATAAAAAATTAATCAAATTTAATAATTAATTGAAGAAAATTTGAATAAAACTGGTTCATAATTCACATTTGAAGGTATAAATATATGTTTATGAAGCTGAATTCATGAGCTGACAAAAGAGTTAGGAAATATTACTTCTCATAAGAGCACATCTCCTCAAATAAGAATCTGGAAAGAATTTTTCAAAATACCTTTCATTTTCTTAAGCTGAATCATATATATCATTTTTTGAATCTATTGAATTAATGAATTAAAATAGTATTTATCTTCAATTGAGATTAGGAAGTAAGATATAGAATATGTACTTCAATATTTCGTGGTAAATGATAGATACACTTTTGAATTACGCTTTCTCTCAAAAAGGTAATTAGGTTGAATTAACTTTAAGAATTCTTCCTATTTTTAATAAAAAGAAAAAAAAATCCAATGGAAAATGAAAAATTCTAGTTTTAATAATACTTATAATGTAAGCCTTTAGCAGTTGAATGAAAATTATGGAAACCAAAAATTAATTTAGGTTTTTTAAAGAAAAAGAACAGGGCATTTAGGTCAGCCACATCCTCAGTTTAAAAAAGATTAAGGGAACTAAACTACCAATGAAGATCTTACAATTTTCAAGATATCCTAATAATTGTAGTTATCTTACAATATTATCACAAATGGTGTTTTTTTTTTTATAATTTTCATCATTTTACCTCCTCTGACACAAATTTTGGACACAAAAACCATGACTTTTATTACAGGAATGGAGTTTGGAATGATTTTGCCATTGAATATCCAATGAATTTTTCAAGGCAAATTACAATGTTGATTTAGAGAATAAAACTGAAACAATTATTTCCTTTTTACATTCGATTTACCAACATTAAAGCTAAAAGATACTCAAAGAAGTGGTATGTGAACCCAATATCAAAAAAGACCCCTTTTGCAGGAGTCAAAGAAGTATATATTAAAATTGGTACAGATCCCAATTACGTGGAGTTTCATTTCCCATATTATTAACCTCCTTTGAAAAAAAGATATTTGAAATCCATAAGTGGATTAATTTTAATATTTTTTTCCATAAAAAGAATGAAGATGGAGAATTTCGGGATAAGTTAAGAGTATTGAGAAATTAAGGGAGCTTTTTGGTGAATTTTCTTGGAAAAGGTTACATTAAGTTAAGCTTTGGTAGTTTTCTTCCAAAAAAGACTTTTCTTACATGGATCTGGCCTATCTTGTAAATCAAAATAATGGATTATGTGAGCTTACCAAAATTTCATATAAAGTTACCAATACCCCAGATCAAGACGAATAATATATTTAAAAAGAATACTAATATATATATCTTAAGCTATAAATATATTACAAAAAATTATGGCAAGTATCTGAGATTTCAATATCAATGATATCACTTTTTCTAGTACTATGAATAGTAAAGATATCTAAAATGTTTCAATATCTCATGATAATTTGAGAAATTTTGTGAATTACATATTGAGACTTTTCTTTAAATGATATGTCACACATATATTTCATTGTTATTACATAAAGGAAATCCTTATACCTACTAAGCTACCTAGATATATTCCCTTTTGGTAACCTGATACTTATATTATGTATTTAAGCTCTGATAAAATTATATCAATGCTACAGATACCGACACAGCTTTTATTCAATAAGTTATAAGATTTTTCAGTATTTTTTTCAAGCTTATTTTACTGTTTGATGAGCCAGTTGTAGAGATAAAGCTTCAAGCTGTTACGAAAATACTCTTTCAACAGAAGAAGTTAAAAAACCTTATTTAATGAATTGCAATTCATATCAATTTTCCTTAAATTTTCTATTAGATTAATAATAAATAATTATTAAGTATATACCAAAAAAATATGCATGTAAGGTTGTATGCTCTTGATTCAAAGAAAAAATATAAGTGTTGACAAAAAATGACTCATAGATGCCAATTATTGAATGATCATAGCTCTTAGTATGTAATGGTAATAGAAAGATATTTTATATCAAGAATGAGATTCCATTCCCATTCACCATGAGTATCCTATTTGAATATATACTATGGGAATTGAAAGAGATCTTGGATAGGGAACAAGGGGCCTTATCAATGCCTATATGACTAAATTTGTGTGATAATAATGAGGGATACTGTCATATATAAAAGTAATAGGTCTTGAAATAAAAATTTTAATAATATTTGAGGAGTTTCTGAAAATAGTAGAGAAATGCTTGAAACTTATAGCTATAAATTCAATTAAATCATCCAATTATCGAAAATATTGACTTTATTATGAGTTAATTAAGTTAAATACTTAAATTCATGACTCATTTTTCCAGAAGAAATCCTTTCACATCTATTAGTATCAATACGGTAGCTACACAGAGGTTCTGTAAGCTGTATCTATTAAGAAACATATAGAAGTTTAGTTTTTTATATCATTTTTCTGGGAATTTCCTTATAAAATATAATACTAATAATGAGCTAATCAAAAATAGTTATTTTATTATTGCTTTAAGCATAGAAACCTATTTTGTGTAACTTAAAATTAGAATAAATATAATAAAATGAAAAATTGTATCAATATATGGGTAGTGGTAAAAAAAGATGAGGAAAATGGTAAAATGCATATAATATCTTCAATGGTTTCAAATAACTTTGGCTTTAACTGTGTAATTTTTTTCATTTTTTTAGAAAATTACCTGCTAAAAAATTTGAACAATTTAAGCCTCAAAACACCGAAAAAAATTGGTCTTACTTAAACAGCCGTATTTCTTTCACAGTTTTTTGTCACAAAATCAGCAAATTGTGGTATCTTAACTAAACTAATTAAGTGGGAAAAAATGCAAAATTCTTTTTTAACGTGGAAATTTATTCTTTTTTTAAAAAAATACCCATAATATTAGGAGCCGCTTAAGTAATCTTCAGAATATTTGGGAGGATTCAGTGATAAGGTTCCTGAGGTCAAGGCAGGTTCTTTCTTCTAGCCACCTCAAAAGTGGTTTATTTATGTAATATGTTCTCTTTTTTTGACATAAAGTCTCATTTTTTATTATTTTTGATATCTTTATATTTTAATAATCTCTAGGTGTGAAAGAACCCACGGAAAGTCTCCAGATTTTTTCTCTTTTAATTTGGAGGAAATGGAAAAAATTGCCACCTTGGAAATTGTAAGTAAAAATATATAAAATGGATTTTATTTATGGAATATTCTTCTTATGTTAAATATAATTATATGAATATTGCAATAAGAATGCTTAAAATTGTAGGCAATTTTTTAATACAAATATTCATGGTTAAACTTGTACTATTTTGTTTCTTAACAAAAAAAAGTACTAATTTGACCATACATATTTATTTCAAAGGATTCCCCTTCAAAGTAGGGGTTTTTAATGAAATATCCAAATGACTTTCAAGAATTTAATTAAAAATAAGGGGAAGTAAATAAGTTTAGTCTTCCTTGGTAATTTCAATTTGGTGTTTTTTGCAAAAAAAAAAATGTGAAAATATTTTTGGAGACAGAGGAGGCTCTAGAAAGTGGGAAAAAAAAAGCCTCAAAGACAATAGAAATTGAAAAGCTTACATAAGAATTTGTCAAAAATATCATATCAACTTCCTGAAACTTAATTCAGATTTGCTAATTTACTATTTGAAGCTATGGGAATTTTCAAGGAGATTATGGATGTTTTAGGGTGCTTTATGAGTTTGAATTTTCCTTTCAGTGGGGTTGGAGTGAGAAAATAAGGTATTTTAAATTGAATTGGGTCCCAGTGGAGTCTTTATGTTTTCTTAGTAATTTATGTTGAAACACACAAGTGTATTAAATGTATGTATGTACCCTTTTGCTCATGTGAATACACCATTAGCCTTGATATATTTAGATAACAAATTTTTCCAAAGAAACATAAAACCATAGTTAATATTTTGTACTGAAAACTTCTATTTTATAAGAAAGTTTTCATTTCTCCCGGATAATATGATAAATTAATAATATTTGAATATTATAGTATTTTGATAAATGATAGACTTTGAAAACTAAAAATTAAGATTATGGATGACTCTATTAGCTGAATAAAGTAAATAGAAATAAAATAATAGCAGGTTTTATAATTGAATAATTTAAGTATTATGAATGGAATCAATATTTCATAGAGGAAAAATCATTTATAATTAATCTATATCATATAGTAATATAATATATACTTTATCATCAACAAAAATACACTGGATTGTATAATATAAATTCTTCAATCAAGATTATATTCAATTAATTGATGATATTATCAAGTGAGGGGGAAATATGGCAATTTTTGGAGCTTTTAATATTAAAGAGATTTCTAATAGGGACAATATTCAAATTGATAGATGAAAAGGTATTTTTCTACCAAAATTACACAATTTTTCTAGTGTAAACTATGATTACATAATTATCAAATAATTTCTTCATTTATTTATCTTCATAGCTATAATTCTGAATTAATAAAGTGATATTCTTGAAATTCCTTCATAATGAATCAATTTTCATTATTTAATATTAAATAAACTAATATTGACTCATATTATGAGTTTATTATTATGAGAAGTCTTCCTAGTTAGCTTAAATAGTGTCACAACCATGGCAATTCATCCCCTTGGACTTCAAAATGGCATATCCATGCCATGTCCAATATATGGCAATTTGGCCATATCCATAAATCATTGGCCAAATTAGCCATCTCACCTCATTTGGCCTTTTATGGACACTTCATCATCTGGGCCCAACTTGGGCCCTTCACCATCATAAGGCCTTTCCTGGCCTTTCTCTACTTTTGGGCAATTTTGGTATTTCCCAGTAAACAGGGGAAATACTGCCCAAGAAGCTGTATTTGGCTTTAAATACAGTTTCTGCGCATTTGGGCACTTTTGTGCATTTTGCGCACTTTGCGCAAATACAGTTTTAAGGCTGTATGAGCTGTATTTGGCCAAATACCTCAAAAGACACTCTGACACCTCTGAAGCCCTCCAAAACCAAATTTCAACAATATCCTCCTGGCGTCATCTCTAAAGACGTATGGCCATTTTCAACCTCCAATAACCAAAATGCCATTTATGGTGTTATACACCATTATGAATCTTTTTTCAGCAGCAATCCACTGGAGGCAATATCATCTGGTTATTTCAACTTTCCATCAGGCCATCCAGTCACTTAATCAAGAGGATTCATCAAGGCTCAAGGGCAAGAGTCAAAACCTCAAATACCAATGACGCCATCAAGCAGTCATTGGTTATTCTCACTCCAGGTATTCCTTCAAAGGGAATACTGTCAATTCATTCTCAAGGTGTATTCAAGAGGCAGTGCCAAAAGGAGTTGTCAAGTGTCAAAGCTCCACTCAATCCATCTTGGCAACCACCTTCATTTCAATACAGTCTGGATCCATCAAGAACTGTATTTCATTTTCAAGTGTGGGAAATTCATTCAACCCATTTCAATTTCAATATTAGCGAGCTGTATCAATTCCAAAAACAATCAATACAGCCTCAAGGATCAATACAGATCAGTTTTCAGCCTGAAGAACTCAAGCTCCCAGCTTTTCACACATACCGGCTACCCTTTGACCCTGGGAGGTTTTCCCCCCCAGTTAATTAATATACTTTGATATATTTTTATCTTTATTTTCTTTTCATTTTAGTTAAGCAAATACTGATATTATTAAGTCAGTCATTTAGCACTTTTCTCTTTCTCTTTCTTCACCTGTCAATGGATATTTGGTGGTCATATCCTTACTAATTCCATTATTCACTTTTGGCAGGTTGAAACAGTGATTAAGGACTTACTTGGTTGGCTCTTTGGCCATTTGGCTTCCCTTTCCTCTTTTGCATCTCATCTTGTACCTGCATATCTTTTAGAGGAATTCATTCTTATTATTTTTATTATTTATTCTTTTGGAGTCTTCCAAGTGAGTTCCCTGATTGCTGAGTGCCAGGCCACTCTTGTATTTGCACTAGAGCCCCTGTGACATTATATTAACTAACTCATAATTTCTTTTTGTTCTGTTCATTCTTTCTCTATAATTTCATTCACTCATTTCATCAAAATTATGATTCTTTTATGCTTATGGACTTAATGATTCATCGTCACCTCTCAATTTTCTTTCATTCATTCTTCATTTTGAAAATTGAAAGCTGACCCATTTTTATTGTTTGTTATTATTTTTAAAATCTTTTTCAAATCATCAAATTTCCATTTCATTCATAATTCAGGTGTCATCTTGATTTTCTTTGATTTTCAAATTTTTTCATCAAGATATTCAGACACTTTCTTCACATCAAGATTCATAATTGATTCATTCTTCAAGAATTTTGGTTTTTAAAGAAGAATTCACTTGATTTTGATTGATTGATTGATTTGACATATTTGATATTGACCTGAAGAAAATTGATTGACCTGAAGATTTCATTGATTTTGCTAATTTTTCACATCAAGAATTTTGACATAAATTGATTTTGCCTCAAGAATTCATTTTGATTGATTTATTTTCTGCAAGATTTTGATTTTGATTGATTTTATTCATTGATTTATTGACTTGAAGACTTCATTTGATTTTTATTGATTGATTTATCTCAAGATTTCATTTTTATTCATTGATTCTTCAAGACATTGATTTGATTTTGACTTCAAGACTTCATTTGATTTTGATTCATTGATGTACTTGAAGATTCTCATTTGATTCATTGATTTTCCTCAAGATTTGATTGTTGACTCTTTTCACTTCAAGCAGATTTTGATTTTAATTCATTTATTTAAATTTTATTCCTGACATCATGCCTGTTCAACATTCACCTCCGGCAAGACAGAAAAGATCTCAGGCCAGAGCTCAAGCTGTTCTCACTCCAAATTCAGGAGCTCCTCTAGATGGCACCCTAGCAGTTCCTCAACTGAGGGCCCAATTAGATAGAGGACCCCGCATGGAAGGAGCAGCACCATCCAGGAAGGAAGGAAGAGGGCCAAGAAGATCATGTTCATTCTCAGGAGTAGTTGGTGGATTTCCAGGACTTTCAAGGACCATTTCGCAAGGTCCAGGTGAAGATGGTGAAGAGGAAGAGTCTGATGGTACTGAAGGTGCTCCTGCTCCGGTGGAAGCATCCCAAGGTACTGGAGGACCAACTCTAGCCCAGTATAATAAGCCTGTCTCTCATCAGTCTGAACCATCTTTATTGGCCATCATGCAGCAAATGACTCAAATTATGGCCAATCTTCAAGCAGCTTCATCTTCTGAAGCATCAAGACTCCATCTATGAAGGCACCAGAATGCTTTGATGGGACTTAGCCCTTCAAAGTTAGAAGTTTCATTCAGTCTTGTCAATTGATATTTTATAATGATCCAGCAAATTTCTCTCAAGACATAAAGAAAGACCTCTATGCTACATCATTTCTTATTGGCAGGGCTGCAAAATGGATTGAGCCTTATCTTTCCAATCTCACCAATCAAGATTCAAATTACCTTCTCAACTCTTGGAAACTGTTTGAATCCCAGCTCTTCACTTTGTTTGGGGATCCAAATGAAGTCAGAAAAGCAGAAGCTGAGTTGGATTCTTTAAGAATGAAAGAAGGTGGGCATGTATCCTTATACATTGCTGATTTCAGAAGTTTAGTCTCAAGAATCGGGCATTGGGGTGAAAGAGCTCTCATCCATCATTTCAGGAAGGGATTGCCATCCAGGATTTTGGATCAATTGGCCTCCCATCCTTCAAGAATTGACTCTCTTCAAGACCTAATGGACGTTACCCTGGAACTTGATACCAGGTACCATGAGAGGCAAAATGAAAAGAGTCATCATCAAGAGAAGAAGCCAGAAGCCTCAAATTCAAGTTCTTCTCATCCTCAAAATTCTTCAAGTTCAAGTCAAAAGAAGAAGAAGAATTTTCAGAAGAGGGACAAGCCCCATTCTTCTTTATTGAATAAAGATTTCAAGCTCATGAACTCTGAAAAAGAAAGAAGAATCAAAGAGGGTCTTTGTACCTATTGTGGTGGGAAGCATAGTCTTGAGTCCTGTTTCAAAAGGCCTCAAAACAAGCTTACCAAACTGTCAGGAAAATTTCCCAGCCAGGGAAAAGCCTGATTGAAGATCATGTTGTGTTCAATGGTCTTCACTGTTTTCCATCCAGAGCACAATTGTGCATTCTGAATACTGGTGTCAAGAATTCTCTTAAATTCTTTGTTTTCTCTTCTCTTTCTGATGTTTTTTACAGTATTCTCATTGATTCTGGTGCTACCAACTCATTTATTGCAAAGCAGTTTGTTCACAAGTATTCATTGACTACGTCAGAACTTCCAGAGCAGATTCCCCTCATCATTTTAGACTCCTCTGAGTCTCCTTCTTTATTTGTGACTTACCATACTCAATATATGGTTGAGCTCCCTTCCTTCCCAAGCTTTGAATGGGACTTTTTAGTCATTGATACTCCCAAGGGAGAAGACCTCATATTGGGCTTTGAATTTCTTAATTATTTTAATCCGTTTATTGATTGGAGGGAAGGATTGATCACCTTTAATGCTGATCATAAGGACTATAATGATCCTTTGATTTCTTTTAGTAATGACTTTTCTTCTTCCAAATCATGTGCAGCTCTGGTTGGTGATTCTAGAACACCATCATTTTTGTCTTCTGTCCATATTCCTTCCCTTAATTCCCCACAGTCATTACTATCATATAGAGATGAAGTCTTCAAAGAGATTCAAGATGTTGGAGAAGATAATTCTGTATCCTCACTTCACCTCTTTTTTGGGAATATGGACCTTCCTCCCTCATCTTACCATGACTCCCTGGAGGAGTTGTGGGATGAAGAGGAAGAGCCAGAAGAAATAGAAACTGTGATGAAGGTTGTTCCTTCTGTTTATCACCAATACTTGGATGTATTCTACAAGGTGAAAGCAGAGAAACTTCCTCCTCACCGCGCCTGTGATCATCATATTGAGCTGGAGGGGTCTCTACCTCCAGTTGGGGTGATCTACTCTTTATCAAACCAAGAGTCAGATACACACAGGGCCTACATTTCAGAGAATGTAGAGAAAGGTTTCATCCGGCCAAGCTCCTCTTCAACAGGAGCACCTGTTCTTTTTGTCAAAAAGAAAGATGGTGGCCTCCGTTTGTGTGTTAATTACTGCAAACTCAATGCTGTTACTAGGAAGAACAAGTATCCTGTTCCTCCTATGAATCAGCTTACCACTGTTTTCAATGGTTCTTCTATCTTCTCCAAGATTGATTTGCGTGGTGCATATAACCTGCTCAGAATCAAGGAAGGTGATGAAAATTTGACTTGTTTTAGAACCAAATATGGTAGTTATGAGTACTTGGTTATGCCATTTGGGCTTACCAATGCTCCTGCTTCTTTTCAAAATCTTGTCAATGATATTTTTTATGATCTTCTTGATGTTTATGTTGTGGTTTATTTGGATGACATTATGGTCTTTTCCAAATCTGAGGAAGAACATTTCACTCATGTGTCCACTTTTCTTTCCAGACTCAGAGCCAATAGCCTCTTTGCTAAGGCATCCAAATGCCTATTCCATGTTTCTAGTGTAGAGTATTTAGGTTATGTTGTTTCTTCTGAAGGCCTCAAGATGGACCAAGCAAAAGTTCAGCAAATTCTCAACTGGCCACCTCCAAGAAACCTCAAGGCTCTTCAATAATTCCTTGGCTTTGCCAATTTCTACTTCCGTTTCATCAAGAATTATTCAAAGAAAATTAGTTCACTCACAATTTTCCTCAAGAAAGATTCCCATTTTCTCCTCAATGAGGAAGCTCTTAGAAAGTTTCATCAACTCAAAGAGGCATTTACCACTGCTCCAATCCTTCTCTACCCACCATTGTAGAGACCAATGCATCAGATTATGCCTTGGGTGCTGTACTGAGTCAGGTCTCTGACTCAGGAAAACATCCCATTGCATTTGATAGCCGCAAGCTTCTCCCAGCTGAGCTTAATTATGAGATTCATGACAAGGAACTCCTTGGCATAGTCTGGGCTCTCAAGCGCTGGAGAGCTTTCCTTCTTTCAATTTCTTCCCCTTTTGAAGTTCTCACCAATCATTCATCTCTTCAATATTTTATGTCTTCCAAGATTCTCACTCGTCGTTGAGCCCGCTGGGCTGAATTTTTATCTGAATTCCATTTCTCAATCACTTACCGCCCTGGCCACTTGGCCACCCTTCCAGATGCCTTTTCACATCAGGACGACGTTTACCCAGAGAGGGGGGAGGATTTCATCAGCAAGAATACAATGAACTATCAGAAGATAATCAAGCAAGATGAAATTCAAGCCTCAAAGTTTTTTGCAGTAAAGGTGGATTCATTTTCAAATTTGATTGATTCAATTCAGAAGGCAGTGTGGCAAGATTCTCAATATAGAAGTGTCCTTGAAGATTTGGGTAAAGGTAAATCTATCCAAGATTATTCTCTTGATTCCTCTTCCAAACTTCACCTTTTCAAAGATCGGGTGGTGGTCCCAAATGACCCCACAATTCAACTCAATATACTTCAAAAGCGGCATGACTCTCCTCTAGCTGGACACCCTGGCCAAGAGAAGACTCTCAAACTTGTCAAGCGGGATTTCCACTGGTCCGGAATGACTCAATTCATCAAGGATTATGTCTCATCCTGTCAACAGTGTTCAAGAAACAAAAATATTCATCACAAGAAGTTTGGACTCCTCAAGCTTCTTCCAATTCCAAGTGGTCCTTGGATTTGTGTTTCAATGGATTTAATAACTCAATTGCCACCATCCAATTCCTTTGACTCAATCCTTGTCATAGTGGACAGATTCTCAAAAATGGCGGTTCTTATTCCAACAATAGCTTCAATCACTTCATTAGATTTGGCCCATCTATTCATCAATAATATTTTTTCAAAGCATGGCCTTCCTTCAAGCATTGTTAGTGATTGAGGTTCTTTTTTTGTTTCTTCTTTTTGGACCAACCTTTGTCAGCAGCTCAAGATTTCAAGAGATCTGTCAACTGCTTATCATCCAGAAACTGATGGACAGACAGAGAGGGTAAATCAGATACTAGAACAGTACCTTTGGATGTATGTCAGTTATCATCAAGATGATTGGAACACCTGGCTCCCTCTGGCTGAATTTGCCTACAATAACTCTGACCACTCTTCAACAAAACAATCACCGTTTTTCACTGTTTATGGAAGAGATCCTCATTTTGACTCAGTTCACATCACTCAAGATACTCCGGCTGGAAAGTTATCAACAAAAATACAATCAGTACAGCAAGATGTAAAGAGATAACTTGAAGTTGCCATAAACAGGTTTAAGAGGTATGCAGATAAAAGTAGAGAAAGTCCACCTGTTTTCAATCCCGGTGACATGGTATGGCTTTCTTCCAAGAACATCAAATCAGCCAGACCCACCAAAACGCTGTCTGAAAGATGGCTGGATCCTTTTCCAATCTTGAAGAAAGTCAGTACTAATGCCTACCACCTCAAGCTCCCATCTCAATGGAAGTCCATCCACCCAGTTTTCCATATTTCTCTTTTGGAACCAGTCAAGACGTCAACAATCCCAAATAGGCATCAAGAGCCTCCTCCTCCAATAATCATTGAAGAAGAAGAAGAATGGGAAGTCTCTCAAATACTGGACTCAAAGCTCAAGAGAGGAAAATTATGGTCTTTGGTGGAATGGAAAGGTTTCAGTCAAGACTCGGAAAGATCCACTTGGGAACCAACTGAAAACCTCAAGAATTGTCCTGAACTCGTCAAAGATTTTCATTCATTATATCCTGACAAGCCAGGACCCAATTCATCAAGAGCTTGATTTTTTATGGTGCTTGGTGGGAAGAGGGATTACCAAAAGTAAGTCCCACTCCTGGTATGCACCTTTAGGGGTATTCTACTCTTTTGTTGCAAGCATCACCTTGGCCACTCTGTGAGCCCTTTGCAAATTTTTGGAGACAGATCTTTGGCCGGGCTTTTCAACATTCAATTCCAAAATTATGGCCATTTTCACTTGGGAAAATGGACCATTCACTCTTTTATTTCTTTTACAAGTCTTTCAATTCAATTCAGTCCTTCAACAATGTTGTTTTCTTTTTATGGCACTGGCGGGAGTGGTAATTACCAAAAGTAAGTTACTCTCCTGGTGTGCACTTCCCTGAGGGGTCTACAATCTTTCAAAACATCACCTTGGCCACTCTGTGAGCACCTGGTATTGAATTTCTCTTTCCAGGTCCTTGGCCATTTTCAAAATCAATTGTCAACATCAGTGATCAAGATTGGAACTTCCTCACAATTCATCTCTCTTTTCTTTTCTTTTCTTAGTTTCATTTTCATTCTTTATTTTTATTTTATTTTCATTTTAAATTTTCTTTTATCACGTCAATTATCACATCAAAAATGTTCATTCATTTCAAAATTCAATTCAAATCATGAAGCCAACGTCAAAAGAAGATCAAGCAAGTCCTGTGTCAAATGTCAAATTCTTAATATCAGTTTTCAAATTTTTCTATCTTAATCAGTCCTCTTTAATCACTCTCTCAAAATCTTTCCAATAGCCTCAACAGGCTTCACCTTGTATTGGTGCTCAGTCGCTCACCATTTCAAGGTGGGGGGTACTGTCACAACCATGGCAATTCATCCCCTTGGACTTCAATATGGAATATCCATGCCACATCCAATATATGGCAATTTAGCCATATCCATAAATCATTGGCCAAATTGGCCATCTCACCTCATTTGGCCTTTTATGGCCACTTCATCATCTGGGCCCAACTTGGGCCCTTCACCGTCATCAGGCCTTTCCTGGCCTTTCTCTACTTTTGGGCAATTTTGGTATTTCCCAGTAAACAGGGGAAATACAGCCCAAGAAGCTGTATTTGGCTTTAAATACAGTTTCTGCGCATTTGCGCATTTTTGCACATTTTGTGCACTTTGCGCAAATACAGTTTTAAGGCTGTATGAGCTGTATTTGGCCAAATACCTCAAAAGACACTCTGACACCTCTGAAGCCCTCCAAAAACAAATTTCACCAATATCCTCCTAATGTCATCTCTAAAGACGTATGGCCATTTTCAACCTCCAATAACCAAAATGCCATATATGGTGTTATACACCATTATGAATCTTTTTTCAGCAGCAATCCACTGGAGGCAATATCATCTGGTTATTTCAACTTTCCATCAGGCCATCCAGTCATGTCATCAAGAGGATTCATAAAGGCTCAAGGGCAAGTGTCAAAACCTCAGAAACCAATGACACCATCAAGCAATCATTGGTTATTCTTACTCCAGGTATTCCTTCCAAGGGAATACTGTCAATTCATTCTCAAGGTGTATTCAAGAGGCAGTGACAAAAGGAGTTTTCAAGTGTCAAAGCTCCACTCAATCCATCTTGGCAACCACCTTCATTTCCATACAGTCTGGATCCATCAAGAACTGTATTTCATTTTCAAGTGTGGGAAATTCATTCAACCCATTTCAATTTCAATATTAGCGAGCTGTATCAATTCCAAAAACAATCAATACAGATCAGTTTTCAGCCTGAAGAACTCAAGCTCCCAGCTTTTCACATATACCGGCTACCCTTTGACCCTGGGGGGTTTTTGCCCCCAGTTAATTAATTCAATTTGATTTATTTTTATCTTTATTTTCTTTTCATTTTAGTTAAGCAAATACTGATATTATTAAGTCAGTCATTTAGCACTTTTCTCTTTCTCTTTCTTCGCCTGTCAATGGATATTTGGTGGTCATATCCTTACTAATTCCATTATTCACTTTTGGAAGGTTGAAACAGTGATTAAGGACTTACTTGGTTGGCTCTTTGGCCATTTGGATTCCCTTTCCTCTTTTGCATCTCATCTTGTACCTGCATATCTTTTAGAGGAATTCATTCTTATTATTTTTATTATTTATTCTTTTGGAGTCTTCCAAGTGAGTTCCCTGATTGCTGAGTGCCAGGCCACTCTTGTATTTCCACTAGAGCCCCTGTGACAAATAGTAGATCAAAATGGTTTCAATACGTTATCTTTAAGAAACTATAGCTAAAACAGATTCAAGTGATAATCTGATATAATATTTTATTTCTACATTTCCATTTCAATTTGAAATACTATTATTAATATTTCATTATATCATCAAATTCTATTTTTATTATTATTTTTCTTCTAACAGCTGATATCTTAAAATTTCCTATTTTAAACCTCAAAAGCTAATCAAAAATATTTTTCCAATAATTTCTCAGAAAGAATTTTTTTTCATAATTTATGAGCTGGCAAAATCAATTTTTGAAGCTTATTTTGAGCTTTGACCAATCTCAAAAGAAATAATCAACAAAATCTTTGAAGATAATAGATTTTTCTCATGTTTGAGGACATAAATTTGAAGCTGGAATATAAAGTCCAAGTTAAATGCAATGAGTTTGGTCAATTAAATCAGGAACTATCATAATAAAAGAAACTACATATCCATAAAAAAATGAATTTTTCATTATGCAAAAGTCATTATTAGGGACAAAATAATAAAAACTGAATATACCCAGGGACATCAGCAAGTATCAGCCTTACATGTATGTCATGAAGGTTAAATTTATGTAGTTTTGGATCCTTAATCAAATTTTATTTCTCTTCAATACCTTCATGTATCATAATGAGAGTAAACTAAGTAAAAGTGTTATTTTAAGTAGTTTTTACTATTCAATATTTAATAATTCACTATTGATTACATTATTATTATTTTTATTTAGAATGTTTTTCTATTTAAAGAATAACTATAAACTTAAATTAAATTAATATTCTTGACTTAAAGCCTCTAAAATAAATTAATATATAATATTGAGCCATGATCTTCAATATTTATGTTACTAATTACTTAAAATATAATTTCTTGAGCTTATTTTTCTATTTTTTATATCTGAAAGGATAATAAGGTCTTTGAAATATTCAATTTCATAAGATTAGATAAAATAATATCTAAAAATAAATCCAATAGATTAATTAATTGGGGAAAATTCCCCAGGGGATGAAAGAGTGGCCAGTATATGTGAATACTTGACAACTTGATCCTTGCATGTTGAAAACCCAGCTTTATGATTTTTGTACAGCTGTATTTGCTGATTTGGGAAATGTGTCCTGGCTAGATTGGTAAATAAACCAGGTGTATTTGAATACCCACCGTATTGAGTTGAGTTGACCAAGAGGGTCAATGCCATACAGGCTGTATGATAAGATTGAGCTGTTAAATTATGTAATGACCTTTGACACCTTTATTCCAATTCTTGGGTTACTTCCCTTAGTCCTTGAAGATCCATGGAAAGTATTTATTACCTTTGGATAATAATATACAATTGGTGGTACAGCCTGATTGAAGGAAGAGGCTTGCCTTTATTGGCTTCAAATGTTGACACTAGCCACTGTACTCTTAAAGTAGTTTTCCTTTAGAAAGTTCAATAAATGTTATTGAGAGGCTGAAAGTGGAAGGGCATGAATCACCATAGGAATTCAGGATTTATATTATTATCCTAAACTTGGAGGAGTAAGCTTCACAGAACTAGAACAACAGGAAAAATGATCAATTTTTATATTATTATCACTTGTATGAATTGGGGGTTAAGGTAAATTTGGAAGGACCCATTAACCCTTGATTTATTTTTGGGAAGGAGGAGGATTTGGGGTTTAGGCCTTGAAGGTATCCCATAGACCTTATAGCCAGTTTTGGGAATATCAGGGTTTATGGAAGTTTTGGATAATTCTGGGTATTGGAGGTCCAAAGGGACTTTAGTCCACCCTTTTTTACATAGAACATACCTTGAATGCTGTAAAGCCCATAGGAGTCCCCCTGAGGGGCTTAGAAAGAAATTTGGCTAACCAAACATGGCTTCCTGAAGCTTTTATGTGCCCCCAAATAGACAAACAGATGATGATCCAAGAATTTCCATAAAGGTTGGCTAAAATTATTCTGTAGATAATAAAATTATTCTTTCTGAATTAGTTGGGGAATCTGAAAATACTTATTTAAGTGGTTTTTGACATATTTCAAAAGCTTTTAAAATGAATGAAAAAAGCAAATAGAAACTGCGGTCAGTAATATTCCTCGAGAAAATAAAAGATGCTTTTTAGTTGTTTTGATTTTAATAACTTCTTTATTTCCACATTAATGGAATCTCATTGAAGACACCGAATATTAAAAAATCTTCATTATGAAGTGTTTTGAATCATTAAGCAAAAAATAAGAGCAATTATCAAGAGAAGACTTATTTTAAAATACCTTTAATTTGAGATATTTCTCCCCTTGATATTAATGGATCAGATTTTGTTCCTTTCAAGGTTCTCACATCATGTTTAAGTATTCATGAGCTAATTACGTTTTCTCAGAGGCTTCAATTATAACTTCACTCTAAAACCAGATTTGTAGATATTTTGGCTATATAATTAATTTGATTATACATTTTTAATTTTGAGTGTGATCCATAGGTTTAAGATTGGCGCCATTTGATATACATTAAGAGAATTTTTGAGGAATTATTTTCAATTCTTCTATATTCTATTAGAATTTGAAGCTTCATTTAAAACCTATTTCCATAATTAAGCTCCTTTTAAAAATATGGAATGATATTTTCAAATGTCCATCTCCATTTTATAATTTGATTTATATAGTGTTAATACTGGTATATGGCTATAGGGGCTTATTCCATAATATATGTAACAATGTTTTTTATGAATTTGAGCTTCCAAATTTTCAATGAATCACCAGTTTTAAAAATATCTTGAGACCACATTCTCTAAATCCATTGAATAAATATTTCATATATCAAAACAGCCATGGATACTTAATTTTGGTCTGCCATATTGAACAAGGATATACTTGAATTTATCTAAGAACAAATATTTCAAAGATTATCTGAAACTAATCTCACACTTTTATCTATATCCTTCTTGAAAAAAACTTCAACATAATTTATTTCAGGGCATTTCTCTTACTATCAACTTGAAAATTGTAAAATCAAGGTCATACTATTTTAAATATTGAAGTCTAAATTTGAACATCAAAAATAATATTTAACTCTTTTGATGAAGTCTTCTTAATTCTCCTTGATTATGCTTCAGAATTGAATAAAACAGAATTTTTTTTCTACTTGACTTCCTTTTACCTGAAAGAATGAAATAATTTTTATATACTTTATGAAAATCAGTATGTAAAGCTATGCCAAGATATCCCTTTATTCAAAAAATTGACTAAAATATGAATATTTGGTAGAATAGAGCGTTTTTACCTACAATCTGAAAAACTCACCATTATTACAATAAGAATTTCAAAAATCATGAAATTATTCTTCTCTGTTTTCATCATGAGAAATTTTATGAGAACTTTTATTATGATATATATTACTTTCTATTCTGGGTACCAATTAACTTGAATCTTTATGGATGAATTATTTGTTTTATAATTTTTTGATAAAATTCAGCTTCATCAATGAATATATAATATAATGACCTTTTAAATTTTAACAGTTATTCCAGCCAAATATGATGTATTTCTGACTTAGAAAGGGTATGAGAAATTTAAAACAACTCTAATTATATAGTATAATCATTTCAAATACAAGATTAATATTCCAAGAAAAACTTACTCAATGAAATATCCTTTTGAAAAACAGGTTTCTAGTATCAACCAGCTTGACAAAACCCATTTTTTACTCTGTTGTGCTCGTATATAGGTAAGAAATCATATTTAAAAATTAATAATAATGAGCTAATAATTTCCTATATGTTGATTCATTTTCCTTTACCTGGCTCAAAATAATTGAATCCTCAGCTATTTTTTGGTAGAAATTTGGTGAAATTATAACATAACTTAATGAATTACCGTAGTTTGCTAGGTTTAAGGGACTCGTGCGCGAGTTCCAAACGATTCCTACAAGTGTAAAATGATTTTCAATTCCTAACATGTTTGTCCATTACAGAATATTCGAATTCATTGGGAGTTTTTTATTAATTATTTGAAGTTTCAAAAATTGAATTTAATTAAAAAGATACAGCTATTTCAAAGAGTCCAAGAGATTGTTGAATAAAAGTAAAAATTCAAAATATATTCATTTCCTAAAACATTTTTCATTTAGAAAATTTAGAAATGAAACTATAAATATAATGTAACCAAATTTTAATTTCAAAATGAGGTTAACTAATTTGTTATTTAACAATTCCAGAAGGAATTATATATAAGCTAAATTACGAAAAAAAAAACAAAGGGTTTTCCCATCCTCTTAATTTGACAAATTTGATAAATTTATTACTCAATTCTACAAATTTGTCAAATTTAAATCCCAAAGTGAATTCAAATTTCAAATTTATAGCCAGTTTTTTAATTAGCTTACTTTTATTTCAAATTGAAACTCTCTTCTTATTTTTTTCATTGAGTTTTGATATATTGATTGTGAAGAAAGTATCTATATGATTTTTCTTTCTGAAAGGGTGCTTTTGATGTTTAACGATGAAAATTGATATAATTTTGCACTTTTTATTTTGAATTAAAATATTATTCTATTGTTTTTCTTTTTAGATACAAATATAATGATTTCAGCTCTAGGAAATCCTTCATTTAAATTAAAGCAAAGAAAAAATACTATTTGAAGCTTGGTTTATTCTTTTTTAGAGAAAAACCAAGAACAAAACTTGATGTGATACAATTTTCCAGTAATTTATTTATGTATTAAAATTATTTTGTTTTGATGTGGTTAGTTACTCTTAGATTTAAATTTCTCAAACAAGTTAATAAATCAATGAAAACCTTATGTAATTCTAAGTATCAAGTGGAACTTAATTGATTTCTTTAAAATAATACTTCTCAAATACTTCTTTGAAATAAAATTCTACATAAAACTTGTTAATATTTCACTTCAGAGAGCTTAATACAAATTCAAATTAAGGAACTTGACATTGCATTTATTCAAATTTATTTCAAACATTTTCTTTTCTATTATTTGTATAAAATATAGATTTGAGAAATTTAAGTATTGCTGTTATTAAATTATTATTAATCTTGTGTTTGTAAAAAAATCTGTATCAATGGTAATGATTTTTTCATTTCAATTTTCTCCATATTTAATATTGAAAAAATACCCCTTATTGTGAAGATTTATTTTAATTTCAGATTTTGAGTTTTGTCAGCCTGTGACTCAAAACCAGAACACAAGCATGACAGCCAAATACCATAAACCAATGGTAAAGCCAACATACCACCAAAACATGGAGCTGAACCAAATCAGCTAAAAAGGTATGAAAAGAAAGAGGAAACCCACCACCTTTCAAATACACAAGTCCCACCATCATAGGACAAGGAATAACAAAGTTATTCCTGATCAAAGTTGCTGAGAATAGACCTTATTTGTCACCTCTCATCTGAAATTCAGAGGAAGAGGCTTAAGCCCATAAAATGGGTATTCAAATTGAAGCTCTAAGTCAGGGCTATCAAAGGGTACTAGCCAAATTGAGCTAGCACCAGAACTACAGGAGTTATGGCCAAAATAAGGTCAAATAAGGGTGAAAAAATAGTCACCTCTCATCTAACTTCTACAGTTTTAGTGTGACATACCTAAAGTGGGGTCTTTTTGGAAAGGGAACAATCAGGGCTAGCTGATGGTTCCATCCATTTCCCCATATTGCATCTAGAACAAAATTTATGGGGCAAACAAGCTCCATACAGATTTTAAGGAGATCATACATATGTACAAAAAATCTTGTACATGACATAACATTGCCATATAAAATGAGGTACCATTGTGTATAACACATCCAGTGATACACAATGAACCAACTTCAAGCTTGATATCTCAAAAACTGACAAAGTTATGGCAGCTTCAAGGTCAAAATCACACAGTTAGACGAATACAGCCTTACTGTGGGATAATCTCCCATAACTATGATTATGAGGTGTCAAACAGACAAAAAAGCTTTTTTAAACTTCAATAACTCATATTTTGGTCAATACTGGGGCCTTGTACAGGTTCTGTAAAGCATTCTACGTGTCATACACATCAGAAGAGGGCTATGTGGTCCCCAGATGAAAATTTTCACCCTGTATTAGTGAAAACTGCCCAGATGTGGTTTTAAAACCACATCTGAGTCCAATACAGGTTATACAGGCCTTGTGAAAACCATAAGCTAGTCCTTGGAAGGGAAAAATCTTCACTTCCTCTATGTGGAAAGGTCTAGAAGACTTTTTCACCCCAGTTTAGGATAAAAAGGGGCCTTTTCTCCACCAGAAAAGGTTTCCTTATCCTGCTCTTGAATTCCTATGTAGTACAGCTGTCAAAAACAGTTATACTTTTGGAAAATAATCAAGTTACACTTTAAATTTTAGTATTGTAGTTCTTATTATAGTAAACCAACTGGTAAGACTGCACCCAGGGCTTTCAACAGCGCTCAACACCACTATTTTATAATAGTAAAGCCCTTATTACTCCATTTTAAACTTTTATTATCTATAAGCCAGCCACTTTTTAATTAATTTTACTGTGTCACAGTCATAGTGAAAGCTGTAAATAGCCTTATTACACCTTCATCATAGACTCACCCTGACAACCTTTGAAGAGATAATATAATTTTAATATGAATGTTTTTGATTTGAGTTAATTCAAGATTTCAGAATTTAAATTTATGAAAATGCTTTGTGAATTAGTTATCAAAAAATCATTGAGCTATTTCAAGAGTCTGTTTAATAACATTTGTATTTTCTGGATTCAAAATGAAACTTTGTAAACTTTCAGCTCTTAATAATATTGAATTAGGCATAAATGAATTTTTGTTGTGCAGAGATATGGTGTGAGATTTCTGGACTTAAGAGGAATTTCTCTTCCTTCATATGTAATGATTTATATTTAGTACTTCACTTGAAATAAATAAATCCCCTATTTTGAAATCCTTTATAAGATTCAAAGCCATTTTTTTTAAATTTTCAAATATAACATATTTCATTTGAAATTTTTTTTTTTACCATGTAAATTTGAAATACATATATTTACATTTTAAATTTGGTAAAAATTGATTTCAAAGCTTTAAAAATAATTAGTAGACAAATAAATTGAAACCTTAAGAACGCTTGAAGCTGTGTCTTTTTATCAAAATTAAGAATTATTTCTTTAAAAAACAGAAATACTTTGAGCTAAAGCTTAGAAAAAATATAATGTGAGGAATTCTTTATTTAAATTTTAATTTTAAAAAATTCTCAGGATTTCTTGATAAGCAGAAAATTCAAAGAGAAAACTTGATAAAAATAATTTTAGAAAAAAAAAACTATTTTGAAGTAAAAATCAAAAATGAAAATGAAACAATCCTTTTTTTCAAAAAAGGAAGGACTTATAAACATTAAAGAAGTGAAAAATAAAAAAAATCTTTGAACAAAAACTCTTTAAAAAATTTTTTTTTCATCTTCAAAGAAAGAAAATCTGATATATTTTTCCAAAAAAATAGAAACCAAATCCAATATTTAGAAGATGAAATGAAAGGAAGGGAAGGGCAATACAAATACTTTTCAGAAAAAAAAACTAGAAACTATTTTTTAACAAAAATATCAATTCAAATTTTTTAATTTATTAAAAAAGAAAACATTTTTTATTCTCCTTAATTTATATTATACTGTATTATATTGTATTTTTTCATACTATAAAATGTTAAGAAGTATATCGCTAGTTTTCCTATTACTTTGATTATAAATTTCAAATTAAAAAAATACTGTAATGTACTTTACTGGGGAATGACCTATCAAAGATATGCAAATTTGGGAAGGAAACCTGTATGCTTGACCAGCTGTGCACAGAACGCCGATAAGAATCCATTGGATTAAAGCTCCTATTTGTCTCAGGCCACAAACTCACCTTGGACTTTTCTCTCTCCCTTTTTTTACTCTTATAAGTTTCTTTATTCCTTTTTTCAAAACATTTTCAGTCATTTTGTGACTATTAAAAGAAAATTCCTGATGGATTTTCTTTTATTAAAACCCACTAAAGCCTTGAATTTATCAACCCCTTAGAAAGAGGTAAAATTTCTTACTATTATGCTTTTCATCAACCTGATACTTATGGTATTTTTTCTTTTCATAAATCATGAATCTCCTTGTTTTAGAATCTTTACCATGAGCAAAGTGGCTACACCTGAAAGAAGGTGTTGCATTTGAGAGTAAGCTTGAACCTAGCTTAGATTGAACTGGGTCCCTTCCTTTGAACTAGGTTGTTCTCAGGGTTCTATTGTTTGTAAGTATTACAAGTACTGGAAAATTGAAGAAATTATAAGCTTTATATTCTAGCCTTTCAATTGGATAAAATAAATCTATAGTATATTGAACTTGATGCTTTAAGATCTTGGGATAAAGTAAAAATGATATTTATTAATCATTTCATCTTTATGAAAATAACATTTACTATAAAGAACTCACTTTAACACCTATATAGCTAATTTATGAACTTTTTATTTTTTATTTTCAAGGACTCAAGAATCAAACCAGGTTTTTGAAATTTAGAAAGACTTAATTTTTCCTTTTTGGGTATTTATCAGTATAATATATTTAAATTACTTCTTCTGTTTTCCTGAGGAGAAGATTTACAGAAGTATTAATTTTGGATGAAAAGAAATCCTTATAAGCCTCTATCATTGTAAATTTTTTAATATACACAAATTATTTCAAATTAAGAAAAAAGAGAGTTGTGGTCTTTTTGAAAAAAAATCCTTGAAATAAAAAAATATCAGATATTTTTCTTACCTCATTGAATTAATGTTTTTCAATTCCAGCATTCTACTTTTTCTCATTTTGAATTATTTTTATCATTACTAATAAGACTTTAATCAAATAATTTTCCATCAGTAAGAGTAATACAAATTTTTGTAAAGAAATAAAATTCATGACTTTTGTTTTTTTGATGAGCTTTTTTTAATTTTTTTATTTGACATTCATTTTTTATTTGTTTAAGCTATATTTTATAGTTTTTTCCCATTTATAATAGATCTATTGAAGTTGTACTGTAAAAAATTAAAAGATCATCACTTATTATAGTAATTTACAGTACATTCTGCAACTGTAAGATTGTTGACAATTGTCAGCAATTTTACAGGATTAGGTCTTCCAAGCCCTTCTACTGTTATTCTCAATAGAAAATTAATTAAATAAAAGTAAATAACCAAATCAATAATAGAATTTTTTTTAAAAAAGCCTCAAAAAAACTAATCATATAGAAAAATAGATTCAGCAGAAAAAAATACATAATGAAGCTGCAAATAACATAAGAATTATTCTTGTTAAAAATCAGGATGATATATTTTTCTCCTGACTTAATTTGAAAAATTATAAGAAAATGTCATCATAATAATGAAAAAAATATAATTTTCTAAGTAATAAAACAAAACTGCAGCTCATATCCCATGCATTTTTCTAAAATCAACTTTTGGGATGATTTTAACCTTTTATTCAATATTTTGAATTAATTTGAATTATTTTTGTCTTTTTATATTTTCTGTTTGAAAAATCAAGAGAAGATATTTTTCAGTTGAAAATGAAACACATAATTGCAACTGAGAAGAAATAAATTTCTCAATATATTCCTATTCATTTAGGTGAAAATTTGAAAAAATTGTTCAAATTCCAATAAATGAGGTCTAAGTCAACTATTATTTGTAATATATATGCACATGTTACTGATTTAATTAATTAAAAATTATTCTAAAAGCATGATTTAACCATGATACTGGTCAAATAATGTCAACATTGAAATCTTATTATTTCACAGATCTCCTCATAATTTCATTTACAAAAGCATATGATTTATTATTTGAACAAAAGATGACTGCAGCATATGAGCAGAAATCTCGTTAATGGGATTGAGCAATTTTTACATGAAATGCTTCATAAATTCCCTCAAAAACTAATTTTACAATTTTTGTGAATTTCTTGAAATGCTTTAAGTAAGGAGAGGTAAACAATTGAAAAGTGATTGTGCTGAATTATTTAATCTATTTGGACATGGCTCTTAAGTGAAATTTTTATCACTTCAGACTTACTTTCCAAAAAATTCCAGCTGATTTATATGTCCTCTCTTGCAATAATACTAATTGAATAAATAATTTAAGCCATTTTTTCATCATGCATACTAAACCTACAAGCAAGAATTTTCCCATTATGGATATTTAAAATACTTAAGTGAAGTTAATTTATAGATTTGTGAACAAAGTTTTTTAAATATCTCATTATTATCAATTTCTTGTTCTTTAAGAAAATATTATTGTCTTTAGTTCAGCTAAAATACATAAGTTTTTCAGTAGTTTTGAAAAAAAGGTTTTGGAAAGATTTTCAGAAAGAGGATTCTTTAGGTCAGTTATTTCTTAAAACCTCATAGGATACAAATTATTTCCAATATATTATTTTTTCTTTTCCAGAAGGCAGCTTTTGGAGATCGATTTGAATAGCTATTTATGAATGATTAATAGTAATTTATACAAGTGTCCAACATACCTTTTTGAGAAAAAATAAAGGTTGATAAATGATCAAATAATATCTTGAATCTATTTTCAAGATTCAATTTTTTTAGTTTTTTATCAATGAAAAGCTCACACAATTATTTTTAAATAATAAAACTTTTCATTCTGTAAAAAACAGCTATTATATTTAGTTCTTCAGTATTTTGATAGCTCTGATTTTATACCAATGACTACAGGATATATGAAGAGATCAGAAAAAAAACAAAGTATGAATTATTCAATAATTAATTAATAAAAAAAAGCTCAATGAATCACTGTGAAGCAGATTTGTGTATGAAGCTACCTTTCCTCAAGTTCTATACTCAATATGGAATTATTAGGTATTGGAGATTAAATCCCTTATTTTATAGAAATCCCTGCTAATTTCATTGAAATTAAAATTCAAATAATCAAAAGGCATTAAAAAAGATATTAATTTTTCTAATATTAAGAAAATATATTATATAGAGATGGTGGCACATAATAGAAAAATATTTTGAGAAGAATAAAAAAAGTGATATATGCATTTATGCAAGATAGGAAACCTTTTAAAAAAAATGAATTAATGTGAGATTTTTTGTATGAATATTAGAAGTATCCAGGCTATTATTAGAATATTTTTCTTTCTAAGAATAATAGTTACTCTTAGTTTAATCCTTGATATCTTCAAATAGAAATAATTAATTTATTACAACGTAAAGCCCAGATATTATTCAATTAAGGCTTATGAATCCTATCTATAAGTGGCCAAAAATCCTCTACACAATTCATGGGCTGAAATGTTGGTGATATTTCTTTAGGAGATATTATATATTGGTAAGCTTTTATTTATGATAGATCTGTGTACTTCAAATTCAGATTTTGTTTCAATTTCAAACATATAATATTACTGAAGGAAGGGGAGAAAAAGTAGGTATATAATCTCTTTTTAAATAAAATGTTAATCAGATAAGCCTCTTTTATGGTGAGGTATATATTCTATATCATGTAAATAATTGAAAAAGGGCTAATTACTTTGAGGTACTTCTGGTTCATGTAGAATCCCTTTGTGAGAAATATCATTCAAATTTAACTATAATCCATATTTTTATTCCCATAGATTAGATGGAGATAAAATTTATAGTGGAATTTCAAAACACACCTCAAATTTCGCTTTGTTTTCTAATCAAATAGTTTCAATTAAAAAGGAATATTAAGATTAACTTTTAAAATGATTCCTTTGATCCTGTATTGTAAAATTACTGAGCTTTGACAAGCCCAACCAAGAACTTCTATTGAGTCAACTGAATTGATACTTTGTGGCTTGAATTTCTTCCAAAACTTGTATTTCTAAATTTAATTTATTTTCTATCTCCAACCTGAATCCAATATATCCCCATGTCAAATTCCAAATGCAACACCTGATTTCAGGTGTAGCCACTTTGCTCATGGAAATTTGTGGGTGAATAATTTGAATGTTTCAAGCTGAACTCAGATATTAAAAATTTTCCAAGTTGAGTGGAATCCATTTAATTACCTAATAAATCAAAATTTGAAGTCATAATTTATCAGGACTAGAAAAATCAACAAAACTGGCCAAACAGCTTTCCTCAATTAATGAATTTTATGAAAGCTCAACTTCTTTTTAAAGCCATAAATATAATGGCTTTTCATCTTTCTAATAAAAAAGGCTATAGATAAATAAATAAGCTTTGAAAAGGGTTATTAATAGTCCAAAGAAACCCTTACCTCTTACCTGAAGAGCTTAAAGATTTCATCACCTGTTCTCTGGCCAAAATCAACTGGATTATCAATTACTGCGCCCAGGTAAAATGTGACAAAAAATCATTATTGGAGCTTTCTAGGTTCATTATTAATTTTTATTATTGTTTTTTTTACTAAGATAAATCTTCTTAAATAGCAAAGAATTTTTACCAAGTTCACATTTGGTAAATGGAAAGCAATAAATGGCCATTAAAAAACCTTTCTGCTTACCAAAAATTTGGGAAACAGTCCATCATGATATGGGGATAGATATCAAAATTATAGAAATAAGTGGTTGTGATTTTGGAAGAATGCTTGACCGCATCTTAGATAATTCCCCAATAATATCAATTTTCTCTGGACCCCTTCTTCCATTGCATGGAGATGTAACCATGGAGCCAAGGAAAGCACTTAATTTTCATAATGAAGCACAAAAACCCACTTCTCATCTGAAAATGGAAAGAATTACACATACGTTAATCAAGGCAAGATGGCCTGCTTGCTCACCATATTTCAAAACAATCAAAATTTCTGAAATTCTATCAAGAGAAAGATCTCCAAGAAATACCAACCTCATAATTTCAAAGAGCTATTACAATTTATTTAAGCTGCATAGGATGGTGTCTCTCAAAGTAGTTTTGAAAACTTACTTTTTTCAATGTGGCATTGAATTAAAATGATCATTGACTCATGAGGAGGTTCTACCTCTTGATATTGGTGAGCTTCTTTTTCTTTGAACTTTGACCTTATCTCTGAGCTAATTATATTTTTTAAGAAATTTTTTGACCTTTTTATATTTCTGTTTCATTTATTCATTTTACTAGGTTATTTTCTCTCAAAAAAGTGGGTTTTCTTCATAATTAAGTATTCATGATTTTCATTTACATAAAAAAATGTGATTTCAGGTCGGACTTATAAAACATTTCCCCATAGGCTTTAGAATCAAGCTTCACATAAAGAAAAAGAATACAATTCCTATACTTTTTCTTTATCTTTTCCTAATATTTATGAGAGGTAACTTCAACTTCAATGATACATTTTAGCATACTTATTTTCAAATAAAACAGAAATCAAATTTTACTTGTATATTTCCTATCACCAAACCATATTTAAAACTATTAAAAATAACTTAAGGATGTGGTAGAAAGACTTTTGTATGACTTTCTTCAGTTCATATGTTTTTATAATAAAAATTTGTATTCAAATATAAAATTTACTCATAATTAAAAAAAATTAATAACTATTTGTATATATAGTTTTGCACCCATACATTAAAATTAATTTAAATGTCTCAACTTTTTTTTGAAAAAATATTCAAAATAATGTTTTTTTATAAATAAAAACATACAAATTTTTATAAAAAAACCATTTTTTTTTGAATTGATTCAAATTATTATAGTTTTTAATGAGATTAATATTAAGAAAAAAAATTTATAACAAATTTCATAATATAATTTAAAAAAATGAAAAAATGTCAAGTTTTTCCTTCTTTTAAGAGATATCTTTTATTTTATTTTTCATTATTTTAAGTGTGTCTCAAACCTTCTGAATATCACAGAAAAAATACCGGTTTTTTTAAGCCAAATACCACACTTAATTCTTGGGATTAAGTAACACCCACACCAAATTAGCTGTGGGATTTAAAGAGCGAAAAACCTAGGTCTTTGGGTAAAAAATACTACATTTTACAAAAAAAATTCAGCATTTCTTTTAGTAAATCTTAAATTAAAATCAATTAATAGCATTCATATCTGAAACTTCCTCATCACAGCTATCCTTTCTTTCAACCCTCCTTGATAATTCCCAAAAGAAAAACCTGTGATGAGCTCTTCAATGATTTCTAAGCTTTATATCATATATACCTGTTTTAAGATTAACATGATTCTCAAATTAAAGAATCATTCATTCTCTCTAATTAAATTTAAAAAAAATTGGTACATTGCACCATTTCAATATAATTCTGGACCATGTATATATGTGAAAAATTGCTTAAGCAAATTAACTGAGAATAAATTCAAGCAAGTATTCCATACCACATATGTCTCTTTCCAAATATTGGTATTATAATACAGAATTATACAACATTTCAAAAATCTTCCATATTTTCAGAAAAAATCCTTTAATATGATTGGCCATTCAATTTTAAGTATTATGGTCAGATGGGAATGGGGAAGCATTGGGTAAAATTTGGATTCTTTTTGGGGGTGACCAGGGGGCTATTTTATTATATACTCATAGGAGTACTTCATTTTTGGTTAAGCTCAAAGGAATAATTCTCAAGAGGGCCAATTTTAACAAAAGAGAAAAAGCTTCAGAAGACATGCAAGATGAGTTTTCTCCAGGTTTTGTTGTATTTATACATGAGATCTTCATATAATTTTCACACTTACCTGAAAATGATGGCGAATCATAATTTGATCATAAAAAAAGGCGAGTCTTTACAAAGTTTAATGTTTTAAAATGTAAATATTATTTGAAGAAATTGATATGAAATTATATCTAGGTAATAAATGTCACTTTGGATTTTATTTTACATAAACAAAAGGTTTGAAGAGTTACATGTGGTATTTAAAGGTTCGTTTCATTATTCCAATGTGTATCATCATATGAATATAGCAAGGAATTCTCACAATTTCTATTCACAGGCGCAGTATTTTTTTAAATTGAGCTTTATAGTAACAGTATATAATTGTGCTGTAGCTGATGATTATAATAATATCAGCTCTAAAATCCTCCTTCCAAAATTAAGAGTTCCCATTGAACATGCTATAGAAATTTTGAAGTTTTCCTGGTCACCATTATCAAAAATGTGTTATTATATGAGAAATCATGTGTATATGAAGAGGTTTTTTATTGGCATTCTTTATGTATCATCTTACATGACTTGTTCTCACAACTTGGGCATTAATGGGATAAGCTGTTTTATTATGAATACCCTTCAGAGCTGAAAAATAATATTAATTAAAGTAATGCAAGTAGAAATATGGATATTAGAGAAAGGACCAATCCATTAGCTTTAAAAGGGTAGAATATTCAATAATTAGGGTTTGAGTTAGTATGACATAAATAAGTAATTCATTTTGTTTTAAATATTTCATTTCATAAAAACAAAATATACTTGTTTATTTCATGTGATAATTTGTGTTTATTGATATAACAATTAAATGTCAGATTTTTATATTGAAATTTTCAAAAAAAGAAAGTTCATGAAACAAATAGGTTATTTTTTTAAATGTGAGACTATTTTCAATCTCACATTTATGTTTTAAATACAGATTATACTTATCAAGTCACATTTCTTGTGAAAATGGTTTTAATTTGTTTTTGGAATTAATCTTTCATATACTCAAACCTTTCAGGAAATCTATAAGCTAGGTTTATTGAATCAATAATATCTTTGCTAAGTTTCTAATCATATATGATAAAGAACATTTTTGGGTAAATTAAATTTATTGGTGCCATTTTCAATAGTTTCTCCTTATTTATGATAAATCAAATTCCTCACAAAGCTCAATATAAATTGACTATTAATAGTGCAAATTTCTACATATTAAATGATTGAAAAAGAAATAATCAAAAAGCATATCTACTTAATTTGATCTGATACAAGAAAGAAAAAAAACTTATGAAATGATATTTTGAACTTTTTGGCCCTTTTGAAATCTTGTCCATTTCTTCCTGATTGATCAAAAATTCTTTATAAATGTTTTTTAGGGGTGAAGTCTATTTTTTTTACCAATATTAAATAATTTTCTCCTAATTTGAGATGAGAATCCAAAATTTGGTTATTTTTGGATGATTTTTGTGAGCTTTGAGGTATATTTTACATACCCAGATAGGCCACAATTAATGATAAAATAATTTCTGAAATATAAATAACCCATAATTCATACATATATCCAAAAAAACATTATTTTAATATAGAATAATGAGAATAAATTCCTTGTGAGTGAGTAGATCCATGAATTTAAGGCCATATTTGGATTCTAAGAAAAAATTAACTCAGGGTAGCTCCATAGGGTTAATGAGCTTAAATTAACTCTATGAGGTGGTAATATGTAAAATACTTTAACACCTAATCATAAATAACACATAAAAGAATTTTGAATGTTTTCTTTTTCCTTTTCATGCAAAAATAATGGTATTCTGAAAACTTAAATGCTACATATACACTAAGAATAGTATTATGAATGTTTGTCGAACTTTAAGCTACTTCATTCTTAGAGAATCTGCACTATTTTTTCTATAAGCTGGGGAGGTAAAAGACAAGATAGCTTCTATATTCTGCATAATACCTACTCAAATAACTGCAGCATTTTTCAGTGTAGGTAACTGGGGAGGGAAATTGCCACTTTCAGAGAAAGGGTTTTTTTTCTAATTGAGTAGGGGTGGTTGAGTGATGTTTTAGAGGCTTCAAGAACAAGAGTCACACATATTGATGAATTTTGTGGGAGCTAGAGGGCTTCCAGATCTGTCAACCCAAGGTCCTTTTTTAGCTAAAGAGCTAAATTAAATTTTCCTTTGGAAACACTGGTTGTTGGGGTGACTCTATTATATAGCTGTACAATGATAATAACTAGCTATAAGTGTGAGTGTGAAACAAAAATAACGATGATAATTGAATTAGTAGATGGTTAAAAGGGCTATACCAAAAAAAAATTAGTGATGGTGAGTGCTATTGATAGCCTTGGGTGCAGTGTTTACCTGTTGGTTTGCAATAATAAACCCTACAAGAATGATAATTATAATTATAGCTTTTTAATTCTGAGTGTACCACTTCTTTAAGAAGCTATACCACATAAGAATACTGAGAAAAGAATGATGGATTGGCCTCCTTTTATCTTGTTCTGGGGTAGTGAGAGGTTTTTTACCTCTGCACACAACCACATAGTGAAAACTTTCACTACTGTGGGCAGGTTCATGGTCCTAAACACTCAATACAGACTGTTATTGGGTGTAAATGTGGTTTTAGAACCACAAGTTGTCATTTTTACCCTATACAGGGTGTAAGTTTCACCAATGGAGTTTACAGGTGTGTTCTTCTGCTTTTGACGCATCAGAAGTTGTACAGAACCTGTATGGACCCCTGTATTTTACTTAAGTATGAGTTATTGAACCATAAACAAGCTTATTTGTCTATTTGACACCTCATAATCATACTTATGGGATATCATCCCACAGTAAAGCTGTATTGGTCCAAATGTGGGACTTTGACCTTAAAGCTGCTATAACTTTGTCAGTTCTTAAGATATTAAGCTCAAATTTTGTTCATTGTGTAGCCCTGGATAAACTCTACACAATGGCACCTCATCTGAGATGGTTAACATTAAATATGGAAAATTTATGCCATGTTCAGTTTTAGTTATCCAGATATATAATTATCTCTAAATCTGTATGGAACTTGTTGGCCCCATAACTTTTTTTCTAGATGAGATATGGATAAATGGATTGCACCATCAGAAATCCCTTATTGTTCTCTTTCCAAAAGGACCCCACTTTAAGTATCTCACATTAAAATTGCAGAAGATAGATTAAAGGTGAATATTTTGTCCACCCTTATTTGACCTTATTTTGGCCATAACTTCTGTAATTTTGGTATCAGCTTGATTTGGCTAGTACCATTGAATAGCCCTGATTTAGAAATTCCATTTGAATACCCCATTTCTGGGGTTAAGCCTCCTACGCTGTATTTTAGATGAGAGGTGAAAATTAAGGTTTATGCTCAGCAACAACTTTGAGCAGAAATAACTTTGTTATTCTCTGTTCTATAATTATGGGACTTGTATATTTGGAAATAGGTGAGTTTCCTCTTTCTTTTGATACCTTTTGAGCCTGTTTTTCACAGCTCCATGTTTGGTGTTATTTTTCTCTACCATTGGTTTATGGTATTCTGGCAATCATGCTTGTGCTCTGGTTTTGAGTCACAGGCTGACATACCCTCCCTCTAAAAAAAGGCTCATAATTTCTGATACTTTCCTGTCTTCTTTGAGGTACTAGTGTGGTTCATGTGACCTTGAGCCAACTTTCTTGTGGTTGTACCCTCCTTGTCTGGTGGTTTATGTTTCTAACCATCCAGATTTTTGGTCATTGGTTTCCTTCTATTTAAGTGGACTGAACCAATTTCCTTTGTTCTGTGGTTCTCAACTTCCAACAAATATTCCTCATTGGGGTTAGGTTCACTTTATTAATTATTTCCACAGCTATCCCCCACACTATCAGAGTCAGATTAATGACCTTCTTGGTCTTTTCTTGTTTCTTTCTCTCCAATATCTTTTTACCGTCTTTGGGAAAATTGTCTTCATAGTGATTGGGTGATTCACAGTTGTGAGATCCTGTTATTATTTCAGATTCTGAATTATGAGTTTCTTTGCCTTACAGGGTTGGATTCTCCCTGTTATCACCAGTACTATGGGTATGGTATCTACCAATATATTTTCTACTCCTTACCTCTTGCAAAGTAGTTGATATTTCATCCAAGGTGGATTATTTGGAGAATCTGCATTTCAATTCATGCTCTAATTCTCCTGGTAGTTTGGTAAACAGTTTTTTATTTCTCATTTCTGTTGTTATGTGAGGGACAATTGCTATTAGCCATTTTGACTGTCTCAGACACCAATAATATTGATCTTTGTCCACTGTGTATCTATCATTTTCAATTGAAAGGGCTTTCTGCCATATCCATGTATCATTTCTGTACTTTTGGATTATTTGGCTCCTCCACCATAGCCAGTTTCTTTTGCCATGGATTTCTTTCATTTCTGTGTACCAAATACCAGCATGTCCTTTGAAAGCTGTATTTAATCTGGCAGTAATCCAGTAATATGGTATACTTGGTACATCAATGAAGACTCCATCAATATAATCAATGAGTTCCATGTGATCATATTCTCCTAAACCAGAGATTTTTGGCCAGCTTGAGGCTTCTGGAAGCTGTTTCAGTGCTTCCTTCTCTGAATAATTCATGTTATATCCATCTTGTTATTGTAATGGGGATATTGGCTTATTCTCCAAAAAGGAATCTAGTTTGATTTCTTCCTGGTGGTATGGATTATCCAAAACATATCCTTGTGTTTGGGGTTTTATGATTTGGCAGACATTGAACAATTTGTCAATATCTTTATCCAGGTATTCCCTATCCCTTTTTCAGTGATTTTGCTCCTCTAAGACTTGATTTAGTCTTCTTTTGGTCTCTTCTGAGGTCTTACACAATTTATTATAGTCCTCTTGAAGAGTATGAATAGCTTTGGTTTGTAAGGTATTAACCTCTTAAAACCTAAAAATATTTTCATGGAGTCTTTCAAACTCTTTTTGAGTTTGTTCTACAAATTGGGAAACTTGTAACCATAGAGTATTACTACTTATGGTACTCTCAGGGATCACAACATTGTGTTTAATCTGAGTGGAGATATCATTCCTTATTCTAGGGCTTCTAGCTTCATTAGAAGTATTTAAAACTGTTTGCTGTTGTTTTATACTTCTTTGGGAAGGTCCAACAGGTTCTGAATCATAGGATCTGAATCTTTCTGCTTCTGGTTGAAAGAAGTCTTGTTCTTTTCCTATGATCCTCTTCCTCTCCTAAATTTTACCTGGTATTGGAAATTATGGTGACTCTTGGTCACTGATATGCTGGTGCCTGAGTGGTGTGAAGCCACTAGGGAGTTTTGTTGGGTTACCACTCCTTATGATCCTGAAGGAGTCAGAGTATGTTATCTCTGGTTCAATTTCTCTTCTATGATAAGTTCTTTGAGGGAAATCTTCTGGATAATTTCTACAAGTTCTTTCTAGTGGAACTCTAGGTTGAATTCCCTGTCTTCCATTCTCCACTGACTGGAGAAGTTCTTTGAAGATTTTATGGGTTGGAATAAAATTTTCTATGCAAGTCATTCCTAGATGTTTGCTTTTGGAAACCATTTTGGAAGGTGTAGGAAGTTCCATTTTTCCATGTCTTATGACTTTGAACAACTTCAACTTCTCTCCTTTCCATGTCTCTGTTCCTGCTTATGGTTGATTCTCTTTGTAAGGAATAATCCCTTGGAACACCAAAGTCTCTGAAATGAGGTGGTATCATTTCTGATTTTTAAGGTGAGAGTTTTATCTAGTTGATTAAATCCCTGTTTTTTTAGGAATCAATAAGTCAGTTTGGACAAATGATTATTGAGACTATCACTAATTATCAAATCAACTTTCCACACCAATTTTGATGGAAAAACTCAATAATAAGGGCTTCACTTGAAGAGAAATCCCAACAATATATAATTTTTATATATTAGAAAAAATTAAGTAAAGGAAATATGATTATATTTCTTTTTGATAAATAAGTCTTATTATTGAAATTATCAATAGTAATTACTATGGTCAATTTTTCACACCAATTTGGGTGAAAAAGAAAATGATTTTCAAGTTTTTTCTTGTAGAAAATTCCAAATAATATACACTTTGTATATATTATTAAAATAAATTCTAAAAAAATAAATATGGTTCTTATTTCTTTTTATATGGTTATTATTATTGAAATTATCAATAATAATGATAACAATCAAATTTTTTACACCAATTTAGATAAAAAAATAATTACAATGGTATTTCTCCAAGAAAAAACTCTAACAACATATACTTTGTATATATCATTATAAGAATTAGTGAAAGTAAAAGATATTATGATATATCTTTTGTAGTATTATTATTGAAATTATCAATAACAATGATAATAACAAATTTTTCACTTCAATTTGGGCAAACAAATTAATTATGAGAGTTTTTCTTGAAGAAAAATTCAAACAATATATACTTTGTATATATTATGAAAAGAAAATCAATAATAAAATATGATTATATTTTATTATGAATTATTATTATTTAAATTATCAATAATAATGATAATAATCAATTTTTAATGCCAATTTGTGTGAAAAAATTAATTCTAAGAGTTTTTCTTTATAAAATTTAAAATATATACTTTGTATATATTATGAAAAAAAATACCAATAATAAAATATGATTATATTCTATTATGAAGTAGTATTATTGAAGAAAAATTCAAACAATATAGACTTTGTATATATTCTTATGAAAAAAAATATTATTATATTTTTTTGAGAAAAAATAGAGCATTGTATAAATATAAATTATATATTTATAACTCTTCAAAATGATGAAAAATATTATTTTTCAGAAATAATATATATACAGTTTTTTTTATTTCATTATTTTATTATGTTTTTTTTTTATTTTTTAGTGAGAAATAAGAATAGAGAAAAACCATGAAATTAATCCCCTTCAGGGCTTCTGATGGCTTGAAAAAAAGTGAAAATAAGCAAGAAAACAAGTATAATAGCTCTAAAAGGCATGAAAATAAGCTAAAAATAGTGAAAACAAGCCAGAATTTTGTCTAAAATAGGTAAAAACCCAGGCCAGGCCCCCAAAATGTCAGGGTTACTCTATTATATAGCTGTACAATGATAATAAATAGCTATAACTGGGAGTTTCACACAAAAATAATTATTATAATTGAATGATTAGATGGTTCAAAGGGCTATACAAAAAGAATTTAGTGATGGTGAGTGCCATTGATAGCCCTGGGTGCAGTGTTTACCTGTTGGTTTACAATAATTACAGTTATAATTATAACTGTTTAGCTCTGAGGGTACCACTTCTTTAAGAAGCTATACCACATAAGAATACTAAGAACAGGATGGTGGATTGGCCTTCTGGTGAGGAAAGGCCTCCTTTTATCTTTTTCTGGGGTAGTGGGAGGCTGTTTACCTCTGCACATGACCAGAATGAAACCTTTCACTACTGTAGGCTGGCTCATGGTCCTAAACACTCAATACAGACTGGTATTGGGTGAAAATGTGGTTTTAGAACCACAAGTTGTCATTTTTACCCTATACAGGGTGAAAGTTTCACCAATGGATTTTACAGGTGTGTTCTGGTGCTTCTGACGCATCAGAAGCTGTACAGAACCTGTATGGACCCCTGTATTTTACTGAGCTATAAGTTATTGAGCCATAAAAAAGCTTATTTGTCTATTTGACACCTCATAATCATACTTATGGGATATCATCCCACAGTAAAGCTGTATTGGTCCAAATGTGGGACTTTGAACTTAAAGCTGCTATAGCTTTGTCAGTTTTTAAGATATTGAGCTCAAAGCTGGCTATTTGTGTAGCCCTGGATGAGATCTACACAATAGTACCTCATCTGAGATGGTTAACATTAAATATGGCAAAGTTATGCCATGTTCAATTTTAGTTATCCAGATATATGATTATCTCCAAATCTGTATGGAACTTGTTTTCCCCATAACTTTTGTTCTAGATGAGATATGGGGAAATTGATTGCATAATCAGATAGCCCTGATTGTTTTCTTTCCAAAAAGACCCCACCTTACTTATCTCACACTAAAGTTGTAGAAGTTAGATGAGAGGTGAATATTTTTTCCACCCTTATTTGACCTTAATTTGGCCATAACTTCTGTAATTTTGGTGTTAGCTCAAATTGGCTGATACCATTGGATAGCTTTGACTTATAGCTTCAATTTCAATCACCATTTTCTGGGTTTAAGCCTCTTCCTCTATATTTCAGATGGGAGGTGAAAATTAAGGTTTATGCTCAGCAACAACTTTGAGCAGAAAGAACTTTGTTATTCTCTGTCCTATGATTATGGGACTTTTATATTTGGAACGAGGTGATTTTCCTTTTTCTCTTGATACCTTTTGAGCCTGCTTGTCTCAGCTCCATGTTTGGTGTTATTTTGCTCTACCATTGGTTTATGGTATTCTGGCAGTCATGCTTGTGCTCTGGTTTTGAGTCACAGGCTGAAACTGGTGGGGCTGGATTTTGGAGGTGGGAGAGGCTAAAATGAAAAATATAACTATTCAGAAGCACTGGTAGAGATTCCTTTACATACAGGTTTGATACACCCACAGTGAATATCAGTATTTAAGCCTCAATTACTAATTTTGACATGAAAAGAGCTAAGGGGGACAAAAGACATTGAAGAGACCAGGGTACCCAGCTTCTAAGGCATCTGAGGTGTGGTAAACTCCAAAACCTCAATCCATGTCTTATAATGGCCCAATTTTCCATAGAAAACTTTTTTGGAACCTTGTTACCAAGTCAATATCCCTTCAAATAATGAGAAAATAGGAAATAAGCTGCTATTTTGAAGTGACAAGGAGGTAATGAGAAACTATTACTCCTGTAACCAGGTCTATTCTTAATTATTTTCCATGGATGAACCCAAAAAAATTCCTTTGAACCATTTGGGGATTAGTATTCATGAGATTATCTTTTCTAAACCAGATATCTCTAGGCTATTTGTCTATATCATATAGAAAATGAGGTAAAAATTTGAAAATTCATTAAAAATACAATTCTTGATTAATACTTATGAAACTTCAAAGAGAAATGAAGAAAGGAATAATATGTACTAAAACTGAAAAGAGTTATGGCTTCAAATTAAAATTAGAATTTTTACTCGCTGTCCATTTTTGATGATTTCATGTGAAAAACAGAATCTTCAAAAAATAACAGAAAATGAAACCTGTTATGAAATTTCCAATAGAATCAATAGATTTGAAAAAAAATAATTTTAAAATAAAATAATATTTACAGTTGTTCCTACTTTATTTCTTAACCATAAATGGGTAAGTAGTCAGGTAAAATGACTTAATTGAGTAATTATGATCATCTTACCTGACTAAAATTGATTTGATTACTAAATAAGTTTGCTTTACTGTTTTCTCACTCACTTTTTTGTCAGATTTATCTTTTGGAAACCTCCATGAGCTGTTGTAGACTTAAAATAAACCTACTATTGCTGTTTTTTTCAGACATCATCTTCTCATTCAATTCAGCCATTAATACCATCAGTAAGTATTAGTTAAATATATTCTGAAATAATTATTCTCTTTTTAAATCAATAAAGAAGATTTGAAATCAAATAATAACACTATTTATAATACAATTTGACTATAACTTGTTGTATGAAAGCTTTAATCAATTTTTGATCCAGTAATTCCACAAATAATCTGCCAAATCACTCTAGAAAAACATTTCAAGGTATTTCTGTGGTATTAAGTCATTTATTTATCTAATTCTTTAATTTTTCTCTGGTCATAGTTTTATTTAAGAATTTTAATAATAATTATTCTTGTAAAAGATAATTATTAAGTGGGATCATTTCATATTATTTCAATAAAGAAGTTTTATCCTTAGATCTTCTTGTAATTTATTCTAGAAAAAAAAAGACTGCTTACTGCTATAATCACTTGTGGTTTTAACAATCAGAAGAAAGGATTAAGAAATTATTTATTTATTTGTGGCTATAAAGTTAAAATTACCTTTTGCATGTTTTGAAAATTAATAGAAAGAGGATTAAAATTAGGATTAAATTCTGATTTTACCAAATTTTAAATCAACTTTGAAGGCTCACTTAAAACCTGACAGTGAAAAAGACCTGCAAAAAATATTCTTTGATAGTTTAAAATATGAACACTTTCTGTTTCTATTATTAATATATATATATATTGTTTATTTTATTTTTATTTTTTTAACTTCTTTTTCTTCAGAAAGATCTTCTTACTTTAAATATAAAATATCTTACCATCAAATACCAAAAAAATATCATTATTATTAGCCCCCTTCAGAGTTGAAACATATTGAGTAAATTGAATGTGGTATCTTGAGCTAAAATAACATTGATATGTATAAATGTTTGGAGTTAAATCAAATGGAAAATTGAACTTTGAACACATGAGCTTCCATATAAATTACATCTTGGTATCTTGTAGAAAAGTGAGGTTAGGTCTCAAAACCTAACCTCATTAAAAGGAATTCTAATCCTTATAACTAATTACAATTGAAGTAAAAAAAATCCAAAACCTCTCAGTTATCTTCCATATTGATATCATCCTTTCATATTTCAATCCAATTGCACCCCAACAACCCATATCTCAAAATTTATTTAAGGCTGATCCCAAATCTTCTGGACATCTTAAAAATTCCAATTAATTTTTCATAATAAGCTTACTTAAATTAAAAAATAATCTCAAGGACTATTTTGGCACATTGGAAAACACCTCAATTGAACAACCACCATTACAAAATCAAATTCTATTTTAATTGATGGCAAATGAATTAAACAAGAGATCTAAGAATAGATTAAATCTTAAACAAACAATAAAAAGTACTTATGGAACAATTATAAAAATGAATATATTTCAGAAGAAATTCCTATAAGCTCCACTGGGGAAGGAGTTAATGATGATTACAATGAAAAGAGTATTCATAAAATAGCTCGAAAACTGGAAAGCTTTTTTCCATTCTATCAGAAAATGGATGAGACTGTTGGTAACAAACCAAATATAACTTCAATGTTCAGTTGTAATCTTCAAAATATAAATGTTTATGACACAATTAGAATTAGTAACTCTTTTAATAGTGAATAATTATGTGATATCTCCTTTATATTTTCAGAAAAGACTCAAATTAATTGGTATATTATTGGATACAACATGTGAATATCTCCCAATCAACCCCAAATTATAACTTTATAACTACAATGATGAAATATATGCTTATGGCTCAGTAGAAGAGGATCAATAATAAGGAAATTTTGTAATTTTTCTCTTTCTTATTATTTATCACATTGCTCTAGGATTTTTGGAATTAAGAAAAATAAAGGCAAGAAGCATACCCATTAAGTAACTTAGAAGATTGATTGAGCTTTTATTATGTATGTTACTGATTATGCTTTGAATTTGGAAGGAAAATTGGAATCATATTTGAGTCCTGTATTTTCAACTCCCTCTACAAATACTATAAAGCATTCATAATTAAAGAATTTGAATCCCAAGAGTGGTTCACCAAAAAAATGAGATTAATCCTGTGCGATCATATGCATCTGTATTGAATGCATGTAAGGAGGGTGAGTAGTATTCATTTTGAAATATGGAAATATAGCTTATCTGAGATTATTATTTTAAATAGCATGGCATTTAAGAGAGATTTAAAAATTGTATTGGGAGAAAATGAAGTGAAAAGAGGAGAAGGAGGTTTAAATTGGGTAGCTTGAGAATTCTTAAATCCAAAAACAAATAGATATATTGCTTGAAAGGAAAAAGTAGAAGGAAAAGAATTTTGGGAAAAAGAAATTATAGATGCAGAGTTATTTTAAGGAGTGCAAGCTGAATCTTCAATTTCATTCTCAACATGATATCAAAATTGCAATTTTACAATCAGATTGGTCAGAAACAGAACTGGATTCAATTATAAATTTCATCAACAAGAAGTGATGTGGTTAACACAATAGTGAAACATGTTTTTAACTTTAATTACTGTCCAATGAAATATATGCAAGGTCCTTATTTGGTGTTTCAGAATTCAATTCTGTGTAGGAAGTAATCCTTTAGTCCATATTTTCTTCATGTTCTATGTGTTATATAGTATGTATTTACATGTATTAGGTTAAGGAATTATCACTCAAGTAAAACTATTCCTCTGAAAAGCTAACAGTTTCAAAATAAAAGCCTTGACTTATTTTTGGAATACATAGGCGTTTTTGACTTCATATTTCATGGAAACTTTAGTTGTCATTAGTGGCTATTTATTTAGTATATACAGTATTCAATGGCTATTAGTGGGGATTGATATTTTAAATACTACAATAAAAACACTATTTAATCTTACAAACATTATCAGTTCTTATATGATGGGAAGTACAAAAACTTGCTATTATTTTGGAAACCTGCACAGAAAGGCCCAAGTGTGTATCAGTACTGATATCAATAGAGCTTTTGGAATAATTAATAAAATTCTTGTCCCTCAAAATTATTTAATATATTCCCTTATTTTGAGAGAAATCAACTGAAAAGTTATTTTCAGGAAAGACAAACTGTCAATTTACTACTTTCTCAGTTGGATTTTTATTTAGTGATCCATTGATCTTATTAACTTTCATCCACCAACCAACTTCCACAGGTTAAGCATCCAGGTTCTCATGTGGTTTATGAGAAAATTCATTTTTGGAAAATTTCAAAGATGAATCAATGTCTTGAGTAGTTAAATCATCATTAACAGTATTTTAAAAAGATGTCATTTAATTTTTTTGAAGATTCTTTTTTTCTTCATCAAGAAGTCCAGAGGCTTTAAGTTTAAATTTAAAGTCCTAGACTGGCTATAATTGGTTCCCGGTCATTCCAATATTGAATATTTTTTTAATCTTCCTTTTTGATTCATAAAATCCAATGTTTTGGTTCTTTTTTCATTTATCTCCTCCATCCAAGAGGCCACATTTCACCTGAGAGTCTTTTCTTGTGGATTTTTACTGGCTTTAAGTAATTTTAATTTTGAAAGAAGGTCTGTGAAATGTTATTCCATTCAATTTTATATTCTGGAGTAATTTGAGAGCATGGTAATAAATCTATTATGGCAACTGAATTGTTATTTGGGGAAAAGACAAGGGTGGACTTAGAGGAAATTGTGTTAATTTGATCATCATTCTTTAAAAATAAGAAATTCCCTTAGAATTACAAGATTCTAATATTGTTTGATTAATTGATTTCTGTTTTGAAGTTTCTTTTTTCAACTTTTCTAAGGGGAAAATCAGATAATCCAGAAGAATTATCAGCATTTTAATTTGAATTATGGGGGTCTTTTGAGGTGGATTTTATGAGTTTCTCATTATTGTCTAAGAAATGTATCTACTAAAATGAATAAGCTTAATATAAGTAAATGAAAATATAATTGAATATTAGAAATACTTTATTCTATTGTGGGAAACATCTATAAGCTGCATTTATCCAGTATATGATATTGTCACAGATCCTCAATGGCCACTGATAGATATAAAATATTCTGAATATTTAATTCTAATTTTATTAAATACTTATTATATAATGGCTTTAATTTCCTTGATTTTTTCCTTTTCTTTAAATATCCCCAGCCACTTTTTTTTGTGTTTCTTACTTGGATAAACTATTTTCAAAATAAATATTTTTTGTAAATTACAAAAAAGAAAAATTAATGAAACTAAACAAAGATAGATCAGTCAGAAAATAATATTGAAGAATAATGCATATATAACAAAACTCACTTTATTTTACTTTTTTTGACGGAAATATTGAAAAAAATAAAAAGAAAATTAAGGAATATACTTCATAGAGGTACTCAGAGTGATAGAAAGCAAAAAAAGATAAAAAAACTTACTTTATATTAAGAAAATGATAAGAAAACCAAAAAACCTAGAAGCTTAGTAAACATATGTCCTAGAGGTACTGAGAGTGAGAGTGAGAAAAAAAACATACTTTTTTATTTTATTTTTAAAGAAAATAATAAGAAACTAAAAAAAATTAATAGAAATACCTCCTAGAGGTACTGAGACTGAGAGAGAGAAAAATAAATAAAAACAATGAAATAAGAAACGTACCTCATAGATGTACTAAGAGTGAGAGAAATGGAAGTAAAACTTGCTTTTTTTGGTTTTTGTTGAGGAAAATAATAAAGAGCTAAAAATAAAAATTAATTTAATAAGAATACCTCCTAGAGGCACTGAAAGTGAGAGCAAGCAAAAAAAAGAAAAAAGATACTTTTTTGTTTTTTTTCAAAGAAAATATTGATAAAAGTACCTCCCATAATTACAGAAAGTAAGAGGAATCAAGAAGAAAAATTAAGAAAAAAATAACTTTTTTGCTTTGTTTTTTTTGAACAAGAAAGTCAAAATATAAAATAATATAAATGAGTACTCCCAGAGCTATTGAGAGTGCTAGTAAGCCAAAGAGACTTGTCTGTTTGGGTTTTTCACAAAAAAATAAAAAAGAAATCTGAAAAAAATTGAGTAAAAATGCCTCCTAGAGGCTATAAGAGTGAGACTCATTTTTGCATTTATTTTTCAAAATAAGAATTAAATTCAATAATTAAAATAATAAAATAGATAAAATAGAAAGAAAAACTCGGTCATAATGGCTTCAACATGCAAGAAGCATAAAACAACCAAGAAATTATCTCACATTTGTGTTTTTTAAATGAAAAGAATCAACTATATTGAAAAAATACATTAGTTAATCCAAAATTATTAGGATTTATTATTATACTAATTCAATCCAATTTAAATTATTTTCTTTTTTCCCAGAGATTTGGGCCTATCCCAATAAGTGGACCTTCATTTGTTACTTCCAGCTCTGGTAGGTCTTCATCATCATAAAGCTTCATTGCCAACGAATTATTTAACATTACACATTTCATAACCCAATTCTCATAATTTGGAATATCTTCATTTCCTTTAATTTGAAATTTAATTTTCTGTAAGCTAGACCAGCATCTTTTTAGAATACCAATGGCATTTTTAATAATTACCCATGAATAGTTAAATTTGGACCAAATTTTCTTTCTAAGCTGGAATAATATGATTTGAGCTTGAACACGCTGAATTGGAAAGTAATTATTTTTAAGGAGTTTTGCAAATATCCATATTCTGGAATACTCTTGAGTCATTTACTGATCCTGTAAGATCAAAATTTAAGGCCCAAAAACACTTATTCACATCAAAAACAAGCTGAATTGACAAGGAGCATCTATACCAAAAGAGCAATTGATCATTTTTTTATATCAATTTTTATTACATGTTGAAGTACATACTTGTTCTTTCTATAAAAACAGACTTCTGAATTTTTCTGTGGAATTTGAAATAATGGAATAAAGGTTCCATCAACAAACCCAATACAACCACGAAATTCTTCTTCTTGAATTATCTGAGATAGATCTCTGTGTTCATAATTATTGGTTCATGCAGGATAATATTACTGGTGTTTCAATTATTATGAAATAATTATTTGTTTAAAGTATGATTGTTTCCTGACCAATTCCAAACAGGTCCCCAGCCCTTCAAGCTGAAGAATCTGTACCATTTCTGCCAAATTAGCAAAGCTCTACAGCTAATTGTATACCAATATCATGTTGTTTGTAATTTTTGTTTTTCTGGGAATTTTGTCCACACCAATAAGCTGGATAAATAATTGGAAGCGTTCATATTATTTTCAACATAGTTCCGAAAGCTTCAAAGATGGGAAGCCTGCCAAATCAATGCTTTTGTAATATATAAGGTGGCTGATGAAACTGGCTATTGGTTAGATACTTTTTTTCATTGAAGTAATTGAGTAAGATAATCTCTTCATGAATTTGATCCTTTGAGATGTTTCCAAATATCAAAAAAGGTCACAAAACAACAATTCTACAAAACATATTTTAATAATAATAATTGAAATTATAATCTTAAAATGAGTAAAAATTCCTTAAAAAGGCATAAATTGTTTATTATGTCAGAATACAGTGAATGAAGATTTGGAAGAAGCTAAAACATTTAATTCCCCATCAAAACCCAAACCTATTACTCTTATATTTCATATCTGTAAACACAATACTTACTGAGATAACCTGGATATATGCACTTTTATGATCAATGCATATATTCATGGCTTTTAGGTCATGTCTTTTGAATTACACATGATAAAGAGTTGATCAAAAAATTAATTTACCAAGAAATAAATTAAATTATAAATATATGAGCTTTATTTGGCAAGATATAAACAAGGCTAAAAACTATAAGGGCATATTGGGAACGATAGCAATAGCTGTTGACCACTAAAATTTAAATGAGTTCCAAAATTAAAAATGGGAGATATTATGATTCTAATAGCTTATAAATGAAGAATTATGTAATTATTATCATGATATTCAAGGTATAACTCTATTAAATCATTCTTTGAGGTCTAAAATAGTGAATTTTAATAGAAAGGATTAATTACAAGAAAACTCATCAAAAATAGATTTTTTATTATGTAATGAAATACTCTTGGAAGCTTGGTAAAGACATTCCAAGCTATCAGAGTTTACTCCTTAAATTTCTTTAGCATGAAAAAGTTCAAAGCTATTAAGCATCAAAGTTAAGGCTTAAAATGATCATTTCTGATCAATAACTCTAATCTTATTTTAATTTTAACAATTAAATAAGAGATAAATCTGGTTTATATTAGTATTTTATGATCAAAATAGCTATAATCCACAAAATTGAATCATTTTCAAAGCCTATTATTTCAGAAAAATTAGATTTCTAGTGATAAATCTAAAAAATGGCATAATGATGTAATCATCACCAAACCTTAAAATATTGATCAATTCCAGTGAATAAATTTATCACACGTCTAATGGAAATTATCTGGTCACTATCAAGAAGGATCTTTACTATAAAAGGACCTATTCTTCTTCTTTTTCCCCCTCAGACACAAAAAATACAATAAAAATATCAAATAAAAAAGGTGAATTTCTTTATTATTCAACATAAAAATTATATATTAATGACAATTCTATACATTATTAGATCAATATTTTGTTGACATTTGTTAATTTCTCCTAAAAATCTCTAAGTCTACATAAAAATAGTAAACATTTTGATTCTCTCTATTTTTTATTTTAAATACAATTAAGATAAGTTGTATTCATATTTTTAGGAGTTAAATTAATCAAAGTTATCATATCAAGATTTAAAAGTAGTATTTTTTCTCTCTACTATTATTCTCAATAATTCTTTTATTAATATAAATAGTATACATATTAATATATAACTTTGTAATTAGTAATATTATTGCTATGAATTGTTATTTATTACTGAATAGAAATTCTTTACCCATTTATTATTTTTTTTGTAAAAATAACAAATTTCCATAATTATATTGATCATTTAATTCTAATATATTTATTTTATAATATAACTTATGTTCTTGTATTCTTTCTAAATGATATAAGTATTTTTACACCTTTATTGTAATAATAATTTATAATTATAATTCTTTTGAACCTTATTATTCATTAAAATTAGGACATTAAGAGTAAAATAAGTAAAATATTAGTAATTTCTACTTGTTGTTTATAAGAAAAGCCTTACACTCCAGCTCTTAATAAGTATCATATCAAAATTAATAAGAATATTCAGCTTTCTGTAAATCTAAAGAAGATTTGTTTGTGTTGAGAGCTGGGGGTACTTAAAAATTGAGAAGAAATGAATTTTAATTTTTTCTAATTTCTTGAAAAATATGTGATTTTGGGCTGAAAAGTTGAGTTTATTGAACTGAAAACACTACAAATTGTGAGGAGTAATATTTACAAAAACCCAAAATTGAATTGAATATTTTTTTGGTAAAAAAACTAATTTTTTTTGTTGTGGAATTTTTAACCTTTGAGAGGTTCTATCATTATTATTTTATTTCATTTTAACAAAACTGTGACAAAAAAGTTTGTTTTTTAAAAAAAAAGAAAAATATAAATTCTGAATTTTTTAATCAACTTAATATATATATGAGAATATATAGTATCTGGTATTAAAACACTCTATAATAATAATAATAATAATAATAAATTATCATTATGGGGTGTCAAATATAGGAAATACTGCACCCAAAGAATGTGGGATTTAAGACCTAAATCCCAAATGTTTAGGTTGGAAATCCTGCACTTTTTTGAACTAAGTCCCCCAGGTATTTTGTTGTAACTATATTAATGGTATTTTGGGTTCCAACCCTAACCTAGCTCATATTTCTTCTTTAAACCTAAACCCTTTTGTTGAAAATTTTATTAATTAATTCCCTGGAGCCACTGGGTGCATCAATTCATTTTATTTTTATATTCCCATTCTTAAACAATTGACCAAGATTATTTAAATTATATATTTTCTTTTCTTTTCAATCCAAAAGAATTCTCATTATTGAAAATTCCATGGCATTCTATCAAGAAAAATAAAATGGAAGTCAAATAAAGATCAAGTATCCCCCATCCTTCAAGGAAGATGACTCAGCAATCATAAATTGGCTGACCCTTGGATTGGAAGAAGATGCACAATGTCTGTTGGGAGGCCCCCTTCAAGTAAGAAGAATGGATTTTGTCTCATAGCTATGGAGGTGAATGAAGAGTCCCATCACCAATTGAATCCAAAATTCAAAAGAAGCTGTGACTGATTGTGGACATACCAGAAGATATATAACACTTCTGAAATGTTATAAAATTTAACTGTATCTAGAGCTACTGAGGAAGATGAGAAAAATGGTATTCATACTATTTCTAAAAATCTAGAAATCATGTGTTCAATTTTTTCCAAGATGCATGTTCTTTTTGGTTACAAACCTAATTTTACTCCACTGGAAATTTATGATGCACAAGAGGTTATGGAATTCAATTTGAATGAAGTTGACAAAGAGAAATAAGATACTGAGGTAAGGGGGTCTTTTTTGCTCAAATATTTTTCTCACATAGCTTTCTATTTTCATTAAAAGATTTAATGAGCACTGAAGATGATACCCTTATCATTTTTCCAGATTTTTGTCCCAAAAGAGAAATTTGGGGTCAAGCTTCAACTTGAATTAAGCAAGTGTGTAAAGGAAGAATTATAATAACCTTCTTTTACCAATATATCAGAATATCATTTATAATGGCCAAAAAGGTAATCAATTCCTTTGAATATTAATCTTTATTCCTTCATATTAAACTAAAGAAAGTTATCTAATCAAGCCAATGAGAAGGCACACTTAGACTGGGATAACTAAAAGTGGGGGGAAGAAAATTGTACCCCCCTTGTGCAAGGCCACAAGGAAAAGCTTTTGAAGGAAATTGAGATTTATTTTGAATGGAAGAAGAATATGGATGCCAAAAATTTTGAGAAAGAGAAATGGAAAAAGTAATTGGAGATGAGAAAATATAATCAGAATATGGATTTGACCATTGCAGAATTTAATTCTTCCCAGCCACTTGCATAGGTTGATAGAATGCTAGCTTTAATACAGAGGTCATCATGAGATGGTAAGTAATTAATCATATCCTGATGGACATTTTATTTTCTTGTTTTCATTACAGATCTTTGGTAAGTAATTATTAAACATACAATCATAATTTCACCTTCCCCCCCCAAAAAAAAAAGAAAAACCACAATTAAAGCCCAGAAATATCCCAAAAAAATACAGAAAATCCACAAAGAAGTACCAAAAAAGGCCCCCAAAAATGCAAATAAAAATAATTGAAGCAAAGTTTATAAAAAGAATATTCAAAAGAGAAATTCTCAAAGAAAAATTAAAAAAAAATAATTCAGAAACATTTTTAAATAGAAATTCTCAAAAAAAAATCAAATAAGAAAAATCATAAAATAAATTAAAAAATAAATTTTTCAAACATTTTTTACAATCAACAATCTAAATAAAGTATCAATTCCACCTCAGAAATTAAGCTCAAATATTTACTCATGTTTCTTTTTCCCACTTTTCTCATGAAACATGCATCAGTTATTTGTTTTTTTCTATAGGGTTCTTTCTTTTTTTTCTTTTTTTAGATTACTAGATCCCATAATATCACCGCCATCACCAAAATACCCTCAATTGAATTAAATTTTAAATCAATTTATAACTAATTTACAATTCTCTTTGTTTAGAATTTGTAAAATCAATTATACCATTTTTTTCCTTTTAATTTTCATTTGTATTTTAATTTCTAATCATCTTCAGATTTATTTTAAATTAAAAAAAAAGACCTCCGGGGCTTCAGCTTTCAACTCTATCAGTTTCTTTAAAAAAATTGAAAAAATATTTTATATTGTATTTTTTTTTATTTTTTAATATAAATTCATCAAAATATACTATTATTATTATTTTTCATTTTTATTAAGCTTTGAATATAATTTAATTAATATATACTAAAATATTTAGGTTTTTCTTTTTTGAATTTCTTAATTGAAAATAAATCAATCCAAATTTACTAATGTTTTTTTTTAGTTTAATTTTTTTTTAAAAAAAAAATGAACCCATTAAAATATCCTAATTATTTTTGTGTTATTTTTGTTTGATGTTGAAGGGTGGAATTAATAAATTGAGGATTGTAATTTATAATTTTTTTTCTTTTTTTAAGAAATCAATCCCACCAACTCTTCATTTTCAAAAAGAGAAAATCTTTAATAATTTGAATGTTGGGACTTAACCATTTGTTAAGAGTGATTTAAATTCTCATCCACCTCACTATATAAGCTTAAAATCATATGATATTAAGAATTTTTTATCTCAATCTGAATATAATTATGATTTTAAATTGGATTCTTCTCAATCCTCTCAACAATTTTCTTCTTCTCAGATCCATAAGACAACCCACACTTAAAAACAAATAAGGCTTCTTAAATTCATTGATCAGAATTTGGTAAAACTTGAAAAACTTCATGAGAATTTCTCTATAATCTCACAAAGCCAAAATAAGGATTCCAATGTCACCTGGCTGGTACCACTGCCAAAGAAGCTTCTTCCACATCCATATTTACTCATCAGTGAACATTGTATCCTATATATACCACTTGTGGTTTATCGAATCAATCCATTAAATTATCTAACTGAAACCTTCTAATAACTTCAACAACTAATAATAAAATTGAAAAAACTTTCCAGAAATAAAAAAAACATTACAACTAATGAAAACATTCTTGGAGGTATTATGAGGGGTGTATGATTTTGTCAGGTTTCTGATTCTGCAAAGTCAGAATGTGTTTATGCCTGGAAACCAAGTCTGAATCAACAAAATACTGATTTAGATAATCAACAATTGAACTCACTTCAATAATTTAATGATTTAATTCATTTAAGAATTAAATCATTTTATGATAAAGCACTCAGAAAAAACCAAGATATTATGGAAGAATATCAATTATCAAACTTCATTAAAGAATAATGGTGTCACAACCATGGCAATTCACCCTCTTGGACCTCAATATGGCAGGTTCATGCCATATCCAATTTATGGCAATTTGGCCATATCCATAATCATTGTCTAAATTGGCCATTTTATCTTTTTTGGCCTTTTATGGTCATTTCACCATCTGGGCCCAGCTTGGCCCCTTCATCATCATCAGGCCTTTCCTTGCCATGTTTTGCTTTTGGGCAGTCTTTTGTATTTTCCAGTCAAAAGGGAAAATACAGCCCAAAATCCTGTATTTGGCTTCTTAAGCTTAAAATACAGAACTTCACATTTTGTGCACTTTTGCTGTATTATCAATTTTAGGCCATTTTCCCATGTAATATGGGAAATATTCCCAAATGGCCATATTAGGCCATTTGGGGCTTAATTGCAAGATTTGTGCATTTTGTGCATTTTTTGCGCACTTTTTGCAAATACAGTTTTAAATCTGTATAATCTGTATTTGGCCAAAAACCCAAAAATTGCCAAATCACCCAAAAGACACTTTCTCACCTTTGGAGCCACTCAAACCCATTTTTCACTCTTATCCTCCTGGCATCAATCCAAAAGACATTTGACCACTTTCACCCTCCAATAACCAAAAGTGCCATAAATGGTGTTATACACCATTATGCATCTTTTTTCACCAGCAATCCAATGGTTCCAATATCAAAAGGTTATTTCAAGTTTTTATCAGGTCATCAAGGCATCATGTCATCCAGATAGTTCATCAAGGCTCAAGGACAAGTGTCAATCCCAGAAACCAATGATGCCATCAAGCAATCATTGGTTATTCTCATTCACAGTATTCCTTCAAGGCAATATTGCCAGTACATTCTCAAGGGATATTTGAGAGGCAGCTCCAAAACAGTTTTCCAAGGATCAGTGCTCCATCAATCCACCTTGGAAACCACATTCATTCAATACAGTCTGGATTCATCAAGACCTGTATTTCATTCATACACCATGGGAATTTCATTCAACCCAGTTCATTTCCCAATTTGGAAAGGTAAACACTTCGTCAAGCCATCAAATACAGCTTCAAGGATTCAATACAGACCAGCTGTCAGCCTGAAGTAGTAAAGCTCTCAACTTTTCACATATACCAGCCTCCTTTGACCCTGGGGGGTTTTGCCCCCAGTTAATTAATATATTTTGATTTTATTTTCATTCTGTTAAGTGAATACTGATATTATCAAGTAAGTAATTTAGCACCTCTTTCTTTTCTTTCTTTGCCTGTCAATGGATATTTGGTGGTCATATCCTTACTAATTCCATTTTTTATTTTGGCAGGTTTAAACAGTGATTAAGGACTTACTTGGTTGGCTCTTTGTCCATTTGGCTTCTCTTTTCTCTTAATACATATCATCTTTGTTCCTTCATATTTCTTAGAGGAGTTCAATTCTTTTACTTTATTTTCTTTATTCTTTGGAGTTTTCCAAGTGACTTCCCTGATTGCTGAGTGCCAGGCCACTCTTGTTTCCTACTAGAGCCCCTGTAACAAATGGTAACTCCCCAAACACAAATTATAAAAAGGTTATCTTAAATGTAATTATTACCTTTGATGCATTCCATAACAAGTCTCATATGGATAAGAAAGATCTCAACCCTTTGACTTGTTTTATTTATTTTATTAATAAAAAACCTACCAGCCAATTTCAAAAGTTTTTCATCCCTCTTGTCATGTTTTTTTTTCTTTTTTTTAAAAAACTAAAATTTTTGGTTTTAACTTTTTTTTTTGAAAAAAAAAAATTATAATAATAAATATCTTTTTCTTAAAAGAAAAAAAACTTCTAATTTTAATTAATAATTCAAAAAAAAAAATTGAATTTTTTTTTTCAATTTTAAAAAAATAAATAAATGAAATTTAGTTAAAAATTTTAATAAGATTTCAGAAAAAAAAAATGATACCAAAAAAAAACTTAATTCAAAGTATCTTTTTGGAGGGGAAGGGGAGGGGAGAGAGGGGGGGAGGGGTGAAAGGTAAGAGATAAATGAGATAAAAATATATTAAATAAATAAATGAAATTTAAATTTATAAATAAATTTTATTATTAATTAAATTTAATATCATTTATCCCCCATTTTTTTAAAATATATATATATATATATATATATAAATTAATCATTATTGATTTTTAAAATCTTATTTAATCTTTGATAATTAATTAACTGAAAAAAAACTAATTAATCAATTAATTAATTAATTTTTTCAAAAAAAAAGAAAATTGAATTTAAAAAAAAATAATTCAAATCAATTAAATTTTTATTAAAAAAACTAATTTTTTTTTTTTTTTTTGACCAATAATAAAAAATGGGTAAAAAGTTCAATATATATTAAGTTATTTAAAAATTATTATTATTTAATCAATTTAATTTTCATTAAAAAAAAAATTCAATTAAATAAATTTAATTTAATATAATTTTTTTTTCTTTTTCTTTCTTTTTTCTTTTTTCTTTTTTTTTTTATTATTAGGTAATAATTATATATAAATATATAAAAAAAATAATGTTAATTGGGTGTTGGTAAACACATGTAAGGCCTTATGTGTTTTTACCATAAAATTACATGTTTTTACCAATTTATGGCCAAAACACGTAAGTAAATTATTTTTTAATAAAAATTGCTCAGGCTCAGTTTTGAGCATTTCTATAATTTTTTTTTTTGCCATTTTTTTTCCGACATGGGATGTGAAGGTCCCCACATTTTTTCAAAAAAAATTTTTTGGCCCAATTTCTCCATTTTGGCCAATTTGGCAAAATGGCCTATGTTTTCAAAAAAAATCATTAAATATGTTCCCACTTATAAATTTCCATATTTTTTTTTGAAATAAAGGGAAAAATCTCAAGAATAAAAAACAAGAAGCCCAACATTCTGGGATTTTTTTTTCCAGGACATTTGTAGGCCCAAAAAGTCCTTGTTTCTTTATGTTTTTTTGTTCATGTTTGTATTTAAATTTAAAATGCCATTTATGACAGAAATTGAATTCAAAATGTAATTTATGATGAGTGGAAGCTAAAATTTCACTTTTTGGCCTTAACAGTGCAGTTTATGACATAATAATGCCATAAATGGCATCAAGAATGACATACAGATGCCATTTATGGCCAGAAAATTGGCCTAAATGGCCTTAACATTGGCCTTAAAAATGGAATTAATGGCCTCAACAATACCATAAATGGCATTCAAAATGCCATTTATGGAATCAACAATGCCATTTGTGGCATTGACAATTTGATTTATTGCATTACATAAATGGCATTATGCCATTTATAGAATTAATAATGCCATTTATGGAATTAATAATGCCATTTATGGAATTAATAATGCCATTTATGGAATTAATAATGCCATTTATGGAATTAATAATGCCATTTATGGAATTAATAACACCATTTATGGAATTGATGGCATCAGAAATCTTGAATTGTTAATGCCACAAATGGCATTAATGGCATCAGAAATATTGCCTTAATAATGCCATTAATGGCACTGTTAGTGCCATAAATCGCATTGTTGATGCCATAAATGGCATTCATGGCATCAGAAATAGTGCATTGATAACGTCATTAATGGCACTGTTAATTCCATAAATGGCATTGTTGATGCCATAAATGACGTTAATGGCATCAGAACTGCCATAAATAGCCATATTTCATTTAAAAACCACCCCTTACATGTTTTTACCAATTTGCTTATGTGTTTTTACCATTACCCTATTAATTAATTTTTTTTTTTTGTAAATTTAAATTTAAATTAAAAAAAAAAATTATCATTTTTTATTTATTTATTTAAAAGATAAATATACATATTTAAAAAAAAAAACCAAAAAAAAAAAAAATTATTATTATTATTATTAAATTGAACTTTTTTTTAAAAAAACATTAAAATTTTCAAATTTTTTTTTTTCAATTTAAATTTAATTTTTTTTTTTTTTTTGAATTTATTAAAATATAAAATTATTATTATTATTATTATTATTTATTTATTTTTTCTTAAATTTAAGATATAAAATTCTTTTTTTTATAATTAATTTAGAACTTTTAAAATATATAATTAATCAATAAAAAAAAGTTAATTAATTAATTTAACTAAATAAATAAATAAATAAATAAATAAATTTTTTTTTTTTTTGAATTTTTTTTTTTATATTTTTAATTTTAAATTTTAATTAATTAAAAGAGATTTTATAAATTAAAAAATTTAAATTTTTAATGAAAAGAATTTTTTTTTTTTTTTTTTTTTGGTTTATATTATAGAAAAAAAAATTAAATTTAAATTAATTAATTTTAAATAAAACTTTTAAATAAAATTATAAAAAAAAAAAAAACAAAATAACTAAATTTTTTTTTTTAAAAATTTCTTCTTGTTAAAATAATTTTTATTCATTTTTTAATTTTAATAGAATAAGCTCTTTAAGATAAAATTTATTAAACTTAAATCAATAAAACCAAACTTAGATTGGAAATATTAAAAATTTAATAACTTTAGAAATTTCATTTTGATTTTAAATATTTAATAAAATGATATAATTCTTCTGATACTTTATTAAATCCTTTAAAATATTTTTGTGTATATATAGCAAAATTTTTTTAAGAATAACACCAAAACAGAATACCTATTTTACCTAATTCAGAATCATTTCCATTAGATCCTAAGAAGGGTAATGCTATGCTCAAATGTATTTCTGGATCTCTTTATTTATATTTGTGAAGAATTCTGGAAGACTTAATCATCCTGAATCATTATTAAAAACAGTTGAAAAAATTATGAGTAGTTAGTTCAACATAGTCGTTTAAATTTGTGACTTTCCAAGCTGACCAAATTGGCTGGGGTATATATATATATATTTATAAGCCATAGGATTACCTTTGTGGGGCTCAAGATACCTTTGCATACTTAGATGATGCAAATTGGCTAGGTACATTTCAAGATCAGAATCAGAATCAGAGGACATTGCATATACATACTGCAATGCTTTTATTTTATGAATTAATGCTATTCTAGCTGATTTTTTGGGCATAGTGAATCATGAGTTGGGTGTGAATTAATTTAAGTGATCATTTTGACTAAGTGATAGTCAGCAGACTATACTTTGAGTCAGTTATTATGCAATTTGAAAGTTGCTTGTGCAAAATAAATGCACATAATGAGGTTCTGAGAAGAATTAATTAAGGATTTAAACAATCCTGGGTAGGATTGTAGCAAGAAACCTGGGTTTTTAGGGGTTTGAAATGCCATAGCATTTGAGGTGTGGTATTTTCAAAATCCCAGAAATCAAATGCAGGATTTGATGAAAAAAAATTCAAGATTTTTAACTCAGGATTTTTTATATTTGACACCCCGTATTATTAAAAAAGAAATTATTCTTTTTCTTTCAATTAAAATAATTAAATGGTTGACCTACCAACCTACCTTCATTTACATTTTCTTTTTTTTTTGTGAAATTAAAATTTTATTTTTATTTTTTAACTAAATTTGATAATAATTTTTTTTTAATTTTTAATGTCTTACAAAAGATAAGTTTGGAGTGGAATTACCTTCATATGTATGGAGAATTCTTCGAAATCTTTCACTTCAAAAATTGCTGACTGCTTCACATTACAGCCTCAGTCCGACCTTGGCATCAATCTCCCAGCTCCTGCTGACAGGCCTTGTTCCTTTACACATGGCTGCCAGATAACTAATCAATTGCTTAGTTGACTTACTTTTTTTGACTAGCGTCGTCACATATAACTTCAAACCATTAAGCAACTATATGTATCAATATATAAAATTTATTAAACTCTTTGAAGTATTTGAACTCTGTGCTTCTGATTTATATGACATTTTGTCAACTACTGTCAATTAATATGTTTTTTTAAATATATTTTCATTCTATTTCATAAATAAATATTTCTATCGTATTGTATATTCATGAATAAAATCTGCCAAAGCGAAGAAAATTAAATGCATTTGAAAAATTCAGTTTTACACAACAAAAGGGCAACCGAAAAATAAATAAATAAAGTGCATTTAGTGACAAGCCAGCATAAACTGATCTGATTTGTTCAATGTGACCCTTTTCTCACGTTTTTCTAAATCTTAATTCTTCCCTTCTCTTTCTAATTGCTTCTTCCCTACTATTTCTCAAAGCAGTTTCCCAATCGTTTTCAGCTTTTTTATCTTTTTTTTCAATTTTTTCTAGTAATCCTTCAATTTGTTGGTCCTGTCCTCTTGGATTTAACTTCTCTTCACTTTGAACTGGGTTTTTGAGATTATCCTCACTTTTAGTGGTTTTTGGTAATTCAACCTTTTGACGCTCTAAAAGTCTTTGAGAACTTCCTGTTCTACTAATTCCTTCTGATTGCAGTCGGTTTTTAATTCGATTCATTAATTTTTCGCCACTTGGACTACTGATAATAGGTTTTTGAGCCGGTTGACGAACTTGCCCATCTGATTCGAAGCTTCCTAACATTCTTTTGCCAATTCCATGTTTGAATTCTTTAGATCCAACAGACCTAGATTTTTGATCAGTATCAGATTCTTCTGATTTATAAAGCGGACTTGTCTGGCGTCGAGGTTGTAAACTTGACGACCGTTTCGGAGGTTGACGGGTCGAGTCATGTGAAATCACTAATGAGCCTGGCTGACTGGCGCTTGGTATAAACTGTTTAGGCCCAGTATTACCCAACTCGCTCTCGAGTCGAAAGCCTAATATACTCCAACCTTCCTCGCAAATCCGGACAAGGCTCCAAACATAACTTGCCCCAAAAACAACAAAGCTTAACGATAAGTTCATCACCACAAACAAGTCCGGAAATCGCTTAGGGGGTTCAACGACTTTTTCGCCAAGATGAATTGTCACCATACCCAAATATATAAATATGGTCAAAAGTGACTTTATGTTGATTTGCGATAGTCGGAAAAGTGCCAAAGGGTTATAACCCATGAGATGATTATAAGAGACGATTGAGATTATATACTGAAGTGATAAGCCATCGCGCCTGAGCAGAGGCCACATGCTATTTGTCGATTAACCAGCAATTAAAAAAGAAGCCCTCAGTCAGTATGAATGCCAGTCAATAGGCTAATCTGTTTTCTATGTCTTTGTCTCTTTCATCGGTCCCACTATGAAAAGCTGGAATGATGAATAAAAAAAAATTGAAAAAAAAACAGACCTTATGCGCACCTAAAAACTGATACATTGCTAAACAAGCAACACAATTCCCAATCTGTTTGAAAATTTGTTGTACAAGTATCTCGTTTGCGATTTTTCTGGTGTTTAGAGATGATTAAGAGAAGAGGTAAGATGGGCAATAATATACTTTTTTCATGAACTTGAAAAGAAAACAAATAGAATGCAATGGATGAGTTGAACAAGGTGAAAGGGACGAGTTCAATGGTGGTTGGGATTGATGGTAATGGTTGAGATGATTGATTAAGTAAAGATTGAGAAGCTTTGCAACTTAATTTCCAACTAATCCAGATCATGATCAATACCCCAGGTAGGATAGCGGCGAGAGTGGCGATGAGTGACAGATTGGCGAGAGTTTTTACGGAAGCAAGCTGACGAACTTTAACAATAACGTTTACAGCACACCAAAAGTTGGCAACTTTGTCTTCAAACAGTCCACGTCCAAGGGGAAAAATTCTATGAATGGCTTGAATTAGCGAATTGGGAAAGGATGAAGTAAAAATAAATGGGCTGAAGATTGCGACCAAAGTGAATGAAGAGGCTAGTGCTAGCTTAATAAACATTTTGAGACCGGATGGATAAGGTAGATAAAGACATTTTCCAAATAAATAAGCAAATCTACTCGGACCATTGAGATCCAAGTTCAAAGCCAACCATCGTAGAGTGATTAATGATATTGGTGTTAATTTGATGACAAAACCCCGGGATTCCAATAAGAAGCAAGAAATTAGAATTGATGATTAAACAAGATGAAGAATAGGTTTTGACTAACATGGCAGGTGAATAGTAAAGAGCCATTTGTTTGAAGGCCAAACTACAAACAAAGAAGATGGCACCTAATTTATCGCGATTGGTATGAAAGCAAGTTAGACTGGCCAAGGTTAGACCAAGCATGACGGAGTTAAATTGAAAGTGACCATTATCGATTAAGATGATATTGGGATTGAGCAAGATGAATAAGATTGAGTACATGGCGTTTTTCCAATTAGTATTAGTTAATCTGAAAGTTGGACGTTGATGATTAAATTTAGATGAAGGAGTGAATGAATTGAAAGTGATAAGATGATAGATTGAGACGATTGGTATCCAAATCAATAATTCACTAAAGATTACAGTTAAGCGAAGAAAATATTTTAAAGATTGATGAATTTCACCCCAACCAGTAAGATCGCTTGAGGGCGGTTTTAGTGAGACAAAGATTGGATTGACAAGTTTAGCAATATGACCGATGATCCAAGAATGATAAGCCGTTAAAGGAGGGTAATCTAAACCCCAATCTGGAAAGGTCATTAAGAAGAGAATCAGTAAGGCATCATCATAAAGGGTGAAATGATGAAGATATGAAAGATAAAAACCGATAGCATCTTACATTTCAAATCGAATGAATACCATTGAAGAGTATTTACTTTGACAGTTAAGGCCATCCAGTGCCTTTGAGCTTCCAAGTCGCCAAACATCGGTGGTGATTTATAACCACTGTAGCCGCCCAAGCCAATGGACCATTTCCAAAACAAAACGAACCAAATCGAACAAAGAAAGATCAATCTATTCGATTTACCTGATTTTACTAATAAATCGATCAATCTTCTTATTGGAGATTGATTACCATAGCAATCAATCATGAGATTACTTGATTTTATAAATTTGAGTTTGAAAAGGTCTTGAAAACAAAGACTTGTAAAAGTCAATTTGTTATATTATTGACGAAGGAAAGATGAAATTCTTGTGAATAGTTTGAATAGATTTAACTTTCTTGATGAGCTTGAAAGATGAAGAGATGAAATTTCAATAAATTTTCGACCAGAGGAGTTTGAAGTCACAAGAGCTTGTCCTAAAACGATACGAATGTCGATCCCAAGTAAAATCCAAGGTGATCGCTAGTGGAATGAATGAGGCCGACGAAATCAGCAAGGATTTTTGAATGACGAGAAATTTGAAAGGGATGATAAATTCTTGATTTTAAAAGATCGGTCTGTGTCTAATTTTAAAAAATCTCATAATAAATCGAAATCGATAAATTTGATCAGTTGGCGTCTCAATGGATCAACTTTTCATCAAGAAATTCTAAAAAATACTTAAAAATTGTCAAATCTCACAAAAAATGCAAGTTTTGGGATAAATTTTCATCAAAAAATCACGTTTTAACTCAACTTGATCCATCCAATTAACCCAGTAAGTCAGTTTTTTAATAATAAAATAAATCTTCAGCCTAAAATTTTGACCCATTAACTTGTTAATTGCAGTTTCGGTGATCGATTTGGACTTAAAATGCTCAAAATTTTATCGTTATCGATTCTTAAAAAATTCTGCAAATCAAAATCTCATCATTCTGGCTCGTTGTCTTTTTATCTCATTCGTCTTTATTCTTCAAATTCAGCTTCAATCAACTCAAATAATTCAACCCTTTCAATTAAACCTGCACTCAATTTTAATCTTATAATCTCCAATCCTGAGACCTTAAACAAGAACTTGATCCATAGAAAATCTCATTTGAGTCCTGATACCCTAGAGGATATCGTTTATCTTCATAATGAATCAAAAAATCTCTCAAAGAGGCTAGCCGAAGCTAGACAACGTCATAATTCACTCGGTAATAAGATAAAAGACGCTATTAATAACAATAAATCATTAAAGGAAAAGGAAAATTCTACAAAATCTTCAAATCAAATTCAAGACTTATTATCATTAAACTCCAACAACTCAATAAATCAAAATCAAACAGATCTCCTAGGTACTTCTAATCTAGGTCTCTCCGAAAAAGTGCAAGATTATCACACTGAGGCAGCTACCTTAAAAGAATCTATCCTAAATCTATCCAAGGACGCTATCACCTTAGAACAACGTCTCCTCAGTTTGGCTCTACAACTTCCTAATGATCTTCATCCTGACGTTCCAATCGGTCCTTATTCAAACTCTCAAATCGTTTCATCATCTTATGGAATCAAGTCATCAACCGATAGCCTACCTTTCAATTCTTTTGATCAACCTTGTCGGTCTCCTGATTTGAATAGAGATCATTTAAATATCATGACTCAACTAGGTTGGTTATCCTTCGCTGACGCTCAAAAGACAACAGGTCCTTCATTTGCTTTTCTCATAGGCAATGGTGCCTTTTTGGAATTGGCTTTAATTCAATATGCTCTTTCACTTGCCCTACGCGATCATTGGAATCTTACCATTGGCCCTGACCTCATTCGTACTGATCTTTCCGATCGATGTGGCTTTTCTCCTCGTGACGGTGGCGAATCAAATCAAACTTATTTTGTTTCTACATCGAAAAATTCCTTAGCTGAAACCTCATCAGATCCTTCACTTAATTCGCTCACTAGACCAACTCATTGCCTCGCCGCCACTGCTGAAATTCCACTAGTCAGTTCACATCACTCAATCACTTTGCCTAATTCAACTTATCCTTCATTTCCATCTCAACCCATTCAACTCGTCACCCTTGGAAATGCTTATAGAGCTGAAGCTGGCTCTAGAGGAACTGAAAGTAGGGGACTTTATCGTCTTCATCAATTTAAAAAAGTCGAATTAATTGCCATGACAGAGGCAGACAATCGATCTAGTGAAAAAATGTTACAAAAGATGCTTAATTTTCAAATCAAGCTAATTGAAAGTCTTAATTTACCCTATAGGTATGGACTTCTTCTTTCAACATTTAGAAATTATTGAGCTAAGACTGTTTTCAAATCAAACAGAGTCTTGCAAATGTCTAGTCAAGAGTTGGGCGCTCCAGCCTATCACAAATATGATATTGAAACTTGGATGCCTGGTCGTGGCCGTTGGGGAGAGGTAAGTGAGATTCCCTATGGAACTTATAATTTGGGTTTACTCATTCTCTTAAATCCTTATCGGTTACTTGAAGGTTTCCTCTGCTTCAAATTGTACTGATTATCAATCTCGCCGGCTTGCTATTCGATATCGAGCTCAACAAAATATTGAAACGCCAACCTCAGATCCCAGTATTGCCAAGGATACTTCTTCAATGCCTTCCAAAACCTCCATCACTAAAAAATCAAATGAAAAATCACTTTATGTGCACACTCTCAATGCCACCGCTGCTGCAATGCCAAGATTGATTGTGAGTTTGATTGAAAATGGAATCATTTTAAATAAACACAACAAACCCGTTAAGCTAGAACTACCAGCTTCGTTGAAACCTTTTTGGCTTGGAGAACATACAGATATTGAATGGATATGATTACCAAGTGTGAAATAACTTTTCATCTGTTTTGGCTCTTAGGTTTGAAATGTCTATTAACAGTCTAGATATTTGTCATGAGCCGTAGAGCTGTTGAGCAGTCATGTGTTTTTTGTTTTGTTTTGGAAAACGCTTAAATATAATGTATCTTCCTAGATCAATAGCTTATCTTTTTGGTTAATAGTATAATTCGTTTTTGTTTGTCAAGAGACAATAAGCAACACTTGGGACTTAATTATTAACTAATTTTTGGCAGGTTTGGAAAAAAAATCGAATTATGTTTAAAACTAATTTTGCAGTAAAGTTTATTAATACTCTTTGAGTCACAGTTTCCACTCAATTGATTTGAAAACCTGAGACAGTGGTTTTGAAAGTTATTCACATTTTTTACAATATTGCTTTTTCACTGTAATTTTTAGTCATCATGCATTACTCCACATGCCATGTCCAATTTTTAGCAAGTCAGAGACTCTGTTGGTCATAAAGAAAATTATCACAGTGAATACCCAATCCCTAAATAATAATACAAAATACAATATTGACATTTAAACCAGGAAGAGTTTAGATGAACTTTTTTTTTCAAAAAAATTAATAATCAAAATCCAATTTTTAATAAAAAAAATAGTAATAGTAATACTAATTATAATAATATATATGGATATATATATATGTTGCTAAAGGCGTTAAATTGATACCACCCCTTTTTAAAAGTGACATTGCTTTATGTCACTATCATTATTAGGTTGATGATATAACTGTATTAAGTATTTATAACACTTCCCTTTACAAAACACCTTATGATGAGTTGTTCAATGATTTTAAAAACTTATCAAACTTGTACCTTCCTAAGACCTTAGTTACTAAATTGACTTGTTAATAATCTATTGACACTTAATTGAAATTGATTTTCCCTTTTAAATATATATTCATTAATAAGATTTAAATTTTAAATTTGAGTTTCAAATTTTCTTTTGATTTTAAAAATTCAAGGAGATTTTGAATTTAGATTTTTTATTTAATATCATATTTGGAATGATTTTATTAATGAAAGGACAAAAGAGTTTTTTCACTCAAAATTCTTCTTGAAATTGAAATTCAAGTACCATATATTCTACTTAAAAGGTTGAGATTGAAATCATTGATTGCCACATAACTGTAAAAACCCATTTCAAACATGTCAGAATCAAACATCATAATCCTTAAAGTAACATCTGTTTCATAATTTCTGAATGAATTGAAGATATCCACTTTTATGGAAATTCCAACACTAAAATCCATTTGGCCATTTAGAAAAATTTCATGGATTCAGGGACTCTTGTTTCTTTAGTCAAAATTTCATCCTACCCACCTAAGACTTTATATTTTTTTTCAAAAAAAAAACTTGTATGGAATTAACCCTTTTTGATGAATTAAATTCAAAAAATTTGTTTTTCAATTTGATCAAGTTATATTTTTTTTCCAAATTATTTAATAAAAATAAATAAATAAATAAATAAATAAATCTAAGTTTTGAAATTTAAAAGAAAATTTTTTTTTTGTTTTTTTTTTTTTTTTTTAAAAAAAAAAAAATTCTCAAAAAATATTTAAATTAATCTTTTATCATCTAATTTAAAACTTTTTTTTTTTTCAAAATTAATTAATCTATTTTAATTTATTTTTAATCTTAAATTAAATTATTTAAAAAAATGATTTTATTTTTTATTATTAATTAAATGTTTTTATTTTTGTTATAATATTTTTTTTAATATAATAATCTCTTTTTATTAATTATAAATTATAAAAAAAAAAAAAAAAAATTTTTTTTTTCTAAATAATTAAATAATTATTTAATTTCTTTTTTCTAATTATTTAATTATTCTTATTCCTTAAAAAAAAAAAATAATATTTAATCTTTTTTTTTAAATTTAATTTTTTTTTTTTTTTGTGTTAAAAAAAAAAAAAAAAGAAAAAGAAATTTAACTAATTTAAATTAATTTTAAAATTTATTATTTATTATTTAATTTTTTTAGGGTGTTGGTAAACAAATGTAAGCCCTTATGTGTTTTTACCAATTTATGGTAAAAACACTTAAGTTTATAGTAAAAATACATAAGTGACCTTATTTTTCAAAAAAAAAAAAAAAAATCCTCAGGCTCAGTTTTGAGGATTTTTTTTAATTTTTTTTTTGAAATATTTTTCCCAACTTGGCATTTCAATATGTACAAATTTTTTCAAATTTTTTTTTTTTTTTTTTGCCAAATTTCACAAATTTGGCCAATATGCCAAAAATGTCATATTTTTTTTTTTCAAAAATTCATTTAAAATCTTCCCACTTATGAATTTCATTAATTTTTTTTTTAAAATGAAGGGTTCAATTTGAATAATAAAGGACCAGAAGCCCATAATTTTGGGGATTTTTTTTTTGTTGGGACAAGTGAAGGTGCAAAAAGGGTTTTTTTTTCAAATGTTTTTTCCCATCATTGTAATATGCTTATCTTTAAGAAGTTAATTAAATAACTTCCCACTGATGAATTTCCTTCATTTCTTTTTTAAATTGAAGGGTTCCATCTGGACAATAAATAACCAGAAGCCCATGATTTTGGGGAATTGTTTTGGTGGGACAGAAAGTGCAGGGGCAATAAGTGTATTTTTTCAGATTTTTTTTCCTTGTTTGTAATATAACTATTTCTAAGTACAAAAGCTCCACATGTTTTATAGAAAAGGAGACTGAGGTGGGATTTAAGCAATAAATATGACTGAGGAGGGGGATAGCTGGCATAAATTGTATATACAAAAATCAATCAATTAGAATCAACCTCCAAAATAGTGGGTTTTTTCTGAGGGGGGGGGGAGGAAGATTAGACAAATACAACATTCTGTGTTTCTTAAATTTATCAGCCCACTACAGGGCTTGTGGTTGGGCATGAATCTCCCAATTAACAGTAATGAGGGGGACTGGATAAGCTTTAGAAATGAGTATGTCCAAAGGAACAAAATGAGCACAGCTATTAAAGAAGTAGATGAAAATGGGGGGATTATCATTTGGAGGACAGAAATAAGGAAAAAAGGAAAATATTGGACTTTGGAATAAAAGAAAACTGGTCTTTTATACTTATTTGCAATTGGATCCCCCATGTCAGGCATGGACATCCACTTGCTTTTTGGAGCCTGGCCAACAGCTTCATACCATTCAATTCTGTCCAAATAAGAGGATACTGAGGGAATTAAGGTGTTCATGGCTTCGGAAAGGTCTTGATTTGTTAAATTTCTTCAGAAAAGTCACCTCTGACATCAGCTCATTGATCTTGAGTCTTGTAAATGAAGTGGGATACTGTTCTGTAGCCACAGTTTCCATCACCCTGGACATTGATGGCCTTGAAGGTGTATTTCAATATAAACTTGGGCAAGTCTTCTGAGACAGTTATCTGATAAAATAAGGTCAAAAAATGGATAAATATCAAAATAAACAAGAGAAATTTACATTCAAAAGAATCAGAAACTCACAAACAGCTTGAAGCATTCATCACTTGTGTGATAATTGCTTTGACAATACTCACAGGTCAAGTCAATTGCATCATATATCTTCAAACTGGTGGCAGGCTTGTGTGATTTTCTTCTTGAGGTTTTGATTCCAATTGCCAATCTTCTGATTTATTTAATTCAGTTACTGAGGGTATTGAATCTGATGAGCTGATGGATTTAGATAATGAGTCCTCAGAATCTTCAGAATATTCAGATGAGTCCGCTTCCATAATTGGAGAGTGGACATTTGACTGTGATCTTGATGTTGTTGTACTGGTCACTTTTGAGGGGGGTCTTCCTCTTCTCTTGGATCGAATTTCAATAATTTAAAATCTTGAAGGTTCTCTTTTGTTTGTATTTTTGTTTTTATTCTTGGCTCCTTGAGGTATTCCATGAATATTCTTGCATTCTGAAGGGTCTTCATAATATTTATCATCCTCTTGACTCTTGGGAATTTGATCAAATGGGACTTTCCCAGTCAAAACATCTTGAAAATGTGGAATAATTGGGGTGATTTCTGCCATTGGTCTTTGAAAAAGGTCTTCCCCAATAGCTTCAAATATTTTCTTGGTTTCATTCTTTCTTTCTTTTTCAACACTTTGATCATCACCTTGAATATCAGCCTGAGTAGAATATGACAAATAAAATCAGTTAATAAGAAATTAAAAAACCGTCACAGGCAAATTCAAATTCCATTGAGGATGGAAGTCTGATATTTTAAGCCTTTGGTGCTTGTAAAATGCCTTTTGAGTCTTATACTTGCAAGGAATGCCTTAATAATTGTTGTATTTGTTGGTGAATATTTCATTTGGAGGAAATTTGGTTTTGAAATTTTCAAAGGCCATCTGAAGAGAATAATGAGACACCTTGCCATTGAGGCCACAGATGTATGGAGAAAAATTCTTGACATGGACAATCATTTCTTTGGAGATTCTGTTGATGATTTCAATAAATTGTTTTCTGAATGCCATGTGGAGAGCCCTAACTACCTCCAGGAGAGTACCAGTGGACTTTTGGAGCCAAAGTTTCACCATGGCATGGGCACCTTCAACTCTTGAGGTGGAGCCCACACCCAGGTGGCAATGGTGGTTGGTCCAGGCTGGCACATAATAATCCCTTAGAGGAAGCCAGGTATTTTCCAAATACTGCAAGAATTCAGGATTTTTGACTTTCTTTTGAAGCTTCTTCCAGTTTTCTTTGAAAGAATTTTCAGTGGATGAATAAATTACCTGAGAAATGAATCCCAAAGTCATTAATAAAAACAAAAAAAAGGAAAAAAGTGAAATAAAGTGAAAGATAAAAGTATATCACTTGATTACAAAGGCCCATAAAAATCTCAAAATCAGCTCCATGACCAATTCTCTTCATGCAATGAGAAGATACATCTTTATTGATGTGCCAAATTCATAGCATGACTTTGGAGTCTGGGAAGAGCTTCTTAAGAGAGTTTTTCAAGGCCAGATCCCTTTCAATAAAAATAACCAGAGGGGGAACAAGATTGGTTTTGTTGAGGACCTTTTCTATGTATTTATTTAATGCCCAAGTATATGAGGGTTCAGTTTCATTCTTAATCAAACAAAAAGCCCTAGAAAAGGTCTTATTGGTTGAGCTGAATCCAACAATATGAAAAATGGGCATTTTGTACTTATTGGTTTCATAAGTACAATCCATAAGAATGACATGAGGAAAGCCATGAAGGAGTTTTATGGCCAGGGGGTGAGTGAAAAACAAGGGGGTAATGTGTCCCTCAGAATCCTTTGCAGAGGACCAAACAAAATCTTTTTTGTTTGAGAGTGTCAATAAGAGCATCAATGGGCCTTCTGCCTTGCAGTTTTTCTTCCTTGATTTTCTTGACTTGGTTGTAAATGTCTTTAAGGATTACAGGCCTGTCAGACTCCCTCTGGCTTCATAATTGGGCCTGAATTTGCCTTGGCATGAGCAGTGATTCAGAAATTTGAGAAATTTGGGATGTTTCTTGCTCATTGAATTTCCTGAAAGCAGGATGTGCCATTATATTTTCAGTGGAATCATGGCTATGTTCAGGATTTTTGACTTTAATAGTCCAAGTGGTACTCTTGGCATATTTTCTGGCATAAAGTCTAAAAGGACAGTCAAGCTTTCTTGAGGTGACTGTTTTGGAGGGGCTTTTGTTGGCATTTGGGGTCCCAGACCTGTCACAACCTATTTCAATTTGGTTGTGGGTCATATTGGACCTCAAGGTGGACACAGCATACCACTGAGCCCTGGCAACATTATGCACATGTTGCCAAAGAAGCTCAAGGGTCTGGAATTCACCTTCAGTGGGGGGTTGAAGCATTTTTGAATGCAAAAGATGTATAAAAGTTAAAAAAAGGGGGAATTCGGGGATTTGGAATGGGGTAAGAACCTTTCGAAATGTGAAAAAGAAGTGAAAAAAGGTGTGAAAAATGAACAGAAGTGGTTAAGAGTGGAAAAAAGTGGTTTAAATCTGGGATTAATAGATGAGGGAAGGTAAAAAACTGTAAATTGAGAGGCTTGAAAGCAGGTTGTTGTGGTGGAAAAATCAGTCTTTGGGGGAAAAAAAGAAAAAAAAGTGTGAAAAGCTTTGCAAAATGGCTTTGATAATGCTGTTTTTCCAAATAAAAAAATTGGTTTGGGGTGGGGATAATGTGGCTTATTTGGGTGTTTGGCCTTTTTTTGTGGGGGGGGGGGCTGGGCAAAAAAATCTGAAACAATTGAGAGCTAGAGAGGTTCTGTGGGGAAAAAACCTCTTTTGGGCATGTTTTGGCCCAATACAGGCATGGATGTGTTTCATTTATAATTAAAAATGGGCCCAGGGCACCCCTTACATGTCTTTACCAATTTGCTTATGTGTTTTTACCAACACCCTTTTTTTAATTTAAACCTATTTTTATTTTAATTTTTTTAATTTTTTTAATTTTTTTAATTTTTTTAATTTTTTTAATTTTTTTAATTTTTTTAATTTTTTTAATTTTTTTAATTTTTTTAATTTTTTTAATTTTTTTAATTTTTTTAATTTTTTTAATTTTTTAATTTTTTTAATTTTTTCAATTTTTTCAATTTTTTTAATTTTTTTAATTTTTTTAATTTTTTTAATTTTTTTAATTTTTTTAAGTTTTTTAAGTTTTTTAAGTTTTTTAAGTTTTTTAATTTTTTTAATTTTTTTAATTTTTTTAATTTTTTTTATTTTTTTAATTTTTTTAATTTTTTTAATTTTTTTAATTTTTTTAATTTTTTTAATTTTTTTAATTTTTTTAATTTTTTTAATTTTTTTTATTTTTTTTATTTTTTTTATTTTTTTTATTTTTTTTATTTTTTTTATTTTTTTTATTTTTTTTATTTTTTTTATTTTTTTTATTTTTTTTATTTTTTTTATTTTTTTTATTTTTTTATTTTTTTTATTTTTATTTTATTTTTATTTTTTTTATTTTTTTATTTTTTTTATTTTTTGTATTTTTTTTATTTTTTTTGTTTTTTTTATTTTTTTTTATTTTTTTTATTTTTTTTTATTTTATTTTTTATTTTTTTTTTCATTTTTTTATTTATTTTTTTTTTTATTTTTTTTTTATTTTTTTTTTTAATTTTTTTTTTTATTTTTTTTTAATTTTTTTTTTTATTTTTTTTTAATTTTTTTTTTTATTTTTTTTTAATTTTTTTTTTTATTTTTTTTTTAATTTTTTTTTTTAGGGTGTTGGTAAACACACGTAAGTGACCTTAATTTTCAAAAAAAATTCCTCAGGCTCAGTTTTGAGGATTTTTTTAATTTTTTTTTGCCATATTTTTCCCGACTTGGCATGTCAATAAGCACAAATTTTTTCAAATTTTTTTTTTTTCCAAATTTCACAAATTTGGCCAATATGCCAAAATGGCATATTTTTTTCAAAAATTCATTTGAAATCTTCCCACTTATGAATTTACTTAATTTTCTTTTAAAATGAAGGGTTCAATGTGAAGAATAAAGCACCAGAATCCCATAATTTTGGGAATTTTTTTGGTTGGGACAAGTGAAGGCGCAAAAAGGTGTTTTTTTCAAATGTTTTTTCCCATCATTGTAATATGCCTATTTTCAAAAGGTGAATTTAATAACTTCCCACTTATGAATTTCCTTCATTTTTTTTTAAATTAAAGGGTTCAATCTGGACAATAAAGAACCAGAAGCTCATGAATTGGGAAATTTTTTTGGGTGGGACAACAAGTGAAGGCGCAATGAGTGTTTTTTTAACTGTTTTTTCTCTTGTGTGTAATATGAATATTTTCAAGTACAAAAGTTCCACAAGTTTGATAAAAAATGAGACTGAGGTGGGATTTAAGCAATAAATATGACTGAGGAGGGGGATAATTGGTATAAATTGTATATACAAAAATCATTCAATCAGAATCAACCTCCAAAATAGTGGGTTTTTTCTGAGAGGGGGGAGGAAGATTGGACAAATACAAAATTCTGTGTTTCTTAAATTTATCAACCCACCCCAGGGCTTGTGGTTGGGCATGAATCCCCCAGTTCACAGTAATGGGGGGGACAGGATAAACTTTAGAAATGATGATGTCCAAAGGAACAAAATGAGCACAACTATTCAAGAAGCAGATGAAAATGGGGGGATTATCATTTGGAGGACAGAAATAAGGGAAAAAAAGAAAAAGATTGGGCTGTGGAATAAAAGAAAACTGGTCTTTTATACTTATTTGCAATTGGATCCCCCATGTCAGGCATGGACATCCACTTGCTTTTTGGAGCCTGGCCAACATCTTCATACCATTCAATTCTTTCCAAATAAGAGGATACTGAGGGAATTAAGGTGTTCATGGCTTCATAAAGGTCTTGATTTTGTTGAATTTCTTCAGCCAAGTCACCTCTGACATCAGCCCATTGATCTTGAGTCTTGTAAATGAAGTGGGATACTGTTCTGTAACCACAGTTTCCATCACCCTGGACATTGATGGCCTTGAAGGTGTATTTCAATATAAACTTGGGCAAGTCTTCTGAGCCAGTTATCTGATAAAATAAGTCCAAGAAATGAATAAATATCAAAATAAACAACATAAAATTACATTAAAAAGAATCAGAAACTCACAAACAGCTTGGAGCATTCATCACTTGTGTGATAGTTGCTTTGACAATGCTCACAGGTCAAGTCAATTGCATCATAGATATTCAAACTGGTGGCAGTCTTGTGTGATTTTCTTTGTGATGTTTTGCTTCCAATTGCCAATCTTCTTGACCTTCTAAGGGTTACTTCTGATTTATTTAATTCAGTCGCTGAGGGTAGTGAATCTGATGAACTGATGGATTTAGATAATGAGTCCTCAGAATCTTCAGAATCTTCAGATGAGTCCACTTCCATAATTGGAGAGGGGACATTTGACTGGGATCTTGATGTTGTTGTACTGGTCACTTTTGAGGGGGGTCTTCCTCTTCTCTTGGATTTACTTTCAATAATTTCAAATCTTGAAGGTTCTCTTTTGTTTTTATTCTTGGCTCCTTGGGGTCTTCCACGGATATTCTTGAATTCTAGAGGGTCTTCATAATATTGATCATCCTCTTGGTTCTTGGGAATTTGATCAAATGGGACTTTTCCAGTCAAAACATCTTGAAAATGTTGGAGTATTGGAGTGATTTCTGCCATTGGTCTTTGGAACAGGTCTTCCCCAATGTCTTCAAATATTTTCTTGGCTTCATTCTTTCTTTCTTTTTCAACACTTTGATCATCACCTTGAAAACCAGTCTGAGAAGAATATGACAAATAAAATCAGTTAATAAGAAAAAAAATAAGAATAAGAAAGTAAAAAACCCTCACAGGCAAATTCAAATGCCATTGAGGATGGAAGTCTGATAATTCAAGCCTTTGGCGCTTGGAAAATGCCTTTTTGGTCTTATGCTTGCAAGGAATGCCTTTATAATTGTTGTATTTGTTGGTGCATTTTTCATTTGGAGGAAATTTTGTTTTGAAATTTTCAAAGGCAATCTGAAGAGCATAATGAGACACCTTGCCATTGAGGGCACAGATGTGTGGAGGAAAATTCTTGACATGGACAATCATTTCTTTGGAGATTCTGTTGATAATTTCAATAAATTGTTTAATGAATGCCATGTGGAGTGCCCTGACTACCTCCAGGAGAGTACCAGTGGACTTTTGTAGCCAAAGTTTAACCATGGCATGGGCACCTTCAACTCTGGAGGTGGATCCCACACCCAGGTGGCAATGGTGGTTGGTCCAGGCTGGCACATAATACTCCTTTAGAGGAAGCCAGGTATTTTCCAAATACTGCAAGACCTCAGCATTTTTCACTTGCTTTTGAAGCTTCTTCCAGTTGTCTTTGAAAGACTTTTCAGTGGGTGAATACATAAGCTGAGAAAAGAATCCCAAAGTCATTAATAAAGACAATAATAAGAAAAAAAGTGAAATAAAATGAAATAAAGTGAAGAAGTATATTACTTGATTCCAAAGGCCCATAAAATTTTCAAAATCAGTTCCATGACCAATTTTCTTCATGCAATGAGCAGATACATCCTTGTTGATGTGCCAAATGCATAGCATGACTTTGGAGTCTGGGAAGAGCTTCTTAATAGAGTTTTTCAAGGCATGATCCCTGTCAATAACAATAACTGGAGGGGGAACAAGATTGGTGTTGTTGAGGACCTTTTCAATGTATTGATTTAATGCCCAAGTATATGAAGTTTCATTTTCATTCTTCATCAAACAAAAAGCCCCAGAAAAGGTCTTATTTGTTGAGCTGAATCCAACAATATGAAAAAGGGGCATTTTGTACTTATTGGTTTTATAAGTACAATCCATAAGAATGACATGAGGAAAGCCATGAAGAAGTTTTATGGCCAGGGTGTGAGTAAAAAACAAGGAGGTAATGTGTCCCTCAGAATCCCTTTCAGAGGACCAAACAAAATTTTCTTCTTTGAGAGTGTCAATGAGAGCATCAATGGGCCTTCTGCCTTGCAGTTTGTCTTTCTTGATTTTATTGACTTGGTTATAAATGTCTTGAAGGATTACAGGCCTGTCAGACTCCCTCTGGCTGCATAATTGGGCCTGAATTTGCCTTGGCATGAGGAGTGATTCAGAAATTTGAGCAATTTGGGATGTTTCTTGCTCATTGAATTTCCTGAAAGCAGGATGTGCCATGATATTTTCAGTGGCATCATGGCTATGTTCAGGATTTTTGACTTTAAGAGTCCAAGTGGTACTCTTGGCATATTTCCTGGCATAAAGTCTAAAAGGACAGTCAAGCTTTCTTGAGGTGACTGTTTTGGAGGGGCTTTTGTTGGGATTTGGGGTGCCAGACCTGTCACAACATATTTCAATTTGGTTGTGGGTCATATTGGACCTCAAGGTGGACACAGCATACCCCTGAGCCCTGGCAACATTATGCACATGTTGCCAAAGAAGCTCAAGGGTCTGAAATTCACCTTCAGTGGGGGGTTGAAGCATTTTTTTAATGAAAATTATGTATAAAAGTAAAAAAAAGGGGGACTTGGGGGATTTGGAATGGGGTAAGAATCTTTCAAAATGTGAAAAAGAGCTGAAAAAAGGTGTGAAAAATGAACAGAAGTGGTTAAGAGTGACAGAAAGTGGTTTAAATGTGGGATGGTAAAAAATTGAAAATTGAGAGGCTTGAAAGCAGGTTGTTGTGGTGGAAAATGCAGTCTTTGGGGGAAAAAAAGAAAAAAAAGTGTGAAAAGCTTTGCAAAATGGCTTTGATAATGCTGTTTTTCCAAAAAAAAACAATGGTTTGGGGTGGGGATAATGTGGATTATTGGGGTGTTTGAGCTTGTTTGTTTTTTTTGGGGGGGGGGCTGGGAAAAAAAATCTGAAACAATTTGGAGTTAGAGAGGTTTTGTGGGGAAAAAACCTCTTTTGGGCATGTTTTGGCCCAATACAGGCCCAATGGTGTTTCATTTTTAATTAAAAATGGGCCCAGGGCACCCCTTACATGTTTTTACCAAATTATGGCCAAAACACGTAAGTCTTTAGTAAAAACACGTAAGCTCTTACATGTTTTTACCAATACCCTTTTTTTATTTTTTATTTTATTTTATTTTTTACTTTTTTTTTTTTTTTTATTTTTTTTTATTTTATCTTTATTTTTATTTTTTTAGTTTTTTATTTATGTTTTATTTATTTATTTTGTTTTCTATTTTTTATTAATTAATTAAAAAAATAATAATTAAATATTGAATATTAAGTTTAAATAAAAAAATAAATAATTAAAAATATTTTCAAATTTTAATAATAATATTAATAAGTTTTTTATTTTTTATTTATTCAAAATTTTAGAATTAAAAATAATTTCAAAAAGCAAAATAAAAAAATAAAAATAAATAAATAAAACAAAAATTTCTAATTTCATCTTTCCCCCCATCCCCCCCATGTTTATTTTTTCAATGAAAGCTTTATTAATTACTTCAAAAAAAAAAAAAAAGAAAAAAAAGAAAAAAAAAATTATGATTTTAAAAATTGTTTATAAATTTAAATTTTAAAAAATAAAAACAAAAATTTTTTTGGCCTTGAAAAAAAAAAGAAAAAACTTTTTTTATTTTTATTTTTTTTGTGGTTTCTTTGATATTTTCAAAATGATGAGAAAAAAAAATGAGGAATAATAAAAACTTAGGACTGATTTTTAATTACTTTTTAATTATTTTTTAATTATTTTTTTTTTACTAAGTTAAATTTATTTATTATTTTTTTTTTTGAAAAAATATTTAGCTTATAAAAAAAAGAATTAATTTAAGATTTTAAATTTCTTAAATAATTTAATTTTTTAATTTTTATGAGGAACCAAAAAATGATGATTTTCTAAGGAAAAATAAAAAAATATAAAAAAAAAATTGAATCAAACCAAATTTTTGAAAAGATTTTAAATATTTAAATTTCAAAGAAGGAGATCAATTTATTTATAAGTTTTTACAAAAAAATAATAATTAAAAGTTGGTTTTAAATTTTCATTTAAAAATAATTTTCAAGTAAAAGGATTAATGTTTTTTTGTTTTTTTTTTTTTAAAAAAAATAATTTAATCATGAAATAAATTCTGAAGAAAAGGATTTCTTTAAATTAAATTTGATTTAAAGTATTGGAAAGAGGAAAAAAAGAAGTTAAAAATATTTAAAAATAAATAAATAAATAAAATAGGTTGAAAGAAATCAATAAAAAAAATTTCAAACTGTGCTATGATGCAATTATCCAATACTGATTTCATTGTGTATTGCCATTATATAGGGATTTAATTTCAACCTTCTAGTTGAATCAAATTTTGTAATTTTTTATCACTATTCTAAAGTACTCAAACAGTTTTTTTTATTAAAGAACTCTTGAATGCATAGGAGAAAGAAGAGAGAGAAAATATTTAAATGGTGAAATTCAGACTTTTAGGAGTTAACTTGCCTCCAACAATAGTTTCAATTTTGGCTCTCAAAAATACCAATGATTAAATAATTTTGGATATGAAGATAAATAAGGAAAAATTATACAGTAATAGCTTATTTAAGATAATTAAATCCAAATATTTGAAAATAAATACTATTAAAAAACTTCAGATATTTTTGATATTCAAATATTATTCTCAACAAGAGAAGAAGACTTCAAGAAATAAGTGAGAGTCACCAAAGAAGGATTTATTTAAATACATTATGAAAGAAGAGATAATCCAGTATTCAAAAAGAAAAGATTTAATAAACAACTACCAGTTTCCCATCAGCTGGAAATTACATTTAAAAGGATGGGATCAAATGGAAATGTCACTTCTGTTGGCAGGATTGCAATAAAACTAAATATTGGTAGAGGAACATTCATTAAAGAATAAAGAAGGGTCATATCAAAATAAAATAGATTGGTTTCAGAGTTTTTCAAATGGAAAGACTTGGAAAGGAGGAAAAAGATTTCCAAAGTAATCAAACAGGAAGGTTTTGATGGATGTAGTGGCTTTATAGATGATACCATAATCCGTATTTATCAAAAACCAGGAAAAAATAGTCAAAACCTCTTTTACAGGAAGAAGATATATTCAATTATTGAAAAAACTTTATGTGACTGAGACAAAATAATTATTGGTTTTATGGTTTAATGATCAAGTTCTTGTAGGGATTTAAAGGTTTAAAAAGGAATTTTCCTTTCTAAATATGATAATTCATTTTTTGGAAGAGTTGAGTGATTATCATTGGCTTATATTATTTCTAATAATTACTTTAAATCTTAGTTTACTACTTTGATTTGTTTGCATTTTTTAATAGGCCAATAGCTATTGTATTATTCAATATATATACTTAATGAGAATTTGATTACAGAATACAAGGAAGCAGCCCCAAAATTACTTGATAATGAATATTTTAATTATGTTTTGGAAAAAATCAGGGTTTGTAATTGAAACTGAATTGGTATGATAAAAGGCAGGTGAGAAATGTTTAAAAAATGTGCTTATGTCTTTATGAGAAGGAGCACATGTATTCACTAAGAGGATTGATAAATTCATTTCGTGTACTTCAAAAAATGATTTCTAATTGAAATGATGGCTTGGAGGAGCCAGATCTAGAAGAAAGGGGCATTGAACAAAATAATAATCCCCACTCTCAACACTCAACGAATTCATAAGTGGTTTGTGGAAAAATAAAGGAAAAATTCCTGAAAATAAATTATCAAAAGGGAATCTTTTCAATTTTAAGAAAGAATCTTTAAGAAATGATTTCAGATTTTTGCAGATGAAGGAGATTTTAGAAATAATAATGCATGGAGTATAGTAAAAATAAATTGTTGATAGAATTTCTGAGTCAGTAAGAAAGCCTTTACGGTAACGGTGTATTTTAAATAGAAATAAATTGTGGCCATATTTTTATGATAATTTGGACCAATTAACAAAAATTAATCTTGAGAGGCTCATTTATTTACTAAGGGATTTTAAAGATCTGGACCCATTCTTTTACTGTAGTAATTTTCTCACTTCATATTACACTTTGCTTCTGAAAAAATAGATTCTCTTCAACAAGCCTATCTGATTGCAAATATGAATCAATTTTAAATTGGATCTCATTACAACATTGTTGAAGTTTCATCAGGCCATGTTTATTCTCTCTATTTCTGTTATAAAAATACCTTTGTTTCTGGTAGTCAGGGTGTTTCAAGAAAAATTCTTCTTGAAAATATATGGAATGTGAGCTTACTGCAGATACCGCGTCTTGTTTTTAGTTCTTGCTTATGGTTGGAATCTTATCATTTGGAACTCAAAGGTCCACTTGATTTTTTTCTTCTTTTTTTTAAAAATTGAAATTTTCTAGTTGACCAAGAGATTACCTACATCCTCCTCAAGTAATGGATCCATTTCTACAGAAAGTGCATCCAGGCATTCAGATATTTCACTGAATTCATCATTACTATTAATTTATTAAACTCCACCATGCAATAATAATGAACCTCTTTAAATAATATGAAGGGAATTTCAATTTGATAAATTTGAGACCACATCATAATTTGTTTTTCTTTATTTAAAATTATTACCATTTGAAAGCAGGTTGGTGATATTCTCATTGGGCCAGATTGCATCAATCCTTGCATTCTCCTCATGGATTCAATTATTGTATGTTTTGAAAGGGAAAAAATTTGAATTTTCACTCACGATCTTCTACATTCTCGCATTGAAATGAAACTTGGACTTGAGAAAATATGGTAGGTTGTCATATTCCTCATCTGTAATTACATCACCGATATTGTTTTCCCACTGAATTGTCTTAAAGAACTTGCGCTTGTATGCAAACAATTGTTGCTTCAGTTTCCAAATGTCAAGGTTCAAATTACCATTCTTATTACTCTTTTTCAAGTTATAAGAATTTTTTTAAGGCTTGAGATTTTGTTGAGCTCTTTATACCCCCCGTAGTATTTTTGGTATCCCCAAAAAAATATAAAAATAAAATGCATCCAATAAGTTAAATTATTATTTGTCAGCTTTAAGAGCATGATAACAATTCAAACTATTTGGGTCTTCTGGATAATTACAGTTTCACTAATGATCTTCTTTTGAATATTTGTAACTACAATTTAATTCAAAATAAATAAATCTATCACTGGTTTCAGTATCACCACTTTGTTCTTGTGCTTGTGCTATTTGGAGCTTTGTATGACAATGTCTTTTTTCTTTTACTGTAACATCAGAAAATTGAATAACCATATTACTACCAATGGTGAAGTCCATTGTATCTTCTTGTGTTCATTCCAAAAATAAATGGATCCAATATAAGCTGTTTAGATGAATATTTAACAATTGGTAACACTCAGGCTTATATAACATATGACTAATGAAGAATTCAGAGTTTTATTAATTTCACCCCACTCCTTATTACTTGAATTAGTTTTAGTATTGATTTCAAACTATTAAATGCTTAATTTCAAACCATTGGTTTTGACTAAAGAACCAATTTTTATAGTTTCTAAATTTTTTCTATTTTTATGAGTTCATTTTATAGATATGAATTGATAAATAACTTTTAATAAGCTGGTACGCTTTCTTTAAGGTATTTATGACTCAAGCCTAAATCTAACATGGCTTAATTATCTAATTTAAATTTATTGTGAATTTGAGTTTGATTTTTGAGAGTTATCTCTAATTGAAAGCTATTTTGAATTTGATGCAGATTTTTGAGATCAATTTCATTTATATTATTTTAACTTGGAGCTTTTAAAGGAGACTTGATGGTTTGTGGATGTACTGAGAATGTTTTTAAATTGAAGTATTTTTCAAAGTTATCAACAATTTCTTCAAGTATTCATTTTAATTCCTTTTCAACTAATCTTAATGGTAAAAAAATATCAGAAATGACATATAGCTTACCAAGCATAATAAAAGTACAGGGACGCATTGGAAAAATATAAGAATAAAAAAATAAATAATGAGTAAAGGAGGATAGGAAATGGGGAAAAATAAATGTGAGTGTGTGTAAAAAAAAGAAAATGAATTGGGGATATATGAGTGGTTTGATATAGGGATAAATAAACATGAACAAAGAAATCTTGAATAAGGTATTGTAAATGGTTCTTCATTCAACACATGTAATATGTTTTGTGAATCTAATTTGATAAATAAAATTGGATAATAGTTTACTTTAGAAATATCAAATACGAACATCATTATTTTGTTTTTTTTCTAATGATGATCAATTAATTTCAGAAATGATTTCTTGAAGCTTGAAAAAATATTCATAATTTATGTTATATATTTTATATCTAAGATAACTTTGAAAACATATATTCTGAAAGCTATATTGTCAATATAATTAATCATCCGTTATTTTAGAATCGGAAAGCTTGAATCACATTATTATAAAAGAGCCAAATATGTGAAAGAACTGTTTGATTTTTAAAAAAAGGGAGGTTAAATAAATTAATTTATGAAATAATATGCACACGAGTCCCTAGTAAATACTTTAGTATACATATTTTTATGAAATATAGCCTATATATGGAAGTAAATCAATAAGAATAAATGTCTCTTTTATTATTTAACCAAGAACTAGGATATAGTCATATGGAAGAGCTATTTTAATTTAGAATAACACTAGTTAAATATTTTTTCTTTTTAATTCTGAAATTGAATCTATAGTTACAAATTCTTGACATTAGAATTCTTTCGCAGTTTAGGTTTCCTTTCTTCAGGTTAAGAATTCCTTCCCTTTTTTCTCCAATTCAAAATAAATTTATATTTACTTAGTTATCCGGATTTCTTTGATATAATCTATTTTGGCTTATTTTTCATTTAAGAACCCAGTTTTCCCATTATAATATTTTATAATTCCTGGTAATACGTTTAATATGATACACTTGTTGGCTTCAAATATAAGAAACATAAGTGTAATTAAAATCAGTGAGCTTCCTGGTGACAATTAAATAATGATACATATGGGGGTACACATTTTGGATCTGTTTTTTTGAATCACCTAATGGGTACAGACTTTTTATGTATTCATGTATTGCATGTATGGATATTTCTTCTGAGGGTGTTTAAATGCTGATAATCTTTAATGGAGCTAAAATTCTTGTGTCTTTTACTATTTACTCATTCATATAAATAATAATTATTCTTTTTTTAACCACTTCTTTCTTCTCATTACACAGTAAAATTGTTCTTCCCAGGCCTATGAGATTATCTTCAAGAACAATTTTCAAGATACTTTTGGAAAAACTGAGAGAATATATGGTTGTATTATATTTCTGTCTTCATGTAACATTTCATAAGCTTACGAATCATAGATATTAACAAACACAATTGGATTTATATCTAGATTATTACAAAATGGATCGTGAATATGCAAATATAATAGAAAAATGACCCCTATCTTTTGAATAATTATATGGATACCCTTTTCAATACCTTCAGTGATAGAAACAGTCCCTTTCAGATCGAGTCTATGAAGTATCTATAAGGAAGTAAATAAAAGCTACAAATATGACTGTTAAACAGTAAAATAGCTTAAAAATGTACTAAAGGGGCTCTACTATTGAATACTAGTGGTTACGAGTCTACTTGAATCCTTTCATTATAATTAACTGGGCTACTATAGTAACTAGGACTATTATTAATAATAAGATCATAGAATTTATATTCCAGGGTTAATTCTGTGTACAAAAGTATAACCATGTAATAAGAAGCTAAGAGTATAATAAAGACTTTTACTTCAGATAAAGCCTAATTTTATCTTAAATGGAGGTGGAAAGAGGTTATCAACCTCTTTGAACCTTAATTATGTGGAAAATTTTACTTTGGTGGTTGGATTGTGGTTAAAACACACCCATACCACCAGCACTGGTCCTTAGATGTGGCTTTCAAGCCACACCTTACCATTTTATGCCAATAAAGGTAAAAATTGTTTAAAAATGGAAGCTTTAGGGATGTTTAAAAATTTAAGATGTGTCTGAAGCTGTATGAAGCACATCCGTGTCACTCTGATTAGTAAGGTAATGGGTTACAAAACTACAGAAATAATTTGAATTAAAATGGAACTTATTCATCTACATGGGATAATATCCCACAGTAACACCCTTTACAGGAGGTTTTGGAGATTGAGATTCAGAGCTATAATTAGTCAATGAATAAGAAAATAATGAGTAAGCTACCTGGGAAAGTTTCCAAAGATAATATCTGTGCAGGTAGCTTTTGGCATTGTTACCTAAATGATTTCATATCTTTGTTACTTTCAAAGGTAAAGGGCTTGAAAGTGGCTCAAATTCTATGCAAAAGTGAGATATAAAAGATTTTAACAATATTTAATTACTTTGGATTGGGTATGAAAAATATATACAGGCTCAAAGATTTTTCTTTTTTTAGATATAGTACTTATCTTTCTTTAAGGAAAAATTTCTGTTATCTTTTGACCTTCATATGGCACAAGGCTAAGAGATTTATAGATGTATCTACTTCCTGTAGCACTTCCTTAATATACTATACCTTTCAAGTCCTTAATAAATCTATAGAAGCTAGATTAGAGCTAAAAAAAATGAATATTTTGATTATAAAATTAAGGGCTATTGGTATGATAGATTTCAAACCAGTGATGCTAAAGTATTTAAGTTAGTACTTTGGGATAGACCTCTTTGATTTCTTAAATTAAATAAAACAAATGATGGGTTTGTTATTTAAAGCAAAGATTCTAGATGAGAAGTGAAAATTGATTTTATGCTCAACAAGAGTTTACAGCCTCAGTAACTTGGCTATTTATCATTTTTTTATTAATAGGATTGATATTCTATCAAAGGGGACTATTTCCTCTTTGAGATGATCAAATTTAAAGGCTGAATTCTTTTCAGTCTTGTATTTTTAATTTTTAAGATCATTTTATCTTTATTTAATTTACTTACAGTTGAAGATATTTTTTTTCTTTTTACTTGCTACTTTATCTCATGGTATTCTGGATATCAGTTTTATTCACTAGTTCAAAGTTACAGGCTGGAAGTCCCCGAGAATTCCCATAATTATTTATATATATATACTTTTGAATATATTTTCCATTAGTCTTACATGTTATCATGTAAGCTAAAATTTCATTTTGTATTTTAACATAATTGGTAATCAAATTAACTACCAGTTTGTTAGATGATGAGAACAATCCACTTCAGAAATTCCTGAAGAGCCAAAAAAATCCTTAAAACTACTTTGGAATTCAATCCCATTTATGGATTCCAGATAGTTCTTTTTAATAATATTCCAAGGGTGTTGAGTATTGCAATGAAAGACTTGACTCTATGAAAATGATAATAATTTTCCTTGAGTCCTTTGAGCTTCAAATTTTCAAAAGATGGTGAGATTAAAGATAAAGATTAAGATGTATGTGGTACATGAAAATTAAGCTTGATTAATTGTTCACTGAAAAACTTAGAGAAATCTCTAGCTCAAAGATTATGATACTTATTTCAAATAATTATAATAAATGTCAAAAAATGATTTTAACTTTAAGAATTAATTTTATCTTTACTTTAAAGCAATTATTTCTTCAAAGTTACTTTTGGGACAAAAAACTCTCAAGGATTGTTTATCAGCTTCTTGGAGAGTATGTATTTAAGATTTAAATATACTAAGTATATATTATTTGAAATATAAAAAAATGATGATAATATATAAAAAGGTTTTAGGAATAAAAAAATGTATAATCAAGGGAAAACATAAGTTTTTGATATGATATAATATTATATCAGATTGGAAATATGAATATATCTGTATAAGATGAAGATATAGAAATATAAGTCTTAAATATAGGTGTTCAAGATATATATAGGACTATAGAAAAATATATAAATTAACTTTCATTTATCAAGAAGCTTTAATGAGCTAAATAAAGAAGGAAGCTACTTGAAATAGAAAATAGATTAGTTTCTGAATATTTCTTTTTTCTCATTTATTAGTTGAATAATATTTGATTATAGTTTTTATGATGAATAATAATAGAAAATATCATAATTTTTGAAGAAAATGAATTATTTATAAACAAATCATATTTATGGGAAGTGTAGGAAAAAAATATTCATTTCAGAAAGCTCTATGCTTATCTTTCCTAAGCTCTTTGACTTATATTATTTTATGTAACTATTTCATAATATGTGTAAGTAAATTGACTTTTTTGATTTATATTTGGAAAAAATAATCATTTGTTGAAACATAAAATCCATAGTTATAGCTTATTATTGATTTTCTAAATAATATAATCTGATACAGAAATATATATATATATTTGTTTTTTAATGTAAAAATGTAAATTTTATTAATTGTTTTTGATATATAAGGAATCTTGGTAACACCATTAAAAAGTTTCTTTTAAGATATTTAACCATTAGTTGAGTGAATTAAAAGACCATTTTGTAATCTAGGATAAATATTTTATTATTAATTTGTATAATGACAAGACTATTGACTAATTCTGTAGTTCATTTACATGAGTATTCCATCATTAAGTTAAAAATTGTGAATATTTTCAATAAGTTATTTCAATTCCTTTTCCTGAATATAGAAAATAAGTAAATTTATTTGAGGTTCCTTTTTTGGAAAATTTTTGATATTTCCACTCTTGTTTTACTTTCATACATTTTGAAACAATTTTTGAAATATGTAATATATATTAAATATAAAGATTACATAGGTAAATTTGAGTTTTAATTATAGCTGATTGATAACTTAACTCAATGAGTATAAAGAATTACATTTTCCTTTAATTATTCAAGATTTTCTTTGAGTCTATCCCAAGAGCAAAAGGTATGAAATAGCCAAAAATTACTCAAGATCAAAGGTCAGGTCACTTAGGGATCAGCAGTCCAAAATAAGAGAGAAAGATGATATTACTCACATAAAATCACTGAGATTTATAATGAGTTGATAGAAGAGGAAAGATATAAAATAAATGAGATATTGAAGCTGTCATTGATGATATATTGAGTACATAGAAGAAACGCATAAATCTATTTTTATTAAATTCATTCATGAAAATAGTAAAGAAAAATTATGGAGGCTTTTGTTGGTAAACACATGTAAACCCTTATGTGTTTTTACCAAAAATTTACCTGTTTTTACAAATTTATGGCCAAAACATGTAAGTGACCTTATTTTTTTAAAAAAATTCCTCAGGATCAGTTTTGAGGTTTTTTTTAATTTTTTTTCCATATTTTTCCGAAAATGGGATGTCAATATCCACAAATTTTTTCATATTTTTTTTGGCCAATATGACAAAATGGCCTATTTTTTAAAAAGACTTCATTATATATGTTCCTACTTATTAATTTCCATATTTTTTTTGAAATAAAGGGCAAAATCATGAGAATAAGAACCAGAAGCCCAAAATTTGGGGATTTTTTTGTGCCAGGACAATTGTAGGCCCAAAAAGTCACTTTTTTATTTTTTTTTTCATGTTTGTAATTAACTTGAAAATGTCATTTATGACATCAATTGAATTAAAAATGTAATTCATGAGGAGTGGAAGTTGAAATTCCATTTGTTGCATTAAAGGTGACATTTATGGTATCAAAAGTGCCATAAATGGCATCACAAATGACATAATAATGGCATAAATAGCATCAAGAATGACATACAGATGCCACTTATGGGCATAGTATTGGCCCAATCGGCATTAAAAAAATGCCATAAATGTAATTGTATGGCATTAACTATGCTCTTTATGCATTTAACAATGTCATAAATGGCCTCAACAACAGCATTGTTAAAGACATTAACAATGGAAGTAATGGCCTTAGAAATTCCATAAATGGCATTGTTAATTTCATTTTTTGCCTTACAATGCCATAAATGGCCTCAACAATGGCATGAATGGCCTCAACAATACCATAAATGGCATTAAAATTTCCATTTATGGAATTAATAATGCCATTTATGGCATTAACAATCCCATTTGAGGCATTAACAATGCAATTTATGGAATCAATAATGCCCTTTATGGAATTAATAATTCCCTTTATTGCATTGATAATGCCATTAATGGAATTAATAGCCTTCAAAAAGCCATTAATGCCATAAATAGCCATATTTAATTTAAAAACCACCCCTTACCTGTTTTTACCATCAAATTAAATGTTTTTACCAATTGATGGTAAACCACATAAGCTCTTATGTGTTCTTACCAATACCCTTAAAATATTTGAAATGATAAATTAAGTGTTTGGTTTTATGATCTTTTCAAAAAAGAGAATATTAGGGCATATAGAAAATAAAAAATCTCATATTTTAGCTATAAAAGTGTTGTCAAGTAAAAAGAAATGAATTACTGGTGCTATATATGCTACAAACCACATTTAATAGAATATTTCAAGTATAAAAGCTATATTTTCCGGTACCAAATACCACCATTTTTTCTTTGAAATCATGAATTCATATCCAGAAATTCAGATAATCCTGCACACAGACCCTTAAAGGCATAAAAATGATGAATGAATGAATTACTTATCAATTGAATATTTGACACAAGTTTATTTTTCAGAAAAGGAACTTCATCTGAATTCAAAAGGATTGAAATGTATAAGTTAAATAGAACATCTTAATGAGAAATTAAACTACCACAGGATTAATTATTATTCCCTTTAATGTTAAATTAACTAATTAAAAGAAGAAATAAGACTATATAAGCTCAAAATATTCAAATATTATTTTGCTCTCTTTTTTATATTTCAGATATCAAAAATCAATAAGCTTCAGGTTTGAATATTTTTACTTTCATGATTGATCAAGGTACTATAGCTTGTAATTTATAAATATTTGTTAAATACAAAACGAGTTATGATATTGCCTGAAAAATTGATTTTTACAATAAAACGATCAAACTGATTTTTTGGGAAGAATTTAAAAAGTCTAATTTATATTATCATATAGTTCCCTCAATTTCTTGAAATAAAGATCTTCTAAGATGATAAAATGAATTTTTTTTCTTCTCCACAATAGACTACAGAATAATCTGCATTGGATTTAGTTGCAACCATTCCATGAGGAGAAAAAAGTCCAATAATTAGAAATAATCAAGAAAAAGTGTGATATATTCTCAGTGAATAGTTAAAATATTCACTGTAAATTAGATGACTATAGCTATCACAGCTATTGAATATGGAGGTATAGATTGATAAAGCGGGTTTATCATTCATATATGTAGAAATGATTAACAAAGAAATATTGGGTAATTTGACTATTGAGGTTACAAGCTCACTTTTGGTGAATTTTGAATCTTTGAATAGATATAATAATATTTTATGCTATCTTCAAACAAAAAGTTAGTAATGAAAGTATGTTGATTAAAATTGAGAATGAATCTTTGAAGAGGGTGAAAAAACTCATTGATAGGCTGAAAATTTTTAGTTGAGCTGGGATGGATAAGAAAAGTAAAATCCTGAATTTTCAAAAAATGTTCAATTTAAATCAAAATACTGAGGACTGACTTTAGGAACCCCACTTCTATCAAATAATAACTAGGTGTTTTTGATGTTTGAATTTGACAAGAATTCCCAGATTGAATCGAAGTGGAACATGTTAAGTTTGAGATTCCCTGCGCAAGAAGTAGAAATAAGATTTAAAACAGTTTCATTAAATATGAAAAAGAATTATTAAAATTAATATTATAGTTATATTTAAAGGTCAAGGGTTGAAATTAAGTTTGAAGAAGCTTACATAACTATATATTATAAGCAATAAATAACCAAATATGATAAAGAAATATAGGTCCTAGGAAAAAAATGAAAAAAGTTATTTTAATTAGGAATATTAAAATTTTGAAAATTAATGTAGCAAAGAAGGAGAGGAAATTATCTTCCTAATGGGTAGAAAGAGTGAACCATGATATTGGAACTCCTCTCATGTGGTAGAAAATGAGGCATTACTTGAAAATGAAAAATTCAAGAAGAATTTTGAATTTCATTATGGGATTTCTAGCCTTTTTCTTATTTCATGTCAGAATAATCTTGAATTTCCTTCTTGAGAATTCTCATGTAAAATAGCTAAAGTTTTGAATAGATTTAATCCTTTATTAAAGCCAGGAAAGAGTGTATTAAATACACTATATCAATAATTAATTGCTATAAGAAGGATCGGGGATTGAAGTTTAAAGTGAATGAGCCAAATATAAGTCTGAATTATAGTTTTAAACAGGAATTGTAGAGCTTAATTACTGAAAAAGTAGGAGTTATAATTATAATTCATAATTATACCACTTATGGACCAATAATTGAAAAAAAAAGGATTTTGTTTTATGCAATAATAAGAGAAGCTCAGCTATAGCTCAGTGATGATGACGATATAGCGTTTCAAACAATATGGTAATACTATTATATTAATTTTAAATAAAAAACCACTGTTTTTCAATTCAAATGTCACCTCATTACACAAAACCACATAGCAAGAATTTAATATTTTAACCATCCACTATTATTAAAAATAGGCTATGAAGAGAGTCATGATATTTAAAAAAAAACTTATACAGATATCCCGTTGAATTAAGAAAACTACCTACTTCAGAACATATAGATTTTACCAAAATCAGGTTAGGATTGACAAATATATCACATTTAAAAGCTATAAGCAAGAATAAAAAATAAATTTCAGCTTTAATGTGTAATGAACAGTTTCAATCTAAAAGAAATATGTGAAAAGTTTTTTCAAAGATCTTGAAGGGACCTTTCCAATTTCACAATTTGAAAAATTCCAGTACATAGATATCGGAGGTTACAGACCAATTAATTTTAGATAGTGGTATACTAAGAGCATCTACCGCAGTGTAGCTAAAAGGGCGGGTACAAAAAACAGCAGATGGCGCTGCACTGCTGCGAGTTGACTATGAAAAGTGCCTCGCCCTTTTTAAGCGTACCGAAAACTCATGCTTCACAGTTTCTTTCTGTTCACTTTTTCATTTCTTTCATATTTATCTTAAATTATTCTATTTCTATGCCCCATCAATGGATCCACAACAGATCATCCAAATAATGTCAACAACAACTGCCACAATTCTAATATCAAACAATGAAATAAATCAAACAGTACTACCATCAAATTATTTCATTCAAGGTCCACCAAAAGGACAAAAGAGCCCTAATTGCTGCCGTGATCATTATGGTGGACATCAAGACCTATATCAGGATTGCTTCAGCGATAATCTTGTGTATGATTATCAGATTTTTCATCGTCAATTTCGCATGCAAAGGAGTTTGTTCTTAAAAATTGTAGCCAACATTAAAAATAATAATAAATATTTTACTCAAATGAAAAATTCCGCAGGAAAGAACGGAATCAAAGCTCTTAAAAATATCAAATAATAAATATGTCAGCTCTCATATGGTTTTTCAGCAGATTAACTTCATGAATATGTTTGAATATCAGAAACCATGTGAATAACAAGCTCGCGTCAATTATGTGAAGCTGTAATTGAAATCTATAAGCCAATATAAATTTTTATCCCAATGAGATTTATTCAAAACGATCAAATGAGAGAGGAGAATAAAAAGGATTTCTTGGAATGCTGGGCTCATTAGACTGCATTCATTGGACATGGAAGAATTGTCAATGTGCATGGGCAAGGAAGTATAAAGGAAAAGAAGAGGTGAGTTTTTTTATTAAACAATAAATTAATAATTTTAAAATGAAACTAATAAATGCTTTGAAAAGGCTCCAACATTCATGCTTGAAGAAGTGGCATCTAAAGATTTGTGGTTCTGGAATTCCAGGATCTGATAATAGCTTTAATGTCCTTGACCAACCAAACCTATTTTATAAAATCTTGAATGGAAAGGCTCCTGAATGAAATTTTTCAATTAATGTATCTGAATAAAACATGGGTTATTATCTCGCAGATTGTATTTATCCATATTGGGCCACAATGGTGAAAACAATTAGTAACACCCAAGGAGAAAAGAGACAAATATACTTGAATTTCCTCACATTTTTTTCTTTTGCCTTTTTTTTAACAGAAATTTGATTCATCTCAAGAAGCAGGCGAAAGGGATCTTTGGTGTTCTGCAAGCAAGATTCGCAATTATCAAAGAACCGGAATGTGGATGGTGTCAGATGAAACTGAAAAATATCATGACTGCCTGCATCATCATACACAATTTGATTGTAGAGGATTGATCTAGAATAGTTGTTGAATACTGGATACCTGAATAACGAGAAAGGGAGAAAAAAATGGATAATAGTACCTTTGATCAACATGTCAGGAAAATCAAGGAGGTACAAAGTTCAGCTGCACATAAGTGCTTAAAACTTGAGCTTATTTGTCACTTATGGGCTTGCAAAGTTGAAGGCATAATATGGTAATTTATTTGTTTTTATTTTGAATTATCTCTTGAAATATTTTTTTCCATTTTATTGTGGAATAAAAAAGAATTAAAATTTGCATCAATATTTATAAGAGTAATAAAAAACATAATCAAAAGTAAGGATATAATTGAGGGACATAATTTTCTTTTTGTATTAATTTTATAGACATGTAAATTAAATATAATGAAGATTATAAATGTAATGAAATTAATTAGAATCATAAAAATCATAAAACCCAAAGGTAATTTGAACATAATTAAAAGAGAATAGTCAAAATTAATAAGCAAAAAAGAGTTTATAAAACTAATAAGACTGGAAAAAGAGATTAAAATATATATACTTTGATGATAACTGATTTATAATTGGAATAATGACCATATTGATGTAGAAGCTTCCTCCTTCAAGCTTATACTTAGAGAAATAATGGTAGTGTTATGATAAAAGCTAAAGTAATATTGAATAAAAAGAGATATATTATGACAGAGTTAAGTGACTTTATGTGAATGATAAAACCAACCTTAATATAGAAAATTTATTATCAATCTCAAGAGACATTTTATCATTTAAATGAGAAGAGTAATAAAACTTGTATTATTAATATATTGAAGATTTTCTTGATTTTCGTTGTATAAATATCTTTATCTCTGTCGCCATACTTATAATAAGAATGTTCAACAAAGATTTATAGTAAATATATTTATTTTTTGTAAAATAAATTATAAAACTATAATATTTAATATTTCCATATTATTCTCATTAAAATACATTTTCTATTATAATGGGATATTTTAAATAATAAACATTCTTCAATTGAAATAAACCCTTTTATAATAATTTTTCAAAAATTCTGTGAAATGATATAAATTTTTTTGACTCTCATTATGGAAAAATGTCAATCATTTTCACAAAATTGGAATAATAAATTAATATTATCTCAATGTCAAATAATTGTCATATATGAACTTCATTTTTGTATATCTCATTATGTTAAAGTTTAACTTTGTTTTAAATTTTCTTTTTATTATTATGATTGGTTTTAAATTTTTCATTCTTCCTTTCATTTTATTCCTTTGATCAATCTTATATATATTTTATATTTAATTTCACATCTTTTCTATATGCACTTGTTTTTACTATGAATTTAGATTTTGAATTTTATTTATGATCATTTGTATTTATTCATTTATGAGTTATTTTTTGTTAAGATTTTATTGATTAGTTCTATTATAATGTATAAAGCAGCTATATTTGAAATTTTATTCTTATTCTACGGAGACATTTATTATAAGAATGGTTATACTTTTATTGTTTGCCTTATATTAATTTTGGCTTTATTACTATATTTATTTATTTATTTAAAAAAATTTATCCTTATTATTCTAATTATACTATCATATTTATTTTATCTTTAATTTTTATTTCTTATCAAGTTTCTTTTAGAAAACAATTTAGAAAAATAAAACCAAACAAGAAATCAGCATAAAAAATTAAACAAGAACAAAAAATAATTGAACATATATTCAAAAAAGTAAATTTTCCAAATGAGATGGATTTGGGATACTGGATATATCCAATAGTTTAGAATGAGTTTTCTTGAGAATAATTTTCTGCCACATCATGTAATATTAATTCTCTTTTCCATCCATATTTTCAACTTCATTTCTAATTATAACATCTTAAGAAATTGTTTACAGTTCTGCATTTTGCTTTTCCAAGGCCTTTCTCTGCTTATACAAGTTTTCAGAAATATGTTTTTGGAATTCGGTAATAATTTTGCCTCAGCAATGATTATTTTTTTCGGCTATTGACCAACTGGTCAAGGGAAATCAGATTCAATTAATGTTGCGGAAGAACATGCTTCTTGGCTTATTGATTGTGAGCTCTTTCATTTTACTGTTAATTTCTTTAAATATTGCATATGATGGTTCCACTTTGAAGATTTTGAGAGAATATTGTATTCTGGAATGTGGACAAATGCTTTCTTGTAAAGATAAGAGTATAAATTAGCCGCCTTTTAAAACTTCTCATGGATAGTTACCCCACTTTGATTCAATCTCTGGAAATGTTGGATGCAGCCATTGAGCTTATTAACGGATTTCTTAAGTGAACTCCATTGACCTTTCGGGCTGACAGAAGTAAATTGAGTATGAGGGATAAAAGTTAGATAGTTTTTAAATACATGCATACAAAATGTTGAGTTTTTTTGATCCGTTCCATTCAGTTGATCCTCAAACACCTCAATCAATGACTTTCAAAGCTGAATGTCTTCCTGATGATTATATGTTTTTTTTTTCTAATTTTGATGCTGAGAAACACAGGAATAACAAAAATAAAAAATGTTATTAACTGAAAAACCGCACCATTCAAAGTTTCCATTGAGCCATCAGGATTCATTGAGCCGAAAGATGATGTTGTTTATTCATGGGTAAATAGGGTTGGATCCATGACATTCATTTTATTTGGAATAAAAGGATTTAGAATAAAAAGACTAAAAAATATATAATCAAAAGTGAATATTGAATCTGTACAAAAAGTGGAGAGAAGTGTATTTCACACATATTTTTGTGATTTGGAAATGGTAGAGGGTTTCCACATCTGGCAACTGAATGTGTTTTTTTACCTATGAAGCTAGGATAATTTTGAATTTAACCCCTATTATGTGCCTGGATTTTGGGTTCTGCAGAAGCTAAATCGGCAAATTGTTCACTTTAGCTACACTTCTTGAGATTATCTAACGCTGAACCACTTATATAGACTTCAAGATATTGGTATTGTGGAATTCTATACCTTTTGGCCCAGTTTTCAGAATTTTTTTGAAGGTTGAAAGTTGGAAAAATCAAGAGTTGAATGGCTAATTAAGGAACTCTCAGCTCAAAAGACACGCTTACATATGCATAATTAGAATAATATTATTAGTATTTAGTAAAGGAATATTTAGAATTCCGAATAGAAATTACCAAAATATTTTCATAATTCAATAAAGAATAACAGAATTAAATTTTATGTATTTATACAATATAAGCTACATATAAGCCTTACAACACCAAATAATATGACTTAATACATACAGAAAACACAAAATTACATATAAAAAGTAACAATGTACAGTAGAATTATATACACCCTCAATCTATCAAGAATATTATATTGATAAGTGTGACAGTCACCAAAATACAGTTTATGTGACACAAGAATGATCTGAAAGTCAAATATAAATCCATGCATAGAAAAGCCACTAAGACCTTAAAATTGTGAAGATATAAGCATCCTTCTAGAATATTCTAAATCAAATTCTTGTACACAAAACATTAGTTGTTGTAAGTAGAATTTAAGCTTAATGCTAGATCTATTTTGTTTCTCCCTTAGGGGAGTTTTATATTTTTATTTCTATCTGCTCATCATAACTTTGTGATATTTTTCTATCAGGTATGAGAAATTCATATTAACCCCGACAAAAGTCATAATCCTTAGGGGTGATTCATATTCTTATTTATAACTGCTCATTGTAACATTGTGCTATTTCTATATCAAAAATAACATAGAAACACAGGCACTCAGATAAGGTTTATGCAATAAAAATGCATGAGATCTGTACATGACACAGCCACAGAACAACTGATTACATCTCAATTCAATTTCAACTAGCTGCATGCAAGGAAAACACACTAAAATCTAAACTAAAAAAAATTACAGTAATCAGAGATTACAAATCAAAAATCTATCCACACATTAAAAAACATGATCACTTTAGATTACGTAATCTTATCAAAAATGGTGAAATATCCAAGTCATATGAAAACATCCACACTTTTACCTACCAGAATTAATCCCTCAAGGCTGTGCAAGCTGAATAATGCAGTCTAACAGATAAGTCATCTGAATTTTCTTATTGAAATATACACCAGAAAAAACACCTCAAATTTAACTTTCAAGAAAAAAAATGGTGAAAATAGCTCAGTAATGTGACACCATTCACAAAAATCACTACCAGAAAAACTATCTCAAGGGAAAAATTGAATTTTTACATGGTGAGCCCATGGGTACTTCTCACAACATGGGAGAAGGCCTCTCTCTCTCATTTTCTCCTCTTCCCCCAATGAAATTAATTATATACCAAGGAGAATAATTATTAATCCCTGACTAGTAGGCTAATCTAGAAATTATTATTATTTATATCATACTATACTAAAAAGTGGTTTACAATTAGCTGTAGCTAACAGAATGTCCCCCTATATTATATACTTATCTATTAGTCAAATACTCATATTTAAAAAGTCAAAAATATATATTTTATGGTTTTCTAATTAGTAGAAAGCTACATATTATTGTTATTAAAATGAAAATCTATAATAGTATTTTCATTAATTTCACTATGAGTAAATCTTATTATTTATTATTATCCAGGTTATAATCCATTATTTCTATTATAATTATTAAAATGTTTATCAGCCTACACCTGTTTTTCTTGAGCTTACAGTTGTGCTATCATCTATAGTACTATTATTAGCTTAATATCTTGAATTAATTCCTTTCTATCAGTATTATTATGATAAATAGTATTGCTTTCATATTATCAATATTATCATTAATTACAACTAGCTATCATTTTAGCCAATTATCAATATTATTATTAATAACAACTAGTTAACATTTTAGCCAATTATAATATATAATTACTATTATTATATTTTATAAAATTAAACTATTATCCATGCAAACTTACTTCAAATTAGATAAGAAAAACTATATTACCACTAATTACTAATATATCCACTCTTTATTTTCCCAATTATCATTTTCTCATCTTGAAAGAAACAAAACTGTACTAGTATTTGGGGTATCAACATTGAAGGGATCCACCTATAAATTCATATTTCAATTATTATGATTATTATTATTAGGAAAATAATTTATTAGGTGTAATAGAGACTTCTGAAAAGTCTTCTCTGGCTGTAAATCCACAGTATTAAAGCTTCATTTTTGAAGTTTATAGAAGGATTTTTAATTATATTCAGAAGGGCAGCTAATACACCTTAACACCCTTGGTTCCAGGATTATTTCAGAAATTGAAACCTGTTTACCTGTGATTTCCCCCTCAAGAGCTTCCTAAGCCAATCACACATTATTAATCCATTCAAATAGGATTTTATACTATCCCCATCAAAAAATATGAACATTACTTGTCTTATTTTAATTTAAATAATAATACCTAGTGAATATGGATTTACTGAATATGCAAGAATGTATAGCTGGAAGCACCATGGGAAAAATGGATACACCTGATAGCAGGTTTTGCATCTGGAATCAAAAATGGGAGATAGATTGGATACAGGCTGGTGATATTACAGAAATTTAATTTGAAAATACAAATTTTACGAGTAATTAAAGCCACAAAGGCTCAAGTAAGCTGCAGCAATATCAATTTTTGGTAAGTAGTTTCAAAGATAAATAATTTAAGAATAATTCTCCTATACCTTTGTTTTAAGTGTTTTCATCACTTTTTATAGGTTCGTAAGCATTTGAATTCAACTTTTGAAGTATTTGCTACAAATTTGTACATATATATTTTTTACATTTGCAATATGACTTCTCCCTCTGACTGAGTTATTGGAATATAGAGATAAAGAATATTGATACTTTATGACTTGCAATTTGAATTGATCTTTTCATTAATTATAAAATGACCTGAACTCTTGGAAAGTTTTTGAAAATATAGCTACCATATAAGAGATACCCTAAAATCAAACCCCTTTCTCTTATAAAAAGCTTCATTATGTGATACATGAAATCCCTTATTTTTCTTGTCTTCTGAAAGAAAGAATTTATTCTGAATTAAAACAAGTTAAAAAGCTCTATGGCGCAGAGTCATTGCAATGAAAGGATCACCAAGAATATAGTAAATAATATATGAATATTACCAATGTTCCAGCCAATCAACTGCTTTGGAGAAGAATTTTACAACTAAAGCTAGATGTAATATAGGTATTAGAAGGAAAATTTTGGTTTATTTTTAAGATTGGTAAATTTTTCATTATTGAATACCATGTTGTAATTTAAAAACCAGTCTTATATGAATGTAAAATACATTCATAAATAATAGCATATTAAATCCTCACAAACATCAAAAATATATAGTTCTTTCAAGCTTTGGCATATTAAATTTTATTCTTCCTTGATAAGATGTTTTCCTCACTTTGTACATTACTGTTGATTAATTATTAATCTATAACTCACCATATTGATTTAATTTATTACTTGTATTTGTAAAAAGAAAAGATTATTTGAATCCTTACCTCCAGTTAATTAGGAGAAGATATACAAAAAGAAGCAAAATATATCCTTAATAACCCATACTACTAGAGTTTAAATCAAATAATCTGTCTTAATCTTGAGGAAAGTTAATCTTAATGTATAAGTATGGTTAACCTTCATCTTGATTGATTATTTATTTACTCCGACGTTCTCCATTGAAATAGCTTTTTATATTTCATTTATTTTAAAGTTATTTTTGTTCAATTTATAACAATTTTTAAATTTGCCTTGAAGTTACTGAATCTTCAAGAAATTTTTGAATGATTAGGATATAAAGAGAGCTCTCCATGTTCAGAAAAATTAATTTTTTTATCTGAATTTGATTTTTTGATAATCTCAACTACTCCATTATAGCTTTATGACTTTATCAATATTACAAACTAAAAAAAATGAAATTACTCAAAATAAATGAGAAAGCAATTTTCCAATTTTCCTAAATAAAATTTTTCTCAAAGCTATGGGAAGTAATTTGATTAATTCCTATGAATAATTCAATTCAAATAATATAGATATAAAATATCTATTGAAAAAAATGGAAACTTCATCTTTTTACAAAAAATAATTCAATCAATGTTTTCAAAATAATGAAAATTATATGTTGTATTAGAGAAAGGTACCTAGAATAAGGAGATTCTTCTATCAAATGTCTTTATGATTCTACTGTAAGCTGGTTTAGGTTGAAATAAATATTGTAAGCTTATGCTAAATAAGAGGATTATAAGCTCAGAATAATTAGCTTCTTATGAAGTGCATTTGATAAAATAATATGTGCACCCTTTTAAAGAGCCTTCAAACTATGATATGAGAAGATATTTTTCTTATAACTATGTTGAAAAATTTTTTGGAATATTTAGTAGAATATTATCTCCAAAAGATATTCTGAAGAAGTAAGCTGGAAAATCTTATCAAATGACCATGAAGCAACAAATTTAATGCTTCAAATCCATGTCCAATCATATCCAAAAAATGGCTTAAACAGCTCTCAAAGGATTCAGGTCTTATTATGAAACTTTTATCAAGAAATATACCCATAATTTTTGTTTTTCATTATGGGAATACATGAATTTCCTCTTGTGAAAAATTTTCAACTCCAAGTAACTAATTTTATTTGAAATACTGGATTATTGGATTAAAAAATTAATAATATCCTTTTACAATGGACATATTATAAAAATTTGAAAGTGTATATTTTTGAGAATGAAAAATCTTTTTCTATTCCTCTTTAAGGAAAAATACTAGGAATCATCTGAATCTTGGGAATATTGGAACTGGATCTAAGTGGAACCAAGCTTTTTAGAATATCTTTTACAGAATTATATTCATAATAGGAATAGATAGCTCTCGGAAAATTAGTGAATATGTCCTTATCTCTTGAAACCAACTCAAATATATTAGTTTTTAATCAAAATTATTAGTATAATTTTTACTTCATATCTTTGCTATTAGTCCTTCTGACATGTTTTTTTCTGAATAAAGTGATTTTGTCTTCACTCTTGAAAGAGAAAAAAGAAATAAAAAACCAAAAAAGATATGTTAAAAATGTTTTTTAACTAAGAATCACATAGAAATGATATGACTACCTCAACCAAATTAATGATAAAAAGATCTATAAGACTTGATCTGAACGCCTTTCTATTCATAAAATAATTTTTATATATTTTGAAGAAAATCAGTAGCAATTGTTTTTCTCTGGAACTCTTAAAGAGAGGAATTTTTTGTATTTGAGGGATTTGACTTTTTTGAGTTTTACTATCTCTTGTTTGAGAATTACATTTTAATATTATATTATTTGAATAATTTCAGTTTTTTTACTGTCTTTTTTTTGATTTTTTTCATTTTAATATTTGTTTTATTAATTTTTTCAAGTTTATTTTATTTTATTTAAATTTAAAGTAGCAATCCCTGTTGGTCCTGCTACTGGAAAATTATTTAAATCTGTAAGCTTTGATAAAGTATAGGCCCTCTAAATGCTGCTATTGTGAAATGTTTTGAGGATTCTCAAAAATTTTACACAAGTGGTCCTTCTGATTAATTTAACTGTAGTTTTATTCCCAATTTATCTTTTTGTTTTAGTAGCAGGTTCTGTACTAAACAGAGATTGCTCTTCCTCTTTCCAATCAAGAAATGAAAGTTTCATGCAGAAAAATATAACAACTTCTTTCTCTTTCAAAAAAGAGAAGTTATAGTATTACTATTACTCATAATAATTGAGATTTATTTCTGATACCCATGAGTTTAAAAATAGAAAAAAATACTTGAATTGAAAATATAAAAATGAATGAAGATGAAAAGTGTGTGTATTTTTTATATTTTATTTCCTGAAAGTTATTTTATTGAAAAATTGTAAGGTTTGACTATGAAACAATAAGTAAAAATTACTAATTTATTACTTATTGTACTCTGAATGTCCTTATAATTGAAATAAATAAGATTAAAATAATAATAATAATAAAGAAATATTATTATTATGGCGTAAAAATATTATATTATTGAATAAATATAATAATATAATTAATATTATAAATAATATATTAATATAAAATAATTAATATATTATAAAGCTCTTTATTATTGTTACCAACAAATAATAAAGGCATAAAAAACTGTTTTTTATAAATAAAAAACAATTAATAACAATAATATTACTAATATTAAAGTTATATATTAATATAAATACTATTTATATTAATTAAGAATTATTAAGAGTAATAATAAGAGAGAAATTATTATAATAAGATGAAATAACCTACTTTTAACACTTACAATAATAATTTTGAGATATTTTACGCCAAAAGAATATAATACAACTTTTTCAAATTGTATTTACAATAAAAAATAAAGAAAATTACTAAATTTCTTGATTTTACGTGGAAATGAGTTTATAGAGAGATTTATGACAAGAACAATTAAAGAATTGATTTAATCACGTAAAAATAGTGATTAATATTAAGATGGTCTTTGGTCTTTTAAAATATAAGAGTTTTATATATAAAGAATAAAGAAATTACCTTTTATTTAATTGATTTAATGTTTTTGATGCATCTGAGGGGTAAATAGAGTAAAAAGAGCTCTATTTATAGTAAATACCTCCCTCCTAGAGTCCAACAGGCTTCTAGTAGACGTGTACTGATCATATCCACTGGAATTGATCAATATTTTAAGGTTTGAGGGTGATTACATCATGATCAAATCATATTACATCATTATTACACCATTATTTAGAGTTATCACTATAACTCTAAGTTTGATGACATCAGAGGCTTGGCAGAACCCCAAATTTCGTGGATTCTATTAGTTTTAATCATAAACTAATAGTATTCACCAATTTTATCACTCTTAAGACTGTTAAACTTAAATTAAGGTTACAGTATGTGATCATAACTGCTCAAATTAAGCTCAAACTTTGATCCTCAATAACTTTTAAGATTTACACGCTACAGCAATTCAGAGAGTGGATTCTGATAGCCTGGAATAACCTTATTATGCTTCCAAGAGCTCTTCATTACATCATCGAAACTCTAATTTTGATGATTTTTCTTGTAACTCATCTTTTCTGTCAAAATTCAATATTTTAAACTTCAAACCTTGATTTCAGGGGGTTATACCCTGAATTTAATAATAAAAATTACATCATTCTTCACGAATAAACTAGTAGAATCTAACTGTATACTTTTTTTTAAGTTTGGAACACTTTCACAACAAAGTGGTCAACAGCTCTGTTGATTTTTATCAATAATTCATCATAGGTTTTAACCTTGTTTATAATTTGCAAAATAAAGTTCATATCTGTGTTCTTACAGTAATTACGTGGTAACTTTATTTTTGGTTAATCATTCTATCATGTATAGTTTAGAAGATATTAGCTATGATCCTTGAATATATGCGTTGACCAAAAAAGTGCATATATTCAGGATAATTCCTTAAGTATTAACATTGGAAATTAGCTTATGAATTTTTTTATGTGTGGATTTTCATGGGGAATCCACTGGTACAATTCATTTCACATGTTGTTTCATTAGCTCTTGAGATAAATAAGGTTTTATGATTTTTATAAGGTATTATACCTTATAATTCCTTAAATATTGACTTTACAGATATGCCATAAAAATGGTATATGTGTATTTTTCCATGGGGAATCCAATGGTATAATTTATTTTACATGTTGATTCATTGGTTTTTAAGTTAAACCAATTTTTGTACCAATTTATGGTATTTTTTGTATATTTAAGTAATTATTCTTAATGTATAATTATTCTAAGTAATTTTAATATAATTATATTAAAGGTATAATTGTTCTGAGTCTTTTTGTGACCTTATTGGGTATGTGGTCATATCTCAAAGGCTCACATTCCCTACCACCAAAAAAGATTGTACCACAATCTGATATGTGTGATTAGGGTATCATCCACTGTCCTACCTCTTCATTAGACTTTGTTAGTCTTGAAGCTCAATAATGCTTAAATTTTCTATTTTTCAGGCTTTCTTTCATGTCTGAACCTTCTTAGTAATTTATCAGAATTTGTTATATCTTTCTCAAGTAGCCATTCATCTTCTTGAGTTGGATTTCTATACCTTACAAGGTATTCCCTTTCTTTTTTGTTTCTTGTCCTTCTTTCTTTAAGGACTTTTACTATTTTCTTTTCTTCTCCTTCTTCCAAGGGGGGAATTTCAAGTGGGGGTTTATTTCTTAGTGGAAATAACTCCTTGTCACTTGAACTGTAAGGTTTTATTAGACTTACAGGGAAAGCTGGGTGTTTGTTCATCAGTTCACCTGTGAGTTCTAATTGCACAGCATTGGGTCCATGAAGTGCTTTTATCATAAATGGTCCTGCAAAGGAATCTTTTGATTTCTTTGGGCCTTTTATGTTATTGAAATTAAGGGTTGATACTAAAACCAAGTCTCCTATTTTGAAATCAGGTGGCTTATGACTTTTATCCCATCTTTCTTTTGCATATTTAAAAGAATCTTGCATGCATCTGTTTGCATGGTGTCTTGCTTTGTCAAGCATTATCTTGAAACTGCTTGCTGTTGGATGTATATCCACTAAGTCCTTTTTGAGGGTATCATAAGGAAGTCTTGGATTCCAACCTTTCTCTAGCATTGCTGGTGTTTTGCCAGTAGAAGAATGGATTGATGTCTTATATGCCAGTTCAAGTGCTGGTATTAGTGTACACCAATCATGGGTAAAACCATCAAAATCTTTGAATTCTAGCCCATAAGCACAGAATCTTCTGATCATATCCTCTAGGGTCTGTATCATTCTTTCTGCTAGACCATCAGTTTGAGGATGATAAGCTGTTGAGAATGATAACTTTGTCCCAAACAAGTTATGGAGATTTGTCCATAATGCTGAAGTGAACTTTGGGTCTCTGTCACTTATAATATTTTGGAATAAGCCTGTGTGGCTAATGACTTTATTCCATATCATTATGGCTGTATCCATAGCTGTGTCATCTTTATGACATGGTAAGAACATGGGAGTTTTACTGTACCTGTCAACTAACACTAGGCATGCATTATAACTCCTGTCTCCTCCTGGAGGTAAGGCTGTTACCCAATCCATATGAACTATTTCCCATGGGGATTTTGGTTCTTGGATTTGGATCATCATTCCAAATTTCTTTCCTGTGGCTCTGTTGGCTTTTTGACATCTGTCACAGGTTTGGCAGTACTCTGCAACATCTTTCTTCCAATTTGGCCACCAAGAGCAGGTTTTAACCCTCTCTAGTGTCCTATCTTCTGAGAGATGTCCAGATGCAACACTATCATGACACTCATGTAAAATGGTGTTTATTAGTGTTCTGTCTGTTAAGGCCATAACACATGTGTGTTTTGTTCTATGGTAAAGGATTCCATCAAGGAGGTGGAATCTTCCTTCATCATATGCTTTTTTCCATATTTCATCTAGTTTTGATGAAAGTGATGGATCTTTGCAGTCTTTCATTAGAAGTTGGCTTAAGATATGGCAATTTTTGTCTGTCTTATAGCTTTCTTTCACTTGGTTAAAGAATTCTGTGCCAATGTCTGTAACACATATTCCCTCTATATGGTGCTCTTCTTGTGGTACCCATGCTGGATTGTCAGGGGTATTTGCTAGAGCCCATCTGCTAAGACCATCTGCATTTTTATGAATATTTCCAGATTTATGAACAATAGTCATATTTCCTCTATATTCTTGGATAGCAATTTGCCATCTCAGCATATGTCTATTTGGAGTCTTCATATTTAATAGTGATTTCACAGCATTACAGTCTGTGATTACATCAAATACTGTGCCATCCAAATAATAATGCAGTTTTTCTAAAGCCCACACTAGGCATAAGCATTCCATTTGGCTTGCTCCATACCTTGCTTCTGTTGGCTTTATCTGCCTTGAAATGAAACAAATTGGTCCTTCCACTGGTTTATCATTGATAATTTGTGTTTGGTGAAGTGCAGCACCTAGTCCTTCTCCACAAGCATCAATGTACAGTTTGAAGGGTAGTTTCCAATCTGGCATCAGAAGAAATGGGGCATTTGTTAAGGAATTTTTCAATTCTTCATATGCCTTGACTCTTTCTTCTGTCATCTCATAGACTGTTTGTTGGTCACATAGCTTATACAAGGATTCAGCAATCTTTGCAAAGTCCTTTATATGCTGTCTATAGTAACCAGCAAATCCTAGAAATGATTGCATTTCTTTTTTGGTTTGAGGCATTGGTTTAAGTAGTACTGCTGCTACTTTATTTTTGTCTATGCCTAGACTAAGGCCAGATACTACATGTCCTAGTGCCTTTAATTCACTGTATGCAAAATGACATTTTTTCAAGGAAATTTTCATATTTACTTGGACTATTTTCTGTAGTACCCTTTCTAGTCTTGTAAGGTGATTTTCCCAAGTTTCTGAGCAAACTATGATATCATCAATATAGATAATCAACCATCCTTCTGATAATTCTTCAGGGAATATGGTATTCATCATTCTTTGATAATGGGAAGGTGCATTTTTTATTCCAAATGGCATTCTTAAGTATTCAAAAATTCCACAATGGACTATTATTCTTAGTAGTTTCTTGGCATTGTCTGTTAATACATTTTGATGAAAACCCTTCAGAGCATCCATAGCTGTGATGAACTTAGCTTGTGACAATTGGGTTAATGTCTCATGGATTCTGGGTATTGGATATCTGTCTGGAATGGTATAGGTATTCAGGGCTCTGAAGTCTCCTACCATCCTTGATTTTCCATTATGCCAAGTTATAATGACAGGTGTAGTAACTTCTACTTGTTCATTATGTCCAACCTTTCTTAATACTCCAAGGTCCATTAATTCTTTAATGTGCACCTCTAAGGCTTCTCTAGCTCTTGGACTGGCTGGATAAGCAGGTCTTCTTAATAAAGGTGGGTAAGGTTTTTCTACATTAAGAATTATATCCACTTCATGTCCAATTATGGCACCTAGTGGCTCTTTGTCAGTTGCAAAGGCATTTTTATACTTAAATAAGAGGTCAATCAATTTTTCTTTCATTTTTTCTGTTAATTCTTGATTGAATTCTGCCTCTTTGAGTTGTTCAGATATAAAAAGTTCCTTTTCTGGAATTTTTTCTTCATTCTTAATAACTGTGATTTGTTTTTTGTTATTTAAGAATCCAAACTTTTGTCTTTTGTTATCTCCTATGGTAAAATATCTATCCTTTTGGTTGGAGATATCTATACCATAGATTGATAAGTAGTCATTCCCAAGTATGAAATGATTACTAGTACAGTTGTCCATTACTACAAACTCTACTTTAATTCTGACACATTGTGAGGGATGAGGAAAAGTTAGTGTTAAATCAATTATTCCAAGGGGCTTCATGCTCTCACTTGCACTACTAAATTTGACACCTTGTATTGGCATAAGTTTTTCTTGCCAGTCTGGGACAATGGTTCTTAAATAAATTTTGCCAACACAAGTGCAATATGCTCCTGTATCCAAGTTAACCTTTCCTTCTTGGTTATCAACCATAACAATACTTATACTTGATTTTCCAGCTGTATATCCCATTCCTCTTGCAGGTTTGGTTCTATGCATTTTGGCATCTTGTATGTTTGTCAGATTTGTGTCAGATGTTCCAACTTGTGGCAATTTTGAATTAACATCCAGTACTTCATAAATTATATCAATATTATTAATTTGTGCATTAATTATATTGATTTCATCACTTTCAGAGCTTTCTGACTCTTCTGTCTCTTTTTCAGAGTCAGATTCCTCTTCTTTGTCATTGTGGTTTTCTGTTTCCACAATTTCATTAATCTTTGCTTTTTTAAGGCGATTATTGGCTAAGTGTCCAATACCTCCACATTTATGGCATTTTCTTTGCTCATTATTGTTGGATGTATTGGGCTTAAAGGATTCCTTTGACTTATCTTTTTTGATAAATGGTTTATTTGGGCTTTTAATGTCCAATTTTTTCCAAGTCCTGCCAATTTTTGTTCTTGTCACTATATCTTCTAGTGCATTTTTATACTCTTCTGTGGAGCATGGTTCTATACACCTGCTTCTTAGGGCATGTTCTAGTTCCCCTCCACATTTTTTAAGTATTTTCATATGCACCATCTTCTGTGACATTTCTGGGTACAGTGCATTAAGCCTTTCAACTTGTTTTAAGAACCAAGTTAAAGGTTTATCTTTCTCTGGGTCAAAGAAAGAGTTTTCAAATGCATTTTCTATCTTATACCTCCAGGCATCATTTGCCCACTTGGTGATTATTTCTTGTTTCCACCAAGACCAGGTATTTTTACCATTTGTTTGTCTTATGCCATAATACCATCTTTTTGCAGATTTCTCAAACAATGAATGTAATCTTGCAGTGATTAATTCATCTGGTATGGCATAGTCTTCTTGTAACATGTCAATTGTTTTAATAAATGACATGTGGTCATATTCACCTTCTCCTGTGAATGTTGGCCATTCCTTCAATTGAGGTGCTTCTTTCATTAAGACTTGGTTATTGTCTTGGTGACTCATGTCTGTTATGAAAGGATTTGACAATTCCTCTTTTGTTTTAACAGGGCTTCTTATATGAGAAAATGGTGTTGATAACTTTGGCATATTTAAATTAGCCTCATTAATTTTATCCATTTTTTCTGTAATAAGCCTTATTTCACTTTGAATATCATCTTTCAGATGCATTCTTGCTTCATCACTTTTTTCCACATGGTCCAAAAGTAATTTTTGGTGTGATGAAGTCTTTTCTTCAAATTTTTCTACAGAAATACTTAATTTATTTAATTTTTCTGTAAGATTGTCAATACGCACATCATAATTGATTGTCAAGGTCTTGTCTTTGATATCTTTTATGTATTTATACAATTCTTGTTGTCCTTGTATTAATTTTTGAGTATTGTCAATTAAATTCTTTGGTTTATTATTTTCAACAATAAACTTAATGTTGTCAATTTCTTTCTTGTTTTGCACAACAATTTTTGTTAAAGAAGATAAATTGTTATTTATTTCTTGTAGTGATAATAAGCTATCTTTAATTTCTTTTAGAGGTAATATACTATTTTTAATTTCTGTTAAAGTCTTTACAACATCTTTGGACAAGGTTATTTCTTTGGGAAATGAGGTTGTCTCATTCTTTGCTCTTCCTTGTCCTTGAATTCCATCAAGGTTCTGGCCATGTTGAAAACATTGTCCATGGCATCCTTTTGGATTCTTGGGATTCTGTAGCTTGGGGAATATGGTTTCCTCCAATGCTTTTTCTTGTTCTTCTTCCCTTCTTGGGGAAGTGGGTTGGCTTGAGGCTTGCTGGTAGAGGCTACTGGGGCTTCTTCCTTGGTTGCCTCCCTCTTTTTGGCATGATAATCCTTGATTTTTTTGATTTGAGGTTTGGATGACAGTGGATTCCATCCATTGGAGTATTTCACTATCTCCTCCTCTTTGAGGAACTTTTTCAGGATGTGCCAGGAGTTCATCACTCCTTGGTGTATTTGAGGCAGCATTTCCCAGTCTTTGTCCTTGTATACTGTGTAATACTGCTTGTACTGGCTCATGTAGATGTCTATTTGAGCCCTCTGAATGTGATTTGTACCTATTTGAGTTACTCATACTTAGTTCCAATTCAGGCTCAGATATCATGGGCATTTCTGGGACTTGCCTTTGGGATAAGGCACTTCCTTGTGTGGATTCTGTTCCACTGGGGATATTGCCCTTTCTTTTCCCTTTTGAGGGATCAATTCTACCTCTGAGTCCAGCTCCATCTGATTGGATGGAGTATTGGGAACCTCTTCTGGTAGTCATAATTTAAAGAATAAGAAAAAATAAAAGTATTTTAGAATAAAATTCTTTTATGGCAATTTAAAAAGAGGTGCTCACCTTCAGAGTCTTGAATGGTGGGCCCTGGAAAGTCTAATTTCTTAGCTTTCTTTCTTTTGGTGATAACTGGTGTTGGAGAACTTTGACAAGTTTCTTCCACCAATCTCTCAACAGTAGCTTGGTTGTCTTCTGTTGGGTTATCTTCAAACACTAAAAAAGACAAATAAATATAAGTCTTTTTATAAGAAGTGTTATTTTTGGCAAGATATGGCAATTTTCCACGTAGAAATTGCTTTTATATCTTTTAGAAACTTGAAATGAATAAAGAAATGAATAAAAAGGAATAAAAATAACTTTTTTTATTGGTTTTTAATATTTTTTAATATTTTTTATATTTTTTATTTTTAAGGAATAAAATAAAAATTAATATGATTCTTTATAAAATTAAATTATAATAAAAATTATTTTTAATTTATAAATTATCTTTTTTAATTACTAGAGTCACTCAAAGAAAGTTCTTGCAAGTCTAAGGATGTGAAAAACCACGTGTAAGACAGTACAATTGCTTTCCAAATGCCTCAATAGCTTTTAAAATCAATAAAATATAAAATTATTATATAATTTATTATTGGATAAACCCAAATAGAATCTTTTCAAAGGTCTTTTAAGTAAATATCATGGCCAGGCCGGGGCCCCCAAATGTAAGGTTTGACTATGAAACAATAAGTAAAAATTACTAATTTATTACTTATTGTACTCTGAATGTCCTTATAATTGAAATAAATAAGATTAAAATAATAATAATATTAAAGAAATATTATTATTATGGCATAAAAATATTATATTATTGAATAAATATAATAATATAATTAATATTATATGAAATTATAATATTATAAATAATATATTAATATAAAATAATTAATATATTATAAAGCTCTTTATTATTGTTACCAACAAATAATAAAGGCGTAAAAAACTGTTTTTTATAAATAAAAAACAATTAATAACAATAATATTACTAATATTAAAGTTATATATTAATATAAATACTATTTATATTAATTAAGAATTATTAAGAGTAATAATAAGAGAGAAATTATTATAATAAGATGAAATAACCTACTTTTAACACTTAAAATAATAATTTTGAGATATTTTACGCCAAAAGAATATAATACAACTTTTTCAAATTGTATTTACAATAAAAAATAAAGAAAATTACTAAATTTCTTGATTTTACGTGGAAATGAGTTTATAGAGAGATTTATGACAAAAACAATTAAAGAATTGATTTAATCACGTAAAAATAGTGATTAATATTAAGATGGTCTTTGGTCTTTTAAAATATAAGAGTTTTATATATAAAGAATAAAGAAATTACCTTTTATTTAATTGATTTAATGTTTTTGATGCATCTGAGGGGTAAATAGAGTAAAAAGAGCTCTATTTATAGTAAATACCTCCCTCCTAGAGTCCAACAGGCTTCTAGTAGACGTGTACTGATCATATCCACTGGAATTGATCAATATTTTAAGGTTTGAGGGTGATTACATCATGATCAAATCATATTACATCATTATTACACCATTATTTAGAGTTATCACTATAACTCTAAGTTTGATGACATCAGAGGCTTGGCAGAACCCCAAATTTCATGGATTCTATTAGTTTTAATCATAAACTAATAGTATTCACCAATTTTATCACTCTTAAGACTGTTAAACTTAAATTAAGGTTACAGTATGTGATCATAACTGCTCAAATTAAGCTCAAACTTTGATCCTCAATAACTTTTAAGATTTACACGCTACAGCAATTCAGAGGGTGAATTCTGATAGCCTGGCATAACCTTATTATTCTGCCAAGAGCTCTTCATTACATCATCAAAACTCTAATTTTGATGATTTTTCTTGTAACTCATCTTTTCTGTCGAAATTCAATATTTTAAACTTCAAACCTTGATTTCAGGGGGTTATACCCTGAATTTAATAATACAAATTACATCATTCTTCACGAATGAACTAGTAGAATCTAACTGTATACTTTCTTTTAAGTTTGGAACACTTTCACAACAAAGTGGTCAACAGCTCTGTTGATTTTTATCAATAATTCATCATAGGTTTTAACCTTGTTTATAATTTGTAAAATAAAGTTCATATCTGTGTTCTTACAGTAATTACGTGGTAACTTTATTTTTGGTTCATCATTCTATCATGTATAGTTTAGAAGATATTAGCTATGATCCTTGAATATATGCGTTGACCAAAAAAGTGCATATATTCAGGATAATTCCTTAAGTATTAACATTGGAAATTAGCTTATTAATTGTTTTATGTGTGGATTCATGGGGAATCCACTGGTACAATTTATTTCACATGTTGTTTCATTAGCTCTTGAGATAAATAAGCTTTTATGATTTTTATAAGGTATTATACCTTATAATTCCTTAAATATTGACTTTACAGATATGCCATAAAAGTGGTATATGTGTATTTTTCCATGGGGAATCCAATGGTATAATTTATTTTACATGTTGATTCATTGGTTTTTAAGTTAAACCAATTTTTGTACCAATTTATGGTATTTTTTGTATATTTAAGTAATTATTCTTAATGTATAATTATTCTAAGTAATTTTAATATAATTGTATTAAAGGTATAATTGTTCTGAGTCTTTTTGTGACCTTATTGGGTATGTGGTAATATCTCAAAGGCTCACAAAAATTAACTTACAGATTTTCCTTATTTTTTTACAGACACCAATATTTGAGCATATAAGAAGTAAAAAAATATTCAAAAATTAGTTTTTGAAGTAGTAGCTTCAATTTGAAGTAGCTTAATTGGTTTTTGTTATTCATTGTTTGATGAAAAACTGTTATTATGAAGAAATTAGTAAATACTGAAGAAAGACAAATGTTTTTTTCATTTTTGAAATTTCCTTTGACTTATTTTTGCCTTCAAAAGAAAAAGAGAAGTTTTTGAGTTCAAATGAAATACGTAGAGTCCTTATTGGTAGTATATAATCCCATCAGGAAGATGAGAACATATAAGGAAACAATTTTGATATAATAAATTATATATTTATCCAATACAATAGAAGAAATAATGAATATCTTAGGGCTTCTGTAATATTCCAGTGGCTTGTAATAACATGGAATACTAAGAAACATTGAAATCTTGTCTTCAACTTATTTCAAAGAAAGATTCTAAGCTAAGTCTAGAGTTTTTCCAATCTAACTTCCAAATGTAACACATGCTTTCAGGTGTAGCCAATTAGATCATGGTGAATCTTGTTTCAGAAAACGTGGTCCAATAAAGTTAACTATGAGAATATGTATGACTGTATAATAGTAGTGGATATTATAATAACAGATTGTATTATTGAATTCTTTTACTATCTATAATATGAGATAACTGATAGTATACCTAATAATCAGTGACCCTAATAATTATTCTATTTAAATAGATACAGTTTTAAAAACTAGTATTGAAGGAATTGGTATCACCTATTAATAACTAATTAATTGAAGAATATCCTATCAGTAGACCAACACTACCAGTGATATAGATTCAAGGAATAATTTATTATTTAAATAAATATAAAGTCACTTTCTGCAAGGAGATTACCCTCATAAAAAGATGGCACTAATTATAACATAGTTTTTGCACCTTTGAGGTATGCTTAGTGTACCAAAAGGTTTACAAATGACATTGGAAATTTTACTCATATTCAATCATAGACCCACCAAGCACATTTCAATCGAAAATTGCTAAAAAGAAGTTTGAAATTTCTCTGGATAAAGAAGGTTAAAAATAGCATCTGATATTTGGATTATACTACAAGAAAGACCTAGCATAACTTTATACCTCAATATAACCTAAAACTATCTGTTTGAGTTTTATAGAAGAATTAAGATTTTTTTTGAAAACTTCTCTCAAAAATCTCAATTTTTTTTTATTTTAACTTATTTTAAATTTACACCATATATGGGTCAACCTCCAAAGAAAATTTTAAAATTGAGGTTTTGTGTGTAGTTACTAAATAAGCTTATGATTTTCCACAAAATGAATAACAAAGGGACAAAACCATTTCAAGTGGGATGACAATGGAAAACAGCCAAAAGGCATCATGGCAACCAAAATTTCGAATCTTCAAGTATTAATATAAGGATTTTATCCTTTTCTGAAAGGACTTCAAGCCTCAAATAAACTTGAGTATTGGACTTTGATTCAATAATTAACTTCTGATTTGGTTTATCCTAAATTTAAATATAACTTCAAGCTGCTAAAAGGAAAAATTTCTTCAAAATGACTTTTAATTGAAGCTTGAACAACTTTAAAAAATAAAGAAGCTTAAAAATTAAGGTCAAACACATTGAAGAATTATTAAATATTAAGGTCTGGTTTAGATCACCAACTTTTATGGAGAAAAGGAATATATAAAAAAATTAGTTAAAAATTCAAATGTATATGTATACAGCTTAAGATTTCACAAAAATTCAGAAATAATTGAATATTTGTATAAAGAAAGAATAAATATGATATTTTTTATAAAATTATGTGGTAATTAACCTAGGAATTTCAACCTTTATCTTTCAATAAACAGCTAAGAAAAATTCTCAGAAAATGGATTGAAGAAGATAAAAATCAAGAATTTTTGCTTCAGATTTCACTTCTGAATTCTTCTCATAAATATCTTTAATAAAACTATCAATTTATAATTCTAAAAGCTGATATAAATATACATAAATGAGGATTGAAGCTGCTTGGAGTTAAGAATATCACTGCTAGCTTAATTTATCATTAATTTTTCTTTCTAAAGCTAACAACTCAATTTTAAAGTATAGAATTAAGGTTTGATTCAAGAATACCCTACATATATATTTGATAATTTAATCTTATATCAAAGTCATAAAAGAAACCTTTCATCACAATTTCTTTCCTTTATCATCAATAAATTTATCAGAAATTGAAAATAAATACCTTATTTAATATGAATTTTTATATTATTTCAGCTATTTTATTCTCTATTAATTATAAATAAATGGGTTAAACTCAAGAATTTGGATTTTAATTGTTGTAATTAATAACAATTCATCCAATTATATGCAGTTCTTACATCAAGATTAATTTAAAAATTCTCAAATTATATTTCATCATAGTGGAAGTGTATTACTTTTTAAAATATTTCTTGGGTGTGTTTCTAGCTTAAAAAAATGATTTACTACTATAGCTTTAGTTTCTCGAATTATTATATTGAATGATGATTATATAGTAGGGCCTGTCTGAGCCAATATTGCTTTGTGGAATAATTTTTTAATAGGCCACAGCAGCTCATGGGTCAATCCAGTACCCGCTTTACGTTTATGTCACTCAGCTGTGAAAACCCATGAGGTTTTTACAAGACCTCTCAAAGAAAATCTCTCAAAGACATGAAAGGAAAGAATTGTTCTATTTTACTAACATCACACTGCACATCAACTTGGAAAACAATAATTTTTTGATGTACTTATAAGTAACACAGAAAGATGTTTTCAAAAAGAGCTAGTTTCTTAAATGATAAAACAGTGAAATCTTCTTTCTGCTATTTATATATTTCTTTTCAACAAATGGAATAAAATACTCCTATTCTTAACTCACTTTGTGGCAATCAGCTGATGAACAAGAAGGAATATAAAATAATATCACCAAAATCAAACTTTAGACTTATGAGATTGGTGGGATTGGGAGAGTTTGTTATTTTGTTACCATCTTGTTAATCGTTTGAGTAAAATCATAATTCTAATCAAAGATTTAAGCTTTTGGAAGGATTTCATGAAAACTCTCCCTGAAGGGGCTAAAGAATTCTGCAATTGACATCCGGTTTTGTTTAATTATGAAGCAAATTTCTGAAAACCAATTCCTTTCTTTCTCTAAATATTGCTTGGCTCTTTGAAGGACAAAGTAATCAGGAAATGATGTAATTCAAGAGTTCGTTAATTTTTGAAGCCATCATTGAGCTTCATGAAAAAGAGATAATATTGATTTCACTTAGTTCATCTATGCTTTATATATTATCAGTGATTATGCTGTGGTTGTAATGACAAATTGCAAGTCGGATAGAGAATGTTTGGTTATGGGCTCTGAAATTATGTATTATCCCAGAATCCAAAGGGTTAATGTGTCATTTAAGATTAGGTGAAAGGCAAAGTACCATTATGCTTGATGAGGGTACTTTGAGAACCTCATGACCTTTTGAATTATCCAAAAGTAATGCCACATGTCATCCCTTTTCATGGATCCCATTTTTAAATTTCACAATCCATTTCTGGAATATTTTGACCATCATTAATCATGATACCCATATTAATTTTTGAAGCAATGTGGTCAGTAAAGTTTTTCAAATTAAAAGAAAGTTTAATTTTTTGGTTGCAGTAAGATTGAAAGTAAAATTAATGGTCATTCTTTTTTTATTTCTTTTAATCCCACTTATTTGGGTGAATTCTAACATCTTATTGGGGGGAACTATAGAAAAAATGAAAAACAAGATAATTAATAGTATTAAGAATGAAAAGTAAATCAATTAATTCATAGAAAAATCCTGTATAATGCATATCAAACACACTTTCAGGAAGGAAATTTTCCAGAAGGGTCCATATTCTTTGAATTTTGGTTTCTACTGTTTTCATGTTTGTTTCTAATTACTCTCCAAAGAATTGGTACCTATTTTGATTTCTTGTGTTTTTGAGAAATTATAATAAGCTGCTAGAAAATTGAAGCCATTTTTAGTTTGGTATTCCACTCGAGCATGCAGAATTATTTCCTTTTCCTGGAATAACATAACCCATCATTTTTATGTTTCTCTAAAGGGGCTGTTGCACCCATTGATAAAAATGATGGCCCAAATTTGAAATTTTTGACATTGAAAAATTATTTGTCACAAATTATTTAATTTCTTTTATTTTAAACTTGTAATTTCTCTTATTTTTTTGACAAGCTGATATTTGTGTTTTTTTAGGTTATGGTGTGGATAAACTTGGGTAAAATTCTCTACCATGGTTTCTTTATTATTTCCATTACTATAGTAAAAATAAGTTGTTTCTATGTTCTAAAGCACAATAGAAACATGAATTAGTTTAAATTCAATTTGTGAAAGTTAGCCTTGTTAGGGCTGGTTTTCATTTTTGATGTTTGACTGATGCTTTGCAATTATCCTTGATGAATTCAATTCACAAAATCTTGAAATTGTTGCTTTGAAAGCTCAGGAGTTTTTCTTCTGGTATTTTAGTGTTTATCAGTTTCTCAACCATTCCATTCACAAAATTTCCTAGTCAATGAAAAAATTCTTCTCTTTATATGTAAGCCTGGTTTTTGTTTGTTTTCTTCGGAGTTTTCCATGTTTGATTTAAATTTATAGGTCTAAATGTTTACTACTTTCCTTGAAGTATCCGATTGAAATTTCTCCAAAATTTCTTATGCTGATGGGTTCAATTTGTTGATCAAACTAAAATTCAGAGTGTTTCCATTACATATAGCATAGATAGGTCTGTACTATGAATTGTTAAAATCAACAAAGGTCATTATTTTTAACTTAAAGAAGTTAGAATATTATTTAATGAAAAGAAAATAAAGCACCGGATCATGAGAGAATTTCAGAATCAGATGGAAAATTTGGGTGGGTTTTGTGCAGATTAAGCACAAATATTGGTTTGTAAAAATGAATACAAAGTGCAATTTTAAATGTAAAAAAATAGAATCAATGTTTAAAAAAATGCATTGGTTTTTCAAAAAAAAAAGGTGGATAATCATGGGATTCTGTGAAACCTGGTAATGGATTACCATGTTGGACAGGTTATGGGTTATGAGAAAAACTCAATCCCACAGAAAAAATCTGGACTCATTCCTCAATTGGTCAGTCCAGGTTCTACTTTGGTTAAGCCTTTATGCCAATTTCCAAATTTTTTTATCTTGAAATTAGTTTTTTTATATAAAATTTATTATACTATTTATCTTTGCACAGTGTATGGTAGCTATATATTTATAGAGAGTATTTATTTCTGTTATTAGTTGAAAAAAATCATTCTCCACATATCGTTTTATCATTAAGAGGCTTTAAATTTCTACTCATTATAACTGTCAGTGACCGTAATAATAATGGAATAATTATAATTTATCATACTTTTTAGAAATTCCTTGTTATCAAGCTATTCAATGATACTTATTTTTATGTATGATTAATCTTTTTAACTATTTTAGCTTGCTTCTGCAATAATTAGGTTTATTATATTTTTTCTCAGGACAGTAACAGTACTATTGATTAATATCAATACTGTAAAGAGCTCAGAAAAAGTCCTACATACCTATTATAAATAATTTGGTAGAACTTACCCACTTGTGGTAAAAGATTTATAATAAAAAAACAAAGACTCTTAAAAAATAATGTGAAATGTCTTCTTTTCCTTTTTGGAATTCCAAAAGACCAAAAAACATACAATTAGCAAGAGTATTAGTGTTTTAATGAATTTGAAGATAGAAAGTTCAAGAAGAACTAACAGTAATACTCTTGAAGATAATGAATATAATATTATATAAGTATTCCATCATCTCAAGTTCCCTCAAATGATAGAAAGATAAAAAATACTGAAGAGAAATTCTAGTAATATTTAAGCATTAATATTCTCAATTTACTGCTTGGATGAGCTGATAATTGATTAATATATATAAAAAAAGTAGTAAAATAAATGAAAAAATAGAGAGCCCTCATTATACCTGCTGGTGAATCATAGTGTGATAACGGATGTGAAAGAATTTCAAAGGAAAAAAAATTTATTAGTAAATGATTTTTCCAATGTAGGTAAATTATATAATAACTTGGTACTATTTAAGATCACCTGTTTGAAAATTGGGTTTATCTGATTTGAATAAAAACCTATCAATTATAAAGATTGAAGGTATTGTATGAAAATTATCTCAATTATAATGAAATAAGCTATAGATATTTCCTCATTCTGAAAGTTACTAAAGATTAATTTGAGTTATATTTTCTATAAATTTTTGAAGTTCCAGTATTTTGACGTGAAGCCTCAAAATGATCGGTACACTAAGGTTTAACTTTGAATCATAAGGCCTGGATTTTTTTTATTTCAATTTCTTTTGGACTCTGAAAGCCTTATGTTCATTAGATTTAAACTTTAATTTAAAGAATTTTTGAATTATTCATCACTTTTTATGTCAAGATTAGTATTAATCGGATTATAAGCTATTTCAATGTGTTTAATTTATTGGATGATGGTTTGAAAGAGTCTTTCATTGTTTTTTGTGGCTTAATATGGAGAAAAATTCATGTTTTGAATGTTAAAAGTAGTGAAATTGGATGATTAGCTTGTTTTATGCTATTTTTTAATACTATCTTAGCTATTTACTTAATTTATCACATAAAAAAGGTTTTATTAGCCAATTGAGAAGTGTTAAGGAAGTGGGATATTGCAAGAATTTTATTCAAATATCAGAGGGCTTAAAAATTGGGCTACAATGACTATTTTAATTTCTGAACTCTGTCTCCGTTATATATTAAGATTCCATTATCAAGAATAATACAAATATGTACCTGCTTATTTGAAGCAAAAAAGGAATATGAAAATTTTTACTGATGAAAAATATTGACATAAAAATCGATATATAAGCGACCTTTTTCATTACTTTATGACCACAATCTAAAATTATGGTTTTTTATTTTGTTTTCGTGAGAAAAATACAAACTTATGAGTTTATAAAGTTAAATTATGTTATTTTAAAGTGTTTTAAGTAGAAATAAGGATCAAAAAACTCATGGATCTCACATTGAGTGAACACTCTGATTTGTGTAACTTAGGTGAATATATGTGTAAAATGCAAATATGATCTAAGATCCTTGAAGTTGTTGGAAAAAGGTATTCTTTGTTCCTTTTCAAAAAAGATAGATTCTGATTATGCACATTAATTATGGAAAATTAATATTGCAAAAATTACAATTTTATTGCTGATTATTTTTGGGTATGTAAGACAAAGGCCAGTTCCTCAAGTATATTTTTAATTCTTAATTCATACAATTTAGCCTTGTAAGCCATTTTTTACATACTGTATTTCACTAAAATAAAGGATAAAGCTAGAGATATCCTTTGTGAGATTTGAAAAAGCTAGAAAGGATAAAAAATTTCATTCATCCCTTAGTGTTTATAATTTTATCTTGAGCCACTCAAAATTGAATATTTTGAGGGGAAAATAAACAATTAGCTCACTTGTAAAAGGAATTGAATGTAAGAAAGAAGCTTCATTTCATGAAGAAAATTTCTCATAATAAAATTGAATTTTAAAGTGGGTGAATTGGGGGTAATCCTTGTATTTAGGCAAAAAGGAGGCCCAAAACTATGAAATTTGAAAAGAAATATCCCAAAGTTCTTTTAATAATGAATGAAACAAAAATGTAATCTATAACATTCTTCAAATCTCCTGAACCAAATTTCTTTAAATCTGTTATGGTGAAGATATTTTCTTTCACATTTTAGTTCATAAAATGTGGCTTTCTGGGTTTGTTCAAAGCCTTATAGCCCACATATTGGAAAGAAACCTCCCCAATAAAATATTAAATGCCAAAATCTGGATAGTTGAGAAAAAATACCCACTAATTGGATGTTTTTAGAGGAAATCATTCTTACAAAACTCTTGGAATGAGGTAATTGAAGATCTTTTCCTCACTGAGGAACTATTAATCATATTGATATCACTATTAAATTCGATTGAAGATAGCCTTTAATTATCATAACTATCCATATCTCTGATACTCAAGCTATGACGATAATAGCTCTTGTAATGAGCTCAATATTACCAAAAACCTGGTTTTTATTTTATTCAGGGCTTACAGAAAAATAACTACCAACTTTCTCACTAAGAAAAATTATCAAATTGACTTAACAGTTGAGATAATTGCTAAAATTCTTTTGAACATATAAAATCTGGCTTAAAAAATATATATTAATTCTGATCATATCACTTAGCCTCAATAATTAGTAAGTGAAAGGATTCAAAACACGAGAAGAGTAATCGTATATCAACGAGATGTATCTATAATGAAAAACATAATCCTTTCAACTAATTTTATAGATATTTGAAATTAATAATCAGTAAGCTTTGAAAGAAGCTACTATGGATATCATGGCAAATATTAATAAATTTGGTTGTGTAGATAGGTTACTTTTGAGATCATTAGAAAATTAATGCGAATCGAAATAGGGGAGCTCTATTTTTTCATAAGAGCGCGCATAAAAAAGGGGAATTTCAGTTTTTGACCTTAATCAGTAAATATTCCAATTTCTTGGAATTTATTAATGATTAATAAGATCTCAAAAAGCTTTTGACACATTGAAAATTGGTCTTTTGAGTTCATAAATGTTTCAGAATCTCATAGAGTTTAAGATCATCCATTAAAATATCTAAATATTAAATTATAGTAGCTCCTACCTGAATGAATAGCAATTCGATTTGATTTTGGTGGGAATTTCTGAATCCTCCTCTATGAATATAATAATCTCTTAGTATTATCTTTTTAAAAATCTGAAGAAAGGCCATAAATAACTGTGAGACCCTTTCACAGCTTTGATCAAATTCCTGTAAATCCTGTAATATATTGTAATAAAACTTCCAGAAAACGTTTTTCACTCTTCAAAAATTGAAAATCTCTTTTTAAAATTATATTGACTAGAAAGCTATGAAGTGAACCATAATTACCATTGTACCCTAATACCAAAAAGGGAAATCCACATTTCTCACCAATTTATCAAATGATAAAAAGAAAGGAAGATAGGCTCGAATGAAGTATAGCACCTGTGATTTCATAATTAATGAAATTCAGTATCCAAAACATTTTTTAACTAACTTGATCATTTAAATTTAAGATATCTTCCTCACTGGACTATATGCTAGACCTGATTTTGCTTTGATTAGCTAATCATATGTTATTAGAAAATAAATGGATCTCAATAAGTCTTTATGATTCTATTAGTGCACAAATAATGCTTGCAGTCCTGTTTTCATAAATAATAATTAGGACTATGGCCCTTTCTGATATTTTATAATTATCACACCATCAAATATTATTTTAGAAAAATGAAAAAAAACCCGAATATAATCAAAAATGAAGTAAGATTTACTCAGAAAAAACGACTCTTCTAATATAGGTTTTGTGTAGATTTCAGAGATTTATGTTATAATATTTATAGAAATACACAAGTATTTATCAATACCACATGATAGTAACAGTAACTCAATGGATAAAGAACAATTTATGTCAGAGGCATAGCTCCACGAGGTAAAAATTTCATAATAATTGTTTATAGTACCTTATTTGTATATACAAAACGTTTATAAGACTTTTTTAAATTAGAGTTGCGTAATTATGTCTACTGGTTGATTCTTAGCTGATCCTGTTTTTGAGTCTATAAATTACATTCCTTTGAAAGAAATTTATATTTGGTGATGAAGAATGATAAAGAAAAAACATATGACTAACTCGCTAGCAGTAAGAAGGATAAATATAAGACGAAATAATGAAAAATTCTATTATTCCCTGTTGAACTCTCCCAATAGACCTTAAATACCCTTGATCGTGCGCATATAATTTATTCAAAAAAATTCATGATAAAGTTTTAAGAGGAAATCAAATGAAGTCACTTCTGTGGAGAGTGTGGGTTACTACCTACTAGAGCTTTAATTTTATTGGTTATGTGGTCAATTAAGGTTTCATTTCAAAATTAATAAGCTCACAATTCACTCAAATTATAATTATTATCTAGTTAGCTAGGTGAATTGCTTGTGTAAATCTAGAAGGGAGAAAATTCTTGAAGACTTGGGAATAGAAATAGAGAAATCAAAAATTAATAACATTCTTATTTCTTAACCAAATCCATAATGTCAATGGTAAGCTACAAGAAAAGACGTGAACAAAAATAAATAAGGAGGTGCCAGCCGTACAAAATAGCTTCAGGGAAATCGAAAATAGGAATTATTTCCCTTCAGTAAACAAATTTAATCTTTAACATGGAATTATTTTAAACTTCTTCACTAATAATTATGAAACCAATTCAGAATTTAGGGGAGGATAATTACTGACTATAAGGTATAGAGAAGAAAAATAAGATAAACCTAAGGGGAAAGAAAATAAATCAAATATCACTCAAAAAATAGTTGAATAATACAAAAATAACTGAATTAAATTTAGCTTAGAGATAATAAAGATTCCTTGAAAGTATTTGAAGAGAAAGAAGGAAATTAAATAAATGAAGATGTAGTTAGAAATTAACATTTCAAAATGATTTTGATGGAAATTTATTGAAACGTTTCTTGAATTGAAATATATAAAATGAAAGAGCCAGATTGAGAATATTATCTTGCAATTTGATTGGTTCTATTATAAAAGATAAATTAAAATCTTGGCATTTCTACCGACCAGTCATGAGCTGATTCTTAGAAGAAATAACAGAATTGAGCGACCGAATTTTCTTGGTATATATAATAAATTGAAGTTTTAATGTAATTTTGAAGGGAAAGATTTACCACTGTAGAATTGAGTCTCTTTAAAAAAAGTGCCAAAAAATTATAACACCTGAATAAAAGAGGAGTTCGTAGAGAAAATCTAGTAGGATTCAGAGGAATGAAATTTCTATCTGTAGTATATATAGATTTTGTGTAAATAGAATAATTAAATTGAAGAGGAATCAGTCATTTTTCTTTTTAAATTTAATGGTTTATGTGAAATATATTTTATCTTGTAAAACAATGAGTTCTTTCTACATAGAGATGATTTGGGCGTAATACATGAGGTTTTGTATTATTAACTGATACAAATAAATTCAAATAAGAACTTAATATAAAATGTGGAGGTCTTATTGAAGAGATATTATATGTTAGTATTGTTTAAATGGAATTCCCATTTTTAGACAAAATAACTACACAAGCTATCCCTTTGGCTTTAAGAATTACTTTCTATTAAGAAAATATTATGAAGCTGACAAGTGTATTAATGTTTGAGAGTTAAATAAAGAGCTTACTAATTAGAATAAGTATATGAAAAGGGATTAATATATAATCAAACACAATTGACAGATCATTTTTATAACTTATGAACTAATTGGAAACTCCAACCCATGCACCAGTTTTTAAATTTTTTTTGATAATAAGCTACATGAATCTCAAGAATTATATTTTCTAACTGTGAATAAATTTTTAGAGGTTATAAATTTATCACCCCATTACTTGAAACAAACTTGAAACATGAGGGATAGTATAAGAAATAACTTTATCCACCTCTCATTTTTTGAAACTTATGTGTAAAAAAAAACCTTGAATAAAATAATCTCTGCATGATAACTGAAAAAACAATATTTTTTGAAACACTATCTAAAATAGTTCAAACATTCTGTATTAAATTTCAGTTAACAAAAAAGGGAATATATAACTAGTGTTAAAATTAATATCATGAAAAGAATTCTTGAAAAGTTTTTTCAATAAGTAATGATTGGTCTTCTTAATAAATTGAGAGCTAATATGATACAAATATATGTTCATAATATGAGTAATTTCTTCATATAATCATTCTTGTGGACCACAACCCTTTCTTAACAGAATCAGGTAGATATGTACAGAGCCATTTGAAATTTTCACATTTGGAAAACATTATTTAATTTCCTGAGGTGATTTTTATGTCCTTTTGGGAATATTTTCCACATTTATCTGACAGTGGTATCAAATTTTTGAGAATTTTGATTTTTATGCATTAACATTTATATAAATAACTCCTTGAATGCCAAATACTGCCTTTGATAAAAAAAGACCAAATTATTACATAAATCTCTAAAAAAACCAATGGAATCAATCAGCAAATCAATATTAGCTATATGAGGCTCTAATAATGAAGTTTAAAAAAGGGCCTTAACAGTTAAAATCCCTCTAATTAGAGGTATTTGTCATGTGATAAGCTAATAATATCATTCACTAAAGCCTTAATCCTCAGTCTAATATAAAATAGGCACAGAGGAAGTAACCAATAGAAATTATTTGGTCATTTTCCTCCAAAATTTGTTCACAATTCACCAAAAATCCTCAATTCATTCTTCAACTTCATTGTTGCCTCTAATATAGATTCATGCTTCAATCTCAAATTGGTTCCAAGAAATACTCCTACATGGGCTTTATGTAAGGTTTGAATATGAAAAATAAGTAAGAATTACTAATATTTTACTTATTTTACTATGAATGTCATAATTTAATGAATAATAAGATTAAGAATAATTATAATAATAAAGGTTAATTATGGTGTAAAATTGATTATGTTATTAAGAAAGGATATAATAATATAAGAAAGTAAATATATTCATATATTTATAGAACTTTATTAATGTTACCAAAATTTAATAAATGTGTAGAAAATTTTTGTTTAAGAAGAAATAACAATTTATAACAATAATATTACCAATATTAAAGTTAATAATTAATAGAAATACCATTTATCCAAATTATAGAAGCATTAAGAATAATAATAGAGAGAAAATAACTTACTTTTAACACTTAATATAATAATTTTGAATAATTTTATACCTAATAATATAAATGAAAGTTATTTGAATTGTATTTACAATAAGAATAGAGATAATTACATCTTTTACTATTTTTATGTGGATTTAGATATTTTAAGAGAATTTAAACAAAAAAAAATCAAATATTGGTTTAAACACATCAAATGTAGTGATTAATGCAAGATGGATCCTTGGTATCTGATAATATAAGTTTTTTATATCTAACAAATAAAGAAATTAGCTTTTTATTTAATGTGTCTGAGGGGGAAGCAGAGGAAGAAGAGATCCTTTCATGATAAAGATCCTTCTTCTTAGTGAGAAAACCCATTATTGTAGATGTGTACTGATGTTATCCACTGGAATTGATCAATAATTAAAGCTTTGGTTATGATTAAATCATTATTAAACCTTTATATCTCATTATTACAAGAAGTTTTAGATTTATCACTGTAACTTTAATATTACTGACATAATAGGCTTGGAAAATCATTTATTATTGTGTATTTTAATATTTTTAATCATAAAATATTAATATCCACCAGTTTTATCTCTTATTTGACTGTTAAACTAAAAATAAGATTAGAGTTAATGATCAGAAAATATCATTTTTAAGCTTTAGCTTTGATCCTTAATACCTTTTAAGTTATTCACACTAATTAAATTCAGAGAGTGAATTCCAAAAGTTTGGCATTTCCTCACTAAGCTTCCAAGAGGAATTAATTTTATTCATGATGATCTTTCTTCTAATCCATCTTTTCTGTTGAAATTTGCTATTTTAAGCTTCAAACCATAATCTCAATGGGTTATACCTTGAATATAATAATAAAAGTTACATGATTATTTGCATATAAAATGGTAGAATCTAAATATATACTTATTTCCAATCTTGGACTACTTTCAATCTTGAGTGGTCAACAGCTATTGCTATTTTGCCTGATATCCACTTATATTTTGTAGCCTTGTTTATGACTTGCCAAATAGAGTTTATATATTTATTATTGGAGTTATTCTGTGGTAAATTTCTTTTTGAATCAACTCTTTCCCATTTTCAATTCAAAAGATATGAGCTAGAAACCATCAATATATGCAGTGATCATAAAAGTGCATATATCCAGGTCATCTCAGTAAGTACTGGTTTTACAGCTATGGGATAGAAATTTAATGTATTTAGTGTTTGATGGGTAATACAATGGGGTAATTATTTTACATTTTTATTGATTTTTCTGAGATAATCAAGAATTTGTACCTTTTTATGGCATTTTTACTTATTACAAGCTTGTAATTTCAATTATTTTTCTAAAAATAAGTTTTGTAAAGTTGTTTTGTGACCTTTTTGGATATGAAGTCATATCTCAAGATCTCCCACTTTCTTTGGTATCTCAGAAGGAAATAGGAGGCTATACTTGGAGAAAATACATAATTATTCTATCCAACTTCCTAACCAAAAAGAATCACAAACTAGTACAAAAGATGATTATTTTGTTGAGCTTACCCCTTCCATATTCAGGAGAAAAACATTTAAACTAAAATTACATCTATTTTTGAAGAAAAACTCAACAGAAGATGAATTAAGTTATTCTTTTTTGAAACATTTTTGGAAACTGTTTTCAACACTGGTTCTCATGATTAATAATTTTCTCAGCACACCTATTTTTATTTGAGTGCATTTTTCCATGTGTCTGAAATGTAATTACAGATTATCAGTTTTAGCTTTAACATCTGTCTGATGAGGAATGAGCTTTAAATATTGGTACTATTTATTCTCATAATTAGTCTCTTCAAAAAGATAAATTTTTTTAAACACCACAAAATGAAATATGATATTGTACCATTCTCCTCTTGGGGTGACACCCCTCTTCAAAATCCCAATATTCATTGGAATATTAGATAAGTGATTTCAAACCTTTGGGGGAACTGTTACAATAAATTCCTAAATTATGTGCTCGGAAAACAAAGGATTGGTAACAGAATATTTATCAGTAAATATTGGAGGAGAGAGTGTGTAATTGAGGATATTAAAGTGGCTTGGATTGATAAAAAAAATTCATAGATATTCTGAGATTATTTTCTGTTGGAGAGGGAATTGTATACAGATTTCATTGCAAATGGTCCTTTTTAAGATAGCTGAACTTGGCCTATCTGGATTTTAGTGTGGAAGGGATTCATGAATTAAAATTTCATTTTGACAAAGCGGATTAAATTGAAAAATAAAATTTTTTATAATTTAAAATTTTTACTAAAAATTATTTTGATTGCTAAAGAATTTATAAATCATTATTTCAATTTTAGAAAGGAAGAGTATTGAAGATTACACTGAAATTCAAAATAATAATTTTAATCTTCCCTTCTCAAGCTGAAAGGGCTTAACCATAGGTGGAAAAATAATAGAACTAAAAAATAAAGAAATAAATTAAGCTGTAAAGATGTACCATAAGAAAAACTTATGATAGTTTAAACGTAGAATATTTCATATTTTGTATATTTTATGGATTTTTGCATTAGTTCTGTTTAAAGCATTGAAAAATTATATATTTATATATATATAGAAATGAATTAAGTATAATAGGGGGTGTCAAAGTTACCAAATCCCACACTCAAAATCCCAAGTTTTTTTTGCCAAAATCCCACATTAATTTTTTGGGATTTCAGAAATCCCACACCTCAAGAGGTGAGGTATTTTGAGGTACAAAAACCCAGGTTTTTTGGTACCAAATCCCGTGTTTAAATACTAAAATCCCGCCTTTAGCTTCCCATAGAGGCACATTTTTCAAACACACAACTCAGTAAGGGCATGTTAAATTGCATAAAAATTTCCTTCTCTTGCATAAAATATCAATAGACTCATCATTTATTAAGTTATTTGATTTCAAATTGCATTTACTACCAGCCGTTTCTTTATTTACCATGCCCAAGGCATCACAAAGGCTACCTTTACTTCAGACCTTGAACTCACTTCAGTTCATCGATGCTCTCAACTCTGATAGTGATTCTGATATCCAGGAAGATATAATCTTATTAGATATGATAACCTCACAAAGATACATCAATCCTCGTAGAAGATATCCATCTCACTACATGTATACAATGAATGATTTACAGACATTATCATCTGAAAAGTTTCGACAGCTATGTAGGACAACACATGAATCATTTGAAAAATTGGTTGCACAAATTAAAGCTGATAAAACCTTTCAAAACTCATCACAAAACAAACAACGCAATCCTGCCATCCAATTGGCTGTGGCATTATCAAGGCTAGGATCAAATGGAAATGGGGCTGCTTTGGGAAAGATTGGAATGTTGTTTGGAATTAGCCATGGGGCTATTGTGTTGTACACTCAAAGAGTTATTCAGATATTAATGAAGTTGAAGCGCAAAGTAATTGTGTGGCCAACAATAGAACAACGCAGAGAACTGTCTCAAGTAATGCAAGCAGAAGGCTTCCCTGGGTGCATTGGGTTTATTGATGGGAGTCTCATACCATTATCACAACATCCTCCCAATGATGGTGAAGCGTATTTTGATCGCAAAAAGAGGTAAGCTGTTAAATCTTTATTCTTTATTTCAATCTTACTGATGGTTTACATATAAGGTATTCTATGTCAAGACAACTGGTTTGCGATATCAACAAACAGTTCACTGCTCTGCATGTTGGTTGTACTGGGTCACTTCATGATTTGAATGTCTATCAACATATGAAAATAGCACAAACACCTCAAGAGTTTTATGAAAAGGATCAGTACTTACTTGCAGATTTGGCATATGCAAGCTCTCCTTGGGTTGTTCCAGCATATAAGGGAGTTGTAGCACATAATGAAGACAACCGTTCGTTCAATTACTGTCTAGCAAAATCAAGGGTCAGAATCAAGCATGCAATTGGCATTTTGAAGGGGAGGTGGTTTTCTCTAAGGGAAATGAGAAATCAAATGAGGTATAATCATGAAATTGAATATTTTGTTAGTTGGGTTGTGTCTTGCACGATTTTACATAATATGTTAGCTCAAATTGGTGATGAGTGGTTTGATTTATATGAAGGTGATGATCCACCACAAGCGGAAAATCTGGCCAACAATGACATTGGGGAAGATGTGCTAAATATGCGTGAGAAAATTAAACCAATCACTTTGGCATGGAAAAATAGTCAATTGTAAATTTCTTCAGGACCAATGTTTTATGTACTTAATTTAATGGCATACAACGGAGTGGAGATGTTATTCATAAAATAAAAGTATTTACAATTAACATTTTTTACTTCTTTTTTGATCCTGCATATTTCGTTCAAAGTACCCATTGACTCTTGAATTTATTTCGGTGGGTGTCATTTTCAAGAATTTGTCACCTACATTAAATAATTTATGGTTTATTTGAAAAGAACATCCAAAATGAGTAATTGTGTCATGATTGATAATTTCTGGAGGTGGTTTTGTTGTATGATGAACCATTGTTGATGTCTTCCAAAGTATTTCCATGATGCCAGGCTTTTTTGAAAAATCGATCTCCATTTTTAATTCAGGGAAGTGTAAGCCATGTCCAGAGGGGGTGAAGATAGTAGGAAGTGGAAGGAAATCTTTTTTTGATACAAAAGAAAAAATACCATAAGTCCAGGCATTGAGATCGTTTAAATCTTTGTGTGGCTTATTGAAAAATCCATCTTGGGTGACAATGACATTGGTAAACGATTTGAATCCTTCCTTGGGATTGGCAGAAGTCCAATTGAGTTGACTGAAGTTGGGTAATTGGGCTGCTTCCATTAATGATTGATTTTCATTTGCTGCTAATTTTGAAAAATGGGAGATTCTTGAGTAAATGAATTCGTCATATTCATGAAGCTTGATCCATTGATTGTTATCTGTTTTAATTTGATGAGGAGTTAAACCAGGTTTTCTGGAGTAAACACCTAATAATTTTGTAATTAGTCAGTAATTATTAAGGTAATATGACAAAAAGATCACACACCTGCAGATTTTCCAGCATCAGAACCAGATCGAAACCCAATACCTTTCATAATGCCACCTTGGAGTTGCTTATTGGTTTTAATTTCTTGTCGATTTTGAGATAAGGACATTAATGTCATGATGATTTTTTGCAGCATTTGAGAGTGGCCAGAAGAATTATCAAATGGGGTTATTTCATATATGATGACAGGCAAAAACGGCTTGGATGTTTTATTAATGAGGATATAAGGATGGGGGAGAGTGTTAAGTGATGGAAGTTTTAACCATGAGGCATTGGAAGATTTCTTGTCAATCGAAATTGTGGAAAAGTTTTTAAATTCTTTTTTGGAATGGCCAAGGTGAGACATTATTTCTTTTGAATCATGGATGTGTTGTCTTTGGCTTCGGGTGAGCTTTCTTTTATTATTTAATTTGGTATTATTATCCTCATGATGTTCTATATTTGGTTTAGTCCTAACCATGACATCAAGAGGAGTAATATGAGCTTCATCATCTTCCAAATCATTCTGATGATGTGCTGAGTCTGGTTTAGTCCTAACCATGACATCATCAAACTGATTGGAAGAATGAGAAGGAGGAGGAGATTTTTTTTTGAATTTTAAGGATGATGGAAGGGATGGGAAATGAAATGACATTGCAAAAGAAACCCTTATAAATAATCCACCCCTACATGAACAAATAAAACAAAAATTAAAAAAAAAAAAAAAAAAGGTTAGTAAAGATCATAATCCAAAAAAAAAAGTCGGAAATGAATAATGATGAGTGATGTATGATGATGATTATAAAAGAAAAAAAAAATAATAATAATCAATCATTTTATGAGTTTCCAAAAAATAAATCATTCATCAGTGTATGATTTCAAAAAAAAAAAGTAATACATCAGTTGATGATGTTTGAAAAAATTAAAAAAAAACATTCAAAATTCACTCTAATGGCCTCTAGGGGCCATTAGAGTGATAACCGATTAAAACGACGCTGAATCCATTCGGAATCGATTTGGTAGGCGTTCCGAATTGATTCCAAATCGATTCGACGCGATTGGAAGGCCTCAGGCCCTGGAGCCTATTTGGGAGGTTCCAGGGTTAGTTAGGTGGGTGGTTTTGGGAGGTGGATGATGAGTGATGAAGGTGATGGGAGGGTTAGTTGTGGTTCATAATGATGATGGGTGGGTGAGTTGTGGATGATGATGGTGATGGGAGGTTGAAATTGGGAGGTGCTAAAAAATGATTAAAATATTTTAAAAGACCAAAAGGACATTACCTACAGAAAAATTAAAAAAATATTAGCAAAAAAGGATTGTGATTGAACAAAAAGAAGAGAAATTCACTTACCTGAATTTTGAAAAAAGTGAGTTTTTTTTAAGAGGGAAGGGTGAAAAATAAAAATAGAATAAAATTAATTGAGAATTGACAAATCAAATTTAAAAAATTTGCTGATTTTTTTTAAGAGGGAGGAGTGAAAAGCAAAAATGAAATTTAAAATTTGAAATTCAAAAAAAAAAAATTTAAAAAAAGTTATTTTTTTTTTTAATTGGGAGGGGTGAACAGTAAAAAAAAAAAAACAAATTAAATGAAATTAAAGGAAAAAATCAACTTTAAAAAGCAAATTAAAAATTAAGCATTAAAAATCAAAAATCAACTGAACAAGGGTCTTTTCCCATTTAAAAGTTGAAACCCTTCAAAATAAAAAATAACCATTAAATTTAAAAAAATATATAGAAAAAGATGAAAAAATTTACCAACAAACCATAAAATGACATTTTCATAAAAAAGGAAAAAAACTGTCATCGAATTTGATTTTTGAACAGACTTCATATAAATGCTCAATGCAAAACTTGCCCAAATTTGCAAATCTGCTGCAAATTGCAAATAAATGTCATATGCACTTGGAATGGCAAGTTGGTGCGTCAATTATGCATAAAAATTGAAATTTACCTTTGGTAATAAAGTGGAGTTAGATTTCATGACATAAGATCAATAATTAAACAAGCACCATATATAAATTGATCACATTACACATATGTAATAAGTTATTTTTTATTGACTAATGCCAGAATGCGTTCCAGCTCCCCGATTGGCCTGCTTGATGACAATGCCGCTATAGTGAGATCCATCTGGCATTGCTTTTCCTTCAATTCCAATTCACGATTCCACTTTTCTTTTTCAAATTCATGTTTCTTTGCATTTTGCTTCTCGTCAAACTCCATTTGTTTTTGTAGCTTGACTTCTTCAAACCGTTGTTTTTCCATGTTGCACACTTTCTCTTCATTCCACCTCTCCCTGTCCCACTCCAAACGTGCATGATCACTTATTTCACGGGCTAATAAGCATGAATTTTGTCAGTAGGATTCTTAATAGTATCCATAATTGCAAGTCATACCTTTGTTCCGTGATTCAAGTATATTTGCATAAGTAGGTGCAAACATATCCAGCGACCTTTTCCTAGAACCACTCTTGTCATTCAAGTTGGGTGTCATGGCTTGATTACGCTTTTGTGCTGAATGCATTATGGATTTACTTTGCTGATCAAAGGAGAAATAATCAATATTGGTGTGAATAAATATGACTCTTAAATGTACTTACCAAATCATCTTGAAGGTTTTCCACTGGAACCAAGTTATCCTCATTATGAAGCAAACGATCCAGATTGTGAGGTGAATCCAAGTGATTCTTCTCCTTTGAAAAGCAAATGGGCTTTAATTATCTGAGGTATAAAAAGGAAGAGACCATAGCGTACCTTATCAAGCAAAACATCATCATCATCACCATTGAGACTGTCTTTTTCTTGCAAATCATAGCTTGCAATGGGAGTGACATTGGGCTTGTGGCCAAAGAGCACATCCATTTCTGCATAGCAAGGACACATACTTTCCAGCTTTTCACTCATGGATTTTATTCCTTTACTCTCATCTTCTTCCGTTATTCCAGCCCCAGTTAAGTTTTTGAATTTTTTTGCTGCCATATATTTCTTTTTATATGTTCGCCATCGATCTCGGATGCTGCTTGAACTAAGGTTTAGGCGATTTCGTGATTTTTTGTTGACCTCAATGGCCATAAGCTGAAACCCATGCTGCTTTGAGGAAGGAGGTCTTCCAATAGTTGTTGAACCGCTAGTACCAAAACATGACTCGAAATTGGACTTGACTGAAAGCCAATTAATTATTGTTAAATAATCTGTACGTATTAAGTGACCTGATGGATGAGGCAGGCCAGAGGTGATCTTCATGTCTGTCTTGATTTGTCTTGCTTTGGATTGAGGCATTATTATATGGATGATGAAGTATAAATGGACTATCAGCTGTTCGGTCAGATTGTCCAAAATGGAGTTCAGAAGAACATGTTGTACAGGTATGAATTGTGAGTACTCATTTCGGTTAGGTTTCAAGCTGAAATCCCAGATGCATGGGTTTTGGTCAAAATACCAGGGGACTCAGTTAAAATACCATGGGATTTATACATAAAAAACCTGGGATTTAGTGTTGGGATTTGGGTTCCAAATCCCGTGTTATTTTAAGGCGGGATTTGGTGACTTTGACACCCCCTAATATGATAAAAGGATTTTCCTATTATTTCTAATTAATTCTTTTTGATTATTTTAAATTCAGTAATTTGGATTCTTTAACATATTAAGATGTATAGTCTATTTTATAGGTATAGCAGGGGTTTCAAGCATTCACTTCTGCTCTTTTAGACCAATATAAAAGTTCCTGTTTGGCTGAATATGAATATGTTTTTGGAAGAGAGCTTTATATAATTTAATGCATAGTTGAAAAGGATTATTTAGCAACTTATCATTTGATTTGGGCATATGAAATTTCCCACGAGAAACTGAATATTTTCTTCAGAATATCATTTTTTTCTTTTTTATTCATTTGAATATTAATATAATTTTGAAAATTAATGAGGAAATCTAAGATTAAAACGTATTTGGTTCAAAAAAAAGAATTGTATTGCAGTGTTTCTGTTTCAAAATAAAAAATCACTCAAGAAATGAATTTCATTGATTTTGTTTGAATTTAATAAAGATATTTTTAGTCGCTTAATGCTGTATGTAAATATTTAAAAATTAAAAATTTTTATTTCAAATTTTTATCAATCAAACATAGAATGTATCAAAAAAATTATTTCAACAAATTTATTGTTTTATATCGAATTTTCCTTGAATGAAATTGTAAACGAATTTTCAAGTTAACAAATCAAATTTGAATTTATGAATAATTACTCCTCACAATAGCATTCAAGCTTAAATTTTTCCTGGACCTTTATTTCAATGATTCATATACAACCATTTACTTTGATACTGAATAAGCCTTTATATATGAGGTAATTTAATATATTGACAATAATTGAAAGCCAAGAAACGCAAAGCTTTCTATGAGTTGCTAAGAAATGGAAGGTTATTTTTTGGTCAAAGTGAAAAATGAAAAGATACAAAATCAAAATGAAAATGTTTTTTTTGGATATATATATATTTTATTTCAAAAGCAAAGTTTCAAATTGAGTTCAAGTCCGTTTTCGAATTCAACTAGACCTTTTCTTTGATTAGACTCCTTTCTTATGAAGTGAACAATCAGCACATATAGATGGAAAATGATGTTTGTAATATGTTTAGGTTTTACTTTTACTCAAAGAAAGAAATATTACACAAAACGTTATTTCGAAGATAACTTCCTTTGAAAATACACGAATATAAAATTGTTTCAAAATTGAGTAGAAAAAGAATACTTATGATACAAAACATGAATCAAATGATTATTAAAATATCACTAGTATCATTATTATCATTCTTATTTGGAAAGAACAAAGCTATTGATTGATCAGAGTAAGACACTCTCTTCATTCTTTACTATTTTTGAACATTGAATCAATTCTTTTTGGTTGAGAAGTTTTTTTCCCCAAAGGCTTGGAACCACAACTTTCAAAGCCACTGCAGGACAGCCTTGGGGGGGGGGGCAGCTACCAGAGGGCCGTTTTGCCAAGCGAATTGCGAGGGTGGCGCCTTAGTGTAATGTCAAAGCTATGAGAAAGCCTCAAGGAAATTTCGCGGCTGGTTGGGCGTGATTGTAGGATTGAATGTCATAACAAAATTGATAATCAAAAGGCTTCAGTATTAAAAACTAGCTATAAGAAGGTAATAAATATTTCTTGGTTGTCTTTGAACGTCGGGTTGCAAAATCAAAGGAACACAATTTCAGCGAACGAAATTCAAGACAAAGGCCGAGTTGCTTGTGGTTACTTACAATTAATTTGAAGGGTAACTCGTTAAAAGACCACAGGTTTCTCCTCTCTTTTGGCCTTAGCAAAGTTTCATAAAATTCTATCAAGGTGTTCTCTTGTATCCATCCAAGAAGTTCATCATCTTCGATCGTTTTGAGGTGCTCCAGTATGAATTTGTACTCATATGCCTTTCTTTGCGTTTCCAATGTGGCACTTCTAATCAATTCATCAGTTATTTCTGTTGTAAGATATTCTTTTTGGTCCCATGGAAGGCGGCTCAAGTATTCATAGTCTAACGACCTATTGATAGCTTCATGAAGTCTTATTCCTGCTTGAAAAAGCTCAAACTTTTTGTGCAAAAAAAAATCATCGTTTGTTTTGCTCAATGATAAGGCTGGAAAGTGGCTAGATTGATACATTTTGACAAAATTCAAGAGGTAATAACTGATCAGGTATTCTAATCTTGTTATTGAGTGGTGAGCGTTTCCAAAGAACCGGACTAATTCCTGAAACCACACCTCAACCTTTTGTTTAGTGGAAAGGTCTGGCTGTCCATCCAGATACCAGTGTTTAAGTATGCGATCTTGTATTACTGGATTCATAATGGTTTCGATTGCGGGATGAAATCTATTATCTTTTTTGTATTCTGCTATTGCACCAATCAATAACAGCTCAACTAACTGGACTTGTTGGGTCTGTTCAAGCTCTGTGTTTCATCGTAAAAAAGTTTTTTTGGGCGAAAGTTTCCCGGCAGAAGAATGAGGATTAGTCATGACTCTACCAACATTTCGCGAAGCATTCGTCTAAAGAACATTGACTTCACCTTTTAGTAAACTATGGAGATGGGCGGTATTCCAGTCATTGAGCACAAAAGACATCTCCGGCATGAGGGTGAAGTATAAAGCTTGGCTAGGCTGCCTTCGCCTGTCAAAGAGATTTCGCAAGTGCTTATAAGTCCTTTCCAAAGTATTTTCAGTGGAGAAAAACGCCTTCAAGACTTGCTGGTCGCATAGTTGGTTTTCATACAAAAATCTTAATGTTTGGAAGATATGAGTCTCAAAAACAACCTCGGTTTCAAGTTTCGGTTCAAGATCCTTTGTCGAGAGTCTAGCATTCATTGATAAAAGCTTCAGCTTGTGCAGGATCCTGTTGAGTTCTGGTGGCACATTGTTTACTCTTATTTGGTTGATCATATCAATATTGTCTTGTGACAAGAATCCATCGCTTAAACCCGACTTTTTCGATGAGTCAAGTATTGCTTTTGGGTGGCAGTAACAACAAATTCAGCCATTTAATGCCACTCCTTCAGTGATACCTAGTCAGAATGTTGACGCACGTTCCATGAAGCGCATCGAAGGCAAACTCGGAAGTAGCATGGGCCGCCTACTGATCAGACTTGATGTTGCAGGTTTGCTGAACACTACGCCTGATTTCGAACCCGATAATTTTTTTAAGTAAGCTTGAGTGATAAAAGCAACCTCCTGGTCGACAGATTCCAGCTCCGACAAAATTTTCCTCGACATTTTAATGAAGTCTCGTGTTATTTTTGGATAATCCTCAAGCAATGTTGCATGGTTGCTTTTCTGGGCTTGAGCAAGCCGGCTTGTCCGGTGCTTCACTTTGTCAATCCTTGGAATACCTGAAGATTGGACCTTCAAGAATTCATTGTTTTCAAGGACATTCCTAGATTGCTTCATCGAGTGGAAACCTAGAAATAATCTTAAAATTGTTTCTAGAAAAAGTGGCCCCAAAACTTGAATTAACTCCTGAGCACCATGCGAAAAATTCCTGCATCTGTTTAATAGACAAACCTCGATTTGAGAAAAGGTTTTTTTGTACTTGGGACACTAAAATCGGATTTTAAGTCAATACAATGAGCCTGTCTAAGCAATGCTTCTGTCTTCCCTTTTCTTCATTCAAGATATGTAGCCTTTCCCACCTTTTCTTTCATTGGATGGCATTTGACCCTTCAAACCATGTGCCTCGGCGTCTTGAGCAACACTAGTCTGGAGAATTTGCGTGGGTTGGATGGAACTTTCTCCTAGATTAAAAAAACAAAAGCCTGGTTGTAAATCCAAACTAGTAAGATAATTTGGATAACTTGCTTTGAATACACTTACGTTCTATATCAGCATCCTTTAGTGATTTTGAGAGCTCAAATTTACCTGCGGAGTAGGACGTTGCAAATGCCAAAATGATCATTTGAACGACTTTCATGATAAAATTGCTCCTATCTCAAACGTTCTGGATACTAATGGAGGCCTGAGCTCATCGGAATACCTCAATTTAGTAAAATTCAACTCCGAAATCTTCCCATCAAAGCGGCTGTGGCGGACTTGAACAACACTTCGTCATTTGACACTTTCTTCCCTGTAGAAACCCTAGGCATCACATAACTTCTTCTTTCAAAGAGTGTTTCATGTTCTGCCACCTCCAGCCAAGATACATCGCACATGTTTCATATCTAATTAGCTTACCTTCCAAGCATTACTATAACATATCTTAGGCACTCTCATAAACTCTTTGTCTTAACTAAGGCTGCCGCCCGGCCCCTGGATTTCGAGGAATCCCCGCCACCCCACCCCGATGGGAAAGGGGGTGGGGCCAAATTTTTCTTACAAAAAAATCTTACTCCCTGGAGGGACAGGGCGACGGAACAAACACATGGCATCCCAAAAGGGGACCGCTACAAAACCTGTATATAATATTTGAAATTCATGACAGCCAAATTTGAGAGATAACATAGCAGAAACAAAATAAAGAAATAAAAAAAAACTAAGAGTACAAGTGGCCAAACTTTTGGGACCAATCCTTTAAGCAAGCCAACTGTTCAACATGAATGGATGAAAGAGAAGAATGCTGATAACTAAGTATTTTCCTCCCACCTGAAAAAATCCACTCAGATGGTGCACTTGTTGCTGGGATAGCCAAGTACTGGTAGGCCATCTATGAAAGGGTTGGAAAGATTTCTGTACAAGACTTCCAAAAAAGTAAAATGTTGGTTGTTTTTGGCTTGGGTGGTTCTGCAAGGAATCAATCAAGTTCTGTTTCAAGAGTATTGTCTTCCAGAGAGGAGGAAGGATACATGTAATCAAATGAGCCCACTTCTGAATGCTTGTTCATACAGGTTCGTTTGGAACTGTTGTCAGGTGGATACTTGAAGTGTTTATTGGCTTGTTCTTTAAAATTTAGCAAACATTGATTTGCTGTAGTTCCAAAATGAGCAAGTGTTGCTTCATGTACAAGGAGGAACTTGAGCTTGAAGCAAGGGTCCAGTATTGAAGTGCAAATGACCAGTGTCTTCTGGAGCAACAACTGGGGATTTTTTGATAATTTCTGCTGCATTGCAGAGATGGCTTCTTCCATTGGTGCAATATCATACTGGTTGGATTCCTGCCATAGTTTTGGTTGTTTTGTTTGTTAGCATTCTGCCAAACAAGAAAGTAAGCCATCAAAATATTGACTTACCTTGCTAATTCTCTTGAGAAGCATGATGTACAGTGGCAAGGAATGATTGATAGTCAGGTAATACTCTCCACAGATGATTTGAGTTGCCTCATAGAGTGGATGTAGAAAGTCAACCATCAAGGACAGCCAATTGGTATGATGCTAAATTGGGCAATGAGTTAAATTGATTGTAGGCCTCTTTTAATGTTAATGCTTGATTGAGCATGCCATATGTAGAATTCCAACAAGCAGTTACATGAGAGAGAATCATGGTGGCATGTGTTGGTCTGGAACTGTCATATACTAGCTTTACAGTTGTAATGAATTTTTCATGTCTTTGAGGGCTTTGATGCCAATATGAGGCCAGTTGTCCTGTGTGAGTGATAATTAAATCGTATTTTAGATTGAGTCCATCTGAGGGACTCACTAATTTTGTAATTGCCATTGGGTCACTTGAAATAGATGGGTCTCGTTCATCTGATGCCACATTTCCCAATGCCTTCAAGCCATCATGTGCTTCCAGGTGTATGGTGTGAGCCATGCAACTGATTGATTGGGTATTGGTTGTATATGCTGGACATAAGGATTGAATTTCTTGATTCATATATAATGCATGAAATGCGTTGGTTAAAATTGTATCATGAAATGATGTTGACAAAGGCTTTTGCTAGAGAAGCCCCAGAGTGATCACCTAAAGTAATTTTCAGTTAATGAAGGAAGAACTTTGAGAAAATAGGTACTCACCTAAAATTTCACAAAGTCCCAAAAGAAGTGAAGTGGGTTTATGACTTTTATTCATAAAATGAGCTGTGACAGCAATGAAAGCTGTCACATAAGGGCTTGTCCAAGTATCCATTGTAAAAGAAATAAATCAGACATTAACTAGAAGGAGCTTGCAGATATGTTCTTGGTGGAAAAAGAACATGTGAGCGAGGTGGGCTGTGAGGGCTGTTCAACAGACCATGAGATTTAATGTGGAAGGATTGCACAGCCCCAGAAGGGATTGAAAGGCACTAGATTCAGTTATCAAGATAGGTAAGTCACACTATGAGATGAAATAAACAAGTGCGGTCTTGAGGGTTTCTAAAGATAAGACCTTTCAAGTGAACATGTCATTATTATCAAATTGATAAATACAATAATTACATTGGAAGACATTTTCATGTGGCTGTGACTTCAAGAACTTATAAATAGATTATTGAGGCTCACTTGAAATCTTGTTTGGATTCTTGATGAGGTGAAAGCCTGTGAGATGGTCAGTCATCCCTTTGGTACTTCCTGTTTGATCCTTTTTGAGCCGGTTATTGCATTGATTTCCAGACCATCGTGAAGGTCTTTAAAGCATACCAAAACCCATGAATGTTTGGATTTTGAGAATTGTTCACTTGGAGATGGCTGAGTAGTTTCTTCAGTTTCACTAATTGTGGTTGTATTTTGTGAAGTTGAAGTAAAAAACATTTTTTTTGGAGTGTTTGTTATAAAAAAAAGAAAATAAAGGAGGAGGTGGGATGAAAAGGTATAAAAAAAGAAAAAAAAAGAGGAGGTGAGACAAAAAGATACAAGTAAAAATAAAAAGCTTGTTGGGGGTTGCAGAAAAAAAAGTGCCCCTTATATCCCCTCCTGCAAAAAGTCTTGAAGCCAGGGAGGTTCCAGGATGGGGATCCTCCATCCTGCAATCCCGGTAATACTGTTGGGCCGGGATAGGGCTTGGCCTATCCCAGTTTTTTTCCCACCGGAGGAAGGCCTAGTCTTAAAAATGGGATGTCTCAAAATGATGTTTTAGTGGACAACTTCAGCACTTACCCTGAGAAGAAGACTACCCAAGTAACACTTGAAAAAATCTTGCTTGCAAGGCTGCTCATGCAGAATATCAGGGCTAAAATTGTGTGATCAAAACAAAGCCCTGCGTGCCATCATAGTCCATCAGATAACCTCCATTGGTAAATCCAACCTCAAAATAATAACTATTCCCCAATCTCCACCATACTAACTATTCCATTTAGCAGCAATTTCCCCAAAAAAATCTTTTTCAACATCATTCCAAAAGCTTCCAAAAGAAATTTCACCATTCATAATTTGCTCATTGTAAGGTTTGTCTATGAAACTATTGATAATAGTAACAATATCAAGAGTAATATGACTGTCCTCAGTAGAAGAATATAATATAATAAAATATTATAGCCACAAATTTAAATATAATAATTAAAAATAATTATATAAAAAAATAAATTTAATTATTATTATATAAAAAAATAATAAAGAATATATAATAATTATAATAAATTATGATTATTCTATTATTGTTATAGTCACTGACAATTATAACAATAAGAAGTTTAAAGCTCTTAATGAGACAATTACACATGGAAAATATAAATATTCTGTGCAGAAATAATTCTTATAGGAAAATTCTATATAAAACAACTAATAATAGATAAAAAAATATAGAATTTTAAAGAAAACTTACTCATAATATAAATTTGATACAAAAAGTAAAACAAAAACAGTTATTATATTAAAGAACTATTATAAGTTAAAAACATGCCAAAAATAAATATTTTTTAAGATAAAACAACTTTTTATAATAAAAATGATGATGAAAGAGTTTTTGAGAGGAATTTGTGGATTTTAAAAGATATTTTAAAGACAATAATTTTAGAAAATAAAATACATTATAGGTGATTACAACAATAATCTAATTTCTATGATTTCAATTCTTGAATTTAAGATTTATAAAGAATAAAATACTTAAGAAATAATTTAATAATAAGATTTTATATATAATAAAACTTTACCTGTTTAAATGTCTAATATGATTGGATTGATAATTGATGATGGACAAAAGCAGTGATGAATAGACTCTTTTTATGTCTACAGAGCAGCTCTCATGATTCATAATGAATATAGAGGGCGTTCTCAGGTCAAAAATGAAAAACCATGCTTAAAAATAAGGTTCTTAACTTAAGGTAACTTATTTTTAATTCCAAATTAAAGTTACCAGTGTTATTCCTAACTCCAAGTAACTTTAATCCTCATTTAAGTTAATTATTTTAGGTTTAAATATAAAATAAGCTTATTTATATTAAATTTCATAACATGAACAACTTAAAAATAGAGTTTCAAGAAGAAATATCTTAAACTCAATTTTTGATTAATTTTTACAGAAATCTTAATTTTCTTTAAGAATAATTAGAAAGGTCAATTTATAGGCTAATTACCCAGGAATTCTATTTCAAAAAGAAAATTAAAATTTAATTTATATATACATAATATTAAATTGTAAGCTGTGTGAAATTTTCAAGCAAATCTATTAAGAATTGTATTTTTAATGAATTTTTCAAGTTATTACTATTTTCCATGTAAAATAGTAATACACACCAAACCTTAACTTTTGATAAGGTTTCAATGCTTGTGAACTTAAAGTTTTAAGCTTATTTAAGCTTTGACATGTCTCAAAAACTTTATATCAAGCCTGCATATTGGAATTTACCCTTTGGCAGCTTGAAATTCCTGTCCAAATTGGGTTAAAACCAGTTTAAACCTTAAGGTTGGAGAAAAGTCTAATCTTAAAGTTTAAATAAGGTTGGAAATCATCCAATACAGGTGGACAACCTTAATTGAAATCTTGCAGATCCAAAAATTTGGGTACCCCAGCTCTGCTTGGTCTTTTTCCTTTGTCCCACCTTTTTGTGTGGATTTTGCCCTTTTATTTATTTAAAGCCATACTATGGCCTTAAACCCTTTTAAATTGAGCTGACACAGGATTTAAATTCTGTATGGAAAATCCTCAGCCAATTCAGTGAATATACACAAAACCTCAATTTCAACTAAACTTTTGGTAAGTTTGAATAAAACTCATGCAACTTTAATTTAAGCTTATTTAAGCTTAAATTTAACAATTTTTTTTTTTTTAAAAAAGTTACATTAGTACTGTGATATTCTTAAATCTTCCAATAATAAAATAAATAAACTTTTTGGGGTATAACACCCTATGGGTGTAGCCTAGGTCATTTTTGGTGTAGAATCCAAAAATGACATAATATTTATACTTATTTTTTAATATTTTTATTTTGAATTAAATTGAAAAGTCTGTTGTAGACTAAATCAACTGTATATAGAGTCCTTTGTGGCCTTATGGGTATGTTATACATACCTCACAGGCTCACATTCCCTACCACAAAACAAAAAAAATTGTACCACAATTTTCTTTTAGTAATATACCCCCAGGTTAATTGGGGGGGTATCATCCACTGTCCAACCTCTCTACTTATACTTTCAAGTATGTAAAGCACACAATTCAGATTTTTCATTGAGGAATTGGTATTCTCTCATGTCTGAATCTTCTGAGAAACTTTTGGGAATATGGTATTTTTTCTGCTACAATCCATTCATCTTCATGTTGTGGATTTCTGTATCTGACCAAGTATTCTCTTTCTTTTTGTCCCCTAATTCTTCTTTCTTTCAAAACTTTTAGTACTTTTTTCTCTTCACTTTGATCAAGTGGAGGTACTTCTAAGGGTGTTTCATTTCTCAAAGGAAATAATTTCTTATCACTTGAAGTGTAATGCGTTACCAGACTAACAGGAAGAGTTGGATGTTTGTTTTCCAATTCTCCTGAAATTTCTACCTGTACTGCATTTTTCCCATGGAGGGCTTTAATAATAAATGGTCCTGCAAAGGAATCTTTCAATTTATTTGGACCTTTAATATTATTGAAGTTCAAGCTTGAAACTAGTATTAAGTCCCCTACTTTGAGTTCTGGGGTGTTATGACTTTTATCCCATTTCTGTTTAGCATACTCAAAGGCATCATTCATGCTTTGATTTGAATGATGCCCCACTTTATCAAGCAATAACTTAAAGCTTGAAGAAGTTGGATGAATATAAAACATATCTTTTTTCAAAGTATCAACTGGAAGTTTAGGGTTCCATCCTTTTTCCAACATTGCAGGAGGTTTGCCTGTTGAAGCATGGATGGAGGTCTTGTAGGCTAATTCCAATTCTGGTATAAGAGTACACCAATCATGGGTAAAGCCATCAGAATCTTTAAACTCCAGGCCATAGGCACAAAATCTTCTGATCATGTCCTCAAGGGTTTGTTACATTCTTTCTGCTAACCCATCTGTTTGTGGATGGTATGCTGTTGAGAATAATAGTTTTGTACCCAAAAGCTTATGTAAATTGGTCCATAAAGCTGATGTAAATTTTGGGTCTCTATCACTAATGATATTTTTAGAGAGACCAGTATGGGATATGACTCTATTCCAAATCAAAAGAGCTGTATCCATAGCTGTGTCATCTTTATGACATGGTAAAAAGATTGGTGTTTTGCTATATCTGTCTACAATTACAACACATGCATTGTAACTTTTATCACCTCCAGGTGGTAAGGCAGTTACCCCATCCATATGAACTACTTCCCATGGGGTAGTTGGTTCTTGGATATGAATCATCAAACCAAATCTTTTACCAGTAGCTTTATTGGCTTTTTGGCATCTATCACAACTATGATAGTACTCAATGACATCTTTTCTCCAAGATGGCAACCAGGCACATGTCTTAATTCTTTCTATTGTTCTGTCTTCAGACAGATCTCCAGAATAAATGTTATCATGGCATTCTAGCAGTATTGTTTTAATTAACATTCTACTACACAGGACCATTACACATGTGTGTTTAGATCTATGATATAATATACCATCAAATAAATGGAATCTTGCATTGTCATAAGGTGTTTTCCAAATCTCATCCAGAGAATTAGCCAAAGATTCATCTTTGCAAACTTTTTCAAGTAGAGAAGTAAGAATATGACAATTCTTATACAGCTTATAGCTCTCTCTAACTTCTTCAAAGGATTCTGTTCCAACATCTGTGATTTTCATTCCTTCAATTGAAATTTTGAGGTTCTGCACCTGTGGGAACATAGGCAGGATTGTCAGGTGTATTGGGTAATGCCCATCTACTTAAGCCATCAGCATTCTTGTGAATATTTCCAGCTGTATGTACTATAGTCATATTGCCTCTATACTCCTGTATAGCAATCTGCCATCTTAACATGTGTCTGTTTGGAGTCTTCATGTTAAGAAGTGATTTTACTGCATTACAATCAGTAATTACTTTAAACACACTACCATAAAGATAATAATGAAGTTTTTCCAGAGCCCATACAAGGCAAAGGCACTCCATTTGGCTGGCTCCATATCTGGCCTCAGTAGGTTTGATTTGTCTTTAAATAAAAAAAATTGGACCTTCATAAGGTTTGTCATTGACAATTTGAACTTGATGAAGAGCTGCACCTAGGCCCTCACAACATGCATCAATATACAGCTTGAAAGGAAGGTTCCAGTCTGGCATCAGTAGTGATGGTGCATTGGTCAAGGCATATATGATCTTTTAATATGCTTGAATCCTCTCCTTTGTCATTTCAAAGACAGTTTGTTGATCACAAATTCTGCACAATGATCTGGAATGGATTGCAAAATCTTTGAGGTGTTTCCTGTAATAACTGAAAAACCCTAAGAAAGACATCATTTCTTTCTTGTTCTGGGGCATTTGTTTCAGTAACACTTCAGCCACTTTGTTTTTATCAACACCAAGGCTCAGTACTGAGACTACATGTCCTAGAGCTTTCAACTCATGAAACCCAAAATTACATTTTTAAAGAGATATTTTCATGTTCACTTGAAGAATTTTCTTAATTACTAATGAAAGTCTCTCTAAATGCAATTTCCAGGCTTATGAACAAATTATAATGTCATCAATATAAATGATTAACAATACCTCTGATAATTCATGTGGGAAAATGGTGTTCATCATTCATTGATAATGAGAGGGTGCATTTTTAATAACAAAAGGAATCCTCAAGTATTCATTAATACCACAATCAGAAATCATCCTCAATTATTTCCTAGCATGAGGTGTTAAAAAATTCTGATTTAAACCTTTAAGAGCATCCATAGAAGTGATAAACGTTTCTTTGGATAATTGAGTCAAAGTCTCATGGATTCTAGGAATTGGATACCTATCTGGAAAGGTGTAGGTATTCAGTGCTCTAAAATCACCAACCATCCTTGATTTCTCATTATGCCAAGTAATGACTACAGGAGTTGTGACTTCTACTTCTTCACTGTGTCCAAATTTTCTAATAGCTCCCAGTTTCATTAGTTCATTAATATGACTTTCTAATGCTTCTCTGGCTCTAGGGCTAGCTTGGTAAGCTGGCCTTCTTAAAAGCAGAGGATAAAGTCTTTCCACATTAAGCATAATGTCCACTTCATGGACTTTGATAGCCCCAAGTGGTTCATTATCAGAAGAAAAGGCTTCCCTGTATTGAAATAAAATTTCAATGAGTTCTTCCTTCATTTCTGGTATTAATTCAGGACTAATTTGTGCTTCAATTAATTTATCTGACACAAATTTCTCTTTATTAACATTTTTTACTTATCTAATTACAGCTATTTCTCATTTTTCTGGAGGAAAAGAAAATTTGTGCCTTTTATTTTCCCCTATAGTGAAATACCTGTTTTTAAGATTATTAATATCAATACCATAAATATTGAGATAATCATTTCCAAGTATAAAGTGTTGTGAAGTACAATTATTCATAGCAACCAATTCAACCTTTAATCTGATACTTCCTGTAGGATGAGGGAATATCATTGCTTCTTCAAATATACCAAAGGGGTGCATATATTGGCTGGCACTTCTGAATTTTATACTTTCAATTGGAATTAACTTGTCTTGCCAATTGGTATAAATCTTGTCAAGATAATCTCTTCCAACACAAGTAAAAAAAGCACCTGAGTCAAGATGTATCTTGGATTCTCTGTTTTTTATCACAATATTAGTGATAGAAGATGATCCAGCTGTATAACCTTTACCTCTGGCTGGTTTGCTTTTCTGCATTTTAGCATCTTGCACATGTATGAGATCCATATGTTCATCACTGTAATGTGGTAAGTGAGTATGCACTTCTGTGACCTCAAAGGGAACATTAATATTTTCTATACTAAGATCATCTGGCAATTCATCCTCTTCAGAAGGCTCAGAATCACTCTCATGTACAGGGACATAATTTGTTTCTTTTGTGTCATCTTTTCCAATTTCTATCTCATTGATTCTTGTCTTTTTGGGACAAGTATTAGCCAAATGAGATGTACTTCCACACTTATGACATTTTGAAGGATCTTTGTCATGTGGTTGATTGGGTTTTGGAATTGTTTTCCCACTGGTCCTGTTGTACATTGGGGCTTTATACCAATTTCTACCAATTTCTACCAATTTTTGTTCTAGTAGGAATTTCCTCCATAGCATTGATATACTATTCTGTAGATCAAGGCTCAATAAATCTGCTTCTTATAGCATTCTCAAGGTCACCACCACACTTTCTTAATATCCTTCTATTTACCATTGTTTCAGACATATCAGGATGAAGGGCAGTTAATCTGTCCTTTTGTTTAGGAAACCAAGACATGGGCCTGTCCCTCTCAATATTAAAAATGGCTTCTTCAAAAGAATTCTCCATTTTAAATCTCTAGGAATCATTTACCCATTTGGAAATAATTTGTTCTTTCCACCAAGGCCAAGAATGTTTACCATGGTCTTGTCTCATTTTGTAATACCATTTCTTTTCTGATTTGGTAAACAATGAGTGTAATCTGGCACTTATGCATTCATCTGGTATGTTAAAGTCCTCTTTAAACATATCAATTGTTTTCATAAATTCCATATGATTATATTACCCTTCACCACTGAAGGTTAGCCATTCCTCTAATCTTGGAATAACTTTAAAATTGCAAGCAGTTTCCACCTCTTCATTACTTGAAATTGTATGATGTAAGTCATTATTCAATTTTAGCACTTTTCTGTCAAGAATTGGTGTGGACTGTCTTGGAAATTCATTTTTGAGTGGTATATTGTTAATACTTGATTGAATATCTTCTTTCAATTCAAGTCTTTCTTTATCACTTTTTTCCAATTATTCTTGGAAGAGAGCTGCCCAGTTGAATTTTCCAAGTTTTGAACTTGTATTCTTAATTCTTGTAGCTGTCTAGGTATAAAAGAAATAGAATTGTCATCTGGTTGATTGAGTCAGGTAACTGTAGACTCAATTCTTGCACAAATTTGTGTCAAAGACAAAGTATTGTCTTTATTAATATTTTCAAGGCCAATCATAGTCTTTTGTGACTATTTTACTTGTAGTATCTCATTACCCAGCTTCTGATGGATATACTAAAATGTCTTAAGCTTTGTTATAATTTCTTTATTACAAGTTTAAATTTGGTTTAAAAGCTTTAAAAGGTCTATCTCTTTGGAAAAGCTTGGTTCAATATTTTGTCTTCCTTATTTTTGAATTCCATCAGAGTTATTGCCATATTGAACACATTGTCCATGACTGTCTTCTCTTTCTTGGGAATCCTGTAATTCTGCAGGTAAGGCTTGTTCCACTTGGGCTTTGACTTTTCCTTTGCCATTTTCTTGCCCTTCTGGTTGGTCTTTGGGGTTTTCTTGGGCTTGTTTGGCACTTGTTGAGGCCAATAATTGCTTGAGGAGGTTTGGGGAGCTTCCACTGGGTTGTTTTCCTTGCCTTGGGCCAACTTCTTCTGGTACTCTGATAACATGCTTTGGTTTTTCAACCAATCCTTTATCTTTTGGACTTGTCCTTTGCAAGACATGGTTGTCCAACCCTTCAGAAGTTCCCCTGTCTTTTCTGGCCCCATGAACTTCCTCACTTGAACATATGAGTTCATGGTGCCTATCCAAAGACTTGGGATAAGTTCCCACTCTTGCTGATTATATTCCATAAACCAGTTCTTGTACTGAGACTGGTATATCTCTATTGTTGCCTGTTGAAAGTGATTCAGGCCTAACAACAGAAATAGCATTTATGTCAGCTTCTGGACTCTCAATAAGAGTATCAAAGGTGCTGGATAACCTATGGGAACTGGTGGAAGCTCTAGAATCCTCCATTTGTGCCTCTCCTCTGGGCTGACATTCTTGTCTTTTGGATTTATGAATTGAATGTCCTGGTCCAGATCCATTTGATTGGATGGAGTAATTGCTTCCACTTCTAGTAGGAGTCATTTCAAGTCAATTTTAAGAAAAAATGAACTAAGAAATGAATTGAATTCACCTTCAGTACCTTCAAAGGGTTCTTTGGTAATTAAACCCTTTGGTGCTGGGCTAGTTTGAATGTCAATACTAGACTCTGAGGCTTCAGAGTATGAAGAACTTTCTCTGATGGATGACACTAGAGAAACAAAATATATAAGTTATTTTATCAAACAATAAAAATAACTTATACACTCACCTTATTGGATAAAGTTGTTTTAATGTAATTTATGGCAAATTACGTCAAATATTAAAGAAAAAAGAATGTTTTTAGTAAAGATTTTGAATTTTTAAATTTTTTTATTTGATTTTATATTTTCTTTAAAGAAATAATAATTATGCAATTAACAAGTTATTAATCAAAATTGTATTATTATTCACTTTATACTAGAATAACTCAAAGAATAAATTTTTAAGTCTGTGATGTGAAAAAGCCACTAGTTAGACAACAAAAATTTATCCCAAGTCACTCAATAGTATATTGTTTCAAACAATATTTTTAACAAAAAATAACGTTATTAATATTATAAAGATTATTTATAAGGGATAAGTCCCAAAAAAGGCAATATTAAAGTAAATATGGCAGTTTTACATCAAAAAAACAGTAAAATAAGGTCTAAAATATGATTTATGTCCCATAAATTGGTTAAAATCACAGCCAGTCCCCTAAATTTAAGTTTTGTCTATGAAACCCTTGGTAATAGTAACAATATCAAGAGTACTATGACTGTCCTCAGTAGAAGAATATAATATAATAAAATATTATAACCACAAATTTAAATATAATTATTAAAAATAAGTATATAACAAAATAAATTAAATTATTATTATATAAAATAATAACAAACAAATATAATAATGATAATAAATTATAATTATTCTATTATTGTTATAGTCACTTACAATTATTACAATAAGAAGTGTAAAGCTCTTAATAAGAACATTATACGTGGGAAAGATAGATAGTTAAACACTTATAAATAATATATAAATATTATTTATAAAGGAATTAAAACATACACTGTGCAGAAATAATTCTTATAGAAAAATTCTATATAAAAGAACTAATAATAGATAAAAAATTTATAATTTTAAACAAAACTTACTTCTAATATAAATCTAATACAACAAGTCAAACAACAACAATTATTATATGAAGTAATTATTATAAGTTAAAAACACACCAAAAATAAATACTTTTGAAGATAAAACAACTTTTCATAATAAAAATGATGATTAAAGAGTTTTTGAGAGGAATTTGTGGATTCTATAATATATTTCAAAGACAATAATTTCATAAAATAAAATATATAATAGGTGATTACATCAATAATCTAATTTCTATGATTTCAATTCTTGAATTTAAGATTTATAAAGAATAGAATACTTAAGAAATACTCTAATAATAAGATTTTATATATAAGAAACTTTATCTGTTTAAATGTCTAATATGATTGGATTGATAATTGATGATTGAAAAAAGCAGTGATGAATAGACTCTTTTTATGTCTACAGAGCAGCTCTCATGATCAATAATGGATATAGAGGGCGTGCTCAGGTCAAAAATGAAAAACCATGCTTAAAAATAAGGTTCTTAACTTAAGGTAACATATTTTTAATTCCAATTTAAAGTTACTGTGTTATTCTTAAGTCCAAGTAACTTTAATCCTCCTTTAAGTTAATTACTTTAAGATTCTTTATATTCAACTTCATCACATGAACAACTTAAAAATAGAGTTTCAAGCAGAAATCTTTTAAACTCAATTTTTAATTAATTTTTAAAGAAATATTAATTTTCTTTAAGAATAATCAGAAAGGTCAATTTCCAGCCTCATTACCCAGGAATTCTATTTATAAAAGATAATGAAAATTTAATTTATATATACATAATTTTGAACTGTAAGCTGTGTGAAATATTCAATCAAATCCATTAAGAATTGGATTTCTGATGAATTTTGGAAGTTATTACTATTTTTCCACGTAAAATAGCAATACACACCAAACCTTAACTTTTGATAAGGTTTTAATGCTTGTAACCTTAAAGGTTTGAGCTTATTTAAGCTTTAAAATGTCTCAAAACTTTAATATCAAGCCTGCATATTGGGATTTACCCTTTGGCAGCTTGAAATTCCTGTCCAAATTGGGTTAAACCCAGTTTAAACCTTAAGGTTGGAGAAAAATCTAATCTTAAAGTTTAAATAAGGTTGAAAATCCTCCAATACAGGTGGACAACCTTAATTGAATCCTTGAAGATCCAAAAAGTTGGGTACCCTAGCTCTGTTTGCTCTTTTTCCTTTGTCCCACCTTTTTGCATGGATTTTGCCCTTTTATTTATTTAAAGCCATACTATGGCCTTAAACCCCCTTTTAAATTGAGCTGACGCAGGATTTACATTCTGTATGGCAAATCCTCAGCCAATTCAGTAAATATACACAACACCTCAATTTCAACTAAAATTTTTGCAACTTTAAATTTAAGCTTATTCAAGCTTAAATTTAACAATTTTGAAAAAAATATCAAAAAAATTTACATTAGTACTGTGAGATTCTTAAATCTTCTAATAACATAATAAATAAGCTTTTTTGGGTATGACACCCTATGGGTGTACCCTAGGTCATTTTTGGTGTAGAATCCAAAAATGACATAATCTTTATAACTTTGATTATCCAAAAAAAAGTTATACTTTATTATTATTTTTTATTTCAATTTCAATTGAAAATTCTTTTGAAGAATAAATCAACTGTATATAAAGTCATTTGTGGCCTTATGGGTATGTTATACATACCTCACAGGCTCACACTCCTTTTATGTGTATTATCCAAGTTAAATAAGCTTGAAGAATTCTACAATGAATCTTTGGGAATTTCCAGCAGTTCTCAAAACAATGAACCTCAGGACTTATATCCTTCCGACCTCTCCATGAAAGATTGGCAGAATGAAGAATGTGAATTGTATGAAAGAGCAATTTTTCAAATCATGAATTCCCAATATTTACGTCATCCATATCAATTTACCAAGGAATTGAAATTCAAGATCAAAGAGCTCTTTGGCTTGTCAAACTGGGAGTTAAAACAAGCTGTTTGGAAAAGCAAATAAGGTTTCCATTTAATTGAAAACAAGATCAAAAATCATTCTGTTTTCAAGAAAAACGGTTTTGATAAGAAAGTACTCATTGCTTGCCAATATGATTTGACTTTACCAAGATTGGGTTTGAATGGGAACAGTGAATCCATCAGGTATTTTTTAAAGACTTTTGGAGTAAGTGATGTCTCTGTGCTTAATTACTAACATCATTTTATAAAAGAAATCCATTCCCTTGAGGATTAATACATCAAATTTACAGGGTTAGTTTCAGTCTCTCAACCTTAATCCATGAATACTAAGCGCTGAGCAAAAGTGCTTGTTTCTGATAAGCCATTAGTAAAGAAACCTATACTGTTTGACCATGTATTAGCCCTGCCTAATCATGGTGAAACAGTTGTGAAAGTATGATTAAGAGCAGCTATAGAATTCTCCAACACTCCCCTTTTCTCTGTGCAGGGTAGAAGAATCTGATAGAATTCTGGATTTTTCAGGAGATTTTTCCAATTTGTAAAATGGACTGTTTCCACTCACTAGAGTATTTATTGAAGCAGCTAACTGTTTCTACCATGACAAAGTTATTTTTGGTCTCCAAACCTTAATACATGAATACCAAGCACTGAGGAACTGAAACACTCATTGTTGGAAGTAAATGACAAAGCTCTTTCCAATTGAGATAAGTGCTTGTTGTAGATGAGGTGTGAGTGAAGAAACACATAATGTTTTACCATGTATTAGCCCTTCCTAATTATGGTGAAAAAGATTTTCAAGTATGCTTAAGAGAAGGTATAAAATTCTCCAACACTTCCCTCTCTTTGTGCAGAGTTGCAAAACTCAGAAAACAAACATTTTCACAATTATTTTATTTGGTATTGATAATGAGGTGTTGAATTATTTTCTATATTACAACCTCATGGAGTTAATTCAAGCTCATTCATCCTATGAGGTTACCCTAGTTGAATTTTTGTGTAATGTCCAAATATGGACTTAAATACATAGATTTACTTACCAAAAAAAAAGCTATTAATATTTTTCTATACAAAAAATCATGAATTTTGGGTATATATATGACTTATGGGTTATGTATATTCTGGAATTAATTTGAATATTAATTATGGAATATTTGGGTATATGAAATATACCTCAAGGCTCACAAAGTGTTACTATTTGCATAAGGTCTGAAAGGACCATCAAGCTTTCTTGAAGTGAATGCTTTAGAGCAGGTTTTTGTGGGAATTTGGGGTCCCAGATATATCAAAGAATATAAAAGTTTTATTGTGTATCATATTGGACCTCAAGTTGGATGCAGAATAGCCCCATGCCCTGGAAACATCATTCCCATTCTGCCAAAGGAGCTCAAGGGTCTGAAATTAGTATTCAGTGGGGTATTGGACATTGTTCAGGTAAAAAAATGGAGGAATAAAATAATGAAAAAGGGGTATTTGAGTTTTATTGAATGAGAAAAAAGCTTTTTGATATTTTGAAAACAGGGGGAAAATCTATGAAAAGTGAATTTAAATGGGTGGAAGCTCATAGGTAACAGAAGAGGGAAGGAAAAACAATAATTTGGGTTATTGGTGAAAAGAAATGAGGTGAAAAATGTTTCTTGGGGTATGTTTTTTGAAAAATAAGTGGGATCTTTGGGGGGGAAAATAAAAAAATATGGTCTGTAAAGATTTGATGCATTTGGTTTTCAAGGGTGTTCTTGGAAAATGAAGCTTTGTTGGGGGTGGGAAATATTTTGGAATGTTTGTTTTTGTGGGTGGATGTGAAAAAAGAGCTGAAAAAAAATAGGTCAGGGGATTTTTTGGGGACGTTTTGGCAGGTTTTGGTGCAATACTGCTTTTTTGTTTTTTAATTGAAAAAGAATACAGGGAATTCCTTGTGTTCTCTTACTAATTTATGGAAAAACACATAGGGATTTGGTAAAAACAGGTCAGCTCTTATGTACTTTTACTAGCAACCTATATTTACATTACTCTTATTTCACCACTTAAGTGGTGTTTTAGATAGGCATATAAATTTTTTTTTGAAATGATAGAGAGCTAACATTTAACATGTCTTCACTTCTTCCATTAATTGATCATATCAGACCTAATACAAGGTTGATGTTCTGGATTTATCCTGGCTCTCAGAATGTTTTCAACAATCATTTAGCTGGATGATAATAGAAAAACTCATTAATAGACACAATGAGGGTCTGAATCTAAAAGAAAAAGGACTTTTCCACTAATGACTAATCCCAATCAATGAATACTAACTGAGAATCAAGAGTACAAAAACTTTTATACAAACTTTAACATTTACAAGTTCCTATTACTAGGAAACTTTTTTAAATAACATAACATCTAACAACCACACCTAATATAGATTATATCTTCAAAAATCAGCTAGAAAATATAATTACCAACTGTATGATTTATTATTAATCCTATTATAATCTTAAAATACCCTTTTTCAATTTATTTAGGTTTCTGTCCTCCCTGAGAGCCCTTAATTAATTCTCTCCATCTGAATGCTTAAGTCTTTTCTCCTATAAAGTCATACAATTCTTGAAACTTTTGACTAATAATTTAAAGAGAGAAACTAACTATAATCATTATAATCATTCTACATTACAAAAAGCTGATAAATATTGATCCAAAATAAATTGTATCTGAATATATTTGTGGACTCAAACATAGGTTTATCTTAATATTATGGAGCAAATAAGTGGGAGAATAGAAGATATTAAGTATTGAAGACTTAAGAAAATCAGTCACAATGGGATAAAGCAAGGAAAATAGAGAGGCAGGAATAAAATTCTGAAATGAAAATAGCAAAAACAACTAGAGAAAAATTATAGGGGAAATAAGCACCAGAATTTAAGCTTTTCACAGGCTACAATATGGCTGAAATATTTTTTCCAAGATCTTCTTCTAATCAAATCATAGTATTCTGTTTTTAGAATTGCAGAATTTGTGTTCTACTACTATTATTATCACTTTACACACCCCAGCTGATAGGTCTTGATTGCAAATTATAAATTCAAGATGATTACTATTTTATCAGATAGATTCTCTTTTTTATAATTTCTACTATCATTCAAATAATATCCAAATATTCTAATTTTGTTTCTTTATTATCATTTCATTATCCCAAAAAATGTGGCAAAGCATTAGTGTGTCTTGTTCCATAATTGTAAATCTGATATGATTCAATTGATATGGATATTTATCATCAGTAATGACTTTTTGAGGTCCCATTTTATTGGATATCTCATAAATAAGAGTTTTCATTCATTGCTTGTATTTCCTTCATCTGGATGGATAATTTTATTCTTCTTAAACTATATATAAATCTACTACTGTTTTCCTTTGTCTTCTCTATCCAACAGTACCATGGAAATGAAAAATCATGGAAGAAAAGGAATTTAAAACCTTTGGCCACACCCCAGTGGCTTGTATTGTTCACCCTGAAGTTGAGCTTTGTCTAGCCTTAGCTAGTATGCTGTGAATTTGATTCAAGACATCAAACATTTTCTACATTACCATGGATCCATTGGGGTTTCTACAATAATTGGGATAGTCGAAAGTGAGAAAGGAAAAGTTATGGTCTTGTAAGATTTACTGGGAATTGTAGAAAATATATCATTTTTTGGAAAGTGAAAGGGATTTTGTTAACATATTTTATGGGTAGAACTGTCAAAGCTCTTTGGTTTCTAGAAACAGGGTTGTTTGTGCTTTTTAGATTTTCTAGTTGAAATTATTTTAGTATATTGTTAATAAGATTTGCAAATAATGAAATTTTTTTCTTTATAAATTCTAATACTTAGAATATAGTTGATATTTCCAATATCTCAAATTTCAAAGAATCAATTAATGGTTTCTTTGAACTATTTTCTCTACTATCTTCCAAATACTAATTTACTTACATGTATAAGAAGCCATATCTTTCTTGCTATATTATGTGTATATTAAAAGCACAGGTAAATTTAATACTTATAAAATTTTCCTTCAGTTTTTTATTCTAGTATTTGAGTCCTTGTTTCAGCCCATAGAGTCATTTATTCAGGATAAATTAACAGCCAGGGGGTTCATCATTTTATCGTTCTGGACTGAGGATGTAGAGTGTTTTTTTATTTCCCATTCAATGAATTATTTTAGGTTGCATAAAGCTAAGAGTATGAAAAGACAGCTTAATCATAAATCTCTTCAGTAGAACCTTTTATAGTCTAAATCCTTTTTTTGATGAGAATCAAAGACATATAGTCAGGCTTTGCAAATCTTAAAATTTTACTTTTATTACTTTTCCACTTTAAGAAAAATGTTTCAAAAAGGAGTCTTATATATTCATTTATTTTGACAGGTGACAGGTTTTGTTTTTTTTCATATTTCGAAGTTGATTTTGAATTAAATTCGTCCATTCGTAAATATGATTTCTATTAGAAACTCGGGGATTTCACTTTAGGCTTCTGTAACTTAATTATGTTATTGAATGTTCGGAGTGCTTTAGCTTATGGCTTGTTTCAATGATTCTTTGGGGATATCCTAATTTCAAGGCTGATTTTTGGGGATCCTGTTATACCCTTGTGAATATGTTTGGAATTTGAACTCTTTTGCTTATATTTTTTGATTGTGAAGAGCAGATGGTTTTATCTCTTATGGTTCATTAGCCTGTAATGTATTTAAAGTAATGAAAACCCTATTTATGCAAGGGTTTGGAGGCTCTGTTTGGAATATAAGTTTAAGCTGGCTATTTTTCCTCATCTGGGAGATTTTAAAGGGAGATTCTCGCGAGAAATTGGAAATGGTATGTAACTTACATGTTTCCTGTCTCCTTTTCCAAGATTAAGTGAAGCTGATATACCTTTTCAAGATTCAATTCAGCTTATCTTCCTAATTTTATTGTAGATATATTCCCTTTATTGTTAAATAAGATAGTTTGTCTTGTTTATTTTTTCCAGAAATCCAAAAGATTGGAAATATTTCCATGATAGTTATTTTTCAAAATATTCTATGATTAGGATGGTGAGATTTAAGGAATTAATTAGAGTGATGTTTTCTAATAAGTGTTTTCTCCGAGATATTTTGACCAGTACCAGAGCCTTTTACAAAGAGCCTGCTCTCATTGATGGTGGGAAAAAAGGGTTTTTGTTGAGATATATAATTTGCATTGATAGGGTGAGCTATTCAATTTTTCAGATTCAAAGAATTAATATTTTAATTATTAAATTTTCTCCCATTTTCAAAAACAAAATTATTTTTTTTAAAATTGCTTTTATTTTGACTTAAATTGAAAAACCTTTTCAATTTAAATAAATTTCAGATTTTTAATTTAGTAAGGGCTCCAAAAAATATCCACCAAACCAATCAAAAGGTATCATCCCATCTCTAAATACTGAGATTTATGGTTTTTAATTCGTCTGAATATATATGAAGGAACAAAGTTCAGCTTTAAGGATTTGGAAAAATTACCTTTCAATAGAATTTCTGTTATCTTCATGAGGGTGAAGATAGTACAACGAGGGATGCTGAAATTTTGGCTTTAAAAGATCTTACTTACGTAATTCATAGATGCATGGCTGGCTTCCTGGTGTAGGGCTGGAGAAACATTATAATATCTGTGAGTTTTAGAAACTTCATAATTTTTGTGAAATTCTTAAAAATTTCTAGAATATTAAGCTTCTTTGCATAATAATTTGTCATTTTTATCAAGTGGTTTCCATTTTTTCCCGTCTAGCTCATTATAGAGCTCTTATTTATTATAATCACAAAAATTATCATATTTGTAACTAGGGAGTAAACCTAAAAACCAATTGTTTGCGCTAGGTAACAGTGTTAGGTCCAAGCTCGAGAAGCTTTGACAACCTTATAAAACTGTATTTTTGGGATTGGAAAGCTAGGAATTGTGGATATGTTTTTTACGTTGATGTGTGGTTTTATAAATTTATTTCATAAATACCAATTTAAAAATTTCTTTACTTTGATTATTTTTTCTGGTAGATCCAATATTAGATTTCTATGTTCCAGTCATTTATTTAGAGATGAAATGAAATCAAATAACTCTTAGCATTATTTATAAAAGTACCATTTTATTCTGGGTTGTAATTTTGATACTAACCATTGAATTATTTTTTTAATTCTCTTAGAAATTGATTTTTCTTCTCATTAAAACTTTCTCTTTTCTAAAGAAAGTTCTCCAGAACTTCCCATGTATCATTGTAAGATGGTGATTTTTTTGGATCCACACCCCCATTATGGGATTAAATGTCGTTTTTAGATTTATAATTTCCCAAATTAACCTTACAGATTCTATCAGCTCTTTCGTGATGATGGAAATTTTAGGTAGATGCATTTGGAGGTTGACGGTATTTTTACAATAAGGGGAATGATTCCCTTGATTTGATTACAAATAATATAAGCAATAAAATTTTTGTGAAGGGAGGTTTCATATTTGGTGGTATTGAGCTAGTACTATTATTGTGCAATTTTTGATTTTTTTTGAATTTGGTTCATAAGCTCTTTACTATATTAATCATAAGATTACTTCGATAGCTTCAAATTAGTTCAAAAAGAACCTGTTTTATTCAAATTTAAATTCAGCTGTTTTTTAAAACCTTGTACAGAGATTAGGTTCAGTTAATAAGGAAAAGATGGATTTATGAATTTATACTAAGATCAATTCTCAAAACCCAGGATAGCTAGCTTGAATGATTGGGCTCTCAACATTTTCCTGAAGCAAGAGAAAAGTCTCTTATAATGGTATTTTTCTATTAAAAGAAGGGATATTGAATAGTCTCATGATCTTTGAGAAAGAAAGAAGTATTGGGGATGTTGAAGGAACAATTAATAATGAAGAAATATCCAAATTCATTGATAATAATAATGAGAAGATGAAGAACAATTTGAAACTAATAGACAAAATAATAAAGAAGAAATTTAAAAAAGAAGTTAGTTTGGTTAATAAAAAAAGAATCAGACAAAAAAGGAAAATAGATTATGTAGATAAATGAAAAAGGAAATACCCTAAGTTAACAAGCCGATTAATTACCAATAAGAAATTATTAATACCAACAAAAGAAAAGTTACCCACGTTGTATTGTATTTTGTATAAAAGGAGGCTCTTGCTGATGTCATTGTAAATAGAGAAGTAGTAGAGAATTGAATTAGAAATAATTATCAGTTTTTGCTAATATAAAAAAATCCTTTTACACATTACTAGAGCTTATGGCCGGCTTCTCCGGATTTAGATACAAAACTCACAATGATGACAATTGGATTGAAGGGCTTGCTCCTTTCATGAATTGTAGTGATTCTTGATATCTTGTAAATAACTAATAAGGAAAACTTTTTCCTTATTGTGTAATCGGGTCTGCTGATTGAAACGTTATAGGAAATTAATTCTTAAGGCCAATTATATGGTTTTTTAATGGCATGTCTATTTCTGAGCCAGATTAAGACATCAAGCGTAAGGGTGCACTAAAGCAAAACAGCTGAACAAATGAGGAATGCAAGAATTTACTTATCTGTGTGGTTGATATTTGTCAAGCATTTGTTAGAATGGTTTCCAAATTGCTAAATTAAAACCCCAAGCATTTGAAATTACTACTTCGACAAAGTGGCAAAAGTCAAGAGCACAGAATTTGATTTATCTGTGTGTTAATTATTGTTTGAGTATGGTATGATTTGAATTTTCTCATTGTACTGTGGGCAATTTATCACCAATACTGAAAACTGTAGCAAAAGCTTTAAATAGCCTTTTGAACAGAGCTTCAACACCCACACATCAGATATGGCATCTACCCGCCAACGTGATATAAACCTGCAAAAAAGAGAAAGAAGTTATGCTTGAGTGTTTTATGAAATGCATCTTTAATTTTTTTTTTGACTAGAGTTCAGGATTGGCTTTGCCGACTTGCAAAAAGAGGAAACGTTTTGCAGTACAACCAAAGCAATAGCCTAATCTAATGTGCAAATGACTTTACAACAACCTTTGTTACAGATTGCACATTTGCTTTCCCATGCCCACACACCAAGATATTTTCTTTGTTATGTGCTCGTGAGAGTGCCACATACATTTGTCCATAAGAAAATACATCTGTACTCAAGTATACCCCTACATGCTTGAATCACTGACCTTGTGCCTAATTGACTGGGATGAAGAGAATGAGTCATGGGTTGTGTTGGTAAGTACGTCAAATGTTTGAACTAAATACCACTACTTAATCTTCATTAATGATATAGGTCACCGGTGTGAGTCTATTGTCAGCACAACAGTCTATGAAATAATTCATCAGTAATCCCCAGGTTGAAGATAAAAAAGGGAATAACATACCAAAAGTGTAGGTATCGATTTATAAATTAAACCTTTGTTGCAATATTCCCAGACACCGGAAGCCCAGCCATGCACCTTTGAAAACCATAAATCTGCCCAGGTGGAAGATCAGGAGGGAACTGCAATGTTATCATTGTCATCAACATCATCAGTCAATAAGCCATTTGTGTTGTAAGTCAATTTTTGATGTTTGCTAACCTCTTCAAGGATGCGTAAAATTAAAACAATTTCAAATCCATGGGTAAGCTTGCGACCATTCGACATTATCTGAGTTTCTTAGTTATACAAAATTTCTGGGCTATTATAATCTTGTTGGTTCAATTTGGTTTGGAGACGCACAGCATTAGAATGTAAGTAACATTTATATTTATTTGTGTTTTTCATCTGTTTGATTGTCTTTGATACACAAATGAAGTGCTTGGAAAGGTAACTATTCATTGTCTGGCTGAAGCGAAATGAATAAATTTTGCTTGATAAGGTAATGGTCTGTTGGAAAATTGATTGCAGTAACTTAATTCTTGGTCTTGAAAATGGACTTTTGCTGCAGTAATCATTGTTATGTGTAGTCCCTGTTTTGTCATTTTGCCAAAGCTTCCGGATGAGGATGTAACATCTTGCAAAAAAGTGGATTGTCTGGTTAAAGCAATTGGTTATATTTCTCTTAATAAATGAATGGCTATGTTGTAAGCTTAATTTCAAATTATTAATTGTTGGTCTTGACAATAACTTTCACTCCAGCTGTCTTTATCATCCATATGTGTGATTTCCTAAATTTGGAATTTGACCAAAATTTCCTAAGGAGGCAATAATGTCTTGGGTCATTTTCAATCATCAGCGTTTCAATTCTGTATTCTCTTTTCCAATTTCAAAGTTCTAGCTTTTCATTAGCAATCAGAAGCCTATTGCAGAGAATATGCTGTCCTTAGCGTCATACAAATTCGCAATAGTTTTCCCTAAAAGGCTAAGCTAAGGTGGCAATCCAGATTCATTGTTCTAGTCACAGTTTATTGAATCAGCAAAAGGCATGTGTCTCCAATCAAAATTTAGAAGATATAAGAAGGTCATAAGAAGTGCCACCCACTTTGACAATGCAATTTTTTAAGGGTAATAAAACTATTGTCAAATTAATTTAAACCTTATTTCTTTTAATATATTTAGATTAGATCACTATCAAAGTAGTCATACTTTGAAAACACTAATTAAAAAAAATTGGAAAAATCGAGTCTCGTCAAATCATTCTCAATAAAAAGAATTCTGTAGCTTGGACTATATCTATGAGATCAGAACTAAGGAATCTTAGATTTCTTAAATACATTGAAGGACTCAATGAGGAAGAAATTGAAGAGAAATCGGAAAAATCTTGTTGTTTATTAATGAGATATATTGATGAGAATATAGTTTCATTCATAAGAAACAAGATCAAACCAGAAGAAGAGGGGGACATAAAAGCACTTTTGACAATTATTAAAGAAAAATTCATCGGAAGTAATATTCAAGCAAAAGGAGCAGCGTTGGATCAATTCTTAGATCTAAAATTTAAAAATCTAGATCAATGGATAGAAGACCAAAGAGTTTTGACAAGAAAGATACAGTTAGCAGGAACATCAATTGACAAAGATCTAATATCAAGAATAGCAATTAGATCACTTCCAAATAAATATGAATCACTCGTAAGAGTGATAACTCACGGCAATAAATATCCAAGTATAGAAGGAATTATATAATTCCTAGAATCCGACCAAGCCCAGTTTGGAAAACAAATGAAAAAGAAGAAACTGAAATGCAGTCCAAAAGAAACAAACCAAAACAGTTCACATGCTATGCATGTGGGAAGATAGGACACTTAGCCAGAAATTGTAGAAGAAAAACAAAAGATAACAATCAGTATAATAATGATAAAACAGTAAAAGCAGAGTTATCTTAAAAGGAAAATGAAGAAGAAGAAGAAAGAATTGCCTTCTTAGCTCTTCACCTTTGCAAAGAAGAATTTATGGTTAATGCAACGAAGCAAACCATCCTGGATTGAGGAGCTAATGATCACATGTTCACAGATAAAAGCAATTTTGTGATCCTAGAAGATTCAAGTGGCTGAGTACAAATAGGACTAGAAGGATTAAAAACCCCAATTGAAGGAAGAGGGACTGTTAGAAAAAAGAATAATAATAAAATCATAACCTTTAATAATGCATTATTAGTACCAAAGTTACCATATAATTTGGTTTCTTTGTTGCAAATATGGAAGCAAGGAGGAGATTTAAAAAAGGAAAGCAACAACACCTTCAGTATTAAAAAGAATAGTAAATTCATATTAGATGAAGAAATTAGGAACGGCTTGTTGAACTTACAATTCAACAACAAAAAGTCATTTATAAGTGAACACAAGAAATTGGGGCACCATGGGAAATTGGGTGATTGTGAAGCATGCAAGCTTGCAAAGAGCACACAAAATTCCTTTGGAAAAGTGATTGAACACACTAACAAACCATTAGTCGATATATAAGTTAATTTGATGGGTCCAATATATCCAAAGTCAAGATGAGGCTCTAGTTATGTACTGGCTGTGGTCAACAATGGCACAAGATTTTCTTGGATACAATTGTTAGAAAACAAAAGCAATGCAGCTGATCACCTAATTGAAATAATCAGGAACACAGAGAATAGAAAAGAAAGAAATGTAAAAACAATTATCAGTGATGGGGGAAAAGAATTTGTAAATAACAAAGTAAAAAGGTTCTTCTCAGAAAAAGGATTAAACCATATATCTACTACTCCATACACTTCACAACACAAGGGAATCGTTGAAAGGTTAAATAGAACCCTAATGAGCAAAGCCAGATCTATGCAAATTGGATAGGGTCTGCCAAAGGATATGCGGGGAGAGATAATTAACACAGAAAATTTCCTTCATGCAAGGATAAATAAGAATGGAAGAAGCACTTACAAATTGTTATTTGGGAAAGCACCAAATTTGAAGCATATAAAAAATTTGTTGCTGTAAATACTTACAAAAGGAAGTTGGAAAATAGGGCGGAGAAAGGTGCTTTAGTAGGATATGAAAAGGAATTGGGTGTCTACAGAATTTTGATGGATAATGGTAAAGTAATTAAAAGCCGTGATGTAAGATTTGATGAAGATATAATGCGTTAAAATGAAAACATATTAGGACAAAAGGAAGAAAGCTTGGTGTGGGTTTTTGATGAGGCCATTAACCCCATAAGACTAAGGCAGATAAATCTTGAAGATGAGTGCAATGATGAGGCAGCTACTACTGGTGATGTTGTGATGTCTGAGGTTGAAGAAAAAAGTATTAATGAAAATGGTTTCGGTATTGAGGGGGTGATGATTAGAAGACCAAGATGGGAATGGAGCTATGAACAACCAACTAAAAACATTAACTCAACCATTTCAGAAAAGAATATCCTACCACAGTGAACCAGAAGACATGGCCATCTCAGTATAATAGAAGAAGAACTAGATGATAAAATACACAACATTACTCTCAATACTGTCAGCTCTATCAAAGAAACAGTTTCAAATAATATAATTGAAGCAAAAAGAAAATCAGACTGGTTAAAATGGAAAGAGGCTTACTTTGCTGAACAAGAAGTCTTCCAAGTTATTGAAAAGAAAGATATACCTATAAATAAAACATTAATTAATACTGTATGGGTATTAACAAAGAAATACAATGAAAAAGGGATCCTAAGTCCATATAAAGCCAGATGCGTAGCAAGAGGATTTGAACAAAAAGAAGGAATTGATTATCAAGTAATATTTTCACCTACTGGAAGAATTTCAACACTAAGACTCTTAACCAGTTATGCAGTTAAATCGAATCAAGAAATAAGAAAAGCTGATTTTGTAACAGCTTACCTTAATTCAAGACTAACTGAAGATGAAGCAGTCTACACCACAATACCAGAAGGATTTATTGAATGGATAAAAGAAACAAAACCATTAATTTTTGATCATCCAACAACAATACCTTTAATAAAAAATACAAAGAATTACATTTTCAAATTGAGGAAGTCGCTCTACGGCTTGAAACAAGCAGCTCATAGTTGGTATAATATGCTATCGTCCTGGTTACTTGAAAATGGCTTTTGTATTAGTAATGCAGACCCATGTTTATTTATAAATAGAAATACAATACTTTCTGCATGAGTTGATGAAATCATTCTTGTTGGAGAATAAGCAAACAAAACTATAAAAAAATTGAAAAATAACTTTAAAATCAAAGATCTTGGACTAGTAAGTCATGTGCTAGGTATACAAATCAGCAGAAGAAATAATGTAATAGTGTTAGATCAAACTCACTTCATAGATAATAAGTTAAAAAAATATAATATGGAAGATCTCAAAATCACATCAATGCCTTTGCAAAGTAATATCAAGTTATAAAAAGCAACAGATGCAGAACACAAATAACTTAATAATACAAAGGAAGACTATCAATCAGCAGTAGGATCTTTAAATTATTTAGCACAATGCACTCTCCCAGACATTTCATACACAGTCGGAAATCTATCTCAATTTTTAGAAAAACCTTGTTTATTACATTGGACTTCTTTTAAATGAGTCCTAAGGTATCTAATGTTGGAGCATGTTATAGCTGCTCTTAAGAATGCTTGCATACCTGCTGCACCATGATTAGGCAGGGCTAATACATAGTCAAAGCAGGCATGGCTTCTTCACTCACCGCTCATCTGCAACAAGCACTTAGCTCAATTGGTAAGAGCATCGCTCATGAATGTTGACAATGAGGGTTTGAGTCCCTCAGTGCTTGGTATTCATGGATTAAGGTTGAGAGACCGAAACTAACTCTGACATGGTAGCAAGAGTTAGTTATAAAATCACTATAATATAGAACCAGAAATAAAACACGATTTTATAGATATGGCTACAGGGACCGGAATTGGAACCAAAATTCCAATTGGCGATTCATCTGATGAAGAAGTTATCCTCAAAACTAAAATGATAAAGCTGGATACCCATAACTGGGTCCAGTGGAGCTGTCAAATGGAAAACTATCTTACAGCCAGATGATACAATTACCTGTTTATGCCACCCTATGAAGAAACCAAGAGATCTTCAAAATTTATACAGAAAAATAGTAGTGCATTAGCCATCTTGTGGGGTTGTTTAAGCTCCGAACTAGAAGGAGTTCTATTAGATAATAAAACTTCCTTCTACAACACCTGGGAAGCTCTAGGGAATATTTGTGGAAAAAATTCTATAGTCACTATATGTGAAACCTTCTATGAGTTGATATCTCTGAAATACAAACCAGAATTGTTTTTACAAGCACATATTCACAGTTTTCAGAAGCTATGTGCCAGATATAACTCTATCACATCAGAAAAAGAACTCAAAGCAACATTCCCACCCAAACTACTAGCTGCTACAGATCTTCAAAGTCTCAATGGAGATAAAGAACTGACCGGGCTGGTACAGACTCCTTATGATATAAAACCTTTTACTCCAGCTGCAGTTATGAGTCGGGTTGCCATTGAACACTCTAGACATCAACCAATTGAGCAAGCTCTCTTTGCTGGTTCTTCAAACAAACCAATGCAGAAAACTAAATGGGACAATCAAAAACAAAGAAATAAGGGTTTAAGGAGTGGGAAGAAGCATGACAAACCTGGACCATCTGATAAAAATGACTCAGATAAAAGAATGGAAAACATTGAAAAGATGCTAGAGAAACTTCAAGCTTCAATGAAGCCTCAGTCCACTCATCCTACAACTGAATCAAACATCAAGACAGTTAGTTCCAACTCCAATGCCTTTATGGTCAAAGAAGATATGGTATTTACTGTTGACAACAGTAATAAAATATACCTTGACTCAGGCACAGGTAAATCAGTGGTAAATAATTTAAGATATTTAAGTAATTGTATTGCTATAAACCATCAAATCAACACCTATGGTAACACTGTACCAATAACTCATCAAGGAACATTAACGTTCAAAGGTATCAAGATCAGCCCTGTTTATTATGCACCTAAAGGTCCTGTTAATTTGCTTTTGGTATCACAACATTAAACCAGTTGTTAAAAAGGATTGTTTCCTACTCAAGCAGGGACAGACTATTGTGGCTGCTTTCAAAAGAGAAGGAAATCTGTTTGTCAGTAAACTAGAAGTCAGCAAAGCTTTCTTTACAAACAATGATGGAAGGGATTGGCACAGTATTTTGGGTCATCCCAGCAACAGTTATGTAAAACACTTACTAGATAAAAACCAAATTAAAGGGAGTTTCACTGATTCTCGAGACTGTGAGGTGTTTCAATTAGCAAAAATCAAGAATCAACCCCATACTCACGCCTTGCCATCAGCAAACTCTGCTTTTCAGTGATTGCACATTGATAAGTTACAAATCTCACCAGCCACCAAACAAGGTATCAAGTATGTGATTGTTATTGTAGATGACTATAGTAGATTTAATCGTATTTATTTCATGAGCAAAAAAGACCAAGATCAGGCTAATATGATGTTGTATCTCAATGAACTGCAAAATAAGGTAAATGTCACCCCTGCTTTTGTGCACACAGACAGAGGAGGGGAATTTGACTCAAATTCCTTCCGGCAGGTTCTGTTCAAAAGGGGTATTTCATTGGAACAAGGCCCTCCTGAATCACAACAGACAAATGGAGTGGAAGAACATTTCAACCAGACGTTACTTTCTAAAATACGGTGTCTACTTTCACAATCCAAGATCCCTATCCAACTATGGGTGGAGGCAGCCAAAAACGGTTCTTTACTATTAAATCTATTACCTCACAAGGCAATCAACATTAATTTTCCACAGGAACTTCTTGGGAAAGAAGACATGCAGATTGAGCCAAGTATCAAGTTAAGCAGTTTGATAGCATTTGGAATGAAAACCACCATCCTCGTAGGAGACCCAAAATCCAAGTTAACTCCCAGAGGAGAAACACTCAAAGTGTTGAACTATGAAAACTATTCAGATGGTATGCGTTTCTACAATGAGGAATCCAAAAAAATAAGAATCAGTCGAGACTTCCAACTTCCTCAAATGCAAAGTAAGCCTTGAGTACACCAAGAAATAGTTAATCTGCCTACTACTGTATCAGAAACCGAGAATAACCCTGTTCCAGTTATCAATTCTGACAACATCATTCACCACCTAGTTGAAGAAGTACCTGTTCAAGAGCAAAGTATCCAAGAGCCTATCAAAAACAAACACTATTATTATGTGCCCTATTACAGTGAAGCTCCTAAAAATATTTCTAATCAAATTAACACTCAGAACATCCTGGAAGAAGGTCGTAGGATAACAAAGCCTCCGGAACAATATATGTTAGCTGACATAGTGCCCTATTCTAAAGCAATTTCAGATCCACTGGAGTGCAGTCATTGGAAGGATTATATGAAAGCTTAATTCAAATCATTGATGAGTCATAACACAGGAACACTGGTACCTTATCCTAAGGAAAGCAAAGTGATTGGAGGCATGTGGTGTCTGACCAAAAACCTTAATGAGTATGGTGAGATATATCATTACAAAGCAAGATGGGTAGTGTTAGAAAATCATCAAGAGCATTTATTGCATTATTTTGACACTTGGGCCTCAGTGGGAAGAAATGAAAGCTTCAAGATAATGCTTTAACTAATAGTCAACAAGAATTTTATCCCTTATCAATTCGATGTTGAAACCACATTTCTTCATGGTGAAATGGACACGATAGTGTATGTAAAACAAGTAAAAGGGTTTGAAGTTAAAGGGAAGGAAGGTTGGGTGTGGAAACTCAATAAATCGTTGTATGGAACAAAGCAAGCTCCACGAATGTGGCAATTAAAGCTCACTAGCATTCTAGAACAGTGTGGGATGTTCAAGTCAAGATCTGATGATTCTTTATTTCTCAACAAAGATTTATCCTTAATTCTACATGTACATGTAGATGACGGATTTATCATAGGAAAGGATGAATTATTAATTCAGAATTTTTTATCTCAAATCAGCAACAAAATTAAGATAAAATCTAAAAGAAATCCTACCCAGAATTTAGGTTATATGTTAGGATGGCACGAAGATGGTTCTCTCAGCTTAGGTCAATCAGATTTAATCAAACAACTTTTACACAATAACGATATGAGTGAAAGTAAGGGTGTTAAAACGCCATGCAACGGTAATTTTCACACTGAAATAGACAACAAAGGTGAAGTAGTCGCTATAACTTCTTTCCAACAGGCCATTGGTAGCTTAAACTACTTAGCACAACACACTCAACCAGAAATCATGTTTACCGTAAATCAGCTGTTGCATTACTCAGTTAAGCCTACAGTCAAAAACTGGACAATGATCAAACACCTTATGTGCTATCTTAAAGCTACATTAAATTACTCATTGTTGTTTACTAAGCAGGATACTAAACAGATATCTATCTTGGAAGGATGGGCTAATTCCAATTATGATAATGACAGAACGGACAGGAAGTCAATCTCAGGAGTACTAACTTCAGTATTTGGTAACCCTATCTCATGGTTGAGTAAAAAGCAGACAGTAGTAGCACAATAAACTACTGAAGCTGAGTTCATTGCTATGAATATCTGCGCAAAACAACTGCGAGGAATGTCATTTCTTTTGATGGAAATGGGTATTAAATATTCAAAGCCTATGCTATATAATGACAATTCAGGAGCAACCATTATAGCCAAGCAAGCCGCCCTTAATGCTGACACTAAAAATATTGAAGTACAGTATCAATATCTTAGGAAAATTGTTTCAAAGAAACAACTAAATATTGAGCAGGTTGGGACTGAAGATATGTTAGCCAACGTTTGAACCAAACCTTTATGAGTGCAAAAATTATTGAAGGTATATCCACAATTACATCTCAAGTAATTCAGAGGAGTGTTGAGAAAGGAATCCCCTTTCAAGATTAATGAAAAGACAACGTAGTAGCAAAGGGTTAGTATGCTATCAAGCTATCACTTGAAGGGTATTAGTTTAAATGCTTCAAGAAATTGAGCTATGATCATTAAGAATAGACTGTGAGCTATTGCATCCTGAGATGAAAGATCTCATCAACCATCAAGCTTACAGTGCTACGGCTATATAAGCATGGTGTTGCAAGAATATAATATGGACATCTTCTATACAATCTCTTTCTCTATAATTCGATTATTTTACTTATTTCAATACAATTATTGTAACATAACACATCAACACCACTCTACTAACAAGGCTTAGGGATTATAAAGGTACACATTTAGGTCATTCATTAAGTATCAAGAAGTAAATATTGTACTAACTATATTTACAACACTTTAGAGTGCTGCTGTGTGTTTAATTGCAAATCTGTATATTTGTGTTTTTAACAAATTGTCTAAATCAATCAGGTATTTGCTATTAGTTATTTAACATACCTTTAATTTCTATTACTAACTTTTCATTTATTCGAGTGTTATTATTTACTGGTTCTAAATATAAATATTATAGTAATTCAAATACTTATTAACTTGAGCTAATTGCATGGTAGAGAGAGTTAGTTACTTCAATAAACACTCTAGCAAGTGGAAGTAGTCCATTTTCCAAAATTGGAAAATCTCCCAAAATATCCAGAATCCATCAAATATGACTTTGTGGTATTCCATACCTTAATGGCCCAGTTTCAAGTGAAATTTCATTTATAAGGCTATAAATTGAAGAAATAACAAAGAAAAAATAAATAATTATCAATTATAATAGAGGAATTCAGCAATAAAATGGATTTAAATTCATCAATATGTATAATCCCATAAGAAAATTCTTGAAGAATGGTCCATTTGATTACAACAATAACAATAAAATAAGGAAAAGAATAAGACAAGCTAGCAAAGAAATTTTAAAGTTACCAGTCAAAGGGGGTAGTGTAACACTCAAGTTACCCTAGCTCTGCTCAACCTTTGGATTACTCAGCAATGCAGTTATTAAACTGAGGCCACTTCAATAAGGAATAAATTAAAACTGTATCAATCAACAGTCACAAGACAGAAAAAAAAAGAAATCAATCAATTTATGCAAGGAAAATCCATCAAAAACCTTAAATTACCCAGAAAATCTGTGGAAATACAAGCACAGCCACCTGATAAGACAGTATATATAAATTAAAAACAGAGTTAAGTTAGATAAAGAAAAGAAAAAACTCATACAGGACAAATAGAATCCCCACAATACACAGCATTCTCCACCTACAGTTCAAACAATGCACAGACCTATGGTGCAATAACTGTACAAAATCATCCCATACCACCAAAATTTTGAAACAAACCAAACAAATGGTGCAATACCTGGAAGAAATGACACCATCTCAAAATTACTCACCAGCTAAATACCCTCAAGGCTGTGCATAATAATATTAAAGTTTGAGCAAAATATAAATAAAGCTTCAGAAATGGTGCAATATACCAAACATATGGTGCAATATCTTTATCAAATAACACCATCTCAAAATTCCTCATCAGCAAAAACATCTCAGATTACATAATCATACATAAATTGATACAAACAACCAAACAAATGATATCTCACCACTATAAAGAAATTATCCCAGCCAAAAGAAGTGAAAAATTCTAAGTCCCTTGTTTTTGAGTGCCTCTATGGAGAGCCCAAAGAATATAAATAAAGGTCCTCTCTCCCTCATTTCTTTCCTCTTTTTCCCCATGAATGACTGGATTAATGAATCCAATTAGTTATATAGCAAGAAGGAGAATAACTATTCATCCCTCACTAGTAGGTCAACCTAGTATTATTATTAAAAAGGAATTATATACCAAGAAGGAGAATAATTCTTCCATCCCTTACTAGTAGGATAATCTAGTTATTTTATTTAAAGTATTATAGACTTATAGGTTTAATTCATAGTGATTTCTAATTAATAGTAGTTAACAGAAGGTCTACTTAATATTATTAATCCACCCTATGTTTAAATTATTAGTCTTATATTTATAATACTATCAATAATACTAATAATATTGAGTGTATCCCCATAACCTTTACATTATAAAGGAAAAATAGTCTTATTATATCTTCATAATAAAAAAAACCAACCTTACAACTATATATTATTATATATATAAAAAACCCTACCCTTATATTAAATTATATCTTTTATATATTTAACAAAAATCCACTCTATATTGAACAATATCTTACCCATAAATTATTCAAGGTCTTATTATTATATTATATTAACAATTACCCTCTCAAACCATTAAGTATTATAGCATATATAACATCAAATTGAACTTACCCCTTAAAATATATATTATTACTATTATATTAAATCAACCTCTTATACTATTAAGGTTTTAACCTTAAAATTATCTTATATTATTATTTAAAAATTATATTTTATACTGTTTTAACTTATAAGTTACTTATCTGATTATTGAATAGGTCTGATAGAGACTGCTAAAAAGTCTTCTCTAGTTGTAAAGCCAAAATCTTAAATATTGATTTGTGAGCTCTGTAGGGAGATTGTTTAGTATATTCAGAGGGGCAGCTAAAACAACATTAGCACCCTTGGTTACAGGATTATTTCAGCAATTCAAAACTGTTTACCTGTGATTTCCCCCTCAAGGACTGCCTTATCCAATCCCACACTAAAAGGAGTTCCCACAACGTTGCAACCCTGCAAAAAGCAAAGGGGAGTGCTGGGACATGTTATAGCTGCTCTTAAGCATGCTTGCACACCTGCTGCACCATGATTAGGCAGGGCTAAGACATAGTCAAAGCAGGCATGGCTTCTTCACTCACCACTCATCTGCAATGAGCACTTAGCTCAATTGGTAAGAGCATTGCTCATGAAGGTTGATGATGAGGGTTTGAGTCCCTCAGTGCTTGGTATTCATGGATCAAGGTTGAGAGACCAAAACTAACTCTGTCATATAAAAGGAACAAGAAAATTAGGAATATGTTACTCAAGAGATGGAGAAGATTAAATTACAGGTTACTCAGATTCAAGTTGGGCAGAAGACTTGAATAGAAGATTGTGGTCAGGATACTTATTTCTATTTTCTGGAGGCATTATTAGTTGGAAGAGTAAAAATCTTGGAGCTATCAGTGTATCATCAACTGAAGCCAAATTCTGAGCATTTTTATCTGCATTTCAAGAAGAAAAATGCTTGTCATTACTCCAGTCCAAAATATTACATAAAGACCCTGAATGTATCACAATCTATAATGACAGCCAAGGAGAAATTAGTCAAGCAAAAAATCTGATTTATCACTCTCAAAAAAACATATAGACGCACACTATAATAGTATACAAGTGTTAATAGAAAACAAAGAAGTAAGCTTATTATATTTGCCAGAAAGTGAATTGATAGCCAATTGTTTAACTAAAGCACTAGATAAAAATAAAAAAATTAAGTTTAATTAGCTAATGGGGTTAATCAAAATAGGACATTATAAAGAAATAAATACAAACGTTGTCATTTCAGATATTTTCCATTATGAATTGAGGGGGTGTGTTGAAGGAACAATTAATAATGAAGAAATATCCGAATGCATAAATAATAATAATGAGAAGATGAAGAACGATTTGAAACTAATAGACGAAATAATAAAGAAGTTAGTTTGGTTAATAAAAAAAGAATCAGACGAAAAAGGAAATACCCTAAGCTAACAAGTTGATTACTTACCAATAAGAAATTATTAATACCAACAAAAAAAAAGTTACCCACATTGTATTGTATTTTGTATAAAAAGTGGTTCTTGCTGATGTCGTTGTAAATAGAGAAGTAGTAGAGAATCTCATTAGGAATAATTATTAGTTTTTCTTAATACAAATAAATTCTTTTACAGGGGAGCCAAGGTTACCATTTGAAGCCTCAGAAAAAGATCAATCAGTGAGGAAGGAATGAATACCCGCAAAATTGGAAATAAACTAGAGCTTACGGCCGGCTTTGCCGGCTTTAGATACACGAGTGTTTGCCATTTTCTGACCAATCCTTTTTGTGCTTGCAATTTGGAATATCTGGAGGGTATTTTAAGTACTTAAATAAGGTGTTACCAACAATTGATTGTATTTTATAGTATTTGAATTAATAGGTAAAATTTGAAGACAATAAATTCTTCAATGAATTGCTAAAAAATGAAACCCATGATTGATAACCTACTATATTATGTTGGTCTTATTCTAAAAATTTAGCTTTTGGAAATTGTTTTGTAATGATACTCAATATCTTTCGATAATTAATTTAATTTTTGTATCTTGGTACTTGCTTTGATTTGAGACTAAAGCGGAAAAAACATCATAGCCACAACAATATTTTACTCTGTGTGTTTAATGTTTCTTATGATGGTATTGCAAGTCTATTTCTGAATTTGTGACTAAAACGGAATTAGTAAATCAAGGCCTCAAGCAAAGAAATCTTCTATTTTTACATTACCAAAAAAGTCATAGCCGCAACAACTCTATTGATGAATTACTAAATTAAGGCCTCAAAAATCTGTATATACTACTTCCGTAAATTCAGAGAGCTCATGAAAGGAATGATTGATTTAACTCTGTTTTTCTTATTTTTTACCTTGGACATTTATCACCAGGATTGAGGATTCCATGAACTCTTTAAATAGCCTCTTATACATGACTTCATCTCTCACGATTCACAAATGGCATCTACCCGCCAACATGAATGGGCCACTGGATAAAAACTCAAATTGAATATAACAGTGAATATAAAAGAACTAAATTATGCTTGAGTTTTTGACGCAATGCATCTTTATTTTTTTTTTGATAAGACAAAATAATCAAAGTAATACCTACAATGTTTTTTTGTGCTTTAAAGGCTATAAGATGGCTAACCTAGATCTGAAGTAATATCATTCTAATCAAACCACGCGATCATATCATAATATATTAAAGGATTTTTTCCAATACCATTGTTCTTATTTAATGAGGAAAAAACATGATAAGTTGAAAAATATAAGCACAAAGGGTGTAAAGATATAAAATGGATGAGATATGAAAACAGTTGTATTCTGTTTCACAAAATACTCAACGCAATTCTTTTTCTTGAAAGTAAAATGATGATGTCATATGAAAGGCACCTTATATCAGCTTTTTGAGATAGAATAAGCTTATAGATAAAGCTATAGATATTAAGGTATGGGAAATAAGATATTTGATATACTTTCCAGCGTAATTAAACGACCATTACCATTTCAACTTCAAATACCGAAAGGCACTGAAATTTAACAAGAAAAGAGATAAGGATTTATGAAAACACTTATGATTTAGGGATTCGGTGAAGAACTTTAAAGGATATTTATTTCGAAGTGAATACTTAAAAAACACAAGGTCGCTCTCCAAGGAAATAAACTTGGATATCATATCTTCATCACTCCATTTGTGAAGTGCAATTAGGTGTGATTTTCGAATAAAAGGATACTTTCAACTAGAGAAAATCAATTCTATAATTAAGAATATTCTGCTTGAGCAATAGAGTTCAAATCTCTGTTGTGTCTCCTGAATCCCTCTGAAGACTTATCCTCCAAGATTTAAGAAATTTTGTTACTTTAATTTGTATCTCATTTTTCTAATTACAGCTACCTTTCTTTTTATATTGTGGTAGGTTGTTATAATTTGTGGAAATATTTTTAAGTTAGCTATTCATTAAATTTAAAACCACTCTCCTTAGCTTAAACACTACCCATAATTAAAAAAGACAGAAATATCTCTTTATGGCTTGATTTCTTTGGGTGTTTCAACAGCTATTTTGATCTAATATTGAGAACTCGACTGATTACTTCTTTCAGATAATAAAATTAATTCTACTCATTTCTTTTCATGCTTCAATAAGCTCAGAATAAGCTAAAACGCTTTTTATCAATAATTAAATATAGTTTTCAGTTCTTTATATATATCCATTCTCACTTTCAGGAATAATTTTGATCATATTTAATAATAAGCTTTTAAATCTCTACAAACCCAATATTTATCTATAAAAATATAATCTTAGGTTAATTTTGGAGTTAAAACTTTTTTTTACCTGGGGGAATCCTCTTTCAAGAATTGATTGATATCATGTGATATAAGAAAATCAATGTAAAAATCCAACTCAGAACAATTTTTTTTCAAAAAATGTGAGCATTGATTTATGTTTTACATACCCAAATATTACAAAAATTACTCTAGAGTAAACTTTTAAGTATAAAAATCCCATAAATAATTTAAATACTCAAAATGAATCATTTTTCATAAAGAAAAATATGGATAATTTTCTAGTGAGTAAGCAAATCCTTTAATATAAGTCCAGATTTTTATTCTACACAAAATTTCACCTAGTGTAGTTCCATAGGGTGAATAAGCTGGAATTAACTCTATGAGGCGGTAATGTGGAAAATAACCCAACATCTCATCATCAATACAACATGAAATATTTGTGTAAATTGTTTGATTTTTCGATTTTAAAGCCAGAAGAATGGGATTATGAAAGTTCCCATTTTACATATAGCCTAGGATTGGTGGTATGCATGATTATGGCACTCGGAATTCATTCATTGTTACATCTAGGATTGATAAACCCATAATGGAGACCAGTCTTTAAACCTAAATTACTATTTTTGATGTGAAAATAGTCAAGGTGGACAAGAGACATTAAAGAGAGCCAGGGTACCCAACTCTGAATTCCTCTGAGGCATAGTCAGCTCTAGAGCTTGAATCCATGGTTGATCTTGCCCCAATAATTGTATTTGAATATTTTTGGAAATTAGGTACTAAGGATAAAGGCCCATTAGATCATTAGAAAATAGACAATGAGCTACAATGTTGGCATGACAAGGATGTAATGAATGACTCTGAATCCTGTAGCCATGTCCATTATTCATTATTTTCCATTTGTAAGCCCAAAAATAAGGAACAAAAAAATTCTTTTGGTAATATTATCTATGAAATCACATTATGGGAACCAGATTCCAGCACACTATGCACTTGTAGAATGTAGAAATGAGGGAAAACATCAAAAATTTGTCAAAAATAAAATTATGAATTGATATTTGTAAAGATTTTGGAAATAATGGAGAAGGGGATGATCCACAACAGAACCAAGAATAATCATGACTTTATAGTTCAAATTTAAGCTTTTCTTTACAGTGCATTTTTAATTATTCCAAATGAAAAACTTAATTTTCAAAACTTCGCAGAAAATACAACCTATGATGCAACTTCAAATAAAGTTTATAAGCTTAATAAAATAATTTTCATTTTGAAATGAAGGAAGACTTACTGAGCTGAGTTTGTTATTTATTAACCATAAATGGCTTGGTAGCCAGGTAAAATAACTTAATTAGGTAATTAGGATAATATCATGTGACAACAAGTGATGTAATTATTAATACACATAGGCTAATAGAGTTCTAAATCATTTTTATTCAGTTAAATTCATGTAATTCCTCTGTGAGCCTTTGTAGACTTGAGGGAAGTCTGCAGTCTCTATTTTTTCCAAGATCAAAAATTATCATTCAGTTAATGCATCAAATTTTTGATACCATTAGTAATGATTAGCTATTTATCACTCTTGAGTACTTAATTATGCTTCCAAATAAACAAGAAAAATTTCAGATCAAATCAAATTACAACTCAAAACAGTATTTTAACAGTAATTGATGTATTACTGCTTTAAATAAACTTTTGATTCCTCAAAATCACAAAAAATCTGTCAAATATAATATATTTAGAAGGAATACAAAATTTTAAATCCTGGATATTCATTAAATTTACTTGAGGTATCATTGACATTATGGTTCATGTGTTTTTCCTTGAATTATTCATGGGTATATGGAGATATAATCTATATAGAGTTTTCAGATGGACTTTGAGACTTATTTGTATATCTCTCATTGTGATCTTGATCAATTTGAAAAGATGGCTCATGACTTAAACCAAGCTTTTATATTTCACAAAAAAGCTTAAAGCCTTGTAGTAATTTTGAAGATACTTCATTATAAATTCCCTTTACCTTTTAAGAAAACTTAATTGAGAAAGAAAAATTAATTATGTGTTTTATTTTTGTTTCTAATAAGCATGAAAAAAAGTATATACCCACTGGAAGGGGTAGCAGGTCCAACCAGGCTTCCAGCTTTCTTCAAGCTGAGATCTAACTTCATATTACTATTTAGTCATCTTCAAAGCCAAATTTTTAGAATTTTGAATAAATTACATTGTATTATTTAGCTTCTGGAATTTTTGAGAATTACTTTCCCCAAAATATTCTCTGAAACCCAAACCAGTGGTTTGCAAATTGAGGTGAAAAAAATAGAAGCATAAACCTTTTTGTATATTCTTCAAAATCAAATTTCACCTTTACTCAGCCCATATCGGATCTTTATTTTTGATGGATTCTTTTCACTGAAAATTCTTCTATCAAATTTTCATATTTCCAAATTCACAGGCTTGTAGAGGAAAATGCTTTTCTTTAAGGAAGCTGTTATCACCAGCTTCTATTAGTCACAAATCTACACAAAATATTTATTTGTCATTGTTGATTTTTCTTGCAATCTTATTTATCTTTATTTCTTGAAAGTTAACAAAAATGAACATATTTTATTTTTTTCAATCAATTGACCTTTTTTTCTGCATTTTATTTGAATTGCAAACAAAAAATAAATCTCTACGCAACAAAACTATCTGAATATAGTTCTACATTCCTTTTATATCTGAAATATGACAGTTTCAGTGAAAAATTAGAGGTGATATTATTCTATTTTTTTCAAAATATCCTATGGAATCACTATAATAAATATTTCCTATTATAGATATAAAATAAAACATTTTACTGTACAAAAAGAATATCTTAACTTTTCATATGACAAAAAATATTTTTCAAATTTGTAACATGAAATACATGTAAATATTATATTCTGAAATAAGATTTCCTTCAAAATAAGGATATAATTGAAAAGATATTTATTTTTTTAATAATAATTCTGTGGGTAAATAAAAGTTATCCTGTTCATTTTCTTTCTATTTTAAGTACAAAAATAAGAAATCTTATAATAGATTTCCTAATCATTAAAATGAGAATCCATCTTTGTTCCCTCATCAAAATGAATTTTTTCAAATTTTATTTTATTTTTTATACTCCAGTTTTTATATAAATAATTATATTTTCGGTATTGAAATTATTTACTAATCTTCAAATACTAAAAGAAGTGAGAATTAAAACCTAAGGAGTATAATTTACTCAAATCTCCATCAATAGGAGTCATTATTTGAATGGAAATCTTCTTTCATAATATATATATATAAGCTAACTCATGGTTAATTCTTCAAAGTAAATTATTTACATCAAAAAACTTTCCAAATTAGGTTTTCAAATTCTTTCTTTCCCCTTTTTCATGAAGATTCTGAATTGATTACCACTGTCATATTTGATTTTGGATAATTATCACTCTTAGTTTACATGATATTAAAAAATTGGAAATATGGTACACATTGTTTATATTTTTGAAAAAAGTAGTATAAAATCTTCAATTTTATGATCCAATGGTAATCATAGTTTCCTTCACAATTTTGGAATCATGAATTACTTATTGTATAAATTTGTATTCACTTCTCTTCAATTTAAAAGATATTGATATATTCCCATTTAATCACTTCAAAAAAAGCTTAGAAAGAAATTTTGGCAAGGTGGTGAGATTTCATTTCATCTTCCATTTGAATTTATTTTTCACCTCTTTAAAGATATTCCCAAACTCTTTTCAAACCCACTTCTATTGGCTGGTTTGGGCATTTTTTAGACTCAAATTGGAAATATATTGAACACCCCTCAATTGTAAGAAATACTGGGATATCTTAGGGGTTATTGATTGGAATGACTTACACATAACATGTATTGAAATATTCAAAAGAAGGATTATTTATAAGTGTGTAATTGATTGTGAAAATGATAGAATATTTGGGCTTTCCAATTTTTGCAAGTTCTTCTAATTATGCTACAAAATGAGAATAAAATTCCACATCATTTTCAATTCATAATCTTTGATTCATATAGATTAATTACATTAAAGTGTATATTTTATTAAATATGTACCAATTTATAAATTTCTCTCACACGTTTGTGGAATTTTATCCTAGATTAATATGTATTCCAGGTGGAATTTAATTTTTTCATTTGAATTTGTACAGCTTATTTCCCTATTTTTAATGATTCTCCCGAATAATGGTAATTTTTGGTGAACATTTTGTGATTTCTTTGGTAATTTTCTCTTCTTCTTTATTTCAAATTACTTTTTATATCTTGGTTCTTTTTTATCTTTTTCTATTTTATTTTTTCATTTTTTGTTGGTCTTTTCATGGTTTTCCAAATTTTTCTTTTTGTTTTATTTATCATTTTTTTTTAATTTTCAAAAAAAAAAATTCATTTTCATTTTTGTATTTTCTTTTTGTTTTTTTTTCCAAATTCTCTTGAGTATTTTTTGCTAATTTTCAATTTTTTTGAATAGTTTTTGGGTGTGGTGGGTGTAGATACACTTGAATAATTGCTATTACAATGATTCAAGTGTATATTTAAATATTTGTTTGCAATAAGTTCAGTGTGAACAAATATTTACAGGTACACTGGAATTAGTGTGATAACACTGATTCCAGTGTATCTACACCCACATGACCAAAAGGTTTATAAATAAAAGAAAGAAAATGAAGAAAATAAATAAAAATAAAAAAATCAAATTAAATCAAAATTTAAATATAAATGATAAAAAAAAAATAAAAGGAAATAATTGAAAATGATAAAAACAAACAAACAAACACAAGAAAAATATAAAAAATAAACAAGAAAGAAAGGAAAAATAAAAAACAATGAAAAATGAAATTCAGAAAGAATACAAAAAATTATGAAACTTGAAAAATTTAAAAATTATTAACATTAAATTAATGAAATTTCAATAAAATTTAAGAAATTACAACCAAATAAAAAAAAGAAAATGGAAAAAAAATCAATAAAATTAAGAAAAAAATTGAGAAATATAAAATATGGGTAAGGTCAAAGTCAGATAAAAAAATCAGCAAAGATTTAAAAAAAAAACCATAAATTAATGAGGAGAAATAAACCAAAATTAAAAAGAATAAGACCATATTTTTTTAATAATTGTGAAATAAAAACTGAAAAAGGAAATAGAATTGAAAAAAAGGCGGAAATTGAAAAAAAATCAAATATTTGAAGAAAAGTTGCCAGTTATCTTTTCAATAAAAATAAAATTTAATGATAATTTTGATTTTTTCCAAATAAATGTCAAGTTAATAATATTTTTAATAACCAAAAAATCAAAAAAGTAACATTAAAACAGAAATAGATATATAGATTGGCTTCAAAAGGCAGGAGGTGAAAAAAAGCTATGGGAACTTAAAGAAAGCAAGCTCATTAATATTTTTCCGATTTTAATGTATTTAATCTTTGAGAAAAGGTTCAATGTGAACAAAAATGAGTTTTACCAAACAAGAGCTAATAAATAGTAAAAAAAATCATACGAATGTTTTAATCTTGACAAAATTTATTGCAAGAGTTTCACAACTCAATAAACATCTGATTTTTAAGTTTGAAGAGACTCTTAATAGCTCAAAGTATTAATGACATGGAAAAAAGATGAGAAATTTGTAAGAGAAAATTTGACTTATTAAAAGAGATTCTTTTCTGATTGAAATTCTTAAAAATAAAGATAATAAAAAAAGGTTTGTGAAGAAGAAAAATAATTTTGCTTTATTGAAGTTGAAAGCTTATTACCAACACAGAAATTTTCTTTAAATACCTTCTTTCAAGTAAAGGTCTAAGAGACGTGACTGAATACATGTAAAATACTTGGGAGGACAGAGAAACATACTGTGAGTTGTGGATTGCACTAGAAGACACTAAATATTTTTTCAAAATATATTTTTTATGAACTGAAGGGGTTCCTTCAGAAAAAACCACAGTTAAAGTCTTTGGAATGGTGAGCATTTGTGAAAAAGGCTGTTTATTCCAAGCAGAAAGACCAAAGTAAGCCTTGTAAAATTCCATCACACTTTTCCAAAGAAGTTTCTTTAACTGTCAGTAAATGATGTTCATTAAGTAATTCATTGTATTGTTGATTAGGGTACATATTACATATGAGTAAAAAATAGAAATAATAAGAAATCCATAATATTCTATCTTAATTGAGTCAAATTCTGAATGACGAAACATGCAGCTGAAAGCATCTGCAATTTTTTTCAAGGTTAGAACCCGGGTTGAGACTAAGGTTATGAGGACTTATATATCCCATATTAGCTAAAAATCCAAGCTATTGGAAGATACTTTTTAAAATATTTTGTCATTGGAACTATGCTGTTTTTACCATAAAATAATTGTGAGAAAAATACATATTTTATGTACTCAAAAAATTAAGTTCCAGTTTTGTGATATACTAATCACTTTAAATTTCAGTATACTTTAATATGAGATACTAACTTTAAACCTCCAGGAAATATATTTTAAAATAAAGCAATAAAAAAGCTGTCTGTCATCTTTCAAACTGGCTTCAGCCATACTAATCATGGTTTCTTCTTTAAAATTTGAAATTAGACTGAAATTATATATTCTCAAACTAAAACTTGATTTTAAATATAAAGAACTTATTCTGAAATAGGTACTGTACTCTTGTGAAAAATAATCCTTCAAATAATAAGATGCATATGAGTTAAAATCTCATCAAAATCTCTTTCAAAAGTGATAGTTAATGAAAATAAGTTCAATTAATTCAAAATTGAAATTTTTCTTGTGCACAAGCAGACCAAAAATCTTAATTTTGGACTTTCTTATCCACTTTTTTACTTAAATTTATCTTTGTTAATAATAAATCCCACATTTTGGGACCTTTGAGCTCATTGGTTGAGATTATTTTCAGAATTTCAAGTGAATTTTTCTAGTATTCTAAAATAGTTTTCAATGTATGAGAAAAATAAATATTTGATAATCATTAATTAAGGATAGAATTTTAAAGATTCAATATGACTTCTGAAAAATATGTTTTCCTCTTTAAATGTTGGAATTTTTGGGGAATTTCTAGAATTTTTGTAATACAAATTTCAAAAATTAGTGAAAGGAAATTATTAATAAAGATTCACAGTATTTATTCATATGAATTTTTTACATATGAGAAAAATGTACAGATCATATATCTTGAGAGTTGAAAGTACAATAAAAAATCTTTTAAAAAAATATTTTTCAAAGTTTGAATGTATATAGCTTCCCACATTGCACTGCTATAATAAAAAAACACAATTCCAAAATTTTCAAAAAAATTAAATTAACTTTTGGAAATCTTCTAAGAATATAATATATTTGAAACACAAATAGATTAAAAATTGAATGGAAACCATTTACAAAAAATCAAGAAAGAATTATTAACTTTTTACTGGCTTTAGTTTGAATAGAAAAAATCCAGACTCAAGCTTACTCTTCACTAGATAGCTTAATTTTATTCTTGATTATTTTAAACATAATTATTTTGTGCCATTTCCTGCTTTATACTCAAAATAATTATTGCTTAGGGGTTAATTTCTATAGAATTTACTTGGTTGTTGGAGGTGTGCACTGTTTAAATGGTGCTTTTCAACCTTTATACTTTTATGTGTTATTCATTTTTTATACTTTCATCTCTTGTTTAAAAGTACTCTAGTATCAATCTTATTGTTCATAGCTATTGTACTATCTATCAATGGTGTCATCTTGGTTATTCCAGGCAGTTCGCATGGACTGCATATACTTGAAAATCATTACGGAAATAATCAGTCCCCAAACACCACGACACGTATCATGCCGGCCCGCAACTGACCAATAACAACACAGTCCGGGACTTAATCAGTCTGGAATGTCAGATTGATGGCGCGCAACTGAATAAATGTTGTCATGCCTATCTTCAACGTTCAACCTAAAACCATACACCCATCCACGCCAGACCCAATTCCTTCACCCATCTCAGGTCAAAATACCCAAATTTCCATTCCGGATCTCACTGTGATTGTGAGCCCCACTTACCCAAATAATCATTCTACTCTTGTTATCAGTGGGTCTTTTTGTACTGACACACCCGTGATTCTGCCTTCAGTCCACGTTTCTTTCCAGCATAAAAGGACCCTCTATGGCCAACCAACAGCATATAAATCCACTCCTCTTCATTAGTGATTTTCTAACTGACACTGATAGTTCTGCCCCAAATTACGAGACAGGTGTTCCATCCTCTAGTGATTCCAACATGAAATTGGGCTCAAATCTTTTTGGAAGTGATAGCAGAATCTATCACCCCATGGAATTGGACGAGCAATCATCAGAAGAATACGAGGGAGAGGACGACGAGTATTTAATCGCCAATGATAGTGGCCTAGGCGTCAATCACGATACCCCTCCAAAAAGGCGCAAGCTTGCAGGCAAAAGGCGAAACATACAATCAAATGTATACAATTATTTTGAGGTGAGTTGAAGGTGTCTGTTATCCATTCAATCCAACAAGAGTTCTGAGATGGATGTTGCCTTTAGAAACTGAATCCCAGTGGGGAATGGGTGGGGGCCAAGGGCAACTTCCAATTCATTTATAAATGCTGACATTGCAGGTGAGCCCTTACGTTGTGAGTAACAATATTGCCTCCGCTCATATCCCTTTTGTTTGTTTGAAGTGTGAAGCTCACAATAATCGGGCACAACACTTCGAATCTAAACAAACACCGAGGTCGTTGTTGTGGCCAATTCAATGGATGGGAATCCAAAGCCCAAGGCTCAGTGGATCCAAACATGGGCGCAAAAATTTCTGCTGAAGAACAAGACTCCATCCTGAAACAACTGGTGGAAGCCCTTGTAGCCATTCAGGTTTCCTTTTCAATCTTTGAAATGCTCCGCTTACGTCAAGTCTTACAATGATTGGCCTAAAAGACAATTAATGGCCACAACACCCTCTCAGTTGTATTTCGAACACAAGCAAAAATTGATCAACGAGGTGGCCAATCTACCATCTGAGACCCCTCTGTGTGGGGCAATCAATTGTTGGACCACCAAAGATCAGACTGAATCGTACTTGGCTATTGTCTTACAGTGGATTAATCCAATCAATTATGTCTTTCGCGAAACCCTGGTAGCATTTGAGGTAAGGATTCTTATTAGTTTTGCAAAATTGATCGGAATATTAATCATTTACCCCAATCTCAGTTAATTCATGGAGCTCATTCAGGTGAGGCGCTATCATGGAGCTTGTGGGAAGCTTTGTCCAAGCGGGGCATGATCAAGCAATTGTACAGCATCACTGGAGACAATGCTGGCAATAACAATACAATGATGGGACATTTACAATGCAAGTTCCATGGCATCAATATCATTTGGGACCACAAAAAATGCTATCATCAATGTGCTTGTCACATTCTCAACTTGGTGGCCAAAGATTTCCTGTTGTACATGGGCCAACTTACCAATGAAGACTACAATTTCTTTGATGACTACCTTTCGACCAATAAGGTGACACTTGAAGACAGTGATAACAAGGCAACACCATCTGTGCAAGATGTGCAAGGTGCGCACTTAATGCAATGAAACATAAGAGTGTCTATGTTAACTATTGCATTTGTGGCATTACTATGCAGCAAGCATCAAATCAATCAAGAAATTGTCTGGTCAAGCCCAAAAGAAACTTTGCAGCAGACCACTTAATCAAGCCACCTTAGAGACTCAAGATAAATCCAGTGATTTGGCCATAATTTGCGGGGACAAAAGTGATAATCCAGGCAAATGTGACATTCACAAGTTGGGCCCTGTGATGGCTCCTCCCGGTGGGCCTTTTTTATTTCCTAAGCATTCAGGTGCACACTGATTACTTATAGGGAGCAAGACCATCATAAGACTTTTACGAGATCTCTGTACTCATATTCGCGGGTCTAGCAAACAGCGAGACCTTTTCATTGCAGCTTGAAATAAAAGTTGGGATCCAAAACTTTTACCAATTAGTATCCCAATGACACAATGGAACTTTTTCCTCAAACAAATTCAACGTGTGCACAAATTAAAACTCTTGATCCAATTATATACAAACACACCTCAAACCAACAAGTACCATTTGAGCAAGGAGATGTGGAGTGCCATGGAATACATGGAGCCAATACTCCTCATGTTTTAACAATCATGTAACATATTCCAATCAAAAGCTCCCATGAAACATCTTGTAATGCCATATTATCAGGTCATCATGAACCGGCTCAAGCATTAGGCTAGTGTAAGTCCCCATACATGGCGGCGCGCATGCGAGGCAGCACATTCAAAATTAAAAAAATATTTGGACTACAAAATGGCCACAAACAACACTCTAATAGCCACCATTTTGAATCCAAAATACTGCAAAGGGATTTTTAAACAATTGGGCATTTCATCCAGTCGTGCCAAAGGGGTAATTGACCTATTGGCTGGTGAGTGCGTGCAATTAAGCATAAATGAAGGTGACAACACCCTTGGAAATAATGGCCCACCATCCTCAGATAATCTTAGTGAACTGGACAATTCCAATCTACTAAAACATCTGAAGGAGCCGCCAATTGAGGCATCTTATGATGTCCTTCAATCACAAGGCAATGAATTGGTGTCATACTTACAAAACAATCATCCCATGGCCAAAGGCAAACACATAATTGACCATTGGAAGGTGAGATACGTTTAAATTACGCATGTCGGTGATACTATTGCTGATGCTATCCATTTCCCAGCGTCAGATTATTTGCGGTAACTATCCCAAACTGGGAAAGCTCGCGCTCAGATACTTAAGCATTCCAGCGTCCTCTGCCTTTGTAGAACATGTTTTTTCTCATAGTGGTAGGCTTAAATGTCCAACTCAGGCATCCTTAAGAGTGAGGACCATTGCCCATCTTACTTGTTTGAAAGAGTGGCTCAATCATGAGTCACCCCCATTCTGAGTTCTGTGGCACACTTGGGTTTGGCAGTGTGCTTTTTGTTTAGTTTTATAAAAGTTGTTGTACAAGCTTTCTTATTTCAGTCCTGGGTTGTAAACTAAAAGATATGGACCAAGAAAGGTATTCAGTCTCAGACTTAGTAATTACATGCTAATTATGTGACCTTTTGGCTGCGGAATTATTGGGTCTGACTCTTTTTGAGTCAGACCCAAAAATGCTTTTGGACCGCATATCCAGCCTTGCTATCTATTATATAATGAGACAATCTTTTTTTGTGTTGTATTTATGAAATAATAATAATAATAATTAATTTTATCATTGTTTTTGTATACTAAACATTGTTGATAGAAATAGTTTATTTATTAAATGAAATTTTATCTTGTTGAAAGAAATACCTATTCTTCCAATCTCACATTCAATTGATTTAAGCCTCAAATCGATTTATCTATGATAAACATATACTAGAAGTACAGGTTGGCTTTGCCGACTTGAAGCCCAAACGTTATATAGATTTTAATTACACTCAACTTACAGATATACGATAATTGAGAGAATATGAAAGAGTCAATAAAACTACAATTTAAAATGCTTAAACACACAATTTTTATGGTGCTGTCATCAAATACAGGTCCTATCCCAACAAACATACCAGAAACATTTTGTGTTCTTGAGAGAGCCACATGAAACTTGCCATGGGCATATACATGAGTTTGAAAATGGAATCAAAAAAATTTGAGAGATGTTCCTTATGATAGTAAATTCAAGTGTAATTGGGCGCCGAGGATATCTGGTGAAGGCGATTCCAAAGTCCTCTTCATCCTCCCAAGTGAACCTAATTTTGGGAATAAATACCTCCTGCTATTTTCTTCTTCTAGTCATAATGGTGCATTCTAACACATGTCTTTTGATTTTCCCCTCCAATAAACACATACCATTTTTGAGTTCCTTAACAAAAGAAAAGGAAACTCAGGCTTAAGTTTCATGTTATGGGAGGGAAATTACTGGGGATTGATCTCATTGAAAACCTCTTCTGGAACTAATTGTGGTCCTTCAGTAATCTGATGTATGGATTTTGACTGCATTGTTGCTCCCGGAATCAAATATAACAAAGACATGTTTATCTTTGATATATCGGAATTCAAAGGTGATACAATCCCTCTTTCTTCAAATTAGCAGAACATATCACCCAGATCTCCACTATTCACAAAAAACTTGCAAATTATTTTATAAAAATTCTTTGATTCTTTCAATCACCTTACCTTCTGAAGGAATGAAGAAATGGTTGACACCTTGCGAACTAATTTCTCCAACATCTTATTTTGGTTAGCACCATTACCTATGTCTAATATCCATCAAGAACAAGCTAAATTATTTACACCGTCCTCTGAGGATGTTATTAGTCCAATCAGTGTGCTTGAAAATACATAAAAAAACAAATTTTTTTATGATTTGTATGATTCAAAATAAAATAAATAGGTTTAAGAGTCCTACTTCATCTATAATTTTGGATATGGTGATGGTTGCAAATGGATGAATTGGCCTTTTAATCGCAGACCTGGTGTAAATTCTGAACCATTTACTGTTTCTGGGGTGAGATTTTATGTTTTTTTTTTTTTTTTTTTGGATTGACAAGAGAGGTAAAAGGTAATTGAATGGGTGTATGATTAACAGGAATTGTTGTGTATAGAGAGGTAGGGTGAACTTAAAAATTGAAGAACATATTCTTATAGAAAATCTTAGGATACTGAAAAGAATCGGAGACCACTTAGAAAAGTGACTCACCACATTGGAACAATGGTTTGCATTTCGTAGATCAGGACAATGATATAGAAAAGTGCGTTATTGAATTTTAATTCAGTTCTTTTAAAGCTCAACATCGAGTCCCGAAGTCAAACGTAAAAATTTATGTGATAACTTTTGTTTGAAGGGTTAACAATATGTGATTTTTTTAAAAGCTCCCACACAGAATTCAGGAATAACTCATGCCAGGAATTTCAAGACGCAAAGTACTATACAACAAAAAAAACACTAGCACAGGGGCAAAGTAAGAAGATATGTTGCACATTAAATTCCTTATCTCTCAGAAATTAAATGGTGCTTTATAGCACACGCTTTCAGATCAGTGATCAAATTTTGAAAATAGAACACAAAAGTACAAATTGATGACTGTCAACATGAAATTTTTTTCCTTGGGAATGCAAATTTGGCCTTTTTCTGCTGTCGTATAACCTCCAGAAAAGTGTCAAAAAAACTATGGCAATTTATGCTCAAACTTTTTGTGGCCGTCTCCCTTTAGATTTAGTTGGAAAAAAAATATCTCAACGATTACATTTTGAAAATTGAATCAAGATCTTTCGCTGAGAATGTGGGCCTTTTGAATATTATTAAGAATAATAATATGTAAATCATGAAGTAATTAAATTGATAGGAGGTATATAAAATGGTTCTTTTTATTAAGATATGAAGATATAATTTCCGACATGAAAATACCAGAAACAAAGTCTTGTTCTCAAGGCTTTGAGCTGAACGTAGAAACAAAAAAGGACTTTACATAGAAAATTTTCCCCCCTCTCCTTTCTGAAATGAACCTTAATATATTTTCGCATAGGAAGAAACAATATTATTGATAATATATGTAATCAGTCAAGTTTTTCTTGATTTAATAACTATATATATATATCCCCGATGACCTATTTTCCTTTTCTTTCAGAAGAATTCACACTTTCCTGTACAAGGAAAACTCCTCAATAAAGTAAATACAGCTGATTTTTGGTTTATGAAAGCCTGAGAGTGAGTTTAGTTATGAATATCAATTGAATCTTTCATAGATAGTTTTGGCTAAAATTTCCTTGGTTAAATATTATCACCTGTATATCTCAGTACAATTCCCATTCAAAAAAAGGCAATAAGGGAGTTTTATAAAGGGAAAATATCATTGGGTTCAAAGGAATGAAATATGAACTAAATATCTCAATATTATAGTTTTTAAGCAAAAAGAAACGTGAATGTAGTATCTTTACAACAAAAGAAATACAATAATCCGTATGAAAATATTTAGAGTTTTGATATTTTTATAAAAAAAAAACTGGGGAAAATTATTCATTTTTAAGAAATAAAGAAGATTCTCGATTCATATCTGAGCTTATTCTAATGTTGTATTGAGCTTAATGATATCTTGGTAATTTAATTTGGTTTTGGAAACAAAATTAGAAATGATAAGTAAATTTTGAAAAGTTTGTGTATTCATTTTGAAAGTTTTTTAAGAAATATTCCCTTGAGGAAATGTAGGTTACTGAATAATCAATGAAAAATTTCATAATCTAATAGAGGTTATGAAAATACAAAGAATATATTTAATTGTATAATATTTTAGAAATTAAATTGCTTTTCTCCCTTTTTAATTTATTTATTTGAGTTAATACTTAACAAAAATTAGGGATTTTCATTTAATTCTTTATAAATCACTGCAATAGCTTTGAGAATTGAATGACTGTCATAGTTTAATTTTATGAAATTAGATAATTTGAGGGTAGTTCTTCTCAATTGAAAAGGCTCATCTTAAACGGCCGAAGCTTAACTTGATTGAATTTTTTAAAAACACATTTTAAAAGTCGAAATTGTGAAAAAGGGATAAGGTATGAAATTTTGTTAATTCCTTTATTATTTCACATAAGATAAAAAATTTGAACTTAATTGAAAGAATATTGATCAATGTGGAAGAGGATATTTATCAATGTGGAAGAATTTAGTAATCTTATTTCCTTAAGAACTTTCGACTTTTTTCCACAACTGGATGTGCTTTATTGTAATTTTCAGCTTCCTTCAAAAATGTATACATATCCTGTTTCAGGCGTAATCTATGATTTAGTGATAACAATACTACTCATATAAGTTTCATACCAAAATTTAGCTAAAATCTGTAAGAAAGGGTTTTAATAATAGAAATTAGTGATAGTCAGTACTATTGAGAGCTCTGGGTGAATTCATTATCAACTGACCTTTCATAATAGATAATACAGGAATTTAAACCTTAAATATCAATAGATAACTTTGGATTTACTTCTTTTCAATTAATTTTTACCACGTATGAAGGCATTGTCAGTAGGTTGGGGGCCTTGGTGAAGAAAAAGGCTCCTTTTATACCTTTTGAGTGCTGTATGAGCTTCCCTCTACCCTCAGAATCAAAAGTAAACAGAATTTGGAATAAATAAAAACTAATTGGAGCTATCAAGCTTTCTCAATTCCTGGATTGTATTGATAATTCCTATCAAAGTCCATTTTTGTAGCTCTGGAATCACAAACACTACACCTTTTATCAATAAAGGGTGAAAAACTCTTCCAGAGGTCATACAAACAGTCCGGATATATTTAAGGAGTATAATACGAAAGAAGTAGAGTTTATTCGAGGTCCGTATCTTTAATATGAGAAACATTGACCTCCAGTCCAAAAATAAGATGTGTATATTCTGGTATATATATGTTGAACCCAATAGTGGCTTAGAAATATTCCAACCCAGATATCTCAGAAAAGCCTTTAGACAAAGAGGGGAAACACAGATAAGTAAATTGTAATGATATTTTAAATTCTGTATGAATGATTCTCTCCCTTGTATTTTAATACAGAATTCATTACAGATATGATTTTTTGATAATTTCCAATACTCTTAATGGGAGGTGAAATGCCTTTGAACACACATATATTGGTAATTTTTGATCATAGAAATGGACCAGATTGGAATTGACTGATTAAAGCTTTGAACTGCTATCCCTCATTTCACGACTTCTACAATAATGTGAACTTTATTTGTCTTTTAGTGATAAATGTAGTCAAAAAAGTGAATAATTAATTTCTCTTCTTAAAAGATTGGAGATTTTATTTTTTGTTTTGTTAATACTGTTATCAATCTGAGAAAAAACTCAAAAGTTTCTTAAAAAGTGGTTTTTTGGTGTGGGAAATTGGCTGTTCAATAATTTTCAAGTATAGGCTTAGAGTATGACTTGAATGATTGTCAATAGGATTTTTTAATAGGGTAAAGATAGTTTATAATAGACTATTTTTCTCTCCTTTGAATTTATATTTAAGAATGAATAATTCTAAAAAAGAATGTGCAAGCTTGCATAATTAAAAGAACCAAATTTAAGAGAGATACTTTCACATTTATGCAATTTTCTGTATATAGGATGAAATTCCTCACCTTCAAAATAAAATTGAATCATTTCTCTTTCATTTCTTAAGGGGTCTAACATCTATGTGTTGAGGTATCAAAGCTACCAAAATATGAAAGCCATTTATCAAATCTGTCTGATATATCCATCAAAATATGTAAAAAATCACTTTTAATTGGAGATGTGTTAAAGTGGGGCTCTGACCTCTATGTTTTATTGTGGTTGAATAAAATTGAGTAAAAGGTAAAATTGGAAGAAAATATCTTTATTTAATGTCTTTGGTGACCAATTAAAGTAAAGTTTCTCTTAATTAGATTGTCAATACAGCTAAACAAGGTAAAACTTCAATTTAAACTTAATTCCTTTATAAAATAAAAACTGAATTCTTTCGCATCCCATAATTCAATTTTAAGTATAAAGCGTACTTTTCCTGGAAGTATACTTTTAGATCTCCTTTTAATTTGTGGGAAATTTTTGGTAGCTCTGTATTACGTCCAAAACTGTTCAATACCCACATGTGTGAGAATCCTGGGATACCCCTTAAGGTAATACTAAGTTTACAGCCTAAAGATAATCACAAAATTGAATGAAGCTCATGGTTCCAACAAATATAAAGAATTGAGTCTGCTTTCAGGATTTATATGTAAAGGGATATTAAGAATTTCCTTTACACAATATATATCCTTTTGAAATATATTTAGGCTTGAAATGCTGAAACAAAATCTCACAGAATACAGGAATAAGCTCAGAATAAGAAAAAACAGTTCCAATACATCTGATATAACCCCCATTTTCTTTGGGTTCAATACGTTAGCTACAATGAGTATATCAATATTAACACTAATAATATAAGAAATTTATGTAATACTCAGAGAATTCTTTCAGCTTTATTTATTAATAATTTAATATTATCAGTAATTTTTTGACAATACTGAGCTACTGAGCTTTTCAAAAATAGAATACTAATATTCTTCTACATATCCAGCAAGCTAAGGGATAATTGTGATACCGTGATGTATGAACCTTTGAAGTGATTATTCAAAGAATGAGGGATAAGGGACCTTCTGTTACACTTTTTGGGCGCCCATACAGATCTCCAAGAATCAGGGACTTGGAATTTTTATTCGCGAGAAATTGAAGCTAGTGAGAATTATATTTTTATTTAGCAGCATAAAACACAGCCCCGGATTCTGACCAGTAAAATTTAAATATAATCTTTAGTTATAATTTTGGGTGTTCCTCTATATATATACTTGCTATGAACGATAAAATGATGCACTAATGACTTCTATATAGCTGTTTGTGATAGTTTCCTTGCTTCAATTTCTTATCAATATAATGTGATATAATTGAGATATTTTGGCTGGTGATATTTCATCTTATCAGATCCATGTGAGCAATATCAGTTTGATTTTTTGGTGGGATCTCATTTATGGAGAAAGTAAATAAAATACAGTTGCTAGTAAATGGTTTTTCTTGAATCTTTTGAGCTTCCTTTCAATTTAAAAAAATTGAGGCAGATAAATCTTATGTTACTTTGTATTCTTTTTAATTCCTGATTTCATGAGATTGCACTATTTTAATGAAGAAGAATAAGATTTAAATTCTTTTATCTTTATCAAAATGTTTTGCATTTTTTAAAATAAGTTATTATTTCGTTTGCTTGAATTTCGGTGGATTAAAGGTACAGCTTTGATTTAATTCTTCTTCATGAAAGACTTTTTTTGAGGCTCATAATATGAAATTATGGTTAATTACTCAAATTTTTTTGATTGAAATTCCTTTTCCTAAATGCTGTTCCCTAGTTTTATTCTTTTGAGCTGTATTGCACTGTATTTTTGTATGTGAATCTCAAATAAATTTGTAAAACCTTACAGTTTTAACTGTAAACTTCTGTATTAATTACCTGTATAGCTTCATTATATTTTTAAATTATTGTTTCTTTATGTACATCAAAAGTAGGTAAAAAAACAAGTATCCTACTACTCCAAGGAAAATTATCCAGTTGTTTCAATTTAAAGTAATATAGTAACTCATACTTTCAGAGTAATCCCAACATAAATTAAGAAATAGAATTCAAAATGGAGGAAAGTAAAATCATTATTTCCATAAAGTCTCTCTAGTCTTGTAGAATTCAGATTTCATAACCGGTAAGCTATCTTCTATTGAAGGTAAGTCAAAAAAGGTTACATCTAATTTATTTAAAAATACTTCTCAGTGGCTTTAGCTTTATTGATTCATACAATTAATTTTAATTTTCCTAAGTTTATGTCCATGGGAGTAAAGCTCTTTGTCACATGAGGCCATGCTGCATGTCCCGCATTGAAACACTTATTTTATTGATGATGTATTTGAAATCAATCTGCTTCAAAATTGAACTTCTCTCAATGAATATTCCTGAATATTTGATATTAAAAGAGATTTTCATTCCCAGAAGATAAGTTTCTCTTGCGCCATACTTTTTTTCATCTTGTTTGGTTCTTGAAGCCATCTGTCTGACTATATTATTCAAGGATCTATTTTTTTGAATTCCAATTTTGAGTAACGGTAATGGATCTTAAGATTTGAAGCCCTGGGAAATACTATTTATGAGGGCTGTTAATTGTTTAGTTTGAGTTCTTAAATCTGAATTTAAACTAATTTTCAAGCGATATATTCTTGGCATTAGTTTTTGGGCTTCTGAGTGATTTGTGGTATAAACTTTGGGATCTTGAGAAGGTATTTTCTTATAACCACATATGTCTATTCTATTGAGTATACCATGGAACCTTACCAGCTCAAGATAATTTTTATTATATTTGTAATTCTTCTATAGCAGATTGATTATAAACATGTAAAGCCTGGAAGAATGAAAATAAATTAAGCTTCAGGTTTGTATTTGTTGTCAGCCTGTGACTCAAAACCAGAGCACAGAAATTACACCAAAATGCTATAAATAAGTAATAAAGAAATATTCCCACAGAAAAGTTCAAGTAGCTATATTATCTCATAAAGGAATCAAAAAAAGGGTGAAATACTCCTCATCTTGAATATGCAACTCCCATACATATAGGATAAAGAATAACAGAGTTATTCCAGCCCAAAACCTGAACTGAGAATAAACCTTAGCTTTCACCTCATCTAAAATTTAGTGAAAGAAGCAGAAACCCATCAGATGAGGGTCTAACTTGAATCTCTCAGCTAGGGCTACTTAATGGCATCAGCTAAATTGAGCTAAAACCAATATTTCAGAAGTTAAATCCAACTGTAGGCAAAAATATAGTGAATAAAATATTCACCTCTCATCTTACTTCCATAGGTTTAGTGTGAGATACCAGGGGTAGGGTCTTTTTAGAAATAACAGAATGTTAGATTTTTTAATGGTGCCTCCCATTATCTAGTATCACCAATAGAAAAAAAGCTACTGAGGATACAAATAAATATAGGATTAATCAAAAATCCAAATTCCAATAATGGAGTTTAAAGCTTGTCTGACTTCCTAATAATTGCTTTTATGCATACAAAATGTAAGTACATTGTGTATAGCTAATCAAAGTCTACAAAATTAACCATTTTTGAGCTCTTGATGTTAAAACTTGACTAATTTGTAGTGGTATTAAAGTGAATATCCCACCATATTGGAAGAAACTCAATAATTTGGGATAACGTCCCATACTATTGAATTAAGGTTTTCAGAACCACACCAAAAAAACTTTAATACCTAATAGTATGACTAATCAGAGGTCCTAATATGAATTCTGTACACTATTATACACATCTTGCATGTCAGAAAATGCCTATAAGGTCCCATGATGAATGTTCTCACCCTGTATTTGGGAAAACTACCCAGATGTGGTTTCAAAAACACATCCAATACAAATGCAGCCTATACAGATATGTGTAGGTCACAATTCCACCCCTTGTAGATTTAAGGGTGAAGAATTCCCCTCCAAATCTGTTTCATGATAAAAGGGCCCTTCCTTTGCACAAAAGAAGGATTCCCACATAGTACCATTGTAAATAACAATCGTAATTATATTCTTAATTATTGTATTACTTATACTAGCTATTAAATTGATGATACTTCACCCAGGGCCTTCAGTAGCACTCACCACCACTATTCCAGCATAGTAAATCCCTTTATTTCCCAGTTAGATTACTGTAACACCTTATTTTCACATGTTTCATTTACATTTGTAGTCTTATTATTACTATATCATAGTCATTGTGAGATTTGTTGAGAATATTTTTTGATTTTACTTGAATGGTTAGAACCATACAATTGGAATTTTTTTATTCTTTGATAAGATTTTGCCTCTGATATTTGAAGTTGATACTTTAATTACTGCGATTGGTGTTTTTAGCTTTATCCTATCTAAATGATCTAGGTTTTTGAATATTAAATGTAATCTATTTTAAGCTGATATAACTTCTTCCTCTTCTCTCATTTGGTGATTTATGATTTATTCAGTATAATTTCCCTGAAACAATTCTTGTTTGGTCCTTTCCTAATCTCTGAGAAGGTTTATTGTATAATAAAGCTCCAATTGATAGGTGATAAGTTTTTTTTTGCACTAATGGGGGAAAAAATTGATATTGCTGCTTTGGGTTGGTTCAGTAGTAGAAGTGGTTTATGAATAATGGGACTTGTATTCTTGAAAGATTCATGAGTGTGAAAAAGATGTGGAAATTCCATTTTTTCTATTTTTGGAAAGAGGTTGAGCTTTTCAAGTGTAACCTAATTTCTGTAGCTTAATTACGTTCATTTTTGTTTGTAATGTATCAGTATAGCTGATATTTGATTGTTTTTGTCCTTCCAAAATAGCCTGTGGAGTTCATATTTAAAGAAAATGTATAATTAAATGGTAATTGTTAGATTCACGCCTTAATGTGTAAGGATTACTGAAATCTTAATTTTGTGCTGTAGCTTGAAGCTTAAATGTTGATTCTCAATCTTTATTGCTGAAGATGAAAACTGTCATTCTGGATGTCTGTATAAATTCTTATGTAAAGGCTGCATAGAAGAATGTCATTTTGAATTTTGATCTTAAATTTTGCAATGTTAATCTATAAGTAAGACCTTTTATTAGGAAATTGATATTTTTTCCTTGATTTTATCATTTTCATTATCTTTCGTATCAATTCCTCAAATCTCGAGATATTATGGGTAATACTTATTCTGGATTCAATGGTATTGAATACCACAATGTGACATTCGATATCTTTCTCAGTGAAAATGAAACCATAAATTTCTTGTGATTCTTTTGCAGAAATCTTCAATTTTGAGAACAATACAACTTTCCTTCCTAAATAATTGAATCCTTTATATTACTTCATATACAGAGCCACTTTTAATATAATCATGTTTATTTGTTTATTTATAAGCATCAAGCATACAAGCTCCCTGTCCTATTATTGGTGGAATGATACTTTAGAGTTCAACAAGTTTCCTATGCAATTTGAAATCTATGAGTCAATGTCAGTTATTTTCAAATTAAAATATTAACATATACTCTAGAATGTCTAATAGATCATTTATGATGTCATTTTAGCCATTTATTTCTTGCATAGATACATCTTCTCCACTCATTTTTCATATGACCTTAACACGAGGTATGCGAAATATTTTTTTCCACATTCAATTCATTTAATATTGAAATATGGATTTTTGTTTCTGCATTGTGCTGTCTACAATCATGAAAATGGCTATTGTATCTAAAGATATTTATTATAACAAATTTTCAAGCTTCAAGCTCTACTCAGTAAAAAATTTTGGAAAAGCCTATTGGGAATGGGTAACTCTTTTAAATTAACCATCTTTAAAAATTTTCATTCCTTCTTTCAGAACTGATGTCATATTTCAACTCTTTTACAAAGAGCTTAGGAAGGGAATAAAGTTATTTTATTTTTTCATAATATAATAGTAATAAGCTCTTTATAAATTATTTTAAATATATATTTAATTTTGAAAGTATCCAAAATAAATTTTATTCTTTAAATTCATTCACCTTCACCTTTGATGATTTCCAAATCATATATCAAATCACATTGAACATTATCCCATACCATCAGTACCACCTTGAGACTTACTAATAGAGTAATATATTTATTATTAAGGAAAATAGGGATCATAATAATTAATATTAGATTGCATGTTGAAGTAGAAAAAAATAGAACTTATCACAAGGAAAAATTCATAATAAATAAGCTTATAACCCATTTTGATACATAAAATCGGAATTAAATATCTAAATTAAACACAAAATAGAGTGAATTTCAAAAAAATGAAGTATGAGATTATAAATCTTGAATTCATTCTTCATAAAACCTTTTAATCCGACCTACAGTGTGAGAAAACAATTTAATATCTAAAACCAAAATAATATATGAATAACTCAAATGAAATACATCCAGGTTGGATTTCAATGTCAAATTGTACAGAAACAAGTTATCTGAAAAGATAATCATATATTGGATTTCACAATCTATATTGTCCATTTTCAAATTACATGAAAACAAATTACACAGATATTTCAATTGAAATAAACCCATTACACCGACATTATTCAAAAAGTATGAAAATACACATTCAAAACAAACAAAAATCCGAGGTAAATCTACATTGATATGCGGAAAATATTATTACAATGCATAAAATTATGAATAAACCATCGAGTTTCACATATGGATACACAATTTGAAATGAAAATAAAAGATCACAAATACATCAAAATCTGAAAGTGAGTGTTCAATCATAAATATTCATACCAGAAGGTATTTGAAGTTGAAATCATGATTGGATATCACAGCTCATTATTCATGAGATTAAATCTTCCAGATTAAATGTTTGGATAAAATAAACTTATAATAAAAACAGGATAAAGTTTTATTTGACGGAGTTCAAATTAATTACCATAAAATCTACAGTAATTGACAAAATATAGCCCAAAACTTTCATAGATAGTATAAAGACCCCAAGAAAAATTTATACAAGGAGAATTTTTGATTTTTCCTTTGCAAAACCAAATTCTTCCTATAATTTAGAACTTAATATAGAGCTTTGAACAATAGGTTTGATGTTTTCATGTGGAAAAAATATGGTTCCATTAAAACCTTCTAGAGTCACACGATCCAAAGATAATATTGACCCTACTTCAGTGAAGGGTGGTACAATATTTCTACCTTGTGGAATAATCATAAGGAATATCACACTATTTAAGAAAGTCGCTTTCAATAAGACTATATTAAATATAGAGAAGATTTGAACGCGTGCGTTTTCTCCATCCCATTTTCATTGAAATTTTACGCCATATGATAGGTGCAATTTTGGAAAACAGAAGGAATAAAAATGGTGAGATTCCAATTCAATAAATTGTATGAGAATAAAAACTATTTTGTAATTATAATACAAAGATACATAACAAAAATTTTCAAAGAAATATTTAAGTCTCTTTATTAATTAAAACTTCTTTAAAATGAAAAACCAGAAACAATTCCAAGATATCAATGGGGAAAACGTCCCGGGATTTTCATGCAGATCCCTTACGCCTAGTAAGCTCCAGTGGTTCTCCTTCTTACATGAAATTCAGCTTCTCTGATTCGTAGCCAATTTACTCAAATTTTTATATTCAAATTCCTAATACCAATAAATCTGTATTTGTAGATATATCATCATTTAACAAATCTCATAAAGCCAATATGATCAATAGGAATAAGACCTGCATCATTAAATATTAGTCATATAGGCTATATGGTCCTAATAAAAGCAATCCTTACTAAAAAAAATCAATCTGAAAGCCATAAAAAGTCATAAATAGCACACCATGAAAAATTTATATTCTTTTAAGGAAGCTACTTTAGCCCGCAACTCTTTAATGTTATAAGCTAAGGTCTCAAATTACAGAATATCTGTTGTTCCTGTACTATAGAAGCTCATGGTCTGAGATTGGATAATGAAGTACTTGAGGGTAAAATGACAGGAAAATGGTGTTCAATTCCCAAATCAATCCTGTAGGAAAGCATTATAAGATATGTTAGCTCCCCTTTTAGTTTTATATATTCAAAGAGCTCACAAATAAATAATTATTATTGTGTATTTTCAACAAAAAATATCTTGTTAGAACTTTCAATAAGTGCTACTGAATTTTAGATAATTTAATTTATGGACCTTAAATAGAAATGAAATTATTAACTCATAATATATGTAAAATCTAATAGTATCATGATATGTAAATTTGGAGCTGATATCCATCCATATTTCTGAAATTTGATAGTAATTTGTTTCATATCATATTGACCCATTTGGGCATGGTATAAGATTACAGTTGATAGTACAAAGACAAGATATGGCAGGATATATATAATAATATGATGGTTTAATCTGAATATATGAGGCCAGGGATTGAATATAATGATATCCTTAGTAATATTATTCTTCGGCCAATAGATCGGTTAGATACTTAAATAACATGAAACTATATTTCAAAATAAGAAAGCTAAAATACTGAATAAAATGAATGAAAATTATTTTCAATTCTATGATGAATAAACTTCAATATTTTTGGAGCCAAAGAGAAACCAACGTTGTATTAAAATAAAATTTAATGATACAATAATTTAAATAAATTTGAATTTTTATTAATATAACTAATGATAAGTTAATACTAAATCTTGAAAGTCAAAAGCTGAAACAACAATGGGAAAACTACAGGAGAAAGTTTTTCTATAAAAAATGGCAATACTGAAAAGGATAATTAAATGATTCAAGTTATGGAGGATCATTCCATGACAAATTAGAAAGGTGATTTTCATTTTTTGTATGCATGGATAAATAGTTTTCAGATATCAACAATCTCATAGATTAACATGATATATAAAGAATAATTGACAATTATTCAACAATATAGATTGAGTGTGATTGCTAAAGAAATGATTATTTGCATATTGAGATTATTGATGTTGAATAATCAGAAAGATTCTCAAATCACAAGATGAAGAGAAATTTTCCCTTTCATATGATTCATGATATTTTGCAAGTGATGATGTTGAAAACAACTATCACACAATAAAATCATACCATATAATTCACGTTAATTTATTAATTACACAATAAAATTAATCAAATGATATAGTGAATAAATTTTGATTAGAATTTGAAACAATGACAGTCCAAAATTACAATACCTACCCCAATTTGACTCAAAAAATACAAAATTCTCATGAAGGATTTGGTAAACCCTTTTGTGCCTAAAGAAGAATCAATAAGAGAAAGTTCTCAAATTTTATTTTGGTATAGAAGGGAAGCATGGAAAAACTAATATTCAGGAGCTTAATCACTATAAGGACTTCAAACTGTGGGAACTAGAAGAAACAAAGTATCTGAAGCTCAAAGAACTAAATGAGAATTGACCTTAGAAGAAAAAGAGAGAGGTAAAATACAATGAATTATGAAAGATAAGAATGGCTAATGAAAAAAATAAAATTAAATTCAAAAATTAGCCCACACCATGGGAAGACAGCTTATCCTATCTGACTGATTTGAACTAACAAGGGAAGACCACCATAGAGATAGAAAAAGTAATGTAAATTATTTTTCAATAAGGATTTTTTTCTCTGTTTTGTGTAAGCAGAAAATTATTAATAATGAAAGAAATATTTCTTTGCATTTAACCACCATGAGAAAAATGGCTACACCTGACAGAAGATTTTTCATTTTGAAATTAGCTTGGACCCTTCCTGTGAAGAAGTTTGGCCCAAGGATTTGAATGTTTGTTAATATTACAAGTTATTCCAAGCCACTGGAATATTACATAATCTCAGATATTTCTTTCCTTTTTGAATTTTATGGACTAAGTATATAGTATATTACATGAAAGCTGTTTCCATTTATATTTTCATCTTCAAGAGGATAATATTCATGATGAAAAGATTGGATCTGAAAATGTATATTTAATTTAAATGCTTTCATTTTTGAAGACCAAAAGAATTAAAAGCAAGTTTTCAAAATAGATAAATCCTTTAATATTATTTTTTGTAATTACTATTACTTGATAACAATATCAATTTTTATTCCTCCTTCAAAAATAGCTTGAAAAATTAAAATAAGCTGTTGTAACCTTAAGGATTGTAAGGTTTGACTATGAAACAATAAGTAAAAATTACTAATATTTTACTAATTGTACTATGAATGTCCTTATAAATAGAATAAATAAGATAAAAATAACTATAGTAATGAAGAATTATTATAACTTTGGCGTAAAATTAATTATATTATTGAATAAATATAATAATATAATTTATATTATGAAAAAATAATATAATAAATAAATATATTAATATAAGATAATTAATATATTTAAAAGCACTTTATTATTGTTACCAACAAATAATAAAGGCGTAAAAAATTGTGTTTTATTAATAAAAAACAATTAATAACAATAATATTACTAATATTAAAGTTATAAATTAATATAAACACTATTTATATTAATTATAGAATTATTTAAAGTAATAATAGAGAGAAATATATTATAATAAGAAGAAATAACCTACTTTTAATAATTAATTTAATAGTTTTACGCCAAAAAATGTAAATACAACTTATTTAAATTGTATTTACAATAAATTTTAAGAGAAATTACAAATATTAATTTTACATGGAATTGAGGTTTTTGAGAGAATTTTAAACAAAACAGTTGAATAAATGTGATAATCATGTCAAAGATGATTATTATAATAAGATTATCTTTGGTCTTTAATAATATAAGAGTTTTTATATATAAAGAATAAAGAAATTACCCTTTGATTTAATTATTTAGTGTTTTGTAAGCGTCTGAAGGGAAAATAGAGTGAAATGAGCTCTATTTATAGTAAATACCTCCCTCCTAGAGTCCAGAAGGTTTCTAGTAGATGTGTCCTGATGCTTTCTACTAGAATTGATCAATATTTTAAGGTTTGGTGATGATTACATCATGATCAAACCATCTTACCTCATAATTATGCCGTTATTTAGAGTTATCACTATAACTCTAAGTTGGATGACATCATAGGCTTGGAAGAAGCCTGAGCTTTGTGAATTTTATTAGTATCAATCATATTGTAATAGTATCCACCAGTTTCATTACTTATATGACAGTTAAACGTAAAATAAGATTACAGTGGGTGATCTCAAATGATCAAATTCAAGCTTAAACTTTGATCATTAACAACTTTTAGGTTATACACGCTAAAGATATTCTGAGGGTGGATTCAGATAGCTTGGCATGTCTGTATTACACTGCTAAGAGCATTTATTACATAATCAAAACTCTATTTTTGATGATTTTTCTTGTAACTCATCTTTTCTATCAAAGTCTAATATTTTAAACTTCAAACCATGATTTCAAGGGGTTATACCTTGAATATTACAATACTAAATACGTCATTTGTCACAAATGAGCTATTAGAATCAGACTGTCTACTTTTTTTTAAGTTTGGACCACTTTCACAACAAAGTGGTCAATGGCTTTATTGACTTTAATCAATAATCCATTACAGGTTTTAGCCTTGTTTATAGATTGTGAAATAAGTTTCATTTCTGTGTTCCTACAGTAATTACGTGGTGACTTTATTTTTGGTTTATCACTCTATCATGTATATTTCAAAAGATATTAGCTAAAATCCTTGAATATATGCATTGACCAAAAAAGTGCATATATTCAGCTTAACTTCTTAAGTATTGACTTTGGAGATTAGCTTCTTAATTGTTTTATGTGTAGAGGTTTATGGGGAGTTCAATGGTACAATTTATTTCACATGTTGTTTCATTTGTATTTGAAATAATTAAGGATTCCTGTTTTTTATAAGGTGTTATTACTTATAACTCATTAAATATTGACTTTACAGATATGCCATAAAAATGGTATATGTGTATTTTACCATGAGGAATCCAATGGTGTAATTTATTTCACATGTTTATTCATTGGCTTTTAAGTTAAACCAAGTTCTATGCCTATTTATGGCAGTTTTGTAGTTTTAAGGTAATTATTTTTAAAGGTATAATTATTTTAAATATTTCTTGTGACCTTTTTGGGTATGTGGTCATATCTCAAAGGCTCACAAGGTTCTTCTGAAGAAACTGGTTTTATAATTTTTTTTTTCACATATGGCTTAAGCGTTTTAACCTCAGAAGCAAAAGATTAGAAAAATATTAATTATTTGAAACTCCTTTGAATAGAAGTATTTCCAAAAAATATAAGTAATTTGTATATATATTCTTACTTATTTGAATTTTTGGAATTTAAGATTTGTGTTTGTTTTTTCATTTTCCAATTACTTTTTAACCTAAATAAGTTTCATCAATTTTTATTAGTAAGAGCAAAAAATTCCCTTTTTTAAAGATAGAATGCCTTACAATTGCTTTTTTGATAGTATCACCTCTTAATTCACAAGAGAAGTAGTGTTTTTTATTCATTACAGCCACTTAAAATGGAATAAATAAAAAAATTCAAGGAATTTTACAGTACAGGGACTGTAATTTCTGCTAATTAACAATTTTCAACAATTGTTGAAAGACTTACAGAAGGACTAAAGACAAGGCCTTTACTATAACAAATTTGAAACTTTCAAGTAATTTTACAGTAACAGGCTGGTACAAGGGCTCTTCTAAGTGAAGAGGTACTGGAGCTCAGTAAACTGGAATTCACTTACGAAGAGCTCAGATGAAATAAGAGGGAATAACTTAAAAGTATAATAAGAAGATGGTTTCTAATGAAACTAAATATATGAAAGCAGCAAAAAAGAAGAGTAAGAGTAAAGAATAAAAGAGCCAACCACAAACAACTCCAAGTACACTGTTTCAACCTGTCAGAAGGAAAGAGAAGGGTTAATAAAGACATGGACACCACAACTCTACTGAACAGGTGAGGAAAGGCAAAGACCAACCTGATACAAATAGATAATAATTTCTGAAAATAGGAATAAGAATATTTATTAAATAATAAATCAAATATATTAATTAACTGGGGAAGAAAGAGAGGCTGGTATATGTGAGAAGCCACCAGCCCTGATCCAAAGAGTGCATTTTCTTGAGAGGAATCTTGATTTCAATTTATTTGGATAATACAGCCCTGTATGTATGTACCAGGTCTGTACAAGAGGTGTGTTGGAGTTGAGTGATCATACAGCCTCAGACTTTCGAATCCAACCTGTACAAGTCTTGACAGGATGTATTGATGAACCAGACGGTGGGCATGTTTCAAAAGAAGATTTTCTGGAACTGATTACACAAAACGGATTTCTGGATTACTGAGTTTGAGTGTGGTTAAGATTAAATACCTTTACCCCTGTGTAGTGGCTGTGGCACAGGCATCATGGGAAAAATGGCTACATCTTGAAACAGGTGTTGAATTTGGAAATTAGGTTGGACCCTTCCTATGAACTAGGTTGAACCAAAGATTTAAATGTTTGTTAGTATTTTAAGTTATTCAAAGCCTATGGAATATTACAGAAGCACAAGTAGATTTGTGAGCCTTGAGGTATATTTTACATACCAAAATAGGCCACAATTATCTTAAAAATAAATTCTGAACTATTCATAACCCATAAGTCATACATATATTCAAAATTCATCATTTTTTATTTGAGAAGAGATGAATAACGTTTTATTGAGTAAGTAAATCAATGGATTTGAGGCCAGATTTAGATTCTACACAAAATTTCACCTAGGGTAGCTCCATACAGTGAATAAGCTTGAATCAACTCTTTGAGGTGGTAATATGGAAAATACTTCAACACCAAATCATCAATACCACATAAAAGATCCATGAAAATCTTTGTTTTTCTCAATTTCATGCCAAAATAATGGGAATGTGAGAAATCCCATGTTACATATACATGAAGAATAGTTTTATGCATGTTTGTGGCACTTAATATTATAGTATTCTTACATACACTTTTGGTACACCCATAGTGGATATTGCACTTGAAGCCTGAATTGCTATTTGGATGTAAAAAATAGTCAAGGGGGACAAAAGACATGAAAGAGAGCCAGCGTACCCAGCTTCTGAGGCCTTTGAGGCATGGACAGCTCCAAAGCTTGTATCCATGGCTGATATTGGCCCAATTAGTAAACCAAAACCTCTTGGGAACTTTGGTAACAAGTCAAAACTTCATTATATCATAAGAAAATAGCAAATAAGTGGCTATTTTGACATGCCACAGAGGTAAAGAGCTACTTAGACTCCTGTAACCATGTCAATTATTAATGATTTTCCATGGATAATCCCCAAAATAGTAATTAAATCCCTTTTTTGACTAGTATCCAATGATTTACCTCATAGCAACCAGCCATATACTGCTATTTGCAATTCTACATAGAAATGAGATAAAAACTTCAAAAATTCATTAAAAATACAATTATTAATTAATATTTCTGAAACTTTTGTGACCAATTAAGAAATTTATAATTCATAAAAAAATTAAAAAGAATTATACTTTTATAAGTTAATTAAAGGTTTTACTTACAGTCCATTTTTGATAATTTCATGTGAAATACTGAATCTTTAAACATTCACAGAAAATACAATCTGTGATGAAATTTCCAATAACATTGATAAATTTGAGAAATCAATAATTATTTTTGAATAAAAGAAGATTTGAAGTTATCAATGCTTTTATTCTTAATCATAAATGGGTTGGTAGTCACATAAAAGCATCAATTAAGTAATTATGATAATCTTACATGACAACAGATGATGCAATCAATAATCCAAAATGGATTATTGCTTTCTCACTCATTGGTTTTTTAGTTTTCTCCATGGCATGCCTCTGTGAGCTGTCTTAGACTTAAAAGAGGCCTCCTCTTGCTGTTTTTTCAAAATCATCACATTATTCTATTATACCTTTATTACCAACAAGTAAGTATTAGTTACAAACTTTTCTTGGGTGTTTTATTCTTTCAGAATCAATAAGAAATACATAAATGAATAGAAATAAACTATATATTGTTTTAATACTGTTATATATCCGTTTTTGATCCTTTAAATCCACAATTATCCATCATATTTCTCTACTTTTATCTTTAATAAGTTCTTTGGAGTATTAGTGAGTGATTTATCTTAATTATTGAAGATTTTCCTCTATTCTTCTTACATAAGATAGATATATATTCAAACAATTTTCTTATTTTAATAAATAAGTTTTATTATTAAATACTTGTAATTGATTCTAGTAGACAATTTCTGCTTACTGTTATAATCACTAGTAGTGTATAACAAGTATAAGAAATAAATAATTAATTAATTATTTAATTGTGGTTATAATAATTCTTATCATTATATTTCATAAGAACAGTGATAGTACTGTTGATTAATAGTAATATTATCAACCGTTTCATAGACACATCTTACATTTGGGGGCCTGGCCATGTTTTTTGAACCTTATACCCTAAATTAATATATTTTTAATCTTTAAAATATATTAATTTAATTATTTTTTCTTTCAATATACAGTTAAGATTACTTTCATTTTTGAAATTGTCTAAAAATTCTTTTTATTGAGGAATTTGGTTTAATTTTATACTGTTTTTACATGTGGCTATTTAACATCCAAAAACGTTTAAAATTATTCTTTGAGTTACTCTGAATTAATTTTAATTCAAAATCTTAAATTTTAATTTTTTTTCTTTAAAAAGAATGATTTTTTTTTAATATTAAAAATAAAAACTTATAAAAAATCTCAAAAAGTATTTTAAAAGTATAAAAAATAATTTTTCTTTTATTAATTTTTCTCCAGTGTCTTTAATCAGATACTGTGAAGCTGGTAACAGACTCATTAAAAGATACATTACCAGTACAGAATCTTCAGAAGCAGAATCTGAAGACAGTATTGAAGCCAAAATTGCTAAATGAGGCACTTTATTTAAGACAGAACAAGCCAAAAAACTACCAAAAGGTGTGTGTTTTCTGTTTTCAATTATTATTTTCTCTTGAATTGACATGAAAAATGGTGCATACCAGAAATGGAAGCAGCTATTCAGTCCAACCAGATGGACCTGGATGCGGAAGAGGTAAGACTAGAAAAAAGTCTGCCAAGTATTCCTAAAGAAAGACACATCTGGAGGATGTCAGAGCTGCCCCCCATTCCCCCAGGTCTTTACCAACAAACTTTGATGTGAACTCTGAGCCTGAACTAATTGAAGGTAATGTTTTAAGGGATGAACCACTTTCAAGTGGCCGCCATAGAAATATATCAGTCCCAATACAAAAATTGGTTCAGAGCAGCAAAAGAAGAGGAGTGGGAAATATGCCCAAGCCTTTGGAAGGGGGCCATGAACTCCCACTTACACATAAAGAGCTTTCTGGGTCAGGAGAAGACCATAGAGCTCTTACAAGAGTGGAGCCCATTGTCTTGCAAAGACAAAGTCAAAAAGATAAAGAATTGGTTGAAGAACCAAAATATTTTATCTGTAGACCAGAAGAAGGAATTGGAAATGACCCCATCTTTGGAAGAAGGCCCAGTGGCATCTACCAGATCCAAAACAGCTCCAGAAGCATCCAAAGAGAAGCCCAAAGGACCTCAGAAGAAGAAGAAGAAAGGTCCCAAGAGCCATCAGGGCAAGGGAAAAGGCAAAGAAAATCGGCACAGAGCTTACCCACAAGGGTACAAGATCCCCAAATTGGAACCTTCAGCCATGGACAGTGTCTTCAATATGGCCAGGACTCTTATGGAATTCACAGCCAAAGAGCAGGAAAGGATGAACAGGACCTTTCCACACAAATAATACAAGAAATACAATTTGTTAAATCTAATATTGATGTAGAACTTGGAAAATTTGATGCAAAATTAAATAAAATAACATCAGATATAAGTGAATTAAAAAGAAATGACAAGAATTATACTGAATGGTATAAGTTGACAAATGTTAAACTTGATTCAATTACCAGTACATGTGACAGAATTGCAAGTAAATGTCAAGCCCAAAATGATGAAAGTGAAGATCTTTCCATTTTAAACATTAATGATCAACTTAGTATTTTAAAAGATCATGTTTTGGAAATAATTAATAATACCAATCAGTTTGCCACACATTTGGAGAAAAGTTACAGTTAAAGGCAGAAGTTAAAGAATGAAATCATTGCAAATGTGGAAAGAATTCATAAGAATTATTAACCATATATTCCAAGACATTCTACACCTTTGACTGAAGAAAATATTTCTGTTAAAGGAAGTTTAACCCCACTTTTAGGAGAAAATCTTATCTGTGCAAAAGATATTCTCAAGCTGGAAAAATGGCCAACATTCTCTGGTGAAGGAGAATACAATCATATTGAATTCATCAGAACAATTGATAGGTTACAAGAAGATTTTTACATACCTGATGAAATCATAGTGGGAAAGCTACACTCTTTGTTTACCAGAACTGCAAAGAAGTGGTATTACAAAATGAGACTAGATCATCATAAACATGATTGGCCTTGGTGGAACTGTGAAATAATCACCAAATGGGCTAACAATCCTTGGAGATTTAAAATGGAAAATGCTTTTGAAAGTGCCATTTTTAACTCAGAAAAGGATAAACAACTTACTTGGTTTCTCAAACAGAAATACAGATTATCTGCCTTACACCCAGCTATGTCTGACTCTATGATAAATATGATAATATTAAGAAAATGTGGAGGAGAACTAGAACATTCTATCAAGTGCAGATGTGTAGAGCCCTGTTCAAATTATGAATAAAATATGTATTTATCACAATAAACAATATGGATTATTGGAGTTATACAAAGGGAACTCTCAATCTAGGTAAATGAGACCAGACACCTGAATTGAACTGATGAGTTAACCTTCAATGTTCTTTAAGAAGCTTATTGATTAAATATGCATTGATCTGTCAACATAATTTTAAAAATAAAACTTTTATAAAAATTTCAATTATCACCAAAAAAGATTCATTTGACTCTCTTTGTGAAAATTGCACATAAAATATGAAGAAACCAATAGCTAATCTGGTGTGATGTTTGTAAAGGATGATATTTTGTGAGAGCTCTTTGTGATAAAGGAATTTAATTTTTAACTCCAGAATTCAGCATAAAATATTCTTTCCTCCAATAAGTAAGAATATGTTTCATTATACATATATCAATATATAATTCCAGAAATATCATGAATACATGACAAGGGAATATCACAAATTATGATATAAGCTTATGTTTTGAGGTTAATAATTCAATTCTTCTAGTGTAATAGATCTGTAAGAAATATTGTTATACCAAGGTTTTTCTAAATATTTATCATGTAAAATATGCATGAAATTCTTTACTCAAATATATTATTTGAGATTATCTTCATATTGAGATGAAATATCCCATTCAGTAACAGCATGGATTTCCTGTAGAATCTTTTGAAATATAAAATGAGGGATATTTCTATCTTAAACAACAAAATTATTCACTTCAGACATGTTTCAATGGGATAACCTACAGAAATGCAGAATACAATTTTTACTAATTACAGGGCCTACAGGCCCTGTAATGGCTGCTTATGTCATATTGTTTATGATCATCAACAGTTTTACAGTATCTTCAATTAAAGAGCCTTTACTATGGCTTTTTTTTGGAATCTTCATTTCCTCCAGTAGCAGGGGCTTCATTGCATAGATCCCACTACTTTCCTTTCAAATGGAGAACTAAATACCTTGAGAAATCCAGAATAAGGGTTTTCATACTTGGAAAAGATAATTTTTGGTGTTAATAACAAAAATACATTGAGTTTATCAATAAGACAAAGAAATAATAAATGTAAATAATAAAAATAATGATTTAAGACCTAGCAGCTTTAATCCATATGTGAATAATGAAATATGCATTTTTTGTGTCTTTAGGGAAAAAATCATATCTGAAAACATTTAAAAATCTTGAGAAATTTCTTTCTAAGATGTGGCAATTGAATGATTTAAGAAAAAGAATAATTTTTGTCAATCAAGCTTCATAATAAGATACTTTGAGTTAGAGAAACTGAATTTTATTTATGTAAGGAAGATTTTGAAGAGTAAATAAGAATTAATATTTCTACCAAGTAATAATGATTCACAGGTAAATACATAGAAAGGCTGGTTTTTCCAAAATGGTAGTGACTGTTTTTTTAATTGAAAAGAGTAGAGTTGTTCCAATTGGAAATTAATTTTTAGATTCAATTTCTAAACTCAAAGGATATAGTTGTGAAGCTGAAAATAAAAATAGAAAGTATTTTCATATAATAAATTATTTAATTACTCAATAAAGTTAAAAAAGGAAAAAAATGTTGGAAATTCTGTAATACTCTGGTGGCTTGGAAGAACTGTGAATACTAAAAAACATTTGAATTCTGGTTTCAACCTATTTCACAGCAAGGGTCCAAGCTCATGCTAGGTTGATTCCGAGCTACTTTTCAAATGGAACATTCTCTTTCAGGTGTAGCCAATTTGCTCATTGTTAATAATTAAGATTATAATTATATCTAAAATACTTCAAGCTTTACCTTCTTTTAAGACAGTTTGACCATGTAAGAAGAGGTTTTTAAGATAATGACTGATTTTTCCTGATGGATAAAGCCTCCTTTTATATCAATTCAGGGTGGACAGAGGGGAATAACATCTTTTCATGCTGATAAAGTAATAAATTTAATCAGGTGGTTAGTTTCTGGTTTAACACAACCAAAAAATCTGTGTTGGTACCCAGATGGGGTCTTGAAGCCACATCTCAACCTTTTATCCCAATAAATGGTAAAACATTTCACCAATAGAAATTTAAAGCATATTTAAAAAGGCAAGACATGTCAAATCACATTAAAATCACATCTGAGGGACTTTTGTAATTCAAATCTTCAGTAATGAAGTCAAAAATGTTACTTTAATTGGCTTGACAGCTCATAATTTGATTATACAGGAGAATACCCTGGAGTACAACCCTGTATAAAAATGTGTGGGTATTGATTATTTAATTTTTTTCTGTAATCAATGGATAAACAGCCTCTATGTGGCTTTGACATCTCATAGCTAAATTCTCTGAGATAGTATCCCACAGTACCAGCTGGTATGGGATCATAGCCTTAAATCCTTAATAACTTTGTCCATTTTCAAGATAATGGGCTAGGAAGTGGGTTAAATTGTAGCAAAAGGTGATCTATAAAAGTTGGGATTACGCTTTAATGAATTTGAGTTAAATATTTCCAAGATATTCAGGCTCAAATTAATCTCAACCTTGTTAATAAAATAGTATTATTATTTTTTTTGGAGAAGCATACCAATGAATTCTTATCTGTGTAATACAAAAAAAAGATCATGCTTCTTCATAGATCTGCTTTTAACTTTACAAAAAATATGCTACTTGATTTGTATCATCAAAGATGTGAAATATAGATGAGAGATAAAAAAATAGAATTGTTTTTCCAGGTTGTTCAGGTATTAATTTGACTGTAATTGTTGATCCAGTGGTGCTAAAGTCTTGTAGAGAGTACTATTTGATATATCTTCTTGAGAGATTTGATAAAAAATACCACTATGTGGTTCTTTGATCAGGACTCCATATTTTGGATGAGAGGTAAAGATTAAGGTTTATATTCTGCAATATTTTAAATTCTTAATAACCTGGTTAACTTTTATTAACTGGTAATAAAAATTATTGTGAGCCTTTGAGATATGACTACATATCCAAAAAGCTTGCAAAATAACCTTATAGTAATTATTCTAATAATGAGAATTAAAAACATCATCTTAAAATAGGGGAAAATGCCCCAAATAGGCAAAAATTATTGATTACCTCAGAATCTAATGAATAAAAATGTGAAATGAGTTATACCATTAGATTCCTCAGGGTAAAATACACATATAGAACTTTTATGTCATATCTGTAGAGATAATACTTACTGTGTAACAAGCAAAAAATCCATAAAAAGGTATGAATTCCTGTTTATCTCAGAGGCCAATGAAACAACATGTGACATAAATTGCACAATTCAATTCCCCATGAAAACCTACACATATCAAATGTTTATGTCATATCTGTAAAGTCAATCTTTGAGGAAATAACCTGAATATATGCACTTTAATGATCAGTACATATATTCATGGTTTTGAGCTTATATCTCTTGAGATATACATGATAGAGAGTTTAACAAAAAGTAACGTTTACATGCAGTTACTGTAGAAAGAAAGATATGAACTTTATTTGACAAGTTATAAACAAGGTTATAGCTTGTAGGGGTTTATTGAATAAAACTGCTATAGCTGGTGACCACTTTGTTGCCAAAATGGTCCAAACTTGAAAATAATTTTCTATTTAGGCTCTACAAGTTATGTTAAGAATGATTTATTTTTCATCATTATATTCAAGGTACAACCCCCTAAAATCATGGTTCAAAGTTTAAAATACTAAATTTTGACAGAAAAGATGAGCTACAAGAAAAATTATCAAAAAGAGAGTTTCATAATTTAATGGAATGATCTTGGAATTTTAATAATGACATTCCAAGCTATCAGAATTCACTCTATGAAGTGCTTTAGCATGTATAAATTAAAGGTTAAGCTTACAATTGATCATTTATGATCACTAACTGTAATCTTATTTTGCGTTTAACAGTCATATAAGTGATAAAACTGGTGAATACTATTAGATTATGATTACTAACAATAAGAAAACAAACTTTAATCTTCTGCCAAGCCTATGATTTTATCAAGCTTACAGTTATGGTGATAACTCTAAATAATGGTGTAATAATGAGATAAGATGGTCCAAGCATGATGTAATCATCATTAAACCTTGATATACCAATCAATTCCAGAGGATACAACCAGTAAACGTCTACTAGAAGCCTGTTGTACTCTGGGAGAGAGGATTTTACTATATATAGAGCTATTTTTACTCTATTTCTCCCTCAGACGCAACAAAAACAATAAAATTATTCAAACCAAAGGTAAAAGCTTTCTTCTTTTTAGGTGAAACTACTATATATTCAAAGAATCAAGTTCATATTTACTATAATCATAAATCTTGATGTGATTAAATTAATTTTTAATTGTTGTTGTTAAATATTTCTAGAAATATCTAATTCCACAGAAAAAAACAAGAATATTTGCAATTTCTTTGAATTTTAATCTTAAATACAGTTTAAATAAGCTGTATTTATATTTTTTGGCATAAAATTATTCAAAATTATTAAAATGGTGTTAAAAGTAGGCTATTTTCTTCCTTTAGAATAACTTCTCTTTATTATTGCTTTTTTAATAATCCTTAAATTAATATAAATAGTATTTATATTGATTCATAACTATAATATTAGTAATATTATTAGGGGGTGTCAAAGTTACCAAATCCCACACTCAAAATCCCGAGTCTTTTTTGCCAAAATCCCGCATTAATTTTTTGGGATTTGGGAAATCCCAAACCTCAAGAGGTGAGGTATTTTGAGGTACAAAAACACAGGTTTTTTGGTACCAAATCCTGTGTTTAAATACCAAAATCCAGCCTTTAGCTTCCCATAAAGGCACATTTTTCAAACACACAACTCAGTAAGGGCATGTTGAATTGCATAGAAATTTCCTTCTCTTGCACAAAATCTAAATACACTCATCATTTATTAAGTTATTTGATTTCAAATTGCATTTACTACCAGCCTTTTCTTCATTTACCATGCCCAAGGCATTGCAAAGGCTACCTTTACTTCATACCTTGAACTCACTTCAGTTCATCAATGCTCTCAGCTCTGATAGTGATTCTGATATCCAGGAAGATATAATCTTATTAGATATGATAACATCACAAAGATACATCAATCCTCATAGAAGATATCCATCTCATTACATGTATACAATGAATGATTTACAGACATTATCATCTGAAAAGTTTCAACAGCTATGTAGGACCACACATGAATCATTTGGAAAATTGGTTGCACAAATTCAAGCTGATAAAACCTTTCAAAACTCATCACAAAACAAACAACACAATCCTGCCATCCAATTGGCTGTGGCATTATCAAGGCTAGGATCAAATGGAAATGGGGCCGCTTTGGGAAAGATTGGAATGTTGTTTGAAATTAGCCATGGGGCTAGTGTGTTGTACACTCAAAGAGTCATTCAGATATTAATGAAGTTGAAGCGCAAAGTGATTGTGTGGCCAACAATAGAACAACGCAGAGAGATGTCTCAAGTAATGCAAGCAGAAGGCTTCCCTGGGTGCATTGGGTTTATTGATGGGAGTCTCATACCATTATCACAACATCCTCCCAATGATGGTGAAGCCTATTTTGATTGCAAAAAAAGGTAAGCTGTTGAATCTTTATTCTTTATTTCAATCTTACTGATGGTTTACATATAAGGTATTCTATGTCAATACAACTGGTTTGCGATATCAACAAACATTTCACTGCTCTGCATGTTGGTTGTGCTGGGTCACTTCATGATTCAAATGTCTATCAACATATGAAAAAAGCACAAACACCTCAAGAGTTTTATGAAAAGGATCAATACTTACTTTCAGATTCGGCATATGCAAGCTCTCCTTGGGTTGTTCCAGCATATAAGGGAGTTGTAGCACATAATGAAGACAACCGTTCTTTCAATTACTGTCTAGCAAAATCAAGGGTCAGAATCAAGCATGCAATCGGAATTTTGAAGGGGAGGTGGTTTTCTCTAAGGGAAATGCAAAATAAAATGAGGGATAATCATGAAATTGAATATTTTGTTAGTTGGTGATGAGTGGTTTGATTTATATGAAGATGATTATCCACCACATGCGGAAAATCTGGCCAACAATCACATTGGGGAAGATGTGCTAAATATGTGTGAAAAAATTAAACCAATCACTTTGGCATGGAAAAATAGTCAATTGTAAATTTCATCAGGACCAATGTTTTATAAACTCAATTTATTGGCATACAACGGAGTGGAGATCTTATTCATAAAATAAAATTATTTACAATTGAGATTTTTTAGTTCTTTTTGGATCCTGCATATTTCTTTCAAAGTACCCATTGACTCTTGAATTAATTTCAGTGGGTGTCATTTTCAAGAATTTGTCACCTACATTAAATAATTTATGGTTTATTTGAAGGAACATCCAAAATGATTAATTTCGTCATGATTGATAATTTCTGGAGGTGGTTTTGTTGTATGATGAACCATTGTTGATGTCTTTCAAAGAATTTCCATGATGCCAGGTTTTTTTCAAAAATTGATCTCCATTTTCAATTCGGGGAGGTGTAAGCCATGTCTAGAGGGGGTGAATACAGTAGGAAGTGGAAGGAAATCTTTTTTTGATACAAAAGAAAATATACCATAAGTCCAGGCATTGAGATTGTTTAAATCTTTGTGTGGCTTATTGAAAAATCCATCTTGGGTGACAATGACATTGGTAAATGATTTGAACTCTTCCTTGGGATTGGCAGAAGTCCATTTGAGTTGACTGTAATTGGGTAATTGGGCTGCTTCCATTAATGATTGATTTTCATTTGCTGCTATTTTTGAAAAATGGGAGATTCTTCAGTAAACAAATTTGTCATATTGATGAAGCTTGATCCATTGATTGTTATCTGTTTCAATTTGATGAGGAGTGAAACTGGGTTTTCTGGAGTAAATACCTAATAATTTTGTAATTAGTCAGTAATTATTAAGGTAATATGCCAAAAATATCACACACCTGCACATTTTCCAGCATCAGAACCAGATTGAAACCCAATACCTTTCATAATGCCACCTTGGAGTTGCTTATTGGTTTTAATTTCTTGTCGACTTTGAGCAAAGGACATTAATGTCATGATGATGTTTTGCAGCATTTGAGAGTGGACAGAAGAATTATCAAATGGGGTTATTTCATATATGATGAAAGGCAAAAGCGGCTTGGATGTTTTATTAATGAGGATATAAGGATGGGGGAGAGTGTTAAGTGATGGAAGTTTTAACCATGAGGAATTGGCAGATTTCTTGTCAATAAAAATTGTTGAAAAAAATTTAAATTATTTTTTGGAATGGCCAAGGTGAGACATTATTTGTTTTTAATCATGGATGTGTTGTCTTTGGCTTTGGGTGAGCTTTCTTTGATTATTTAATTTGGTATTATTATCCTCATGATGTTCTATATTTGGTTTAGTCCTAACCATGAAGTCAAGAGGAGTAATATGAGATTCATCATCTTTCAAATCATTCTGATGATGTGCTGAGTCTGGTTTAGTCCTCACCATGACATCGTCAAAATGATTGAAAGAATGAGAGAGAGGAGGAGATTTTTTTTAAATTTTAAGGATGATGGAAGGGATGGGAAATGAAATGACATTGAAAAATAAATTCTTATAATTAATCCTCCCCTACATGAACAAATAAATAAAAATGAAACAGAAATTAAAATAAAAAATCAATCAAGGGTCAGTAATGATTATTATCCCAAAAAATTAAAAAAAGGAAGAAAAAATATCATCAGTAAAAAAAAGATTATTATCAGTAAATTATTTTCAAAATAAAATAAATGAAATAAAAAAAATCAAAAAAAAAATCATTATCAGTAAATGATTTTTCAAATAACATAAATGATTAAAAAAATCCAAAAAAAAACATCATCAGTAAATGATTTTTGAAATAAAATAAATGATTAAAAAAAATCCAAAAAAATCATCAGTAAAAAAAAATCATTATCAGTAAAAGATTTTTGAAATAAAATAAATAAATAAAAAAAAATCAAAAAAAAAATCAATAAAATATTATTCAAATTCAATAAATGAATAATAAAAAAAAAAAAAGAAATCAGTTTGCAAATTCCAGAAATGAAAAAGAAAAAAAAAGAAATGTGGATTATTGAAAAAAAAAGATCATCAGTATTTTTTTTTAATTAAATGATAGAATTAAAAAAATAAAAATAAAAATAAAAGTAATCATTCTGATGGCCTCTGGGGGCCATTAGAATGATAAATAACTAAAAAGACGCCGAATCAATTCTGAATCAATTTGGAGCGATTTGAAGGCCTCAGGCCCTGGAACCTCCCAGGAGCTTATTTGGGAGGTTCCAGGGTTAGTGAGGTGGGGGGATTTGGGAGGTGGATGATGATTGATGATGGTGATGGGTGGGTTAGTTGTGGATGATGATGGTCATGGGTGGGTGAGTTGTGGATGATGATGGTGATGGGTGGGTGAGTTTGGGAGGTGCAAAAAAATGAATAAAAAAATTTTAAAAGACAAAAAAAAATTACCTATAGAAAAGCAAAAAAAAATTAGAAAAAAATGGTTGTGATTAAACAAAGAGAAAAGAAATCCACTTACCTGAATTTTAAAAAAAAGTGGGTTTTTTTTACAGGGAAGGGTGAAAAGTAAAATGAGAAAAAATTAATTGAGAATTAAAAAATAAAATTTAAAAAAAAAAAATCAATATAAATTGGTGAATTTTCTTTAAGAGGGAGGGGTGAAAAGTAAAAAAAAAAAAAATGAAATTTAAGATTTGAAATTAAAAAAAAAATTAAAAAAAAGGTGTTTTTTTTTTTTAAATTGGAGGGGCAAAGAGTAAAAATAAAAAATAATATATTAAAAGAAATTGAAGAAAAAAATCAACTTTAAAAAAAAAATTAAAAATTAAGAATTAAAAATCAAAAATCAACAAAACAAGGGACATTGCCCAATTAAAAGTTGAAACCCTTCAAACTAAAAAATAAAAAATAACCATTAAATTAAAAAAAACATATAGAAAAAGATGAAAAAATTAAAAAAAAAACCATAAAATGACATTTTCATAAAAATGGAAAAAAGCCATCATCAAATTTGATTTTTGAACAGACTTCATATAAATTCTCAATGCAAAACTTGCCCAAATTTTCAAATCTGTCGGAAATTGCAAATAAATGTCATATGAAATTGAAATTGCAAGTTGGTGCCCCAATTATGCATAAACATTGAAATTTCCATTTGGTAATAAAGTGGAGTTAGATTTCATGACAAAAGATCAATAATTAAACATAAACATAAGATTTAGTGAACAAGCACCACATATAAATTGATCACATTACATTTATGTAATAAGTTATTTTTTATTGATTAATGCCAGAATGCATTTCAGCTCCCCAATTGGCCTGCTTGATGACAATGCCGCTATAGTGAGATCCATCTGGCATTGCTTTTCCTTCAATTGCAATTCACAATTGCAATTTTCTTTTTCAAATTCATATTGCTTTGCATGTTGCTTCTCCTCAAACTCCATTTGCTTTTGCAACTTGACTTCTTCAAACCGTTGCTTGCTTTCTCTTCATTACACCTCTCCCTGTCCCACTCCAAACAAGCATTGTCACTGGTTTCACAGGCTACAAATCATGAATTTAGTCAGCGGGATCAATCAGAGTAGTCATAAGTCCAAAACATACCCTTTTGCCGTGATTCAAGCAAATTGGCATATGTCGGTGCAAACATATCCATTGGCCTTTTCCTAGAGCCATTCTTGTCATTCAAGTTGGGTGTCAATGCTCAATTATGCTTTTGTGTTGAATGCGTTATGGATTTTATTTGCTGTTCGAAGGAGAAATAATCAGAAATGGATTTCATAAGTATCAGGCTTAAACATACTTACTGATTCATCTTGAAGGTTTTCCGCTTGAACCAAGTCATCTTCATTATGAACCAAAGGAACAAGATTGAGAGGTGATTCCAATCCATTATTCTCCTTTAAAAAGCACATGAACTTTAATTATCACAGGTAAAAAAGGAAGAGACAATAACTTACCTTATTGGGCAACACATCATCATCATCACCATTTAAGCTGTCTTTTGCTTGTGAATCATAGCTTGCAACCAGAGTGACATTGGGCTTGTGACCAAAGAGCGCATCCATTTCAGCATAGAAAGGACACATGCTTTCAATCTTTGCACTCATTGACTTTATTCCTTTACTCTCATCTTCTTCCGTTATTCCACCCCCAGTTAAATTCTCAAATTTTTTTGCTGCCATATATTTCTTTTTTTATGTTTGCCATTGATCTCGGATGCTGCTTGAACTAAGGTTTAGTTGATTACGTGAATTTTTGTTGACCTCAATTGCCATGAGCTGAAATCCATGCTTCTTTGATGAGGGAGGTCTTCCAATAGATGTCAAACCACTAGTACCAAAACATGACTTGAAATTGGCTTTGACTGAAAGCCAATTAATTATGGTTAAATAATCTGTACGTATTAAGTGACCTGATGGATGAGGCAGGCTAGAGGTGATCTTAATATCTGTCTTGATTTGTCTTTCTTTGGATTGAGAAATTATTATATGGATGAAGAAGTATAAATGGACTGTAAGCTGTTCAGTCAGATTGTCCAAAATGGAGTGTAGAAGAATATGTTGTGCAGGTATGAATTGTGAGTACTAATTTGGGTTAGGTTTCAAGCTGAAATCCCAGATGCATGGTATTTGGTCAAAATACCAGGGGACTCAGTTAAAATGCCATGAGATTTACACATAAAAAACCCGGGATTTAGTGTTGGGATTTGGGGTCCAAATCCCGTGTTATTTTAAGGTGGGATTTGGTGACTTTGACACCCCCTATTGTTATGATTGTATCTTATTAGTAAAAACCAGCTCCTTATGCCTTTATTATTTGTTTCTAACAATAATAAATTGCTATAAATGTATTAATTATTATATATTAGTATATTGATTTTATTATATTAATCTTTTTAATATATAATTTATATTATTGTATTCATTTAATAATATAAATATCTTAGGACATAATTATAATAATCATCTTTTATCTTATTATTTAAAATTCATAAGGACATTCAGAGTACAATAAGTAAAATATTAGTAAGTTTTACTTATTTTTTCATAGTCAAGCCTTACAATAATAGTTTCTGAAAGGGCAAGGTTTCAAATTTAAGTGTGTTACATGTACAGACTAATTTCTTTAGGTCCCAAATTTCTGTTTGTGGCCTTATTGTATGTTTATTTAGTTAAATGAAGGTGCAAGTTGTGTATTTCAATCATTTCATGCATACCATATTTATGGTGATTTTGAGTTCCATGCTTGTTCTCTGGTTTTTAGCTACAAGCTGAAAAGTATCTCCTTATCAATATATTAAAGATGTTATTTAGAGTATTTTTTCTTCAATATTTCATATTTTATTATGAATAAATATCTAAAATTTCAAACTTCATCAACTTATAAAATTCCTTCAGCCTCTCATCCCATAATTGAAAAAAACTGAATCACTGACTGGAATACACTATTAATCTCAGAAATAGGAAGTTCCCACAATGATCTATAGATAATAGCTACACTAAATTAGTATATAATGAAGTTATTTATCTGCACTATTATATAAAAGAATACAATCTGTACTATACAAAATTAATAATATCTAAGAGCTTAAAAAATGAGATAGCCTTTAATAAATTCAGAATAATTTAGATAGAAAAATAACTCAAAAGTTTCCACATGGATTTACTTTAAGAAGGTTTACAAATATGTACAAATTACACACAATCAATAGATAATCAATACACCACATTAGTAGAATATAATATAATTAATCCAACTCATAAAATTTGAATAATGAATCAAAGAGCTCACAATTTTCATATTAAACAAAACCATGTTTAAATTCTTGAAAGCATCAGAATCATAAATTTTCTCTACTTACTTTGCAAATGAAGATTAAGTTAATATTAGTTGGATGAGAGGGGGCTTAAATCAAGAACTTGATGCTGTGAAGTAAATTTTGAGCATATCAAATGAGAACAACTGTCACCTTATACATAAATAATCAATTGTAGTCACACCATTCTTCAATACTATTGGAATTTATTCATATTTATTGTGTCTTTTTCAGCCTGTGACTCAAACCTAGATGATAAGCATGAAGCCCAAAAAATATAGTATTGTATGAAATCAAAATAGTGAAACTATATTTCACCTTTATGAAGCAAAATAAAGGTGCGCTAAGGTTACAAAACCTGATGATAGTCCTGAGCAATTCTGGCTGGTATGTTTTACTATCTTCACTAGAAATTCCCCCCCCCAGAGAGTGTGCTTTTCATCAGACAAAACAATTTTAAAAGATATTAAGGCTGCAAACAATTTGTGAAAATAAGCCCTAATCTTCACTTCCCATATGAAAGATCTCCTTCAAATTTAACACCCATCATCTTTGGCCTTTTAATGAGACAATAAAAAAGGGAAATCAAAGGATACCAGCTTCAAGACTGTAGCATCACTATACCAAAAAACACAATACCAACATCCTTTGAATTAAAAAAAGATCATATTTTTTCCCTCTTTTCTATCTTATATAGCTTCAATGAAAGACCCAACTAATATCCACCTCTCTTGGAAGCCTACAATTTACCTAAAAATTTATACCACAATTAGCCCTGTATCCTATACATATCAAAGGTCATTAGCACTTTTCTCTCAAAAGAATACAATTATTATTCTATAAAAAAGTAAGAAAAATCTTTATCTTGTAGAAATTTTCCATAACTAATCAATAGTGTGTCAAAGGCAAAGAAATCTACATATCACCTTGATCTACATTCTGAGCCAAAATTTAGCCCTTTAAGTAGAAAACTGACAAATAAATTGATTTTACATGTTAACATTACACAAAACTCCTGTACATGTGGTATTTTAGGATACTTTCCCTTATAATTGAGCTATGAGGCTTCAAAGCTATCACAAAATTATGTTAATAATTGGTAATTTTTTAATTGGATACTTTAGTCTCACCCCTTCCTTTACAGTGTGGTATTGTAGGATATTTTCACAAAAAAGAGAATTATGAGATTTAAAAGTGATTAAAATTATTTTAGTAATTTTATTACTCATAGATTGACCAAACAGAGTCATAAATATATGAATTGTACATTCTAAAATTCCTAATGTCTTCAATAGAATGCCCAAAACCTTTAATGAGGAAGGCCTTTACCCTGTATGGGTAAAAATGGTAATATGTGTCTTAAAAACCTCATCTGAGAACCAATAAAGGTGGTTGTGGTTTCATTTAACCATAATAAACCCACCATAGTGAGATTTATTACTATATATCAATGTAGGAAGATTTTATCCACCTTTTTTCTCCCTGGTTTGAGAGAAGGAGACCCCCTAGAAAACCCCCCATCTTATCATCTTACTTCTTATGTGGTAAAGAATTCTCACACAGGAAGTTTCCCTTGAAAGAATTGATATGGTTTTATTTATCTTATTAGCTATTATATTCAAATTATTGATAATTAGTGAGAACAGGGATTAAAGTATACTCATCACCTTGATTTTTCAACAGTAGTTCCTTTTTACTTTCTATTATTTTATTTTCACATGTCACATTTATACTTCTAGCTATAAATAATCTCATTGTAGCTACAATATAAATTAATCCAGATGTTTCAAAAAATTTAAACTCCATAGACATTCTCTCAGGAATTCTTATTCAAAGTAAATATTCTTAGAAAATTCAAATTGGCACAGGAAAAGAATGTTTTCCCCAACTTCTTTCAAACAATAGCTCAGTTAATATTACTTCAAGACATTTTTCAGAAAATGAGCTTTCAATATAAAATAGAAATAACTCACTCTTTTCTTTCTAGCTAGTGAATATTTATTGGATTTAATAGTGTAAATATAGAATGGCTAGCTACAAATCAGCCCTTGAAGAATATCACTATACTTAATACCATTTGGGAATACCTATATGGGATTGAATTTATTTAAAATATAAGAATCTTTTCCTATATTTTATTTTACCATTAATCTTCAGCTTGGTGTCAAATTATCTCTTGAGAAAATCTTATAATCACAAATTTACCTAATTGTGAGCCTTTGAGATATGACCACATATCCAAAAGGGTCACAAAACAACTTTACAATTTTATTCTAATAATAACAATTGAAATTATTATCTGAAAATAAATGAAAATCCCATAAGAACACATCAATTATTGATTATCTCTGAATTTAATTGATAAAAATTTGAGATAAATGGCACCATTATATTCACCATGGTAAAATACACATATAAATTTTTTATCTCATATCTGTAAAGAAAATACTTACTGAGTAATCCATAAAAACTCAAGAAAATAACATAAATCCTTGATTATATCAGGCACCAATGAATCTAAACTTGTAATTAATTGCACCATTGGATTCCCCATGAAAAATTAATAATATAACATTTTTATGTCATATCTGTGAAGTTGATACTTAAGGAAATAACCTGAATATATGCACTTTTATGATGAGCACATATATCAATGGTTTTAAGCTCATATCTCTTGAAATATACATTACAGAGAGTTTAGAAAAAAAATCTACCATGTACTTACTGTAAGGATACAGATATAATCTTCATTTGAAAAGTTATAAACAAGGCTATAACTTGTAAAGGTTTATTGAACAAACTTGTTATAGCTGTTGACCACTTTGTTGTGAAAGTGGTCCAGACTTAAAAGAAATTGCATTTTCAAATTCTAACAGTTCATAAATGAAGAATTCTGTAATTTTTATCATTATATTCAAGGTATAACCCTTTGATATCATGGTTTGAAGCTTAAAATAGTATGTTTTGACAGAAACAATGAGTTACAAGAAAAATCATCAAAAATAGATTTTTGATTATTTAATGAAATTATCTTTAAAATATAATATTTGCATTCCAAGTTATTATATTTCACTTCCTGAATATCTGTAGCATGTATTAATTGAAATTTATTAATGATCAGAGTTTAAGCTTAAAATTGATCATCTATGATCACTCCTTGTAATCTTAATTTGAATTTAACAGTCATATAAGTGATAAGAGTTGTGAATTCTAGTTTATTGTTATTAAAAATAATAAAATCAACAAATCCTAGTCTTCTGTCAAGCCTATGATGCCAGCCAACTTGGAGTTACAGTGATGACTCTAATTAATAGTGTAACAATGGGATAAGATGGTTTAATTATGATGTGATCATCACTAAACCTCAAAATACTAATATATTCCAGTGGATACCATCATTACACGTCTACTAGAAGCTCTCTGGACTCTAGGAGGGAAGAATTTACTATAAATAGATCTCTTTTTCCTCTATTTCCCCCTCAGACATATCAAAAACATTGAAAATTAAACCAAAAGGTAATTTCTTTATTCTTTATATATAGATCTATTATATTATTGAAGAACAAGGATTACCTTTATTGTAATCACCAATATTGACATTATCAAATCAATCTTTTACTTTCTTTTGTCAAATTTCTCTATAAATCTCTAATTCCACATAAAACAAGAATATTTTTTTTATAATTTTCAATACAATTCAAATATATTGTATTTACATTTTTAGGTGTAAATTAATTCAAAATTATCATATCAAGTGTCAAAAGAAGGTCATTTTCATCTTTTTATTATCATTTTTAATAATTCTTCTATTAATATAAACAGCACTTATGTTCATATATAGCTAGAATATTGGTAATATTATTGTTATAAATTGTTTTTTATTATTAAATAACAATTTTTTATGCCTTTATTATTTGCTTGTAACCATAATAAAGTGCCATAATTATATTGATTATTAAATATTAATATATTTATTCTTATTATATTATATTATTTATTTAAAATATGAATATTGTATGACATAATTACAATGATTATTTATTTTTTTCTTCAATTTAATAACACAATTAATAGTGCAATAAGTAAAATATTGATAATATTTACTTATTGTTTAATATTGAAACCTTGCATTTGGGGTCCTGGTTGCAATATTTACTTAAAAGACCTTTAAAAGAGATTAAAATTTGGTCAATCCAAGAAACTATTATATATAACAATTTTATATTTATTGATTTTAAAAGCTATTGAGGCATTTGGAAAGCAATTTTACTGTCCTAAATGTGGTTTTAAAATCCTTAGACTTGCAAGAAATTCCTTTGAGTGACTCTAGTTATTAAAAAAGATATTTATAAATTAAGAATAAATTTATATCATAATTCATTTTGAAAAAGAACCATCTCAATTTTGCTTTTATTCTATAAAAAGTAAAGATATAAAAAGTAATGAACAAAAATTGCAATAAAAAATCATATTTGTTCCTTTGTATTAATTTCTTTTATTCATTTCATTTATTTAAAAAGATATAAAAGCAATTTTTATGCCAAAATCGCCATATCTTCTCAAAAATAACACTTCTTATAAAAGGACTTATATTTATTGGTCTTTTTTAGTCTTTTAAGACAACCCAACAGAAGACAATCAGACCACTGTTGAGAGATTTGTGGAAGGAGCTTGTCGAAGCTCTCCAACACCTGTTGTTAATAAGAAAAGAAAGACCAAGAAATTAGTCTTTCCAGGACCCACTATTCAGGACTCTGAAGGTGAGAACCTCTCTTAAATTGCCATGAAAAGGCTTTTTTAGTGTTCTGAAATCTTTTTATTGCTTATTTCTGAATTATGACTACTAGAAGAGGATCCCAATACTCAATACAATCAGATGGAGCTGGGCTCATCAGTAGAATTGCTATGTCAAAAGGGAAAAGAAAGGGAAAAATCTCCATTGGAACCAAATCGACACAAGGAAGTGCCATATCCCAAAGGCAAGTACAAGGAATTCCCATAATATCTGAACCAGAGTTAGAGCTAAGTATGAATAACTCCAATAGACACAAAGCACATTCAGAGGGACCAGATTGACATCTACATGACTCAATACAAAAATTACTGCTTGGTGTACAAGGAGAAAGATTGGGAAATGTTGCCACAAATCCACCAAGGAGTGATGAACTCCTGGAATATCCTAAACAAATTCCTCAAAGAGGAGGAAATAGTGAGATACTTCAATGGATGGAATCCACTATCATCTGAGCATCAAATCAGAAAAGATAAAGGACTGGCACAACAAAAAAGGGGGCAGCAAGCAAGGAAGAAGCCCCAGTAGCTACTACCAGAAAGCCACAAGCCAGCAAACCTCCCCAAAAAGGGAAGCGGGACAAGAAAATGAAATGGAGGAAGCCATATCACCCAAGCTACAGGATTTCAAGAATACAGAAAGATGCCATGGAAAATGTATTCAACATGGCCAGAACCTTGATGGAATTCAAGGACAAGGAGGAACAAAGAATAAGACAACTCCATTTGCCAAAGAAATAACTTTTTCCCCAGATGTTGTAAATACTTCAACCAAAATCAAAGATTGTACTTTACCTCTAAAGGACACTAAAGGTAGTTTATCATCTTCACAAGAAATAAATAGTAGCTTATTATCTTTACCACAAATTGCTGTAAAAGATAAAAAAGAAATAGGCAGCATCAAATTTATGGTTGAAAATAATAAACCAAAAGTCTTAATTGAAAATACTCATAGATTACTACAAGGACAACAGGAATTGTATAAATACATAAGAGATATCAAAGAAGAGACTTTGAAAATAAATTATCAAATGAGTATTGACAATCTGACAGAAGAATTAAACAAATTAAATATTTCTGTTGAAAAATTTGAAGAAAAGATTTCATCACATCAAAAAATAATTCTATAACATGTAGAAAAGAGTTATGAAGCAAGAATGAATCTAAAGCATTAAATTCAAAGTTGAATAAGACTTATTCCTGAGAAAATGGATAAAATAAATGAGGATAACTTAAATATACTCAATTTATCAACCCCATTTTCTAACACAAGAAGTCCTATTAAACCAAAACAGGAAATAACAAATCCATTCATAACAGAATTTAGTGATCAAGACAATAATAATATCTTAATGAAAGAAGCACCTCAATTGAAATAATGGACAACATTCACAGGTGAAGTTGAATATGAAACTATTTCATTTTTCAAAAAATTGACATGTTACAAGCAGATTATGCCATACCAGATGGATTAATCACTGCAAGATTAAATTCATTATTTGAAAAATCTGAAAAAATATGGTATTATGGAATAAGACAAAAAATGACAAAAAGACCTGGTCATGGTGAAAAATGAAATCATCACCAAGTGGAAAAACAATGCCAGGAGGTACAAAATAGCAAATGAATTTGAAAATTCTTTCTTTGACACAGATAAGGATAAACCTCTGACTTGATTCTTAAAACAAGTTGAAAGATTCAACAAACTGTACCCAGAAATGTCACAAGAAATGGTGCATATGAAGGTACTCAAAAAATGTGCAGGAGAGCTAGAGCATGCCCTGAGAAGCAGGTGCATAGAGCCATGTTTCACAGAGGAGTACATTGATGCACTAGGGGATATAGTGAAAAGAACCAAAATTAGCAGAACATGGAAAAAATTAGACATTAAAGGTCCAAATAAACCATTTATTAAAAAAATATAAAAAAAGAGAATCTTTCAAACCCAATATACCCCACACCAATGAGCAAAGTAAATGCCATAAATGTGGTGGTATTGGACACTTAATGAATAATTTCTTAAGAAATAAAAAATAAATGAAATTGTGGAGACAGAATAACACAATGATAAAGAAGATGAATCTGATTCATAAAAAGACACTGAAGAGTCAGAAACTTCTGAAAGTGATGAAATTAATATAATTAATGCAAAAATTAATAATATTAATTTGATACATGAAGTACTATATGTAAATTCAAGCTTGCCACAACTTGGAAAATCTGATGCCAGCTGCACAAGAATAAAAGATGCCAAACTGCATAGATCCAAACCTGCAAAAGGAATGGGATATGCAGCTATAAAGTCAATTATAATTGTTTTCATGACTGAAAAATAAGAGGCAAAAAGTAAAGTTGGAAACAGGAGCATACTGCACCTGTGTTGGTAAGAGTTATTTCAAAAAGACTATACCAGATTGGGAAGAAAAACCTATACAAATATAAGGGGTTAAAACAGAATTAAGCCCCTTTAAATGATTGACTTCAAATTAAATTTTGTTCATCCTTCCCAATGTATAAGGGTAATATTATAGTCTTTAGCTGTAAGGTGTGTATATGAGACTTTGATAAAAATCAAGTACTCATTCTGTCCTTGATATTTTTATAAGGTACAATTAAATTAAAAATAGTAAAATTTGGGAGCTTTTGAAGATACAACATGCCAAATTTGTGGCTTTTAGCTTTATAAGTATAAAAAATAATATTATGAAGATTTATTGTTTTACCAACAATAAAGATTTATTCAAAAATATTTTACAAGAGATATTTAAGGCTACAAAAGAAATTTCTTCAAGAGGAATTTCAATTGTATTTAATTGAGCAAAGAGCTGCAGGAAATTAATATATGAACAAAGTCTCTTTAAAAATATTAGTTAACAAGAAAACACGTCCCCAAGTGACCAGAGTGAATTTGGAAGCAAAGTGACAAAGCTAACAGTGATGAAAGAAGCTTTAATTCACTTATGGGGTGGCTCAAGGGTAAAAATGATTATGATTATTCTTTCACGTGGTTTAGAGGCTTAAAGTGATTTTGGAAAGGTGCTTGTAATCTCTTATTGATTGGTTTAACAGTGTTGAAGCTAGTTATAAACAGAAAAGATTCTAACAAGAAGAGAAAAGTGGGGCAAAGAAGACATTCTTCTATAGACACCAATTTTCTTACTCCAAAAGTAGAGCTTACTCTTTCAGTCGTGAGAAACACTCTGACAACAGAAACGTCAATTATGCAATCATTGAACCCCTGTTTGGACCAAAAAAGGGCTGGTTTTAGCAATTTAAGACCTTTAAATCAGCCATTTCCATAGTAATACCTGGTGTCAACCCTCCAAACCAGTCAGAATTTGTTTGAGAGAGGTCAAAACCAGCTAAATCTGTTTTAACTAAGATTTTTTTAACTTAAGGGTAGTTTTACCCTCTTGTCAACAGTTAAAACCACCCTTGTTAGTATCAAAACCTCATCATCAATTGAGTCACAGACCCTCTAACATCAAAATGACCACCTTAGCATGATCATCAATTTATTACTAATTTTCAAATCTGTTCAACTCCTTTTTTTGATGATGCACTTCCTCAAAGGAGTCAGAGAATACACTACACCTGTACTTTTCTTGTTTCAATGATATCCTAAGTTTGAATTAAACAATTTTCATATATTTAACCCTTTAAATTTAATATTCATTCCCCTCTCAAAACTGATAGAAAGACTAATTTTCATCTAAATACCCAATTCTACCTTCTTGATATATAAATGAACTTTCAATTAATATTTATGACCCCTATTATGCTACAACTCTTCCCTGAAATTTACTTCCATGCATCCTCATTGTAACTAGGACCTTCTGTGGTGTAGTATATATTTGTTGATTCTTACTACCCACAATATTTCAAGAAAATTGAAGTAAAAAAATTAACAAATAAAAATATGTATATAAATAATTCTTTCAGATAAACAAATCCCTTGAAATTTAATTTCATCTGGGTGGTGCATTGGGGTATCACATAATAATTGTATAGTTCATTTATTAACAAAGGGTATTTATTGGGTTTGAATGGTTTTAGTTCTTCTTGTAATTAATTTTGCAAATAAATGAATACAATAATATATTGGGAAAGACCTAGGGAAAATTTCAAAATATTCCTGCTTAGTTTGTCCATTCATCCAAACTGGTACAGGTATACCACAGCATGAATAGATGTTTTATATTCTAACTCCAGTGAAGGTAGAAGGCTACACCAATCACGCTTAAATTCATCACAATCTTTGAGCTCTAGGCCATATGCACAAATTCTTTTGACCATGTCTCCCAAATTTTGGATAACTCTTTCAGCTAGACCATCAGTTTGTGGGTGGTAGGTTGTAGAGAAGGATAACTTTGTTCCAAACAGGTGGTGAAGGCTTTTCCACAGTGCTGAGGTGAATTTAGAATCCCTGTCACTAATTATGTTTGTGAATATTCCAGTCCATAATACTACTCTATTCCATATCAGAAGAGCTGTATCCATAGCTGTATCATCTTTTTGACATGGCAAAAAGATTATAATCTTACTGAACCTGTCAACAATCACTAGTCATAAATTATAGCTTCTATTTCCCCCTGGTGGTAGGCCAGATACCCAATCCATATGGTCAATTACCCAAGGTCTTCTGGGTTCTTGGATTTTGAACATATTTCCAAGTTTTTTTTCCAGTTGATTCATTTTCCTCTTGAAATCTGTCACAGGTTTTGCAATACTCTGAAACATCTTCTTGCCACATTGGCCACCATATACAGGTATTGAATTTTTCACTCTTTCTGTCCTCATATAGGTGTCCTGAGAATGGGCTGTCATGGAATTATTTTAGTACATCATTGATTAAGGATCTGTCCATAATTGTCATTACACATGTGTGTTCAGTCCTATGGTATATTATACCATAAAGAAAATGAAATATGCCTTCATTGTATTATTTCTTCCATATTTTATCTAAGGCCTGTAAGAAATAAGTATATTCAGAGTCTTTATTATGTAATTGGCATTGGATGCTACAGTTCTTATCCTGAGTATAACTATTCCTTACTTCCTCAAAAAAGGTAGTGTTAAAGTCTGGAAAACTGATTCCTTGATTTGGGATTTGTGGGGAAGCTTCTTCTGGCACATAAGCAGGATTCTCAATGTTATTTGGTAATTTCAATTGGCTTATTCCATATGGACCTTTATGAATATTACCATATTTTTGTACAATAGTCATATTACCCCTATATTCGTGTATGGATATTTTCCATCTGAGCATATTTCTGTTGGGTGTTTTAATTTTGAAAAGCTATTTAACAGTGGTAAAATCTATTATGACTTCAAAAACACATCCTTCAAGAAAGGAATTGAGTTTCTCTAAGGCACATACAAGGAGTAAACATTCCATTTGACTCTCCCCATATCTGTCTTCAGTAGGTTTGATCTTCCTAGATGTTAAATATATGGGTCCTTATACAGGTTTTTCATTTATAATTTGCACTTGATGAAGTGCAGCACCTAGCCCATCTCCTAATTCATCAATGTAGAGCTTAAAGGAAAGCTTAAAATATGGCCTTGGTAAGAGTGGAGCAGTGGTTAAGGCTTGTCTCAGGGGTTCAAAGACTTTGACTCTGTCAACAGTCATTTCAATCACTGTATCCTTATCACACAATCCATAAAGGGGTCGTGCTATGGATGGAAAGTCTTTAATGTGCTTTCTGTAGTATACTTAAAATGCCAAAAATGACTGGATTCCCTTTTTGTTCTGAGGCATAGGTTTCAACAGTACTACTGCAGCTTTGTTTTTGTCAGTTCTAAGGGATGAAACAGATACTACATGTCCTAGGGCTTTGAGTTCTTTGAATCCAAAATGAGATTTTTTCAAGAAAATCTTCATGTTTTCATATTTGATTTTTTCTAAAGCTCTGGATAATCTGTGCATATGTTCCTCCTAAGTCTTCGAAAAGACAATAATTTCATCAATGTAAATAATTAAAAATACTTCTGAAAGCTCTTCAGGGAAGAGCTCATTCATCATTCTTTGGAAGTGTTAGGGCACATTTTTAATACCAAAAGGCACACCCAAGTATTCATATACTCCACAATGAACAATAATTCTCACATATTTCCTTGCTCTTGGTGTCACTACATTTTGATGGAATCCTTTAAGGGAATCAATAGTTCTTATGAGCACTGCTTAAAATATTTTAGTGAGGGCAATTTGCATTTTTTGTATAGGACACCTTTCTGGAAAAGTGTAAGTGTTCAAAGCTCTAAAGTCTCCAACCATTCTAGATTTTACATTATTCCATTCCACTATGACTGTTGTAGTTATTTCTACTTAAGCATTGTGGCCAAGTTTCCTTATTAAATTAAGGTCCTGAAGGTTTCTAATGTGAAGCTCAAGGGCTTTGCTTGATTTCGGGATTTCTGGGTATGCAGGCCTTCTCAAGAGTGGTGGATAGGGTCTTTCAATGTTCAAGATAATGTAAAATTAATGAAAAAGAGCTCCCCCAGTGGTTATTTATCTGATTAAAATGCTTCTTTATGGTAATATAGAAGGGTAGAAGGTTCATTTTCTTCTTTATCAGAAAGATGAAGGCTTACTTCAGCTTCATTCAACTGCTCAGACTGGGAATTTCTCTAACTCTAACCTTACTGGTGATACTTTATTTATTGTAATTTTTCTTTTAAAAGGTCAAAAGGCAAATAATTTATTCTTATTGTCCCCAATAGTAAAGTATCTGTCTTTATTATTATGTAAATCTATGCCATACATGATGAAGTAATCATTTCACAATATAAAATGGGTACTAGAGCAGTTTTCCATCACAACAAATTCAACATTAATTCTTAAATTTCTATTGATATGGGTAAATATGACAGTGGTTTGAAATATGCCCAATTCTTTCATTTGATTACTTGGACTGTTAAATTTAATTCCATCAATTGGTAATAATTGATCCTCAAAATTTGGTGCACGTTTTTTAAGAAAAGATTTGCCAAAACAAAAGGAAAAGGCTCCTGGGTCAAGTAAAAGCTTGGTTGGCTGGTTATCAATTACCACTTCTGTTATACAGGAATTACCAGCTGTATAACCTTTTCACCTGTTTGGTTTGGTTTTCATCAGTTGTGCATCTTGGAATTTTGACAAATAAAGTTGACTGTTTCTCAATTGTGGCAAGTGGAAATATGATTCCATGATTTCAAATGTGAAATTGATATTTTCCATATCTTCCAAAGATTCAGAGAATATTGATGATTTATCATCTGAGTTTTCTTGATTTAAATCATCTTTCTCAATATCAGGTTCCTTCTATATTTCATTTTCATTTATTTTCTTTTTTCTGGGAAATATATTAGCTAAATGTTTTGTGCTTTCGAAAATGTCGAACTTTCTGATTATATCTGCAGATTTATATTTCATATTATTAGAGTTTCCTTTGGTATTTTTTCCCACAGAATCTTTCCATTGTGTATCAAACCTTGTTTTGAGATTCACCCTACTAAAGCCAATTCTTGTTCTGGTGGTTACTTCTTCCAAGATATCTATAATATCTTCTGCTAAAGATTCTTCCGTGGTCCTGCTTCTGAAATAATGCTCCAAGTCACCTCTCCATTGTCTTATAATTTTTCTCTGAATCATAAATTCTGACATGTCAAGATATAATGCTGTTTATCTGTCTTTCTGCTGAAAAAACCATGGTAAAGCTTTGTCCTTTTAAGAATTTAATTTAGCAGATTTAAAGAATGTTTCTCACTTAAATCTCCAAGCATAATTGTCCCATTTATTAATATTTTTGGTCTTTCACAAAGTCCAACTTTGTTGTCCATGTGCTTGTCTTAATTTGATATACCATCTATGAGCTTCTTTGGTAAAAAAGGTGTTTAATTGTTCTGTTACTAATAATTCTGGTGATTCAATGTCTTCTTTGATCATGTCAATACCTCTGATGAATTCCATATGGTCATATTCTCCTTCACCACTTAAGTGAGGCCATTGTTTAAGTTTTGGTACTTCTTTCAGAAGTGCTTGGCCCATTGATGGTTCCAAGTTATGGAAAGAAGTGGAAAAGTCATTTTCTAAATGTTAACTTTCCAAATCCAATACTTGTGGGTTGGAATTCAATGTACCTTCATTTTGATTAAGATGTTTTTACATTGTTGGTAAGGTATGCAGTAATTGTTCAATTTCATTCATTTTACTGGTGCTACACCTTTTGGAAGTTCTGAATTCAGCTTTGAAGCCTTGTATTAAATTTTTTACTTTTATTTTATACAGGTCTTCTTTATGTGTCAATTCTTTCCATAATTAAGTTTGTCTAGTATTATCAGAAATGACTTGATTCAATTTCATTGTCAATTTTGATAATTCCTCTTGTGAGGTGTAAAAAAGCTCTTTCAAGGAAATTGTATAGGTTTTTAATTCAGTAAATTCATTTGAAATATCACCAAAGACTTCCTTATTATCTATTTTGATAATATCTATGGCTTGTTTTATTCTTGATTTAATTTTGTCATCAATATTGAATTTGGATTATTTGTCTGTCAATTAATTTATAATTACAGATTTTTCATTTATCTTGTTACCAAATGAACTGTCATTATTGGAAGTTTTAATTGATCTTGAAAAGTTTCCAAAACACATAATTCTTCCATTTATTTGTCTCAAGCTTGGATTATTTGTCTTCAAATTGTTACAAATTGATGAATTCTTATCAGAAATATGACTTTTCACCTCATTTATAGCTATATACAAGTTTGGAATGCCATCCAGAATGTCAGAAATTACTTCGAATATTTTAATCTGTCTTCTTCCTTTTTCTATATTTCCATCATGGTTCTGGCAATCTGAAACACATTTGCCATGGCATCTTGCTGAATATTTGTGAGTCTGTAGCCCTGGCTGTATGGTTCTGTGGCTGGAGCCTTGCCTTTTCCCATTTTCTCAGTTTGTGGCGTCTTTTTCACATTTGAATTTCTCCTTCTGGCTATTGGTGCTGTTTTTGGCACTTTTTTGGGTGGTGGAGGGCTGTTTTTCCTCCATTCTGCTGTTAAAATCATCATGATTTTCTGTTCCATCAATGGATGCCATCCATTGAGTAACTTGCAAGTGGTGGGATGGCCCAGAAACTTTCCCACATTCAGGTAAGAACTCATGCAGTTTTGCTATAGATCTGCAAGTATCTGGTACTCTTTGAGCTGCAAAGCATTGTTGTAAGCCTTCTGGATGTCTTTGTATATGTCCACAGAGGGTTCTTGTGGTGCTTTCAGCCCTTTTTGGAGGTGAAACAGTGTTATCAGCTTCATAATGGCATAATTTGTCATTTTGGGCTTCATTTACTGAGCCTTTTCCTTCTGTAACTGATTGGAATCTGCCATAATCATGCCTATAGACTTTTTTGGAGCTGCTTGAGGGGTTATAGCTTTTTCTTGATCTGGTTTATGGCATAATTATGATTAAAAAGGATGAAAATAGTAATTTTAGGTCAAAAACATACTATTGGCCAAATTCTTAGCTTTTTATAGAGTATTAGAAATTTCCAAATGAATCAATTCTGAAGAAAGTGGTTCTGGTTGATTATTCTGAGTTACAATAACAGTATTATTATCCTCAGAATTGACAGTAATTGCAGGTATAATGCTAGTAACTGTGGTTGAAGCTTCAATTCTTTCTTGTCTTACCACAATTTCATACACTAAAATTAATTAAAAAAACCATTAATTAAGTGAAAAAGAAGATTTTTCAAAAGCCAAATGAAAAAATAAAGCTTCAGATATAATATGAAAAAGTTTTATTTTTATGAATTTTTTGAGTTATAAGTATTTTTTATGGAGTTTTGAATTATTCAATATAAGAAAAAAAGATTAAAAAACATAAAAAAAGTATTTCACAGGTAAAATATCATTTCTGGGCCCCCAAATATAAGGTGTGGATATGAAAATTCGATGAAAATCAAGTACTTTTCCTGTCCTCAATAATTTTATAAGGTACAATTCAATTAAAGACAGTGAAATTTAAGAGTTTTTTAAGAGAAAACACACCAATTTTTTTTTTTAATTTATAAGTATAAAAAAATAATATTTTAAAGATTTTTTGTTTTACAAACAATAAACATTTATCCAAAAGTACTCAACATGACATATTTAAGGCTACATAAGAAATTCCTTCAAGAGAAATTTCAATTGGAATTAATTGAGCAAAGAACTGCAGGGAATTAGTATAAGAACAAATTATTTCTAAGAATATTATTTAAAGGAAAACACATCTAAAAGTGACCAGAGTGAATTTGGAAGCAAAGTTACAAAGTTAACAGTGATGAAAGATGCTTTAATTCACTTATGGGGTGGTTCAAGGGTAAAAATGATTATAATGATTTTTTCATATGATTGAGAGGTTTCAAATTTCTTAAGAAAGGTGGTTGGAATCTTTTATTAATTTTTAAACAGTATTTACACTAATTTTAAAAGGAAAAGATTCTAACACAAAGAGAAAAGTGGGGAAAAGAAGACATCCTTTTATAGACACCAATTTTCTTACTCCAAAAGTGAAATTTACTCTTGTAAGTTGTGAAAAACACTCTGGCAAAAAAAGTCAATTATGGCATCAATGAGCCCTGGTTTGGAAAACAAAAGGGGTGGTTTTAGCCACTTCAGGACCTTAAGTCAGACATTGCTGTAGTAATACCTTGTTTCAAGCCTTCAAAACATTTCAGAATATGTGTATGAGATGTCCAAACCAGTTAAAATGTTTTTAATAAGACTTTTTTTCAACTTAAGGGTAGTTTTACCCTCTTGGCAACAGTTAAAACTTCCCTTGTTAGTATCAAAAACTCACCATCAATTGAGTCACAGACCCTGTGACTCAATTCCATGCCAAAATTGATGAATGTTTGCATGAATTTCGACAACCCATGCCTGTCATAAAGGAATTTGGGGGAGGCTGGAACCCTTGGAGCCAAGATTCCCTTCCCCCAGAATGAATCTTTCCATTTTTTTCTTATTTAATTCCTCATCATGTATTGTAATTTTAATTTACACATGTAATTAAAATGATTTTTTACACTACACAACTGTAATAATTGATACCTCATATGTAAATTGAAGTCTCCTTATGAAATAAATGCACACATTTCAACATTTCAATTGAAAATACTTCAATTCCTTATAGCTTCTAAGCTACACACCACACCTGAATTTTAACACAAAAATTGATGGTTAAAACCATATGTGGTGTTAATTAAGTTAGGATTTTGAGGATTTTCAATTTTTATACAGAAAATACTAAAAACTTAATTAAAGCTTATTTAGAGTTGAGTGACAGCAATTTCACCTGAAGATGACCCACTTTATTTTTTCTGAGGAATCCAATGGTAATTTTTTTCATAAGTTTAGTTATTGGATAAAAAGGTATGATAATTTTTACTTAATTTTTTCCAGTAAAAATGTGTTTTCACAATTTTTAAATTTCAATGTAATTTTAATTTTAATCTATAATTAAAATCTTGATTTTGTATCTAAATTTTATAATTCTATTTTAATTTTTACTTTTATAATATAAATAAATTCATTTATTTATAATTATGACATGATTTGTTATTTGTGATCTTTTGTGTATATAAAAATACCTTTAAGGCTTACAGTAGTAATAGAAAACTGCACTAGTAGCCATTTCTTACTAGGAAATGATAACTTGTCAATTTATGGTATAGATATCTCTAACCAGGAAGACAGATATTTTACCATAGGAGACAATAAAAGACAGAAATTTGGTTTTCAAACAATAAAAAACAAATTAATGTCATAAAGAATGAAGAGAAAAGCCCAAAAAGACATTCATTTATAAGTGAAAAGCTTACAGAGGTAGAATTCAATCATGAATGAACAGAAAAAATGAAAGAAAGATTGATTGCCCTCTTGTTTCAATACAAAATCGCCTTTGCAGCTGACAAAGAACCACTAGGTGCTATCATTGGACATGAGGTGAATATTATTCTTAATGTGGAAAATTCTTATCTACCCCTGTTAAGAAGGCCAGCTTACCCAGATAGGTCAAGAGCCAGAGAAGCCTTAGAGGTACACATTAAGGAATCAATGGACTTTGGGGTTTTAAGTAAAGTAGGGCATAATGAACAGGTAGAAGTCACTACACCTGTCAGTATAACTTGGCACAATGGAAATCAAGGATGGTAGGTGACTTTATAGCTTTAAATATCTATAATTACCCTGCCAGATATCCAATACCCAGAATCCATGAGACATTAACACAATTCTCACATGTTAAGTTCATTACAGCCATGTATTCTCCAAAGGGCTTTTACCAAAATTTCTTAGCAGAAAATGGCAAGAAACTACTGAAAATAATAGTCCACTGTGGAATATATGAATATTTAAGGATGCAATTTGGTATAAAAAAATGCACCTTCCCACTATCAAAGAATGATGAATACCATATTTCCTGAATGATTTTCAGAAGGATGGTTAATTATTTACATTGATGATATCATACTTTTCTCAGAAACCAGGTAAAATCTAGGAAGAACCTTGCAAAAGATAGTGCAAGTAAATATGAAAATTTCCTTGAAAAAAATGACATTTTGCATATAATGAACTAAAGAAATTGGGACATGTTGTATCTGGAATGAGTTTGGACATTAACAAAAGTAAAGTAGCAGAAGTACTACTGAAACTAATTCCCCAAACCAAGAAATAAATTCAATCATTTCTAGAATATTCTGGTCATTATGTACAGCATATAAAAGACTTTTTAAAAATTTCCAAATCCTTTTATAAGCTCTCTGACCCACAGACAGTCTATTAAATGACTGAAGAAAGGGTGAAAGCATATGAGGAATTGAAAAATGCCCTCACAAATTCCTCATTTCTTCTAATTCCAGATTGTAAACTACCTTTTTAATTTTAAATTGATTCTTGTGGAGAAAGACTAGGTGCTGCACCACACCAGACACAAATCATCAATGATAAGCCTGTTGAAGGACCAATTTGCTTCATTTAAAGACAAATTAATCCAACAGAAGCAAGATATGGAGCAAGCCAAATGGAATGACTTTTCTTATTGTGGGCTCTAGAAAGATTACAGTGCTATTTGGAAGGAACAGTGTTTGATGTAATCACAGACTGTAATTCTGTTAAATCCTTATAGAACATGAATACACCAAATGGATATATGCTAAGATGGAAGATTGATATCCAAGAATATGGGGGAAATATGACTATAGTTCATAAATATTGAAATATTCATAAAATTGCATATGGGATTTAGAAATTACACCTGAAAGCCCAACATGGGTACCACAGGAAGTATATCATATAGAAGGAATATGTGTCACAGATATTGGCACAGAATTCTTTTAGGAATTCAAAGAAAGCTATAAGATGGACAAAAACTTTAATATATTATGCCAACTGTTGATGAAATATTGCAAAGACCTATCAATATCCTACAAACTAGGTCAAATATGGAAAAAAGCATATGATGAAGGAAGATTCCACCTGCTTGATAGAATTCTTTATAATAACACTGAGAACACATGTGTTATGAACTTGAAATATAGGAATCTGATAAACACTATAATATATCAATGGCATGATAGTGTTGTATCTGAACATCTCTCAAAAGAAAGGACACTAGAGAGGGTGAAAACATTCTCTTGGTGGCCAAATTGGATGAAAGATGTTGTAGATTACTGCCAAACCGTTTTCAGAGGTCAAAAATAAAAGAGAGCCGCAGGAAAGAAATTTGGAATGATGATCTAAATCCAAGAGCCAAAACCTCTATGGGAAACAGCTCACATAGATTGGGTAACAGCCTTTCCTCCAGGAGGAGACATTAGTTTCAATTCATGCCTAGTACTAGTTGACAGGTACAGCCAAACCCCAATGTTCTTAAGATTTGATAAAGATGAAACACCTATGGACACAGCCATAATAATATGGAATAGAGTCATTAGTCATACAGGCTTGTTCCAAAACATCATAAGTAATAAAGATCCAAAATTCACTCCAGCATTATGGACAAATCTCCATAACTTGGTTGGAACAAAGTTATCATTCTTGAAGGCTTACCACCCACAAACTGATGGTTTGGAAGAATGAATGATACATACCTCAGAACACATGATCAGAAGATTCTGTGATTATGGCATAGAATTGAAAGACACTGATGGTTTTACCCACAATGGGTGTACCTTGATACAAGCTCTTGAGCTGTAATAAAAGACATCAATTCATTCTTCAGCTGGAAAAACACCATCAATGTTAGAAAAAGGTTGGAATCCAAGACTTCCTTATGACACTCTCAAAAAGGACTTCATGGATATACATCCAACAGAAAGAAGTTTCAAAATTATGCTTGACAAAGCAAGAAATCATGCAAACAGAGGTATGCAAGATTCTTTCAAATATGCAAAATGAAGATGGGAAAAAAGTCATAAGCCACCTGATTTTAAAGTAGGAGACTTGGTTTTGTATTAAATCTAAATTTTTATAACATTAAAGGCCAAAGGAGACTAATATACCCCCGTGAAGAACCCTTCATGATGCAAGCACTACATGGCCCTAATTCTGTGCAACTAGAACTCACAGGTGAATTAATGAATAAAAACTCAAAGTTTGCTGTAATTCTGATAAAAACTTACAGCTCAACTGATAAACAGTTATTTACCCTAAGAATTAAACCCCCACTTCAAATTCCCCCTCTAGATGAAGGAGAAGAAAAAAATTGTAAAACTCCTTGAAGAAAGGAGGACAAGAAAACAAAAAAGAAAGGGAATACCTTGTAAGCTATAGAAACTCAACTCAAGAAGTTGAATTTCTACTTGAGAAAGATATACCCAATTCTGACAAGCTATTAAAAAGGTTCAGAGATGAAAGAAGACCTAAAGAATAGAAAAGTTAAGCATTATTTAACTTCAAGACTAAAAATTTCTAATGAAGAGGTAGGATAGTGAATGACACCCTAATTAACTATATCAGATTGTGGTACAATCTTTTTTTGTGGTAGGGAATGTGAGCCTTTCAGATATGACCACATATCCAAAAGGGTCACAAAACAACTTTACAATATTTATTCTAAGAATAAGAATAATAATTACTATCTTAAAATAAACAATAATTCTATAAAAAGGAATGGATACTTTATTATCTCCGAATCTAATGAATAGAAATTTGAAATAGATTTCACCATGGTAAAGTACACATATAAACCTTTTATGTCATATCTGTAAAAACAATACTTACTGAGCAATACATAAAAATGCCATAAAAAGGCATGAAGCCTTGATTTTATCAGAAACCAATGGGTAAAAATTTCCAATAAATTGCACCATTGGATTTCCCATAAGAAATTCCAGATATAATGTTTTTAAGTCATATCTGTAAATTCAATACTTAAGGAAACAACCTGAATATATGCACTTTTATGATCATATATTCATGGTTTTTAGCTCATATCTCTGAAGATAAAAATGATAAAAAGTTAAACCAAAAATAAATTCACAATTTAATCATTGTAAGGATACAGATATAAGCTTTATCTGACAAGCTATAATAGGTTATAGCTTGTAAAGGTTTATTGAACAAAATTGTTATATCTGTTGACCACTTTGTTGCGAAAGTGGTCTAAACTCAAAAAAAGTAGAAATTAAGAATCTTCTAGTTCATATGTGAAGCATGATGTAATATTTATCATTATATTCAATGTATAACCCTTTTAAATCATGGTTAAAAGTTTAAAATACTAAATTTTGACAGAAAAGATGATTTACAAGAAAAATAATAAAAATTAGAGTTTTGACGATGTAATAAAACAAGCCAAGCTATTAGCTTTCACTCTCTTAATGGCTGCAGTGTGTGTGACTCAAAAATTATCAATGATCAAAGTTCAATCTAAAACTTATCATTTATGATTGCTCACTGTAATCTTAATTCAAGTTTAAAAGTTGTATAAGTGCTAAAGGTGGTTTATAATAGTTTATTATGATTGAAACTAATAAAATCCACAAATTTTAGTCTTATTCAAAGCCTATGATGTCATCAAAAATAGAGTTACAGTGATAAATCTACATAATGGTGTAACAATGAGATAAGCTGGTTTAATTATGATGTAATAATCACTAAACCTTAAAATAGTGATACATTCCAAGGGATACCATCAAGAAAAGTCTCTCAGAAGCCTTCTGGACTCTGGGAGGGAATAATTGACTATAAATAGAGCTCTTTTTCCTCTATTTTACCCTCAGACATATCCAAAACATTAAAACATTAAACCAAAAGGTAAGTTATTTCTTATTTATATAAATCTATTAGATTATTAAATACCAATGATCATCTTCATCGTAATCACCAATTTTTACATTGTTAAATCAATTTTTTAATTTTTTTTGTCAAATTTCTCTATAAATCTCTGATTTCACATAAAAACAAGAATATTTGTAATTTCTTTTATTTTTAATTGTAAATACAATTAAAATAAGTTTTATTTGCATTTTTAGGCTTAAATTAATTCAGAATTATTATATTAAGTGCTAAAAGTAGGTTATTCTCATCTTCTATAATAATTTTCTTTTTATCATCATTTTTAATAATTCTTTTATTAATATGAATAGTATTTATATTAATACATAGCCTTAATATTTCTAATATTATTGCTATAAATTGTTTTTTATTATTAAATGACAATTTTTTATGCCTTTATTATTTTTTTGTAAGAACAATAAAGTTCAATATATATATTAATGATTAAATATTAATATATTTACTCTTATTATATTTTTTTATAATATAATTTATGTTATTTTATTAATTTAATAATGTAAATATTTTACACCATAATTAAAATCATTGTTTATTTTTATAATTCTTCTTCATCTTATTCTTTAGTTTCATAAGGACATTAATAGTAAAATAAGTAAAATATTGGTAATATTTACTTATTGTTTCATAGTCAAACCCTTCACTAATAAAGAATAGAAATATCTACTTAATGGCAGTAGCAACTGGGTATTTACTTTAAGAAACCTCACATCAGAGCATATTAAAGGGACTGGTTTTCCAAAAACTCTTGTAAAAACTATTTTTTTTCAAAAGAAACATTTTCTACTCTTAGTTCATTCATTTTGAGAATTAATAATATGATAATACAGAATCAAGGGTTTGAGTTGAAATGAGGATTAAGAAGATATACATCTTACAGAAGGCTTTAGCCCAACACTACAAATACAATATAATAATTCCAATGAGGATTACCCTCTGAGTGATTAATCCCACCATTTATGGGGATTAGAGGAATAAATCCTTTTTATACAACCTAATCATATCCTCCAATTGAATGCCATTTTTGGATGAATTATATATTATTATATCTTGAGCTTTTCCACTAGCAACACCATGAGGGCTTCATACCCCAATTTTATAATAATACTTGGGAAAATTTCAAACCAGAATTGGGTCCTAAAATGGAAATGATTATTTCTGAATCTTGCACCTCCGGAAATTTATAAGCACAATTTTTTCTCCTTCTCCAAATTTCTTTGCCATGGTTATTATGGAGGCCAATAATCAGAACATAAGATCTTGATAGTTCTTTCTGAGGATAATACCTTCATGAAAGTTACCCAACAATATTATGTTTTGAAATACTCAGCAGCTAAGCTCATTTTCCTATTTATCAAGTCCCAATTACTATATGCTTCTCAGTAGCAAAGCTCAGTAGTACTTTATGTATGTTTTATAGTGAGAAGTAGCTGAATTTTGTGTGAATTATATTTCTAATTGATCTCATTTAATATGCCTTAGTCCCATCATCCATAAATAGTTATTCCTTTTCCTGTATCCAATCTTATGAGAATAGATACCATAATATCCATAGTAGCTTATTATGATAGAAAATATCTGATTCTCAGATCATGATAAGCCAATATTCATTTCAATGAAAACTAATTCTATCTTCATATTCTTACCATCAAGATTCTTTACTTACTAATTTATACAATATTCAACCACCTCTCTGTATTTGTTTTTTCAAATTTGTTTGAGTTTCAGAGAGGTTCTTAAAATAAACAAATTGAATCTTCTCAGATTATGTTTAATAAAGTTTTCTTATTCATCAATCAATGAATAAGTAGCTCGATTTTGGAGCTAAAGTCAAGATAATTTGGAAATATAATAAATGAAGTGAAAAATATCTTGGGATACAAGAATAGAATAGTCTGAAAGTTCTGAAATAATTAAAAAACTGTCTATTTCAGCTTCAATTTCCATTTATGTCCTCACGTTTTCTATACACAAGAGGAATAGAGAAGTACTATTTTTGAGGGTATATCACACCTCACCTGGTTATATTTTCTATTATCATCCCACAAGAAGATATTATTTATGTTAAGATATAGTAGCATTTATCATGATATCTAGATATATCCAAAACATTTAATTGTGCTTTTGGATTTGATTTCTCATGATATATTATTTTTGAGGAAAAATATAATTAGACAAAGGATATCATGAGGCTATCTAAGTCTCATAATCATGACTCATATAAACAGATAAAAATAAGAATACCCTGGTCTAATTGAAACTCACCTATATACATTTCATGAAGATTTTTTAAAAGATGATTGGTTTATATATCTCCTATTCACTGTAGTGAGTTTGTATTTTCAATTTCATATTTTAGTAATTTCTGTGAAGATTTCATTTCCATATGCTAGTATTCCTCCTTAATTATTATACTTATCAGTTGAGAAAAACATATAGATACCTGTTATATTGGAGGTGATGTTATTGGAAAGTCTGAGGTAGAATTATTTGAATGAATTCTTAAATCCCAAATAGTTTTCCTTATTTTGGTATCTCAAGCTTTTTGCATTTAATATTAGGTTTTGCTTTGAGGAGACACTGTGGGAACTTCTTTTGGTGTTGGATAAGTCAAGTAAGTGCCTTGAGGGGTAGGTTAATGGAAATTATGCTTTGAATTTCAGATTTTTGCAATAATCATGAGTGCAATAATCCTTGGCTCCGGATAATAATATTAATTAAGAGAAGCCTGCAGAGAATCACTGAGTAAAAAGAGATCTGTGGCTTCACAAAATTGAAATTAATTATCATTATTCTGTATCAGACATCTCAGGAATATTATACTCTGATGAGAAAATGTTATTTAGAACTATATCCTTGAAAAAGGAAAATTCTGAGAATGTCTTTCTCATAATATTTGTCTATATTAGAGATATCGAAGTCCATGGAAAAAACAAATTCTCAATAAGACTAATAGAAAAGTCTTTTTCCTTTTTTTTCTTTGTGAATACTAGCTAAAGAGATAGTTTTTCTAATAGAACTATCTAGAAGAATAATTAATTTGATAATAAGGGGAAGTATTTAGCCAGTTTCACCACTACTTCAATATAAATAAGCCTTTTTTAGATAATACCAATCTATTTCAAAAGGTTACTAATTTTTCCACAAAACGTAAGTCTGATTTATTACCACATTTTTTTTACTTCAGGTATTCTATTTATTCCTAAATGTGGGATCTTTTATCCTGAAGATTGGAAAAATTAGGGAGAAAACCTTTATTTATACTTTTTGGGCCTCCACAAATCTTTCCCAAAAAGGGGGCTTCGGAAATTAACAAGTGAGACAGTTTAGGAAGTAGAAATTATGCTTTGGTGCAGATATATGATAAAACCACAAAGCTTCTGACTTATTGGGTGGATCTATTACATTTGATTTAATCTTTGGCTGTATATGTGGCCTTCTCCCAATTTTGACCATTAAGATTGTCTTTGTATGATTCTGCTACAACTTTCTAAGGAAATGTTTCTTTTTCTGAGTTATTTTTAGCTGGGATAGTAGATGAAATAAATTCACCAGTGATTTAATTGAATTTTATGTAGAATTGAGGTGGTGAAAGATAAAGTATTGATGATTTGGAGTAAAAATATAAATTCATATATTTCATTTGTTCCAGATTGTTTGATTTTGATTTACTTTATGGAATAAGGTGGAGAAAATTTGTGATTATTTTTTTCTTTTTTGTTTTGATCAGATTCACTATATGTGATTTTGTACATTATTGATCAGGATTCTTTTTATACACAAGCTTTACTTGAAGGTTTTCATATACTCGTGGGGTTAATAATTTGGTTATTTTTAGTGTGAGCCTTTAAGTATGTTACAAATACCCAAATAGGACACAAATATCTCTCATATATCTTTAAAAATATGAGAAAAAATAGATCATGTGAATGCTCAAAAGTAATCATTTTTAGATAAATTAAAATATGGATCACTCTTTTTTGTGAGGAAATAAAACCATGGATTTGAGGCCAAATGTGAATTCCACACAAATAATTGCCTAAATCAACTCCATAGGGTGAACAATCTTGAATAAACTCATGAGTTTGTAATATGGAAAATACTTACACATCTCATAATCAATACCACATAAATAATTTGTGTAAATATTAGGTTTATTTTGTTTGCATTCCACCATAATATGATTCCAAAAATTTCCATGTGAAATATATGCTAGAATTAGTGCTCCTCAGGTTTATTAAAATTGAAATTACTGTATTCTTCAATACAGGTCTCATAAGCCCATACTGGATATACGCTTTTGAACCCAAATTGCTATTGTTGACATAAAAATATTTAAGGGGGATAAAAGACATTAAAGAGAGCCAGGGTACCCCAGTTTCTCACACCTCTGAGGCATATCCAGTCCCAAAGCTTGAATAGATTCTTTTTCCTGACCTAATTAGTCAATTAAGACCTTTTGGGTTCCTTGTCACTAAAGCTAAGTCCAATTAAATGCGGAGAAAATAGAAAAAAAGCTGCTATTTTGAAATAACAAGGGGTAATGAGAAACTCTGATCGATGTAGCCATCTCCATTATTAATAATCCTTCATTATTAATCCCAAAAGGGGTAAGAAAAATTATTTTTGGGACCATTATATATTTAGTTACCTCATGGCAGCCAGCTGTCACTATACTATACACTTGCACTATGTAGAAAATGAGGTAAAGCTTCAAAAATTCATCCAAAACGGATTGCTTGATAAAGTTCTCTTTCAATTTCAGGAAACCTCAAGAAAACTATAATCTAGTGCAAAACCAAAAGTAGTTATTCATTCATAATTTAAATATAACGTTTTCCTTACAGTACACTTTTGATGATTCCACATGAAATACTGAATTTTCAAAAATTCACATGAAATACAACTTGATAAGAATATTTTCAATGAAATGAATATCTACTGAGGTAAATTCATTATTTCATTACCATAAATGGGTTGGTATCCATTTAAAGTCACTTAAGTAGATAATTATAATAATTTCATGTGAAATTAAGTGATTTGATCATTAATAAAAATAACATTACTGTATTTCCAGTTAGCTCCATGGAATTCCTCTGTGATATGTTGTAGACTTAAAATAAGCCTATGGTTTCTGTTTTTTGATTATTAATTATTATCATTCAGTGAAATATTTAAATCTTCAATATCATCAGTAATTATTAGTTATCAATCATCCTAAAAAGTATTATATTTTTAAATCAGTCAGAAAGAGGTGGAATAAAATAATGATCATACTATTACCAATAGTATTTCAGCTATAATTGTTGGATTACTTATTTATATCAAATTTTGAGTCTATAGATCTACAAAGAACAAATCAACTCACTTTCTCAAATATTTTCAACGTCTTGTGGAACTACTAGTAAATGATTTTTTAATCTCTTAAATTTTTTTCTCTAAAATTTGTAGTTTTCTTCAAAAATCTATAATGATTACTCTTGAAAAAAAACATTATTAATTGAAATAATTTCATATTTTTTTAAGAAGTTCTATTATTGAATATTCTTGTAATTTGTTCTAGTAGATAATAAACTCATACCATTATAATTGGTTTCAGTTTATAGCAAGTAAAAGAAGCCATTAATTATTTCTTTGTGGTTATATAATGCATTTATTTCTTATATCTCATAATAACAGTCAAAGTAATCTTGATGAATAGTAATATTATCAAGAGAATAATAAATGAATACTACATTTAGAAACACCATCATTCTTTAGAGATTTAATTTTCATAATTATTGATTAAACCTTTGTTTTAACATTAATGTTCTATTGGTAATGTCATAATGTGGATAATTCATTCAATCTTTTATTGTGTAAATTATTCTGAACTTAATATTTTATTATGGTGTACTTTGTCCATGGATTTTGATTGAATATTCTTATTTGAGTATTCTTTCTATCAAATTTAGGCTGCTTTATTTAAATCCTTTATTATTAAAGTGTTTTTGTAGTTTAATTTCTGAAGCTGTAGACCACATATTCCTGTGTGTAGTATATCATTATAGTTTGTTTTTGAATTTATATTTATAATTCAGTAACCTTTAAGATTCTCTGTTTGATTCTCTTTTCAATTTATATTTCCTTTAGGTCTATATTCCATGTTATTTCAGTTGTTACTTGTAAATACCTTGTGTAAAATATGATTGTAAGCCATTCAAGAGTTAGTTCAGATTGATCAATTTTTATTTTACCTTCAATTAAACTAATTATTATTCTGAAATTCTCCAAATTTCAAAATAACTGTTAATTTTTTCTTGAATTTCCAAAATATTTCCAATCTTTTATGTGAATTCCAAAACAATATTCCTCTTTCTGATATTTTCATTTTTTCCTTCATAGATCTTGTGTGAACTATCAAAATTTACATTCTATAATTGAATGCCTCCTTGTTAACTCAAAATACAGGCAAAATCCTGATGCCCAATTTTGAATGTTTTTCTGACATTTGAGTCAGTAAATTAATACACAATAACCAAGCTTTTTTTTCAAATGGAAAAATTTAACAATTCCCACTTTAAATGAAGAGTTGCAATTTAATTTCTTGTATTTTGTCATTTTTGGAAGGTATCTTGTCTTTATACCTCTAGGAGAGTCTTCGATTAATTGATATTTAAAGTTTCAAATGTGACAAGAAAATATAAAAATAATAAAAGGTTAAAAGAAAATTCAAAAAATGATTTTATCGACTTTTTTTGGAAAAAAAAATCCCCCATAAATAGTTATTAATAAATTTTCAGAAATATTACAGTTTTTCAAGGAGAAAGAAATTTAGAAATAACAATCAGAAAAAATTGACTGAGCTTACTTAGATATTATGTCATTTATATGGGATAACACAAGATTATACAGCTTCTTTACTTATTTTGAAAAACAAGGCCAACAAAAAGCAATTTCAGATATTTGTTTTGGCTTTTAAATGGAAAAGGGTATTCTTAAGATAGGTGGGAAATGTAAAATACTATTCACAATAATTATGTGGATAGGTTATATTTACACTTATGACCCCTACTAAAGTCTTAACTAAAAAATAAAGACTAACCAGTGACAATATTCCTAGAAATTTTTAATATCAAAGCCTTTTGAACCATATTTTTCTCACTGATCACTATATCATTCATCACTTTCACTGCATCCAATGCATGGCTATTCGAAAAATTTGATTTGTACTATTTCAATAATTCATCATTGAATTCAAATTTTTGAACCACAAAATGAAAACCAAAAAATTTAAAAAAAATAAAAGAAAAGAATCCATTCAAATTTTTCATCCTCCAAATAAAAATTTGAAACAAAAAATATTGAATTTTGGTTGAAAAAATGATTTATGATAATAATGCATTAATGAAAAGAATTGGAAATACCATTTATGGCATTAACCACAGCATAACCATGAAATAAATGGTATTAACATTATATTTATGGCATCAACGATGATCTAAAAAGGCCATTTATATAATTAAAAGTGCCATACATGACATCAACAATAACATATAAATTGCATTTATGGAATTGGTATTCATGGGATTTATGAAATTAATTATGTAATTTAAATGTCATTGTTGATGCCACTTCTGCTATTACTGGCATAAATAATTCAATTTATGCCATTTATGGAATCAACAATGCCAAAAATTGAGCTTTTTACCAATCCAGGTATTTTTAGCTAAACTTTAATTACAAAACACCCCTTATTTTTTGTTAATAAATAATGACATAATTTTACCAATTTATGGCAGATCCGGATAAACGCATACACGTTTTTGGCAAATTACCTATGTGGGTTGATCAATGGCCCAAATAAATGATGGGTATTTAGAACTTATGCAAATTAATTAAAATGATTTCAAATGAATAAAACTTGAAAGCAATATTCTGGAGCTAATTGAAATTAATAAAAATGATGAGCATTAGTTAAACTTGGTAAAAATTGAATAAAACTGGCAAAAATTAATGAAAATTAGCTAAAATGAAAAAAAAACAAGAAAAATGAATTAAAATTAATTAAAATATATTAGAATATATAAAAATCAATAAAAATTAATAAAAATTAATAAAAATTAATAAAAATTAATAACAATTAATAACAATTAATAAAAATTAATAAAAATTAATAATGTAATAAAAATTAATAAAAATGAAGTAAAATTAATGAAAATTAATTAAAATGAATCAAAATTAATTTAAATTAATTAAAGTTAATTAAAATTAATTAAAATGAATTAAAATTGATTAAAATTAATTGAAATTAATTAAAATTAATTAAAACTAATTGAAATTAATTAAAATGAATTAAAATGAATTAAAATGAATTAAAATGAATTAAAATTAATTAAAATGAATTAAAATGAATTAAAATGAATTAAAATTAATTAAAATGAATTAAAATGAATTAAAATTAATTAAAATTAATTAAAATTAATTAAAATTAATTAAAAGTAATTAAAATTAATCAAAATTAATTAAAATTAATTGAAATTAATTCAAATTAATTAAAATTAATTAAAATTAATTAAAATTAATAAAAATTAATTCAAATTAATAAAAATTAATTCAAATTAATTAAAATTAATTAAAATTAATTAAAATTAATTAAAATTAATTAAAATTAATTAAAATTAATTAAAATTAATTAAAATTAATTAAAATTAATTAAAATTAATTAAAATTAATTAAAATTAATTAAAATTAATTAAAATTAATTAAAATTAATTAAAATTAATTAAAATTAATTAAAATTAATTAAAATTAATTAAAATTAATTAAAATTAATTAAAATTAATTAAAATTAATTAAAATTAATTAAAATTAATTAAAATTAATTAAAATTAATTAAAATTAATTAAAATTAATTAAAATTAATTAAAATTAATTAAAATTAATTAAAATTAATTAAAATTAATTAAAATTAAAATTAATTAAAATTAATTAAAATTAATTAAAATTAATTAAAATTAATTAAAATTAATTAAAATTAATTAAAATTAATTAAAATTAATTAAAATTAATTAAAATTAATTAAAATTAATTAAAATTAATTAAAATTAATTAAAATTAATTAAAATTAATTAAAATTAATTAAAATTAATTAAAATTAATTAAAATTAATTAAAATTAATTAAAATTAATTAAAATTAATTAAAATTAATTAAAATTAATTAAAATTAATTAAAATTAATTAAAATTATTAAAATTAATTAAAATTAATTAAAATTAATTAAAATTAATTAAAATTAATTAAAATTAATTAAAATTAATTAAAATTAATTAAAATTAATTAAAATTAATTAAAATTAATTAAAATTAATTAAAATTAATTAAAATTAATTAAAATTAATTAAAATTAATTAAAATTAATTAAAATTAATTAAAATTAATTAAAATTAATTAAAATTAATTAAAATTAATTAAAATTAATTAAAATTAATTAAAATTAATTAAAATTAATTAAAATTAATTAAAATTAATTAAAATTAATTAAAATTAATTAAAATTAATTAAATTAATTAAAATTAATTAAAATTAATTAAAATTAATTAAAATTAATTAAAATTAATTAAAATTAATTAAAATAATTAATTAAAATTAATTAAAATTAATTAAAATTAATTAAAATTAATTAAAATTAATTAAAATTAATTAAAATTAATTAAAATTAATTAAAATTAATTAAAATTAATTAAAATTAATTAAAATTAATTAAAATTAATTAAAATTAATTAAAATTAATTAAAATTAATTAAAATTAATTAAAATTTTACTAATTTTAATTAATAATTAATTATAATTACTACTAAACTAAAATTAATAATTAACCTATATAATTAATTATATTAATTAATTATAAAATTAATTAATTAATTATACTTAATTTAATTATAATTAATTAAAATTATTATAATCTATTAATTAATTTAATTAAAATAATTAAATTAATTAATTTATGATTAAATTTAAAATTAATTAAAATTAATTAAATTAATTAAAAATCTAATAAAATTAATTAAAATAATTAAAATTAATTAAAATTAATTAAAATTAATTAAAATTAATTAAAATTAATTAAAATTAATTAAAATTAATTAAAATTAATAAAAATTAATTAAAATTAATTAAAATTAATTAAAATTAATTAAAATTAATTAAAATTAATTAAAATTAATTAAAATTAATTAAAATTAATTAAAATTAATTAAAATTAATTAAAATTAATTAAAATTAATTAAAATTAATTAAAATTAATTAAAATTAATTAAAATTAATTAAAATTAATTAAAATTAATTAAAATTAATTAAAATTAATTAAAATTAATTAAAATTAATTAAAATTAATTAAAATTAATTAAAATTAAATTATAAAATTAATTAAAATTAATTAAAATTAATTAAAATTAATTAAAATTAATTAAAATTAATTAAAATTAATTAAAATTAATTAAAATTAATTAAAATTAATTAAAATTAATTAAAATAATTAAATTAATTAAATTAATTAAAAATTAATTAAAATTAATTAAAATTAATTAAAATTAATTAAAATTAATTAAAATTAATTAAAATTAATTAAAATTAATTAAAATTAATTAAAAATTAATTAAAATTAATTAAAATTAATTAAAAATTAATTAAAATTAATTAAAATTAATTAAAATTAATTAAATTAATTAAAATTAATTAAAATTAATTAAAATTAATTAAAATTAATTAAAATTAATTAAAAATTAATTAAAATTAATTAAAATTAATTAAAATTAATTAAAATTAATTAAAATTAATTAAAATTAATTAAAATTAATTAAAATTAATTAAAAATTAATTAAAATTAATTAAAATTAATTAAAATTAATTAAAATTAATTAAAATTAATTAAAATTAATTAAAATTAATTAAAATTAATTAAAATTAATTAAAATTAATTAAAATTAATTAAAATTAATTAAAATTAATTAAAATTAATTAAAATTAATTAAAATTAATTAAAATTAATTAAAATTAATTAAAATTAATTAAAATTAATTAAAAATTAATTAAAAATTAAATTAAAATTAATTAAAATTAATTAAAATTAATTAAAATTAATTAAAATTAATTAAAATTAAATTAATAAAATTAATTAAAATTAATTAAAATTAATTAAAATTAATTAAAATTAATTAAAATTAATTAAAATTAATTAAAATTAATTAAAATTAATTAAAATTAATTAAAATTAATTAAAATTAATTAAAATTAATTAAAATTAATTAAAAATTAATTAAAATTAATTAAAATTAATTAAAATTAATTAAAATTAATTAAAATTAATTAAAATTAATTAAAATTAATTAAAATTAATTAAAATTAATTAAAATTAATTAAAATTAAATTAATAAATTAATTAAAATTAATTAAAAATTAATTAAAATTAATTAAAATTAATTAAAATTAATTAAAATTAATTAAAATTAATTAAAATTAATTAAAATTAATTAAAATTAATTAAAATTAATTAAAATTAATTAAAATTAATTAAATTAATTAAAATTAATTAAAATTAATTAAAATTAATTAAAATTAATTAAAATTAATTAAAATTAATTAAAATTAAATTAAAAATTAATTAAAATTAATTAAAATTAATTAAAATTAATTAAAATTAATTAAAATTAATTAAAATTAATTAAAATTAATTAAAATTAATTAAAATTAATTAAAATTAATTTAAAATTAATTAAAATTAATTAAAATTAATTAAAATTAATTAAAATTAATTAAAATTAATTAAATTAATTAAAATTAATTAAAATTAATTAAAATTAATTAAAATTAATTAAAATTAATTAAAATTAATTAAAATTAATTAAAATTAATTAAATTAATTAAAATTAATTAAAATTAATTAAAATTAATTAAAATTAATTAAAATTAATTAAAATTAATTAAAATTAATTAAAATTAATTAAAATTAATTAAAATTAATTAAAATTAATTAAAATTAATTAAAATTAATTAAAATTAATTAAAATTAATTAAAATTAATTAAAATTAATTAAAATTAATTAAAATTAATTAAAATTAATTAAAATTAATTAAAATTAATTAAAATTAATTAAAATTAATTAAAATTAATTAAAATTAATTAAAATTAATTAAAATTAATTAAAATTAATTAAAATTAATTAAAATTAATTAAAATTAATTAAAATTAATTAAAATTAATTAAAATTAATTAAAATTAATTAAAATTAATTAAAATTAATTAAAAATTAATTAAAATTAATTAAAATTAATTAAAATTAATTAAAATTAATTAAAATTAATTAAAATTAATTAAAATTAATTAAAATTAATTAAAATTAATTAAAATTAATTAAAATTAATTAAAATTAATTAAAATTAATTAAAATTAATTAAAATTAATTAAAATTAATTAAAATTAATTAAAATTAATTAAAATTAATTAAAATTAATTAAAATTAATTAAAATTAATTAAAATTAATTAAAATTAATTAAAATTAATTAAAATTAATTAAAATTAAAATTAATCTGAAATAAGTGATTTATACTTGAAATTGGTAACTTTCTTATGTTGATTATATCTATTCTTTTCATTATTGCTTCTGCCATAATTTTCATGAGTGAACAGTCATTTAGCTATTATTATATTATTTTTTATTGCCTGTTCTGCTCTTTTTGTGATTTGTTTATTTCTTCATTCTTCATTTATTTTTGAATTGTGATCATTCATGATCCATTTGTAATTATTTATACCGTAGGAGTTGCTTTCTTTGTTTTCAATTGTTTATAATTCATTTTTTATGCTTCATATTTCATGAATTTTGTTTTTTGGTTTTTATTATTCATTTTTCTTATTTCTTCTGTGTTAATTTTTGTTTTCTAATGTTGACTATTGATGATTCATTTATCATTCATTTAATTCTTGTATTTTATTATTTATGATGCAATTTTTATGTTTTATTTATTTGTTCATCTATTAGTTTTTCTTTTTAATTAGTCATTTCTGAATATTTACCATTGAATCATTGAGATCTTCTAAATCCATTCATAATCTATATGAGTTACTAGCTATTCAGTTATTATTATTTTCTTTCTCATTGTCTTTTGTCTTATTTTTTAATTTTTTGATTAATTCATTTTTCATTTACAATTTTATTTCAATTATTCATTATCAATTTATTATTGGTCACAATTTATTAATTGCATATTTTTTGTTTTGAATTGCTTAAAATTCATTTTTCATGATTCATATTTGATGATTTATGTTTTTTTTCTTTTTATTATTCATTTTATTTAATTATTTTCAGCTTCAATTATTGAATATTCTTTTTTGATATTTTATATTATATGATTTATCTATCATTCATTTATTTATGATGTTCAATTGTTAATTACATCTTTGGGTCATTTAATCATCGAAATCTATTCTTCATTGAATTTGTGGTTTTTTTATATATTACTTATGATTGATTTTTTATGACTTATTCGTTACTAATTTAATTTTTCATTTGTAATAATTACTTTTAATAGATATTTTTCATTATAAATTTATTACCTTTTTAACATTTAAATTATTCTTAATTTTTAATGTTTACCGTTATTTAATGATAAATTTATCATTTGTTTAATATTTAATATGGTCTATCAACTTCATTTGGTCTACTTGCCAAACCAAAACAAAATTACTAAAATAGAATTGTCTTCTCATAAAGCATACTTTTCTTGTCTTAAACCAATACTTGACTTTTTTCCAAGGAGCCGAGACCGCTTGTAAACTTTTATTTGGCTTATTCCTAAAAACCCAGCGACCCAAGATTTTAAGTGAAAAAATATCTTTAGCAGTGTAAATTTCTGTACAAACTGCAGTATTCAGTACAGACATTTCTGATATTATAACTATATCTAATGATCAATTCAATTCTAATCTTTCTTTTTTTATTTTGTTCTATTTTAAAACACTGTATGATTAATTTACAAAGAGCTACTACATTCAAGTCATGGTGCAGCTAGGAGTGCACCAGTAATTGGCTGCATTTCATGACAGCTTCGATAGAACATTTTGCAGTGTAAGAAGAATTTTTTACACTTTTCTGGAGTAAGTTCTTGTGTAATTTCATTTTCAGTCTCCTTCACTAATTCTGAACGCTGCCTTGGCTCTTGGGAGCAAACAAAGGACTTTATTGAGTGAAACCTTAATTCAATTGGGTTAAGAAAGGGTGAGTATGGTGGAAGAAACTCAATCTTTATTCCCTTTGAGGATTCAAGTGTTTTTTTTACTTCTTCAAATCGCTGCCCCTGGTGGATAGTGGAATTATCCATGATTAAAATTGAATCATTAGGTATTTTGAACTGAAGCGCAAGTAGGAAGAGTGCAAACTCATCATTCCCAACACCCTTGGTCATCTGACCATTTGCATTGATAATCTCATGGTAGACAAAGCCACTGTCTGAAATCGCAGCAATGAGAGTTATTTGCTTAACTCTGGGAACCAAGCTGAGTACTGCAGGTTGGCCTTGGTGAAAAGAATTTAAAAGATTAAAATAAAGAAAAAAATAATAAAACAAAAGAAAGGGGACACACCTGAAGGGGAATAACCAAGTCCTCTTCCTGAGTGGAGATCAAAGCGTGTTTCATCAACAAAAACAACTTGTTGGTCAAGATCCAGACCATGGCAATTGACAAAGTTGGCTCTTTGAGTTAATACGTTCTCCTTGTTCCAAGATGCAGGGATGTTTGTAACCTGCTTCCAACTGATATCCATATCATGAAGGAGATTACTGATTGACTGGAAAGATATTTTGATTGGGAATTTCTCCTCTAAAAACTCCTTCATTTCCTATAAAGTAACTGTTGACTTATTGTCAATGAAGTACAGCAGCTCTGTTGTCATTTCAGCTGTTATTTTTCCTTTTCGTTTCTTGTAAGTTTTTTCTTGATTTGGATTTTCATGTAGAATTTGATAAACTTGGCAAGATGAAACTTTGAAGGCTTCAGCAGCTGCCTTCTGAGACATTCCCTTCTCCACAACATTTTCTTGAACCAAACTGCAAATACAAAGGCTCACAGTTGCATTGGGCTTGCGCTTTTTGTGTGTTAACTTTTCACTAATTTTTTGGTGTTTTTTTTCTGATTTAGACTGGGAAGTATGGAGAATCTTTTTGCAAAAAAGTTCTTCATTTTTCTTCTTTAATTGTGAGGCCAATTGAAGAATTTCTTCCTCTTCAGCCTGTATTTGAGCTTCATATAGATATATTGATGCCGCAGATGGAGCTGAGCTGGAGCTGCTCATCTTGGTAAATAAAAAAAACAATAAAAAAGGAAATGTTGAGCATTTTCGAGTCAGATTCTGGTCTGGCTTTTTTGAAACCAGGTCAGAGGATCTTGTTGACCAGCCAAGAAATTGGCTTGCTGTGCAGTGGCTTTTAAAGCCAGATTTTCTTACTCCCAAGTGAAAAAACCAATTGACTGTACACAGCTTTACAAGCAGCCAAACTCACTTGACACACCATATTTAGTTGCTCATTGTTATTCTTCATTCTTTATTTTTTTATTATGCATTACTCTGCAGCTGTTTATGAATATGCCTTATTATTTATCACTACATTAGGGTATGTATTTGTTTATAAACTCTTCCTATGCGCTTATTCTTATCAATTATCAGTTTGAAATAATTTTTAATTCTATTATATAATTTTTTGTAATAACTTTATTTTTTAGGGCTGTAATTTGTTTTTACAGTCTTAGAGCTCTTTTCCTATTTCTCATCACACCATCACCCTCATTTTTACCTGATCAATTACCTTCAGCTGACTTGATGAGTCATTTAGGATTAAGTCCTGTCTACCAATCAAGCACACTCTCATCAGGTCAAATCCCAACTCAGTTTCTAGGTTACAATAATTTTGATCAGGCTTTTGAACATTCTTCAAATCCATTAGTTGAATTGGGTCAAGATATTCACATGAAATCCATTTCCGAGGCCAGTTTGCTTTCACCAATGATTACTATCTTGCAAAGTTGGTCCAATCTAGACAGGTCTCAGGAACTTGATGCCATGTCTCATGATGGCTTACAGCTAAATGTAAACTCTGATGAGTCCTTAGAAAATGGCATTACACCCACCATAGCACAAAATCTTAGGATAGACTCAGAACTGAGACAACCTGATCAGATCACATTTATTGATTCAATGGCTTTATTGAAAAATTAAATCAATCAACATAATCATGAAATTTTTGAAAAACAAGATTTTGTGTTGGAGACCAATCATGAAAAGGTTACTGATGCTATTAGGGAAATTTCAATCGACTCAAGCACACAGAAAGACCATAATGAGCTTCCACTTAGAAAATATCTGATTCTTGACTGGTTACAAATCAATCAATTGCAAACCTTAGCAGAAATGGATCAACTTAATATGCTTTTGGAGCCTAGGTCACCAGCTCCTTTACCCTCACCCAGTTTGGCGGAACAACTATTGCTAACACCCACCAATTAATCTACAACAACTAAACAATTCCCTAATTATCATATCCCTTCCGAGGTCTAAGGCAAGAACCTTGATTATCCAGTTATGGTAAAAGTGGATTATTGCTTTTGTCAATTACCTCTTTCAGAGGTCGATGACTTATTATCTCCTTCCAGAGAAGAGAAAACTTTAATCACGATAACAGAATAGAACATGAATGTTGCAGCAACAGGTTCCCAAAATTGTTTGAAAAGCTTGCAAGAAATTGCAGCAATTGATATATCACTTTCTGTATAGCCATTTATCAAAACTGAAACCCCCTCCAGCTAATTAAAGAAACATCAATTTGCTCAATGGATCCTGAACTTTCTCATCATCATTGGTCAGGTAGCCTTTTGGATTTATGAACATCTGATAGTATGGAGGATTATGTCAAGAAGGAAGATCACTCATTAAGCTCCCTTAGATTTTCTATTGTTGATCAAATTGAAGGGGAGTCAACAATGATTGATTCAGAAGATTTAACGTCTCATCTTCTTTAAATGAACAATCAATCATTGATTCCACCAAGGAATCTGTAATTGAATATTTTTCTACTTCATCACATATTCATACCATTTCAACTGATAAAGCTGTGCCTAAGCCAAGCCATCAGCCAACTGAAGCTCCTAATGTTCTCAGCCACCCACTGCGGTTGTTGCTACTAAGAGTATCCCCTTGAATGGTGCCAACTTTGGACCCACCTGATTCAACTTTTAATAAAATTAATGGTTTGTTGATATCTTTTCTGCCAGTCAAACTATATTAATTAAACTAAATTTCCAACGTATAATTCTCCTTTCAATTAGAATAAGCCCCAGAGGAGGATCTTCAACTACCTGTCATTTTTTCTGATGATGAAGTAATTTAATATTATTTTTTATGAAAGTATAACATGAGGCTGACATGTTTTTTATGTAATAGAAAATGCACTTGGAGTCTTCTTCATCCGGTCAATAATTACATCTATTTAGTTCAAACCATGTAGTTAATTTTGGTAAACAACCTTTGCCAACAGCCAATACCTCAGGCTCTGTGCTCAGGGTGCTCTATCTGACATCATCACACCAAGCTTATCACCAGCCATTTCATGTAAAATTACACTTTCAAGCTTTGCTGAAGTTGATCCCACTGGTCAGAGCACCATCTCTGACCTGTCACAACCCATGCCTTCTACTGCCATGCAACCACCAACACAAATTCCATATGATTTATATGAAACAATTGTAAATTTTGACTTCAAAAGCTAAATTTTTGATGATCATTCAGCTAAAGTATAACTGATTTTGATTTATTTTTGGTTTTCAGCTTGAAGAACCTGCATCACCACCACCACCACAAATTCTGCTTCCATTTCCGTATTTATTAAAAATCAGTGAAGCATTGGCACAATTTGTAGGTTCAGTTGAATTTTTGATCCTTGTACTAAGCTTAAAATATAATATATATTATTTAGGTCTTTGAGGTGCAAGAAGCAGCACTACAAAGACATGGAAGATTTCAGGTAGCTTTAGGTGGCTTATTGTTACCTATGATTATTAGCAAGGCTCTAGAATTCTTGTGAGCCTTGAGGTATATTTTACATACCCAAATAGGCCATAATTATATCAAAAATAAGCTCTGAACTATGCATAACCGGTAAGTCATGCATATATTCAAAATTCATCATTTTTGATTTCAGAAAAGATGAATAATGTTTTATTGAGTAGGTAAATCCATGTATTTAAGGCCAGATTTTGATTCTACACAAAATTTTACCTAGGGTGGCTCCATAGAGTGAATAAGCTTAAATCAACTCTTTGAGGTGGTAATATGGAAAATACTTCAATACCACATCATCAATACCACATAAAAGATCCATGAATTTTTTTTGTTTTTCTTAATTTCAAGGCAAAATAATGGGAATGTGAGAAATCCCATGTTACATATACACTGAGAATAGTGTTATGCATGTTTGTGGCACTTAATACTATGGTATTCTTACATACACCTCTGGTACACCCATAGTGGATATCTCACTTGAAGCCTGAATTTCTATTTTGACATAAAAAATAGTCAAGGGGGACAAAAGACATCAAAGAGAGCCAGGCTACCCAGCTTCTGAGGCCTCTGAGGCGTGGACAGCTTCAAAACTTGGATCCATTACTTATCTTGGCCCAATTTGCAAACTAAAACCTTTTGGGAACTTGGTTACCAAGTCAAAACTTCATTATATCACAAGTAAATAGCAAATAAGCTGCTATTTTGACATGCCAAGGAGGTAAAGAGAAACTTAGGCTCCTGTAACCATGTCAATTCTTAATTAATTTCCATGGATAAAGCACAGAATATCAATTAAAACCCTTTTTGGACTAGTATCCATTGATTTACCTCATAGCAACCAGCCATATACTGCTATTTGTAATTCTACGTAGAAATGAGGTACAAACTTCAAAGATTCATTAAAAATATGATTCTTAATGAATATTTCTGAATCTTTCAGTACCAACTGAGAACTGTATAATTAATATAAAAACCAAAAATAATTATACTTCTATAAGTAAAATCAAAAGTTTTACATACAGTCCAATTTTGATGATTCCACATGAAATACTTAAGCTTTAAAAGTTTACAGAAAATACACTCTGTGATGAAATTTCCAATAAAATTTATAAATTTGAGAAATTGATTATCATTTTGGAATCAAAGAAGATTTACAGCTATTACTCCTTTTATTCTTAACCATAAATGGGTTGGTAGTCATGTAAAATCATCAATTAAGTAATTGTGATAATCTTACATGACAACAGATGATGCAATCAATAATCCAAAAAGATATATTGTTTTCTCACTCACTTTTTATTCAGTTTGCTCCATCAAAAACCTCTTTGAGCTTCCTTAGACTTAAAAGAGGCCTCATCTTGCTTTCTTTTCCAAATCATCACATTATTCTAATATACCTTTATTACCAACAAGCAAGTATTAGTTAAAAACGTTTATTGAGTGTTTTATTCTTTCAGAATGAATCAGAAAGACATAAAAGAATAGAAATAAACTATATATTGTTGTAATACTGTTTTATATCAATTTTGATCTTTTCAATCGACAATTATCTGTTAAATTTCTCTACTTTTATCTTTAATAAGTTCTTTGGAGTATTTGTGAGTGATTTTTCTTAATTCTTGAAGTTTGTTTCTCTAGTAATTCTTTTCTTCAAGAATTATATTTAGAATTATTCTTACACAAGATAATTATATATTAAAAGAATCTTATTATTTTACTAAAGAAGTTTTATTATTAAATACTTCTTGTAATTGATTCTAGTAGACAATTACTGCTTACTGTTATAGTCACTAGTAGTGTATAACAAGTAAGAGAAATAATTAATTAATTAATTAATTGTAATTATAATAAGCCTTTTTATTATATTTCATAATAACAGTCATAGTACTGTTGATTAATAGTAATATTATCAACAGTTTCATAGAAATATCTTACAATTCTGGCCCTCAGGAAGGTAATTGCTCCTCTCATAAGGAGTCTCAATTTGCTTTCCACTTTAAAAAAGCCAATGGGGCTATCCAGTTTGCAAAGAAAAAATCCCTCAAACAACAGCATCAATATTTACCAGCTTTTTGCTTGTTATGAGCATTTGGTTAAGCAAATTTGCAAAACCCAAGGCAAGTCGTTGTTGATGAATATTTAAAAGATTTTTGGATTTGAATGAAATCTTGCACATCTTTCTTTCCAGTGACTTTCTCAATGGCTAACTTTACAGTGTCCATTTCACCTTTTTTCTTTAGGATATAACAGCCAACTCACTTAATCTGTTTTTTTATGTTTGGATTTGAGGTGATTTCCTTCACTCTTGTCCTCAAACGTCAATTTGTCAAAAGCTCCAGAAGCCCTCAGTGGACTTGGTCAAAGCGGGGTTTTTCTTAAGGCTTTGCCTCTCTATGTGGGTGCAAATTCATAGGGATGGCTTGAGGCTGTAATATCATGTGGCTACCAATAAATTGAGGGCTTGGCTCAACGGATCCACAAAAGAGGAGCTGTCCCGGCCAATAGGGCTGGTGCCTAGCACAATAAAAAGTGAAATAACAATTCAAAATTAGATGAATTAACCATCTCCAAAAATAAATTATTTTATCATATAACTTTATCATATTACTTTGGTTATTTTCTTGTCATGGTAGGGTGTATTTATTTTTAGTAGCCTACATGGGGGAAATTAGGCCCAAATTTTTGAAAAGCCATGTAATCAATAATTGCCTATTATTATTCTTTTTTACTGAAATAAATACTTCATAAAAGGAAATTGCACACAAAAAAAATTAAAAAAAAATTGAATTCATTAAATGAGATCAAAAGGAATCGAATTTAATAAAAATGAAAGAAAATTTGTTAAGCTTGTTGACGCTTTCTTACAATATCATGAATTTTAACAAAATAATTAAAAAAAAAATTCCTTTTAAAAATATTTACACATAAATATTTATTAATTAGAATTAAAATAAATTCAAATTTATTTTGCTTAATGAGGATAAATGAGACCTCATTAGAAATAGTCAGGATTTAGCCTAATTATTTATAATCATTATTGATTGATTATGCTCAATATTAATTAGTTATAATTTATTAAAGCAAAGAAAATTCCATGAAAAAGTGACTAAAATAAATCACAATTAATAAGAGATGATCACAATATCATGAAACAAATCAAAAATAATTACAATTAATTTTAATTAATTAGAATTAATCAAGATTAATTATAAATATCTCTGACTACTTAAATTAATTAAAATGAAATAAATTTAATTGAAAAGGTAAACAAAAAAAATGCCAAATGGATTTATAATTTAATAAAAATTCATGATAATCATTTATTATTAACTTGGATTTTTTAAAATTAAATGATATTTAACATTAATTATTAATACCTAAAATGAATCTTATTTGAGGATGATTGATAAAAATCAATAACATATATATCAAATCTAGAGTAATTGATGACGATTAGTATCAATTAATCATAAGCAATAGTATTTTATTAGAATTAATGTTAATTAATCAAAATCAGTATTATTTAATTATAATAAATATTAATAAAATCAATTAAAGCTGATTTTAGAAAATTTAAGCTAAATTAAACAGAAAATTAAATCAAATTTTTTGAAATTGAATAAAACTAATTAAGAATTTCAGTCTAATTGCATGGAAATTTTTTTTCATTGCATATTAATCAGCTTGATTACATTTATTACTTTTTAATCTACCATAAGGAACATCATTTTCAATAAGAAATATATATTTCAAATTATATTTTGTTAAGTCTCAAGAATTAAAAAATGAAGTAAAATTCAAAAAAATATTAATAACCACATTTTATAACAAATTGAGGTTACTGAGGCTATAATAATTCTCTTTTATGTAATAACAAATGTGGATGTTTGTGAGGTGTAATTATTTACAATTTTTTATATGTCATGATAATTTTATAGCAGAAATTGTCATTTTTGATTTTCCATTATCTTCAGCTTACTCTAATACATTTAGTACTATATATTTTCTATTCTAGAAATTCATACAAAATTAATATTATATTTTAAACTGAATTTTATTTATGTTTGGATTATCATTTGTCTCTTAATTCATAATAGTTTGAAATACAAATAAATCATATATTATAAATAATAAATCAATATGGAACACCAAAAACAGCAACTTAACCAATAAAGATTAAAAATAAACAAATAATTGAAATAACTAAAAAGTCAGAAATAAATAAATGATAAAAGCTAAAAACTATGTTGTCCTTAAGATTAACCAGTTCCAATTAATTATAATTACTTTTCATCAGTTTTAATCTCATTAAATTCAAATGAATTTGGATGACTTTTGATTTATTTAATTTATTTGTTTGAACTGTATGATTTTTGATCAAATATAATCTTAATTAGTATTGATTTATTTTTAGAAAATTCCTAATGAATATTCATTTTTAATTAAGTTAAACCAATTTTGATTAACTAATCTTGATAGATTTTAGTAAATTTTATTCACTTTTGATGATTTTGGAATTTGGTTTTGTAATTTAAATTTTTTTGAATGAACTAAAATAATAAATGCATAAATAATAAGTAACTAAATAAATGAAATTTCCTATATTCAAATTCAAGCTTTACTTCTAAGTCTTAGCTACAATAAATAAGTAATTATGAAAATATAAATCAGTAATTAAATGGAATAAAAAATATTTAATCCAAAAATATATAATAAATCCAAATAAAAAATACACAATTAATAAAGGAATAAGTCGCGAAAAATTACTATCAAATGAAAAACAACCAATACAAATAAATAATCAAATAAGATAACAAATTAACCCATAATTAATACAAAATGAATAATAATAAAAAATAGTAAATAAAAAACAAAAAAAAGGGAGGAACTAATAATTCAATGAATAAATAATAAATAAACACTAAATAAATGCAATATAATTAATAACCTAATAATGAATTATTATTAAATTAGATTTTTCAATTATAATAGTGCTTCATCAATAAGCTATATTCAAATTCATCCATAATTTGGTATTAATAAGTGCAATTAATAAGTCAACATAGAAATATGAATAAACTATATATGCTTCAATAATTATAAATAAATAAAAAATAAATAAAAAATAAAAAACCATAATAAATATAATAAATATAATAAAAATAATAAAAATAATACAAATAATTCATTAAATAAATGAAATATAATTAATAAGCTAATGATGAATTTTTATTAAATTGAATTATTCAATTATAATAGTGATTCATCAATAAGCTATATTCAAATTCATCCATCATTAGGAATTAATAAGTGCAATGAATAAGTCATCATAGAAAGATAAGTAAGCTATATATCCTTCAATAATAAAAAATAAACAAATAAAAATTAAAAATAAAAATCCATAATAAACATAATGAAAATAATACAAATAATTCATTATTGTATTAAGAGAATATCTCTTCTTATAATTGAGTATTGATTGGATTTATGTTGTTTGTATCATGAGTTTTTTTGAGTATATATTAAATTAATTGTTTTAGTAGTTGTTATTTGAGTCATTTTTTTGGTGGATAATTTTTAATTTAATTTGAATTCTATATTATTTTTAAGATTTATGATATATCTATTTAATCTTTTTGAAATTTTCTTTTTCTTTTGCTTATATTTTTGTGGTAAATTCATTGAATTATCTTTTTCAATATTTCTTCTTTTATTTTATTTTCATTATATTTTTTATTTTATTTATATTTGGGATTTGATTATTTCTTTCATTTGGATTTTAATTTAATTCATTGATAAATAATATGATTGGTATTTGATTCTTAATTAACTTTTTCCTTTATTCCTGTTTTCATTTTTATTATATTACATTTTTTGAATTCTAATATTTAGCTTTATATATATGTCAAAATTATCTGATAAAAATCACTATTATTATAAGGAAAAATCCATAATCAGATCAATTATTATTATGCTTATTTTGGAATTAAACTTATTATTATTCTATTTTTATGTTCTTGTATTTAAGCTTTATTCTTTCTTTCTGGACTTTCTGCTTGATTTATAACAATTAATAAGTAAATATTAAGTAATCAAACAATAAATAATAAAAGATCAATTAATTATTATTCAATTATCCCATTGTAATAGTAATTTTTCAATCATTTATATTAAATTTCATGAAAATTTGTGCATAATGAATAAACTTCCACATTAAATACATTCTAACCCTCAGTATTTTACATGGCTTGGCCCCAATAAATCTGTTTTTCTATTCACTCTCTTCAAATTAATATTAATTTCAACCAAACCATCTTTATAAAATACTTATTATGAGTCAAATCAGCTCCCTAATAAATCCCAATGAATCCACCAGTCAAATTTCATTGTCTTTCCCAAAAACTCACCCTTCAAAATCCAAAGTAAACCAGAGTCAGATCTCACAATCTTATTTTTGCCAAGCAAAGAATGGATACCAGTTATGCTTAGTCAATGTTTTCCAAAGAAAATTAAGCATCATTAAGGAACCAAGCAAAACCTGGTCTGTCATATGAAAGCCTTTCATAAGGAAATATGGGTTAAAGCAATTTCAGAAAAGAACACTGAAGGACAAAGTAATTTATCAAAAATGAATGGAAGCATAATAAAAAGTATGATTGTCCACTTACAGAATCATTTCACTGATAATATTTTCAGCTTCATAATTCAAGATCAACAATCATATGCTTGAGTTAAATCCAAGTCATTTAAAAAGCTTATTTGTACCCTCAACAAGGACATTAACCTAATTGCTGAAACAACAATTTCCAAACAAATCAAGCAAAAGTTTCTGAATGATAAAGAACATATATTTACCTTTATCAATTCACAAGCACCACGGTTTTTATTTTCTACTGACATTTAGTCTGGTCCAGGTGGAATGTCATATATTACTCTCACAGCTCATTACATATCATCCAATTGGAAATCATTTACTGCAACAATTGGATTTTCCAAGTTCACTGAGGCTCATGCTGGCAAAAACATATACACAAAAATTGTGGATATGCTTAATCATTTCTTTTTTGAGCAATCTCAAAAGCCAAGGGGATAAAAACATGACGAAATTTGAATAGATACCTCAAGTGATTCATCATTAGAAAATGAAATTGATTTATCCAATTTTTCAAATGATTTGTACAGTTTGGATATATCATCAATTGGTAATCTAATCATGGCCATAACATTAGATAATGCTTCACCAAATACAAAATGTATGAATCCTCCTGTTAAAACCATTTTCTGAAAGTTTTTTACTCACACATTTGATGTTTTGCACATATTCTTAATTTAGCTGAAAAGTATTATTTAAAGGAGCTTGATGGATCAATTGATAATCTAAAGAAGGTGGTTCATTTAATAAGTCAATCAAACACATCATGGAAGCAATTAAAATGCATTTGTGAAAAAAATAAAGAGCCACCAAACCAGCCAATGGCTGCAAATTCCACTAGATGGAACTCAACATATTCAATGCTTTGCTCAGCATTGAAGCAGAAGAGCTCTTTTGATGATTTTATTTATGAGTACAATAAGTCTCAAACATCAAAACAAAAGGAAATGACTTTAACAGCTCAAGCCAAAAAATGTTTGGTAGCAAAAGACAGAAAACCATTTCTCATGAAGTTGAAAAAGCTGACATTCATCATTATATACGCCTTGTATGGCTCCCTACCTGATTATCTTTCTGCAATATAAATCTCACTTCATTCCTTTATAGCTATCCAGGATATGATTTTGGAAGATGACTGGACTTTATTTCAACAAATATCTGAATTTCTAAAGGTCTTTGCAACTGCAACTGATGAAGTTCAAGGTGATTCTTATCCTTTGCTTGGGTTAGTAATGCCTTGGTACCAACTCCTTCTTAAAACATGCCAAAAAACCAAAAACAAAGTCTCAAGAGAATCCCAACTATTTGATGCAGCTGATCAAGCATATTCAAATATTGAAAGTTATTACAATATTAGATCAAATTTCTGTGCTATGTGCTTGATTATTGACCCACAATTCAAGCTTACATGGTTTACTCAGCATGATTTGTTGCAAGAAGATGAAAGAAACAGTGATTCCAATCCAATCATACATAAGGACAAAGCACTCAAAAATCTCAAAGAAGTATTTTCTGAATATTCTTCTGAATATGCAATCAACTTTTCACATGAACCTCAAGTTTCTGAAACAGTTTCCACTACTCTAAAGAAATTCCATCCTTTTGAAGAAAGAAGGTCCAAATTGAAAAATAAAACTAATAGAACTCTTGAATATCCACAAACTGATTCACCACATTATTCAATATCCATTCTTGAATGGTGGAAGAGCCACAAAAATAGGTTTCCAATATTATCCAAAATTTCAAGAGATTACCTTGGCATACCTGCAACATCAACACCTAGTGAACATGTATTTTCAGAAGCTGGGAACATGATTACTAACAAGCGCACATCACTTTCATGTGATTCTGTGGAGGCAAATATGTGTTTAAAATCTTGGTTAAATAATGGGATTTATGAAAGTATGCATTCTTGGTATGATAATCTTCAATAATTCAATTTTTCATTTTTACTTGTTAAATTATTTTATTTTGAAATTATATCATGAAATATTTGATTGATCCAAAAATTATGCAAATTGAAATATATTTTCTTCTTATATTAGTCATTTTAGATTGATTCTATCAATCAGAAGTTCATTATTTAGCAATCGTTTTAATTACAATTTAAGTGATATAATAATTTGCTGTCAAAAACTCACAGTTATATTTTTGAAATAAATGATCCTTTCTGTTCAAATTCTATTTTTGGAATCAATAATTAACACATATATTTTAACTTGATTGCCTCTGTTTGCAAAATTATGATGGGGGAGAATATTTATTTTTATATAATTTGGTTTTTATAGTAGAAACCTGAATTTTTGTTAGGTGTATTTATTTGCAATGTTGTGTGGCCAAAGTTCCTCATTTTGCATTTTTCATGACAATGACCATACTCTAATCTAGCCTAGTTTAATATCATTGAATGATAATATTAAGCATTTGCTATTATATGAACTATACATAACATGATTATCTAAATTTTCCCATAGAATATTTATGCTTGTAAATGAGAATATACCATAACACATATTTTTTTGTAAAAACATGTAAGTGATATCTTTTTTAAAAAATAATCCTCATGTTTTGAGGAATTTGTAAATTTTGTTTACCCATATTTATTCCATTGTGTTTTTGGGAATTGTCTTTTGGAAAATTTCTCCACCAATTTCTTTCAAAAGACTGCCCACTCATGAATTTCCTCATCATTTTTAAAGAATGAGTTCAATATCAAGAATTGAATACAAGAAGCCTATATTTTTTTGAAACTTCCTGGGTTGAATAATTGTTACAATGCCACAAATCACAAGAATTACATGAAAAATGGCATAAATGGCATGAATGACATAAAAAATTCCATCAGTAACATGGATGGCATCAACAATTCCATAAGTAACATCAATGGTATCATCAATGATATAATTGAAGCTAATGGAATAAAAAATGAATAAATAAAATTAACAATACCATAAATTGCATTCACACCACCATTTATGGAATAAGAATTCCATTTATTTCATCAACAAGTGGCCCATAGTATTTTTTATGTGTATTTAATAACTTATGGAAAAAATACTTGAGGGCTAATGGGTTTTTACCAAAGGCTCAAAATGGTTTAGAGTCCTTACATGAGAAACAATTTACTTCAATTATATATAAATGAAAGTGTTCATGTAATTTTTTTTTCAATTATTTCCAAAAACAGAATTCAAAATTTGGGTTTGAAGATTCAAAAATTAGAACATTTGATTTAAAATATCCAAAGGTATCTCAAATTTAATTCTGAATATTTCTTCATGCTGGAAATTCAATATTGAATATTTGATGACCCTTAAAATTTGACAAATTTCCAAAAAGCTATGCATTGAAAAGGAATACTTTTTTGAAATAAAAAATAAAAAAACTCATAAAAATATCCTAAAAATCTCTTCAAATATAAAAAATGATTTTTTCTTTTACTTTCTTTCTAGTGTCTTTTATCAAATAAATTGAAGCTGAAAATAAGCTTAGTAGAAGACATATTACTAGTCCCAAAGCTTCACAAGGAGAATCTCAAGACATTATTTAAGTGAAAACTTTCAAAAGAGCCATTTTTTCAAAGAATATTTACCAAAACAGCCAACAAAAGGTGTGTGTTCTTTTTCTTTATTCTTGTTTTTTCCCTTAAATTGATGTGAAAATGGTGCATATCAGAAATGAAAGAAACTATTCAGTCCAATCAGATGAATCAGGAAAAAGAAGAGGCAATACCAAGGGCAGGCATTGCAGACCTTCCTCAAGAAAGACACATTTGGGGGATGTCAGAGTTTCCTCCCATTCCCCAAGGTCTGTACCAACCTTTGACATTAAGTCTGATTCTGAACTGATTAAAGTTAATATTTTATGGGCTAAACCACTTCCATGCAGCAACAATAGAAATATATCAGTCCCAGTACAAAACCTGGTACAGAGAAGCTAAAGAGGAAGAGTAAGAAAAATTCCCAAGTATTTTTCAGGGGGCTATGAGCTCCTACTTACACACAAAGAGATATCTGGGTCAGGAGAAAACAATGGACCTCTTAAGAGGTTTGAGCCCATTTTACTATAAGGATAAGGTAAAAAAGATCAATAGTTGGCTTAGGAACCATATTATTTTATCTTTAGACCAAAAGATGCAATTGGAAAAATCCATAGCTTTGGAAAACAAAGGACCAGGAGTCTCAGACAGCTGTACACCTCGCCAAAGACAAGCCCAACATCAAATATCACTGACTTCAGAAATAATGACAGAACTTGCACTGAATGGTGTAAAGTGGCAAATGCAATACTGGTGTCAATTTTTAATAAGTTTGACGTAATTAAGAGGAAATTTGAGGTGAAAATAATGAATTGGATAATCTTTGCATCAAGCATATTAATAACCAACCCACCCAATCAAAACAACATGTTTTGTACATAGTTCAGAGCACAAATCTCTTTTCCACACATCTGGAAAGAAGTGACAATGAAAGGAAAAAGTTGAAGGATGAAATAATTGCACAATTGAATCAAACTCATAATAATTATGAGCCTGTTTCACATATTCTAAGATACCCCACATCTTTATCAGAAGGAAAATTTCTGTGGAAGAAATTCTGGCCCCCTTTTTAGGAGAAAATCCAATCACTACAAGGGATATTTCCAAACCAGAAGAGTGGCCAACATTCTCTGGTGAAGTATAATATAGCTATATTGAGCTCATTAGAACAACTTATATTATGCAAGATAATTTTTAAATACTTTCTGAAATCATAGTAGCCAAACTGCACTCCTTGTTTAGCAGAACTGCAATGGAATGGTATTAAAAGTTAAGACAAGTGAATGGAAAACATGACTGGCTTTGGTGGAAAGAAAAGATAAAACCAAGTGGGCCAGCTCCTTGAGATTAAAAATGGAAAATGTTTTTGAAACTGCCATTTCTAATTCAGAAAAGGATAAAACACTTACTTGGTTCCTCAAAAAAAAGCCAGATTATCTTCTTTACACCCAGATATGTCTTACTTAATTACTAATATTAAAGTATTAAGAAAATATGGAGTAGAACTAGAACACTCTATAAATTGTAGATGTGTAGAGCCCTGTTCAACAGAAGAATATATTAATGCATTGGAAGATATAATTACTAGAAAAGTATTTGGTAAAACCTGGACAAGAAATCCTGTGGAGTCCAATATTATTCCAAAGACCTCTAGACAAGACAAAAGACCTGTCTTAAAGCTCCATTAATGTGGAAGTGCCTCACATCTAGCTAAGTATTTTACCAAAAAGACTAAAAAGAGTTAAATTCAAGTCGTTGAAGAGGTTCAGTGTACTGAAGAGAAAGAATAATCTGACAAATATTCTGAAATCTTTGAAGACACACCAGTAGAGGAATACCATATGAAAAACATCACAGCACTCTTTGAAATTACTGAAGTCCATACTCATTTATCACAATATCCCAAGTACTGCTTTAACCTTCTCAACATTCAGGATTCCAGAATGCTTAATACTAAACCTGCTAGAGGCCAAGGCTATACCTTTTTAGAATATTATATTACATCAATTATGATGAATGATGTAGAAGCCAAAGTCAGTCTGGACACAGGAGCATTTTGAACTTGTGTAGTCAAATATTAGATCAAATTTATACTTCCCAAATGGAAGAACCATTTATTTCCAATATAGTGTGTGTAATTAAGTAGCATAAGTAATAATATGTGCCCTTTTGGCATAATAGACACTAACCTGATATTTCCACACCCTGTAGGAAGTATGAGAATGAAGATATAGATAGTAGTAACAGACAATTGTACTTTTCAGCATATCATTCTTGGAGATTACTACTTAAACATTTATGGTATTGACATCAATAACCATAAATACAGATATTTTACAATTTGAGAAAACAAGAGATAGAAGTTTTCTTTTTTAAATATTCCCAATCAAATGTTAGTGATATATTCAAATAAATATATGCATAAGGAGGAATGTGTGTCAAATAAGCTTAGTGAAGCACAAATTAATCCAGAATTATCATCCAAAATGAAGTATGATCTTATTACAGTGTTATACACATATAAATATGATTTTGCGTCAGATAATGAACCATTAGTCTCTTTTAAAGGGCATGGAGTTTATATTACTCTTAATATTGACAGACCATATTCTCCAGTACTTAGCAAACCAGCTTACCCTGCAAGCCCCAAAACTATAGAAGCTTTGGGCCAACATATCCATGAGCTCATACAACTTGGTGTACTGATGAAAGTAGGTCATAATTAAGAGGTTTAAGCTGCAACTCCAGTCATTATTTCTTGGCACCATTATAAATTTTGGGTGGTTGGAGATTTTAGAGCACTTAATATCTACACAGTTTCAGATAGGTATCCCATTACTAGAATTAAGAAACCTTGACCCAATAATTCAAAGCCAAGTACATAACTTCAATGGATTAACTAAAAGTCTTTGATCATAATTCCTTGCCACCAAAAGCCAATAACTTGCTTAGTATTATTATTCACTGTGGTATTTATGAGTATCTGAGAATGCTCTATCTCATTATGAAATAATGATTAATACCTCCTTCCCACAGAGCTTTATGGAGGATGACTCATTATTCATATTTATGATATAATCATATGTTCATACTCATTGTCTTTGCACCTTGAAAGACTGGAAAGATTACTAGAGAAAGCCTCAGAAGTTAATATGAAAATTTCACTCAAGAAATGCAATTTTGGTTTTAAATCACTTAAAGCACTTGAACAGATTTTTCAGGATTAAGCTTTGGTATTGACAGTAACAGAGTAGCAGAAGTGTCAATTAAGCCTATTCCCCAGATTAGCAAAGAAATTTTGTCTTTTATGTGATTTTCCAATTATCACAGGAATTATTGAAAGGACTTTTCAATTATAGCCAAGTCACTCTACAGAATTTGTTATCAACAGAAAGTATTTAAGATGGCAGAAGAAATAACTAGAGCTTATCAGAAGATAAAGGAAGCCCTCACAAAAGCCTCTTTACTTCTCATTCCTGACTGTAATATACCCTTCAAGGTTTACATTGATTCATGTGGAGATGGATTAGGGGAAGCCCTAAATCCAGTCCAAATTCTTGATGATAAACCAACAGAGGGACCAGTTTGCTATATCTCACTACAAATCAAGCCAAATGAAATTCTTATGTTTTGTGTGGGAGCTTGAGAAGTTAAATTATTATATTTATGCAAATGATTTTGAAGGGATAACTGACTTTAATGCAGTAAAATCACTTCTGAACATGAAAACACCCAGCAGACACATGTTGAGATGGAAAATATCCTTTCAAGAATATGGAGGAAATATGAATATAGTTTTTAAGGAAGGAAATATTAATAAGCATTCTGATGTACTAAGCATGGTGTAATTAGACAACACACCTGATAAACCAGCTTATGTACCTTTTGACACAGAACCCTAGCTCTTAATTAAAGGAATCAATATCACTTGAATTGGAACTGAATTCTTTGAGAAAGTCAGAGATTCATACAAGCAAGATGAGAATTAAAATATAAATGCTCTTGCATAATAAAATCTTGTAGTAGATTTCTTATCAATACCATTTTCCATGAAACTTTTAATGGCTTCTATTCTGGAAACCTATCAGAAGACAGGAAAGCTTATAAAGTCAAAAGCTGTGCATGGTGGCCATGTTGGAGAAAAGAGACCATTGAATATTTCCATACTTGTGATAGAATCCAAAAATAAAACAGAGGTACAGACAAGAGATTTGGACTTATGATCCACATTCAAGAACCAAAATTACCATGGGAAGTTATTCATGTGGATTGGGTCACAGCACTTCCTCCAAGTGGTGACAAGAGTTGAAATACTTGCTTATTCATTGTGGAAAAATATAGCAAGACTCACATATTCTTACCATGTAATAAGGAGGACACTACTTTGGATATAGCTCTCCTTCTATGGAATATATTCATTTCTCATTCAGGGACATTTAATTATATCATAAGTTACAGAGACCCCAAGTTCACATCTGCACTTTTGACCAAGCTTCACATATTTTTGGGACCAAGTTATCATTTTCTACTGCATATAACCCTCAGGCTGTTGTGTTAGCAGAGATAATGATTCAAACTTGAGCTGACATTGTAAGATTTGTCTATGAAACTGTTGATAATATTACTATTAATCAACATTACTATGACTGTTCTTATGAAATATAATAAGAAAAATTCTTATAAACACAATTAAATAATTAATTACTTAATTATTTCTTTTACTTGTTATACACTACTAGTGATTATAACAGTAAGCAGTAATTGTCTACAAGAATCAATTACAAGAAGGATTTGATAATAAAAACTTCTTTATTAAAATAAGAAAATTATTTTAATATATAATTATCTTTTACAAGAATAATTATAAATACAATTCTTGAAGAAAAGTATTACTAGAGAAAAACTTTAAGAATTAAGACAAAACACTCACTAATACTCCAAAGAACTTATTAAAATATAATAGTAGAGAGATTTGGCAGATAATTGTGGATTCAATAGATCAAAATTGATTTATAGCAGGATTAAAGCATTTTATAGTTAATTTCTATGATTCGACGTCCTTCTTATTGATTCTGAAAGAATAAAACACTTAAGAAAAGATTAACTAACACTTACTCATTGGTAATAATGGTATAATTGAATAATGTGATGATTTTGGAAAAAACAGCAAGAGGAGGCCTCTTTTCAGTCAACAACAGCTCACAGAGGAGTGCCATGGAGAAAACTTAATAACTAGTGTGTGAGAAAGCAATAAGACGTTTTGGATTATTGATTGCATCATCTGTTGTCATGTAAGATTATCATAATTACTTAATTGATGATTTTACGTGACTACCAACCCATTTATTGTTAAGAATAAAAGGAGTAACAACTGTAAATCTTATTTTATTTAAAAATAATCATTGATTTATCAAGTTTATCAATGTTATTGGAAATTTTATCACAGAATGTATTCTCTGAGCTTTTATATGAATTATACTGTTCTCAATTGATCCTATAAGCTTCAGAAAGATTCATCAAAAACTGTATTTTTAATAAATTTTTGAAGTTTTTACCTCATTTCTACATAGAATTGCAAATAATACTATATTGCAGGTTTCTATGAGGTAAATCAATGGATATTGGTCCAAAAATGGTCTTGATTACTCTTTTGGGGCTTATCCATGGAAAATCATTAAGAATTAAGATGGTTACAGGAGTCTAAGTTGCTCTTTACTTCCTTGGAACATCAAAATAGCAGCTTGTTTGCTATTTTCTTAAAATTTAATGAGATTTTAACTTGGTAACCAAGTTCCCAAAGGGCTTTAGTATACTAATTAGGCCAAGATCAGCCATGGATCCAAGGTTTACATCTGTCCATGCCTCAGAGGCCTCAGAAGTTGGGTACCCTGGCCCTCTTCAATGTCTTTTGTCCCCCTTGACTATTTTCACGTCAAAAATAGAAATTCAGGCTTAAAGACTGATATCCACTATGGGTGTACCAAAAGTGTATGTAAGAATTTAGTAATATTAAGTGCCACAAACATGCACAACACTATTCTTAGTGTATATGTAACATGGGATTTCTCACATTCCCATTATTTTGGCATGAAATAGAGAAAAACAAACATTTTCACAATTCTTTTATGTGGTATTGAAGTATTTTCCATATTACCACTTCTTAGAGTTATTATAAGCTTATTCACTCTATAGAGTTGCCCTAGGTGAATTTTTGTGTAGAATCCAAATCCGGTCTTGAATCTGTGTATTTACTTACTCACAAGAAGGTTCTTCATCTTTTCTGAAATATAAAATGATGAATTTTGAATATATGCATGACTTATGGGTTATGCATAGTTCAGAATCTATTTCTAAAGATAGTTGTGACCTATTTGTGTATGTAAAATATACCTCAAGGCTTATAGACATTGCCAGGAGACTCTGTGCCTATGGTCAATAATTCACAGATTAAGATGGCTGTAACTGGTGCCATTTGATACCTACATTAGAATTAGCATACAAGACATCAGTTCATCCTGCCACAGGTCAAACTCCTGTCATGTAAGAAAAATGATGGAATTAAAGACTTCCAGGTGATACACTTAGGAAAGACTTGATTTACATTCATCCTAAAGATTGCAGCTCCAATATAATTCTTGATAAAGTAAAAAATTATGCAAACCTAAGCATGGATTGAGCTTTTTAATATTAAAAAGAAAGTGGGACAATAGTCATAAAGTACCAGAATTCAAGGTAGGGGACCTTTTTCTAGTTTGGACATTCAACTTTCATAATCTCAAAGTCTAAAAGAAGCCCCAATATTCTCATGTAGTACCTTTTATTATTGTTGCCTTACATGGAACCAATGCAGATCAAATATGATTGAGTGGTAATCTGGAAAATGAATACCCCACCTTTCCAGCAAGCTTTATCAAACTGTATTAGAAAGCTAATAAATAACTGTTTCCTTTGTAGAACCACATTCAACTTAATTTACCACCAGTGGAACAGAATGAAGACAAGAGAATAAAAACTTCATTAAGGAAAGGAGACTTAGGGTGAAAAATCAAAGAGAATATCTTTTTATATATATAAATTCATTAAATGAAGTTGAATGGATGGAAGAATCAGTAATACCTGACTAAAATAAGTTTCTGAAACATTTTAAGCATGAAAGAAGGCCACAAGCCTGAATATTCCTATAAATGCCTTTTAATTACTTTCTCTGAGTAAGGAAAAGAGGTTGTATGGTGAAAATTACCCCCTTTTTGGCCTTTTTGTAACTTCATACCCACTAATAAAATTGTAGTATAATTTGATTTTTTGGTGGGGGGGATTTTAGCTGTGAGGTATATTTTCCATACCCAAATGGGACAAAATTAATATTGAGATAGATTCTGAATTATAAATAACTCAGAAGTCATGCAAATACTTAAAATTCATCATTTTCTATTCTAGAAAAGATGAATACCTTTTTTGTGAGGAAGTAAATACATAGTTTTAATGCCAGATTTGAATTTCAAAAAAAATTCACCTAGGTTAGCTCTATAGGGTGAATCATATTAAATTGACAATATGAGGTTTTAATATGGAAAATACTTCAATACCACATCATCAATACTACATAAAGGTATTGTTAAAATTATTTTTTTCTCAATTTCATGCCAACAAAATGGGAATGTGAGAAAGCCCATGTTACATATACACTAATAATAGTGTCATGCATGTTTTTGGAACTTTATATTACATTATTCTTACATAAAGGCTTGGTAAACCCTTAGTGGATATCAGTCTTGAAGCCTGAATTACTATTTTTGATGTGAAAATAGGTAAGGGGACAAAGTACATCAAAGAGAGCCAGGGTACCCAGATTCCAAGGCCTCTGAGGTGTGGTCAGCTCCAAATTTTGAATATATGGCTAATCCTTTCCCAATTAGACTTCTAAAACCTTTTGGGAACTTTTTTACCAAGTTAAAATCCCATTAAATCATGAGAAAATAGCAAATAAGCTGCCATTTTGACATGTCAAGGAGGTAATGAGCATCTCTAACTCCTATAAACATTTCCATTATTAATAATTTTCCATGGATAAGCCCAAAAATAGTGATCAAAATTTCTTTGGTACTAGTATTCATTAATTTACCTCATGGAAACCAGCCATTACTATCTTATTTGATTTTCTATATAGAAGGAAGGTAAAAAGTTCAAAAATTAACTAATAATACAATGGTTAATTTGTCTTTATCAAGCCTCCATGAACAATGGAAAGAATGTATAATCCATTTAAAAGCCAAAAATAACTATTACTTCATAATTAAAATTAAATGTTTTACTTACAGTTCAATTTGATTATTCCACATGAAACACCAAATCTTCAAAAATTCACAGAAAATACAACCTATGATGAAATTTCCAATATAATTTATAAATTTGAGAGAACAATGGTTATTTTGAAATAAAATAATATTTACAGTTGTTACTAATTTATTTCTTAACCATAAATGGGTTTGTAGTCACATAAAATGACTTAATTAAGTAATTATGATAATCCTATGTGACAACAAGTGATATAATCAATAATAAAAATAGGATAACTTCCTTCTCACTTAGTATATTTTCAATTTTATCCAAGTCTGCCTCTGTCAGCTGTAGTTGGCCTAAAAAAGGCCTCCTCTTTCTGTTTTCTCTAATAATCATCTTATTATTCAATTTTATGATTATTACCAACAAGGTGGTACTAATTAAGACTTTTCTCAAGTGTTTTGAATATTTCATAATCAATAAGAAAGACATTAAATCAAATAAATATACTATTTTTAATAGCTTCTAACTGTTATATTTTTTATTACTATTATAAATCTATTCTGATCCTTTGAATCCACAAATAATCCATAAAATCACTCTGCCAATTCTTTTCAAGGTATCTTTGGGGAATTAGTGAATTTTTTGTCTTTATTCTTAAATTTTTTCCTTATTGTGTAGTTTTCCTCAAAAAAATGTATTATACTCAGTATTGAAAAATATAATTATACATTAAACAATTTTACATCATTTTGATAGGATATTTCATTATTGTTACTTCTTGTAATTTATTCTAGTATACAATTACTGCTTAGTTTATAATCACTAGTAGTGTATACCCATTAAAAGAAATAATAAAGATGTTATCTATTTATTTGTGGCTATTATAAATTCATTTATTATATTTTGTAAGAACAGTCACAATACTCTTGTTAATAGTAATATTATCAAGAGTTTCATAGAAACATCTTACAAACACAGCCTGGGATTAATAGGATATTTTCAGCTCAATTTTATTTCTTTTGAATTTAAAATCAATTATTGAAAGCTTAATTATAAAAAAGAGAACAACCTAAAAAGATACAAAAAAGTATAATCTAATGCAGAGAGATATGGTTCAATGAAAATATATATAAATAAAGCTCAATATTATTAATATTAAATAAATAAACAAAAAAACAATATCACTAATAAATTTTGAAATATTATTTTGGTATAAAAGTCTTTTTTAAAAAAGGAAATAAATTTGAAATTAAAATTGGATTAATTAGAAAAACAAATAAGTCACTAGAAACTCATTTAAAACAATACTAAAGTACCTCACAGAACACAAATGGGTTTTGGACAACGAATAAAAAAAGAAAACATTGATAAATCAAATTAAAATCAATAAAAATAAGTAATGAAAAATTTTGAATCATTTGTTCAAATGAAACCAAAGAAATTATATAATTTAAAAAGAGAATCTTCATTAAGAATTAGTTTTACTTATTTAAAAGCCTCATTACTTATAATAAAAAAACTTAAAACTTAAAATTTCAATTCTTTTATTTTACTTTACTGGATTATGTTGATGATTAAATAAGTAAATATGAATAAATAAATAAAAAAAGAAATACAAATAAAGATAAGGTAAAATAAACAAATTTAAATTGATACAAATAAATAAAAAGGAATATATTAGTTTAAATAAATACAAATGATTGTAAATAGCTAAATATTAGTATAAAATACAGATAAATTAAATAAATTCAATTTAAATAGATTAAAATAAAATAATCTTAATAAATAAAAAAGACATTAGTGATAAAGATTAGAATTAAAAAAGAGAGAATCATAGTTCATGGTTTAACCTCTCCTTGCTAAATTAAGCTCAAAGACTTTGGAGCAAGGAAAGTTTTTATAGAACTTCATACTATGTTTTTTCAAAATGGATAACAGGTAATCTTAACTCTCATAATCTGAAAAATATAGCTCTACAGCTAATCATAGCTTTAAAATGAGTACAAAAGAGTGATCAGAAGTCACAGTTACAAATTTTTAATTTAGCAATATAGAATAGATGTAGACCATTGATAAATTCAATTTTAATTGATGATTTGGAAAAATCATGATTTTTTTGGGGGGATTTCCTAAAGCTCAATAATTAAAAGATACAACAATTAGTATACAACATAACTAAACAAAATATAAACCAAGAGAGAGGGCCTTCTTCATAATAGAATAAAAAAATAGGGGACTAGTGTAGAAACTACATCAAAATTCTTGATCAATTACCCAAAGTTTCCTTTTGATAGCCTAAAACATAAGAAAATTAATAACTAATTACTGTTATGTGCTAAAAAAGTAAATAGTGGGATTACCCAGCACTGTAGTTCCTTTTGACAAAATTCACCTTCCCAGAAGACCTACATGGGTGAAGGTTTTAAAATTTAGGGGAATAACCTTTGGAAAAAAATATGGATCTAGGGTTTCTTGGGGGGATTAAATAATATGATAACTTTTTCTTGAAGATTTTGTAGTTGGTTTAAATAAATTTTTGCTTTCATCACTGGAATAACTTGGTAGTTTCGCAAGAGCTAGTGGAGAGTAATTTGGTGAACTTGTTAAAAAGGGATCAATATTTTGATTACGCAATCCTGATGATCAATTCTCAACATTTGAAGCCATATTGAAATAGGGAGGACTATCAACAGTCACCCAACTCAATGCATGTTTTTGGTTGGAGCTATTTGCGATGAAATTAGAAATTTCATCCTCAATTGAGTGAGAAGGAGAACGGGAATGGAAGAAATCCTTTCCACACTTTAAGGAATTCGGTAAAAAAAAGTATTCATTATGTATCAATTATCGTGGTAAGATCTCTTTAAATAGACAAAAAAACATTCATGGTTAGGATTTAACTCGGGAACCAAAAAGAAAACTGAAAAATCAAAAACACAGCGGAAACCAAATTTTTCCATAAAGAAGATAATGGTAACAACAAAAAATTCGATTCAAAAAGATGATAGAGTTTCAAAGCTTGTAAAAGTCGACAAGAAGCTTTCAGCTAAGGCTAATAACACAAGGTGATTTGAGAACAAGAAAAAAAGTCACACAGGAATGGTAAGTATCTTTTATACAAAAAAGAAGAAAATCTCAGCCCAATAGAATCATTTTGCAAAAACAAAACATCAGTCTTTTCTCAAAAATATACAGAAGCTTCCTTCTGTAGAAATCATGTAAAATATTTTTCTATCAGCCATCATCAAAATATTAATCTGTCAACCCAAAAGGCAAGTACTAATTGAATTTATGTAAGAAGGAGTCAAATTTATATCTTGAAGCTTCAATGCTAATAAAACAGAAAATCAAATCAAAGTAATAAAGACAAGATAAGAGAGATAGAAAAGATAATATTGGAAAGATGTTGCCTTCCCCAAGGGATTTTCAGGATAAGTCAAAACAAAATGAGATGGTAAATGCGTTATTTAAATAAGTAAACTAGCTAGGTAAAAAGCAAGAATTCTCCTATATAAATTGAACTTACATCATAAAAGAATAAAATACAAAAAATATGTTTGACCCATGAAGCTTAAAGATCACAAATTTAGACTTCAGGAGGGTAATATTTGGTTTCTACTTTAAGAGAAAATAAAAAAATAACATACTTGAGAAGAGAAATAGCTAAATTCATTGACCTTTCTAGCCAGATAATGACAGGCCTCTAAAACATGTTATATTAACTATTGGAAACTTTTTCTTAAAAAAACCTCTGTCATTCACTAGAATTTTTGACTTTTCCTCTTTGACTTATTTGTTTGTGTCTTTGTAACGTCAATCACTTCACTTCTTTCACTTATTGTAACATCAAACTGAGTATCAATTTTTTTTACAAACATAAAACTTTGAAGAGTTATTTTTTTAATTAGAAAAATCACTATTCACAGCTGACAGATCTTACGTCATAAGAATTAAACTAAATTAAAAAACATTATAATTTAGTATTATTCATCAACTCTCCTGTATAGAAATTCTCAACAAATATAGAATTATACAAGTAAAAGAATTAAAACAAAGCCATTAGAGCTTACCTAAAGCTTGTTTTAAGCTTAAAACAAGCCAATAAACAATAATACATATTATTTTCAACTTTTTTTAAAAAATATAATATTTCCAGAACTAAAGCAGTCAAGAGTGAAAAAAAAGAAGAGAAAATCTAAAAGAAACCAATACATGTTGGTTAGTCTATTGTTAGTAACAGACAGTGGAAGTGAACTAAAAAGTAATGTCAGCCTGTGACTCAAAACCAGACCACAAGCATGACAGCCAAAATACCATAAACCAATGGTATAGCCAAGATACCACCAAAACATGGATCTGAGCCAAATCAGCTCAAAAATTATCAAAAGAAAGAGGAAACTCACCTCTTTCTGAAAACATAAGTCCCATCACCATAGGACAAGAAATAACAAAGTTATTCCTGCTCAAAGTTATTGCTGAGCATAAACCTTAATTTTCACCTCTCATCTAAAATCTAGAAGGAGAGGCTTAACCCCATCAAATGGGTACTCAAAATAAAGCTTTAAGCCAGGGCTATCCAATGGTACCAGCCAAACTGAGCTAGCACCAATATTACTGGAGTTATGGTCAATTTCAGGCCAAATAAGGGTGAACAAAACATTCACCTCTCATCTAACTTCCACAGTTTTAGTGTGAGATACTGGAAGTGGGGTCTTTTTGGAAAGAGCACAATCCAGGATATCTGAGGGTGTCATCCATTTCTCTATATCTCAACTACAGCAGAAGTTATGGGGAAAACAAGCTCAATACAGCTTTTTGCCTAAAACACGCATATGTACAAAAATCTTGTACATGGCATAGCTTTGCCATATTTAATGATAACCATATCAAATAAGGAACCATTGTGTAGAGCACACACAGGGCGACACACTGGTTCAGTTTTGAGGTTGATACCTCAAGAACTGACAAAGTTATAGCTGTTTTAAGGTCAAAATCCCACATTTTGACCAATGCAGCTTTACCATGGGATAATATCCCATAACCATGAATATGAGGTGTCAAATAGAAAAAGAAGATTGTTTTTACTCCAATATCTCATATGTCAGTCAATAATGGGGTCCCATACAGTTTCTGTACAGCATTCTACGCGTCATACACGTCAGAATCAGGCTGTGAGGTCCCCAGATGAAAATTTTCACCCTGTAATGGTGAAAACTTCCCAGATGTGGTTTCAAAACCACATCTGAGCCAAACACAGGCTATACAGGCTGTTTGAAAACCACAAGCCAGTACTAGAGAGTGAAAAAATCTCTGTCTCCTCTACGTGGAAAGGTTTAGCACCCTTTCCACCCCATTTCAGGATAAAAAGGAGGCTTTTCACAGCCAGAATTGTTTCCTCATCCTGCTCTTGAATATCCTACATAGTAAACTGTCCAAAACAGTTTTACTCTTGGGTAATAATCAGGGTATAATTATAATTTTAATTATTGTAGTACTTATTATAGTAATCCAACTGGTAAGACTGCATCCAGGGTTCTCAATAGCGCTCACCACCACTATTTTCCAAATAGTAGAACCCTTTTATTATCTTATAAACTATTATATTATCAAAAACTCTTATTATTAAAATTATTTCCACATGTCACAGTCATAGTTCTAGTTGTAAATAGCCTAATTACTACTTCAACATAGACTCCAGCTGACAAGTAAGCTCACTGGAAATCCTTATTGATACGAAAACATTGAAGCGACCTAATTTTTAACATGTTTAAATAATAATTTCAATCTGTTAAACAAACATAATAGTACTATAACAATTAGAAAATTCAGGAGTATATTTATTGTTAAAAAAAAGGTTAGTACTGAGAAAAGGGACCTGAAGCAAATGTATTTGAGCTTGCCTATGCTGTAGTTTTGATTAAGAAAGAAGTACTAGGATCTTTCTTTCTGAAATAAATAAAAAATGAATTAGCAATTAGTATTATAAAAGAAATTAAAACGAGTGAACTGTAGCTCACCTGAAGCATGTTTGAAACCCACCAACATTAAAATCAATAAATAAATCATTATAATCAACTATTTTCAAACCAAAAAAAAGAGAAAATTCAAATGATGGGTGCTCATTAGTCTATCATTAATAAGATATTGAAATGAAGGAAAATTAAATTACTGGACGTTTGTAAGAAGGCAATTGAAGAAAAGTGAGAATACATACCTAAGAGGAAAAAAAAGGGGTATAGAAAACATATTAATTAATATATATATATGAATATATAATTAAGCAATCATTTGGTAAATTTGAAAAAAAGACAAGAGCTTGAAGAGAGCTGAATCTAACAAGACTAGTAAGAAATACAAGGCTGATTCATTAAATAGACAGCCATTGTTGAAATAGTTCTACTATTTAAGCCTAATTTAATAATATATTAAAGTAGAAGTAAAGAAAAAAATAATTAATTTAAGTAATTCAAAAAAAACAGGGAAGTGAAGTGAATAAAACAAAACAGATGAAGATTATATTTCTTTTGTTACAAAATAGAAATTTCCTTCTCATAAGTCCATGAAATTAATTTGTCATCACTGAGATGAAGGACAATTGAAAAAAAAATGGTCAATAAGTAAAAAATAATAAAAAACCTTCAAGAGACTTAGATTTAACATACCTGATGCGGATCTTAATTATTTAACATTGCCACCAATTAGTTAAAAGTTATTTATTACAACTCAGGCTACTGTGAAGCACTAAAGAACAATTCATTTAATATATATATTTATATATATATAACAAATAACATTTCAATAAAATTAGAAAAAAGTTAAATATGATAAGAAAAGCTTCAAGCTTATTACATTTAACTCACCTGAAAATTCTTATATTATTATAGAAAGACCTTTATTTTGGTTTTGGTCAATTTAATTTCATTTATAAAGAAAATTAATAATAAGAGAAAATGAAAAAAATAGAAAAAGAAGGTTTATCAGTGCAATTAGTTCAAAGAATCAATAAGTAAATAAATAGGAAAAAGGAAAACTAATATTAACATACCTCAAATGTAAAAGTGATTATGTAAGAAAAGAAGAACAAAAATTCATAAATATGATTGTTAAAGAATGATAATAAGGAATATCAAGAAATACAAATGAAGCGACCATATTAATAAAAAAAAGGGGGAGTTAGTCACAGAGAATATTTTTTTGATAGCCTTTAGTTAAAAATCAAAACACATACCCAGAAAAGATGTTGAACTTTCTTTTATTAGAGAAAGATTCATTGAAATATGTAATAAAAGTTTAAGTAGACAAATAAAAATCTACTTTTTTTAACATGCAAAATAACGTAGAATTACAATATCAAATAACCCATTAAACGCCACAGCTTCCCCCATGATCTAAACCCTCATTAGAAAACAAAAGCTATAATATAGCTTGCTACTAAGAATTAAAACTATTAATTAGGCATTCTTCCATTACACATTTACATATGATGGATTACTAATATCAATGTTATTATTACTATTTCTTAGAAAATTATCTAATCTGAATTAATATTTTTCATAAAATCCTATTCAAATTAAATTCAATACTCACTTTTATTAATAGCTTAAGTTATCATTTGAAAAATTTGATGTTTGACTTCAATGTCCCCATTAAAAGTATGTTTAAGTATATATTGTCATAGCGTTACTGGACCTATTTTAAGCTTGTTTATCAATGGTAGCTTTTATTTTTTAATTATTCACTTGATAATAATTTTAAAATTTCCTTTTTAATAATTATTTGAATATATGATTTTTATTCCAATGATTAATAAGCTACTTATTATTCATTTTAAATACAAGTCCTCCATGACTATAGACTGGACTATTGTTAAGATCATTAGATTTATATTTTATCTGTTATTTGTTATTCATTTATGATCAATAATAGTTTTATTAGTGTCAATTGGGTTCTCTATGACCTTAAGATGCAGTTGCTCAGAGATAAATGGATATATATATATATGTATTATTTATTCAGAGTATATATGTACAGAATAACTGGAGGTCAATTAAGGAGAATATCTTAATTAAAAGAAAGAAAAGCAAGGTCAATTGAAGTCAGAATTACAAACATTAATAGAAAAATAAATTCATATTTCTAAAAATATTATTCAAAGTAATAACAAAAGACAATAATAAAAAAATATTAGATAATTACAAAAAAATAAATACTCCTCATTCAGAAAGAATAAAGGTTGAAAGGTTTTCCTGCTCTAGGTGGCACTTGGACAACTGGTCTATATGTATAGAAAAATGAATATACACTGAGAAGAAAAGGTCAGAGAATTTCTGACAAGGGAAAATGACTCTGAGTTGATGAGACTCATGTCTTTTTAGACTGCCACTACATACTATCAGGCTACCATAGAAATCAAATTCTCTTCTGAGTAAGAATTACTGAGAAATAAAGAAAATTTTCTTTTATTAGTAAAGAATATATAAGAAGAAGAAATAATACAAAAATTCAAAAAAAAATAAGAAAAGAGAAATAATCAAAATAAAACTCATAGTAACAACAATGAATTAAGAGAGAATTATTAATGAAAATTATATTGTACATCAATTAAATAGAGACCCTATATAGAAACCTTATGAGAGTAGTTCAATACAAAAAAAATTATGCTTATTTTTTATTATCAACAAGCTTGAGGTTTTATATAATTCAAATTTTATGTTCATTTCTTTTCAATTCAGAAAATTGGAAACTGAAGGGGTTCATCAAAGTAGTACTTAATTAAATAGTCCTTATAAATACTTTAAGGTGCAGGGATGGCACACCTGAGGACTTAGAGTTGATTTTGTTTATTTTCTTTGGAACTATGAAAGTAGTAATGGTATTTGAAGAAAATAATTATTATTTTGAAGAATGAAGATGCCATATTTGAAGTTGTTCCAAATACAATCCTCAATTATATGTGATTAATTGGCCAAAGAAGAAAATAATTGAAGAGGAACTCAAATTTTAAATAAATCGTCATAAATAATTGATGATAATTTCATAAGTTAATAATAAATATTGAGAAAATGAAGTAATTTTTTATAGGGAATTAAAAATTAATGGAACCAATTTATTATCCTATTTAAAAAAATATTCAATTTAAAAGAAGGCGAGAGAGAAAAGACATTATAATACCCTTGGATCATGTCAAATTAAATACCAAGTGGTCCTCAGCATTACAGAAGACTTCTCCTTTGTGAATAAATGGATAGGGGGTCTAATTGTCCTTGTATGAAATGAAAAAGGCAGGATTTTGTATTTTTAATATATATGGGCTGAAAACCTGAGTTGTAGGGTCCTGTATGACCTAAAACTGAAAGTTCAAATCATATGGAAGTGAAAATATTTAAAATGTTGAAATTTTATAGAATTCTTGCTTATTGAATATGTATAGTAGGAAAAGAAATAAAAATGGATGAATCCATAAATAATATTCAATTAAAAGCTAAAAAATGGAAGGGAAAATAGGAAGCAGCTTTGATAGAAATTGAATTTGAAAGTGTATTACTTTAACCATGCAGTAAAATACAAATCAGTACTTCAAAAGGTTAAACCAGTAAATGAGCCCATTCCACAGGATTCTGACCCACCCTTGAAAAGGACACCATTCTCAATAGAGCCATATGTTACACCATTACCACCAAAACCACCCAAGTTTAGTTTAAAAAAAAATCAGTAAAGATTTGAATTCATAAATTTTAGACCACCTGGATTTCTTTAAAAAGAAGAAAAAATCTTTCTGATGAGTTTTATAGCTCTAAGAGAAAATTCTATTTCATTGAGTTAATAAGAAAGAGGTTTACTTAACACTCATATGGAAAACCTTACAAGATACTCATAATACCACATACACCATGGAAAAGGAAGCCAATACCACTAACAAAACCAATGTTACCCCAATTTTTAGAGTTGATAAGAGAAAGGATAATAATAGAAATTTATTAACAGTCCACTTAAAGCTACACAAGTCCAGTTTTCTGTGTAGAAACTTCAAATGTAAAAGCTAGAATTTTCTATGACTTACAATAATTTAAAAAGGTTACAATTAAAGATTCAGGATTACCCCCTCATATTTCAAAATTTGTGGATGAATTCTTTGGAAGAGTGTGCTATGGACTTGAAGATATATTGGGAGGATATGATGAAAGGTAACTAGATATGTCTACAAGACCACATAGAAATTTAGAATCCCCACTAGAAATATTTCATATTACAAGATATCCTCAAGGAGCAACCAAATCTATTGCAGTATATCAGGCTCAGGTGGCTTGGATACTTCAAGAGGAAATACCAGGAAGTGTAGGAATTTTTATTGATGATGGAGGAATTCAAGGCCCAAGATCAGCTTATGACAATAAGACTTTAGAAGAAAATGCCTTAATAAGGAGACTTAATTGGGAATATGCAGTCAAATTAGAAAGAATATCATTTGAAATTGAAGAAGCAGGACATACTATCTCAGGGGGAAATTTTGCATTTTGTGTCCCAGTATAGATGTAGTAAGACCTGTAGTTTCTCTTAATGGCAGGAAGATTTCACAGCATAAAATTAATAAGATACAAAATTTTACAAAGCCCCTGAGAAAGATGGAAGTCAGAGGATTTCTGGTTCTTTGTGCTTATTTGAGAATTTTTATTCAGACTTTGTCTCAAAGTTCTTTACCACTCAGAAGGCTCACCAGTGAAGATTTTGAAGGGGAGTGGGATGAAAAATGTATCAGTCATTTCTCAAAATAAGAAGAACTGTGGGAAAAGAATGAAATCTAAAACAATTAGGTCATTAAAAAAAGGAGAAACATAAAATTAGATGCAGACTCAAGCTAAATAGCTTCTGGAGCATTCCTCACCCAAGAAGATATAGAGGGGATGCATAGACAAGTTCCTTATGATTAAATTACATTCTCACTATTAGAACAAAGATATTCACAGCCAAAGATTGATCTATTTGGAGTGGCAAAAATATTAGAAAAGCTTCATACCATAATAAGGGAGCAAAATTTTGAGTTAAAAGTTGAGGCAAAAGCTTTTATTGAAATGATAAATTCACCTTGTTGACCAAGCTACCCAATGAAAAGATTTGTTACTTTCCTTCAATTATTCTCCTTTGAATTAGTAAATGAACCAGGGAGGAAATTTACACTGCAAGACAGACTATCAAGAAGACCTCAAGTAGAATATTATGAGGGAAAAGAGACATATTAATTTGTTGATGAAGAAGAGTGGATCAAGCCACATCCAGGGTTGGGAGTTAGGGATATAAATATCATTGGATTTTTATCATTAAAATTACCATAAAATCAGGAAGGCTTTGGTTCAATAATGGAGGAATATTTAAGCACTATGAAAAGGCCTGTGGACAGTAAAGATGAGGATTTAAAAAACTTAAAAGGAAAGTCACCTAATTTCATTTTGGGGGAATAAGCCAAACCCAATAGTAGTTATCTCAAAGCAAAAAACACAAAGGAAATTCTAGAAGTCATTGCATTAATAAATGGGACACAGAGGAGAAAATAAAGCTTATAAAATAGTGAAGGAATTCTTTTGGTTGGAAGGAATGATGAAAATAGTTAATAAATGTGTGAAATAATGTAAATCTTGTCAAATGAGAAGTTATTACCAACAAAAAAGAAGGGAAAATATTGCATAACTCAGCTTCATTTTGGAGAGTAATTATTGATGCATTTCATGTAAAATCAGCAATATGGAAATATTTGGTAGTAGCCAGAGATGATTTTTCAGGATGACCATAGACAGTCGATTGATCTAAACTTACTATAAAGCCAGTCTTGAAATGGCTTACTACAGAATGTATTTTCTTATAAGAAAAACCAAAGGAGGTCACAGTAGATGGAGGGCCTGAATTTGGAAAATAGCTGAAACATTCAGTAAGGAAGGCAGGATTAAAGATAAGGGTCACAAATTCTCATTATCCTGAATCTCAAGGAAGGGTAGGAGGAGGGGAAAAGGAGTTAAAGGATTCCTTGGTAAAAATGTGTGGAAGAAATAGCTCAAAATTTAAATAATATCTACCTTGGATTACTTTAGCTGATATAATTTCGAAACATAGGATAACAAGGTATTCACCATTTGAAATTCAATTTGTTCAAAACGAAGTGTTGCCAATTTACATAGAAGAAGTAACATATTTACCAATAGAATGGCACCCATTATCATAAACAGAAGGCTTATTGAAGGAAAGATATACTTAATTAGCCGAGAAGGAGGAAATGAGAAAAAGGGCAGGAAGTAAGCTGAGAAATTCCAGATACAACTCAATAAAATATTTGCACATAAAATAAGAAACCCAATTGGACTTGGAGAGATGGAATTAGCTTACAATAGCTCTTTGCAGTCTCAATGGGGACTTTTATTCAAGGATAGATAGAATGGGACATACAAGGCTCTAAGAAAAATAAAATATTGTACATATGAGCTTTAAAAGCTAGATGGAATAAATTTAGCAAGATTTTCAGCTGATCAATGAAGGGAGCTATCATATTCAAGATCAGGAGAGGAAGTTGAGAGGCTGGAGTGATCATTAAGTGGAGAAGAAAATCCAACACAAGAATCGGAATAAAAACTTCAAAGTCATGAGAAAGTGAACTTTTACCTTGAATTCTGGGGACAGCACTGAATGGGGAGGAGATGTGGTATTCCATACCTTTTCTGCAAGGCTCAAGTCCACTTTGATGAAATTATACTACTAAATGATACTGATAATTTGTATAAAATTATACATGAAAATAAAATAAGTAATAAAAATAACTATATATATAAATCAAAAAAAATCAAATTACTTATTTTAAACAATTATAACTAAACATTAAGAGCTTTAAATCATTTTTCCAATGGACATCACATATATTCAAACTAGTGCCATATATTGGCTCAAGGCCATAGGACAAGAATTGAGCAAGATATCATGGATTTGGAAATAAAAAACAGTCATATCCTCTGAGGTATACTCACTAAACTCACCATAGTAATATTCTTATAATGTGAATAATAGAATTTCATATTCATTCAACTTAAAAAAAGTTACAGAATAATTCAACACAAATATATAGGTTTACAGTACTACTTACCCTTTTTTCATATTTCCATAAGTACCATATATCTGAAAGAATTATGAATTGGTATACACCTAACATCATGAATATTAAAGGTCATACCTTTACATAAAAAGACCAAATTTATTACATAATTACATACCTCAACCATATTGCATATTCAAGCTTGCCAATGACTTTTCAAGACCACATATCAGCCCAAAGTAACCAGATCAGTATCTGATTGGTCAGAATTGGAACTAATTCAAAGTTCATACTCAGAGTTACTAATTGATATGATAGATGAATATGATTGTTCAGAAAAATTGATTGATGTGATTCCTCAATCTGATGGGTCAGGAAACACTACACCTAAAAAGACTCAATATTGGAAAAACTCTAAGTCCCTTGTATTTGGAAGGCTCTAAGAAGTCCCCAAAAGGTATAAATAGAGGTTCTCTAACTAAATTTTCCGCCATTCTTCTTCTTCATATATTATTTTTGATTATTAATCTGCCCTTTCTCTAGTAGGTTAATCTATTATTATGCTTAAAATATCTGTAGCCAGGCTCAGTATCTTATAAAAATGATTTATGTCATGAATTATTAATGAAAGAGCTTAATATTTATTAAATATTCTTATTAAATTATTTTTGGAAGATATTATCAATATTTATCTATTCAGAACCCCTTATAATCCTTTATCATAAAAATTAAAGCCCTCATATTCTTATATCACCCTTATCAATAAATCCAAGCCCTTTTAGTTATGTGATATTATATCCATATTTATACTTACACTGTTTTATTACCCTCAAACTCCTATATTATCATATCTGTAAACGACCCTCATATTAGCTCTATATTACCCTTTATAGAAGCATTAAATACCTTATGATAGGAAAATAACTCTTATTTCTCTATTAAAAATTCCATATACTCTTTAAATTAGTCAAGAAAAGCTATAATTCTTATTAAAACTATTTCATTGTGATCTTAGAAAAATATAAAATGAAGCTTCATCAAAAATTGTATTATCCATAAGTCTTGTACTTATATTCTAAATATTATTAAGTCTTACCTTCATAAATTAGTGACCTTATTTGAGGGACAGACTGATAAAGACTTCTGAATAATCCTCTCTAGTTTAGTTTTCCATAATCTTAAATATTGATTTGGTGATCTTATAAATTGTATTTTAGCAGTATATCTAGAGGGGAATCCAATAAACCTTAGCACCCCTGGCTAAAGGATCATTCAGAAATTCAAAACTGTTTGCCTGTGATTTTCTCCTCAAAGTACTGCCTAGTTATTAGTCCAAAACAAAAGGAGTTCCCACACTGGTGAAACAGGGTAGGAAAAAATTATCAAGAAATTAATTAAACAAAGGATACTTAGGGGTAAAAATCAAAGAGAATATCTTGTTATATATAGAAACGCAGTAGATGAAGATGAACGGGTAGCAGAATCACACATACCTGTCTCAGATAAACGTTGGAGATGATTTATGAATGAAAGAGGGCCACAAGTCTGAAATTTCTAATAAAAATGCTTTAACTACTTGATATGAGTAATATAAAGAGGTTTAAAACTGTAAATTAACCCCCCTTTGGGTTTTTTCAATTTTAAACTCACAAATGAAATTTTGGTACAATTCCATTTTTTTGGTGGGAGGAAATGTGAACCTTGAGGTATATTTTACCTACCTAAATAGGCCACAATTAAAATTGAAGCAAATTTTTGAAATATGAATAATCCATAAGTCGTTGATATATCCAAAATTTATTATTTTCACATCAAAAATTATAAATAACCTTTTTTTGAGTACCTAAATCCATGTATTTAAGGCTAGATTTGGATTCTAGAGAAATATTCACCTATGGTAGCTTCATAGGGTAAATAAGCTTGAATTAACTCCATGAGGTGGTAAGCTGGAAAACACTTTAGCACAACATCATCAATACCACACAAAAGAATTGTGAAAATTCTAGTTTTTTCAATTTCATGCCAAAATAATGAGAATGTGAGAAGTTCCATGTTACATATATGCTAAGAATAGTGTTATGCATTTTTTTGGCACTTGGGATTACTGTATGCATACTTAAGTTCTTTATACACCCAGAGTGGATATCAATACTTGAGCCTGGATTACTACTTTTGATTCAAAAATAGCCAAGGGGGAGAAAAACATCAAAGAGAGCCAGGGTACCCAATTTCTGAGGCCTCTTAGGTGCCACCAGCTTGGAATATTGGATAAATGGCTGTTAATAGTCCAATGATTCTATTAAAAACTTATTGGGACCTGGTTACGAAGTTAAAATCTGATTAAATCATGAGAAAATACCAAACAAGCTGCTATTTTGACATGACAAGGAGGTAAGGAGAAACTATGACTCCTTTAAACATGTCCATTATTAATTATTTTCCATGGATCAATCAAAGAATAATAAGAAAAACCGCTTTCGGACTAGTATCCATCAATTTACCACATGGCAACTAGCTGTAACTATAATTTTTTCATATCTACCTAGAGATGAGGTGAAACCCTCAAAAGGTAATTAAAGATAAAATTCTTTATTAATCCTTCTAATAATTTTAGGAAGAATGGAGAAAGGTATACTTCACAATAAAACCAAAAAAATATGACTTCATAATTCATATTAACAGTTTTACTTACATTCCATGTTTGATGATTTCACATGAAACACTGAATCTTCAAAAGTTCACAGAAAATACAACTTGTGATTAAATTTCCAACAACCTTGATAAATTTGAGAAAAATAATTCAATTTTCAAAATAGAAGAATATTAAAAGTTGTTACTTCTTTATTTCCTAACAATAAATGGGTTGGTGGTCACATAAATTGACTTAATTAAGTAGTTATGATAACTTTACATGACTACAAGTGATTTTATAATTAAATCAATGAGGGTAAAACCTTTTTCAGTTTGCTCCATGGAGCACCTCTGTGATCTTTGTAGACTTAAAATATTCCTACTCCTTCTGTTTTCCCAAGATCATCGAATTATTCATACTTATCATCAATAACAACAAGTATTAATTATAATCACTATTAAGTAGTTTAAGCTTTCCAAAATCAATGAGGAAGAGAGACACTCAAATATTAATACCATTCCCAATAGTATCTAGCTTATAATTGTTTTATTACTGCTAAAAATCAATTATTTATCCCTTAAAACCACACATAATCTGTCAAATCACTCTACCAATTCTTTTGAAGGTGTTATTGAAATATTAGTGAGTGTTTTATCAAATTATTGCCGTTTTTCTCTAAGCTTTCCTTTTCTTCAAGAATTTATTATGATTATTCTTGTAAAATATAATTATCAATTGAAAAAAGTTGAAATTATTTTCACAAGAAGTTTTTATCATGAAATACTTCTTGTAATTTATTTTGGTGCAGAACTACTGCTTACAGTTATAATAACTATTATTGTATAACAAGTAACATCAATAATTAAGCAATTAGTTAGCTCTTTGTGGTTATGATAGATTCATTCAATATATTTCATAAGAAAAGCTATATTACTCTTGATTCATAGTCATATTGTCAAACATTTCATTGACACATCTTACAAAAACCTTCCAAGAGCTCCCAATTTAGGTATATCTTCTAAAAATTTGAATTTTCATATTGGCTCATGCAAAACATCACAGGATTATTATCAGAAACATATACTAATTTGGTTGATTTCCATCAACCGGGATTGTCTTTCTTGAATTTATTTTATAGATATAGAGACTATGATTCAAATATATATTATTAGTAAATATACAAGCCTCAAAGCACACCATGAATGTGAAATTAAAGGTTTAGTAGGAGAAAGCTGAATTTTTGAAATTTAATCAAGGTTAAAAGGGAAAAAGATTGGAACTCTCATTCAAGAGGGATAAGATTATAAATTAATTGAGCTTTTAGGATAATAAGATGGTTTAAAAGAGAGAACTTGAATAATTGAAATTGAAAATTCAGAAAAAAAGGATTGAGATTTCTTCACATGGAATATTTTATCTTGCATTTATCTGAGAGATGACCATTAAACTTTGATTATTCCAATTATATTTCACTCTTACTTACAATATTTCAAGATATAACTTAAATGTAGTATTACCTGGACTATATTAGTCATTCATTCTATATTCTGGAGCAATATTCATTGAGCCTTTACAGGCTGATTCAGAAAGAGAAAATGGATTTTCTGATGAAAATCTCACAGTGTTTTATTAACATTCATATTTTGATATAAACTTGAGTCATGTACTTATCCTGGAAATGCCCATTTGATTCATATACTAATTGGAACTACATGTAGTAAATAACAAATCGTTCATTAGTGCCACTAACATTCTTTATTCAAAGAAATGATTTTTTCACCATGTTAATGAGCCAACTAAAAGTCAAATGTACTTATTTTTTGTTCATAATCAATTTTTCCATAATTAAGAAACCTTTAATATAATTAAATAAGGCTGCCATAAATATAGCCAAATCAACCAGGAAAACCTTCAGATTGCAGAAATTGTGATAATTCAGTCCTTTCTTTTTTATTTTTCCAGTAGACGTATATTTCCTTCAGCTTTATTAATCATTAAATTACTCTCTGTGAATATAGAATATATGAGCCATTTTTTAGAGAAAAAATATCCTCAATGTTCCCAATGGAGGCACAATTCCCATTGTCATTTTTATCTGTATTTCTCCCTTATTTTGATGATAAATTCTTTTTTTTTAAAAACTTAATTATTTTCAATAAGAGATATCAAAGAAAAGAATGAGGTCTAGACTTCACAGAATAGCTCATTGAGGTTTCTAAGAGTGTGACTTTATATATGATCTAATTTTGATATATATGGAAATAAAAGAAGCCCAAATAGTGTGAGGTTTTTATTTTGATAAATTGAATTCAAAACCCAGTTAATTTCTTCAAGATCTTCATCAGATTCAATTTCAGTGGCATGCCCTAATTTTACTTCTTGAAAATCTAATTTTAGTAGAGATATTTGGAATTTTTCCTTTTTAGTCTTGAATGGCTTTCTTTGAATTTGTTTTAGTGTAGATAAATAAGGGGAAGATATTTTGCACAATCAAGAAATATGTGGAATGGATTCCATGAGCCTTAGAGGTATTTTTATATACCCAAAAGACCACAAAAAATAAGATTTTAATTTTAATCCAAAAATAAAGTTACTTTAAATTTTAAAATTGTGAAAATACTTTTTTACTTGAAAAAATTAAGTAAAAGTGAATTTTCAACAAAAATATTAAAAATAAAATATTTTTGGAAAAAAGTTAAATAAAAATTATTATAACTTTTTATCCAATACATAAACTTATGAAAATTATTTCACCATTGGATTCCTCATAAACAAATAAGGTGGGGTCACTTCTGTGTAAATTTTCTGTAACTCAAATCTAAATAAGCTTAAAGTAAGCTTTTAGTATTTTCTGTATTAAAATTGAAAATCCTCAAAAACCTTACTTTAATTCACACCACATTTGGTGTTAACCATCAATTTTTGTGTTAAAATTGAGGTGTGGTGTGTAGTTTAGAAGTTATGAGGAATTGAAGTATTTTCAATTGAAATGTCAAAATGTGCACATGTATTACATAAGTAAGCTTTAGTTTACCTATGAGGTATGAACTATCACAGTTGTTTACTGTTAAACTTAATTGAATTAAATATGTAAATTACATGTATAATACATGATGAGGAATTAAAATAAAAAAATAAATTGGAAAGATTAATTCTGGGGGAAACATGAATCTTGGCTCCAGGGGTCCCAGACTCCCACAAATTCCTTTCTGACAGGTGTGAGTTGTCAAAATTCAGGCAAAATTTCATCACTTTTGGCCTGGAGTTTAGTCACAGGGTCTGTGACTCAATTGATGATGAGGTTTTGATACCAACCAGGGCAGGTTTAACTGTTTCCAAGAGGGTAAAACCACCCTTAAGCTAAAACAACTTTAGCAAAAACAGTTTTAAATGGTTGTTACTTCCTACACACACAGTATGAAATGTTTTGAAGGCTTGAAGCCAGGTATTACCATAGCAATGACTGAAAATAGCAAAAAAATGGCTAAAACCACCCCTTTTTTGGTGCAAACCAGGATTAAATGATGCCATAGCTGGCTTTTCTGTTTTCAGAGTCTTTTCCACGACTTACAAAAGAAATTCTACTTTTTTTAGTAAGAAAGTTTGTGGCTATAAAAGAAGGTCTTCTTTGCCTCACTTTTCTCTTCATGTTACAATCTTTTCCTTTTATAATTAGTTCAAAACACTTTTAAAACAATCATCAAAATATTCCAAAAACCCTTTTTATATCATTTTAAACCTTCCAACCACATTGAGAAATCATTACAATCATTGTTTGTAACTCTTATAATCATTTCCACCCTTGAACCACCCCATAATTGAATTAAAGCATCTTTCATCACTGTTAACTTTGTCGCTTTGGTCCAAATTCACTCTAGTCACGTTTGGGAATGTTTTCTCTTTGAAAATCTTTTCAAAGACTCTGCTCTTGTATTAATTTCCTGCAGTTCTTTGCTCAATGAATTCCAATTGAAATTGCTCTTGAAGAAATTTCTTTCATAGCCTTAAATATCTCTTGTAAAGTATTTTTTGATAAATTTTTATTTTTATTAAAACAATAGATCTTTATAATATTATTTTTCATACTTATAAATCTAAAAAAAATAAATTTGGAATTTTCTTTCTTCAAAATATTAAATTTTACTATTTTTAATCATATTGTGCCTTATACAAATTTTGAGGACCAATAAGTACTTGATTTTTAATTACAGTTTCATGTCCACACCTTACATTTGGGGGCCCAGCCATGATATTTTACCTGTGACACAGCTGATTCTAATTTTTAATCCTTTTTTTTATATTGAAAAATTTAATATATCATGAAAAATATTGAAAATTCAAAAAATTCATAAAAAATAGCTTTTTCATATTATAATTAAGGCTTCTTTTCTTCTTTCATCTTTTGAAAAGCCTATTTTTGACTTGATTAATTGCTTTTTCTCATTGATTTTAGTCTTAAAATGTGGTAAGACAAGAAAATACTGAAACTGCATTAATAGTAACGAGCATTATCTCTGCAAGTACTGTTTTTATAACTCAGAATAATCAACAAGAATCAATTTCTTCAATATTAATTGATATGGACATTTTTAATACCCTCTGAAGAGCTAAGAATTTGGCAAATAGTGATTTTTTGGACATAAAATTCCTATTTTGAGCTTTTTTAATCATAATTATTCCTTAAACCAGATCTTAAGAAGGCTATGATCCCTCAAGAAGCTCCCAAAAAGGTTCTATAAGTGAATATGGCAGAAGCCAATCAGCTACAGAACAACAAGGGTCATTAAATGAAGCCAAAACTGACAAATTCTGCCATTTTGAAACTGATAACACTGTTTTAACTTCAAACAGAGCTGAAACTTCCACAAGAATCCTCTGTGAACATATACAATGCGAGGAGAAAGGTTTACAACAATGCCTTGCAACACAAAGAGTACCAGATCCTTGCAGAGCTGTGGAAAAACTGCATGAATTCTTATCTTACTGAGAAAAGGTTTCTGGGCCATCCAAACACTTACAAGTTACTCAATGGATGGAATACATTGATGGAAAAGGAAACATTATTCTTTTAACAGCAGAATGGAGGAAAAACACCCATCCACCACCCAAAAAAGTGCCAAAAACAGCCCCAATAGGCAGCAGCAGAAATTACAAAGTGAAAAAGCATACACAAGTCCAGAAAAAGTCAAAGGCAATGCACCAGCCACAAAATCCTACAACCAGGGCTACAGAATCCCAAAGATTCAGCAGGATGCCATGGATAATGTGTTTCAGATGGCCAGAACTATGATGGAGTTACAGAAAAAGGAGGAAGCCAGATGAAAATATCAGAAATGAGTTCTGAAATTCCGGATGGAATTCCAAATTCTTACATAGCTAGAAGTGATGTAAAAAGTCATATTTATGATAAAAACTGATCAATTTGTAACAATCTTAAGACAAATAATCTAAGTTTGAGCCAGATAAAAGAAACACCCATGTTTTTTGAAAAAGTCTCAAGAAAAATTAAAACTTCCAATAATGAAAATACATTTGGTAATAAAATAAATAAACAATCTGCAATTATAGAAGAATTGACAGATAAATATTTTAAATTCAACATTGATGACATAATTGAAAAAGCATAAAGCAAGCCCTAAATATTATCACAACAGATAATAAGAGAATCCTTGATGATATTTCAAATTAATTTAATGAATCAAAGACATATACAATTTCCTTCAAAAAGCTTTTTGACACCTCACAAGAAGAAGTATCAAATCATTCCTGATAATAATAGACAGACAGAATTATGGCAAGAATTGACACCCAAATAAGAGATGTATAAAATTTAAGTAATAAATTTAATACAATAATTCCAACATGAATTCAGAAATGCCTAAAGGTGTAGCACCATCAAAATGAATGATATTGAAAAATCATTTCACACCTTAACAAGAATGTCTACACCTCTGAATGAAAATGAGGGTACAAGAAATTCCAACCCACAAGTATTGTATTTGGAAAATTTTCATTGAAAGAATGTATTTTCCACTTCTTTCCATAACTTGGAACAATCAATGGGCCAAGAAATCCTAAAAGAAGCACCAAAACTTAAGGAATGGCCTCACTTCAGTGGTGAAGGAGAATATGATCATATGGAATTCATCAAAGGTATTGACATTATTAAAAAATATTTTGAATTAACATACATATTGGTAACATAAAGTTTTAACACCTTGTTTACAAAATCATCTCATATATCATATATCAAATTGAGACAAGCACATGGACACCAAAGTTGGACTTGGTGTGAAAGCCAAATTATTAATAAATGGGCCAATGATTCTTGGAGATTTAAGGTAGAAACAGCCTTTTAATCTTCCCAATTTAATGCTGACAAAGAAAGAGCTTTACCATGGTTTTGCCAACAGAAAGACAAATTAATAGCATTATATCCTGACATGTCATAATTTATGATTCACAGAGAAATTCTAAGACAATGTGGAGGTGATGTAGAGCATTCTGTCAAAATCAGGAAAATTGAACAATCTTTAGCAGAAGAAATTATAAATATATTGGAATAAACCACCAGGACCAGAATTGGTTATAGTAGGGTTCTATCTCAAAACAAATATTAATATACCTTGCAAAGATTTTGTGGACAAAAATACCAAAGAAAACTCTAATAATATGAAATATAAATCTGCAGATGCAATCAGCAAGTGCCATATTTGCCAAAGCATAACACATTTAGCTAACAAATGTCCCAGAGATGGGAACATAAATGAAATTGACCTTTAGAAAGACCATGATGTTGAAAAAGCTGATGTAAATGAAGAAAACTCAGATGATAAATCATCAATATTCTCTGAATGTTCAAAAGATATAGAAAATATCAATGTCGCATTTCGAATTTTGAAATCTCATTCCCACTTGCCACAATCAGGGAATATTTGTCTTAATTTGTCAAAAATTCAAGATGGACAACCCATGAAAACAAAGTTCAACAGGGTAAAAGGTTATACAGCTGGTAATTCCTGTATGACAGATGTGGTAATTGATAACAAGCCCACTAATATTTTACTTGACCCAGGAGGGTTCTGCTCTTGTGTTGGATAATCTTTTCTTGAAAACTGTGTACCAAATTTTGAAGATCAATTTTTACCAATTTATGGCATAAAACTCAAAAGTGCAAGTAATCAGATGGAAGCATTGGGCATATTTGAAACCACTGTAATATTTCCACATATAAATGAAACCTTAAAAATCACTGTTGTCTTTTTTGTTATGGAAAGCTGCTCTAGTACCCATTTTATAATGGGAAATGATTACTGAATCATGTATGGCATAGATTTACATAACAATATAGACAGACACTTTACTATTGGGGACAATAAGCATCAAAAATTCACTTTTTTACCTTTTAAAAGACAAATTACAATAAATAAAGTATCACCAGTCAACTTAGAGCTAGAAAAATTCAAGTCTGAGAAGTTGAATGAAGCTCAAGTAAGCCTTCATCTTACTGATAAACAGTAGAATTAACTGTCTACCCTTCTATATGACCACAAAGAAGGCTTTGGATCAGATAAAGAGCCTTTGGGGAAATCCTTGGTCATGAAGTAGACATTTATTTTAATATTGAGAGACCTTATCCACCACTCTTATGAGGGCCTGCAGATCCAGAAAGCTCAAAATCACAAGAATCCCTGGAGTTCCATATTAAAGAACTTCTGGACCTGGGTGTAATGAGAAATGTCAGCCACAATGAGGAAGTAGAAATAACTACACCAGTCATAGTGGCATGGCATAATGGGAAATCTAGGATGGCTGGGGACTTTAGAGCTCTGAACACTTACACTGTTCCAGAAAGGTATACCATATCAAAAATCCAAATTGCCCCACTCAGATTTCTCAAGAAGTGTAGTTAAGCACTATGGATGCTCTTAAAGGATTTTATAATAATGTGATGACACCAAGAGCAAAAGAATATTCAAGAATTACTGTTCATTGTGGGGTTTATGAATATTTTAGGATGCCTTTTGGTATCAAAAATGCACCTTCACACTTCCAAAGAATTATCAATTAAATATTCCCTGAAGACCTTCCAGAGGGATGGTTAATCATCTAAATTGATGACATTATTGTCTGTTCCAAAACTTGGGAAGATCATATATAAATATTATGCATAGTTTTGAGAAAAATTTAATCTGTTAACATGAGAATTTCTCCAAAGAAATTCCACTTTGGATTTAAAGAACTGAAAGCCCTGGGAAATGTAGTATCTGGTCTATCCCTTGGAATTGATAAGAATAAGATTACAGCGGTACTACTGAAACCTATTGCTCAGAAGAAAAAGAAAATTCAGTAAGCTTTAGGATTTTCAGGATACCACAGGAAGCACATTAAAGACTTTTCATGCATAAGAATACCTCTCCATAAATTCAGTGACAAAGACAATGTATTTGAGATTCCTGTTGACATATTCAAAGCCTTTGTGTCAGCCTGTGACTCAAAGCCAAAGCACAAGAATGACAGCAAATTACCATAAACCAATGGTAAAGCTAAGATACCCCAAAAACATGGAGCTGAGCCAAACCAGCTCAAAAGGTATCAAACAAATGATAAACCTCACCTCTTTCCAAATATACAAGTCCCATCATCATAGCACAAGGAATAACAAAGTTGTTTCTGAGCATAAACCTTAATTTTCACCTCTCATCTAAAAAAAAGGAAGAGGCTTAACCAAAGATAATAGGTATTCACATTGAAGCTTTAAGTCATGGATATCCAATGGTACTAGCCAAATTCAGCTAACACCAAAGTTACAGAAGTTATGGCCAAAATAAGTTCAAATAAGGGTGAATAAAATATTCACATCTCATCCAACTTCTACAGTTTAGTGTGAGATACTTAAAGTGGGATATTTTTGGAAAGGTAACAATCAGGGCTATATGATTTTTCCCTTCATTTCTGCATATCTAATCTATAACAAAAGCTATGGAGAAAACAAACTCCATACAGATATTGAGAAAATCATACAGCTGAATAACAAAATTTGTACACAGCATAACTTTGCCATATTTAATTTTACCCATACCAAATGAGGCACCATTGTGTAGATCCCATTCAGGGCTACACAAAGAACCAGCTTTGAGCTCAATATCTCAGAAACTGACGAATTTATATCAGCTTTAAGTTTAAAATACCACAATTGGGCTAATACACCTTTTCTGTGGGATAGTATCCCACAGCCATGATTATGAGGTGTCAAACACACAAAGAAGCATTTTTATACTTCAATACCTCTTAGTTCATTTGATACTGGGGTCCCATACAGGTTCTTTACAAAATTCTATGCGTCATACACGTCAGAAGAGGGCTGTGTGGTTCCCAGATAAAAATTTTCACCCTGTATTGGGGAAAACCACCCAGATGTGGTTTCAAAACCACATTTGGGCCCAATAAAGATTATACAGGCCTTGTGAAAACCACAAGCCAGTACTTTGAAGTGAAAAATCTTCACTTAATCCATGTGAAGTGGTCTAGAGGACCTTTTCACCCATTTTCAGGATAAAAAGGGACCTTTCTCTGCCCAAAAGAGGAATCCCCATCCTTTTCTTAAATTCCTACATAATAAAACTTTCAAAAACAGTCATAATATTGGAAAACAAGTCAGGTATACTTTAATTCTTAGTCTTATAGTTTTTATTATAGTAATCCAACAGGCAGGACCGCACCCAGGGCTTTAAAAAGCACTCACAACCACTATTTCTTAATAGTAAAGCCCTTAATACTTCATTTTTAAAACACTATTATCATTCTGAAACATTTTTTAAAGTAATTTCACTATGTCACAGTCATAGTTATAGCTGTGAATAGTATTATTATAACTTCATCAAAGACTCAGCCTGACATTTTTTAGGCCTGGCCGTGTTTTTTGACTTTTTGGACCTTTTTTCACACAACAGTGAGTTTTCTCTCTTATATTATTACTTTATGACATTATTATTTCTCTTTTTAGGCGTAAAATTATTCAACAAATAATATAAAACATATCTTATTATTATTATTTTGAGTGGTATATACTTATATACCACTGTGTTTTTTATTTCTTTTTCACATGGTTGATTATAATTTAATCACCACAATACTTATTTTTGGCATGTTTTGCATATTAAAAAACTTAAGAAGCCATAAATACAGTTCTTTTCTAATTAAAAAGAACACCTCTCTTACTGTAAATAACAGTATTAGAGGCGTGGTTGGGCATATTGATAATTTCAATTGCCCATTACATAGCCACTTCTGAGATTACCCTTGTGAATTACAAGTTAATCTGTGAGATACTGGTATACAAACAGTATACCAGAAATCCACAAATCTTTATTTTTGACATTTAATTGTTAATTTCAACTACACCATCATAATACAAGGGTATAATATAGAAATATATTTCCCAGAGGCCATTCTTACACATGAAAACAATATTTTAAGAAGTCTTAACTGACATAAGCCATCTTTTTCCTCTTTTATTCAGTGGAAGAAAACATTGTACCACTTGAAACCCAATCACAAGGCAGTACACATTTGATACCTGCAGAACCAGAAAGCAGCAAGGGCAAAGAAAAGAGGCACAGTGAAAGCTTCATTACAGCAAAGAAGTGGACGCCAATTGCCACCCAGAGGAGTAGAAAACCACAAAACTCTGCATCAATACAAGGTAAACCAACCTTAACCACTTGTACAGGGAAGATCACAAAAATTAACCCAGTTGTAACATCCAAAGGCACATTTCAAAAAGCAGTAGACAATGAATTTGTCCAAGGAACAGTCAAAGTTAAATATCCTAAGAAAATTAAGTTGTTGACTGCTTGCAAACCATGATATGTCACCTGTAAACCTCAGGAACCTTGGAATCCCAAGGAACCATCCAGAGGACAGAGAAGGTTTGTCCAGAACCAGAAGGCCTGGAAGAGGAAATCTTGGACACAGTGGTGAGTGGCAAGACACTGTGGGAAATAATACACACTCTGCAATTCACCTTCAAATTCAAAAGAAACCTAAAACCAGGGGACTGGAAGGATATGGATCAAGTTCTTCAGCTCCACCAACTCCTCAAAGATCTTTTCCAATGGAGGATGGACAACAAGAGGTTCAACCTAGCATCACACTGGTCAGAGCTTGGCGCAAGTAGCCAGAAGATATGTCTCAAAGATATATCCTTCAAAGACCTTATAATAATCACAAAGGATGGGATCCAACCGGGCAGCTCAGACTCCTGGAGGAGGGATAATCAAGCCACTATCCAAGCTATAGAAGAACAGCTGAACCAGACAGGGCCTACTCTGATTCCGTCAGGCTCACAAGGAGTAGACCAACTCAACTCTCCAGTGGCTTCACACCATTCAGACACCAGAAGATCAGTGGCCAAGATTCACCATTCTTCACAATGCCAGGTAGTTTCCAGGAGAAGACAAGGATACAAGAGAAAAAAAGGACCTCTTTCAACCAAAGGCAGAGAAAGTCAGACCCAATGATCCAGAAGCTGTTGGAGCTGGTGAAAGAAGTACACAAGAGCCAGAAATAGTTGTAAATACCTTTAGAATCAGTAGCCCCAGTAATATAAATTTCACCCCCTCTCATACTAAACATAATTTTTTTACACCTGAGAGTAGCTTAAACAGTGATAAATTGTAGTTACAAATGTCCCAATTTTCAGTGCAAACTCAAGGACAACTTGATAACCTCAAGAGTTGGAATGAAAGATTGCAAAGAAATGAAATCTTACAATAGGATACTATTAAATTTATTCAAGAGAGCTGTGCTCAATCAAGAAAAGCCTCTGAATAAACCAATAAAAGACTGAACCACGTCTTTGAAGAGCAACACCACTGCAAAAGGGACAGGTATTGTCCCAATCAAGATATAAACAAATTGTTTAATTTCTACCCAAATATGAAGCCCCAACCACAAAGCCATGTTTTGTATTATCCATGCCACCAAGAAGACATAAAACCAGATTCCTTATTCGTGAATAAGGCAAGATCGCCATCTCAGTACCAAGATGGAAATAATATGTCTTGTTCTGAGAAGGAAGCCTTAAAACAGCTTCCAGAGGCCTCAATATGGGCCAAATTCTCTGGCACAGGCAAATATGATCACATTGAACTCATTGATCATATTTATGGACTATTCATAGATTTACCAAGCATACCATATTACTGGATCACTGCTCTCTTGGATAAAGCATTTAAAGGTAATTCTAGTATTTGGTACACATGGATGAAAGAAATCCATCACAGAAGAAGCTGGCCATGGTGGAAGATTCAAAAAATACAAAAGTACAGTGATTGTGAACCTTTGAGATATGACCACATACCCAAAAAGGTCACAAGAAATATTTTATATAATTATACATTAAAAATAAGTACCTTAAAAACTATAAAAATACCATAAATTGGTACAAAATTTGGTTTAACTTAAAAAACAATGAGTAAACATGTGAAAGAAATTACACCATTGGATTCCCCATGGTAAAATACACATATACCATTTTTATGGCATATCTGTAAAGTCAATATTTAATAAGTTATAAGTAATAATACCTTATAAAAACCACAAATCCTTATTTAGTTCAGAAACTAATGAAGCAACATGTAAAAAATATGGTACCATTGAATTCTAAATAGGAATCCACACATAAAACAATTAATAAGCTAAGCTTCAAAACCAATACTTAAGGAATTGACCTGAATATATGCACTTTTTTGGTCAATGCATATATTGAAGGATTTTAGCTAATATCTCTTGAATTATACATGATAGAGTGATGAACCAAAAAAAAAGTCATCACGTATTTACTGTAGGAACACAGATATGAGGTTTATTTCACGGGTTATAGACAAGGTTAAAATCTGTAAGGAATTATTGATTAAAATCAACAGAGCTGTTGACCACTTTGTTGTGAAAGTGGTCCAAACTTAAAAAAAAGTAGACAGTTGGATTCTACTAGTTCATTCTTGAAGAATGATGTATTTTTTACTATAATATTCAAGGTATAACCCCTTGAAATCATAGTTTGAAGTTTAAAATATTAAATTTTGACAGAAAAGATGAGTTACAAGAAAAATCATCAAAAATAGAGTTTTGATGATGTAATGAAATTCTCTTGGAAGAATAATAGGGTTATGCCAAGCTATCAGAATTCACTCTCTGAATTGCTGTAGCGTGTAAATCTTAAAAGTTATTAAGGATCAAAGTTTGAGCTTAATTTGATCATTTATGATCACACACTGTAACCTTAAATTAAGTTTAACAGTCATATTCTGGTATTCCATACCTTTTCCCAGTTTCAAGAAATTTTTGAAAATTCAAAGTTAAGAAAAAAAAATTAATATCTCAATGAATAATATAGGAATTCACCACTCATAAACATTATGAAAAATCACACAAAACCCAGGAATAACATCAATAGTAGTGAGGAATGGAAGATTTTAGCATTCAGAATGGAAATAATCAATATACTTCTATAATTAAATGAATAATAGAGGAGTCCAATCTTATGGAGTTACACAATAAAACTTACATATAAGGCTTACATGATCAACAATAGGCTTAATACATACAGAAACTCAAAATTACATGGGAAAAGTAACATTGTAACATTATATCCACTCTAAATCCATCAAGAAGACTATATTACCAACAATTACAGTAACCAAATACAGTTCATGTGACACAAGGATCATATGACAGTATCCAATCCAATTCAATACAGGAAAATCCACTAAAAGCTTAAAAATTACACAACAATACAGGAGCCCAAATAAGACTTATGCAGTCCACATGCATAAGATCTGGACATTACACAGCCACAGGATTATTAAAATTCAACTTAATTAAAATTCAACTAGCTGCATGAAAGGAAAATACACTAAACTGTAAAGGACACAGCAATTACAGTAATCAAGAATTAAAACTCAAGAGGATATCCCCACATTACACAGCATAATCACCTGGAACTAAATAAATCTTACAAACAAATTATACATGGGCTTATTCACATGACACCATCTTCATCCTTTACTCACCAGCATTAATTCCTCAAGGCTGTGCAAGCTGACCAAAGCAGTGCAAAAGAGGAGTCATCTGATACTGTTATTAAAATTCCCACCAAACAAAAACATCTCAATCTTAATTTTGGCCAAACAAATGGTGAAAATATCTCAGTCATATGACACCATTCTCAATTTTACACACTAGCATTAATCTCTCAAGGCTGTGCAAGATTACTAATACAGTGTAGCAGATAGGTCATCTGACCTTTGTTACAAAAATCTACACCAGCAAAATTATCTCAAGGGCAAGAATAAAACTTTACATGGAGAGCCCATGTGTACTTCTCACAACATAAAAGGGGGCCTCTCTCTCTCATTTTCTCCTCTTCTCCCCATGAATAAATCCAATTAGTTATATACCAAGAAGGAGAATAACTATTCATCCCTTACTAGTAGGTCAATCTAGAAATTATTATTATTATTATTACATTACATTAAAAAGTGATTTATATATAGCTGTAGTTAACAGTAAGTCTGCCTATATTATAAATTCATCTATTAGTGAAATACTCATACTCAACAAAATATTCATATTATACTCTTCTCACTAGAAGAAAATGCATATCACTATTATTATTATCACAAAATATATATTTAACATATTATCAAAATTATTTATCAATTACACTTATTTAAAATATCAAACAATATTATTATATTATCACTATTACTGAATTTTCTCATATTGAGCTATTCTCCATTAAACAAAATACCTTCAACAAAGAAAACAACTTAAAATCACCACTCAGTACTATTATATATATTATTTATCTACTCAATTATTATCTTATCATCTTGAAATCATCTACAAATTTATTTATTTAAAATTATTATTATTTTATCATTAGTCTGATTATTGAATAGGTCTGATAGAGACTGCTGAAAAGTCTTCTCTAGTTGTAAAGCCACAATCTTAAATATTGATTTGTGAGCTCTGTAGGGAGATTGTTTAGTATATTCAGAGGGGCAGCTAAAACACCATTAGCACCCTTGGTTACAGGATTATTTCAGCAATTCAAAACTGTTTACCTGTGATTTCCCCCTCAAGGACTGCCTTATCCAATCCCACACCAAAAGGAGTTCCACAATATAAGTGTTAAAATTGGTGAATACTATTATTTTATGATTAAAACTAATAAAATCCACGAAATTGGGGTTCTGCCAAGCCTTTGACGTCATCAGACTTAGAGTTATAGTGATAACTCTAAATAATGGCGTAATAGTGATGTAATGACGTTTGATCATCACCAAACCTTAAAATATTGATCAATTCCAGTGGATATGATCAGTACACGTCTACTAGAAGCCTGTTGGACTCTAGGAGGGAGGTATTTACTATAAATAGAGCTCTTTCTGCTCTGTTTTCCCCTCAGACGCATCAAAAACATTAAATAAATACAAAAAAAAGGTAATATATTTATTCTTTATATATAAAACTTTTATATTATTGAAGACTAAAGTTCATCTTTATCATAATCATCAATTTTGACGTGATTAAATCATTTTTTTAACTGTTTTTGTGAAAATCTCTCTAAAACTCATTTCCACGTAAAAAATCAAGAATATTTGTAATTTCTCTATTTTTTATTGTAAATACAATTTGTATAAGTTGTATTTATATTATTTGGCGTAAAATATCTCAAAATTATTATATTAAGTGTTAAAAGTAGGTTATTTTCTCTACATTATTCTTTTAATAATTCTTTAATTAATATAAATAGTATTTATATTAATTTATAACTTTAATATTAGTAATATTATTGTTAATAATTGTTTTTTATTAATAAAAAACAATTTTTTTACGCCTTTATTATTTGTTTGTAACAAAAATGAAGTGCTTTTGAATATATTAATTATTTTATATTAATATATTTATTTTATTATATTATCATATTTTATTAATAATATAATTATTTTTACGCCATGATTATAATAACTCTTTATTATTATAATTATTTTTATCTTATTTGTTTCATTTATAAGGACATTCATAGTACAATAAGTAAAATATTAGTAATTTTTACTTATTGTTTCATAGTCAAACCTTACATTTGGGGGCCTGGCCATGAAATTTACTCTAAAAGACCTTTAAAAAGATTCTAATTGGGTTTATCCAATAATAAATTATACTTATAATCATAAAATTATATAATAACTTTATATTTATTGATTTTAAAAGCTATTGAGGCATTTGGAAAGCAATTGTACTGTCTTACACGTGGGTTTTCACATCCTTAGACTTGCAAAAACTTTCTTTGAGTGACTCTAGTGATTAAAAAAGATATTTTATAAATTAAAAATAATTTTATAAAAAGAATCGTACTCATTTTTATTTTATTCTTTAAAAATAAAAATATTAAAAACCAATAAAAAAGTTATTTTATTCTTTTTAATTTCATTTCTTTAATTATTTTCATTTTTTTCTTTTCCATAAAAAAAAAAAAAAAAAACAAGATATAAAAGCAATTTTTACGTGGAAAATTGCCATATCTTACCAAAAATAACACTTTTATATAAAAGACTTATATTTATTTGTCTTTTTTAGTGTTTGAAGACAACCCAACAGAGGATAACCAAGCCACTGTTGAAAGATTGGTGGAAGAAACTTTTCAAAGTTCTCCAACACCAATAATTACCAAAAGAAAGAAAACCAAGAAATTGGACTTTCCAGGACCCACCATTCAGGACTCTGAAGGTGAGTACCTCATTTATAAATTGCTATAAGAAATTTCCTGTCCTGAAATCCTCTTATTTCTTATTTTTTTTATAAAATGACTACCAGAAGAGGCTCCCAATACTCCATCCAATCAGATGGAGCTGGACTCAGAGGTAGAATTGATTCCTCAAAAGGGAAAAGGAAGGGCAATATCCCCAGTGGAACAGAATCCACACAAGGAAGTGCCTTATCCCAAAGGCAAGTCCCAGAAATGCCCATGATATCTGAACCTGAATTGGAACTAAGTATGAGTGACTCAAACAGGTACAAATCACATTCAGAGGGCTCAAATAGACATTCACATGAGCCAATACAAACAGTACTACACAGTGTACAAGGACAAAGATTGGGAAATGTTGCCTCAAATACACCAAGGAGTGATGAACTCCTGGCACATCCTGAAAAAGTTCCTCAAAGAGGAGGAAATAGTGAGATACTCCAATGGATGGAATCCACTATCATCCAAACCTCAAATCAAAAAGATCAAGGAGTATCATGCCAAAAAGAAGGAGGCAACCAAGGAAGAAGCCCCAGTAGCTTCTACCAGCAAGCCCCAAGTCAACCCACTTCCCCAAGAAGGGAAGAAGAACAAGAAAAAGAATTGGAGAAAGCCATATTCCCCAAGCTACAGGATCCCCAAGATCCAAAAAGATGCCATGGACAATGTCTTCAACATGGCCAGAACTTTAATGGAATTCAAAGACAAAGAGGAACAAAGAATGAGACAACCCCATTTCCCAAAAAAATAACCTTGTCTCCTGATGTTGTAAATACTTCAACAGAGCTTAAAAATAGTATCTTACCTCTTAAAGACATTAAAAATAGTTTATTATCTTTCCAAGAAATAAATAACAGTTTATCATCTTTAACAAAACTTGTTGTACAAATTAAGAAAGAAATTGATAACATAAAATTTATGATTGAAAATAATAAACCAAAAGTATTAATTTACAATACTCACAAATTAATACAAGGACAAAAAGAGTTGTATAAATACATAAGTGATATCAAAGAAAAAACTTTGACAATCAATTATGATGTGAGTATTGACAATCTTACAGAAAAATTAAACAAATTAATTATTTTTGTAGAAATATTTGAAGAAAAGACTTCATCACATCAAAAATTACTTTTGGACCATGTGCAAAAAAGTGATGAAGCAAGAATGCATCTGAAAGATGAAATTCAAAGTGAAATAAGGCTTATTACTGAAAAAATGGATAAAATTAATGAGGCTAATGTAAATATGCCAAAGTTATCAACACCATTTTCTCACATAAGAAGCTCTGTTAAGCCAAAAGAGGAATTAACAAATCCATTCATAACAGACTTGAGTCACCAAGGCAATAACCAAGTCTTAATGAAGGAAGCACCTCAATTAAAAGAATGTCCAACATTCACAGGAGAAGGTGAATATGACCACATGTCTTTTATCAAAAAAATTGACATGCTACAAGAAGATTATGCCATACCAGATGAATTAATCACAGCAAGATTACATTCATTGTTTGAAAAATCTGCAAAAAAGATGGTATTATGGCATAAGGCAAACAAATGGCAAAAATACCTGGTCTTGGTGGAAACAAGAAATAATCACCAAGTGGGCTAATGATGCCTGGAGGTACAAAATAGAAAATGCATTTGAAAATTCTTTCTTTGACCCAGACAAAGACAAACCTTTAACTTGGTTCTTGAAACAAGTTGAAAGACTTAATGCATTGTACCCAGAAATGTCACAAAAAATGGTGCATATGAAAATACTCAAGAAATGTGGAGGAGAGCTAGAAAATGCCCTAAGAAGCAGGTGTATAGAACCATGCTCCACAGAAGAGTATATTAATGCACTAGAAGACATAGTGACAAGAACAAAAATTGGCAGGACTTGAAAGAAATTGGACATTAAAAGCCCAAATAAACCATTTATCAAAAAAGATAAATCAAAAGAATCCTTCAAGCCCAATACATCCAACAATAATGAGCAAAGAAAATTCCATAAATGTGGAAGTATTGGACACTTAGCCAATAATTGCCTTAAAAAGGCAAAGATTAATGAAATTGTGGAAACAGAAAACCACAATGACAAAGAAGAAGAATCTGACTCTGAAAAGGAGCCAGAAGAGTCAGAAAGCTCTGAAAGTGATGAAATCAATATAATTAATGCACAAATTAATAATATTGACATAATTTATGAAGTACTGGATGTTAACTCAAACTTACCACAAGTTGGGACTTCTGACACAAACCTGACAAATATACAAGATGCCAAAATGTATAGGACCAAACCTGCAAGAGGAATGGGATATACAGCTGGAAAATCAAGTATAAGTATTGTTATGGTTGATAACCAAGAAGGAAAATTTAACTTAGACACAGGAGCATATCGCACCTGTGTTGGTGAAAGCTATTTAAAAACCATTGTCCCAGACGGGCAAGAAAAACTTATGCCAATACAAGGTGTCAAATTTAGTAGTGCAAGTGAGAGCATGAAGCCCCTTGGAATAATTGATTTAACACTAATTTTTCCTCATCCCTCACAATGTGTCAGAATCAAAGTAGAGTTTGTAGTAATGGACAACTGTACTAGTAATCACTTCATACTTGGAAATGATTACTTATCAATCTATGGTATAGATATCTCTAACCAAAAGGATAGATATTTTACCATAGGAGACAACAAAAGACAAAGGTTTGGCTTCTTAAATAACAAAAAACAAATCACAGTTATTAAGAATGAAGAAAAAATTCCAGAAAAGGAACTTTTTATATCTGAACAACTTAAAGAGACAGAATTCAATCAAGAATTAACAGAAAAAATGAAAGAAAAATTGATTGACCGCTTATTTAAGTATAAAAATGCCTTTGCAACTGACAAAGAGCCACTAGGTGCCATAATTGGACATGAAGTGGATATAATTCTTAATGAGGAAAAGCCTTACCCACCTCTACTAAGAAGACCTGCTTACCAAGCTAGTCCAAGGGCTAGAGAAGCCTTGGAGGTACACATTAAAGAACTAATAGACCTTGGAGTATTAAGAAAGGTAGGACATAATGAACAGGTAGAAGTCACTACACCTGTCATTATAACTTGGCATAATGGAAAATAAAGGATGGTAGGAGACTTCAGAGCTCTGAACACCTATACCATTCCAGACAGGTATCCAATACCCAGGATCCATGAGACATTGACACAATTGTCACAAGCTAAGTTCATCACAGCCATGGATGCCTTAAAGGATTTTCATCAAAATTTCTTAACAGAAAATTCCAAAAACCTACTGAGGATAATAGTCCACTGTGGAATTTTTGAATACTTAAGGATGCCATTTGGCATAAAAAATGCACCTTCCCATTATCAAAGAATGATGAATACCATATTTCCTGAAGAATTATCAGAAGGATGGTTAATCATCTATATTGATGATATCATAGTTTACTCAGAAACTTGGGAAAGTCACCTTACAAGACTAGAGAGGGTACTACAGAAAATAGTCCAATTGAATATGAAAACTTCCTTGAAAAAGTGTCATTTTGCATACAGTGAACTAAAAGCACTAGGACATGTTGTATCTGGACTTAGTCTAGGCATAGACAAGAATAAAGTAGCAGCAGTACTACTTAAACCAATGCCTCAAACCAAAAAATAAATGCAATCATTTCTAGGATTTGCTGGTTACTATAGACAGCATATAAAGGACTTTGCAAAAATTTCTAAATCCTTGTATAAGCTATGTGACCAACAAACAGTCTATGAAATGACAGAAGAAAGAGTCAAGGCATATGAGGAATTAAAAAATTCCTTAACAAATGCCCCATTTCTTCTAATGCCAGATTGGAAACTACCCTTCCAGCTGTACATTGATGCTTTTGGAGAAGGACTGGGTGCTGCACTACACCAGACACAAATTATCAATGGTAAACCAGTGGAAGGACCAATTTGTTTTATTTCAAGACAGATAAAGCCAAAAGAAGCAAGATATGGAGCAAGACAAATGGAATGCCTCTGCTTGTGTGGGCTTTAGAAAAATTACATTACTACTTGGATGGAACAGTATTTGATGTGATTACAGACTGTAATGCTGTAAAATCTCTATTAAATATGAAAACTCCAAATAGACATATGCTGAGATGGCAAATTGCTATCCAAGAGTATAGAGGAAATATGACTATTGTTCATAAATCTGGTAATATTCATAAAAATGCAGATGGTCTTAGCAGATGGGCTCTAGCAAATACCCCTGACAATCCAGCATGGGTACCACAAGAAGAACACCATATAGAAGGAATATGTGTTACAGACATTGGCACAGAATTCTTTAACCAAGTTAAAGAAAGCTATAAGATAGACAAAAACTGCCATATCTTAAGCCAAATTCTAATGAAAGACTGCAAAGACCCATCACTTTCATCAAAACTAGATGAAATATGGAAAAAGGCTTATGAGGAAGGAAGATTCCACTTCCTTGATGGAATCCTTTACCACAGAACAAAACACACATGTGTTATGGCCTTAACAGATAGAACCCTGATAAACACTATTTTACATGAGTGTCATGATAGTGTTGCAGCTGGACACCTTTCAGAAGACAGGACACTAGAGAGGGTTAAAACCTGCTCTTGGTGGCCAAATTGGAAGAAAGATGTTATAGAATACTGCCAAACCTGTGACAGATGTCAAAAAGCCAACAGAGCCACAGCAAAGAAATTTGGAATGATGATCCAAATCCAAGAACCAAAATCCCCTTGGGAAATAGTTCATATGGATTGGGTAACAGCATTACCTCCAGGAGGAGACAGAAGCTATAATGCATGCCTAGTATTGGTTGACAGGTATAGCAAAACTCCCATGTTCTTACCATGTCATAAAGATGACACAGCTATGGACACAGCCATAATGATGTGGAAGAAAGTTATTAGCCATACAGGCTTATTCCAGAATATTATAAGTGACAGAGACCCAAAGTTCACTTCAGCATTATGGACAAATCTCCATAACCTGTTTGGGACAAAGTTATCATTCTCAACAGCTTACCATCCTCAAACTGATGGGTTAGAAGAAAGAATGATACAGACCCTAGAGGACATGATCAGAAGATTCTGTGCTTATGGGCTAGAATTCAAAGATTCTGATGGTTTTACCCATGATTGGTGTACACTAATACCAGCTCTTGAACTAGCATATAAGACATCAATCCATTCTTCTACTGGCAAAACACCAGCAATGCTAGAAAAAGGTTGGAATCCAAGACTTCCTTATGACACCCTCAAAAAAGACTTAGTGGATATACATCCAACAGCAAGCAGCTTTAAGATAATGCTTGACAAGGCAAGACACCATGCAAACAGATGTATGCAAGATTCTTTCAAATATGCAAAAGAAAGATGGGATAAAAGTCATAAGCCACCTGATTTCAAAATAGGAGACTTGGTCCTAGTATCAACCCTTAATTTCAACAACATAAAAGGCCCAAATAAATTAAAAGATTCCTTTGAAGGACCATTTATGATAAAAGCACTTCATGGACCCAATGCTGTGCAATTGGAACTCACAGGTGAACTAATGAACAAACACCCAACTTTCCCTGTAAGTCTGATAAAACCTTACAGTTCAAGTGACAAGGAGTTACTTCCACTAAGAAATAAACCCCCACTTGAAATTCCCCCCTTGGAAGAAGGAGAGGAAAAGAAAATAGTAAAATTCCTTAAAGAAAGAAGGACAAGAAACAAAAAAGAAAGGGAATACCTTGTAAGGTATAGAAATTCAACTCAAGAAGATAAATGGATACTTGAGAAAGATATAACAAATGCTGATAAACTACTAAGAAGGTTCAGACATGAAAGAAAGCCTGAAAAATAGAAAAGTTAAGCATTATTGAGCTTCAAGACTAACAAATTCTATTGAAGAGGTAGGACAGTGGATGATACCCTAATTACACATATCAGATTGTGGTACAATCTTTTTTGGTGGTATGGAATGTGAACCTTTGAGATATGACCACATACCCAAAAAGGTCACAAGAAATATTTTATATAATTACACATTAAAAATAAGTACCTTCAAAACTATAAAAATACCATAAATTGGTACAAAATTTGGTTCAACTTAAAAACCAATGAATAAACATTTGAAAGAAATTACATCATTGGATTCCCCATGGTAAAATACACATATACAATTTTTATGTCATATCTGTAAAGTCAATATTTAATAAGTTATAAGTAATAATACCTTATAAAAACCACAAATCCTTATTTATTTCAAAAACTCATGAACCAACATGTACAATGAATGGTACCATTGGAATCTTCATAAAGGTCCACACATAAAACAATTAATAAGCTAAGCTTCAAAACCAATACTTAAGGAATTGACCTGAATATATGCACTTTTTTGGTCAATGCATATATTCAAGGATTTTAGCTAATATCTCTTGAATTATACATGATAGAGTGATGAACCAAAAATAAAGTCATACCGTAATTACTATAGGAACACATATATGAAGTTTATTTTACAAGCTATAAACAAGGTTAAAATCTGTAAGGAATTATTGATTAAAATCAACAGAGCTGTTGACCACTTTGTTGTGAAAGTGGTCCAAACTTAAAAAAAAGTAGACAGTTGGATTCTACTAGTTCATTTGTGAAGAATGATGTATTTGTTACTATAATATTTAAGGTATAACCCCTTGAAATCATAGTTTGAAGTTTAAAATATTAAATTTTGACAGAAAAGATGAGTTACAAGAAAAATAATCAAAAATAGAGTTTTGATGATGTAATGAAATTCTCTTGGAAGCATAATGAGGTTATTCCAAGCTATCAGAATTCACTCTCTGAATTGCTGTAGCATGTAAATCTTAAAGGTTATTAAGGATCAAAGTTTGAGCTTAATTTGATCATTTATGATCACACACTGTAACCTTAAATTAAGTTTAAAAGTCATATAAGTGTTAAAATTGGTTAATACTATTAGTTTATGATTAAAACTAATGAAATCCACAAAATTTGGGGTTCTTCCAAGCCTTTGACATCATCAGACTTAGAGCTATAGTGATAACTCTAAATAATGGCGTAATAGTGATGTAATGAGGTTTGATCATCACCAAACCTTGAAATATTGATCAATTCCAGTGGATATGATCAGTACACGTCTACTAGAAGCCTGTTGGACTCTAGGAGGGAGGTATTTACTATAAATAGAGCTCTTTCTGCTCTGTTTTCCCCTCAGACGCATCAAAAACATTAAATAAATACAAACAAAAAGGTAATATCTTTATTCTTTATATATAAAACTTTTATATTATTAAAGACTAAAGTTCATCTTTATCATAATCATCAATTTTGACGTGATTAAAACATTTGTTTAACTGTTTTTGTTAAAAATCTCTCTAAAACTCATTTCCACATAAAAAATCAAGAATATTTGTAATTTCTCTATTTTTTATTGTAAATACAATTTGTATAAGTTGTATTTATATTATTTGGCGTAAAATATCTCAAAATTATTATATTAAGTGTTAAAAGTAGGTTATTTTCTCTATATTATTCTTTTAATAATTCCCTAATTAATATAAATAGTATTTATATTAATTTATAACTTTAATATTAGTAATATTATTGTTATTAATTGTTTTTTATTAAAAAAAAACAATTTTTTACGCCTTTATTATTTGTTTGTAACAATAATAAAGTGCTTTTGAATATATTAATTATTTTATATTAATATATTTATTTTATTATATTATATTTTAAAATATAAATTATATTATCATATTTTATTAATAATATAATTATTTTTACGCCATAATTATAATAATTCTTTATTATTATAATTATTTTTATCTTATTTATTTCATTTATAAGGACATTCATAGTACAATAAGTAAAATATTAGTAATTTTTACTTATTGTTTCATAGTCAAACCTTACAGCAATGGTACTTGGATATGGCAAAAGACCATTTCATTTGAAAATGACAAGTACTCTGTGGACAAGTATCCATATGGGTGGTTTCTTAGATAGTCTAAAAGACTTAAAGGCATTGATCCTCAAATTAATATTCAGATGAGGAATAACAAACTCCTGATATGAATTCCAGGATAACTAGATCATTCAGTAAAATGCAGATGCAACAAAAGTTTCACTCTAGATGACATTGCAAACACCTTACAAGATGTAAGGAAAAGAAAAAAAATAGGCAAATATTCCTGATTTAAAATCAGTAGTTTCAAAGAGAAAAAACCTTTCAGGGGGGAGCTCAAAGACAAACCCAAAGAAAAAATGGCCAAAGTGACCAAGAAGAAAAATACTAGTCACAGTTGTGGTTCAGCAGACCACTATGCCAATAATTGTCCAAACACAATGAAGAAAGTCTATTTCATTGAGAATGTCCTAGAGGAGGAATCCCCAACAGAGGATTCTGAATCAGACTCTATGGGTGATGCCATCAGAGAGCAAACTAATGATGACCAAGACCCAAGAGAAGAATTTCCAGTCAAGTACCAAGAGGAAATACAGTTAGAGGTAGGACTTACACAAGATACTGCAAATAAAAACTTGTGTAAACACACACATGATGCACAAACATTCCTAGTCACATCAACTAAAGGAATGGCATACATACATGGGAAAGCCACAAAGATGACTGTTTTTATTGAAAATTCTTAATTTTCATTGATCATTGACAGTGGTGCGCACTGCTCAATAGTGGCTAAAAATTATCTGGATAACTACTTCTTAAATTGGGAAAAGAAGCCCTTGCAAACCAAGGCAAAAAAATTGAAAGTGCATCATGGAAGATGACATCCATTGGGACAATTATCAAAAGGATAATTATACCCCATAGGAAAGGTAATATCAGACTCAACCCAGAGTTTTTTGTGCTTGAAGATGCCCATATACAAGAATTCTTACCGGGAACAGATTACCAGAGGATGTATGGCATTTATATTTACAACAGTAAGAGCAGGCACATTACCATAGGGACAAACAAGGAGGAAAAAAATTCACTTGACATATACCAGATGTCCACTCATGACCTTCTAGAAGAATTTCTGAATGAATTAAGAGAGGTCCAATTTAGTACCAGCCTCACCAATAAACAAAAACTTAGTTTACTAAAAATGCTGAGGCAAAATATACTAGCATTTTCCATTGGTGAAGAAACTTTGGGCAAGGTAAGAGGCCATGATATAGAATTATATCTAGATGTGGAAAGACCTTATCCACCCACTCTGAGAAGACCTCCATATCCAGAAAGTCTGGAAACTAGGAAAGAAATTTAGAAGCACATCAATGAACTCCTAGACATGGATTTTATCAAGAAGATAGGACATAATGAAATGATAGAAATCACCACTCCTGTCCTTATCACCTGTCATGATGACAAATCTAGGTTGTGTGGGGACTTCAGATCCCTTAATAACTACACAAAAGCTTATAGGTACCCTATACCAAGGATACCTCATGCCCTAGACAAACTATCAAAAGCCAAATATATAACCAAGATGGATTGTATGAAAGGCTTTCATCAGAATGTAGTTAAATCAAACTCCATGAGGTTACTCAGAATTATATTCCATATGGGTATATATGAGTACACCAGGATTCCATTTTGCATCAGAAATGTACCAGCCCACTTCCAAAGGATGATGGACATAATATGCCAAGAAGAAATATTAGAAGGCTGGATGGTAGTATATATTGATGACATTATTATATACTCAGAGATCTGGGAAGACAATGTGCATTACATAGAAGGAGTACTAAGTAAATGAAAACCCATCAATCTGAAAATTTTACTTAAGAAGTGCAATTTTGGCCAACAAGAATTACTGGCAATAGGACATAAATTCTCATTGCTTAGTCTTGCCATAGACCAAAATGAAGTAGCAGCAGTAATGCAAAAACCAGTGCCAAAGAACATCAAAGAGATGCAATATTTTCTTGGGGTTGCTAGCTACTACAGAAACCACATCAAAATATCTTCTCACATAGCTAGTAGTCTATACAAGCTATGTTCAAAAGATGTAGTTTTTGAAATTACCAAGAAAAGAAGAGATACATATGAGAGGATCAAACTTGAACTCACTAATGCACCTGTCCTGATACTCCCTGACTTTTAATTGCCATTAAATTTGTACATAGATGCAGCTTGCAGTCAAGAATTGGCACTGCCCTCAACCAAAGACAAATTGTAGATGGTGAACCAAGGTAAGGGATAATATTCTACATCTCTAGGTAGCTGAAATATTCAGAGGCTAGGTATGGAGCAACCCATACTGAATGCTTATTCCTAGTCTGGGCCCTAGGAAAACTCCATTATTATCTGGAGGGTGCAGTCTTTGAAGTCTCCAGAGACTGCACAGCACTCAAGTCTTTACTTAACATAAAAACTACTCACATACATATGTTGAGGTGGCAAATAGCCATCCAAGAGTATAGAGGTAATATTACCAGCATATACAAAGAAGTCAAAAGCCACACCAATGAAGATAGCCTCAGCAGATGGCCACTGGATAATCTCAAAAGCACCCCAGCTTATGAGCCTGAAGTAGCAGCCAAGATCCCTATCCATTTCATTGAAATAGACAGGAAGAAGAACTTCAGATTTTCTGAATGGGCACCAGAAAATGGTACCTCAGACAGTGAATACACTCAATCAGAGGGAACAGAAACTCTCATATTGGGGATAAGTTCCTCAGAACTACACAATGAGTTCTTCAGTGCAGTGATTAAGACTTATGCCAAACACAAAAAGTGTGGCATATTGTTGCAACTCCCTCAACAGAATTACAGGAGGCCAGAACTGGAATCCTAGTTAGAGGAACCCTGGTTGAGGGACTATAAGGATAACAAGTTTTTCCTTATAGATGGACTAATCTATCACAGAGAGAAGCACAAAAGTGCCCTCACAGTGGTAGACAGGGACCACATATCCCTGATCCTGCGTGAATTTCATGACTTCCCCTATACGGGACACATGAGTGAAGACAGGACCAAGGAAAGGGTAGCAAGCACAGCTTGGTTTCCCAAATGGGAGCAATAGTTGAATGAACATATCAATACTTGTGAAAGATGCCAAAAGGCAAAAAGGAAACATGGGAAATAATATGGGCTACTTCAACACATAGAAGAACTCAAACACCCATGCAAAACCATTAATATGGACTGGGTTACAGGACTTGTCCCAGGAGGTAAAGAAGATTTTAATTCCTGCCTGGTCATAGTTGATAGGTATAGCAAAAGCGTGAGGTGCTTTCCATGTCATAAGGAGGACACAGCAATTGATACAGCTCTGTTATTTCAGGATAACATCATAGCCACATGTGGAGTCCCAAAAATCATTATTAGTGATAGGGACCCAAAATTCACATCAGAATTTTGGAACACCCTCTATGACATGCTGGACACAAAACTTGAATTTTCTACAGCTTACCATTCACAGACAGATGGTTAGCTAAAAGGATGATCCAAAAAATGGAGGAAATCATTAGAAGGTTCTGTGCATATGGCATGGAATATAAGGACAATGAAGGATATACCCATGACTGGGTTACACTTCTACCAGATGTTCAGCTGGCTTACAGCACAATCCAGCACTCTACCACATGGAAACCACCCTCACTGGTAGAAAAAGGTTGGAACCCCTTATTGCCTGTGGATCACCTGAAGAAAAATCTTCTTACTATCCACCCCACATCCAAGGACTTCCATGATATGTGGAAGAAAGCTTGTGACACAGCTGCTAAGTGCATAGATGAGGCTGAAGAATACAACAATCAGAGGTTTGACAAGACACATATGGAACCAGACTTCAAATAAGCACCAGGGCAATTTTCATGTGACTGGTTAGCCAGTCATTTAATGTGTCCTGTCTGTTACTTGGAAATGGCAATTAATGTGAAATGAATATAAAAAAAATGTAATCACAAGATGACCTAAGAAAAGCCCAAATATTACCTGCATGAGCTTCAGTATTAGATTTTTCTTTCACAGCTGGATTAGCTCAATATATGATTAAAAGAACCTTTCATAATTTCACAATCATATTTGCAAAGAAAATTACATGGAACAGAAGTGGGTTATTTCAGTATTTTGAGCAGTATCCTTTTCTTCTCAAGCACCTATTATTCAGAATTTTCCCCCTTTAAAATGTTTGAGAGATCAATAAATATTGTATAATTTGTGTTTGTAGAGTCAAAAAGAAAGAAAGTTTCACTTGCCCTTTGAATATGCATATTCATTTTAATGAGCTATTTTATCACTTAATGGTATTCCAAATTAGGCTATCAATTATTCAGTAATTCTCTGTGAGTTATGTGATATGGGAGAAATATCTCTCAATTTAGGGATGAAAAAAATGGGAATTTGATTAATTAAGCATTAATATATATTGTTTAAGAGCACAATTTATCCAAGAAAAAAAGGTCATCATGTCTTGATATGAGCCATAAATTTTCCATTGAGAGCACATAATAACAATTGATCAATATTCAAATATCATTAATTATGAAATGGTTTTTGAAACTAATATCAAGAAAGCTTAGCCATACCCATATATTCCAAATTCAAACATTTTCATCATTTTAACTTTTTATACACTTCCCTCTGAAATGAAACACCCACCAACAATTTCTGAAAGAAGCTCTGTGGACAAGAATTAATATTTTTCTGACAGATAAGCAATGGAAATCCTTGGAGGTTTTAAAGATTATTTGATAAGATACACCTTTCACATGCATAAATCATCATAATTAAATAAATATGCTGAAATTTCATCTTTCAGGTAAAGAGAAGCTTCTTCATTGTATTGAAATTTCCAAAAACTCAGAACATATGCTTGGTAAAAGCATTTTTTCTACATTAGTATTTTCAATATACAAATATTTGTGTCCACAGTAATATGTTTTGGTGGCTTTTGTTTTTATAAAAGTGTTTTTGGTTTTTGGTTTAAATTTTACATAATCTACCTCAAAATTCAATTATTTTTGAATAATATCAGAAATTTAGTAGTAATCTAAAGATGTTCAACCAAAAAATGTAAATTAAAGCTCAAAGATGAGAAATTTGGGCATTTTTTTATTAGAAATTCATCTTCACAAGTATTTTGGCTACTCCATCATTATAACATTATTTTCATTCTTTGCCAAAGTTTAGATTATATATAAAGTATGCCACTAGAACTGGGGAAAAAATGAAATCATGAAGTTTATTTCCTTCTGTAAGGTTTATATTGAACCCCACTTTTTTCAAAAGTAATATGTGAACTATGAGTTGTCTTTAGGCAGGAAAAAGTGACAGGTTACTCAGATGCTATAGAGTGGTGTGCACATGAATTATATTATCTTCTTGAAAGTACATCTTTAATTATAATTTCTGTTTCCCCACTCACTAAACACTGCTACTAATGATAAATTTCAAGCCATTAAACATTACAAAATTGGAAAATGTGAGTGTTTTTGCATAGTTAATATTTCAAAAAATATCAACTGACAGCTGAGGTCCTCCATCAGTTTCTTCCATTTCCTCTCATGATGAACCTCACTCCAAAGATGATTAAAATTACTTCACAATTATTTTCAAATACATGGAATCACTCAGCTTGTTCCCATTGGCTTGCAGGGATAGATAGTCAAAATAATATGTTCCTATACTAAAAAGGTTGGGGGTTGGTTTATATCACCTTGTGCAGACAGCCCCCACAAGGTAGCTCTAAAATACAGAGGTAATTCATATATGGTATTGTAAACAACCCCCCAGAAACAGCTTCAAATGGCTGGGGGTGGTTTGATCCCACTAGTGTGAAAGGCCTTATGACACCACCTCCAAGACTGTGGATTTGGTTAAAAAAAGTTTTTTGAAAAAACCCCTAAAACCAAATAGAAATTGGAGGGGTGCTGTTTCCAACAACCCCCCAAAGCCAGATGGTAAAGGCCATGGGGTTGTTTGCATCAGCTGGCTCAAACAACCCCCTCAAAATAGTGGCAAAAGTATGGGGGTTGTTTGCATTAGATAGTGAAAACAACCACCCAAGACTGGCTGCAAAAGGCAGGGGATGGTTTGCATCAGCTCCTGCAAACAACCCCCCAAAACAAGCAGTAAAAGGCCGGGGGTTGTTCACATCAGCTAGCGCAAACAACCCCCCAAAACCGGCTGTAAAACACCAGGGTGTTGTGAACACCAGCCTCTGCAGTGTTAGGATATTGCAGGTGGTCCCTGGCGGCACCAGTCAAGCAAAACACTGAGGCATAATGGGTGGTCTCTCTCTACAATAGGAGAGCCCCCCATGGATCTTAGCAAGGAATGCCTCATTGCCTGCCACATGGGTGATTTGAACCCATGGCAAAGTGAGCAAGTTGTGCAGATGCAAGGCTTACCAGCTAACAGAGTAACAATTGGATGTTGCCAGTTCATCCACAATTTCGTATTAGTTTCTTTGAAAAAAAAAATTTGAACTAGTTTTTTTCAAATAAACTATTTTTGTACTAGTTTTTTTCAGAAAAAACTATTTTTGTACTAGTGTTTTTCAAATAAACTATTTTTGTGCTAGTTTTTTTTTCAAAAAAATATTTTTGTAGTAGTTTTTTGCAAAAAATCTTTTTTGCACTTGTTTTTTTCAAAAAACAATTGTATTATTTTTGAGAAAAGCTGCTTCTTTAATTGGTTTTTTCCAATTAACTGTTTGTTTACTAGTATTTTCAAAAAGCGTTTTTTTACTACCTTTTACTATTCTTCCAAGGGTCTTTTAAAAAAACTATTTTCAAATAGTTTTGCAGAAACAAAGTTTAACTAATTTTTTCATAAATGACTTTTTTGAAAGAAGGTAGTTTTGTGGAAAAAGAACAATTTTCTCAATGTTACTCTTTTTTTTTGTCAAAGAAACCAGCTAAATTTTCAACATAAAAACACTTTTTTGTAATTTTAGAAGCAAAATTGATTTTTCTAGGAAAGCTTTCCCAAGTAACTTTTTATTTTGAAAATGCTGTTTTTTCCTCAAAAATATAGATTTCTTTCCAAAGAAACTTTTTTCAAAAAAACTAAGAATTCCACAAGAACTATTGTTTCAACAAGAAAATATTTTTCTGTTCAAAGATGTTATTGTTTTTGAGTAGAACTACATTTTTCAGAAAATCTATTCTTTTTTTCAAAAAAAACTGTGACCTCCCAAAGACTTTTTCAAAGAGTTATTTTTTTGCGAAAGACCTCCTTTCTCTCAAAGCCTGTAATTTTATTCAAACTGAATAATTTGATTTAAAACTCCAACTTTGAAACAAGAAACCAATCTTTTTGCAAAAAAAACCCATGGAATTCAACTTAAGAAAACAAGATTTTTCTACTAAGTAAAGTATCCTTTCAGAAAACTCTGATTTTTGTAGATAAAAAAAAAGAATTTTTTTATCAAAAATACTTTTGAAAAATGATTCTCATCATTACCCCAAGTAAAAGACCTTTTTTATCCAAAAATTAACTTCAAAAACCTTTTTTGAGCTCAAAAAAATATGAAAATCCATAAGGAATCCTAGACTATCACTGACTTTATAGAACTTCAAAATTATGATGGTATTATTCAACAATAAAATTTGTAGTTCTGATAGAAAAACTAACTTTGAATTTTTTTGGATCACACCTAAATGAAAAAATACTATTTATCAATATTTCATAAAGACATTAATTCACATGCATGGAGAAAATTATATTTTGGATCAGAAAATTCCTAATTCATAACTTCTTTTATTTCTACAATTCACCAAGAATTAGAAGAGTATTAAGTTTATAGCATCTATATAATTATTTCTTTCTTCAAACTATTTTTGACATTCAAAACTATGTTATTCTCCTCAATTCCTTGAGCATATCACTTAATTTACTTTCAGTGATCTTAATAAGTACTCTTCTCTTCTATAGATTCAATTTGGCCTCTTAAGAGGTTGGGGATTTCTTTTTTTTCAGTTTCCTGGAAAAAATATAAATACTAGCTTCAGTATATTTTAAGAACACAAAGGGGATTAACATTTATTATCTAATGGATAATTTCTTCATTTATGTCAGATACTCTTGTAAATTATTCTCATCAAAAATCCCTGACCATTATGTAAATTAAATGAAGTGAAAGTGTACCTGTGGCAAGTCTAAACCTCTAGAATAAAGGTAAGTGAAATTCGGATTTTTGGCAATTTTTAATGTTGCATGCTTTTATTATTATAATAAAGTCCTTCTCTTGAGAGAAATTAAAACACTGTATTTTCACCTAATAAGAATAAAAAATGAATATTCAAGTGATATCAGGGTAAAAATAAAGTCCCATATTAACAACAAACAAAGTATGCCAAAGCTCTCTCCTGGTCATAATGTGTGACTGGCCAGCAAGTTACACCAAAAATGCCCTGGTGAAGGGGACAAGGTGTTAGTGTCTACACTCAACTTCAATAATCTCAAGGGACCAAAGAAAATGAGAGATTCATTTTTGGGCCCTGAACTATCATTAAATTGATTGGGAAGAATACAGTGGAGGTTGGACTCACAGAAGAATTCTCCAGGAAACACCAAGTATTCCCAGTGAGTCTGGTCAAGCCATACTTCCAGACAGGAGAGGACAAGTTCCCCTCCAGAAAGAAGACTACCACCCCACCAGGCATAGTGTAAGTGAAAACTTCCCTGGACCTGTGAAAAAGATCATGAAGGCCAGAAAGATTAGACTGAATGGTAAATACCAAAGACAGTATTTGGTCAGATTTAAAAACCAGACAGCAGACAAAGACAAATGGTTGGCAGAGGATGCCATACCAGATGTGAACCTTCATTTAAGGAGATTTAGGGCCTCTAGGAGGGCTTAACAGTCCCATCAATGATGAGCCTTTTTTGGAGGGAGGGTATGTCAGCCCGTGACTCAAAACCAGAGCACAAGCATGACAGCCACATACCATAAACCAATGGTAAAGCTAAGATACCACCAAAACATGGAGCTGAACCAAAACATCTCAAAAGGTATCAAAATAAAGAGGAAAATCACCTCTTTCCAAATATACAACTCCAATCATGATAGGACAAGGAATAACAAAGTTATTCCTGTTCAAAGTTGTTGCTGAACATAAACATTAATTTTCACCTCTCATCTGAAATCCAGAGGAAGAGGCTTAACCATATAAAATAGGTATTCAAATTGAAGATTTAAGTCATGAATATCCAATGGTACTAGCCAAATTGAGCTAACACCAAAATTACAGAAGTTATGGCCAAAATAAGGTCAAATAACAGTGAATAAAGTATTCACCTCTACTCTAACTTCTACAGTTTTAGTGTGAAATACTTAAAGTGGGGTCTTTTTGGAAATAGCACAATAAGGGCTATCTGATGGTGCCATTCATTTTCTCACATCTCATCTAGAACAAAAGTTATGGAGCAAACGAGCTTCATACATATATTTAGAAAATCATACATCTGAATAACAAAATTTGTACAGGGCATAACTTTGCCATATTTGATGTGACCCATTCCAAATGAGGTACCATTGTGTAGATCCCATTCAGGCCTACAAAATAAGCTAATGCTGAGCTCAATATCTCAAGAACTGAAAAAGGTATAGCATTTTTAAGGTTGAAATCCCACAATTGGGCCAATACACCTTTTCTGTGGGATAATATCCCACAACCATGATTATGAGGTATCAAACAGACAAAAAAAAGTTTATACTTCAATAAATCATATTTTATTCAATACTGGGGTCTCATACAGGTTCTGTGAAGCATTCTACCTGTCATACAGGTCAGAAGAGGGCTGTGTGGTCCCCAGATGAAAATTTTCACCCTGTATTGGGGAAAACTGCCCAGATGTGGTTTTAAAACCACATCTGGGGCCAATACAGATTATACAGGCATTGTGAAAACCACAATCCAGCACTCTGAATTCAAAAATCTTCACTTCATCCACGTGAAGTGGTAGAGAGGACCTTTTCACCCATTTTAAGGATAAAAAGCTACCTTTCTCTTCCCAAAAGAGGAATCCCCATCCTTTTCTGAAATTCCTACATAGTAAAACTGTCAAAAAGCGTTATACCCTTGGAAAACAAATCAGGTATACTTTAATTCTTAGTATTGTAGTTCTTATTATAGTGATCCAACTGGTAAGACTGCACCCAGGGCTTTCAATAGTGCTCACCACCACTATTTCTTAATAGTAAAGCCCTTAATGAGTCATTTTTAAACCATTATTATCATCCTCCAACCTTTTTTAAAGTAATTTCACCATGTCACAGTCATAGTTAAAGTTTTCAATAGTATTATTATAACTTCATCATAGATTCAGCCTGACACTTTGAATCTTTGGGATGGTCCTTTACCACTGCTCCACTCTTACTGATGACAGATTTTAAGCTGGCCTTTAAGCTTTATATTGAAGAATCAGGGGATGGGCTAGGTTCTGCACTTCATCAAGTCCAGATCATAAATTACAAGCCTGTAGAAGGACCCATATGTTTCCTATCTAGGCAGATCAAACCAACTTAAGCCAGATATTGGGCAAGTCAAATGAAATGTTTATGCCTTGTCTGGGCCTTAGAGAAACTTGATTACTCTCTGGAAGGATGTTTTTTTGAAGTTATAAAAGATTGTACTGCTGTTAAACCACTTCTAAACATGAAAACACCCAACAGACATATGCTCAGATGGCAAATAGCCATACAATAGTATGGGAATAGCATGACCATTGTTCACAAATATGGGAATATTCACAAAAATGCAGATGGAATAAGCATATTTCCATTACCAAATAATATTGATGATTTTTCTCATTTACCAGAAGAAGCTTTCCCACAAATCCCAATAGAAAGAATCAGTGTTACAGATGTAAACACTACCTTCTTTGAGGATATAAGGAACAGTTACACTCAGGACAAAAATTGTAGCATCCTATGACAATTACTTAGTAAAGACTCTAAAGATAACTCTTAAATGAGTTCCTTAGATTAAATATGGAAGAAACCATATTATGAAGAAAGATTTCATTTACTGTATGGCATAATTTACTATAGGACTAAGCACACATGTTTAATGAAAGTTTTGGGCAGATCCTTAATCAATCTTGTACTTGAAGAATGACATGGCAGCCGCTTCTTGGGAAACCTATCTGAGGAAAGAATAAGAGAGAAATTAAAGACCTGTATATGGTGGCGAATGTGGCAAAACAATTTTTCTGAGTAATGTAAAACCTGTGACAGATTTCAATAGGCAAATAAATCCACTTGCAAAAGACTTGTAAATATGATCAAAATCCAAGAACCCAGAAGACCTTGGGAAATTTTCCATATGGATTGAGTAACTGGCCTACCACCAGGGAAGGATAGAAGCTATTATCCATTCCTGGTGATTGCTGACAGGCTCAGTAAGACACCAATATTTCTTCCATGTCATAAAAATGATACAGCCATGGATACAGATCTTCTATCATGGAATAGAGTAGTATCATGGACTGGCATATTTGCAAAAATCATTAGTTACAGGGATGCCAAATTTGCCTCAGCCCTCTGGACAAACCTTCACCAATTATTTGGCACAAAGTCATCCTCCTCTACAGCTTACCACCCCCAAACTTATGGTCTAGCTGAAAGAATGATCCAAACCTTGGAAGATATGGTAAGAAGATTCTGTGCTTCTGATTTAGAGTTCAAGGATTGTTACGGATGCACCAATTATTGGTGTACCCTTTTACCTTCATTGTAATTGGCATATAAAACCTTCATTCATGCCAGTATCAATCAAGCTCCTGCTATTCTAGAAAAAGGATGGAATCTCAGACTACCGCAATATTCCTTGAGGAAGGATTTGGTTGAGATACATCCCACAGCTGCTAGCTTCAAAGAAATTCTAGAAAAATCTAGAAAGCATGCAGTAAGGTGCAGGGAGGACTCATTTACATATGCCAAAGACAAATGGTACAAATTACATGCCACTCCAGACTTCAAAGTGGGAGCTTTAGTACTTTTATATACCACTAGCTTCAACAACATCAAAGAATGTAACAAGCTCAAATACTCCTTTTCAGGACCTTCTGTTATTAAGGCCCTCCATGTAGAAAATGCTGTTGAAGTATAACTATCTGAGGAACGTAGTAATAAGAATCCTACATTTTTAGTAAGCTTAATAAAGCCATATAAATCTGGTGATGCTGAAAAATTTGCCTTGAGGAATGAATTTCTCCAGAATATACCTCCTGTTCAATCATCTGGTGTTAAGAAAATAACCAAAGTTCCCAAAGCAAAAAATTGAGAAGTAGTAAAGTAAGGGAATCCCTTGTCAGGTACAGTGACCCAGCTTGTGAAGATGAATAGTTGGCAGGAAAAGAAATACCTGAAGCTACCAAACTTCTCAGAAGGTTCAGACACACTATAAATAACAATATTGCAAATTAATATCTCATTTTTAGGGGTAGGGAATGTGAGCCTTAGAGGTATTTTCATATACCCAAAAGACCACAAAAAATTAAAATCATATAGCTAAAAATAAAATAAATTTATTTATATTATAAAAAAGAATGCAAAATATAAGCATGAAATTTATATATAGAATTAAAATTTTAATTATTATTGAAAAATAAAACTACTTTTAAATTTAAAATTGTGAAAACACTTTTTTACTGTAAATAATTAAGTAAGAATAAATTTTCAACAAAAATATCAAAAATAAAATATTTTTGGGAAAAATTTGAATGAAAATTATTATAGCTTGCTATTCAATAAATGAACTTATGAAAATTATTCCACCATTGGATTCCTCAAAAAGAATGAGGTGGGGTCACTTCTGGGTTAATTTTCTGTACCTCAAGTCTAAATAAGCTTGAATTAAGTTTTTAGTATTTTGTGTATGAAAATTGAAAAGTTTGGAAACCTTCATTTGATTCACACCACATGTGGTGTTAACCATAAACTTTTGTGTTAAAATTTGGGTGTGGTGTGTAGTTTAGAAGTTATGAGGAACTGAAGTATTTTCACTTGAAATGTCAAAATGTGTGCATGTATTACATAAGTGAACTTTAATTTACATATGAGGTATCAATTATTACAGCTGTTTACTGTAAAACTCAATTGAACTACATGTGTAAATTAAAAGTATAATACATGATGAGGAATTAGAAGAAAAAAATAAGTTGGAAAGATTAATTCTGGAGGAAAGGAATCTTGGCTCCAAGGGTGCCACACCTCCCCAAATCCCTTGCTGACAGGAGTGGGTTGTAAAAATTCATGTAAAATTTTATCACTTTTGGCCTGAAATTGAGTCACAGGGTCTGTGACTCAATTGAGAATGAGGTTTTGATACCAAGCAGGGCAGTTTTAACTGTTGCCAAGAGGTTAAAACTACCCTCAAGTTAAAAAAACCTTGGTAAAAACATTTTTGACTGTTTTTGAGGTCTCTGCCACAGGGGCTCTTATGGAAGCAAGAGTGGCCTGGCACTCAGGAATCAAGAACCCACTGCGAGGGCTCCAAAAGATATAAGGAATAATAAAGATTTAATTCCTTTAAAGAAGAAGAAGGGAAAAGACAAGTATGCCAAAGATAAAAGAAAGAAATAAGAAGCCAAAGGCCAAAGATAATAAAATAAGCCAACCAAGTGAATCCTCAATTCACTGTTTCAACCTGCCAGAAAAGGGAATGGAATTAGTAAAGGATATGACCACCAATATCCACTGACAGGCAATGAAGAAAAGAGAAAAGGTTCTGAATGACTGACTTAAGAGTATCAGTATTAACTTTAATAAATTAAAAGAAAATAAAGATAATAATAAATCCAATATATTAATTAACTGGGGAAAAAGTCCCCAGGTGCTGAAAGGTGGCCAGTATATGTGAAAATCTGAAAGACTTATCCTGGAAGGTGAGTCACCGGCTGTATTGTCCAAATTGGGTCAATACAGGTCTGGCCATCTTGAAATTTTAACTGTGTGATCGAATTTCCACAGTGGAATATGAATTGGCCCAATTGGGCCAAGTACATACAGGTTGATTGATTGACGTCTGTATGGACCAATTGAGTTCTCCAAGGAGTATTGAAATACTTGATTCCTTGACAACTTATTGAAATGATGTATAACCTCTGAGAATTCCCTTGGAATAATCCTGAATTAAATAGTCAACCCAACTCCTGCAGGGCCAGGTGATTGGGATCCTTGAATGGTCTTCTGATTGTGGCCATGGATTTCCAGACTGATGAGTCAAGAAATCCTCCTTCAAAATGGGAATTGTATTTTGGGACCTTGATTTGGAAAGATGGAATTGAGTCCTGAAAATGTCACCATTGAATTTCTGAGCAAAAATGGTGCATAATGGTATATAATACCATATATGCACCACTCCTGCAACCTTGAGTACAGGGTGCATGGAGGAGTGGAAGGATTCCCCTTAAGATGAGGGGAAGGCCTGAACTGAGCTGATCTGGTGGCCTCTGGTGGTTACCAGAGGCCATGGGCTGAAAGGTGGTCCATGATGATCCTGGGCCAAAATGGGTCCTATGGTGTTTTATGGCCATTTTGGGTTTGATGAGATTTGGGGACAAATTTGGCTCAGATGGGCCCAATTGTGGTTTGGGACCCACCTGGCCTTGGGGGCTAATAGACTGCCCCCTTTGGCCCCTTTTGGCCTCATTGCATTAGGCCAAAAGGGGCCTAAATGGCCCACGGACCGCAGTATGTGGCATACAGACTGTAGAGGCCATAGGGGGTGTAAATTGCCTAAAAAGGCCATTTAGGCCAGGGACCCCCTAATTAAAAGGGTTGGCCCAAAGCCCCTGATGAGGGCTAGGAGACAAATAGACCCCCCAGGCCCAAAAACAAAGATAGAGGCCTGGGGGTTGGGGATATGGGAATTGGGCAGAGAGGCCAATGATGGCAGGATATGGCCTGAGGCCATAAAAGGACAGGGAATAGTGATATGGCCAAAAATGCCATAGAGCAACAGAAGGGGCCAAATTGGCCATGAAGATATGGTGTGGCCAATTGGTCCCAGATTGGAATTGCCGCAACACCAATGGAGGAGGGTCATTCTTTGTGGTTGTGACAGTCGCTAACACACATTATTAATTGTGTTAAAGGCTTGAACTGAGGTATTACTATAGCAATGGCTTAATAAATGGTCTGAAATGGCTAAACAAGCCATCTTTTGGTTTAAACCAGGGTTAAATGACGCTATAATTGCCTTTTCTGTTTTCAGATTGTTTTCCACGACTTAAAAGAGTAAATTTTACTTTTGGAGTAAGAAAATTGGTGGCTATAAAAGAATTTCTTCTTTTCCCTACTTTTCTCTTTATTTTAGAATCTTTTCCTTTTATAATTAGTTTAAAACAATTTCCAACCAGTCATTGAAAGATTACCACAACCCTTTTTATATCATTTTAAAGCTTTCAATCATGTGAAAGATTATTAGAATCATTTTTTGTAACTCTTATAATCTTTTTTACCCTTGAACCACCCCATAAGTGAATTAAAGCATCTTCCATGACTGTTGGCTTTGTCACTTTGTTTCCATATTCACTCTAGTCACTTTTGGACATGCTTTCTCCTTAATAATATTTTCAAAGACTTTGTTCTTATATTCATTTTCTTCAGTTTTTTTCTCAATTAATTCCAATTTAAATTTCTTTTTTAGCCTTAAATATCTCTTGTAGAGTATCTTTGGATAGGTTTTTATTGTTGGTAAAGCAATAAATCTTTATAATATCATTTTTTTTATACTTCTAAAGCTCAAAACAATTATTTGGTTTTTTTTTCTTGAAAACATTAAAACTTAATATTTTTAATGATATTGTACCTTATACAAATTTTGAGGACAGGAAAAGTACTTGATTTTTAATCAAAGTTTCATATCCACCCCTTATATTTGGGGGCCCAGCCATGATATTTTACCTGTGACATGATTTTCTTACCTTTCTAATCTTTTTCTTATCTTGAAAAATTCAAAATTCCATAAAAAATACTCACAATTCAAAAAATTTATAAAAAATAAAAAAAATTCATATTATAAGTGAGGCTTTATTTTTTCATTTCTCTTTTGAAAAACCTTTTTTTACTTGATTAACTGTTGTTTTCATTATTTTTAGTGTCTGGAAACGTGGTAAGACAAGAAAATATTGAAACTGCATTAAGAGTGGCTAGCATTCTCCCTGAGAGTACTGTCATTATAACTCAGAATAATAAACCAGAACCAATTCCTTCAGAAATTAGTAATACTCTTCAAAAAGCTAATAATTCAGCTGATAGTAAGTTTCTTGGGATAAAAATAATATTTTAAGCCTTCTTAATCCTAATTATGCCTTCAACCAGATCAGGAGCAAGCTATAACCCCTCAAGCAGCTCGCAAAAAGATTAAAGACATAATTATGGAAGAAGACAATCAGCTACAAAGGACAAGGGTCAGAAAATGAATCCAAAACTTACAAATTGTGCCATTCTGAAGCTGATAACACTGTTTTACCTTCAAACAGAGCTTAAACTGCCACAAGAAGCCTCTATGGACATATACAAAGCCAGCAGGGAGGCTTACAGCAATGCCTTGCAGCACAAAAAGTACCACATCCTTGCATATCTATGAAAAATCTGCATGAATTCTTACCTGACTGTGAGAAATTTTCTGTTGCATCCCAACACTTGAAAGTTACTCAATGGATGGAATACATTGATGGAAAAGAGAAAATGATGCTTTTAACAGCAGAATGGAGAAAAAACACCCATACGCCACCCAAACAAGTGCCAAAAACAGCCTCAATAGCCAGCAGAAGCAATCAGAAAGTGAAAAAGCAGACATAATCTCAGAAAAAGTCCAATCCAATGCACCAGCCACAAAGCCATACAACCAGGGCTACAGGATCCCAAAGATTCAGTAGGATGCCATGGAAAATGTGTTTCAGATGGCCAGAACTATGATGGGACTACAGAAAAAGGAGGAAGCCAGATTAAAATATCAGAAATGATTTATGACATTCTGGATGGCATCCCAAATTTTTACATAGCTATAAATGACATAAAAAGTCATATTTCTAATCAAAATTTATCAATATGTAACAATCTTAATACAAATAATCTAAGTTTGCGCCAAATAAATGAGACACTCATGTGTTTTGAAAAAGTTTTAAGAAAAAGTAAAGCTTCCAATAATGACAATTTATTTGGAAATAAGTTAAATGAACAATCTGCCATTATAGAAGAATTTACAGATAAATATTCTAAATTCAATTTTGATGACATAATTGAAAAGAATAAAAAAAGCCATGCATATTATTAAAACAGATAATAAGAAAATTCTTGGTGATATTTCAAATTAATTTATTGAAGTAAAGACATATACCATTTCCTTCAAAATGTGTTTTGACACCTCCCAAGAAGAAGTATCAAAATTAACAATGAAGTTGAATCAAGTAATTTAACATGATACTAGGCAAACTTAATTGTAGCAAGAAGTGACAAATAGAGAAAAAATTTATAAAATTGAGATAATCAATTTAATACCCAGTTTTCAACATGAATTCACAAATCCCCAAAGCTGTAGTGCAAGTAAAATTCATGATATTGAACAATTACTACACACCTTACCAAGAATTTCCACACCTCTGAATCAAAATGAGGATACACAAAATTCCAAACCACAATTATTGGATTTAGGAAATTCACATTTAAAAATGAATGTTCCACTTCTTTCCATAGCTTGGAACCCTCAATGGGCCAAGCAATTTTGAAAGAAGTACCAAAACTTAAAGAATGGTGCCACTTCAGTGGTGGAGGAGAATATGGCCATATGGAATCCATCAAAGGTATTTACATGAATAAAGAAGACTTTGAATTACCAGCAAGATTGGTAACAGAAATATTCAAAAACTTGTTTATCAAATCAGCTCATAGATGGTATAGCAAATTAAAATAGGCACATGGACACCAAAGTTGGACTTGGTGGAAAACCCAAATTATTAATGAATGGGCCAATGATTGTTGGAGATTTAATGTGGGAAAATCCTTTGAATAACCTCAATTCAATGCTGACAAAGGGAAAGATTTACCATGGCTTTGCTGACAGAAGGACAGATTAACATCATTATATCCTGAAATGTCAGAATTTATGATTCACAGAAAAATTCTAATAAAATGTGGAGGTGACTTGGGACATGCTGTCAAAAGAAGGACTACTGGAGAGTCTTCAGCAGAAGATATTATAAATATATTGGAAGAAGTAACCACTAGAACCAGAAGTGGTTCTAGTATGGTGAATCTAAAAACAATGTTTAATACACCATGGAAAGTTTCTGTGGAACAAAATACCAAAGAAAACTCTAATAATATGAAATATAAATCTGCGCATATAACAGGAAGTGCCATATTTTCCAAAGAACCGCACATTTATCTAATACATGCCTCTGAAAAGGGAAATTGATGAAATTGACATTGAGAAAGAACCTGATGTCAAAAAAGCCAATGTAAATGAAGGAAACTCAGATGATAAATCATGAATATTTTGTTAATATTAAGAAGATATAGAAATTATCAATTTCACATTTGAAATCATGAAATCCTATTCCCAGTTGCCCCAATTGAGCAATAGCTAACTTGATTTGTCAAAAATCCAAGATGGACAACTGATGAAAACCAAACCAAACAGGGGACAAGGTTATACAGCTGGTAATTCCTCTATAACAGAAGTGGTGATTGATAACAAACCCACTAGGCTTTCACTTGACCCAGGAGCCTTCTGCTCTTTTGTTGGAAAATCTTTCCTCAAAAATTGTGTACCAAATTTTCAAGATCAATTATTACCAATTGATGGCATAAAATTCAAAAGTGCAAGTAATCCAATGGAAGAAGTGGGCATATTTGAAACCACTGTAGCTTTCCACATATTAATGGAACTATAACAATCACTGTTGAATTTGTTGTTATGGAAAAATTCTCTAGTACCCATTTCATATTGGGGAATGATTACTTAATCATGTATGGCATAGATTTACATAACAATAAAGACAGATACTTTACTATTTGGGACAATAAGAATCAAAAGTTTTCTTTTTTGACTTTTCAAAGACAAATTACAATAAATAAAGTATCACCAGTCAGCTTAGAGCTAGACAAATTCAAGTCTGAGAAGTTTAATGAAGCTCAAGTAAGCCTTCATCTTACTGATAAACAAGAAACTGAACTCTCTACAATCCTATATGACCCTAAAGAAGCCTTTGCAACAGATAATGATCATGAATTTGACATTATATTTGGCATTATTTTGAACATTGAAAGACCTTATCCACCACTCTTGAGAATTCCTGCATACCCAGAAGCCCAAAAAGAAAGAGAAGCCCTTGAGCTTCACATTAAAGAAATTCTTGACCTTGGTGTAATAAGGAAATTTGGCCACAATGATAAATTAGAAATAACTACACCAGTCATAGTGGCATGGCATAATGGAAAATCTAGAATGGTTGGGGACCTTAGAGCTCTGAACACTTACACTTTTCCAGACAGGTATCCTATAACAAAGATCCAAATTTCCCTCACTCCAAAATCTCAAGAAGTGTAAATAAGCACCATGGATTCCCTTAAAGGATTCAATCAAAATGTAGTGACACTAAGAGCAAGAATATATTTGAGAATTATTGCTCTTTGTGGAGTATATGAACACTTAAGGATGCCTTTTGGTATCAAAAATGCACCTTCACACTTCCAAACAATGATGAATTAAATCTTCCCTGAAGAGCTTTCAAAAGGATAGTTAATTATTTACATTGATGACATTATTGTTTGTTCAAAGACTCTGTAAGATAATATAAACAGATTATTCACAGTTTTGAGAAAAATTCAATCTGTTAACATGAAAATTTCTTTCAAGAAATGCTACTTTGGATTTGAAGATCTCAAAGCCCTGGGACATGTGTTATCTGTGATATCCCTTGGAATTGATAAGAACAAGGTTGCATCAGTACTACTTAAACCTATGCCTCAGAGAAAAAAGCAAATTCAGTCATTTTTGGTATTTGTGGGATACTACAGGCAGAACTTTAAAGACTTTGCATCCATAGCAAGACCTCTTTGTAAACTGTGTGATAAGTGCACAGTATTTGAGATGACTGTTGACAGAGTTGAATCCTTTTAATTCTTGAGACAAGCCTTAACCACTGCTCCACTCTTACTGATGCCATATTTTAAGCTACCCTTTAGTCTTTACATTGATGTATCCAGAGATGGGCTAGGTTCTGCATTCATCAAGTCCAAATTATAAATGAAAAAACTTGTAGAAGGACCCATATGCTTCATATCTAGTCACATCAAACCTACTGAAGCCATATATGGGGCAAGTCAAATTGAACTTTTGTGCATTTTCTGGGCCCTAGAGAAACTCAATTACTTCATCAAACAATGTTTTTTGAAGTGATAAAATATTGCACTGCTGTTAAATCACTATTAAGGATGAAAACACCCAACAGACATATGCTCAGATGGAAAATAGCCATACAAGAATACAGAGGTAATATGAAAATTGTACACAAAGATGGTAATACTCACAAAAAATGAAGATGGACTAAGCAGATGGCCATTACCAAATGAGATTTACAATCCTGCTTATGTAAAAGAAGAAGCTTCCCCACAAATCCCAATTGAAGGAATCAGTTTTACAGACCTCAACACTACCTTTCTTGAGGAAGTAAGGAATAGCTATAATTAAGATAAAAATTGTATCATCCTATGCCAATTCCTTACTAAGGACTCTGAAGATAATCCATTTGTACATGCCTTAGATAAAATATGGAAGAAATCATATGATGAAGGAAGATTTCACTTACTGGATGGAATAACTTACCATAGGACTAAACACACATGCTTAGTTACAGCTGTAGACAGATTTTTAGTCAATCTTATACTAAAAGAATGCCATGACGGCCCCTTATCAGGACATCTATTAGAGTACAGAGCAAGGGAGAAAGTAAATACCTTTATATGGTGGCCAATATGGCAAAAAGATGCTGCAGAGTATTTCAGGACCTGTGATAGATGTCAAAAGCAAAATAAATCCAATTGCAAAAGACTTTGAAATATGATCAAAATCGAAGAGCCCAGCAGACTTTGGGAAATTTTCCATATGGATTGGGTAACGGTCCTACCACTAGGAGGTGATAGAAGCTATAATTCATGCCTAGCAATTGTTGATAGTTTCAGTAAGAGTCCAATCTTTCTGCCATGTCACAAAGATGATACAGCCATGGATACACCTCTTATAATATGGAATAGAGTAGTATCATTGACTGTCATATTTATAAACATCATTAGTGACAGGGACCCCACTTTACCTCAACCCTCTGGACAAACCTTCACCAATTATTTGGAACAAATTTATCCTTCTTTACAGCTTACCACCCATAAGCTGATGGTCTAGCTGAAAGAATGATCCAAACCTTGGAAGATACAGTCAGAAGATTCTGTGCTCATGGCTTAGAGCTCAAATATTGTGATGGACTCACCCATGATTTGTGTACACCTTCACCTGCATTGGAATTGCCATATAGAAAATCCATTCATGCCTGTACCAATCAAGCTCCTGCTATTCTAGAAAAAGGATGGAATCCCAGACTACCCCAATATTCCTTGAGGAGGTATTTGGTTGAGATAATTCCCACAGATTCTAGCTTCAAATGAATGCTAGACAAAGCTAGAAAGCATTCATCAATTTTCATGGAGGACTCATTTGCATATGCCAAAGACAAATGGTACAAATTACATGCCACTCCAGACTTCAAAGTGGGAAATCTAGTAATTTTATCTACCACTAACTTCATTAACATCAAAGGATGTAAGAAACTGAAATACTCCTAAATTTGCAGGACCTTTTGTTAGTAAGGCCCTCCATGGGGAAAATTCTGTTGAAGTAGAGTTGTCGGAAGATCTTAGTAATAAGAATCCTACCTTTCCAGTGAGCCTGATAAAGCCTTAAAAGTCTGGTGATGCTGAAAAATTTCCCTTGAGGAACAAAGTTCCCCCAGAATATACCTCCTTTTTAATCATCTTGTCTTTAAAGAATTACCAAAGTTCTCAAAGAAAGGAAATTGAGGACTAAGAAAGTAAGGGAATACCTTGTCTGGAACAGTGACGCAGCTTGTGAAAATGAATGTTTAGCAGAAAAAGACATACCTAAGGCTACCAAACTTCTCAAAAGTTTCAGGAACACTAGAAATAACAATATTACAAAGTAATATTTTTCTTTTAGGGGGAGGGAATGTGAGCGTTAGAGGTATCTTTATATACCCAAAAGACCACAAATACCAGATCAGGTTATAATTATAAATAAATAAATTTATTTATATTAGATAATTCAGAATTCAAATATAAATATATAATTTATATAAAAAATAAAAAAAACATTATGCTTTAAAATAAAAATTATTGAAATTTAAAAAGTATTAAAACATATTTTTACATGAAAAAATTAAGTAAAAATACATTTTTGACAAAAATAACCAAAATAAAATCTTTTTGTAAAAAAGTTAAATAAAAAGAATTCTAAATTTCTATGCAATAAAGAAATTTTTGAAAATTATTTCACAATTGGATTCCTCATAAAAAATAAGGTGGGGTCACCTCTGGGTGAAATTCCTGTAACTCAACTCTAAATAACATTACATTAAGTTTTTAGTAATTTCTGTATGAAAATTGAAAATAGTCAAAACCTTAATTTAATTCACACCACAATGTGTGTTAAAAATTAGTTGTGGTGTGTATCTTAGAAGTTATGAGGAACTGAAGTATTTTCAATTGAAATGTCAAAATGTGCACTTGTGTTACATAAGTGTGCTTTTATTTACATATGAGGTATCAATTATTACAGTTGTTTCCTTTGAAAACTCAATTTAATTACATATGTAAATTACAAGTATAATACATGATGAGTAGTTAATGAAATAGTAAATTGGAAAGATTAATTCTGGAGCAAAGGAATCTTGGCGCCAAGGGTGCCAGACTCTCCCAAATTCCTTGCTGAAAGGAATGGGTTGTCAAATTTCATGCAAATTTTTGTCACTTTTGGCCTTGAATTGAGTCACAGGGTCTGTGACCCAAATGATTATGAGGTTTTTATACCAAGCAGGGCAGTTTTAACTGTTGCCAAGAGGGTAAAATTGCCCTTAAGTTGAAGCAACCTTATTAAAAAGAGCTTCAACTGGTTTCTATTTCTCTTACACACATTCTTACTTATTTTGAAGACTGGAAACCAAGTATTACTATATCAATGGTTAATTTAAGCATCTGAAATGGCTGAAAATAGCCAATAATGACTGATACCAGCCCTTTTTTTGGTCTAAGCCAGGGTACAATTATGCCATAGTTGACTTTTCTGTTATCAGATTGTTTTCCACGACTGAAAATAGTAAATTTCACTTTTGGAGTAAGAAAATTGGTGCATATGAAAGAATGTTTTCTTTTCCCAACTTTTCTCTTCATGTTACAATCTTTTCCTTTTATACTTAGTTTAAAACACTGTCAAACCAATCAATAAGAGATTCCAACCACCTTTCTTAAATCTTTTTAAAGCTTTCAGCTAACTTAAAAAATGATCATAATCATTTTTTGTAACTTTTATAATCATTTTTACCCTTGAACCGCCCCATAACTGAATTAAAGAATCTTTCATCACTGTTAGCTTTGTCACTTTGTTTTCAAATTCACTCTGGTCACTTTTGGACATTCTTTCTCTTTAATAATCCTTTTAAAGACTCTTTTCTTATATTAATTTCCTGAATTTCTTTGTTCAATTAATTATAATTGAAATTTCTTCTGTAGCCTTCAATATCTCTTGTAGACAATTTTCAGATAAATTTTTATTGTTGGTAAAGCAATTAATCTTTAAAATATTATTTTTTCATACTTATACAGTTAAAAGAAATAAGTTTGGCAGGTTTTCTCCTAAAAATCTTGAATCTTAATATTTTTAATCATATTGTACCTTATAAACTTTTGAGGACAGGAAAAGTACTTGATGTTTCATCAAGTTTTCATATCCACACCTTACAGAAAACATCCCTTTCCTCTAATACATGGATGCAATGAAGTTATGAATAAAGTCAAAGCCCAATATGAGTTCTTTTACCTTGGGAGTATCAATTAGTAAAGCTTCCTATTCAAATATTGTTAATGAAGGGAGCTCAACCATATATCTAATATAGTGAGTCGAAAAAAAAAGGGGATCCCTGAGGAAGTCCAAAATTGAAAGAGGACTCTTCTCTTGGATTTATGACATAGTTGCAGAGTACCTTTGAACAAACTGCTTTGCAATAAATGATTTGTTAGCACAATAATCAATGATAATACTGTAAAACATATCAGGGAGAGAAAAAAATAAAAGATTTAAGATATTTTCTGACACCAGTATTCATAATTCTCAATCTATTTTTCAGCCATGGGAATGCAAAATTAAGTGTAATAAAGAACTTTTTTCTTTTATTTAGAGAAATTGGCTTGATAATTATGGAAAAAAAGCTAAAAATACTCAATAAATACTCTTAGTATGAAGGCTTGAGTCCCATTGAAGCATTTTGGTACCTTCATAAATGGATTATTGAAGGCTGGTGCTCTTGAACCTTCATAAGATGAATCTGCTTGAATATTGGCCATAATCTTAGTCATCTGTTGCATGATTGCCAATGAAGATGGGTATGACTGATGAGAGGCAGGCTGATTATACTGGGATATAGTTGGCCCTCCAGTAACTTCAGAGTCCCTAAAAGCAGCAGGTACAACCTGAGTATCTTCAGACTTTTTCTATTCCACAGAATACTCCTCCTCTTCACCATATTCACCAAGACCTTTAAGAGTGGTCTTTGACATGCAAAGAAAAGTGCCAACAGCCCCTGAAGAATATCTTGCTCTTCTTGGCCCTCTTCCTTCCTTCCTAGGCCCTCAGTTGAGGAACTTCTGGGGTCCCATAAATAGGTTCTCTTGGTGTTGGAGTGAGAACAGCTTGATTTCTGTCCTGAGATCTTTCCTGTATAGCAATGGTGAATGTTGGACAGGAATGATTTTCAGAATAAAATGAAATAAAATCAATATAAAAAATAAATTTTGACTATGAAAAACTTGAGGCAAACAAATATGAAAGCTTTAAGTCAAAACTAAAATCAAAACCTTGAGGATAAATAAAAAAATCAATAATTTCTTGATCCCATTCAATTAATCAATTAATCTCAAGGAAATAAATGAATAAATATTGAGGAAATTAAATCAAATCAATTTATTATTGAGTAAAATAAATTATTCAATCAAATAAAATCAAATAAATGAATTATTTAGTTAAATAAATCAATGAAAATCTTCAGTTCTATCAATTCCTCAAAGTAAAAATGAAATTTGATTTAAATAAAGCAATCAAAATCAAAATAAAATTGTATATTTCATTAATAGAAATTCTCAAAGAATTAATCAAAATGAATCTTGATTAATGAAGATTTTGTATGAAATTAATTTTTAAAGCAAGTTGAAAGTGAAAATTAACCTGTGACCTCAATTAAAACTGAATGGAACAAAAATTACTGAAAATGTTCAGCCAAACAACTTTAAGAAAAAGACAAATTTGATAAATATTAAAAGAAATGTATGAAAATCAACTCAATTTTCAAGAGTGAAATATTGATTTAAAACTTAGATATTTGAAGAATGAGTTTTTTAGATCATAAAAGCATCATGATTCATGAACAAATTATTTTCAAAATGAAAAAAAATAAAGAATGAAGGAATAAATGATGATTTAATTGATCTAATTTCACAAGGGCTCTTGTTAATAACAAGATTTTCCTTGAACTCAGGAATAATAAGTTCATTTGGAAGACTTAAAAGAATTAAATGAATAATAAATAATATATTCATTCAACAAGAATAATGCAATTAGAAGATGAGATGAAAAATAATAAAGAAATCTAATGGTCAAAGAGAAAACCAAGTAAGTCCTTTATTCACTTTGTCAACCTGCCAGAAAAGACAATGAAATCAGTAAAGGATATGGCCCCCAATATCTACTTACAGGCAAGCAAAGAGGTGCAAATTACTTACTTAATTATATCAGCATTCACTATTAAGATAAAATAAAGTAAAATATAAAAATAAATCTTATTAGATTAATTAACTTGGGTAAAATCCCCCGGGGTTGAAAGAGAGGCTGGTATATATGAAAAGTCAAAAGCTTGACTCCTTCAGATGGACAACTGGTTTGTATCAATTGCTTGAGGAAAGTTACACCTGGAAAAATTGGGAAATGAACTGTGTTGAATGATCTTCCCAGGGTATAATCTTTAAATACAGGCCTCTGTGGAGCATGACTTTATTGAATAAATTTGGCTTCCAGGTTTATTTATGGAGAATTGACACTTGAAAACTGTTTGGAACTGCCTCTTGTAGATCCCTTTAAATGAAAATTGAAAGTGTTCCCTTGGGGGAATACTGCATACTTGAAAAAAATAACCAATACCTTATGAGTGAGGTGATTGGTATTGAAGAAAACACTGATCTTGAGCCTTTATTAGTCCTCATGAGAATATTATGCTATAAGTGCTGGAAAGATATTTTCAAAATTTAATTATGGCCCCTTGATTTGGTCACCATTAGATTGCCGGTTAAAAAAGATTCATAATGGTATATAGCACTATTTATGGAACTTCTGGTTATTCAAAGGAAAAGGCTCCCAAAAGTCTTCTGGAGGATTTTCTTGACAAAAATTGAAAAACTGTGGGCTTGGTGGCTCCAGAGGCTGTCTGGGTGTTTTTGGCCAAACAGAAAAACAATCCTGTACAGGCTTAAAACTTTATTTGCGCAAAAATTTGCAATTCCATAAAGTAAGGCTCAAATGGCCTAATATGGCTATTTAGGCATCTTTCCCATATTTCATGGTAAAATGCGCAAAAATGCACAAATTTCACAAAGCTGTATTTAAAACTTAAAGGGCATAAGCTGGCATTTTGGGATTAATTTCCCCGGTTGACCCATAAATTCCCAAAAGTGGCCAAGAATGGTCTTATGACGGTAAAGGGGCTAGGTTGTCCAGAAAATGATGGATATGGTCAAATTTCCATAAATTGGATAGGGAATTGATAGGCCATAAAATGGTCCAAGAGGGTTATTTTACGTGGTTGTGACATATGGTGATCCAAAATACCATATCTTATGAGGTGTGTTATTTTGAAAAATACAAAAATTAAATCTAGTATTTTGATGAAAAAAAATTCACTGTTTGGAGCTCATTATTTATCAGTTTTGAACCTCCTATTGAGCTTCAATTAAATTATTTAAGGTAATGAATATAAATTGAGTCAGTGTTTTATGTGAGAAAAATTGGGTCATTGAATGTGATAAATTTCAGATGAAATGAATCACTATATGCTTAAGTTTTCTATTCTAAAATAGAAAAGTAAAAAATGAACGATTTTTTTTAAAAGAGCCATTAATTAATTAAAAGTGAATTATATAAAGTATTATCATGGGTTTTTAAATAATACAAACTTATTTGAATTTCTAAAATACTTTAATAATTAAGGTACAAAATTATGTATATATATTATTCAATTATTATTTTTTTAAAGTTAAAATTACTTTTTTGATTATATTGAGGGAAAATAAGAAATAATATTTGATTTTGTTTTCAAAATATGTAATATTTTCCTTTTTTTAATTTGGTAATTAGTTCAATTTATTAAAAAAATATATTATAGCTTTAATTTATCATATTAGTATAAATATAAAATTTACACAAAAAAAAGAAATTTATATAAAATTTGCAGAATAAATTAAAAAAAATAAGCTTCAATTTCAATTTTTCTTCTCTAAAAATAATTTCTATTGATAATATATATATATATATATATATATATACTCTTCAGAAAAATAACTATTTTTCACTATTTAAAACTTATATTTACAATAAGAAGGAATTAATATGATTAAAATATCAAAAATATTCCCAAATCTAATGTTATTATTTTTTCTATTCATAATTAAATGTTTCAAATTTTGAAGAAAATAATGTAAAGGATATCTTTTTTTTCAATTTTCATGAGCTTTTAAATAGTTTAAATTAAATTAATTTCTTATTTAATATAAGTTTTGATTAATTTATTCATATCACAAATTTTGAAATCATTGAAAAAAAAACAATTATATATAATTTATTTGATTTAAAATTATGATCCCAAAAAAAGTGTGTTATTTTTTTTAGATAATTATTTATGAAATATTTTAATATTTATTTATTTTGTTTTATTTTTCCAAGAATTTTAAAATAAATTCTATGTCTTAAATTTTGTTAGAAATCAATTTTGAAATTGATTTTTAAAAAGTTAAGGTTGAAAGAATATTGAGCTTGAGGGGATGTATAATCTTAAGGGGATTTATGATTGGATTAAAAAAATATTTTTCAAAATAAATTTTCAATTGATTAAGTATTAAAACAATTTGAATACATTTAATTCTTATTTTGGAATAAATTAATTTTAGCCATGAAATTTTGAGCTATATTGGTATTATTATGAATTTTATTGAAAACTTCACCCAGATAAAATTACAAATTTTGAATTATTAGGGGGTGTCAAATTTAGCAAATCCAACCCTCAAAATCCCAAGTTTTTTTTTCCAAATACCTCATTAAATTTTTGAGCTTTGGGAAATCTCACACCTCAAGAGGTGTGGTATTTTGAGGTACAAAAACCCATTTTTTTTTGGTACCAACTCCCACCTTTAACTTCACTTAAAGGCACATTTTTACAGCATACAACTCACTAAAGGCATGTTGAATTTCATAAAACTTCCCTTCTATCTCATGAAATCTGAATATACTGGTCATTTATTAAAGTATTTCATTTTCTATAGATCTTTTCTTCATTTACCATGCCAAAGGCATCATGAAGGCTACCTTTAATTCAGACCTTAAACTCACTGCAGTTCCTCAATTCTTTTAGGTCTGATAGTGATTCTGATATACAGGAATATATAATATTATTAGATATGATAACATTACAAAGATACATCAATCCTTGTAGAAGATATCCATCACTTTACATGTATACAATGAATGATTTACAAACATTATCATCTGAAAATTCTCACCAGCTTTGTAGTACCACACATTGATCATTTGAAAAAAATTGGTTTCACAAATTCAATATTATGAAACCTTACAAGAGTCATCACAAAACAAAGAACACAATCCTTCCATAGAATTGGCTGTGGAACTATCAATGTTAGGATAACATGGCAATTGGGCTGCTTTGGGAAAGATTTAAGTGTTATTCAAAATTATCCATGGGGCTATTGTGTTGTACACTCAAAAAGTGATCCAGATATTAATGAAGTTAAAGCAAAAAATGATTTTGTGTCCAACAATAGAAAAACACAGAGAGATTTCTCAAGTTATGCAAGTGGAAGGCTTCCCTGGGTGTATTGGATTTATTGATGGGAGTCTCATACCATTATCACAATGTCCCCCCAATGATGCTGAAGCCTATTTCGATTGTAAAAAGAGGTAAGATTTTAAATTTTCATATTTACTTATTGTTTAGAATTAAGGTATTATATGTAAATACAACTGGTTTTCAATATAAATAAAAAAAATACTTCTCCAAATGTGGGTTGTACTGGGTCACTTCATTATTCAAATGTATATCAACATATGAAAATTTCACAAACACCTCAAGAGTTTTATAAAAATATCATCACTTACTTCCTGATCCAGTATATGCAATCTCTCCTTTGGTTTTTCAAGAATATAAGGGAGTTGTGGCACAGAATGAAGACAACTTTCCTTTAAGCTACAGTCTAGAAAAAACAAGGGTCAGAATTGAGCATGAAATTGTAATTTTGAAGGGGAATTGGTTTTCCCTAAGGGAAATGCAAAATCATATGAGGGATAATCATGAAATTGAATACTTTGTTAGTTGGGTCATTTCTTGCACAGTTTTACATAATATGTTAGCACAAATTGACAATGAATGGTTTGATTTATATGAATATGGTGATCCACCACATGTAGAAAATATGTCCAATAACAAAATTGGGGAAAATGTGGTAAATATGCATGAAAAAATTAAAACAATTAGTTTGGAATGGAAAGATAATCAATTGTGTATTTTATCAGGAACATTTAATTATGTACTTAATTCAATGGCATACAATGGAGTGAAGATGTTATTGATAAAACAAAAATATTTAAAATTAATACTTTTTAGATCTTTTTTTGGTTCTGCATATTTCTTTCAAATTACCCATTGACTTTTGAATCAATTTCTGTAGTTGTCATTTTCAATAATTTGTCACCTAAATTAAATAATTTATGATTGATTTAAAAAGAACATCCAAATTTAGTTATTTTGTCATGATTGATAATTTCTGGAGGAAGCTTTGTTGTATTATTAACCATTGTTGATTTCTTCCAAAGGATTTCCATGATACCAGGTTTTTTTTGAAAAATCAATCTCCATTTTCAATTTGGGGAAGTACAAGCCATGTCCAGACAGGGTGAAGAAAGTTGGAAGAGGATGGAAATCTTTTTTGGAGACAAAATCAAATATACCATAAGTCCAGGAATTGAGATCATTTAAATCTTTATGTGGCTTATTGCAAAATGAATCTTGAGTGAAAATGAAATTGGTAAAATATTTGAATTCTCTCTTTGGATTGGCAGAAGTACATTAAATTTGACTGAATTTTGGTAATTTGGCTTCTTCCATTGATTACTGATTTTTATATGAAGCTAATTTAGAGAAATTAGATATTCTTTAGTAAATTAATTTGTCATATAGTTTAATTTTAATCCATTTCTTATTATCTGTTTCAATTTGATGAGGATGAAACCCCATTTTTTGGGAAGAAACACCTATAATTTCTTGAAATTAATTAGTAATTATTAAAATAAAAAGCTTAAAATATCACACACCTTCAGATCTTCCAGAATCAGAACCAGGATGAAAGCCAATAGCTTTAATAATTCCACCTAGGAATTTCTTTTCAATTCTGGGATAAGTACATTAATGTCATAATAAGTTATTTTAGAATTTGAAGGTGGCCAGAAGGATGGCCAAAAGGGGTGATTTCATAAATTATGACAGGTAAAAATTCCTTTCTTGTTTTATCAATGATTACATAAGGATGGGGTAAAGTTTTTACTGATGGAAGTTTTAAGCATGAGGAATTGGCTGCTTTCTTGTCAATTGAGATGGTTTAGAAGCTCTTATATGCTTTGTTTGAATGTCCAATGTGAGGCATGATTTCTTTTGAATAATGGATATGTTTTCTGTGGCTTTGGGTGAGTTTTCCTTTATTATTTGTTTTGGTATTAATGTCCTTATGATGTTCTATATTTGGTTTAGTCCTAACCATGACATCAAGAGGAGGAATAATAGTTTCATGAGCTTTCAAATCATTCTGATGATGTGCTGAGTCTGGTTTAGTCCTAAAAATGACATTATCAGAATGATTTTTAGAGTGAGAGAGAGGAGGAGCCGTTTTGTTGAATTTCAACAATGATGGAAGGGGGTGAAATTTAATCACATTTCAGAAAAAACCCTTTTAAATAATCCACCCCTATATTGACAAAAAATTAAAAAAGATTAAAAAAATCAAATGAACATAATCATAAGAATGATAAAATATCATCATTAAAAACAGAAACCAAAATTAACAAATAAAAAAATAAAAAATAAGAATCAAAAAAAAATTATTAGTAATGATCATGATTAAAGAAATGAAATAGGAATTGATCATCAGTGATGATCATAAGAAAGAAATAGAAAAAAATCATTTTTTGATTATTATTATTATCAAAGAAATTAAAATAGGGAAAAAAAGAAATGAAAGATTATAAGTAATGATCATAATTAAATTTTTTTAAAAGAAAATCAATAATCATCAGTGATGATCAACAGAAAAAACAAGAAAGAAAAAACATGGTTTAGTTATTATAATCATAATAATTATGAAAAGAGAAAAAAAAGAAAAAGAAACAGTGTCAGTATTTATATCACTTATAGATGAAGACAATTTGAAAAAAAAAATAAAAAAAATTATCTAAAAATGTTAATATACTCTTGGAGGCCATTAACAAGTGAAAAATAAAAAAAATGCTTTATATCTATTTGAAATTGATTCAGGAAGCTTTACAAATCAATTCCAAATTGATTCAGAGAAACTTGAAGCATTTAAGACCTAGAGCCTCCCAGAAGCCTTTTTGGGAGGTTCTAGGGTGATTGAAGGATGGATGCTGGCAGGTTGAGGTGATTTGGTGGTGGATAGAAGGATGAATGGTTGTTGGGGGCTAAGACTGAGGTGAAGAGGGTATAGATGGGCCTGTTCCAAAAAAAAATAGAATAAAAAAAACTGACATGGTTAAAAAAAGAAAAAACATAATTTTAAAAAATAAAATAAAAATCTAATAAAAAAAATGACATAAAAAATTGGTTTCTGTGAAATAATTGGGAGTGAAGGGATGAAGTTTTTACCAGGGTTATTTCTGAAATAGGAGTTTTTTGGTGAACAGGTTTTTTTTAACTTAAATAAAATTAAAAAAAAAATCAGTGGAGATTATTTCTGTTTTATTTGAAAGAAAAACAAATTTTATTTGAAAAAAATTCACAAAAAAAAAGCAATTCAGTGGAAATGATTTCTTTTTTATTTAAAAAAAAAGCTTCAAATTGGAAGGGGAAATCCACTCCTTTTTGAAAAAAAAAACAAGAAAAAAAAAGAAATTCCAAGGGAGCCTTCATATTCCATTTGAAAAAACTTGGTCATTGTTCTTTGGCATATAAATTCTCAATGCAAAAATTGATTGAATTTTCAATTTTGTAATAAATTTCAATCTTATTTCAAAGAATAAGATCAATTGCAAATAAACATCAATCATATTTTACAAATCACCACATTATAAAATTATCACACAACATATTCCTAGTATGTTACTTTTTATTGATTAATGTCAGAATGCATTACAGCTCTGCAATTGGCCTGCTTTATGAAAATGCCGCTATAGTGAGATCCATCTGTAATTTCTTTTTCTTCAGCTCCAATTCCTTATCCCACTTTCATTTTTCAAATTCATATTTCATGGTGTTTTTTTTCTTGTCAAACTCCATTTTCTTTTGTAACTTCACTTCTTCAAACCATTTCTTTTTCACATTGCTCACTTTCTCTTCATTCCACCTCTCCCTTTTCCACTACAAATGAGCATTATAACTAGTTTCATGGGCTAAGAAAAATGACTCTTGTCAGTAGGATTGATCAGAGTAACCATAAATGCAAGAAATACCCTTTTTCCATGATTCAAGAAAATTTGTATAAGTAGGTGCAAACATATCCATTGACCTTTTTCTAGATCCACTCTTGTCATTAAAGTTGGGTGTCAATGCTTGATTATGACTTTGTGTCAAATATTTTATTGATTTAATTTTATGGTCAAAGGAGAAATACTCAATATTGGATTTAATAAATATCAGTCTTGAATTTACTTACTGTTTCATTTTGAAGGTTTTCCACTTGAACCAAGTCAGCATCATTATTAAGCAAAGGATCCAGATTGAGAGGTAATTCCAAATGATTATTCTCCTTTAAAATGCAAATAAGCTTGAATTATCTCAGGTAAAAAGAAAAAGAGACAATAACTTACCTTATCAAGCAAGATATCATCATCATCACCAATTAAGCTGTCTTTTCTTGCAAATAATAGCTTTCAATGGGAGTGAAATTGGGATTGTGGACAAAGAGTTTATCCATTTCAGCATAGCAAGGACACATACTTTTAAGCTTTTCACTCATTGATTTTATTCCTTTACTCTCATCTTCTTGGGTTAGTCCAGCCCCAGTTAAATTTTTGTTTTTTTTTTCTGCCATATATGTCTTTTTATATGTTTTCCATCAATCTTGGATGCTGATTGATCTAAGGTTTAGGTGGTGTCATTAGCTTTTGTTGACCTCAATGGCCATAAGCTGAAACCCATTCTGCTTTTACAGAGGAGGCCTTCCAATTGATGTGGAACCACTAGTACCAAAAAATGATTCAAAATTTGATTTTATTGAAATCCAATTAATTATGGTTGAATAATTAGTACAGATTAAGTGAGCTTATGGATGAGGAAAGCTGGAGGTGATCTTCATATCTGACTTGATGTTTTTTGCTTTTGAATAAGGCATTATTAAATAGATGAAGAAATATAAATGTATTTTAAGCTTTTCAGTCAGATTGTCAAAAATGGAGTGTGGAAGAATATGTTTTACAGTTGTGAATTGTGAATACTCATTTGGGTTAGGTTTAAAACTGAAATCCACGATGCATGGGATTTGGTGAAAATACCAGGGGACTCAGTTGAAATTCCATGTGATTTCCACATGAAAACCTGGGGTTTGGTTTTGGGATTTAGAATTCAAATCCCATGTTATTTTAAAGTGGGATTTGGTGACTTTGACACCATTAAAGGGCTTTGAAATTTTATTGGAAAAACCTATCAAAATAAAACAATTTATTGTTTAGTTGTTGAAGAATATATATATTATTTCAACTTATTTCTTCAAATTTTTTCTATAAATAATAATAAAAAAAACATTTTATCTTATAAAAATACATTTTCAAAATTCATTTACTTTCTGTTTCTAGGAAGTTTCTTCAATAATTGAAAAATTTAGTAAAAGTGGTTAAAATATTTCTCATTTATTATACACAATATGAAGTTTATAAGCCAAAATTTCTAATTATTTCTGAGTTCTCTTGTCAATAGTAATATAGGAATTTGAATTAGTGATTGGAATACTTATATTCAAAAGTTCATTATATATTTTAATTATTTCTCATATTAATTTAGATATTAGAGGAATTGTCTTTTCTCAAAATACATTTTGAACAAGGCTGATATCATTATTTATTATTATATTATCAAGTATTTTACACTTGATGATGAGTGACTGGATTATTTAAGCTTTCTTATAATTGAAATTTTTTCTCATTCTTAATAATTATTTAATGAAACTAGGTAATTAAGAATGAGTCAATTAGATGAAAGATACCAAAGGGAAATTTTTCATATTCTTTTTATTATTAATATCAGATATTTTTCAAATATAAGGAAAATTCAAAGAGAATACAAATTATAAATTTGAATGATTAAAATTTCTTATAAATGAGCTAATTATCTAATTTCCAAAAAAAAAATCAAAATAATTATAAATAAGAATAGGTGTAAATAAAAATCAGACTTGTCATCATGAACAGTAATTAGTTAAGAAAATAATGAATCAAAGGGTGAGTTTTATGAAATAATTAAGTTTTCTTTTTGAAAATTTATTAAATCTAAATCACTAATTATATATATATATTTTCTTAAAACTTTGAAACCAAACAAGATCAAGAAGACAAAGACCCAGCAAGATATGTATGCACTAGTTTGTTTTTGAAGACCTTTTTGTCTCCCCTGCAACCTTTTAAAAATAAACTTTTCATGATGTTTCAGTTTGAAATCTTGGGAGAAAATTAGCTATAGCAATACCATTTACTGTGGTCAAGAATTGAAATCATAATTGAGAAGCCAGATTCCAAAGAAAATAGTTTTAAGCCAAAGAAATCTTCAAGGATAATTTCAAAATCTTCCAAGCCTTGATAGACTCTGATAGTGAGTGAATTAATTTAGGTACAGTATTCTGGTGCCAAGAGTTAAATTTCTATTAAAATTGAATGAGTCGAGTTGAGTTGCGTTGAGTTGAGTTGAGTTGAGTCGAGTGTTAAGTAGAATTTTAATTAAATTTAATTTGAAATTTAATTTTAATTTTTTTTAATTTTTTTAATTTTTTTTAATTTTTTTAATTTTTTAATTTTTTTAATTTTGACCGATTCTCATTAAATTTTAAATTTTAAATAGAGCTTGAGCCTAATCCAATCCAAGGAAATCCAAGGAAATCCAAGGAAATTCACTCCAATCCACTCCAATCCAAGGAAATCTATCGATTCCATTCGAAATCGTTATCATCATGAGAGAATCCAACTTTTACTTTCCTGCTCACAACAAGGCATCAGTCTCTATCACCTCAGCACTTTATGATAGAAGAGGTAAGTAAAAATCATCATCATCAGTCTTTTATTGATTCGTCAATCTAATCTAATCCATCAAACTAATGATTCCTTGTTTGGGTGCAATCAGCTATCGATGCTACATCGCCTTTGCCTTTGTTGTCGACTTTGACTCATCTTTCGTATCTGACTTCAACTTCACCGAGGATTAGAGAGATCCTTTGCTCTGATGGTGGTCTGGAACGTTTGATTTCAATCTTAAGGCTAACAGTTCGAAAGATGAGGGAGCATCGTCAAAATCTTCATGGTCCTTCAAACTTGCATCATCAGCAAATTGGTTCTAATCATTTAAATCATCCTTCAAGTTCTTCATCTTCAACTATTTACTTTTCATCTGATTCAAGTTCATCATTAAATCCGTTTTATTCTTCAATCTATCCTCATCAGTCAAATCATCCTTCAAGTCATCATCAGTCAAATCAGTTCAATTCAAGCTCATCATCTCATTCAAATCAGTCCAATCCTTTTTTATCATCATCTAGAGCTTTGATTCAATCATCTCCTTTTAGACCTTTTGTTTCTTCTCAATCCGTTCAAACTTCTTCACCTTCTACTAATCATCAACCAATTTCAGTCATCAATAACAATCTTAATCCTCAAACTCATTCATCTAGTCCTACTTTTGGCCTCTCAAAAGAACAAAAACAATTACTTTGGACTTGGAGTTTATCATTTCAATGCGTCGTTAATATTGGAGTCAGAGGTACTGAATCTATTCGGTTAGTATTTTCTCATTCAAACTTACTCATCAAGATGTCCAAATTAATCTTGGGATTTATTTTATTCAGTACTAGAGTCGTTGAAGCCGGTATTGTACCCATCATCATAAGCGTCTTGGGCGGTTACTTGTATGAAATGGAACGCTTTCGTCAACAATCTGAGAATCGTTTAAAACTTCAGCAAAATTCTAATCTAGACTCAAACCTTTCATCATCTATCACTTCAACTTCACTTACATTTTCTTCCACTCCCACTACTCGTCCTCCTACTCCAATCAATCTTGATCAACCTCCTAGACCTGTTTTATCATCTAGAACTTTAGCTCAACCAACTCCACCTTCACCTTTAAACTTTCAAAATCCATCCTCTCTAAATCAATCAAATCAATCATCTTCATCTCATCATCAACCTCATCCTTTACCCTCTTATCCTCATTTAAATCAACCCCATTCTTCATCAATCATCACTTCCAACTCCAATTATTTTAATAATCAATCTACCTCTACATCTTTACCCATCCAACCTAATCAATCATCTCATCATCGTCTTGATGTTCGTCATAGTGCTCCTGGTTCTCTCACCATTCATGAACTTTCTCATCCAATCAATATCAACTCTTCCAATGAATCAACTTTTCGAACCGGTAGCATCTCACCTTCCTCAGTTTCATCATCATCTTCTCTTGAAACTTCTCAACTTGTCAATATCCAACATGCTATCATTCCCACCGTAACATCTGATAATCTTCCTGATTCTATCAATTCAACCTTATCAACCATATCAGATTCAAATCATTTAATCAATTTACACGATCATCATCAAAATCAATCATCAACTCAAACTGATCATCAGTCTTCTATATCAAGACCTTCAGTAATAGATGATGGGGATGATCATTCATTAGCTGATGAGAGTGAAGGTGATGTAATGATGGACTTGGTAGGAAGTAGTAATCAAGCCGGTCCTAGTTCAACTCGACAACGTTCTCGAAGAGGTACTATCAAAGCTAGTCAATCTAATCCTCACTCTGTTTTTAGTATCACTCCTATCGTTCCATCCCGTCCAACTGTCACTGAACTTAATGAAGATGAACCTTCAAATCCTAACTCAGAAACTGATGCAGGCCCGATGGAAGGTCTCGAATCTTTTGATTCTAATCAAATATCAAATAATGTAACTTCTCCTCCAACTTCAACCACCACCCTCTTTACAAATAACCATCAAACTCCAAAAGCTTCAGCTTCTCGTTTACCTCCATCCAACTCTACTCAGTCTCTTACTCAAATCAATCCCTTACAATCTTCTAGCAACCATCAACACCAACAGCATTCAATCAATCATCCTGTTATCGACAATCTTACTCAATCTATCAATCAAGCTCCTAACTCTATTGATTCTACTAGGCATAACTCAAATCAGGACTTATTACCTCCACGCGGACCTAGATTAGGTGCTTCACCCCCAAATGGTCAAGCTGATGATGCTATACTCCCACGAGTCCTATCAGATACAGAGGGTACCACCCCAACCGGTGAATTTACTCCCAGACGTCAACATCAACCACAAAATCTTGTAAACATTCCAATCACCGTCACTAATTTAGGAACTCAAACCACCGAAACCACTTTTCCTACTAGGCCAACCCCTCCTAACTCAATCCCTTCAACAACTACCTCACCTGTCAACTTGAATTTTCGTGATGAAGATGTCTTACTAGCGTTACAATTACTAGCTTATTTATCAAAGTATGCTCATGTTAGGGCATATTTTCATGAACCTGCCAGTCGAGCTACCCTTGAACTTACCTACGGTTCATTACATGAAGCCACTCGAGCACTCTCTCGCTTTACAGGTAGATTTAAATCTGATCGCCATGATCGCGAACGTGGTAAGGATGTGGCAAACTTCATCAATCAAAGCTTGAATCGAAGACCTGTCTCTGCTCAAGGTCATCAAACCTTGAATGGCTCAAGTACTTCCTCTTTAGTAAATGAATATTCTGATCATTATCGACGCGTCTTACATCAACCTCACCGGTCTTTATCTTCATCTATAATGCAAGATAGACTATCCCGTCCCGAACTAACTTTTGAACACCTTGGTGTTAGTTATGGCAATCGACTAACTTCAACTGAAAACTCTAATGATTCCACCCATTCTCGCATGTTTCTCGATGGTGCAACTCTCTTTAGTACCACCCCTCTACCCACTACCTTTCCTCAGCCAACTCATCAACCAAGTTTTGTCCTTGGCCAAAATGGAAACAGTCCTCTTCCCATAGTTGGAATTGGTACACCTAAGCATAGCCAAACTAACCCTCAACATCAGCATCATTCACATCACTTATCTCTCGGACCCTTCAATCATCATGATAATAATCTCTCTCATCCTTCTCGCACTTATTTATCGTCCTCAAATATAGGAACTCATTTAAATCATCCCCTACCAGCTATCAATCCATTAGCTTCTAATGTATTTTCTTATGTCGAACGTTTTACTCATGAACGCCTCCCAACTGACATCCACAGCCCCTCGATCCCTAGTGAAATTCAATATTGGGCTGGGGTGATTATGAGGAATGCCTGTCGCAAAGATGACGATCGAGGTGGAATCCGACAATGTGCTAACATGCAATGTGGTCGATGGGAATCATTTCCGAGAGAATTTGCAAAATGTAGAAGATGTCGTAAAGCCAAATATTGTAGTAAGGATTGTCAAAGTAAAGCATGGCAACTTGGTCATCGGTTTTGGTCGGTTTATCTTTTTCTATCAGTATAACTCTTTGAAAGTTGCTCACAATTTTTCGACATTGTTTGCTCAAAATCAATAGGTGTTGCAACAAGACAGAAGGAGAAACTAACACGATCGCCGTTGGATCTAGCGTTGAGAATGAAAGAAACCATCAAAGTAGTGGGGACATCACAATTGGTGATAATCCTGGAGATGGCGATATCGATCGGCGCGATGAAGAAGCCAGAGAAGGTCGCACATTGGTCGACGCAGCAATTGAGAGATTAAGACGAGAAGGCACTGAGCTAACTATGCAATTAGGTAGAGCGACACGGGAAGCCGCAGAAGTTAATTCTAACATTGCTACTCCACCCGATCGAGAATTGAGGGTCAGCCATGCATTTGACGTAAATGATCGTCGAGAAGGTTTAGCTGGACGCAATGGCGAGAGGGAAGTCGCTGATAGGACTCGTAATGATGGACCCAGATTTGGTGGTGTAATTGATGAAGTTGATGAAAGAGATCGAATTAGATTAATGGTTGAAACTGGAGAGGAATGAGAAAGTCAAATTGAAAAGAGTGCTTGTAAGAATACAAAAAGATCAAAGGAATACTCAAACCTCAAAACGGTGCGTTTTTTTTCTCATCCAGTTTTTAAATTAACTTTAAAAAAGTGGATGAAACAAAAGAAAAATCAAGACAAGAAAATAGCTTAAAATAAAAAATTACCAGAAACAACCAAGCACACAAATACACTTACACACAGAAAACGGGTTTTTAGAGGAATAGATTAATCTTAACAAAGACTTTGTTTTTTTTTGACTTCTCGCTAATTTCCTTTTCAAATCGTTTGTTCTCATCGACATTGAAAAAATTCATTATCAAGTCTTTTCATTTGTTATAGTGATACTAGTTTGTTTATGATCAGATTGTTGTTTTTTCCTCTGTTTTTAATCATTTTCTTGTTTATCCTAATAAATACTTGTTTTATTGAGGATAAAAAAAGGCAGTTCCAGTTGAAAATCAGCGTGTTTTTTGACCTGTTTAGATTAGTGTCTGATCACATTGTTTGTTTTTTGTTGTATATCTTTTAACTTTAATCTATAAAAGTTTTTCTCCACGTTCATTTTATATCATTTTCAAAGCAAGCCAGATGAAATCTGCCTAAAAACATTAATTTCTTAAAATATTTGTACACTAAAGGTTCTCTTTAAGCCCAACAAATTTGTTTTATCATTAATCAAAGTTTTTTTTTTCTGCGTAAAAAGGATTAAAACAGATGAATCAAAAGCAAAAGTCTTCTCGTCGTTACAGTTGTCGGCTGTGCTATGAAGTTGAGGATATCCAGCTAAGCATAAGCTGAGGCATTGAGGAAAAGTTTTATAAACTGTACAATCTGAAACTTATTTGATTTTAATTAAATTTGTCGAAATTTTTTCTCATTTATAAGCTTTGTTTTTTCTTGCAAATTAAATGCAAAAAATGCGATTTCACATAATTATTTTCAATCACTGAGCGTAATTTGATACATATATATCAATTTCATACAAAATATGAAAACCAAAAAAAATTAAGATAACTAACATACATTTAAACAGTTATAAATTTTCACATTTGTCCTTTTTCTTTTTTGTTTAAAAAATGTATTATTATTAGTTTTACAGAAAAAAACTTTAAATATTAAATTAAAAGTGAATAAATCTTTAATTAATTATTATAATAATAATATGTTTTTCAGTTTTTAATTATTTTCTTTAAAAAACGATAAATAAATAAATAAATAAAGTGAATGTTTAACATTAAATTATTAATTAATTAACTAGGGCGTTGACAATGCCTGGTCCTATGGCCCAGGCACAAAATTTCTTAACCCGAAAAAAATGCATGGTTGTCAAGTCAAGAAATATTTAAAAAACATCTTTATTTCAGGTTCATAAACTTCCTTCCAGAATAAGAAACACAAGATATCACAAAGTAAAATTAAGAAAAAAAGATAAAATGAAAATTAAGAAAAAAAGATAAAATGAAAAGAATGTAATTCAATACAGATAATCGAAATAATATGCATGAAGTATAATTAAACTAAGCAAAATTTTATCTACAGACCCAGATCATAGAGGCTTGAAATGAGTTTGGTTTCCTCAAAATGAGAAATAAAGCTTTATGTTTATCAAAGTAAATTATATATTTATTTAGTTTTTGAAGTAAATTTGAAGCTTTATCAGGAAAATGTTAATAAATTTCGATTTTTTTGGCTAAATACATGACATAAAAAGTTAAAAATTTTAGAGTTGAAAGAAATTTGAGTATCAAATAAAACAAAATTATATTGAATCAATAAGAATTATGACAAAAAAAAAAAAAAAAAAAAAAAAAAAAAAATGGAATTTTGGGTTTCAGAAAAAGAATTTATATTTATGAACCAAAAAATGATTCAAATATAATAAAAGAAGTTTAATTAAAAGTTGAATCAAAATTAATATTTATTTTTAAAAATTTCTTTTTTTTTTTTTTTTTTTTTTTTTTATAAAATTATTTATTTTGAAAAATTTAGTTTTATTTGAATAATAAAAAATTGATATTTAAATTTTAATAATTTTTAATAATTTTTAATGTTTTTTTTTTTTTTTTTTTTTTTTTTTTTTTTTTAATTCATTAATTATGTTAAAAAATAAATAAATAAGGGAATTTCTTAGGAATAATAATTTGAGTTGTGAAATTAAAAAAAAAAAAAAAATAAAGGATTCAATCAGAGGTGTAATTTTATAATCTTGATAAAAAAAAAAAAAATTTTTTTTGTTAATAAAATGAAAAATTATATTAAAATTAAAAAAACTAAAATTCCTGTGCCTTGATTCTCATTTATTATTATTAAAATATTTATGAATATTATTAATAAATAATTTATATTCCAATTTAATTACTATTATAATTAATTAAATTCAATTTTAAATTTAATTTTAGAATAATATATATATCTTATTTTAATTTTAATTTTTCTTTTCTTAAATTAAAAGAAGTTTAAGATTAAAAAATTTAATTTGATTTTAAAATATTTTAGAAAATTTTATTTTAATAAAATAATTTGATTATTCTTAATAATTTTTAATAAATTAATTTTCAAAATTTAAAATAAAATTAAATAAGATTATTCCCAAATTATGATTTTATTTTATTTTATCTTATTTTATTTTATCTTATTTTATTTAATTTTATTTTATTTTATTTTATTTTATTTTATTTTATTTTATTTTATTTTATTTTATTTTATTAATAAATTTAATTTATTTATCAGAAAGAATTGATAAATATTTATTTTCAAATAAAATTAAAATATTTTCAGCTTAAATTATCAGAATAATTATTTTTTAAAATACTTGATTAAAATTCCCAAAAATATCAAGTCAATTAAAAATCATATGAAATTTAATATTTTTGTTTAATTACTATTTATAAGTAAATAAATACCAATCTCAAAATATATATTTAGAATGAACAGAAATATAAATATAACAAAAATTGGATTCATAAATAATAAAGAATTAATTGGTCATAATTAGTTTTAATATTTTGTTATAATATTAAGATAATTTAATTCAATGATTTGAAATTCAAAAAAGAAATTATCCTCATTTTTTAGTTTTTGAAAAGATAATAAAGCTTCATGAGTATTTATTAAATTTGAATAATTCCATTTTTATTAATTTAAATAAGCTTAAATTCTAATTTAAAAAAAAATTGAATTTTGTTTTTTGTTTCTGTTTATGTTTAATATTATTCTTATAGAAAATTATTCAAAGCTTTAAGGAAAAACAAATAAATGAAATGAAAATTTTTAATAAATCATAGTCCTCTCATATACCTTTAAAAAGAACTAAATTTTTGAATTAATCACAAAATCAATGTAAAATAATATTAAAGTATGGTCTATAATGTTCTCTTTAGTCACTCATCTAACAAAGCTGGCCAATAACAAGACTGACTTGACAACTTACACACTTTTTTTTGGAAAAACAATCAAAATTTGTTGAAAAGTGTCACAAGAAATGTGGCTTATTTTCATTCTTCAAATTTCAAGTTTAAAAAAACCTGTAAATTCTACAGGGAAGTTATCTTTTGGGTCTCATTAATAAAGTTTTTCTTTTTTTGATATGATCACATTATGAACTTCATAGGAGTTTTCAATACAACTGATGTTCTCAAAAATTAGCTCAATTACTAACACTACTATAAAAATCCACTGTTGAAATCAAAAAAACTAAAGGGTTTTCTGAGATATTTCTAGTAATAAGCTGAATTTGAAGGCAGGAGTGGTAAAACCTTTTACAATGATTATAAAAATGTTGGCACTTTTTGGCTTTTATTGCTTCCCTGATTTCTTATTCTATTAATTGAACAAACTCTTAGAAGTTTTGGGTTCTTTTGAGCATAAATGAGTTTTTATTGGAGGAAAGTTCAATCAAATTGGATTTATAAAAGGTGAGTTAGGTCAGAGAAGTTAAACCTTTTTGCCATTAGAAAATCCAATGGATTTCTTAAATTCATCAAATATGGTACCATGGTGTATTGGAGGATTGTCCATCAACACAATTGAATCTTGAGGTAAATTAGATTTGAGGCTGAGAAGAAATAATGTAGTTTTATTTACTCCAACCTCTTTGATAATTTCACCCTTTAAGTTGAACAGTAAATGATAAATATAAACCTCATCAGAGATTTCTCCAATGAGGGTCACTTGTTTGAATTTTGGAATCAAGCTCAATAGAGCTAGCTGGTTTCCCTGAGAAATATAAATTAAAATAAAATCAAATTGAGTTCAAAATGAGGTAAGATGAACAACAAACTTTCAGAATAATAGCCAAATTTCTTTCCTGAGTGCAGGTCAAAACCAGATTCATAAATTTAAATAAATTTCTGATCCAGATCAAGGCCATTGAAATTAACAACATTAGAACATTGAGCTAAAAGGTCTTCCCTATTTTAAGAAGCTGGAATGTTAGTAACCTACTTCCAAGTAATATTCATATCATGGAGTATGTTATTAATAGATTAAACTAAATTTTTCATTGAAAAAAGTTCTTCAATGAAAGACTTCATTTAATTTGAGGTTACAGTTGATTTGTTATCTATTAAGTAGAGAAATTCTGTGATCACATAATCATATATTTTCCCTTATCTTTTGATTAGGATCTTTAAGGAAAACTCTATAAACTTGTAAGTAAGAAAAATGAAACTATGCAGAAGCTTTCTTCTGAGTCATCCCTTTGTCTTGGATGTTTTCTTGGTTAAACTTTGTACAATTGAATTTATGACAGAGTCCTTTTTCCATTCTTTGTGAGTAAGCCTTTCAGCTATGAAGGCTCTATTTTTGTTTGAATTTCCCTTTGATTTATGTATTTTTTTTATGAAGGCACTCTTCATTTTTTTTTCAGTTATTTTAAAGGATACTCAACTTCATCCTGAAGCTAAATCTTTTCATAATCAATGATAAGTGTGGGGAATCTTGTGTTTGTTGAGCTCATAATATTATATTGTCCTTAAGCTATTATTTGTCTTCTAAGAATAAGATAATATTAAATTAAAGAAGAATCTGATTTAAAAAGACATTGGCTTCTGGGGAAAGTTTTTGGAATTGAGAAAATGAAAATTCATTGACAAGCCAAGAAACAATCTTGCTGTGAATAATTTTGTTCAAGTGCACTTTTCTTAAAGATCCTGATGAACTATAATTATTTTTTGGTAAAAATTAAACTTTGAATCCATTTTGATAGTTGAATAATTAATTAAGTTGTTTGAATAAACTTTTTCAATACAGTAAACTTTGATTTTTTAAAAAAAAGAAGAAATGAATTCTTAGTACCATAGCTGTAAGGTTTTTCTATGAAACTCTTGATAATAGTAACAAATATCAAGAGTACTATGACTTTCCTAAGTAGAAAATATAATATAATAAAATATTGTAACCACAAATTAAATGGAATTATTCAAAATAATTATATATATAAAAAAAGAAGTTTAATTATTATTAAAATAATCTAATAAGAATGAAAAAATCTTAATAATTATAATAAATTATAATTATTCTATTATTTTTATAGTCAGTGACAGTTATAAAAATAAGAAGTGTAAAGCTCTTAATGAGACAACTACACATGGAAAATAATAATATTTAAACACTTATAAATAATATATGAATATTATTTATAAAAGAAATCATCACACACAATGTGCAGAGATAATTTTTATAAAAAAATGATACATAAAAAAGATGTAGAACTTTAGAGAAAACTTACTTATAATATTTATTTAATACAACAAGTCAAACAACAACAATTATTATATTAAATGATGATTATAAGTTAAAAACATGCCAAAAATTGATATTTTAAAAGAAAAAACAGCTTTTTATTATAAAAAATAAGATTTAAGAGTTTTTAAGAGGATTTTGTGGATTTCAAAAGATATTTAAGACAACAATTTTATATAATAAAATGTATTATAGGTGATTACAACAATAATCTGAACTCTATGATTTCAATTATATAATTTAAAATTAATGAAGAATAAAATAACTTAAGAATCAATTTAATAATAATATTTTATGATTAAGAAAACTTTACCTGTTATAGTTTCTAATAAAATTTGAATGATGATTGGCTATTGGCAAAAACAGTGATGTGTAGGCCTTTTTATTTTTAATTCCAATTTAAAGTTACCAGTGTTATTCTTAACTCCAAGTAATTTTAATCTTATTTTAAATTAATTATTTTGAGTTTTACTATAAATTAAGTTTATTTATATTGAATTTAATCACATGGAAAACTTAAAAATAGAGTTTCAAGCAAAAATATCTTCAACTCAATTTTTAATTAATTTTTTAGAGAAATTGTAATTTTCTTTAAGTATAATTAAAAGAGTAAGTTTCCAGGCTAATTACCAATACAGCCTGTTTATCAAAGATACTTAAAATTCAATTTATACACACGTAAAATAAATTTGTAAGCTGTGTGAAATTTTCAAGAATGTTCATTAAGAATTGGATTTTTAATGAATTTTTGAAGTTATTTCTATTTTTCCACATAAAATAGCAATAAACACCAAAAATTAACTTTTGATAAGGTTTTGATACTTGTAAATTTAAGTTTTTAAGCTTATTTAAGATTTTACAGTTCTTAAAACCTTGATTTCAAGCTTTTTTATTGGGATTTAACCTTTGGCAGCTTGAGGTTCCTGTCCAAATCAGGATAAAACCAGTTTAAACTTTAAGGTTGGATCAAAGTCTAATCTTGAAGTTTGAATAAGGTAGAAAATACTCCAATACAGGTGGACAACCTAACAATTTTAAAGTATGTTAAAAAAAGTTGCAATTCTACTGTGAGATTCTTAAATCTTCCAATAACATAAGAAAAAACCATTTTTGGGCATAAGACCCTATGGATCTACCCTAGGTTATTTTTGGTGTAGGATCCAAGAATGACATAATATTTATATCTTTGTTCATCCAAAAAAAGGTTATACTTATTTTTTTGTTATCTTTTATTTTAAATTCAATTGATAAGTCTGTTCAAGACTAAATCAACTGTGTATAAATTTATTTGTGGCCTTATGGGTATGTCATACATACCTCATAGTCTCAAAATAGCTATATATGTACAGTAGCTTTCATATGTTAGTATCAAAAAAGAAGCCACAGTATTAGATGGAGGTACACCAAAAATATTCTTTGGTCACACTTGGGGTGCCTTTTTTTAGTATTATGAACTAGGACACTTCCCACTTCCCAGTCCTTTTGCCCAGGTACATAAATTCTAATGGGGAGTACAAAATATAGGATAAAATGAATCTGAAATAATTATATTGACATTTAAAAAATGAAAATTCATTAAAATTTATTATTGAAGTATCAATATACCTAAAAAAGTATATATTTATTGTTTCCTTGAAGACCTTTACCAAAATCCTTGAATAAACTATAGGTATATTATATAGAATGATAATTTAAAGATAATACTTTGTGTTAAGAACTGTGATGTAGTTTTTTTCTTCTTTGAATCTTTATCCTATAACTGTATATGTTTGAAATAGCCAAAAAAAGAATAAATCTTTGGGAATTCTTCCCAAATGTATTAAAATTTCCTTTAAAGCATGTGCATTTTCCTGGGACAAAAAATTCTAAAGAAATGAAAATGAGAATATTTTTGAATAGTAAAAATAATTTAGCTTAATGGATTCTCTTAAATATTTTCAATATTCCATTTGTAATTTTTAAGAAAAATTTGAAGCATTTAATAACCCAAATGTATATCCTGTCTCATGCATGAACCTACAAGAAAAAATTGAAAATTGAAAATTATGAATATTTTTAATATGATCACTATTTATTAAAACATGAAGCTTTGGAAACTGATTATTTTTGAAGAAAAAACTGTAATATATATATGAATTTATTTGTAATAAAAGATTAATATCTATTATGTGATATTTTTTTGAAAACCATTTTTTCATTTTTATAAAACTTTAATAATCTTGCCTTAGATGAGATCATGTTCATCTATCTGATAAATTTCTAATCATTATTACATAAAGATTTAAATAAAGGTTTTCTTGAAATTGATAAAACCCTAGGTTTTATAGTAAGTTTCTTCCACAACTAAATTCAATCCTATCATGAATTCCTTCATATAATTATGGATCCAGTAAGAATTGAAAGTGAATTCAATTACATAAGCTGAAAGCTTAAAGGCTTAAGAGTCACATTGATTATTATTTTTGTCAAAGCTGTTTGAATGGATAATTTTTGCTTTGGATAAAAATAAAATATCTAAAGAAAAAAGTTTATAAGTATATTATTGAATAATGATAACATTTTGATATAATAAAAGGTTAATTTTATTCCAATTATCCTATTAATAAATATGAGTAATTTATCTCTTTAACAATTAATAAAGTCTTATAGTTAATGAAAATCAATATAAACAAAAAGAGATACTGATTCAATTGCAAGCTATCAATATGTATTGGTAAAACTGAATAAAGAAGCTATCCAAAAACCATAATATCTCACGTTTCTTATAAAAAATTATCTTAATTAAGACACTGGAATTAATGATGAAATTTCATTTAAATGGTTTTTATTTGTTTCATAAATGGTATTTTCAGCTATTAACTGAAATATTAAAGTCAAATTTACTTTCAATTAGGATTGGAAATTAATATATAGAAGATTTACTCAATTTTTCTGGTTTAGGAATTAATTAAAATGTCAATTCTTATTTATCTTGAAAATAGGCTTAATTGAATTCAAAACATTTACTATTTTGAATAAAATGCAAAATATTATTATTTCCAATTGAAAATAATAATAATAATTTAAAAAATAAGTATGATATCAATCTTTTAGAAGTTTAATAAGAAAAAGGGAAGCAACTAAAGGTGACTCAAATATTTTTCAAGAAAAATAATAGGGAATTCATAATTTCTTGACTTGAATTATTTATCTTAATATAAACCAGATTTATGAATAACTTGTCTTTTTTCCAATAAAAAATACCTGAATTTATGTATTGAATTTAAGTCAAATGACATATCAGATAATTTCAGAATATTGAAATTTTATAGTTTGAATATTAAAATATGAAAAAAATCTACAAACAATCAAATTTTTTGGTTTTTCTTAGTTTTTATATAAATAAGAGAGAAAGACTTATATTAACAGGCTCATAAAATGGAAAAAGATGAAGCTTATTTGATTTAATTTTCTAATTTAGCTTCATTTATTTTTAAAACATATAGAAGCTGAAGAACAATTGAATTAAATTAAGAAATAATTCCAAAGGGAGGATCTAGTTTCACTACTTCAAGAAGGTAAAACTTAGCTCTATATTTTGCCTTTTAATAAAGAGACATCAGAACTTCTTGGAGTTTTTTTTCATCCTTTGAAAATTATAGTTTGATTTTATAAAATGAAAGAGCATTAAATTTTTTATTGATCTGTATTATTCAGCTGAAAAAGAATGTGACTTTTTGAGTTTTATTTCTTTTATATTTTAGTGAAGAGTTTTTAACTCATACTCAAAATGGATAGTTATTGTTAAAAAAGTATACCCTTGAAATTCAGAAGCATCAAAATAAACAGGAATATACCATATCTTTTTTTTTGAAACTGATATATTTCTCATAAGATCGAAAAACTTAATCATGTTATTTTTCTCTTTTTAAATTAATAAATATTCCTCTTTATATCATTAAAAAGAAGAAAAATCACGAATTGATTTTTTTTCCACTCTCTTGAAATATTTCTCCAAGATGCATTCATTTTTTTAATAAAGAACAATCAATAATTATAATCCAATTTTCTTCTTAAAAAAATCCTTCATTATGAGCTTTGAGAAGACAGAACAGTGAGGTATCTTACAATAACAGTAGGAAGTGCTGTACTGTACAGCAAAGATTTCATGTTGGTTATTCCAGGAAGTCTGAGTGGACTGCATGAGCCTGATAATCATGATAGAACCATTCAGTCCCCAAGCCCCACAACACACGTCTAGCAGGAGCAGAAATGACCAATCGAATCCATCATGGAGACTTATTTGGCCCCAACTGGCCATCTCCATGGACACGACTGCATTTATCTCAGTCCCCCAATCTTCAACGTTCACCTCTTGCTCACCACTCCCACTCATATTACTTTACACTTCAAATTAATCCTAGATATTATTGTCCAAAGCAATATTACGACTACTTTGACACCAAATTCGCTTGGAAGGAAGAAACTCACACCCTTGCAGAATAGGACTAACTAACGAGCTCACTTTCTTTTTCTTCCTCAGAAGTACCTGACCTTATAAAAGCAAGGACCATGGCCACCAAAAAACACATCAATCCACTTCTATTTGTGACCAACTGCCTGACCAAAAGCAATACCTCAGTACAGAATTCCGCTGCCTCTCCAAGAAATACAAAATTGGAACCAGAACCAAGCCATAGTAGTCACAACTGCAGACTATATCAGACCATGGAGTCCAAAGAAGAAACCTCTCAATAATGCCTGGTTGATGAAAATGAGTATGTATTTGAGGAGGACAGTTCCCTAGGCATGGATGAAGTTACACCACCGAAAAGAAGTAAAAACTCATTGAAGAGACATTGTATCCGATTATTGCCCTTGCCATCTCCTTTGCGTTATTCTCATTGGATCACTGACTCAAGATGGATATCAAATTAGAGATTGAACATTATTGGCAAATGGGTGGAATCAAAAGGAAATTGCTGATTCACAGACAAATGCTGGAATTTCAGGCGAGGAACCACTGGTATAAATTATTGTTTCATATTCCAATCTGTATCTGTAAACCAAGAAGTGTGAAGCTTGCTATTATTGAATAAAATACTTAGAATCTCAACAAAAATTGTGGGCAATGTTGTGGACAATTCAATTCCTGGGCCACCAAAGCCCCAGAGGCTGTCAACCCCAATATGGGTTTTAAAATTTAAACTGAGGAACAAGAATCCATACTAAAACAACTTGTTGAAGCCTTGGTAGAGATACAGGTCTCTTTTTCAATATTTGAAAGTCTGCAATTACACAATTTCTTACAGAGACTTTCCCCAAGAGGTGTTTGATGGTGAGTGCTGCTTCACAGGTTCATTTTGAATGCAAGAAGAAATTTCTTCAAGAAGTCCATGACATTTAACTTTGTGGTAAGATTGATTGTTAGACTACCAATGACCAGAGCAAAAGCTAATTAGCAATCTTCTTGCAATGGATGAACCCAGCCAATTATGAATTTTGTAAGTAATTTCTTGCTTTTGAGGTAAGTGTAACCTTCTCTAATCTTTCTTAAACCACGCTTACTGAATACATTGATTGAACATAGTCCCTCCAAGGGCCTCATACAGGGGAGTATCTAGCATGGAGTCTATGGGAGTTGCTATCTGAACATGGAATGATTAAGAGACTGTACAGCATGACAGGTGACAACGCCAGGAGCAAAATTTCAATGATGTCTCACCTGAAAGGAAAATTTGTTGGCATCAACATCCCTTGGGACAAAGAAAAAAAATTTCATTGGTGTTCATTTCATGTGATGAACTTGGTCGCCAAAGATTTTTTACTATACATGGGTAAACTTACTGATGAAGACTATGAGTTTTTTAATGACTACTTGGCTTTTGACAAAGTACTCATTGATAACAGTGATAATTAGCTAGTGACAAAAAGATTTCCAAGGGGAGAAAAAAAGTCTTTGGACTCATGGGGACTCATCTGATCATTTTCCCATTGTTTTGAACAAACAGAAAGCATCAACGCTGTCAAGAAAAAATCCAGGCAAAACCCAAAGAAGAAATCCAGTTGTGCCCTTAACCAGGCAACCCTGGAAGCTCAAGATATTTCTGGTGATATATCTTTAATAATGGTAACAACTGGGCATGATCAAGTGTATCATTATGTTGATAAGCTAGGCCCAGTCATAAGAACACCAGGTGAGCAATGCAAACCTGTGGTTGGCAGTTGGCTGCAGTTCCTTACAAATTCCAACTCATTTCTTTGTAGGTGACAAATTAACTGTCAGGCTCCTGCAAGACCTTTGTACCCACATTTTTAACTCTAGCAAACAGCACAGGTTATTTATTGCAGTGCACAAAAAAACTTGTTATCCAAAGCTCTTACCAATCAATATCCCCATGACCCAATGAAATTTCTTCCTCAAACAGATCCAATGAGCTCACCAATTGAAGCTTTTGATTCAAGTTTACACAAATACTCCTCAAACCAACAAGTAAAATTTGAGAAAAGAGGTATGGAGTGAAAATTCTGCAGATGTTTGAGCAATTGTGTAATGTATTCCAATCCAAAGCACCCACCAAACACCTCATAATACCTTACTATGAAGACATTTTAAATAGGATCACACATTACGCTGGCTTCAGCCTCGAATCTTGGAGACAAGAATATGAAGCGGAACATCAGAAATTGAAAAATATCATTATTGAACACTAGCAAACAAAGACTCCCTCATAGCAACCCTATTAAGTCTGAAATACTTAGAAGGAATTTTCAAGAAATCAGGTGTCCCTCCCAACTGTGAAAAGGCTATCATAGATATTTTGGAAGGGAAGTGGGAACAATTGGGTCATATGGATAATTCTGACAATTCCTGAGGAGAATCTAAATTATCCTCTGATAATCTGAGTGAACCAAAAACTTGTAATTTTCTCAAGCACTTGAAGAATCCTCAAATAGAGGCATCTTACAATGTGCTTCAGTCTCACAATAATGAAGTGGCCTTGCATCTGAAAAACAACCACCCAATGGAAAAAGGCAAGCACATTATTGATTATTGGAAGGTATGCCAATCACACTGGCAGGTTAAACAGGACAGCTTACTGATCTGAAATCTATTATAGCAGAAGATCATATTCCGTAATTTCCCAAATCTAGGCAAAGTAGCACTCAAATATTTGAGAATAACTTCCTATTTGGCCTCAGTTGAGCAGGTTTCTTTGAAAAGTGGACACCTCAAATTCCCCATAAGGGTATTGTTGAAATCCAGGACTATAGCACATTTGACATGCTTGAAGGAGTGGCTCAATGACAAGGCCCCTCATTTTTGATTTATCTTTCCAGTTCTGTCTTGATTGGTTTTTTATACAAAAATATTAGCTTTTATTCATTTTCCTGTATTACATGTTGTACCTCAGTTAACTGAATTAGGGTATCAGATTCAGACTGAGACTGCTCACACAAGTATTCAGTTTTTGGCATAGTAAACAAGTATAAATTATGTGAACAATGAGCTACAGTGGGGGATGAAAGAAGGCAGTACCTTGAGGGAAAAATTATTTGTAAGTCTGTTTTGAATTTCAGAATTGTCAAATAACCATGGGGGCTAAGGTGTATTAGCTGCCCCTGTAAATAATACTGAATAGTCAGCCTAAGGAGAATCCCAAAATAAAATAAGATTTGTGTTTTTAACAGATAGAAAAGACTTATTGGTATGCTCTAAATCAGACATATCAATAAATTTATAGCAAAAAATCTGATGTGATGCTATCATCAACTAAAGACTACTACTTGATTTTATGTTGTTAAGACTAATAATGATTTTTTTTGGTTTTGTTTTTTTTGATTATGATGAGTTTATTTAATATGAATACTAATAATGAGACCATGGGATTTAATACTAATAAAGATTCTTCAATAAATATTTGCTTAATACTATGTTTATATCACTACTACTAAGCCTCTGAGAAAGGCTAATGAGCTTTTAACTACGGTTAAGCTATTATTCCTCACTAATAGTAAGCCACTGAGATTATCACTATGGTTATAATACTATTCTTCACTAATACTAAGCTACTGAGCTTTACACAAGTAAAAAACTACTACTACACTAGATATCCTTCTGCTTCAGGGATGGTTATGATCATCAATCATGGGAAATTTTCCATTCTTTTCAGAGGCTGAGGGGGAGAAGACCTCTATTTATACCTTTTGGGATTTCATGGAGGTTCTCAAAACAGGGGACTTAGAAAAATCATAGCTGAGATATTTAAGCTGGTGAGATCTCTAGCTTTGGTGTAGCAATGTGGTTTCTGAGAGTATTTTGCTAGTGGTGTTTTTTATTATCAAAATCATGTGACTTCATTGAGATAATTTGGCTGGTTACAATTTATTTTTTCCAAAAAAGTGGAGAAAATACAGGTACTGACAATTGAAATTTCTTCTAGTCATATGATATCTTTGAGAGAATTTAGCAGGTGACATTGTGCTTTTTGGTGACTTTGTTATGTGTTTGCAAAGAAAACTTTGCTGGTGATAGTTTATTTTTTTGAAGAGGAGAAAGTGGGGAAAATACAGTTTTTTGTAATTGAGTGCACTGTCATTGGATTTGAAAAAGCTGGGGAAATTGGTATTTTCTCTTGTAATTGAAATTCTTCTGGTTGAAAATTCAATTTTCTTGATTGATAACTAGGACTTCTTTACAGTTTTATTTACCTGGTTCCAGAGTTCTGAAATTTGATTTCCTTCTCTGGAGTTATTTGGAAATTGTGTTTTGATCTCTGGAATTATCCCACACCTCTTCTTTAATTCCACAATCCTATTTCCATATATGATGTTATTCTGCAATTTGAATTTCTTCTTGGGAGTCATTCTTCAATTTCCCCCTGAGTTATTCCCTAATTTGTATTTTCATGAAGAGATTTATTTCCTATTGCCTATGTCCATTTACAGAATTATTAATCAGTTAGATTTTCTTGGGAGTTGTTCCCTAATTTCTTTTTCCATCTGAAATGTTATTCCCTAATTCCTATTTCCATCTGCGGAGATATTCCCTAATTCCTATTTTCATCTCTGGAGTTATTCCCTAATTCCCATTTCCATCTCCATAGCTATTAAGAAATTTGATTTTATTATTGGGAGTTATTCCCTAATTTGCATTTCCATCTCTGGAGTTGTTCCTAATGTGATTTTCTTGGGAGTTATTCCTGAATTTTCCCACAAGTTATTCCCTGATTCCAATTTACATCTCCGGAGTTATTCCCTAATTCCTATTTCCACTTCCAGAGCTATCCCCTAATTCCTATTTCAATAATTCTTTTCAAGTTCAACAATTTTATTCCCATTTTCTCTCCAAAATTCCTCAATTTTATTCCCATTTCCTCTCCAAAATTCCTCAATTTCATTCCCATTTCCTCTCCAAAATTCCTCAATTTTTTCCCATTCCTTCTGAAAAATTCCTAAATTTTATTCCCATGTCTTCTCCAAAAGTTTTGTAGTTTTATTCCTGTCGCCAGAGTTATTCCACAATATGTTACATAATTCCTGCCAATTTCAAAAATTTTATTCCTATTTCTTCTCTAAAATTCTTGAATTATTATGATTATTTATTTTTATTTAGCGTGTTGGTAAAAACATGTAAGAAAATTGGTAAAAACACATAAGAGCTTACGTGTTTTTACTAAGAACTTACGTGTTTTGGCCATAATTTGGTAAAAACACGTAAGGGGTGCCCTGGGCCCATTTTTAATTAAAAATGAAACACCATTGGGCCTGTATTGGGCCAAAACATGCCCAAAAGAGGTTTTTTCCCCACAAAACCTCTCTAACTCCAAATTGTTTCAGATTTTTTTGCCCAGCCCCCTCCAAAAAACAAACAAGCCCAAACACCCCAATAATCCACATTATCCCCACCCCAAACCATTGTTTTTTTTGGAAAAACAGAATTACCAAAGCCATTTTGCAAAGCTTTTCACACTTTTTTTTCTTTTTTTCCCCAAAGACTGCATTTTCCACCACAACAACCTGCTTTCAAGCCTCTCAATTTTCAATTTTTTACCTTCCCTCATCTATTAATCCCACATTTAAACCACTTTCTGTCACTCTTAACCACTTCTGTTCATTTTTCACACCTTTTTTCACCTCTTTTTCACATTTCAAAAGGTTCTTACCCCATTCCAAATCCCCCAATCCCCCCTTTTTTTAACTTTTATACATAATTTTCATTAAAAAAATGCTTCAACCCCCCACTGAAGGTGAATTTCAGACCCTTGAGCTTCTTTGGCAACATGTGCATAATGTTGCCAGGGCTCAGGGGTATGCTGTGTCCACCTTGAGGTCCAATATGACCCACAACCAAATTGAAATATGTTGTGACAGGTCTGGCACCCCAAATCCCAACAAAAGCCCCTCCAAAAAAGTCACCTCAAGAAAGCTTGACTGTCCTTTTAGACTTTATGCCAGGAAATATGCCAAGAGTACCACTTGGGCTCTTAAAGTCAAAAATCCTGAACATAGCCATGATGCCACTGAAAATATCATGGCACATCCTGCTTTCAGGAAATTCAATGAGCAAGAAACATCCCAAATTGCTCAAATGTCTGAATCACTGCTCATGCCAAGGCCAATTCAGGCCCAATTATGCAGCCATAGGGAGTCTGACAGGCCTGTAATCCTTCAAGACATTTATAACCAAGTCAAGAAAATCAAGAAAGACAAACTGCAAGGCAGAAGGCCCATTGATGCTCTTATTGACACTCTCAAAGAAGAAAATTTTGTTTGGTCCTCTGCAAGGGATTCTGAGGGACACATTACCTCCTTGTTTTTTACTCACCCCCTGGCCATAAAACTTCTTCATGGCTTTCCTCATGTCATTCTTATGGATTGTACTTATAAAACCAATAAGTACAAAATGCCCCTTTTTCATATTGTTGGATTCAGCTCAACAAATAAGACCTTTTCTGGGGATTTTTGTTTGATGAAGAATGAAAATGAAACTTCATATACTTGGGCATTAAATCAATACATTGAAAAGGTCCTCAACAACACCAATCTTTTTCCCCCTCCAGTTATTGTTATTGACAGGGATCTGACCTTGAAAAACTCTATTAAGAAGCTCTTCCCATACTCCAAAGTCATGCTATGCATTTGGTACATCAACAAGGATGTATCTGCTCATTGCATGAAGAAAATCGGTCATGGAACTGATTTTGAAAATTTTATGGGCCTTTGGAATCAAGTAATATACTTCTTCACTTTATTTCATTTTATTTCACTTTTTTTCTTATTATTGTCTTTATTAATGACTTTGGGATTCTTTTCTCAGCTTATGTATTCACCCAATGAAAAGTCTTTCAAAGACAACTGGAAGAAGCTTTAAAAGCAAGTTAAAAATGCTGAGGTCTTGCAGTATTTGGAAAATACCTGGCTTCCTCTAAAGGAGTATTATGTGCAGCCTGGACCAACCACCATTGCCACCTGGGTGTGGGATCCACCTCCAGAGTTGAAGGTGCCCATGCCATGGTTAAACGTTGGCTCCAAAAGTCCACTGGTACTCTCCTGGAGGTAGTCAGGGCACTCCACATGGAATTCAGAAAACAATTTATTGAAATTATCAACAGAATCTCCAAAGAAATGATTGTCCATGTCAAGAATTTTCCTCCACACATCTGTGCCATCAATGGCAAGGTGTCTCATTATGCTCTTCAGATTGCCTTTGAAAATTTCAAAACAAAATTTCCTCCAAATAAAAAATGCACCAACAAATACAACAATTATAAAGGCATTCCTTGCAAGCATAAGACCCAAAAGGAATTTGCCAAGCGCCAAAGGCTTGAAATATCAGACTTCCATCCTCAATGGCATTTGAATTTGGCTGTGAGGGTGTTTTAATTTCTTCTTATTATTTTTTTTCTTATTAACTGATTTTATTTGTCATATTCTTCTCAGGCTGGTTTTCAAGGTGATGATCAAAGTGTTGAAAAAGAAAGAAAGAATGAAGCCAAGAAAATATTTGAAGACATTGGGGAAGACCTGTTTCAAAGACCAATGGCAGAAATCACTCCAATACTCCAGCGCTTTTAAGATGTTTTGACTGGAAAAGTCCCATTTGATCAGATTCCCAAGAGTCAAGAGGATGATCAATATTATGAAGATCCTCTAGAATGCAAGAATATCTGTGGAAGACCCCAAGGGGCCAAGAATAAAAACAAAAGAGAACCTTCAAGATTTGAAATTATTGAAAGTCAATCCAAGAGAAGAGGAAGACCCTTATCAACAGTGACCAGCACAACAACTTCAAGATCCCAGTCAAATGTCCCCTCTCCAATCATGGAAGTGGACTCATCTGAAGATTCTGAAGATTCTGAGGACTAATTATCTAAATCCATCAGTTCATCAGATTCACTACCCTCAGCAACTGAATTGAATAAATCAGAAGTAACCCTTAGAAGGTCCAGAAGATTGGCAATTGGAAGCAAAACATCACAAAGAAAATCACACAAGCCTGCCACCAGTTTGAATATCTATGATGCAATTGACTTGACCTGTGAGCATTGTCAAAGCAATTATCACACAAGTGATGAATGCTGCAAGCTGTTTGTGAGTTTCTGATTCTTTTTAATGTAATTTTATGTTGTTTATTTTGATATTTATTCATTTTTTGAACTTCTTTTATCAGATAACTGGCTCAGAAGACTTGCCCAAGTTTATATTGAAATACACCTTCAAGGCCATCAATGTCCAGGGTGATGGAAACTGTGGCTACAGAGCAGTATCCCACTTCATTTACAAGACTCAAGATCAATGGGCTTTATGAAGCCATGAACACCTTAATTCCCTCAGTATCCTCTTATTTGGAAAGAATTGAATGGTATGAAGATGTTGGCCAGTCTCCAAAAAGCAAGTGGATGTCCATGCCTGACATGGGGGATCCAATTTCAAATAAGTATAAAAGACCAGTTTTCTTTTATTACACAGCCCAATATTTTTCTTTTTTCCCTTATTTCTGTCCTCCAAATGATAATCCCCCCATTTTCATCTGCTTCTTGAATAGTTGTGCTCATTTTGTTCCTTTGGACATCATCATTTCTAAAGTTTATCCAGTCCCCCCCATTACTGTGAGCTGGGAGATTCATGCCCAACAACAAGCCCTGGGGTGGGCTGATAAATTTAAGAAACACAGAATGTTGTATTTGTCCAATCTCCCCCCTCTCAGAAAAAACCCACTATTTTGGAGGTTGATTCTGATTGAATGATTTTTGTATATACAATTTATGCCAATTATCCCCCTACTCAGTCATATTTATTGCTTAAATCCCACCTCAGTCTCCTTTTTTATCAAACATGTGGAACTTTTGTACTTGAAAATAGTCATATTACACACAAGAAAAAAAACAGTGGAAAAAAACACTCATTGGGCCTTCACTTGTTGTCCCACCCAAAAGATTTTCCCAATTCATGAGCTTCTGGTTCTTTATTGTCCAGATTGAAACCTTTAATTTAAAAAAAAAATGAAGGAAAATCATAAGTGGGAAGTTATTAAATTCACTCTTTAAAAATAGGCATATTACAATGATGGGAAAAAACATTTGAAAAAAAAACCCTTTTTGCACCTTCACTTGTCCCACCCAAAAAAATTCCCAAAATTATGGAATTCTGGTGCTTTATTCTTCAAATTGAACCCTTCATTTTTAAGAAAAAAAATTAGAAAATTCATAAGTGGGAAGATTTTAAATGAGCTTTTGAAAAAAATATGCCATTTTGGCATATTGGCCAAATTGGTGAAATTTGGCAAAAAAAAAAATTTGAAAAAATTTGTGCTTATTGACATGCCAAGTCAGGAAAAATATGGCAAAAAAAAATTGAAAAAATCCTCAAAACTGAGCCTGAGGAATTGTTTTTGAAAGTTAAGGTCACTTACGTGTTTTTACCATAAATTGGTAAAAACACGTAAGGGATTACATGTTTTTACTAAAAGCTTATGTGTGTTTACCAACACCCTTTATTTATTTTTATTTATTTTTATTTATTTTTATTTATTTTTATTTATTTTTATTTCTTTTTATTTATTTTTATTTATTTTTAATAATTTTTAATAATTTTTATTTATTTGTATTTATTTTTATTTATTTTTATTTATTTTTATTTATTTTTATTTATTTTTATTTATTTTTATTTATTTTTATTTATTTTTATTTATTTTTATTTATTTTTATTTATTTTTATTTATTTTTATTTATTTTTATTTATTTTTATTTATTTTTATTTATTTTTATTTATTTTTATTTATTTTTATTTATTTTTATTTATTTTTATTTATTTTTATTTATTTTTATTTATTTTTATTTATTTTTATTTATTTTTATTTATTTTTATTTATTTTTATTTATTTTTATTTATTTTTATTTATTTTTATTTATTTTTATTTATTTTTATTTATTTTTATTTATTTTTATTTATTTTTATTTATTTTTATTTATTTTTATTTATTTTTATTTATTTTTATTTATTTTTATTTATTTTTATTTATTTTTATTTATTTTTATTTATTTTTATTTATTTTTATTTATTTTTATTTATTTTTATTTATTTTTATTTATTTTTATTTATTTTTATTTATTTTTATTTATTTTTATTTATTTTTATTTATTTTTATTTATTTTTATTTATTTTTATTTATTTTTATTTATTTTTATTTATTTTTATTTATTTTTATTTATTTTTATTTATTTTTATTTATTTTTATTTATTTTTATTTATTTTTATTTATTTTTATTTATTTTTATTTATTTTTATTTATTTTTATTTATTTTTATTTATTTTTATTTATTTTTATTTATTTTTATTTATTTTTATTTATTTTTATTTATTTTTATTTATTTTTATTTATTTTTATTTATTTTTATTTATTTTTATTTATTTTTATTTATTTTTATTTATTTTTATTTATTTTTATTTATTTTTATTTATTTTTATTTATTTTTATTTATTTTTATTTATTTTTATTTATTTTTATTTATTCTTATTTATTTTTATTTATTTTTATTTATTTTTATTTATTTTTATTTATTTTTATTTATTTTTATTTATTTTTATTTATTTTTATTTATTTTTATTTATTTTTATTTATTTTTATTTATTTTTATTTATTTTTATTTATTTTTATTTATTTTTATTTATTTTTATTTATTTTTATTTATTTTTATTTATTTTTATTTATTTTTATTTATTTTTATTTATTTTTATTTATTTTTATTTATTTTTATTTATTTTTATTTATTTTTATTTATTTTTATTTATTTTTATTTATTTTTATTTATTTTTATTTATTTTTATTTATTTTTATTTATTTTTATTTATTTTTATTTATTTTTATTTATTTTTATTTATTTTTATTTATTTTTATTTATTTTTATTTATTTTTATTTATTTTTATTTATTTTTATTTATTTTTATTTATTTTTATTTATTTTTATTTATTTTTATTTATTTTTATTTATTTTTATTTATTTTTATTTATTTTTATTTATTTTTATTTATTTTTATTTATTTTTATTTATTTTTATTTATTTTTATTTATTTTTATTTATTTTTATTTATTTTTATTTATTTTTATTTATTTTTATTTATTTTTATTTATTTTTATTTATTTTTATTTATTTTTATTTATTTTTATTTATTTTTATTTATTTTTATTGATTTTTATTTATTTTTATTTATTTTTATTTATTTTTATTTATTTTTATTTATTTTTATTTATTTTTATTTATTTTTATTTATTTTTATTTATTTTTATTTATTTTTATTTATTTTTATTTATTTTTATGTATTTTTATGTATTTTTATGTATTTTTATTTATTTTTATTTATTTTTATTTATTTTTATTTATTTTTATTTATTTTTATTTATTTTTATTTATTTTTATTTATTTTTATTTATTTTTATTTATTTCATTTATTTTTTCAAATTATTTGGTAAGCCTGTGACTAGTATAATTATTATGGAATGCCACATCCCCCCTACATTCAATGCTGTCCACAGAATTCCAGTTGACAGCTTGCCAATATCAACCACATTCTGCATTATTTTCAATTTCTTCTCCCTCTAATATTGAATCTTCAACTTCACTTTCTTCACTGCTTTCATTTCCTAACTCTAAATTTATGTGAACTATCTTTTCCCTTGGATAAAATCTCTTGATATGATCTGCTGCAAATTTCCTTGAAAGTTTAGTACCATCCATTTCTTCCAGCTCATAAGGTCCATCATTAACTTGACTTACAGCTCTGAAGGGTCCATTCCAATGGTTTCTAAAGAGTAAACCTCACTGTGATTCAAGTGTTTTATTGTAAACTAATACCAAATCCCCTGGTTGAAGTGGATCTCTCAGTTCGTGTTCCATAATTTTGTCCAAGTATTTAACTGATTTTTTTCTTGAATATCTCGGTTTATTTTCTGCTTTTAATCTTGTTTCCTCTTTTTCCACAATATGTTTTGCTCTTCTGTTGTTGATATTTTATTCCACTCTATGGCTAGGTATGTGTCTTTTTCTATCTCAATTGGTAAGACAGCCGGCTGACCAAACTGCAGTTCAAATTGTGAGTATCCTGTTGTTTGTTTTGCCAAAATTCTATCTTCCAAGGCTACAATTGGTAAGTATTCCTTCCATTTAGATCCATTTTCAAAAGTGAATCCTTTAATTGCTTATGTCCTCTTTCAACAATTTGTTGTGATTCTGGGTATTAAGGTGTAGTTATTCTGATTATTGATCCTTCTCTTTTAACTTCTCCTTGTGGCTCTTTTCCGAATTCTGCTCCTCCATCTACTGTTACTTCTTTGGGCACTCCAAATCTACAAATAAATTCTCAATCAAACCATTCTGAGACTGATTTTGTGGTTAGCCTAGTTAACCCCACAGTTTCTGGCCATCCTGAAAAGTAAACTCTTGCCACCACTAAAGACTTCCATCTTCCTGCATTAATATGGACCACATCCATACTTACTCTTTCAAACAAAGTGGATGTTAAGGATATCTTCCCTTCTTCTTTTTGTTTCAAATTACTCCTTTTCTGAAATTATTTACATGATTTAACCTGTTTCTTGACTATATTTTTTGTTCCTTCCCACCAATATCTTTTTGTTATTTTTCTGTATGTTTCATTTTCCCCTCAATAACCCAATGCTTCATGAATTTTAAGTAGAATCCTTTTCTGAGCTTTTTCATTAAATAGAACTATTCGTGTATTCTCTTGATTTATTATTTTCAGCTGCCCTTCTTTTAGATAAAAATTCATTGATCTTCTTTTAATCCTCTTGAAGTTCTCTTCCCCAATATTTTGTGGTTTTTTCAAACTAGTCAAATATTCTTGCATATGTTTTCCAAATTCTTCCTGTTTTATTGGAATTTTAACATTGTTTGTTTTATTCATTGAAGATTGTCCCACTTTGCTTCTATTTACCTCTTTTAATACATTTCCTGGATGAGGTTTGATCCATTTTTCTTCTTTGTAAGAATCATCCCTTTCAATTTCATCTTCATTTTTCCCCCTTTGGTTCCCCAGTTTGTGTACCAAATCAAAAGAAAAAAGCTGAATAAATGCTACACATCTTGTCATTGGTGTATTGATCATTTCTATCAAAGCTTTAGCATATAATTGAAGATCAAAATGTTTCCCCCATGATATTGTTTGAAGTTTTTTGAGTATTCTTGCAACACCACACAATTCTAATTTATGCTGAGAGTATTTACATTATAGTAAAGAAAAGGTTACTGATTCATATAGTACTAGTTTATCCTTTCCATTCTCATCCTATTTCATAAGAACTGCACCAGCTGCAATATAACTTGAATCTATTTCCAATTTTATCTTCCCTGACCCTTTTTCATAATTCAACGTCTTCAAGGTAATTTCTTCTCTTACTATCTTCCTGAGTTTTAGAAAATCTTCTTTACATTTTTCATCCCATTTCCACAATACATCTTCCCTTGTCAATCTTATCAATGCTTCTGAAACTTGTGAAAAGTCTTTAATAAACATAGTCCTAGAAAGCCTCTAAATTCCTTCTTTGTTGTTGGTCTAGGCCAATTTTGTATCTTGTTTATTTTCTGTTTTGAAATCTTTCTTCCACCCAAAGATACAAAATGCCCTACAATATCAAGTGCTGTAATACAATTTAAAAAGTTTGATCATGAAATTGTGAGTCCTGCCTCTTCTGTCCTAAAAAGTATTTTCTCTAATGTTACTGCATATTCCCAAAGAAATCTTCTTATGAGTTGATTCTCCTTGGACGTTTTGTGCTGGTATGTTGATGTGGGTCCTTCAATCCCTCCATCATCTATAAATATTCCAAGGTGCTCTGGTATTTCTTCCTGAAGTATTCAAGTCATTTGTGCTTGATAAACTGCCACAGAGTTTGTTTCTCCTTGAGGTAATCTGGTAAGATTAAGTCTTCCAAGTGTGTTTTCAAACGTTTTCAGGGGTCATGTAGGAATATACAGTTATCTTTCATCATATCCTCCCATAATATCTCCTAACCCATAGCATTCTCTTCCTGAAAATGATCCCAAAAACTCATCAGCATTTGGTGGTAATCCTGCATATCTTATTGTGACTTTATTCAGGTCTTGAAGACCATGAACTACTCTAAGTTTTCCATTGGGTTTTGCCACACAAAATACTGGTCTTCTATAGCTTGATTTTGATTGCTCATAGAGTCAAGTACATATTATTTCTCTGAATAGCTCAATGAATTGAGGTAAAATTGACTTTGGTATTGGTATTGGTTTCTTTTACCATGGTTCATGTGGTATAGCTGGTATTTTATATGGCTTTCCATAAGAATTTTTAATTACTCCTCTTTCTTATTCACAAAATGATATAGCCTTTTCTCTTAGTAATATAGCATTTTCAATAAATTTATTTCTTCTTCTGATAACCATCCAGATGGTCCAAGATTGATCATTGAAATTATTTCTTCTGTAACTTTTAATGTTGCAATAAATAGAGGTCGGTTAGCTAAAAAAGTGTTTCATATGGATCTCTTGATAGTTCAGGTCTTCCCAAATGTAGATTAAGATATAGAGGCAAGTCTTCATTTATGTTTCTCACCTTCTCCAGTACTGATTCATATTTTTCTGCATTTGCTTGAGCTTCCATGATTATTAACCTGGTTTAAAGTATCAATTAACAATATTATTTCTCTTCTTTTTTTTTGAATTTTTAACATTTTTAGTGAAATGAAGCAGTCGTTCAGTATCTTATTTTCCCTTTTTGTTCATAATTAAATTTGAATTGTAGCTTTAATTACTGCAAGGACTTTACTTCTAAGTGGATAAAACCCAGTATATTAGGTATACCAAATCCTGAAGTTTAACATCATACAAGGACATTTGAAAACCCTAGTAAAGAATTACACAAGGAAGAAATTTACTGTCTTACTGAGGACGACGCCGAGTAAAATTGATAGTTTTGTTTTGATTAAATATTCTTAATTATTGGCACCTTGGAATCTTTATTATTATATTATTAGCTTTTGTTGCTACAATTGACATCTTCATTTTTTTTAATTTTCATTATTACTTTATTTTACTTGCATGTTCAGCCCTCTGGTGCAATACCCCTGTAGTTTAAAGTCATAAAAGGAATAATTATAGCCTTCAGGCTGCTACCCTGTAATATAAAGTCATACAAAGACTAATTTTAGCCTTTAGGTTTCCACCCTGTAGTTTAAAGTCATACAAGGACTAATGTAGCCTTCAGGTTGCTACTGTGTAGTTTAGAGTCATACAAGGACTAATTTTTTTTGAGAATTCTGTTTTATTTATTTTATTTTTATCTTTATTTTTTGTTGTTTTTATGATTTTTTTTATGTTGAGCTTTTTTTTGGTTGAATTTTTTTTTTATGTTGAAATTTGTTTTTGGAGCAAAATTTTGAATTTGTTGATAGAGGTGTTGGTGTGAGGAGTGTTTTTATTGGTTAGTGACACAGGAGGCCTAATGTGGTTGTGTATGCTGCATATTTCATCCAGCCATTTGTATGTGGGCTAACCTACCATGGGTAAAAAAAAAACTCCCACACATATGACCCTGGCATCTGTATACATCACCAATGTGATCATTCACAGGGAAGATTTATTGCTCCATGAGACAAGAAAAATGCAAGTCTTTGAGGGAGGCTAATTTTTCCAGACACTATGCAACAGTGGCAAATTCTCAAGGGAACATCACATCCTATGCAATGGGGAAAAATTCTCAAGGTCACAATCACTTACCATGCAATTTTGTGTAGTTAAGCCAATTAATTTATCCTCAATGGGCAATCATCTTAGCTTTTATGATGAGAAATTTATACAAGGAGCCTTTCTATCAAAACACTTGAGCAATATTTATAAGGCAGAACACAATCTATTCTGAACACACACAACATCCCAATATTGTTTGAAAAAAAATATTTGAATTGACTTCTCATTTGCATAAGCATTGACGCACATTTCTACTACCTCAAAAATATAAATCAATCTCTTCAAATGGAAGAACTCCCCCCAACCAATGCCAATTTTGTGATCACCCAGTTGACTGAAAATGGGTTAAGTGCTATAGAAAAACAAAATATTGATGATATAGTTAGTATGGCTCTACAAAAGAAAGAGGAATTATATAATAAAAAAATGAAACTCTTAGAGGAAACCATACAAAACCTCTAAATGGAGCAGGAACCCAAAAAGTAAATCCAAAACAACAGACCAATCCCAACCATCAACACCACAAGTGAAGGTAAAGAACATGAAACACACCCAAACAAACAAACATGCTTAGTCTGTTTCAAAAGGTGTCAAAATTTTGAAATAACACAGAGCCCATTCAGAACCACTTCCTTTTCCCAAAACAAGAAAAGACAATACACCAAGTAAAATAGTTATTTCCAAAGGGAAGACTACAACTCCTTCCAAGAAAAAAAACCCATCAAGTGACAACTGTTGAATTCCCTCTCAATTTCAAAAGTGTGAAAGTGAGCATTGAATGAAATCATATACTGTTATAAGAACTAACCACAGGCTTCTTTGAAGGATTCCCTTTTTAACCACATACAATTACTTTTGGGTCTGATTGAACAGAATTTGGTCCCAGAAGCAGTTAAGCCACAAGTCTTGAAACACTTTCAAGCTTTTTTTTAAGTGTTAATGATCTCAAAGCACATGATTCTAATCCAAATGCTAATGTGTTTGTTTCTGATGCTGAAATTGAGCCTCTGAGTTCTGGATGTGCTGGAAAAGTCACAATTTCACAGGGAATTCTGCAAGTAGAAGAGAGTGATCTTTTCTATATCCGTGGGTACCTGGGAAAACTAGTTATAGAACTTTGGGGACCAAACCTTGAAGAGTCATCAGACAAACTGTGGAACTCAGCATATTGGACTAGTGCAATAAACCTTTTTTTCCAGATGGATGCAAGTGGAGCTTACCAGAATACTTCCTTAAACCATGGGTATTTCAATAATTTCATGCTACTGATTCAAGCATAAAATCATTAATTTCACTTTTGAATTGAAGAGAAATATAAACAAGAGCAAAAAGAAGAAGGAAAACACTGGAAAACTTAATTGGTAAACAAGAAGCAAAAGAATTGTGGAAGGGTGAGTATAAAAGAAAATATGATTAAAAAACATGAATACTGACCAGGTTTATTGTTAGCTTAAAGACAGGAGGGAAAAATTTGCTATTGCAAATGATTTTACAAAAAGATACAAAGCACTCATTGCAAACATACACTCTCATAGTGAGGACTACTTGGATGAGAATGGAAATTTCCAAATCAAGACACTTCTCTCATACTTAAAGGCAGCTAACATCTTTTTTTGGTGGCTATATTAGCAAAGGAAAGCTTTTGAAAATTCATTGAAGAACAGTTCAAAAGCCAGGAGCAGAAAACTGCAAAAACTTCCTCAAGAAACAAATTTTCCAAAAACACCTATTGGCTTAACTTTAGATTTTTACAATGAGAAATGACTGATGAGCCTACCAGTATCCCAACAGAGAATTGTAGTAGATATAAATTCTTTAGCTTTTTTTCCAGACCCAGCAAAATCTTCATGGCCTCCCCAAAATAAAGATCACAATAGTTGGGAAAAATGGTCAGATTGCAAGTTTAGTAAGGAATTTTCTAAGAAGAAATTGAAATATTATGGGCTTGATGAAGTGGAATTTGACAGTGAAGGAGAGGATGTTAAGGGTGGTGCTATAGATCTGGAATCTCTGAGTGATGGTGACAAAGATTTGGAGTATGTTGGAGATGGGGAATGGAGCCACATAAATGATGAAGATGAAGATTATGTGCAAAGCTTAGAGGAGGAGGGTGAGAGTGAGGAATAGTCATAGTGGCAAAGTTTCTATGTGTCGCATGGTGGAATTTAATGTAAAGGTTTCCAGTATTAACCAGTATTTAAGCTGGTTTAATAGCCTTTTTTGGAAAGAGTTCCCTTTGTTGAGGTCTAGAAGATAGCATTGTGAAAATAAACTGGTTACCAATGTCATGGGTTTGATTCCTGTTAGAGACAAAGAGAAGTCTCAATCAAAAAACCAGAAATCACTGGGTTTTCCGCTCAATTGGCGTACAGGGGTTCCTCCCCTTGGGGGTTCCTTGTAGGCTCTGGTTGTAACTAATGTAGCTTTATGAGGATGAAATAGGTAATACCATCAGTTACATTCACTTTTTGGACGCAGTGCTCTAAGCCTGGGGTACTGTCACATGGTGGAATGTGATCTAAATCTTTCCAGTATTAAAAATTTTGATAGACCTTTCAGCAAGAGTTCCCTTTGTTGAGATCTGAAGGACAGCTTTGAAACACTATGGGAATCATAAGTTAGAATAGTGAAACACTCAATTCTTCATTGATTGACAAGTATCCAAAATAATAATTTAGCACCATTACAATTACATTGTCATTAATACCAAAAGAACTTGGATCCAAATACCAGTAGGCCATTAGGCTGTCCACTTGTGAGGGTGAAATGAGTGTATGGTGTTCAGAAAATTTTCTAATGATAAGTTTCATGAGATAACATAAAAAGTGGAAAGTTTTAGAGGGGCTGGTTGGGTTCTTGGCAAAAATGTTGATAATTGGATGAATTCTGAGGGAATGTTTTTTGGTGCCTTTGGGATGATCATACTTTTAGCTTTTATTGATGAGGCCATAATGAATGTGTCCTTTGATTTGGCATTGGACACAGCTGTTTGGTGGAAGTGGTGTCAATAACAGCTTGTCCAAAATATGACTTACCTGATGCAACCTTCCTCTTTTGGACAAGACCATGCTTCCTTTGATATGTGGATAATCCCACCATGCTTGCACATGCATGAGCATGATTGATCAACAACTCATATTTTTCTTTTAACAAAAATAATACCATATTTTTTGTGTCCTCCCTTAGGACTAGTTGTTTCTCAATCAATTTTTTCAATGATTTCATCAACTGGAAGTCTTTGCTGCCCAATCATCTTTGTCATCACTGTTGGTTCCATATCACCTTTTTTTCAGATGAAAATACCAACCCTTGTCATTTTCACCATTTATGAAGTTGATGAGCTGTTGACTCACCAAATATCTCATTTGTCTTTAACCCTTGCAAAATTCCCAGAAGCCATTCACCCAGAGCTCTGCCACCCCTTCCATTGGTCCCCACAACTCCATCTGCTCCTGTAAATGTAGTGCATAATGGTGGTTCGGAAAGATTTTTGCATTTTTAAAAATGGTTTGGGAACTCTTACCATATCTATTATATGTCTTTTGAAAATTTCTTCCAGTAAATTTCTTCAAAGGCCAGCTTGTGATAAAATTTGTACATTGTTCCAAAAAAGAAGTATTTTGAAGTAGATTGTATCTATTGGCCAATTTTTCTATTTTATACACATCTGCTACAAAGAGATACAGAGAAATCAGTGGAATTAAATACAACCAAAGTGAATTCCATTGCATTTCCTTCAATTCTCCATGTTTGGGACTTCCCAAGTATTTTTGGAGGGGCTGAATGTTTTCTGGTAGAACAACCCCTGCTAATTTTTTGCAAAACATGGTCTTCAACTGGGAATCAAATACCCTGTGGCTCTCTCCCCCATCTAGAGCAAAATAATAATTTTCATTACTTTCCTCATCACTATCTTCACTGTTCATCACCCATAATGCCTCCACAAACTCTTCCCCCTCCTGGAGTTTCCAATGTTGAACTTGATTCTTGTTACACAACACACATTTAGGATTGGACACTCTATTGGTATCCTGAAATCCCAATCTTATGCAAGAGTGACATGAAAAAATTCTTTGCATCCAGCTGTGTGTCATTCCTAAAGACAAATGCTCCACAGGATCTCAATAATCAAGCCGGCTTAACTTTGAATATCAAACCCTGGACTTGCACAGAAGTACACTTTGTTTCCTCTTTCTGGCATTCTTCGACTGAAGGCATTTCCATTGAGCATTTAGCCCTTCAAAAAACTGGCCCACATTGGAGATTTGCAATGTTGGTGTCCTTGGCCAGACACCATGTGCAAAAGTACTTTTCTGAGTGAGAAGAAATTCCACCCACCTTGTGGGTGGCCCCACTATCACCAACAAGAGTAAGGAGGTGTACCTGGATCATATGGCTGTTAGGTTTCTTGAATTTTTCAAGTTTTTCTTGGAACCTTCAATTTGATCAAATAATCAACTAGCCACTGTAGGAGGTGAGATATGGCTGTCATGCTTGGAGCTAGTGGCCCAGGTAAAATACCAGAAATGAATACATGGGATAATTTGTTTCAAAGTCTAGGTGGTAAGTTCAGACAGGACAGCATGACTATTCCCATTGATTGCTTTTTTCCTGCAAGTTTGTTATGGTGTGGATTGAACTAACCCACAAACAAGGAGAAGAAAAGCTTGAGAACACCTTTGCTTCCATTACTATCATAATCCCATGAGATCTCTTTCCATCCCCTGCCATTCTGTATGTCTATAATATTCTCATGGTTTGATGTATGAAATGCTTGAGCCCAGGATTCAATTGTATCCTTGATTCCCTCCAAGCCCAGAAACCATTCAATCCAGGAGTCCATTGACTGCATAACATAATAACCACAGGGAAGAGAAATGTGAGTTGAAATGATTAATAGTCATTTGATAGGGCTTGAGCATTGAGGATACTTGACTTGGAATCACACAAAAGTTGGACTGAGTGCAAAAAAATTCATTATTGCGTGGTGAACAGTGTGAAGCTTCTCAGTAAGTACACTGCCATGGAATATTGACTTTTGGATACAGACTGTAGCAGTTGGTACAATGCATAATTTTACATTTTGGGAACTCCTTTTGTTGTGGAATGTAATAAGGCTGTACATTGGGGGGGGAAATTATTGGTGAGTATTTTTAGAATTTCAGAATTGTCCAATAACCATGGGTGCTAAGGTGTATTAGCTGCCCCTCTAGATAATACTGAATAGTAAGCCTACAGAGAATCACAAAATGAAATAAGATATGATGGATTTAACAGATAGGGAAGAGTTATCAGCAGTCTCTAAATCAGACCTATCAATAAAACTACAGTAAAACTCTGATTTAAAACCAAAATTTCTGATAAATTGAAGACTAAGATTTTTTTTTGTTATTTTAATAAAAGTAATAATAATATATTTTTCTTTGGTTTTCTGTTATTCTAATAAAACTAATAAAAATATTTTTTTTTGGGTTTGATGATTATTATAATAATTTTTTCTATATTAATACTAATAATAAGACTACTGGATATTATTCTTTTGATATTTTTAATGTTGAGTTTATATCACTACTTCTTTTCTTTTAATAATACTATGCTTCTGAGAAAAGCTACTGAGATTTTTCACTATGGCTATACTACTATTCTTTAATAATACTAAACCACTGAGCTTTTACTACCTTAATACTACTATTCTTCAACAAAACTAAGCTACTGAGCTTTTACTGATAAAACACTACTACTACTCTAGATATCCTGCTAGTTCAGAGATGGTTGTGATCTTGGATAGTGGGAACTTCTTCCATGATGATGGGAAAAATAAGGGAGAGTGGACCTCTATTTATAGCTTTTGGGCCTCCATAGAGCTTCTCAAAGCAGGGTACTTAGAAAAAATCATAGCTGGTGAGACGTGTAGTTTTGGTGTAGCAACGTGACACAAGATCCAAGTTCTGACCAATGAGATTGAGTTGTCACATCAATTGGTAATTATAGGTATGCACCTGGAATTGATTTGAATTCTGACCAATCAAATGATGTTATTATTTTGCTGTACTTTCGACGTGAATTCTGACCAATGAGATTAATTTATCACGTAAATACATAATTATAAGTATGTACCATGAAATCATTTGATTTCTGACCAATCAAATGATGTTCTGATAAGTCTTGAATAATTTGTGGTTTGTATTTGAAAGGATTAGTCAGCTTCTGTGCAATTGTTGTCCATTTTGATGTCCATCTTATGGGTTAGATTAAATTATTCTTTTTTTTTTAAAAATATTTTCTGTTTTATTCCAAAAAGATTTGATTCTTCTGTTTTGGTTTTTTCATTCTTCTTGGAGCTTCCACAAACAATAATTTTGAAATTGCCTTCAATGTGGCTTGAACCAGCTACATGACCAATCCAGAGGTAAACACCTCCTTCTTGTCAACTGAGAAAGGAAGGTTTTATTTTTTTAGTGCGGAATTATAAGTGTGTCTGTAGAACTACTTTCCTTTTCAGTTCTCTACAAATCTTCAAAAATATTGGATATATTGAATTAGATTTTTTCATTTATTCTTCTGGTAAGCGTGAGACTGCTAATAATGGTATGGAATACCACATCACCTTCTCCATTCAATGCTGTTGCCAGAATTCCAGCTGAAAAGCTTTCCAGTATCAATCATATTCATTTTGTTTGATTTCTTCTCCCTCTAATATTTACTATTCATCTTAATTTTCTTCACTGCTTTCATTTTTTGACTCTGAACTTGATTGAACTCTCTTTCCTCTGGGATAAAACCTCTTGATGTGACTTGCTGCAAATTTTCTTGCAATTTTAGTTCCATCCAATCCTTCAAGCTCACAAGGTCCATTATTAATTTGATTGATAACTATATAAGGTCCATTCCAATGGTTTTTGAAGAGTAAACCCCACTGTGACTCAAGTGGCTTATTATAAACTAATACCAAGTCCCCTGGTTCAAGTGCATTTCTCAGTCTATGAGCCATCTTTTTGTCCAAATATTGAGCTGATTTGTGTCTTGCATCTCTTAACTTCTCTGCTGCTGCTAATCTTGTACCTCTTTTGCTGCAATCTATATGGTTCTTGCTTCTGATAGTTCTTCTATTGTTGATATTTTCTTTTGATTGAATGTTCCTCATTGTCGTATTATTCACTCTAGTTGTTACTTTTAATATTTTCATATTTTTTATTTTCTTGATTCCTTGATTTTACTTCCATATTCAGCCCTCTTGTGCACTACCCCTGTAGTTTGAGTCATACAAAGACTGATTTTGGCCTTCTTGGAACCACCCTGTAGTTTAAGTCATACAAAGACTGATTTTGGCCGTCTGGGAACCACCCTGTAGCTTTAAGTCATACAAAGACTAATTTAGCCTTCAGGTTGCTACCCTGTCTTTCAAAGTCATACAAGGACTAATTTAGCCTTCAGGTTGCTACCCTGTAGCTTAAAGTCATACAAGGACTAACTTTGGCCATCTGGGAACCACCCTGTAGTGTAAAGTCATAAAAAGACTAATTTGAGCCTTCAGGTTGCTACCCTGTAATTTAAAGTCATACAAAGACTAATTTTAGCCTTTTTTATTTGATCTGATCTTTTATCCTTAATTTTAATCAAGACTATTTATTTTATTTATTTCATTTATTTTATTTATTTTATTTATTTTTATTATTATAATTTTTGTTGTTTATGTTGAAAGAATTTTATTTTTTTTGGGGTTGAAGAATTTTTTTTTTTTTTTATGTTGAATTTTTTTTTTTTTTTTTTTTTGAAAATTTTTTTTCTTTTATGTTGTGAAAAAATTTTTTATATTGAAATTTTTTTTTATTTTGTGAAAAGATTTTTTATTATGTTAGAATTTTTTTTCAAGGAGTGATTAAATTAATGAGTCATGTTGAATAAGTTTTCAATTTGAGGAGTCATGTTATATTTTCAAATGGTGTAGTGGTTAGTGATTCTTCCCACCTCTGGTATGATGTTAATTTCTGATCCAGTATCCACCAATGCCATAGTAGCATATTCTTCTCTTCCAATAAATACTTCCATAAGTCCAAGTGGGCATGCATAATGTAATCTTGGGGTATCAGAGTCCCATTGCTTTAATGAAAGTAGTCTTTCTTGAATATTTGACATCTTGAATGATTTTATCACCTCTTTTTCCTGGGTAGTTAAATTTTGTAATTTGTCAATAAAGGTTGGTGACATTGATAATATTTCTCCAAGAGTAAGATTTATCTTTTGTTCAAGTATTTTCTTCATCACATGTTCAATTATTATCTTTGGGTTATTGGCTGTAGATTTTACCTTGTCTTTTAATTCCATCTTTTGTGACTCCTGTCTTAGTCCCTCCTTATTTTTGTCCTTGGAAATGATTTCAATATCATCCTTATCTACTTCCTTTCCTTGTGTTTTCTTGTATTTCTTCTTCTGCCTAATCTTCCTCATGGTAGACACCTGGTATATTCTTTCTAAAGGGTTTGTGTGTTTCATTTTTATCCTCTTGCTGAGTTCGCATTTGACTTTCCTGTCTTAAAGCTCTTTGCCTTGTTTGCCTAAGTCCAACATTTATTTGAAGATTTTCATTTGCTGGTGATATTTGAGGAGGTTTCCAGTTTTCCCATTCTTCTATTTGAGCTATAGTGATTGCCTTCTCAACCTTGATTTCCTCAATTAATGTTGTTAATTTCTTCTTTGGGGGTGGATTTGATTCTTCCATCATTTTCTTTGGAAAATCCTCCTGCTCTTTGGCAAAATGTCTAGCTAATTCTTTTGCAGATTTAGGGCCTTCTGTGGGTATTCTTTGAAAATTTGGGAAAAGATATTTTCCTCCATGCTTCACAAAAATTCTTTTCTCCAAGTCTTCTGTGAGATGATTACATCTTATTGTGGAATTTCCTTCTTCTTAGCAGTAATAACACTTCAGTAGCTGTCTTGGAGCCATTTGAGCTGGCACATATGGTTGATAACTTGAAGATATGGGTGGCAAAGGATATCTTGGCCTGAATGGCTGTTAGTTTTGTGTATCTTTCTGATCTTGATTATAGCTTGCTCATGTTTTCTTTGGAGATTCAACTACTTCTGAAAGGTGTTTGAGCTGATTCAATAATTCCTTAACTGATTACTTCCCAGTATCCTTTGAGTAGTGCTCTTGTGGCTGGGGATTTTGAACTCTTTGGGTAAGATCTTTCATTTTCTTCAAGAATTCTTCCCACCTTTCTTCTTCAGACCTAGCTTTCTTCTCTTGTTACTTTTCTTGTGAAAGTTCTTTCTGTTGAATTAAGAATTTAGCTTCTAAATCTTGTTCAATATATAAGTTTAAGATCTCCAATATTGGAATGATATAGCCACCATCCAAAGCTTGCACCATGGCCTTATATTTTATCATTTCTTTGTAAATAGATTCCTGAACACTTGAGGAAAGACTAGCCAAAATTTCTTGATTGTGATTGATATCTCCTTGTATATATTGATACCTCCCAAGATAATTAATAATGGATTCATATTCCCCAATGAACTTTTTATATTGTGTAATATTTTTAATTCCTCCTTCTTGTTGTATCTCTGTGAATGGTTGAGTAATTGAGGACAGCTTTGATCTTCTTTCAGGTGATACTGTTCCCCATCTTATCTTCATATCCAATTTCAATTTCTCCAAATCTCCACTTTCATATCCAGGAATTCCTTCAATATGGTAACTGATATCTTGATCTTTAGTCCAAAAGGATATTTGTCTTGCTATATCCCTTCCACTTGCTCATTCAATTTTCACTCTATTTTTCACTCTTTTAATACATTTTTCTACCTCCTTTCCATCGAAGTATAAATTATAATCCTTTGGTCTAATCTTAACAATAGGTGTATTATTTCTTGGTATTTCCTGTTTCAATGGGCTTGAAGCCTGTGCATAGATATCAACCATCTTTGGTAGAGTATATGGTCTTTGTGAAGTGAATGGTGTTGATGAAGCCATGGGACTTGAAAATGGTGATGGTGACCCTTCTTGACCAAAGATTATTGGCATGCTTGTAGTTTCTTCCATTGGGCTTTTTTCTGTGGTAAAGATTGACTCTTTTCTTTTTCCTTCTTTTTTAAGGAGTTTGATTAGTTCTTGTTGCATTTCCAACATTCTTTGATGAAGTCTTTCAACATCAGAAATATATTCTTGTCTTTGCATGGTTTCTTCATTTATAATTTCTTCTTTGGATTTGTCCAGATTGTGGATTATCTTTGATGATGATGCTGAATACATATTGATATAGTCTTTGTTGATTTTCTGTTTTTCACTTTTCTTTTTAATTTCAAATAGTTCCTTGAGTAATTGCTGAAAATGATTTGTAACTATCTTTTGATCTTTCTTCTTGGTTCTGGGTGTACCAACTGGTATACTATAATCTATAGGTGATTCTTCTCCAGGTATTGTTTCTCCTCTTTTTGGATAATAATAAGAAAATCATTTTGTTGAAGAACTTGATGGTGACAATGATTTCAGATTTTGTAGTTTTTCTGATTCCAAATTGACTGGATAGGCTTTTGATTTTTTTTTGATTGATAAAAGGCTTTTTATTGATTGAATTTGAATGTTTTTTTTTCAATAATTGACAAATTATTAATTGTTGAAGCTTTAGCAACTGCTGGGACACCAGATGTGGGAACTCCTTTTGTTGTGGGATAAAATAAGGCAGTACCTTGAGGGGGAAATTATTGGTAAGTCTGTTTATAATTTTAGAATCGTCCAATAACCATGGGTGCTAAAGTGTATTAGATGCCCCTATATATAATACTGAATAGTCAGCCTAGAGAGAATTGCAAAATAAAATAAGATATGATGGCTTCAACAGATAGGGAAGACTTATCAGAAGTATCTAAATCAGATCTATCAATAACATACAGTAAAAATCTGATTTAAAACTAAAATTTCTGATAAAATAAAAACTAAGATTTTTTCTGTTATTTTAATAAAAGTAATGATAATATATTTTTTTGGTTTTCTGTTATTTTAATAAAACTAATAAGAATGTTTTTTGGGTTTTATGATTATTATGATAATTTTTTTTATATTAATACTAATAATAAATCTACTGGATATTCTTCTTTTGATATTTTTAATGTTGAGTTTATATCACTACTTCTTTTCTTTTAGTAATACTAGGCTTCTGAGAAAAGCTACTGAGCTTTTTCACTATGATTATACTACTATCCTTTAATAATACTAAGCCACTGAGAAAGGCGACTGAGATTTTACTACATTAATACTACTATTCTTCAGAAATACTAAGCTACTGAGAAAGGCTACTGAGCTTTTACTACTAAAGCACTACTAGTATAGATATCCTGCTAGTTCAGGGATGGTTGTGATCCTGGATAGTGGAAACTTGTTCCATGATGATGGGAAAAATAAGGGAGAGAGGACCTCTATTTATAGCATTTGGGCCTCCATAGAGCTTCTCAAAACAGGGTACTTAGAAAAAATCATAGCTGAGAGGTTTTAGCTGGTGAGACGTGTAGTTTTGGTCTATCAATGTGACAAGGGATCCAAGTTCAGACCAATAAGATTGAGTTGTCACATCAATTGGTAATTATAGGTATACACCTGGAATTGATTTGAACTCTGAACAATCAAATGATGTTATTATTTTGCTGTATATTGGACGTGAATTCTGACCAATGAGATTGATTTATCATTTAAATTTATAATTATAGGCATGTACCATGAATTAATTTGATTTCTGATTAATCAAATGATGTTCTGATAAGTCTTGAATACTTTGTGGTTTGTATTTGAAAGGATTAGTCAGCTGATGTGCAATTGTTGTCCATTTTGATGTCCATCTTATGGGTTAGATTAAATTGATTTTTTTTAAAAATATTTTCTGTTTTCTTCCAAAAAGATTTTATTCTTCTGTTTTGGTTTTTTCATTTTTCTTGGAGCTTTCACAAACAATAATTTTGAAATTGCCTTCAATGTGGCCTGAACCAGATACATGACCAATCCAGAGGTGAATGGCTCCTTCTTGTCAACTGAGAACGGAAGGTTTTCTCTTTTTAGTCTGGAATTCTAAGTGTGTCTGCAGCACTACTGTCCTTTTCAGTGCTCCACAAATCTTCAAAAATATTGGATATATTAAATTCTCTTTTTTTATTCATTCTTCTGGTAAGCTTGAAACTGATAATAATGGTATGGAATACCACAGCCTATCTTGATGAGAGTGAGAGAGTGTTATGCAAAGTTGAAATGGCTGTTTGGTGGTGGTTTTTGGCTTTGTAAAACAATTCAAAGAATAAAATTGTGAGAAGAACAGCAGTTATCTTTGTTCATATTTTAGAATATGTGGAGCCATGAGATGAATATTTAAATCATTACTATAGCTGAAGTTCCTTTCAGGAACCACTGTACTGATTTGTTTGAGAAAAAGACTCACAAACAATGGAAATGGTCTCTGCTTTCAAGTAGTTTGCACTTGTTGAATGACGGAGGGTTTCATTTTCCTCTTTTGAAGTCGGTGACAGGCTTTATGTTTTGTTTCTTTCATGATGTGCAGGTGACAATGGGTTATTTTTTTTGGACTGCATTAATGATAGTAAAGAAGAATTTATTGATTCAGTGATGTGTATCCATTTTTTCCTATCAGATAGATATTTGCCTCAAATCTAAGTTCCATCATTACAGGTGATGACATTTAAAATGCATCTATGGCACAGGCACAGTTGCATAGGAATCTGCAAAAAATGTGAAGGAGGCAATTATGGAAATAGTAAGGGTGATTGATGGGGTGGATGAGGAGAAGAAAAAGCTGTGAAATGAGGAAAGATGTTAAAGAAATGGGCTAAGTAAGAGTCTTAATAAAAAAACATAAGATAAATAAGGAAAATGGGTTGTGATCTGTGAGGGGAAAAATTTGCAAAAAATTAGTCATCACTCTGATGACATATGCGGGTACATGTGGGGTGTGCATGGGCTTTTGTTGGGGGAGAATTACATGACCAGCCCTCTGCAAAAATCCTGGTTTTGTGTGCACTGCACACAACCACATTATTCCCCCAGTGTGAATCAATTGTTCTTTCAGTGCCAACTTTGAAGTGGGTTCAATTCCTCCCTCTGGCAGCAATTCTGCTTCTGTACCTGTCAGCTTTGGGAATAGGGTAACCATGCTGGGTAGCATACACTGGACTTTGAGAAAGCCTGGTTATAGAACTTAGTATCATTGTGCTCCTTAATTCTGGAAAACCTAATTGATTTTTGGAACCTTGTTGTGATTGGGAGTGCTCAACCTTAATCATGACATGAGAAGTACAGATTCAATTTCTGCATGGATTATTGCCTGTGAAAGACTTGCTGAACACAACTCATTGGGGCTGTAAGTAATTATCCAGTATATGTTTGCTGTTGTCTTTTTTTCGCATGTTTTCAATTTCTATTATCAAAATTTTGTATTGAGTTTCTCCTTTTTATTTCCATTTGATGAGAATATATCATTGATTTTGCCTTTTCTTTTTCTAGTACTTTGAAAAGATTGAAATTCCTCTTTGATAAGGCAGGAAGTCACTGCCGTTGAGTTGAGAATACTTTGGATGAAAGGGTTTTTTTTAGATGAACTAATTTAAATAAGTTGAAATTCCTCTTTGATAGGGCAAAGGGTCACTGCCACTGAGTGATAAGAGTCTTGAAATAAATGGAAAGAAATTAAAATTCCTCTTTGATAAGGCAGGAGGTCACTGCCTTTGATACTAATACAGATAAGAAAATATTTTTTTTAAATCAATTTTATTATTTTACTATTTTTTTATTTTTTATTTTTTTTGGATTAGTGATTGGAAATTGATTCCTTGATTCATTATTGAGAACTCCAAAATCTTTTGTTGTGAATTACTGAAAGGCATATGTCTTTCAATATCTCTCCGAATAGCTTGTGTTTGTTCTTTGGGTATCTCCTTTCCATCCTGAAACAAAACATTTGACATCATGTATAAACATATATCCAAAATCACACCAGTAAAGAGTTCCCCCTAGGATTTCCAAACCATATAAATTCAAATCCTCATGAGCCCATAGAAATTTGTAATAAAGTCCTTCTATTGTCATTTGATAATATCCATAAGGATTTCTTACATTTACTTTGATTCAAGTAGTGGTTAGTAATTCCAAGAATTCAAAATTTGTAAAATTCGATCTAGGTAATTCTGAAATATGTTGGCTTTGAATTGGTGGTGAATCTATCTCATAATCATACAGCTCTTGTAAGGTTGTCATTGGAAGAATTACATAATCTTCCTCTTACTCCTTCTCCAGTATATTTGGCTGTATGTTATTTTGATTATGGGTGTCATTGGTTAATATGAATTTCATTTATTGATTTTGATCCAATGAATTAATTGAGTTTGAAAGTGAGGTATTGGAAAAACAGCATAATTTTTCATATGTATCATAAATCTGGTGAATAATTTCAATTTGTGGACTGGGTTCTAGGATTGTAAGTACAGCTAGCCTTTGTGTATTTTCTGATGACTCCCCTTCCTCTAGGTCTTCAAATCTTCCTCTTTTCTTGAATTTATCATTCCAATTTTCATTATTTTGTTGATATAAAATCTGTAAGGTTTGGCTATGAAACAATAAGTAAAAATTACTAATATTTTACTTATTGTACTATGAATGTCGTTATAAATGAAATAAATGAGATAAAAATAATTATAATGATAAAGAATTATTATAATTATGGCGTAAAATGATTATATTATTAAATAAATATAATAATATAACTTATATTATAAAAATAGTATATATAAAATAAATATATTAATATAAGATAATTAATATATTTAAAAGCACTTTATTATTGTCACCAACAAATAATAAAGGCGTAAAAAATTGTTTTTTATTCATAAGAAACAATTAATAACAATAATATTACCAATATTAAAGTTATAAATTAATATAAATACTATTTATATCAATTATAGAATTATTAAAAGTAATAATAGAGAAAAATTATTATAATAAGAGAAATAACCTACTTTTAATGCTTAATATAATAATTTTGAATACATTTACGCTTAGAAATGTAAATACAACTTATTTAAATTGTAGCTACAATAAGATTTAAGAGAAATTACAAATTTTCTTGGTTTTACGTGGAATTGAGGTTTTTAAGAGAAATTTAAACAAAACAATTAAATAATTGCAATAATCACGTCAAAGATGAAGATTATTATAAGATTATCTTTGGTCTTTAATAATATAAAAGTTTTATATATAAATAATAAAGAAATTACCTTTTTATTTAATGATTTAATGTTTTGTAAGCATCTGAAGGGAAAGCAGAGTAAAAAGAGCTCTATTTATAGTGAATACCTCCCTCCTAGAGTCCAGCAGGCTTCCAGTAGACGTGCAATGATCATACTCACTGGAATTGATCAATAGTTTAAGGTTTGGTGATGATTACATCATGATCAAAACATCTTATATCATTATTACACCATTATTTAGAGTTATCACTATAACTCTAAGTTTGATGACGTCAAGGCTTGGCAGAACCCCAAAATTTGTGAATTTTATTAGTTTTAATCATAAACTAACAGTGTTCACCAATTATATCACTCATATGACTGTTAAACTTAATTTAAGGTTACAGTGAGTGATCATAAATGATCAAATTAGGCTCAAACTTTGATCCTGAATACCTTTGAAGTTTTACACGCTACAGCAATTCAGATAGTGAATTCTTATAGCTTGGCATAGCCTTATTATTCTTCCAAGAGCATTTTTCTACATCATCAAAACTCCATTTTTGATGATTTTCCTTGTAACTCATCTTTTCTGTTGAAATTTAATATTTTAAACTTCAAACCATGATTTCAAGAGGTTATAACTTGAATATTATAACAAAAAAAACATATTTCTTCACTAATGAGGTAGTAGAATCCAACTGTCTACTTTTTTTAAGTTTGGACCACTTTCACAACCAAGTGGTCAACAGCTCTATTGATTTTAATCAATAATCCCTTACAGGTTTTAACCTTGTTTATAACTTGTGAAATAAACTTCATTTCTGTATTCCTACAGTAAATATGTGATGAATTCTTTTTGGTTCATCACTCTATCATGCATATTTCAAAAGATATTAGCTAAAATCCTTGAATATATGTTTTGACCAAAAAAGTGCATATATTCAGCTTAACTCCTTAAGTATTGACTTTGGAGATTAGCTTCTTAATTGTTTTATATGTGGAAATTTATGGAGGATCCAATGGTAACATTTATTTTACATGTTATTCCACTGGTAATTGAAATAATTAAGGATTTGTGTTTTTTATAAGGTATTATTACTTATAACTCATTAAATATTGACTTTACAGATATGCCATAAAAATGGTATATGTGTATTTTACCACGGGGAATCCAATGGTGTAATTTATTTAACATGTTTATTCATTGGTTTTTAAGTTAAATCAAGTTTTATGCCAATTTATGGCATTTTTGTAGTTTTAAGGTAATTATTTTTAATGTATAATTATTTTAAATATTTCTTGTGACCTTTTTGGGTATGTGGTCATATCTCAAAGGTTCACATTCCCTACCACCAAAAAAGATTGTACCACAATCTGATATGTGTAATTAGGGTATCACCCACTGTCCTACCTCTTCAATAGACTTTGTTAGTCTTGAAGCTCAATAGTGCTTAACTTTTCTATTTTTCAGGTTTTCTTTCATGTCTGAACCTTCTTAGTAGTTTATCAGAATTTGTTATATCTTTCTCAAGTAGCCATTCATCTTATTGAGTTGAATTTCTATACCTTACAAGGTATTCTCTTTATTTTTTGTTTCTTGTCCTTCTTTCTTTAAGGACTTTTACAATTTTCTTTTCTTCTCCTTCTTCCAAGGGGGGAATTGGAAGTGGGGGTTTATTTCTTAGTGTAAATAACTCCTTGTCACTTGAGCTGTAAGGTTTTATCAGACTTACAGGGAAGGTTGGGTGTTTGTTCATTAATTCACCTGTGAGTTCAGATTGCACAGCATTGGGTCCATGAACTGCTTTTATCATAAATGGTCCTGCAAAGGAATCTTTCAATTTCTTTGGCCATTTTATGTTATTGAACTTAAGGGTTGATACTAGGACCAAGTCTCCTATTTTGAAGTCAGGTGGTTTATGACTTTTATCCCATCTTTATTTTGCATATTTGAAAGAATCTTGCATACATCTGTTTGCATGGTGTCTTGCTCTGTCAAGCATTATCTTAAAAACAAAAAGTTTTGTTAAAGATGATAAGCTATTATTTATTTCTTGGAAAGATAATAAACTTTTTTAATGTCTTTAAGAGGTAAAATACTATTTTTAAGCTCTGTTAAAGTATTTACAACATCAGGAGACAAGGTTATTTCTTTGGCAAATGAGGTTGTCTCATTCTTTGCTCCTCTTTGTCTTTGAATTCCATCAAAGTTCTGGCCATGTTGAAGACATTGTCCATGGCATCTTTTTGGATTTTGGGGATCCTGTAGCTTGGGGAATATGGTTTTCTCCAATTCTTTTTCTTTTTCTTCCTCCCTTCTTGGGGAGGTTGGTTGACTTGAGGCTTGCTGGTAGAAGCTACTGGGGCTTCTTCCTTGCTTGCCTCTTTCTTTTTGGAATGGTACTCCTTGATCTTCTTGATTTGAGGCTTGGATGATAGTGGATTCCATCCATTGGAGTATTTCACTATTTCCTCCTCCTTGAGGAACATTTTGAGGATGTGCCAGGAGTTCATCACTCCTTGGTGTATTTGGGGCAACATTTCCCAATCTTTGTCCTTGTACACTGTGTAGTACCGTTTGTACTGGCTCATGTAGATGTCTATCTGAGCCTTCTGAATGTGGTCTGTACCTGTTTGAGTTACTCATACTTAGTTCTAACTCTGGCTCAGATATCATGGGCAATTCTGGGACTTGCCTTTGGGATAAGGCACTTCCTTGTGTGGATTCTGTTCCACTGGGGATATTGCCCTTCCTTTTCCCTTTTGAGGAATCAGTTCTACCTCTGAGTCCAGCTCCATCTGATTGGATGGAGTATTGGGAGCCTCTTCTGGTAGTCATATTTTAAGAAAAATAATAAATAAGAGGATTTCAGAACAAGAATTCTTCTTATGGCAGTTTATAAATGAGGTACTCACCTTCAGAGTCCTGAATAGTGGGTCCTAGAAAGTCCAATTTCTTGGATTTATTTTCCTTAGTGATCCATGGTGTTGGAGAACTTTGACAAGTTTCTTCCACCAATCTTTCAACAGTGGTTTGGTTGTCCTCTGTTGGATTGTCTTCAAACACTAAAAAAGACAAATAAATATAAGTCTTATATATAAAAGTGTTATTTCTGGTAAGATATGGCAATTTTCCATGTAAAAATTGCTTTTATATCTTTTAAAAAGTGAAAATAATTAAAGAAATGAAATTAAAATGAATAAAATAAATTTTTATTGGTTTTTAATATTTCAATGTTTTCTTTTTAAAGAATAAAATCAAAATGAATATGATTCTCTTATAAAATTATTTTTAATTTATAAAATATCTTTTTTAATGACTAGAGTCACTCAAAGAAAGTTTTTGCAAATATAAGGATGTGAAACACCATGTGTAAGACAGTACAATTGCTTTCCAAATGCCTCAATAGCCTTTAAAATCAATAAATATAAAGTTATTATATAATTTTATGATTATAATTATACTTTATTATTGGATAAACCCAATTAGAATCCTTTTAAAGGTCTTTCAGAGTAAATATAATGGCCAAGCCCCCAAATGTAAGGTTTGACTATGAAACAATAAGTAAAAATTACTAATATTTTACTTATTGTACTATGAATGTCCTTATAAATGAAATAAATGAGATAAAAATAACTATAATAATAAAGAATTATTATAATTATGGCGTAAAATAATTATATTATTAAATAAATATAATAATATAATTCATATTATAAAAATAATATATATAAAATAAATATATTAATATAAGATAATTAATATATTTAAAAGCACTTGATTATTGTTACCAACAAATAATAAAGGCATAAAAAATTGCTTTTTATTAATAAAAAACAATTAATAACATTAATATTACCAATATTAAAGTTATAAATTAATATAAATACTATTTATATCAATTCTAGAATTATTAAAAGTAATAATAGAGAAAAATTATTATAATAAGAGAAATAACCTACTTTTAATGCTTAATATAATAATTTTGAAGAAATTTACGCCTAGAAATGTAACTACAACTTATTCAAATTTTAGTTACAATAAGATCTAAGAGAAATTACAAATTTTCTTGGTTTTACGTGGAATTGAGGTTTTTAAGACAAATTTAAACAAAACAATTAAATAATTGCAATAATAACGCCAAAGATGAAGATTATTATAAGATTATATTTGGTAATCAATAATATAAAAGCTCTATATATAAAGAATAACAAAATTGCCTTTTTACTTAATGATTTAATGTTTTGTAAGTGTCCGAGGGGAAAACAGAGTAAAAAGAGCTCTATTTATAGTAAATACCTCCCTCCTAGAGTCCAGCAGGCTTCTAGTAGATGTGCACTGATTATATTCACTGGAATTGATCAATAGTTTAAGTTTTGGTGATGATTACATCATGATCAAAACATCTTATCTCATTATTACACCATTATTTAGAGTTATCACTATAACTCTAAGTTTGATGATGTCAAGGCTTGGAAGAACCCCAAAATTTGTGAATTTTATTAGTTTTAATCATAAACTAACAGTGTTCACCAATTATATCACTCATATGACTGTTAAACTTAATTTAAGGTTACAGTGAGTGATCATAAATGATCAAATTAAGCTTAAACTTTGATCCTGAATACCTTTGAATTTTTACATGCTACAGAAATTCAGAGAGTGAATTCTAATAGCTTGGCATAGCCTTATTATTCTGCCACGAGCATTTTTCTACATAATCAAAACTCCATTTTTGATGATTTTTCTTGTAACTCCTCTTTTCTGTTGAAATTGAATATTTTAAACTTCAAACCATGATTTCAAGGGGTTATACCTTGAATATTATAGTAAGAAATACATATTCTTCACGAATGAACTAGTAGAATCCAACTGTCTACTTTTTTTAAGTTTGGACCACTTTCACAAAAAAGTGGTCACCTCTCTTGATTTTAATTAATAATCCCTTACAGGTTTTAACCTTGTTTATAACTTGTGAAATAAACTTCATTTCTGTATTTCTACAGTAATTCCGTGATGACTTTATTTTTGGCTCATCACTCTATCATGCATCTTTCAAAAGATATCAGCTAAAATCCTTGAATATATGCATTGACCAAAAAAGTGCATATATTCAGCTTAACTCCTTAAGTATTGACTTTGGAGAGTAGCTTCTTAATTGTTTTATATGTGGAATATTATGGAGAATCCAATGGTACCATTTCTTTCACATGGTCTTTCATTGGTATCTGAAATAATTAAGGATTTTTGTTTTTTATAAGGTATTATTACTTATAACTCATTAAATATTGACTTTACAAATATGCCATAAAAATGGTATATGTGTATTTTACCATGGGGAATCCAATGGTATAATTCATTTCACATGTTTATTCATTGGGATTTAACTTAAACCAAGTTTTATGCCAATTTATGACATTTTTGTAGCTTTAAGGTAATTATTTTTAAGGTATAATTATTTCAAATATTTCTTGTGACCTTTTTGGGTATGTGGTCATATCTCAAAGGTTCACAAAATCAGGTCATCTTCTGATTGTACCAATTCTCCTTCTAGCAATTTTTCCATTCTTTTTTAACCCTCTTTTTAATATCTCTATCCCAAGCCTGATCCATTCTGTCTTCAGTAATTATGACACTCTCATTTTCCAATTATTTAGATTTTCTATTTTCCAATGGCTGTATTATGCCATCTGTCGGTTCTTCCCATATTGAATCTTTTTCAATATCACTGATGTACCCAGTTTCTTCCTGAAATGAAGTGAAATAATCTCCTGCAATTCTTGAGGAACTTACTTTGGGTAGCTTTAAATCCATTTTCAATCTCTTCTAAAGGATTTCTCCTTCATTTTTTTATTTGTACCACTTAAATCAAGTGCTAGCCATTTCTCTGGGTCTTCTATGGCAATTTCCAAATTTATTCTCATCTTCTTCAGTTCCCTTTTTTATTTTTTCGATTTATTTACTATCTTCTACCTCCAGTTTATCTTCTGGCTCCTTTGATTTAGATTTTCTATCAGGTTCAGGGGGAATACTTTCTCTAGATGAAGATAATGTGCTAGACCTTTCTTCAACTATTTTTTTTTTGAAGGTTTCAAGTACTAAGAAGTGCATGTGCATTTTTTCTTCATTACCAAAAGTGACTTCAAGATTTTCAATTTGACCAATTGGCTGCAAAGAGGTATCTGTTGATTTTTATGTGTAAGGGTTTATGTTTAATTCTGCTTTTAGGGCTATTTACTGAGCTATAACATTCAATTAATTTTGGGCATCAAAAATAGCTTAGCAGGGTATTTTGTTTGGTCCAACAAATATTGCCTTCACTCTTGTTGAAAGTTGGCTGTCTGTATCCTCTGTTTCTTTTCTTTTTGATGATTATTGCTGATGTATTGACCATTTTCTGATCTCTGAAGAGGCACAAAGCTCCATGCCTCTTGGTGGAGACATTTGCCAACAAATAGCTTGAGGGTTACATACTGGCAAACATAATTGATTTCCATCTTGCTCTGGATAATTAAATATTTCCCCTTGCTTGTGTGAAAATTTCAATTTAACATTATTATCTGCTAAAAATGGTTTTCCAAGTATGGTGTGTACAGCTCCTTTTGCTATGAAAAAATGAATTTCTTTTTGTTCTCCTGTTATCATAATAATTGGTTGAAATTCTGAGAGTACAACCAAAGATGATGTATTTCCACCAACTCCTCTGAGATTTATATTGAGTTTTCTACTTGTAAGTGAGGCTTTGATTGCAATTTCCTCTGGTATTATGTTAATTTCGGATCCAGTATCAACCAATGCCATTGTAGGATATTCTTCTCTTCCAATAAATACTTCCATAAAGTCAAGTGGGCCTGCATAATTCAATCTTGGTGTATCATAGTCCTGTAGCTTCAATGAAAGTAGTCTTTCTTGAATATTTGACATCTTGAATGATTTTATCACCTCTTTTTCCTGGGTAGTTAGATTTTGTAATTTGTCAATAACAGTTGGTGAGATTGATAATATTTCTTCAAGAGTAAGATCTATCTTTTGTTCAAGTATTTTCTTCATCACATGTTCAATTATTAGATTTGGGTTATTGACTGTGGAGTTTACCTTGTTCTTTAATTCCATATTTCTTGAATCCTGTCTTAGTACCGCCTTATTCTTGTCCTTGAAAATACCTTCAATATTGTCATTATCTACTTCCTTACCTTCTTGTGTTTATTGTAGTTTTTTGTAATTAAAACCCTAATTTCTTCTTCTGCCTCATCTTCCTCATGGTAGGGACCTGGTATCTTCTTTTTATGGGATTTTTGTGTTTCATTCTTGACATCTTGTTGCATTTGGCTTTGACTTTCTTGTCTTGAAGCTCTCTGTCTTGTGGTTCTAATTCCAACATATATTTTAAGATTATCATTTGATGGTGATATTTGAGGAGGTTTCCATTTTCTCCATTCTTCTATTTGAGCTATAGCAGATGCCTTCCCATCCTTGTGATAATAAATTACTGTTGTTTCTTTCTTTTTTTTGGAGGTGGATTTGATTTTTATATCATCTTTTTGGTGAATTGCCCCTTCTCTTGAGAAAAATGTCTAACCAATTCTTTTTCAGACCAGGGGCCTTTGGTGGGTACTCTCTGAAAATTTGGAAAAAGATATTTTCCTTCACACTTCAAGAAAATTATTTTCTCAAAGTCTTCTGTGATATTTATGAATCTTATTGCAGAAGGCCCTTCTTCTAAGAAGTAATAACACTTCAGTGGCTGTCTTGGAGCAATTTCAGCTGGGACATATGGGTGGTAAAGCATATCTTGGCCTGAATGGTTGTGAGTTTTGTGTAATTTTCTGATATTGATTATTGATTTCTTGTGTTTTCTTTGAAGATTCAGCTACTTCTGAAAGGTGTTTGAGTTGATTCAATACTTCCTTAACTGATTGATTTCATGTATCCTTATATTGATTTTCTTTTGGCTGAGGATTTTTGATCTTTTGGGTAAGATCTTTCATTTGCTTTGAGACTTCTTCCCAAATTTCATCCAAAAACCTAAATTCATTTTCTTTTGGCTTTGCTTGTGAAAATTCCTTCTGTTGAATTAAAACTTTGGCTTCTAAGTAATGTTCAATATATAGCTTCAAGATTTCTAATCTTGGAATGATATAACCTCAATCCAAAGCTTGCACCATAGCCTGATCATTCCTTTATAAATGGATCCTTGAACACTTGAGGGAAGACTAGCCAAAACTTCTTGATTGTGATTAATATCTCCTTATATATATTCATATCTTTTGAGATAATTAATGATGGATCCATATTCCCCAATGAACTTTTTATATTGAGTAATGTTTCTAATTCCTCCTTCATGTTAAATATTTGTAAATAGTTGAGTTATTGATGATAGCTTGTATCTTCTTTCAGGTTACACTGTTCCCCATCTTCTCTTCATATCCAATTTTAACTACTACCAATCCCCAGTCTCATATACAGGCATTCCTTCAATATGGTAGCTAATCTATTTATCTTTAGTCCAAAGGTATATCTGTCTTTCTATATGCCTTCCACTTGTTCCTTCAATTTCTACTATATTTTGCACTCTTTTAATAAATCTTTTCACTTCCTTTCCATGAATAAATAAGTCATAATACTTTGGCCTAATCTTGACAATGGGTGTGCTATTTCTAGGAATTTTGCTTGTTCAATGGACTTGAAGCCTGTGAATGAATGTGAACCCTCTTTGGCAGAGTATTTGATATTTTCGAAGTGAATGGAGTTGATGAGATCATGGGCCTTAAAGATGGTGATGGTGATCCTTCTTGTCTAAAAATTCTGGGCATTGTTGTAGTTTCTTCCATTGGGCTATTTTCTGCAGTAAAACTTGACTCTTTTCTTTTGCCTTCTTTTCTAAGGAGTTCCATTAGCTTTTATTGCATTTCAATCATTCTTTAATGAAAGAATTTCTACATCAGAAATATCTTCTTGTCCTTGCATGGTCTCTTCATTCCTAATTTCTTCTTTGGATTCATTGGGATTATGTGATATCTTTGATGATGATGCTGAATCCGTATTGATATCTTCTTTGTTGATTTTATGTTGTTCACTTTCCTTTTTAATTTCAAATATCTTGAGTAATTTTTGAAAATAATCTGTAGCTATCTTATGATCTTTCTTTTTGGTTCTGAATGTACCAACTGGTATACTATAATCTATAGGTGAGTCTTCTCCAGGTGGGGGTTCTCCTCTTTTTGGATAATAATAAAAAAATTATTTTTTTGAAGAGCTTGATGGTGATTATGATTCAGAATTTGTTGGGTTCTCTGATTCTAGATTGAATTGATAAGCTGATGAGCTTTCCTGATTGGTAAAGGGTTTTTTTTACGGATTAAATTTGAATGTTTTTTGATAATTCACTCATTATTGATGGTTAAAGCCATACGGCCACTGTTAGGGCACCAGATGTGGCATGAAATCAGGCAGTAACTTGAGGGAGAAATTATTGGAAAGTGGTTTTTGAATTTCAGAATTGTCCAATACCCATGGGTGCTAAGGTGTATTAGCTTCCCCTCTAAATAACACTGAAAAGTCAGACTATGGCAAATCACAAAATAAATAAGATTTGTGGATTTTTTTCAGAGAAGAATTATCAGTAGTCTCGAACTCAGACCTATCAATAATTTTATAGTCAAAACTCTGATATAAAACTATAATAAACTAAATACTACTACTTGATTTTATGTTAATAAGACTAATGAATAATTTTTTTTTATCATGATCATTTTTTTGATATGAATACTAATAAAGCTTCTTCAATAGACATTTTCTTAATAATATGTTTATATCACTACTACTAAGCTTCTAAGCAAGGCTACTGAGCTTTTCACTATCCTTAAACTACTTTTCTTCACTAATACTGAGCAAGGCTACTGAGACCTTTACAGCTAAAACACTACTATTCTTCACTAATACTAATCTACTGAGCGTTTCACTACAGTTATACTACTATTCTTCACTAATACTAAGCTACTGAGATTTTCAAAACTAAAACATCATTAATACACTAGATATCCTGCTAGCTCAGAGATGGTTGTGATCCTCAATCATGGGAAAGTTTTTCCATTATTTTCAGAAAATGAGGGAGAGAAAACCTCTATTTATACCTTTTGGGTTCCATAGATCTTCTCAAAACAGGGGACTTGGAAAAATAGTAGTTGAGATATTTTAGCTGGTGAGATGTATAGCTTTGGTGTAGGAATGCAGTTTCTGAAAGTACATTTCTGGTGGTTTTTTTTCTTATCAAAATCATGTGATGTCATTGAAATAATTTGGCTGATGAGAACTTATTTTTGCAAAGAAAGTGGAGTAAATACAGGTTCTGAAAATTGAAATTTCTTCTAGTCATATGATACGTTTGAGAGAATTTGGCTGGTGGCATTCTTCTTTTTGGTGACTTTGTTACATGTTTTCTGAGAGAATTTTTCTGGTGGTGCCTTTCTTATCAAAATTATGTGATTTACTTGAGATAATCTGGCTGGTGATAGTTTATTTTCTTGAAGAGGAGAAAGTGGGGAAAATACAGTTTTTTCTTATTGAGTGCACTGCCATTAGATTTGAAAAAGGTGAGGAAATTGGTATTTTCTATTGTAATTGAAAATCTTCTGGTTGAAAATTTAGTCTTCTTTACAGTTTGATTTACCTAGTTCTAGAGTTCTGAAATTTGATTTACTTCCCTGGAGTTATTCCACAATGGTGTTTTGATCTCTGGAATCATCCCACACCTCTTCTTTAATTACACAATCCTATTTCCATATATGATGTTATTCTGAAATTTGATTTTCTTGGGAGTTATTCCTCGATTCCCCCCCTAGTTATTCCCTAATTCCTATTTTCATGTAGAGAGTTATTTCCTAATTCCTACGTCCATTTCATGTGTTATTTCCTAATTCCTATGTCCATTTGCTGTGTTATTTACCAATTCCTATGTCCATTTACAGAGTTATTCCTGGATTTGATTTTACTCTTGGGAGCTATTCCCTAATTCCTATTTCCATCTTTGGAGTTATTCCCTAATTCCTATTTCCAACTGCAGAGATATTCCCTAATTCCTATTTCCATCTGCAAAGCTATTCCATAATTTGATTTTCTTCTTGGGAATTATTCCTCAATTTCCCCCAGATTTATTCCCTAATTCTAATTTACATTTTCAGAGTTATTCAGCAATTTGATTTTATTCTTGGGAGTTATTCCCCAATTCCTATTTTCATCTCCAGAGTTATTCTCTAATTCCTATTCCCACCTCCGGAGTTATTCCCTCATTTTATTTTCTTCATGGGAGTTATTCCCTAATTCCTATTTGAATCTCTGGAGTTATTCCCTAATTCCTTTTTACATTTCCAGAGCTATTCCCTAATTCCTATGTCCATAATTCCTTTCAATTTCAAAAATTTTATTTCCATTTCCTCTCCAAGATTACTCAATTTTATTCCCATTCCTTGTACAAAATTCTTCAATTTTATTCCCATTTCTTCTTCACAAATTCTGTAGTTTTTCCACAATATCTTCCATAATTTCTTCAAGATCATCAATTTTATTCCTATTTATTCTCCAAAATTCTGCAATTTATTATTATTATTTTTCTTCCAATTATTTGGTAAGCTTGAGACTGGTATAACTGGTTTGGAATGCCACAATGGCCATATTGGGTCTGACTCTACTTGATTTGGACACAAAACTGCTTTTGGACTGCATTTCCATCCCTGCTGTACAGTATGAATTTCAAATACAGCTGTATAGACCTCAAAAGATTTGGAATGCAGCGATGAAGAGCTTTAAAATTGAGAAATACAGCTGGACATCTGACAAATAGAGATATGTAGCTCAAATTCTTATTCAGTTGGAGTCTGACTCTGAATATACAGTTTTCTACTTTTTTTAGATATTACTAGAGTGGCAACTTAATCAATTCTGAGTCCTACAGGCTGGGTGCATAAACTTTCCAATGAAAAAAATATAGTAGAAAAAGAAAATATGGAGATCCTCCACAATATTTATATCGATATTTAAAGAATGTTAGTCTGGTAATGATACATGCTTCTTTTTGAAGAATATAATCAAGATGAAACTATTTTTGGAAACTTTGAATTATATTCCCTACATTAATATGAAAAATATGATAAGTAAAGAAAGAGCCTGAAAAAGTGGCTCAAGAGATGTGAAAAAGAGAATTTCATGATTCATATCTGATTTTGACTTCCATTTGATTTGTTTTCATGATTTTAAATTAACACTATTTTAAGCTATATCTTCAAATTAAAAAATTTCAATATTCAAGCTCTAACCTTTCAGAACTATGTAGCCAATATTATTGATATTTGAGCAGTAAGATAAATGATTAAGATAAACATTTTAATTGAGGTGATTTAATCTACATTTCAAATTTTACAGTGATATCAATGGGTATTTTATATTACAGGTAAACTTTAATGAATATATCATAAAATTAGAAAACATGTTTTTTTTCTGAGAAATAATCAAAATGAATAAGGTTTGAAAAATTATAATCCTATGCTCGTGATTTATGTTTGATCAGAATTCCAATAAATTGAAAATAAATCAATATATATTATTTGAACTTTGTTGTCAGTTGAGAGAAATATTATCTTAATTTAAATTATTATGAGCTTATTATATTCTTTTAGCCAAACAAAATGATTTTCTACTTTTTTGTTGTGGGTTGAGATAACAGAAAGTTTATATTTTTCAAGCTGTTTTTTGATAATGAACTAAATTTGTTTCTAATTGAGTCAAAACACAATATTGATTTTCTTGAACATCTCAATTCATGATAAAAAGTAGACTTCAAGCTAGCTTTAAATATAGGAAATTAAAAACAAAAATGAAAAATAGAGAAGTAAGCATTATGAAGAAAATAGGCTTTTTACAAAATAGATTTCAAATTTTAAGCTCAAAGAAGTAATATTATAAAATAATTAATTTTAGCTCAAAGGTGTGTTGAATTTGATTTAAGAAAACTGTAGCAAATCAGAAAAAAGCTTAAGTTTTTTTTGAATAATAGAAAATATCACCAAAAACCGTTTGTTTTCTGTTTTTTAAAACTAAATTCATCAAAAAAACAATTATCCAGGGACATAAGGCCTAAGTAGTGTTAAAAAGAAGTGATTAAATGTAAAAATGGGATATTAATGAAAAATCATGATGAAAGCTTTCTGGATTTTGATTATCTATTTTCTTTCATTAAAAATAGACTTTAAAATATTGAAAGATGATCAAGAAACCAACCATTATCATGGTAAATATAAAATAAAAACTAACCATTTGATCTTGTTAATCCCTTTTCAATCAGAAAAGATTAATGAAGCACTTTGAATATAAATGAATATCAATTTTATCACTACAATAGTCCTTTTGGAGTCTTAATTTGCCAAAAAATTAAATTGTTTGTTTTAAATTATAAAAATCTTACACTTTTTGAATTTACAAGAATTAACCAAAGAATGCATTTTTTAATCTTAAAGTGCACTAATAGGAGTAATTTTTCTACCTTCATAGTCTCAGATGAATTAAAAAATAATTTACAATAAATTCATATTAATGACTGATTCCTTTGCATGATTAAATGCAAAAAAAACCATAAAAATGATTGATTTTGGATCTTATTTTTGTGAAAAATGAAAAAATGAGGCATCATAATTTTTATTTTTTGGATTATATTGTAAGGGGGAGATCCTTACAGTGAATTAATTTTACTCCAATAAGTAAGAAAGTATTAACAAAGAAAAAAGAAAAAAACAGTTCAATGTTTGTTTTAGTTGTCTTAAAAATGTTTTTTGTTTCAATTTTTATTTAAAGGGATTTTTCTAGGTTAAGCTCTAAGATCTTGAATTAAAGCTACTGAAGATATATCTGAATTGACTTTCAATTTATGAATAATAAAGAAAAATATAAAAGGAAGATAGGGAAAAAATCTCACCATAAAACTATTCTAGTCTGCTTTCACAATTGGTCAATTTAGCCTTACATTTTGAAGCTAAAATGATCATTGATAAAATATTGAATTTTGAAAGAAACCTTAAATTTGGATTGAAATATTAAAATTATGGGAAAATAATGAAATCTTGGAAATATTTTGGAAGGAACTTTCCTTTTAAAGAATTATTTCTTTTTCAAATATTTCTTTGAAATTTATAAATACTCTTCAAAAGTAAATAATTTTAATTTGATTGAGACTTTTTCAAAAATTTTTTTATTTTATAATAATTAGGTTGAAAAGTTCAAAAATAACAATTTAAATGTTAATTTGAAAAAACTGACTGTTTTCTTTCTCAATTTGAAATCATTATTTGTTTCTCTTCAAGAAAATGAGGTGGATAAGAAGGTTTTTTGCATTTTTCTTTTTAAAAAAGAATAAATATATTTTTTAAATTTGATCAAAAACAAATTAGCAAAGTATCTTATCTGAAAAAATTTAAAAAAAAAATCATTGGAAATATTGGAATGTTTTTTTATTTTTTTTAGTTTTTTAATAGAATTAGAAAATGGATTATATCTGTCGAAGCTCAATTTGATTTATTATAAATTTATGATAAATATTGCATTTTTTGTTTGATTTTCCTTCTTTTCAATGAAAATGGAAAAATGAAAACCATTTATTATTTTATGTTTTCCCTTAAAAAGTGATTTTATTATTATCATCAATAGGATTCCTTTCTGATTTTTGATCAAAATTAAAAAAATAATCATTTTTATTTCAAATTTTTTATTGTTTTTTATTTTCATTTTTGCTTGAATATGAAATTTTCATCATTTATTATGAGTAATCTGAATTTTGAAACTTCAAAATCAAATCTAATTTTATTTTGAAATTATTCATTGTTTTTTTGTATTTAACTCTTTGGTTATATCTTTATTTCTTCTAGAATTTTTCTTCATTCTTTTTTTGGTTTTTGTTTTCCACTCTTTGTTTCAATTCTCACCCTTATTTAATTTTTTTTCTATTTTATGTTTTTTTGTAGTTTTTTCAGATATTCTTTCTGAATTTTAATTGTTTTTATTCTCTAAAAGGGTTTTTTTGATTGGTATTTTGTGAAAAAAAGGGAAGAAAATATTAGAATTAATATGTGTGGAGAAATGTATTTGAATAATAAAGGTATGTACAATAGAAAATCTTATTCTGTCATATTCTGATGCTGGATGTATAGTTATTTCCATTTCTTTGGATAGTAGTAGACTAGGGCCACACAAAACATATGGACTGGCGGCTTGGGTGCATAGATTTTCACAAAAGTCACATGGCGCGTTTATTTAAAGAGCCATTACAAAAGAAATTTCAATAAAGAATAAAAGTAGGAGCTATATATATGGAATTTCTTTAACAAAATGAGAGCAGAATTTAGATTATAGCTAGCCCTGAAGTATTCAACAAATAAAAGGGAAAAAATAGCTCAAATAGAATCAAGAAGTGTAGTAGAAACAAGAAAAAAATGTATTTTGAAGATTTGATGAAAAGAATTAAATTAAACAAAATCAATTTTTCAGAACTTCAAAAATCTGGTTAAAAATGAATAATTATTCCAGTAAAAAAGAGAAAGATTCAGTCAAGTAACCATATCTAAGATTTTAAAACAAATAATGGGTGAAAGCTTACATAACTCAGAATATTATTATAAATACCTCTTAGAATACTAAATGATTGGTTTCTTCATGTAGGACTTTATCCTTTTTCTGTGTTACCACAAGTTTTTTGGACGAATCTATCTGAAGATTGAAATTTGAAATTTCAGCATGGAGCTTACCATTTTGGAAAACAGGTTCCTCAAGATGAACTAAAGCTTTGTTCAAGTTCTGAGCTTGTGATAGGATAAGTTGCCCCTGGGATGTGTTTATATAGAGAATGGATCCTTTACAGCTTCCAACCAATTTCTCTTAATCAATAATGTGGACTACCAAAGACTTTTGTATCAAGTGGGTGCCATACCAAAAAATCATTATCCTTTTCCATTTTAACTAAAAGAAATATTTTACAGCCTTTTTTAAGCCAAAAGCAATGAATTAGGAAGCCACAAAGCTTACTGAGCTGAAAAATTATGTTTTATACATATTCACCATGAGCAAAGTGGCTAAACCTGACAGCAGGCGTTGCATTTGGAATTTGACTTGGGATGTAGATTGGATGAAGTTTGGAGACAGGTCAGAAATTGAATTTAGAAACAGAAGTTTTGGAAGATATGCAAGCCACAAGCTATCAAATGAGCTGACCCAATGGCAGTTCTTGGCTGGGATTGTCAAAGTTAAATAATTTAAAAATACATGATGAAAAGGCTTATTTGGATTTCCCCTTTGCTTTGATCTTTTGTATTACTTTTGATCATTACATTTACAAAGAATTGCACTGTTGAATTCTTTCTTATATATTCTTATCTGTATATTTACATTTTAATATTAATGTAAGATGTGTCTATGAAACTGTTAATAATATTACTAGTAATCAACAGTAATATTACTTTTCTTATTAAATATAATAAAAATATTCACTATAGCCAAAAAGAATGATTATTTCTTTCACTTGATGTAAGCTACTAGTGATCATAGCAGTAAGAAGTCATTGTCTACAAGAATCAATTACAAGAAGTATTTGATAATAAAACTTTATCAAACTAAGAAAATAACTTCAATATTTAATTATATTTTAAAAGAATAATCATAAATATAATTTTCAAAGAAAAATAACAGCTCACAGAGGTGTGCCATGGAGAAAGCTGTAAAAAAGGGAGTGAGAAGACAATCATCCTTTTTGGATTATTGATCACATCATCTGTTGTCACATAATATTATCATAATTACTTAATTAATTCTTTCATGTAACTACCAACCCATTTATGGTAAAGACTAAAAGGAGTAGAAGATGTCAATATTCTTTTATTTCAAAAGAGAAATCAATTTCTCAAAGCTATTGGGAATTTAATCACAGGTTTTATTTTCTGTGAATTTTTGAATATTCAGTGTTTCACATGGAATCCTCGAATATTGACTGTAAGTAAGCCTTTGAATTTTACTTATGAAACTGTGACTACTCTTTCTTTTTTTATGAATAATAGTATTTTCTATTGGTACCTAAGGTCTCAGAATGACTTATCAAGAATTGTATTCTTAATGAATTTTTGAAGTTTTTACCTTATTTCCATGTAGAATTGCAAATAGTACATTATATCAGGTTTCTATGAGTTAAATCAATGGATACTAGTCCAGGAAAGGGTTTTGATTACTCTTTTAAGCTTTATCAATGGGAAATGATTAAGAATCAACATGGTTACAGGAGTCTCAGTCACTCTTCACCTTGTTGTCACATCAAAATAGCAGCTTATTTGCAATTTTCTTATGATTTAATGAGAGTTTAACTTGGTAACCAAGTTCCCAAAAGGTTTTAGTATAATAATTGGGCCATTATCAGCCATTTATCAAAGCTTCAGAGCTATCCATTTCTTAGGGGTCTCAGAAGCTGGGTACCCTGGCTCTTGTTGATGTCTTTTGTGCCCCTTAGCTATTTTCATGTCAAAATAGAAATTCAGGCTTAAAGACTGATATCCACTATGGGTGTATCAAACGTTTATGTAAGAATACCACAATATTAAGTGTCAAAAGCATGAATAACACTATTCTTAGTGTATATGTAACATGGGATTTCTCACATTCCCATTATATTGGTGTGAAATAGAGAAAAACAAACACTTTCACAATTCTTTCATGTGGTATTGAAGTATTTTCCATATTAACACCTCAAAGAGTTAATTTCAGCTTATTCACTATATGGAGCTATCCTAGGTGAATTTTTGTGTAAACTCCAAATCTGGACTTAAATACATGTATTTACTTACTCAAAAAAGGTTATTCCTCTTTTCTGAAATAAAAAATGATGAATTTTGAATATAAGCATGACTTGTGGGCTATGCATAGGTCAGAATATAGTTTGAAGATAATTGTGGCCTATTTGGGTATGTAAAGTATACCTCAAGGCTCACAATTAAGTCTCTTGCAAGCTCACTTAGGGGCCAAAGATAAATAAAATTGAAGCTTGATTCCTTAAAGTTCAAAAGAGAATTTAATCAATGAAATGTTTCTTGGCCACTTTGGGAATTCCTTCAAAGGAAAATACCATAAAAAATATACCCTACTATTGAACTGTTTACTCTGAGTTTAGAAAGGTATTTTTTATGAAATTATATGCCTTATTTCTTCCTCTCTCTCAAGGAAGATTTTAATTAAAATTGAACCAAGCTTTCAATATTTATTGGAAAATTTTATTTTAAAGAGATTCTCACAAAAATGTAGTATGTATTGAAAGAATATAGCCCCCATTTCATCCCATCAATTTCTTGAGAGGAGAATTTAACACTTATAAGAATATATTATGAATATTTGAAGTGAATTATTGTGCTTCGATTCTAAAATTGGGGACATTCTCAATCTAACAATTCACCATGTTAAATTAAAAACATTTTAGTTTTCATACAAAAATCATTGGTAATAAAGTAATTCCAAAACTTCCTAAATGAAAAAGATGAATGCATTTTCTTTTTTGGATAATTGAAAATCTCCCTCCATTGATACTAACTTAGATTGAATTTGTATATTATTCTCAAGAAAATATCAATTCTGATTTAACCCTCTGTATCTAGTGAATTCATTTAATACTGAAAAGCCAAGATCATTTTGGCTGTTATTTGAAGGAAGTTAGGGTATTTTCTGTATCAAGAAATGACATAAAACTCTTATAATGAAACTTTATATGTTAAATTTGAGGAAACTTAATATTCATGTATCAAAATGGCTAAAAATTGACTTAATCAACTATGTGATAATTACAAAACACTCCATTGGGATATCTTTCTATATAATATATTTTTATCATATTTTCTGTATTTTCTAGCTTATATACATTGTTACTTAAAAATCCTTGATATCAAAAAGATTTGAAAGTGATTAGGATATATGGAAATATCCCCATGCACTGGAAAACTGAAAATTTCATCTTAATTTGGTGGGTTGATAAATTTAATTATTTCAACATGTATCTTTGAATTTCTAAGTATCAGAAAATGAGAAACTAATGTTATCAAAACTAACTCATCAAATAATTTTACAATTCATCTACAGTAATATATCCTCAAATGCAGGGAGACCCCTTTATATAATTCTATCAACCATGTAATTTAAGTCCATAAAAGCTTTCAAAAGCTATTGAAAAGAATTGGAAGCTTCATATTAATTAAAATTCAATTATATATTTTAAAATAAAGGGAATGCTATATAGTATTATGGAAAAAAACTAGTAGAAGCTGGTTATTTCAAAAAAATTATTTCCAAAAATATATATATAAAAAGCTCCTGGGAGGTTTTTAAAGCTGTCTTTTTTTGATAAATTCAAAAATTACAAGATATTGGTAGCTTGACAATAACCAGCTATTCCTAGAATATAGTTAAGCAGACTATATGTACAGATATTTAAGGTGTTTTCAAAGGATAATAGGAGAATATTTCTTGTTTTTATTTTTTATTTTTTATCAATAAAAGGGTCACAGAATTTATCAAAGTAGCAGGAGATAAATTTAGGACATATAATTAAGCTATAACCTTTTGGGAATTAAGCTTGAAGTGGCATAAATATCACTTCAGAGCCATATACACTCATAATCAAAACATGTTCTAACTTATCTTTGGACCATTAAATTGACTTTAAGAGGACTTTAAAATGCTATTGAGACTTTTAATATGATTTTTTGAAGGGAATATCTGAGAAGCATATATTCAGAAATTCTTGATCCCATAAAGGAATGTTCTTTTACAAAAGATGGACTTATTATGGGAATTGATAATGTCTTATATCCTTTGATCAATGAGAATATGATGATAACTGTAATATATATCTATTCAAAAATTCAATGAAATGCTGTTGAGCCTTTCAAAATTACAAAAAGTATATTACATATGAATTTTGATAATATTTGACCAGGATTAAAGGGAAATTGGATTTTTGATATTCTTTTGACATAATAACATGCTTTATGAGAAGATGTCTCTCAAACTGAATGGCTCTTATTTATTGAAATTTAAAATCATTTTTATTTCTTCTTAATATTATTGGAATGATATTGAGCTCAACATATACTCCTATTGGTGATTCCAAAAACCTTACAAAAATGAATATTATTTAGTTTTGTTTTTGAAAGAGAAAACAGAAACACAAAAACCAAAAATAGTCTCTTTAAAAAAGGTTTTTTAAAAAATGATTCGTGCAAAATGATGAAGCTACCTCAAAGCAATTAAGTATAAAGATACTTATGAGAGGTGCATTGAATTACCTTTTATTGTTACAATAAATCTTTTTTCATATTTTTTGGAGAAATGAAATAAAAAAATGCCTTTCTTACACTCCAAAACAGTTTTTTTCATTTTGTTGCCCATTTTGTATTGTGATATGTTATTCTGATATTTTGATGACTTTTCATTTTTTATTTTCTTTTTTGAATTTTAATGAGTTTTTTTCTATTTGCAAATTGGTTTTAATTTGACTTGATGTTTGATTTTTTGATGAAATTACAGTAGTAGGCCTTTACAAGGACTTCTACCATAAAGCTTCTGGCATTTGTAAGGCTTTTTACAGTGTCGGCGCTGTAAAGGCCGCTAATGTAATATTGTCAAAGATCGTTGACAATTTTACGGTAGCTGTCATTACAGGAAAATTACTGTAATTTTCAGAGAGAGCTAATTACTTCCTCCAGGATCAGGTTCTGTATTAAATACAGCCCACTACTTCTCTTTTGAAGTGAGAAATATAAACTTCAAAAAAGACGGAGGGAGGGACTTTCTAATCAAAAAATTGATTAAATTTATTAATGATACACAGTAATGAGAAAATTCAAAAGATGAAAAGAATAATTTATTTCCAGGGTTTACACTCAATAAAGAAAAAAATATGTACAAATTTCTTGTATTTCTGGAGCAATAATTTTATTCAAGAAATTTGAAAGCCACTGTCTCCTCCTTCTGAGGTTGCATTACTTCAGACATATAATAAACAAGATTTTGCATCAATTCATTTTCTTCAAAACGGGATTCAGTTGAGAAAAGCTAATTTTGGTATTTGTGAGCCACTTTATGAAGCATAAGTAAGAGTTAATGTTTCTACCAAGTAATAATAAGTCATGAAAAACACAGATAGGAACTTGATTAATTTCTCAAAGTGGGTTTTAATTGTCCTTAACTTGAAAAAACTGTTTCTTTTGATTTAAAATAAATTTTTAGAGTCAATTTATTTTCACAAAAAGTATCAAGCTGAAGATAAAGATATAAATGGAAACAATTTTCATAAAGTAATTTATCTACATAGTCCATACAATTTGAAAAAGGCAGAAAATAATAGAAATTCTGTAAAATTCCATTGGCTTGGAATATCTTTGAATACTAACAAACATTGAGATCCTGTGTCTAACCCAGTTCATGAGAAGGTTCCAAGCTAATTCTAGGATGGGTCCAAGCTGATTTCCAAATGCAACACATGCTATCAGGTGTAGAAATTTTCCTCATGGTGATTTTGAGGCTAATTAATAGAGATACTTCTGGGTGTCAATATTACTCTTTGTAAGCACTGATCTAATCTTTGATAATTAAAGATGACTTTTGCGAATTTATGATAGGTTATTTCTTCTAATGATTCAACCCCTGAGCTTATTGATATGACTACATGAGATCGAAGATTTCAAGAGGACCCGTCACCAATTTTCATGAGAAAGTATCGAAAAAATGTGACTTCTCAAGATATCATAGTTTAGGTTAATCTGAAAAACTTCAAGTTTTCCCAGCAATAAGAATTCAAAAGAACAGCTCAAAGAATTTGATACTGAGTCCCTCTTTTTATCACTGGAAGTATTTGTATAAAATGAACTACAAGAGGTACAATATTTCAGCCAAAACAATTAATTAGAGCTCATTCTATCTTTAAGAAGCTTATAAATACTTAAAATACATATTTATGAGTCATTTGTGCTTCATCCCAAATGAGAAAATAAGCTTTCTTCAAAGAGCGTGCTTCTTGGCTATCCTTGGTATTTAATGATCTTGAGCTTGATGAAAGTGCCGATAGAATTCTGAATTCTGAGTGGGAAGTTTGGCCATAAGCCGAATTAATATCAGCTATACCTGATACAAAACCAATTCAATGTATTAATAATAAAGAGAAAAATTTGACCTATGATGAAAAAGAGATCTCACAAGAGGAAGCATATGCAATCGCAAAAGAAGAACGCGATTGAATTTTAGCCAAAAGTAATTCATGCACAATTTTTTTCCCAGTACCACCTGGAGCATACATGAAAAAAAGATACCTGATTCTTTTAAAAAACAACCCATAATGGTTTCAAATGCAAATTTTTGTGAGGTATTCATTTAATTGATTCTTTTTACTTCAATATTGAAGAAAGCTTGCAGGAAAGAATTTTAAGTTGTAGTTTGAACTGGGAAAGATACATAATGTAGAAAATCTAGGCATAATTGTTCAATTAAATGGTTAAGCTGACGAAGAATAGGTTTGATTTATGTAAGAAATTGGTTAGCTTTAACCTGTTAATCATAAATTCCATTCCATTCCAAATCTTGCACCATTTCATAAAAAAATCTATTCCACAGAGCTCAAGGGTTTTCTGGCTCACATAATTCAAGGAGAATTCAAAAACAGGAATCTCAAATTTCCTGAAGAGAAGATTTTTGATTCTTTTTGTAAGGGTTTCTGATATATTCATCTATCTGGAATAAAACCATTACCACTGCTTCTCATCTGAATGTTGGGTAAATGAATCCACTGAAATTTCTCATGTCCTAAAAGTACTTTGAGTTGCTAATTTGAGAAAAATTAATCCCAGGAAATAAAATACATAATATGAAAAATATACTATGCAAATTTGGCCTAGAGCTTCCTTTTTCCATTAGTGTCTCCAACAATTTCCTTTTCCATCCATGTGTAATAGTGGGTGAGCTAATGGAAATTAAGCTTCTGTGCGTCTTAATCAACTTGATTTCAGAAAACATATTGTATAAGCATTTTTTTCTTCCGTGCTATGCTGTGTAAGATCTTTAATTTTCTGAGATTCCCTGAATGTCACGAATTTATGATTTTGTAGATGGTTATCACTCCATATCACTTGTGGATAGAAATACCTAAACGAAAACCAAATATTCTCCATGAAGACTTGAATCTTGAAATTCTTCGTTTTGATATTCACACTGATTGACTTCAATAACTACTTAATAATTGCCATTGTATATATAATTCAAAGGAGCTTTCACTTCTCAAATTACAGATAAAATCTCTACATTGACATGAGAATTGAATTTTACTCAAAGAAGTGGATTATATGGAGAAACCCAAGAGCTGTCCTGTGTATGGTGTACTTTTTTGCAGGCTACCAAATCATTGTGTTTTTTGAATGGCGGATCAATCTTCAAGTGTTGAGGCTTGCTCACAGAAAGCCCTTGGATATCTCTTTAGAAATTTCCCATAAATAATGCAGTATTTTATTCTTTCCATAGAGCCACATGGTCCATATAGAATTTCTTTCCAACAATTGTACCCAACTTTGGCGCCAAATCCTTTTTTGGTATTTAAGACCATATAAAGCTATCGTATTCATCAGTTCAGTTTGATCTGTCATAAGGGTTCAATATCCAAAGAATATGTGCATGGGGTCATACTTGCATCTGAAATTTAATAACATGTATGTATTCCATAACCATTCTAAAGAAACTTTCTGTGAATAAATCATTACACATGAATTTTAGTTTTTCCTGGTATACCTGTATAACAATATAAGGGAGCTCCAAGGCACTTTCCTCATGATGTAGCTGATTTTTTATTTCGGGCCCTTTATCCCTTTAAGCCATTGTGATAAAAAGTGTGAGATTTCCAGAAAGTTGCACCAGAAACATAGAATCCTAATATAATTCCTTCATATCCCTTGGGGAGAAAATGAAGAAAGCAGCCAAGAAAATATCATTGCTCACATCTTGAACATATATCACTGGAACCAAACACAACGTGAACTTTATGTGGGATAATGTCCTTTTCATCAACTTTGATGTATTTAATACTCTCTATTTCAATTTTGATATATTTATCTACAGCAAATTTCTTCAACAAAAATCCACCCCAATATAGGAGAAAATTACTCTAATTAAGGAAAAAATCGGTGTGCATAATAAGCTGCACATGAAACCTTGGGCAAAGATTTTATTAAACAAATCCTCCATCCGAATTCTCCATGAGGATACAATAAGACATAATTCAAAGGCTCATTGTATTCATTTGTTTATGATATTGTTATGATTAAACCATCCCTTGAATGAATGATAGCTTTTCTAGACCTTATTTCTCCACCCTCATTTCCTGGAAGATTCCTTCAGGAATCTATTCCTTAAAAAGAACTGCTTACCACAAATCCATACTACAGCCACCTGGTATTCAACAGGCTTGTTATAAGCGTTTTGGTTAACATTCAAAGCACCAGAGGTTTTGATAAATTTATGTCTTCATTATTTCAACCAGCTCTTAGAGATTATTAAACTGAATAAAAGCGGGGTTAATCTGATTTATTGATTACTGAAAATATTTCATCATGTATAAATGAAGAATTTCATCCGAAAAAATCTTTCTATTCTCCCCATTTTGTGTAAAATATATATAAAGCTGAAGGAATTTTGGATGAGGATGTTTTGGGAAAATTTCCCCAATCATATATTGGGAAACCAAATTAAATTGAGAGGTATAAAACACCCTTTCTGAATTTTCCAAAGAATGGCCAAAAGCTACGTGCGATTAAGTGAAAGAAAAATTACTATTTAATCATTTTATTTTTCAATTAAATCCCGTCCTCTTGTTTTACTTCCAAAATTTGACTGTTTAAAAAGCCTAAATAATAGCTTAGGGGAGTTTATCATTGGTAATTTGGGTTTGAATTAGGAAAACAGAAGCTATTTGTTGTACCGTAAAAAAGTAATGCCTCAAAGTTTTGACAAAGAATTGAGCTTTCCAGATTAATTGGAGTAAATAATCTCGTTCATTCACGATTTCAAGCTTGTGGAGTATCGTTCAAATTGAAAAACTCCTGATCCAAATTCAAAAATTAACTCCCAGTTGGTTTTATTTGAGAAAAATTCGAGCTAAGCCACATTTGAACTTCTGATTGATCTGGGCCTCTATGACAGTAATTGATTTAGAAATATTATTTAATGAATGAAAGCAAAGAAAAAAATAAAACTTACTAATTTGTTGCCATTTTATTTCTATGCCTTTGCCTTATTTCACAATTTATATCCCTCCCCCTGTCATCTATGGATTTGTTTCTAAAAAAAGTTGAAATAAATTAGCAGCTTGAAGAAAAGATTATACAAAAATGAATGAAATTGAATCACTTAATGATTCAAATTGGAATAGTTAAATCGTCTTTGATTTATCTCAAACTAGAAGAAGTCCAGAAAATCCTTATTGAAAGATATATCTATGAATGAAAATATTATCACAAGGTATATTAGATTTGAATTTCATGTGCTGATAAAAAATTATATTCAAATTGAGAGAACAAACTTTCACAAATACTTGTGCCTGTGAATTCAGAAGAAATTCTATTTTATTTGATCTTAAAGTTAAATCTTGAAATTTCCATATACCTTGAAGATTAATTTGTGCAGGGTTGTAAAGTATTTGAAGGCAATATCCTCATTCACTTCAAGTGTCTTCAATTTTTTTTAAAAAATAATACATAGCCTTATTCAGTTGAATTTTAATTAAACCTTAATTTTCAGGGTGGTCAAGGTTTCAAAGTGTCACAGCCATGAAGAACGACCCTCCTCAATTGGTGTTGCGGCAATCCCATCCTGAAACCCAGTTGGGGCCAATTGGCCACACCATATCTTTTATGGCTGATTGGCCACACCATATCCTTTATGGCCAATTGGCCCCCTCTGGTGCTCTATGGCCTTTTGGTCATAACAACTTTTCCTTTGGCCAACTTCCATCTCACCAACCCCCAGGCCTTTATCTTTGTTTTTGGGCCTGGGGGGTCCTTTCCGTGCTACAGGGGTCTAAGGACCATCTAGCCACCATCAGGCCTTTTGGCCTAACCCCTTATATCAGGGGGGTTTGGGCCTTTTAGGCCCCCTACGACCTCTATGGCCTGTGGTCCATGGGCCCTTTAGGCCCCTTCTGGCCTAATCAAATGTGGTCAAAAGGGGGCAGTCCACTAGCCCCAAGACCAGGTGGGTCCCAAACCACAAGTGGGACCACCTGAGCCAGTTTTTGACCATAGAACAAAATCCACCAATTTTGGCCAAGAACCCAAAGGACCACCTGTGGCCCATTTTCACCCATGGCCTCTGGCAGCCCCCAGAGGCCACCAGCTCAGCTCAAATCCACTCTTCCCCTCAACTCAAGGGGAAGATTTCCCATTCCTCCTTGCACCCCATACTCAAGGATGCAGGAGTGGTGCATATATGGTATTATATACCATTATGCACCATTTTTGCTCAGAAATCTAATGGTGATGGTTTCAGGACCCAATTCTATGATCCCAAATAAATCTCCCAAAATCCATCACCGATTTCAAAGGAGGACTCTTCAGCTAATCAGTCAGGAAATCCATGGCGGCTATCAGAAGACCTTTTTAGGACCCCAACCACCTGGCCCCACAGGAGTTGGGTTGGAAATTCTATCAGGATTATTCCAAGTGCCATTCTCAGAGGTTATGAATCATTCAATCAGTTTTCAAGGCAGCAAGTACTTCAGTACTCCTTGGAAAACTCAATTGGTCCATACAGGCAGGAATCAATCATAACTTTATGTCCTTGGCCCAATTGAGCCAATTCAGATTCCACTGTGGGAATTCAATAACACAGTTCAATTCTCAAGATGGCAAGAGCTGTATTGACCAAATTCAGACAATACAGCCAGATGATTCACCTTCCAGGATCAGCCTCTCAGTTTTTCACATATACTGGCCACCTTTCATCACCTGGGTACTTTTTCCCCAGTTAATTAATATATTGGATTTATTTTTATCCTTATTTTCTTTTTACATTCTTAAAGTAAATAATGATAATATTAAGTCAGTCATTTGCACCTTTTTGTTCTTTGCCTGTCAGTGGATATTGGTGGTCATATCCTTTACTAATTCCATTGCTCTTTCTGGAAGGTTAAAACAGTGGATTGAGGATTCATTTGGTTGGCTCTTTGGCTTTTGGCTTATCATTATCCTGGCCATTGGCTTCCTTATCTTTTATCTTTTGCATATTTGTCTTTACCCTTTCATTCTTCTTATAAGAAATATATTCTTTTAGAGCCCTCCAAGTGAGCTCTTGATTCCTGAGTGCCAGGCCACTCTTACTTACATAAGAGACCCTTTAACATTATATTAATTAACTCATAATTTCTTTGCATTCTGTTCATTCAGTGTTTTAGCATTCTGATTCACTCATCACATCGAAATTATGACTCTTTGATGCTTATGAACTTTATGATTCTTTGTCACCTGTCAATTTTCTCTCATTCATTCTTCATTTTGGAAATTGAAAGCTGACCCAATTTTATTTTTTGTTTCTCTTTTGAATCTCATTCAAATCATCAAATTCTTAATTAATTTATATTAAATCATAATCTAAAATTTCATCTGATTTTCAAATTTCTCATCTAAATTCATTCAGACACATTCTTCACATCAAGATTCATTTTGATTCATTATTCAAGAATTTTGATTTTGAAGAAGAACTCACTTGATTTGAATTGATTTATTGATTTGACATAAAGTAATATTGACGTCAAGAAAATTGATTGACCTAAAGATTTCATTGATTTTGCTGATTTTTCACATCAAGAATTTGACATAAATTGATTTTGCCTCAAGAATTCATGTGATTGATTGATTGATTTTCCAAGATTTTGGCTTTTGATTGATTTTGATATATTGATTTATTGACTTGAAGATTTCATTTGACTTTGATTGATTGATTACTTCAAGATTTCATCTTTATTAATTCATATTCCTCAAGATTTGATTGTTGACTTTGACTTCAAGCAAATTTTGATTTTTAATTCATTTATTTCATTTTTATCCTGAAGTAATGCCTATCCAACACTCACATCCTGAAAGGCAGACAAGATCTGAGGCCAGAACTCAAGCTGTTCTTACTCCAACTCCAATAACTCCTCTTGATGGCACCCCAGCAGTTCCTCAACTGAGGGACCAATTGGATAGGGGACCCCATATGGAAGGAGCAGCACCATCCAGGAAGGAAGGAAGAGGGCAAATAAGATAAAGCTCATTCTCAGGAGTAGTTGGCCGTTTCCCAGGAACTTCAAGGACCATTTTGAAGGGTTCAAGTGAAGATGGTGCAGAGGAGGAGGAGAATTCTGTGGAAGAGGAAGGTTCTGATGGTACTGAGGTTGCTCCTGCTCCTGTGGGGGCATCTCAAGGTACTGGAAGACCATATCTAGCCCAGTCTGATCAGCCTTTCTCTCATCAGTCTGAACCATCCTCATTGGCCATCATGCATCAGATGACTCGAATTATGGCCAATCTTTAAGAAGCTTCATCTTTTGACTTATCAAGACCACCAGTCTTTAAGACTCCATCTATGAAGGCACCAGAATGCTTTGATGGGACTCAGCCCTTCAGAGTCAGAAGCTTTATTCAGTCTTTTCACTTGATCTTTCATAATGATGCAGCAAATTTCTCTCAAGAAAGAAAGAAAGTTCTCTATGCCACTTCATTTCTTATTGGCAGGGCTGAAAAATGGATTGAGCCTTATCTTTCCAACCTCACTAATCAAGAACCAAGATAACTTCTTAATTGTTGAACATTATTTGAATCTCAACTCCTCACTTTATTTGGGGGCTCAAATGAAGTCAGAAAATCTGAAGCAGAATTGAATTCCTTAAGAATGAAAGAAGGCGGACATGTATCTTTATACATTGCTTATTTTAGAAGATTGGTCTCAAGAATTGGGGATTGGGGTGAATGGGATCTCATTCATCATTTCAGGAAGGGATTGCCATCCAGGATTTTGGATCAATTGGCCTCCAATCCTTCAAGCATTTATTTTCTTCAAGACTTAATGGATATTACCCTGGAGCTTGATACCAGGTACCATGAGAGACAAAAGGAGAAGAATCATCATCAAGAGAACAATCCTGAAGCCTCAAAGTCAATTTCTTCTCATCCTTAAAGTTCTTCAAGCTCAAGTCATAAGAAGAAGAATTTTCAGAAGAGGGAAAGGCCCCATTCTTCTTTGCTGAATAAGGACTTCAAGTTAATGAATTCTGAAAAAAAAGAATAATCAAGGAGGGTCTATGTACCTATTGTAGTGGGAAGCATAGTCTTGTGTCCTGTCTCAAAAGGCCTCAAAAAAAGCTTACCCAACCATCAGGCAATGTTCCATGCCAAGGAGAAGCCTGAGTGGAGATCATGTCATGTTCCATGGTCTTCACTGTTTTCCATGCAGAGCACAATTGTGAATTATGAATACTGGTGTCAAGAATTCTCTCAAATTCTTTGTTTTTTTGTTCTCTTTCTGATGTTTTTTCACAGTATTCTCATTCATTCTGGTGCTACCAACTCATTTATTGCAAAGCAGTTAGTTCACAAGGATTCTTTGACCATTTCAGAACTCCCAGAGAAGAATCCTCTTATCATTCTTGAATCCTCTGAGTCTCCTTCTTTATTTGTGACTCACAATACTAAATATATGGTTGAGCTTCCTTCATTCACAAGCTTTGAATGGGATTTTTTGGTCATTGATACTCCCAAGGGAGAAGACCCCATATTGGGATTTGACTTTCTTAATCACTTTGAGCCTTCTATTGATTGAAGGCAAGGGCTGATCACCTTTAATGCTGATAAAAAGGACTATTTTGATCCTTCAACTTCTTTCAGTAATGAATTTCTTCTGCCAAATCATGTGCAGCTCTGGTTGGTGATTCTAGAACACCATCATTTCCATCTTCTTTCCATATTCCTTCCCTTAATTCCCATTTGTCATTACTAAACTTGAGAGATGAAATCTTCAAAGAGATCCAAGATGTTGGAGAAGATAATTCTGTATCTTCACTTCATCTCTTCTTTGGGAATATGGACCTCCCTCCTTCATCTTATCATGACTCCCTGGAGGAGTTGTGGGATGAGGAGGAAGAGCCAGAAGAATTAAAAACCATGTTCAAGGTTGTTCCTTCTGTCTATCACCAATATTTGGATGTATCCTCCAAGGTGAAAGCAGAAACACCTCCCCCTCGCTGCACCTGTTATCATCATATTCAGCTGGAGGGGTCTTTACCTCCAGTTGCAGTGCTCTACTCTTTATCAAACCAAGAGTCAGATACACTCAGGGCCTACATTTCAGAGAATGTAGAGAAAGGTTTCATCCGGCCAAGCTCCTCTTCAACAGGAGCACCTGTCCTCTTTGTTAAAAAGAAGGATGGTGGCCTCTGTTTGTGTGTTGATTACCGCAAACTCAATGCTGTGACTAGGAAGAACAAGTATCCTGTTCCTCCTATGAATCAGCTTCTTAATGTCTCTAATGGTTCTTCTATCTTCTCCAAGAATGATTTGTGTGGTTCATATAACCTGCTCAGAATCAAGGAGGGTGATGAACACTTGACAGCTTTTAGAACTAAATATGACAGTTATGAGTACTTGGGTATGCCATTTGGGCTCACCAATGCTCCTGCCTCTTTTCAAAATCTTGTAAATGATATTTTCCAAGATCATCTTGATGCTTATTTTGTGGTCTACTTGGATGACATTGTTGTATTTTCCAAATATGAGGAGGAACATGTCACCCACATGTCCACTGTTCATTCCAGACTCAGAGCCAATAACCTTTTTGCTAAGGATTACAAGTGCCTATTCCATGCTTCTAGTGAGGAATATTTGGGTTATGTTGTTTCTTCTGAAGGCCTCAAGATGGACCAAGAAAACGTCCATCATATTGGCCACCTCCAAGAAACCTCAAGGCTCTTCAATCTTTCCTTGGCTTTGCCAATTTCTGCCTCCGTTTCATCAATAATTATTCCAAAAAATATCAGTTCACTCACCAGTTTCCCCCTCAATGAGGAATCTCTTAGTCAGCTTCATCAACTCAACAAGGCTTTCACCACCACTCCAATCCTTCTCTACCCATCATTGTAGAGACCGATGCATCCAATTATGCCTTGGGTGCTGTACTGAGTGAGGTCTCTGACTCAGGAAAACATCCTATTGCATTTGACAGCTGCAAGCCTATTCCAGAAGAGCTCAACTATGAGATTCATGACAAGGAACTCATTGGCATAGTCTGGGATTTTCTTCACTCTCTTTACTCACCAATCACTCTTCTCTTCAATACTTCATGTCTTCAAAACTACTCACTTGGCATAAAGCCCGCTGGGCTGAATTCCTTTCTCAATTACACTTCTCAATCACTTACCGCCCTGGCCGCCTAGCTACTCTTCCAGATGCCTTATCATGTTGGGACAACATTTACCCGGAGAGGGGGGAGGATTTCATTAGCAAGAATCAAATGAACTTTCAGAAAATCATTAAGCAAGATGAACTTCAACCCTCAAGGCATTTTGCAGTCAAGGTGGAATCTTTTTCAAATTTGATTAACTCAATTCAGAAGAAATTATGGCAAGATCCTCAGTACAGAAGTATTCTTCAAGAATTGGGAAAAAGGTAAATCTGTGAAAGATTACTCTCTTGATTCCTTTTCCCAACTTCTTATCTTCAGAGATTGGGTGGTGGTCCCAAATGACCCCACAATTCAACTCAGAATTCTTCAAAAGTGTCATGACTCTCCTCTAGCTGGACACCATGGCCAAGAGAAGACTCTCAAAATTTTCAAGCGCGATTTCCACTGGTCCGGCATGACTAAATTCATCAAGGATTATGTCTCATCCTGTCAACAGTGTTCAAGAAACAGGAATATACATCCCAAGAAGTTTGGATTCCTCAGACCTCTTACAATTCCAAATGATCCTTGGATTTGTTGCTCAATGGAATTTATCACTCAACTTCCACTTTCCAATTCCTTTGATTCAATCTGGGTCATAGTGGACAGGTTCTCAAAGATGGCCGTTTTTCTTCCAACAATGTCTTCAATCAATTCATTGTACTTGGCCCATTTATTAATCAGGAATATCTTTGCAAAGCATGGCCTTCCTCCAAGAATTGTCAGTGATAGAGGTTCACCTTTTGTTTCTTATTTTTGGACCAATCTTTTTCAGAAGCTCAATATTTCAAGATATCTGTCAACTGCTTACCATCCAGACACTGATGGACAGACAGAGAGGGTAAATCAGATACTATAACAGTACCTTTTGATGCATGTCAGTTATCATCAAGATGATTGGAACACCTGGCTCCCTCTGGCTGAATTTGCTTACAATAACTCTGACCACTCTTCAACAAAACAATAACAATTTTCACTGTTTATGGAAGAGATCCACAATTTGACTCAGTTCAGATTACTAAAGATACTCCTGTTGGAAGGTTATCAACAAAAATCCAATCAGTACAGCAAGATGTCAAGAGAGAACTTGAAGTTGCTATAAACAGGTTTAAGAGGTATGCAGATAAAAGTAGGGCAAGTCCACCTGTTTTAAATCCTGGTGACATGGTATGGCTTTCTTCCAAGAATATCAAATCAACCAGACCCACCAAGAAACTGTCTGAAAGATGGTTGGGTCCTTTCCTAATCTTGAAGAAAGTTAGTACTCATGCCTACCACCTCAAGGTTCCATCTCAATGGAAATCCATACACCCAGTCTTCCATATTTCCCTCCTTGAGCCAGTAAAGACATCAATAATCCCAAATTGGCATCAAGAGCCTCCTCCTCCAATCATCATTGAAGAAGAAGAGGAATGGGAAGTCTCAAAAATACTGGATTCAAAGCTCAAGAGAAGAAAATTATGGTATCTGGTGGAATGGAAAGGTTTCAGTCAAGACCCAGAAAGATCCACTTGGGGACCACCCGGAAACCTCAAGAATTGCCCTGAACATTTCAAGGATTTCAATTCTTTATATCCTGACAATCCAGGCCCCAATCCTTCAAGACCTTGATTTTTTATGGTGCTTGGTGGGGAGAGGAATTACCAAAAGTAAGTCCCACTCCTGGTATGCACCTTTAGGGGTATTCTACTCTTGTCTGTTGTAAGAATCACCTTGGCCACTCTGTGAGCACTTTGCAATTTTGGACACAGATTTTGGCCTGGCTTTCAGCATTAAATTCCAGCTTATGGCGATTTCCACTTTGGGAAATGGACCATTGTTTCCTCTTAAATCCTTTTTCCAAGTCATTACTTTTCAATACATTCCTTCATCAATCTTGTTTACTCTATTGCAATGGCAGGAGGGATAAAAATCAAAAGTAAGTTCCTCTCCTGGTGTGCACTTCCCTGAGGGGTCTCCAATCTTTCAAAACATCACCTTGGCCACTTTGTGAGCACCTGGCATCAAAACCTGTCTTTCCAGGTCCTTGGATATCTTAAATGAACTGTCAATATCTGTGGTGAAGATTGGAATCCCCTCAAGATTCTTTTTTTGTTTTATTTTCTCTTTCTTTTATTCTCAAATTTCTTTGTTATTTTTCTCTCTTTATATTTCTTCAAATTTCCTTTATAACTCTTATTCCAATCTTTATGTCAACTCATTCTTAAAAAATTCAAAGCCAAATGTCAAAAGAAGACCAAATCAGCCTCATTTCACATGCCAACCTCTTTACCAGTCTCAAAGTTCTTTCAAGATTCAATACCTCTGGAATCCCTATGCCCAATCAGTCTGAACAGCCTCAATAGGATCTTACGTTATCTTGGTGCACAGGAGCTCACCATTAAAGGTAGGGGGGTACTGTCACAACCACAAAAAATGACCCTCCTCAATTGGTGTTGTGGAAATCCCAGCCTTAAACCAAGTTGGGGCCAATTGGCCACACCATATTTTATGGCCAATTGGCCACCTCTGGTGCTCTATGGCCTTTTAGTCATAATACCTTTTCCCCTGGCCAACTTCCATCTCACCAACCCCCAGGACTTTATCTTTGTTTTTGGGCCTAGGGGGTCCTTTCAATGTTCCAGGGGTCTAAGGACCCTCTAGCCACCATCAGGCCTTCTGGCCAAACCCCTTATATTAGGGGGGTTTTGGGCCTTTTAGGCCCCCTATGGGCCACAGTCTGCGGTCCGCAGGCCCTTCAGGCCCCTTCTGGGCTAATCCAATGAGACCTAAAGGGGGCAGTCCAATAGCCCCAAGGCCAGGTGGGTCCCAAACCACAAGTGGGCCCACCTGAGCCAGTTTTTGACCATGGACCCAAATCCACCAATTTTGGCCAAGAACCCAAAGGACCACCTGTGGCCCATTTTCACCCATGGCCTCTGGCAACCCCCAGAGGACACCAGCTCAGCTCAAATACACTCTTCCCCTCAACTCAAGGCGAAGATTTCCTATTCCTCCTTGCACCCCATACTCAAGGGTGCAGGAGTGGTGCATATATGGTATTATATACCATTATGCACCATTTTTGCTCAGAAATGCAATGGTGATGTTTTCAGGACCCAATTCCATGATCCCAAATCAATGTCCCAAAACCCATCACCAATTTCAAAGGAGGACTCTTCAGCTCATCAGTCTGGCAATCAATGGCGGCTATCAGAAGACCTTTTTAGGACCCCAACCACCTGGCCCTGCAGGAGTTGGGTTGGCAATTCTTTCAGCATTATTCCAAAGGCCATTCTCAGAGGTTATGCATCATCCAATCAGTTTTCAAGGCAGCAAGTACTTCAATACTCCTTGGACAACTCAATTGGTCCATACAGGGAGGAATTAATCATACCTTTATGTCCTTGGCCCAATTGAGCCAATTCATATTCCACTGTGGGAATTCAATAACACAGTTCAATTCTCAAGACGGCAAGAGCTGTATTGACCAAATTCAGACAATACAGCCAGATGATTCACCTTCCAGGATCAGCCTCTCAGATTTTCACATATACTGGCCACCTTTCATCACCTTGGTACTCTTTCCCCAGTAAATTAATATATTGGATTTATTTTTATTCTTATTTTCTCTTTACATTATAAAAGTAAATAATGATAATATTAAGTCAGTCATTTGTGCCTTTTTGTTCTTCACCTGTCAGTGGATATTGGTGGTCCTATCCTTTACTAATTCTATTGTTCTTTCTGGCAGGTTGAAACAGTGGATTGAGGATTCATTTGGTTGGCGCTTTGGCTTTTGGCTTATTATTATCCCGGAAATTGGCTTCCTTATCTTTTATCTTTGGCATATTTGTCTTTACCCTTTCATTTCTCTTTTAAGAAATATATTCTTTTATTCCCTTATTCTTTTGGAGCTCTCCAAGTGAGTTATTGATTCCTGAGTGCCAGGCCACTCTTACTTCCATAAGAGCCCCTGTGACACAAAGGACTATGCTAAGCTTCTTCAAGTATTTACTTTGTGAATTGAGATCCTCTTTTTTAAGAATACAGCTATTAATGTGAGCCTTGAGGTATATTTTACATACCAAATTGGGCTGCAATGATCTTTAAAATAAATTCTGAACTATGCATAACCCATAAAACATGCATATATTCAAAATTCATCATTCTTGATTTTTGAAAAGATGAATAACATTTTTGCGAGTAAGTAAATCCATGGAATCAAGGTCAGATTTGGATTCTACACAAAATTTAACCTGGGGTAGCTCCATACAGTGAATAAGCTCAGGTTAACTCTATGAGGTGGTAATATGGAAACTACTTCAATACCACATAAAAGAATTGTAAAATGTTTTTTTTCTCTATTTCACGCCAAATTAATGGGAATGTGGGAAATTTCATGTTACATATACAATAAGAATAGCTTTATGCATGTTTGTGGCACTTAATATTATGGTATTCCTAAATAAACTTTTTGATCCACCCATGGTGGATATCAGTCTTTAAGCCTGAATTTCTATTTTTGATGTGTAAATAGCTAAGGGGGACAAAAGACATCAAAGAGAGCCAGGGTACCCAGTTTATGAGGCCTCTGAGGTGTGGAGAGATCTCAACATTGGATTCATGTCTGATAGTGGCCTCATTGGTATACTAAAACCCTTTGGGAACCTAGCTACAAAGTCAAAATCTCATTAAATCATACAAAAATTGCGAATAAACTACTATTTTGACATGACAGAGAGGTAAAGAGCAACTTAGACTCCTGTGACCATTTCAATTCTTACTGATTTTGCATGGATCAACCTTAAAAGATTATTTAAAACCCTATTTTGGACTAGCATCCATTGATTTACCTCATAGCAACCTGCCATACTGTGATATTTGCAATTCTACATTGAAATGAGGTACAAACTTCAAAAATTCATTGAAAATACAATTCTTAAGTATTCTTTCTGAACCTTTCAGGACCAATGAATAATGGTATGAAACATAGAGAAACAAAAATAATCATGTTTTCATAAGTAAAATAAAAGTTTTACTTACAGTCCATTTTTGATGATTCCACATGAAATACTGAATCTTCAAAAATTCACAGAAAATACAACCCGTGATGAAATTTCCAATAACATTAATAAATTTGATGAATTCATATTTATTTTGAAATAAAAGAAGATTTACAGTTGTTACTACTTTTATTCTTAACCATAAATGGGTTGGTAGTCATGTAAAAGCTTTAATTCAGTAATTATGATAATCTTACGTGACAACAAATGATGCAATCAATAAACCAGAAAGAATTCTTCTTTTTTCACTCACTGATTTTCAGTTTTATCCATGGAAGGCCTCTGTGAGCTTTCTTTGACTTACAAGAGGCCTCCTCTTTCTGTTTTTCCAAATCATCTCATTATCCAATTATATCTTTGTTAACAACGAGTAAGTACTAGTTAAATCTTTTTTAAGGTGTTTTATTCTTTCAGAATCAATTAGAAAGACATAAAATAATAGAAAATCAACTATATATTGTTTTAATATTGTTATAAATCAATTTTGATCCCTTCAAATCCACAATTTTACGTCAAATCCCTCTACCATATTCTAATCAAAGGTTCATTGGAATATTAGTGAGTGATTTTTAATTAATTCTTGAAGTTTTTCCTTAATATTTGTTTTCTTCGAGAATTTAATTTATAATTATTCTTGTAAAAGATAACTATATATTAAAATGATTTGATTATTTTAATAAAAGAAGTTTTATTATTTAATACTTCTTGTAATTGATTTTAGTAGAAAAATAATTCTTACTGTTATAGTCACTAGTAGTTTATAAAAAGTAAAAAAATAATTAATTATTTAATGATTTAATTGTGGTTATGATAGTTTTATTATTATATTTCATAAGTACAGTCATAGTATTGCTGATTAATAGTAATATTATCAAGAATTTCATAGAAAAATATTACAATTATAGTTAATTTATGTGATGCATAAATAATCCTTTCAAAAAATATGAAAAATTTGCTTTGAAATGTGTATTGTTTAAGTAACTTAAGTTGACAATTTGCCCATATAGTAGCGCAATAGGTAAGATTAAAACAGTTTCAGGTCAAAATTGTTTTGGATGGGTAAATTTATGCAGCAGTAGTTAAAAACATGAATTTTTCACAGGTTTTTTGAAATATTTAAATCAAATATTTTCTTTTGTGAATTAATATTCATTTTTCCAAACATAGCTGCCACAGCACCTGTAGGGAAGATGCTGTGGTAATACTGTAGTATTGTTTTGGCATATAGTATAGATTGGTTGATTTTTAACAATGAGTTTCTCATGACATATATAATACATACAAAAAATGATGTTCATGAATTTTTGTTTTACTGATTATTTAATTGGTATCAACTAATTTAATTTGATTTTGAAAGAAGGAAATAACTAAGAAAAGGAGAAAAGGATAGAGAAAAATATCAGGTGGTGGTGAAACCTGACTCAGTACAGCACCCAAGGCATAATTGGATGCATTGGTCTCCGCAATGGTGGGTAGAGAAGGATTGAAGCAGTGGTGAAGGCCTCTTTGAGTTGGTGAAACTGACTAAGAGCTTTCTCATTGAGGGGAAAAAAGGAATCTTTCTTGAGGAAACTGGTGAATGAACTAATTTTCTTTGAATAATTCTTGATGAAACAGTAGTAGAAATTCGCAAAGCCAAATAATTTTTGAAGAGCCTTTAGGTTTCTTGAAGGTGGCCAATGGATATTTGCTGAACTTTTGCTTGGTCCAACTTGAGGCCTTCAGAACAAATAATATAAACTGGATATTCTACAATAGAAACATCCAATAGGCACTTTGAGGCCTTAGCAAAGAGGTTATTGGCTCTGGGTCTGAAAAGAACAGTGGAAACATGAGTGACATGTTCTTCCTCAGACTTGGAAAAGACCATAATGTAATCCAAATAAAAAACATATGTATAAAGAAGATCATAGAAAATATCATTGACAAGATTTTGTAAAGAGGCAGGAGCATTGGTGAGTCCAAATGGCATAACCAAATACTCATAACTGACATATTTAGTTCTGAAAGCTGTCAATCGTTCATCACCCTCATTGATTCTGAGCAGGTTATATGCACCACACAAATCATTCTTGAAGATAGAATAACCATTAAACACAATGAGAAGCTAATTAATAGGAGGAACAGGATACTTGTTCTTCCTAGTCACAGCATTTAGTTTGCAGTAATCAACACACAAACAGAGGCCTCCATCCTTCTGTTTGACCAAAAGAACAGGTGCTCCTGTTGAAGAGGAGCTTGGCCGGATGAGACCTTTCTCTACATTCTCTGAAATGTAGTCTCTGAGTGTGTCTGACTTTTGATTTGTAAAAGGGTAGATAAATCCAACTGAAGGTAGAAACCCCTCCAGCTCAATCTGATGATCACAGGCATGGTGAGTAGGGAGTTTCTCTGCTTTCACCTTGGAGAATACATCCACATACTGGTTATAAACAGAAGGAACAGCCTTCATCATGGTTTCTACTTCTTCTGGCTCTTCCTCTTTGTCCCACAGCTCCTCCAGGGAGTCATGATAAGATGAAGGAGGAAGGTCCATATTCCCAAAGAAATGAAGTAAAGATACAGAATTACCTTCTCCAACATCTTTAATCTCTTTGAAGACTTCATGTTCAGAGGATAGTAATGACATATTGGAATTAAGGGAAGGAATATGGAAAGAAGATGGGAATGATGGTGTTTTAGAATCACCAACCAGAGCTGCACATGATTTAGCAGAAGAAAAGTCATTACGGAAAGAATTTGAAGGATCATAATAGTCCTTATGATCAGCCCTTGCCTCCAATCAATAGATGGATCAAAATGATTAAGAAAGTCAAAGCCCAATATGAGGTCTTCTCCCTGGGGAGTGTCAATGACTAAAGAGTCCCATTAAGAGCTTGGGAAGGAAGGAAGCTCAGCCATATATTTGGTATGGTGAGTCAAAAAAAAAGAAGTTGACTTAGAGGAGTGCTGGATAATAAGAGGAACCTTCTCTGGGAGTTCTGAAATAGTCAAAGAATACTTGTGAACAAACTGCTTTGCAAAAAGAAATTAGAATACTGTAAAAAAACATCAGAAAGAGAAGAAAAAACAAAGAATTTAAGAGAATTATTTACACCAGTATTCAGAATGCATGATGGTTCTCTGCATGGAAAACAGGGAAGACCATTGAACACAACCTGCTCTTCACTCAGGCTTTTCCCTGGCTGGGAAATCTTCCTGATGGTTTGGAAAGCTGGTTTTGAGGCCTTTTGAAACAGGACTCAAGACTATGCTTCCCACCACAATAGGTACATACACCCTCCTTGATTCTTCTTTATTTTTCAGAATTTATCAGCTTGAAATCTCTATTCAAAAAAGAAGGATGGGGCTTGTCCCTCTTCTGAAAATTCTTCTTCTTGTTTTGACTTGGGCTTGAAGAATTTTGAGGCCAAGAAGAATCTGACTTTGAGGCTTCAGGCTTCTTCTCTTGATGATGACTCTTCTATTTTTGCCTCTCATGGTACTTGGTATCAAGCTCCAGGGTAACATTCATTAATTCCAGAATAGAGTCAATTATTGAAGGATGGGAGGCCAATAGATCTAAAATCCTGGATGGCAATCCCTCCCTCAAATGATGGATTAGAGCTCTTTCACCCCAATCCCCAATTCTTGAGACCAAACTTTGGAAATCAGTAATGTATAATGATACATGCCCACCTTCTTCAATTATCAAAGAATCCAATTCTGCTTCAGCTTTTCTGACTTCATTTGGGTCTCCAAATAAGGGGGAGAGTTGGAATTCAATGAATTTCCAAGAATTGAGAAGATAATTTGGATCTTGATTGGTGAGATTGGAGAGATAAGGCTCAATCTATTTTTCAGCCCTGCCAAGGAGAAATGAAGTGGCATAAAGGACCTTCTTCCTGTCTTGAGAGAGGTTTTCCACATCATTATCAAAAATCAGGTGCCAATACTGAATAAAGCTCCTAACTTTGAAGGGCTGAGTCCCATCAAAGCATTCTGGTGCCTTCATAGATGGAGTCTTGAAGGCTGGTGGTCTTGATGAATCAGAAGATGAAGCTGCTTTCAGATTGGCCATGATTTGAGCCATCTAATGCATGATGGCCAATAATGATTGTTCAGACTGATGAGAGACAGACTGATCAGACTGGGCTAAAATTTGTCCTCCAATACCTTGAGATGCCCCCACAGGAGAAGGAACACCTTCAGTACCATAAGAATTTTCCTCTTCCACAGAATTGTCCTCCTCCCCTTCACCATCTTCCCCAGGACCTTTGAAAATGGTCCTTGAAGTTCCTGGAAACCCGCCAACTACTCCTGAACATGAATTTGATCTTCTTGGCCCTCTTACTTCTTTCCTGGATGGTGCTTCCCCTTACATAATGGGCCCTCAGTTGAGGAACTGCTTGGGTTCTGTCAAGAGAAGCTCTTGGAGTTGGAGTGAGAACAGCCTGAGCTCTGCCCTGAGATCTGGTCTGTCTTGCAGGAGGTGAATGTTGAATGGGCATTATTCTGGAATAAAAAATTAAAATAACTGAATAAAATCAAGAATTTGAAGTGAAAAGCTTGAGGCAAATCAACTGGAAAAATTGAATTCAAAATAAAAAATCAAAATCAATGTCTTTGAGAAAAATAAATGAATCAAAATGAAATCTTGAGGTAATCAATCAACATGTCAAAATGAATCCTCCAAGTCAACAAATCAATATGTCAAATTGATCAAAATCAGAATCTTCCAAAATAAATCCATCAATCCAATTAATTCTTGAGGAAAATCAATTTTATGTCAAAAATTCTTGATGTGAAAAATGAGAAAAATCAAATCAAATCTTCAGGTCAATCAGTTTTCATGAAGTCAATATCAATCATGTAAAAAAGTCAATCAAATCAAATCAAGTAAGTTCTTGTTTAAAATCAAAATTTCTTGAAGAATGGATCATTATGAATCTTGATGTGAAGAATTTGTATGAATAATTTGATGAGCAATTTGAAAATCAAATTAGTTTTAGGATTACGCCTGAATTAAGAATGAAATGAAATTGATGATTTGAGATAAAATTCAAAGAGAAAAAACAAAAATAAAATGAGTCAGATTTCAGTTTTCAAGAATGAAGAATGAATGGGGGAAAATTGAGAAGTGACAATAAATCATAAAGTTCATAAGCATTAAAGAGTCATAATTTGGATGAAATGAATGAATAAAATTATAAAGAAAAAATGAAAAGAATAAAAAGAAATTATGAGTTAATTAATATAATTTCACAGGGGCGGTTATGGAACCAAGAGTGGCCGGTCACTCAGGAATGAAGAACTCATTTGGAGGGCTCCAAAAGAATAAAGAAATAAAAGGCATATATTTCTTTGAAGAAGAGTAAGAGTAAAGACAAGTATTCCAAAGATAAAAGGAAAGGAAGCCATTAGCCAAGATAATAAGAAAGCCAAAAGCCAAAGAGCCAACCAAATGAATCCTCAACTCACTATTTTAACCTGCCAGAAAGAACGATGGAATTAGTAAAGGATATGACCACCAATATCCACTGACAGGAAAAGAAGAGGAGGTGCAAATGACTGACTTAATATTATCAGTATTTACTTTGATAAAGGAAAAGAAGATAAGGATAAAAATAAATCCAATATATTAATTAACTGGGGAAAGAGTCCCCTGGGAAAAAAGGGTGGCCAGTATATGTGAGAAGTTGAAAGATTGATCCTGGAGGGTGGATCCCTGGCTGTATTGACTGTTTTGGGTCAATACAGATCCAGCCATCTTGAGAATTGAACTGTGTGATGGAATTCCCACATTGGAATGTGAATTGGCCCAAAAGGGCCAATGCCATACAGATTTCTTGAATACAGCCTGTATGGACCAATTGAGTTGGCCCAGGAATACTGAAATACTTGATGCCTTGAGGACTGATTGAACGCTTGATAACCTCTTCAAATCTCCCTTTGAAGAATCCTGAAAGAAATTACAACCCAACTCCTGCAGGGCCAGGTGGTTGGGGTCCTTGAATGGTCTTCTGGTAGCCAACAGGGATTGCAAGACCGAATTGCTGAGAAGTCTTCCTTTGAAATGAGTGATAGATTTGAGGACTGGATTTGGAATGATGTAATTTGGTCCTGAAAACATCACCATTGGATTTCTGAGGAAAAATGGTACACAATGGTATATAATACCATATATGTACCATTCTTGGTTCCCACATAATGGGTCCAATTTGAGTTGCATTTGGGGGTTTCCCTGATCTTGAGGGAGGACCCTTTTATGAAGATGACTGCCAGAGGCAATGGTTGAAGTCTTGAGGGGAAAGGCCCCCTGGGATTTGAGACAAAGACACGATTTTCTGGGGTCTATGGCCATTGGGAGTCTTCAGAGGATTAGGCCAAAAATGGGCTCGGGTGGCCCCACTGATAGGCTCCCTTGGCCCCTTTTGTCCTCATTTGATTTAGGCCAAAAGGGTCCTGTGGACCATGGGCTGTAGACACTGTAGGGGGCTTAAATGGCCCCAAAAGGCCATTTAGGCCCTTGACCCCATATTCAAAGGTGTAGGGCCCAGGGCCCTGGTGGTTGATAGAGGAGCCAGAGGCCCCTTGAAGCCTGAAAGGACCCCAAGGCCCAAAACAAGGGGTATTGGCCTGGGGGTTGGCGAGATGGATAATTGTCCAAAAAGGCCGATGAGAGCAGGATATGGCCAGTGAAAGGTGGTGTGACCCAAAGGCCATGAAACACAAATTTGGACCAATTGGCCATAGAAATGATGACATGGCCAATTGGCCATAAAATGAGGTCAGGCTATAATTGCCACAAAAGCCCATTGGGGGTGACTACACATGGTTGTGACAATACTGATATTATCAATTAAGTCATTTAGCATCTTTCCCCTTTCTTTCTTTGCCTTTCAGTGGATATTGGTGGTAATATCCTTTACTAATTCTATTGTTCCTTCTAGAAGTTTGGAATGGTAATTAAGGACTTAATTGGTTGGCTTTTCAGCCATCTGGCTTCTCATTTATCTTTTTCATCTCATCTTGTACTTGCATATCTTTTAGAGAAATTCCTTTTCTTTTATCCAGTCTTCTTTAGCTTTGGAGTGTTCCAAGTGAGTTCCCTGATTACTGAGTGACCAGCCACTCTTGCTTTCCTCAAGAGCCCCAGTGACATTATATTAATTAAATCATACTTTCCTTTTATTCTGTTCATTCAGTCTTTGATCATTTTTATTCACTCGTTTCATCAAAATTATGACTCTTTAATGGTTGTGAAATTGATGATTTTGTCACCTCTTAATTTTCTCTCACACATTCTTCATTCTCGAAAATTGAAAGCTGACCCATTCTTATTTTATTTCTATATTAAATTTTTCTTCAAATCATCAAATCGCTTCATTGAATTCCGGTTTTCATTCCATTTCATTATCAAATTGGTCATTGAGATATTCAGACATGTTCTTCTCATCAATATTAAATTTGATTCATTCTTCAATAATTTTGATTTTTTGAAGAATAGCTCACTGGATTTTATTTTGATTGATTTTTTTGAAATGATTGATATTTACTTCAAGAAAATTTATTGACCTAAAGATTTTTTGTTTTTCTGATTTTCAAATCAGGATTTTTGAAATTAATAGATTTTTCTTCAAGAATTCATTTTATTGACTGATTTTCTGCAATATTTAGATTTTGATTGATTTTAAATATTGCTTCATTGACTTCAAGATTTTTACTTGATATTTTGATTCAATTAATTCAAGATTTCATTTGTCAATTGATTGATTGACGTATCTGAGATTGCATTTTGATTTATTGAATTTTTATTCAAGAATATTGATTTTGATTTTGACTTCAAGCCTTCATTTATAATTTCCCCAAGTTTTTTCATCTTAAATTACAATTTTATATTCATTTTGTATCATTTCTTTCTGAAATCATGCCTATCCAACATTCACCTCCTACAAGATAGACAAGATCTCAGGCAAGAGCTCAAGCTGTTTTCACTCCAACTCCAAGGGCTTCTCTTTGTAGCACCCCAGAAATTCCCCAACTGAGGGCCAAATTAGACAGAGAACCCATTTTGGAAGGAGCAGCACCCTCCAGGAAGAAAGGAAGAGGGCCAAGAAGATCGAATTCATTTTCAGGAGTAGTTGGCAGTATTCCAGGAATCTAAAGGACCACTTTCAAAGGTCCTGGCAAAGATGGTGAAGAGGAGGAGAAGAATTCTGTGGAAGAGGAAGACTCTGGTGGTACTGAAGGTGCTCCTGCTCTTGTGGGGGCATCCCAAAGTACTGTAGGGCCAACTCTAGCCCAATCTCATCAGCCTGAACCATCTCTATTGGCCATAATGCAGCAGATGACTCAAATTGTGGCCAATATTTAAGGAGCTTCACCTTATGAAGAATCAAGACCACCAGCCTTCAAGAAACCCTCTATGAAGGAACCACAATGTTTTGTGGGACTCAGCCCTTTGATTTCAGAAGCTTTATTCAGTCTTGCCAGCTAATCCTTCATAATTATCTGGCAAATTTCCCTCAAGACAAAAAGAAGGTCCTTTATGACACTTCATTTTTATTGGCAGGGCTTAAAAATTGGATTGAGACTTATATTTCCAATCTCACCAATCAAGACCAAAGCTACCTTCTCAATTCAAGAAATAAGTTTAATCTCAACTCTTTACTTTGCTTAGGGACCCAAATAAAGTTAGAAAAGCTGAAGCAGCATTGGATTCCCTAAAAATGAAAGAAGCTTGACATGTTTTTTTATAAATTTCTGATTTCAGAAGTTTGTGTGCAAGCATTGGAGATTAGGGTGAAAAAGCTCTCATCAATCATTTCAGAAAGGGATCGTCCTCAAGGATTCTGTACCAATGGGCCTCCCATCCTTCACAAATTGACTCTCTTAAAGACTTAATGGATATTAACCTGGAACTTGATACCAGGTACCATGAGAGGCAAAGGAAGAAGGGTCATTTGTGAGAGAAGAAGTCTGAATCCTCAAAAGTCAAATTCCTCTGATCCTCAAAATTCTTCAACTCAAAGTCAAAAGTAGAAGAAGATTTTTCATTCTCAGAAGAGGGACAAGCCCCATTCCTCTTTGTTGAATAAGGACTTCAAGTTGATGGGTTCTGAAAAAGGAAGAAGAGTCAAGGAGGGCTTGTGTGCCTTTTTTTGGTGGGAAGCATAGTCTTGAGTCTTATCTAAAAAGGCCCCAAAACCAGCTTTCCCAACCATCAGGCAGATTTCCCAGCCAGGGAAAAGCCTGAGTTAAGAGCATGTTATGTTCAATAGTCTTCCCTGTTTTCCATGCATAGCACCATCATGCATTCTGAATACTGGTGTAAATAATTCTCTTAAATTCTTTGTTTTTTCTTCTCTTTCTGATGTTTTTTTTACAGTATTCTAATTTCTTCTGGTGCTACCAGCTCATCCATTGCAAAGCAGTTTGTTCACAAGTATTCTTTGACTATTTCAGAACTCCCAGAGAAGGTTCCTCTTATTATCTTGCACTCCTCTCAGTCACCTTCTTTATTTGTGACTCACCATACCAAATATGGTTGAGCTTCCTTCCTTCCCAAGCTTTGAATGGGACTCTTTAGTCATTGATACTACCAAGGGAGAAGACCTCATATTGGGCTTGGACTTTCTTAACCATTTTGATACATCTATTGATTGGAGGCAAAGGCTGATCACCTTTAATGCTGATCATAAGGACTATTATTATCCTTCTAAATCTTTCAGTAATGCCTTTTCTTCTGCAAAATCATGTACAGCTATTCTTGGTGATTCTACAAAACCATCATTTCCATCTTGTGTTCATAATCCTTCCCTTAATTCCCATAGGTAATTACTATCCTCTATAGATAGAGTCTTCAAAGAGATTCAATATTTTGGAGAAGATAATTCTGTATCTTCACTTCATCTCTTTGGGAATAGGGACCCTCCTCCTTTATCTTATCACAGCTCCATGAAGGAGCTGTGGGATGAAGAGGAAGAGCCATAATAAATAGAAACTGTGATGAAGGCTTTTCCTTCTTCTTATCACCAGTATTTAAATTTATTCTCCAAGATGAAAGCAGAGAAACGTCCCCTCACCACACCTGTGATCATCATATTGAGATGGAGGGGTCTCTACCTCCAACTGGGGTGATCTACTCTTAATCAAACCTAGAGTCAGATATTCCCAGGGACTACATTTCAGAGAATATAGAGAAAGGTTTAATCTAGCCAAGCTACTCTTCAACAGGACCACCTGTCCTCTTTGTCAAAAAGAAGGATGTTTGCCTCTGTTTGTGTGTTGATTACTGCAAACTCAATTCCGTTACTAGGAAGAAAAAGCTTCCTGTTCCTCCTATGAATCAGCTTCTTAGTGTTTTTAATGATTCTTCTATCATTTCCAAAATTGATCTGTGTCTTGCATATAACCTTCTCAGAATTCAGGAAGGTAATGAACATTTGACATTGTTTAGAACTAAATATTACAGTTATGAGTACTTGGTTATGCCATTTGGGCTTACCAATGCTCCTGTCTCTTTTTAAAATCTTGTCAATGCTATTGTTTATAATATTCTTGATGTTTATGGCAAGGTCTTTTTGGATGACATTATGGTCTTTCCCAAATCTGAGGCAGAAAATGTCACTCATGTGTCCATTGTTCTTGCTAGACTCAGAGCCAATAACCTCTTTTCTAAGGCCTCCAAGTGCCTATTTCATGTTTCTAGTGTAGAGTATTGGGTTATTTTGTTTCTTCTGAAGGCCTAAAGATGAAACAAGCAAAAGTCCAACAAGTTCTCAATTGCCCACTTCCACAAAACCTGAATTCACTTCAATAATTCCTTTCCTTTGCTATTTTTTACCACCTTTTCATCAAGAAGTATTCAAAAAAATTAGTTTACTCACCAGTTTCCTCAAGAACAATTCACTTTTCCCCTCAATAAGGCAGCTCTCAGACAGTTTCATCAACTCAACGCGGCTTTCACCACTGCTCCAATCCTTCTCTACCCACCATTGTAGAGACTGATGCTTCTGATTATGCGTTGGGTGCTATACTGAGTCAGGTTCTGACTCAGGAAAACATCCCATTTCACTTGATAGCCACAACCTTCTTCCAGCAGAGCTTAATTCTGAGATTCATGACACAGAACTCCTTGGAATACTCTGAGCTCTCAAGCGCTGGAGGACTTTTCTCCTTTCTCTGTCTTCCTCTTTTGAATTTCTCACTAATCATTCTTGCCGGAAATACTTTATGTCCTCAAAGATTCTCACTTTCTGTCAAGCCCAGCAGGCTGAATTTATCTCTGAATTCCATTTCTCAATCACTTAATGCCCTGGCCTCTTGGCTACCATTCCAGATCCTTTATCACTGGGGAGAGCATTTACCCAGAGAGGGGAGCTGCTTTAATCAGAAAGAAGACAATGAATTATCAACAAATAATCAAGCAAGCTGAAATTTAATCCTTGAAGTTTTTTTCCAGTAAAGGTTGAATCATTTTTCAAATTTGATTTGATCAATTCAGAAGTTGATATGGAAGGATTCTCATTACAGAAGTATTCTTCCAGATTTGGGTAAGGGTAAATCTGCTCAAGATTATTCTCCTGATTTCTTTTCTCAACTTTTTCTCTTTAAAGATTGGGTTGTGGTTAAAAATGACCCCACAATATAGCTCAGCATACTTCAAAGTCGAATTAATCTCCTCTAGCTGAATATCCTGGCCAAGAGAAGACTCTCAAGCTTGTCAAGCGGGATTTCTACTGGTCTGGAATGACTCAATTTATCAAGGATTATGTCTCATCCTGTCAACAGTGCTCAAGAAACAAGAATATTAATAACAAGAAGTTTGGCCTTCTGAAACCTCTTCTAATTCCAAATGGTCCTTGGATTTATCTTTCAATGGACTTCATCACTCAATTTCCACTGTCCAATGCCTTTGACTCAATCCTTTTTATAGTGGACAGATTCTCAAAAATGGCAGTTTTCATTCCAACAATGTCTTCAATAACTGCACTGGATTTTTCCCATCTATTCATCAAGCATATTTTCTCAAAGCATGGCCTTCCTTCAAGAATTGTCAGTGATAGAGTTTCTCTCATTTTTTCTTCTTTTTGGACCAATCTTTGTCAGAAGCTCAAGATTTCAAGAGATCTGTCATCTGCTTATCACCTAGAAACTGATGGACAAACAGAGAGGGTAAATCAGATACTAGAACAGTAATTTCAGATGCATGTCAGTTATCATCAAGATGATTGGAACATTTGGCTTCCTCTGTCTGAATTTGCCTACAATACCTATGACCACTCTTCAACAAAACAATCACTATTTTTCACTGTTTATGGAAGAGATCCACAGTTCTACCTAGTTCACATCACTCAAGACACTCCGGCTGGAAAGTTATCAACAAAAATCCAATCAGTACAGCAAGATGTCAAGAGAGAACTTGAAGTTGCCATAAGCACGTTTAAGGAGTATGCAGATAAAAGTAGAGCAACTCCACCTGTTTTCAATCCTGGTAACATGGTATGGCTTTCTATCAAGAACTTCAAATGCGCCAGACCCACCAAAATACTGTCTGAAATATGGCTGGGTCCTTTTCCAATCTTTAATAAAGTAAGAACTCATGCTTACCATCTCAAGATCCCATCTCAATGGAAGTCCATCTGCCCATTCTTGCATATTTCACTTTTATAACAAGTAAAGACATCAACAATCCCAAATGGGCATTAAGAGCTTCCTCCTCCAATTATCATTTAAGAGGAAGAGGAATGGGAAGTCTCTCAAATACTGGACTCAAAGATCCAGAGAGGAAAATTATGGTGTTTGGTGAAATGGGGAGGTTTCAGTAAATACTCAGAAAGATCCACATGTGAGCCAATTGAAAACCTCAAGAATTGTCCTGAACTTGTTACAGATTTTCATTCTTTATATCCTGACAAGCAAGGACCAAATTCTTCAAGACCTTTATTTTTTATGGTGCTTTGTGGGAAGAGGAATTACCAAACATAAGTCCCACTCCTGGTATGCACCTTTAGAGGTATTATACTCTTTTTGCTGTAAGTATCACCTTGGCAGCTCTGTGAGCACTCTGCAATTTTTGGACACAGATCTCTGGCCTTGCTTTCAACATCAATTCAAAATCTATGGTCATTTTCACTTGGGAAAATGGACCATCCTTTTATTGTTTCTTTTCCAATACATTCATTCAACAAATTATTTTATTTTATGGCACTGGCGGGAGTGGTAACTACCAAAAGTAAGCTCCTCTCCTGGTGTGCCCTTCCCTGAGGGGTCCACAATCTGTCAAAACATCAACTTGGCCACTATGTGAGCACCTGGCATCAAATCTTCTTTTCCATGTCCTTGGTCAATCTTGAAATCAATTACCACCCTCTGTGATGAATATTAGAACCTCCTCAAGACTCATTTCATTTCATTTTCTTTCTTTTTTTCTTGTATTATCCTTTTCATTCTTTTACCTTTATTTATTTATTTCATAGTTTTCTTTTATCAGGTCAAATTTCATGTTGAAAAAAAAACAATCATTTATTTTATCATCAATCATCAGGGCAATTTCACAAGAAGATCAAGCAAGTCCCACAATGTATGCCAACATTTTAATATCATTATCAAAATTTATTTCTCAAAAGGACTCCTCCTTATCCCTCCCTAAAAATCCTCTCCAAATTTCCTCATCAGGCTTCACCTTGTATTGGTACTCACAAGTTCACAATTTCAAGGTGGAGGGTAGTTCCACAATCATTTAAGCTACCCTCTTGGACCTCCATATGGCATATAAATTCCATATCCCATTTATGGCAGCTTGGCCAAATGGGCCATATCATCCTTTTTGGCCTTTTATGGCCATTTAATCATCTAGGGCCAACCTGGACCCTTCACCATCATCAGGCCTTTCCTGGCCTTTCTCCCATTTTGGGCACCTTTGGGTATTTTCCATTCAACAGGGAAAATACAGCTCAAAAGCCAGTATTTGGCTTTTTAAGAATAAAATACAGTTTTGTGCATTTTGCACACTTTTGTTGTATTCAGTCTTTTTATGAAATTTTCCCATGTATTATGGGAAATATGCCCAAAGCGCCATATCAGGCATTTTGGGAATTTTGGGCATTCCTGTGCATTTTTTCGGAACTTTGCACAAATACAGTTTTAAAGCTGTATGAGTTGTATTTGGCCAAAACACTGAAAAAGCTTTGTCACCTCTGAGACCACCCAAAACCCATTTTTTGCTTGTATACTCCTGGATTCACTTCAAAAGACCTTTGGCCACTTTTACCCTCCAATAACCAAAAGTGCCACAAATGGTATGATACACCATTATGCATCTTTTTCACCAGCAATCCAATTGCGCCAATATAAAATGACTATTCCAACTTGCCATCAGGTCATCAAGGCACATTATTCAGGGGATTCATCAAGGCTCAAGGACAAGTGTCAATATCAAATACCAATGATGCCATCAAGCCATCATTGGATATTCTCACCCACAGTATTCCTCCCAGAGAATACTGGCAATTCATTATCAAGGGGTAATTCAAGAGGTAGTTCCAAAACAATCTGTCAGGTTTCAATGCTCCATCAATCTGCCTTGGCAAATTCATTCATTCAATACAGTCTGCATATCATTCATACACCATGGGAAGATCATTCAACCCAGTTCATTTTTGGCAAGGTATACATTCCATCAGACAATCAATACAGCTTCCAGTATTAAATACAGCTCATCTTCCAGCCTGAAGGAGTCAAGCTCTCAAAGTTAACATATACCAGCCTCCTTTGACCCTGGGGGCTTTTTCCCCAGTTAATTAATATATTTTGATTTTATTTTATCTTTATTTATCTTATCCTTTTGTTGAGTGAATACTGATATTATCAAGTAAGTCATTTAGCACCTTTCTCTTTTCTTTCTTTGCCTTTCAGTGGATATTGGTGATGATATCCTTTACTAATTCCATTGTTCCTTCTGGAAGGTTGAAACAGCTATCAAGGACTTAATTGGTTGGCTCTTTGTCCATTTGGATTCTCATTTCTCTTTTGCATCTCATCTTGTATTTGCATATCTTTCAGAGAAATTCATTTCTTTTTCCCTTTCTTCTCTATTCTTTGGAGTCTTACAAGTGAGCTCCCCCATTACTGAGCACTAGGCCACTCTTGATTTCCTCAAGAGCACCTGTGAAATTCTCAAAGGTTTTTGAATTACTATCAAAGTTGGATGCTGAAACAGGCTCTTTGATGAGAAAATATACCCTATGAGATTCAATATCCATAGCTTTGAAATGTTTTTAAACTATCAGTTTCAATCCATTGAAAATGATTCTATAGCAATCAGATGAACTGGATTAAATCAGCTCTTTTGTTTCATTAATTCATTTAAAAATAATTACATCATCAGAGGAAATAGGTCATCTCAATTATAATATTCAATTTCTGAAAAAATGGATTAAAGACAAGTTTGGCTCCTGTTCTTACTTAAAAGCCAGAATTTTTACTTGAATATCATCATTATCAGCAAAGATCAAGTACTAACTCACTAAAGACCATATTTCATTGTACCTCTACTTGTTTGTTGTTTGATCTCATATTGAAAACTGTTTAAAGCTCTTTTTGACCCTCTTTTTCTTTTTCTCTTTTCATAAGATATTTAACCTTTCTATTGGAATTGATGAATATTATTGGAAAATATTTGTTTAATTTTAATCTGTCTTGTTTTGCTCTTGGTTGATCTATCAAACCAACATGTTTTGTAATATAATTTGTTGGTCATATTTAAATTGTTACAGATTGCTTGATGAAAGTTACTTTATGATAATTCCAAATGGAAAGAAAAGGATCACTGTGGGAACTCCTCTTGTGTGGAATACATAAGGCAGTACCTGGAAGGGGAAATTCCAAGAAAACAGTTTTGAATTGCTTTTTAAGCTTTTAACCCTTTCTCTGCTTGTGTGCTAGAATACTCGGGACTTTCCTTCCTAGTAATGGTGAATTATCTTTACTTGAGCTAAAAATCAATTGAATTTATATGATGGTGGCTGGGTCAGAAAGATATACTCAACAGACTCTATCAGGCTTTCTTTGATCTTGAAACAATGGTTTAGTAAGCCTTAGAACAAATAGATAAACATATAAAACTGGAGAAAGTTCTTTTTAATTCCTTTACTGAGAACAGCAGCACCTTGAGGGATTTCCAATTTTGATGATAACACTGTTGATAATATTATTACTAATAATAAAAAACCCCTACTATTTTTTAAGTTTTTAATAATCTTTTATGATCATACCTTGGGATAACAGACACTACTATGGTTAAATTTACTACTGAGCTTGGCTAATGAGTAAAGAGCTATGTCAATGGGATCTATTCAAAAAATAATGTAGACCAACTGTTGACTACTATTATCTATGGAACACCCAGACAATTATACTGAGCTTGGCTACTGAGGAGAGAGCTTTGTCAATGGGATGTATTCATAAAAGAATGTAGACCAAATGTTAACTACTATTATCTTTAAGAAACCCAGACAATGCTACTTACCTTGGCTACTGAGAAGATTTAGGAATGGAGTTAGTCAATGAGATTAGTTTATGAATTAAAGTCCACCAAATTTTAACTACTATTGACTATAAATCACTCATACAATGCTACTGGGCTTGGCTACTGAGCAGATTGGGAATGGGATAATAATATTAATTAGATAGTCAATGTTGTTAGTTTTTAGATTACTGTAGACCAGATGTTATCTACAATAAAAAATATATAGAAGACTCAGAAAGTGCTTTTGATCTTAGCTACTGAGCAATAATGGGGTGTAGATAGTCAATGAGGTGAGTTTATGAATAAAAATAGACCAACTGTTAACTACTATCAACTATAAGTCACTCAGACAGTGCTACTGATCTTACCTACTCAGCAAAATTTAGGAATGGGGATGGGATAGCTATATTCCTGAGCTTAGCTACTGAGTATTTGTAGAAAATTAGGATAATGTGTATGTATGGAGGGAATTTCCCTCAGAAAAAATATGAAGAAGTTCTGTTTTTGTGATGAGCCTCTGTCTAGGCCATAAGGAAAAAATTGAGGGGGGAGGGGACCTCTATTTATAGTTTTTGGGGCCTCCATGGCAGTTTCAAAAAGAAGGGGACTTGGAATGTTTTAGGTCTCCAATTTGAGTTTTTTTTATGTGACCTGTATTATGAAATAAGGTTTGGCTTTGTTGGATCACGAGACCTTGATTTTCAATTGAGTTCTTGAAATTGTAGGAAAATTGTGAGGAAATGATGTCATTTGATTGTGTAATTGATTGAGTTTCCTGGGATCCTTATATTCATGATTAGTAATACTAGTTTATTTCCTGTTGATGAGGTCATTTATTATGTAATCAATTGAGAACCCTGGAATCCTTACCTCTGTCAGGCTGAGTCTATGATAAAGCTTATTAATAACTATCTACAAGCTTTAACTATGACTGTGACACAGGGAAAATAGTGTAAAAAGGTCTATTAATGATAATAAGGGTTAAAAAAAGAATATTCAGGGCTTTAATATTGATCAATAGTGGTGGTGAGCACTGTTGAAAGTCCTGGGTGCAGGTTTACCTGTTGGGGTACAATCATAAAGACTACAATAATTCAAATTATAATTATACCTAATTATTTTCCAATAGTATAACTGTTTTTTCAAGTTGTACTACATAGAAATTCAAGAGCAGGATGATGAAATCTTTTGTGGTGGAAGAAAGGTCCCTTTTTATCCTAAAATTGGGTGAAAAAGACTTCTAGACCTTTCCATGTAGAGGAAGTGAAGATTGTTTACTTCCCTGGACTGGCTTGTGGTTTTCACAAGGCCTTTATAGCCTGTATTGGGCTCAGATTTGGTTTTTGAAACCACATGTGGGCAATTTTCACCAATACAGGGTGGAGATTTTCATCTGGGGACCACATAACCCTCTTCTTATCTGTATGATGTGTAGAATGCTGTGCCAAACCTGTACAGGACCTCGGTATTGACCAAAATATGAGGTATAGAAGTATAAACAGGATTCTTTTTCCATTTGACACCTAATAATGATACCTATGGGAGAATATCCCACAGTAAGGCTGTATTGGTCTAACTGTAGGATTCTGACCTTGAAACTGCCATACCATTGTCAGTTTTTGAGATATCAAGCTCAACATTGGCTCATTGTGTAGCCCCAGATGGTTTCTAAACAATGGTACCTCATTTGATATGGCTATCATTAAATATGGCAAAGTTATGCCATGTACAAGATGTTTTGTACATATATATGATTTTTCTTGAAGCTGTATGGAGCTTGTTTCCTCCATAACCTTTGCTCTAGATAGGATGTGGGGAAATGAATGAAACCGTCAGATAGACCTAATTGTGCCCTTTCCAAAAAGACCCCATTTTAGGTATCTCACACTAAAACTGCAAAGGTTAGATGATAGGTGAACATGTTACTCACCCTTATTTGGCCTGAATTTGGCCATAACTCCAGTAATACTGGTGTTAGCTCAGTTTGGCTGGTACCATTGGATATCCCTAACCTAGAGCTTCCTTTTGAACACCCATTTGATGGGGTTAAGCCTCTTACTCTGTGTTTCAAATGAGAGGTGAAAATTGAGGTTTATGCTCAGTAACAACTTTGAGCAGGAACAACTTTTTTATTCTTTGTCCTATGGTGATGGTACTTTTATATTTGGAAAGGGGTGAGTTTTCTCTTTACGTTGATACCTTTTGAGCTGGTTTGGCTAAGCTCCATGTTTTGGTGGTATCTTGGCTATACCACTGATTTATGGTATCTGGCTGTCATGCTTGTGCTCTGGTTTTGAGTCACAGGCTGACATACCCTACCTCTAAAAACGCCTCATCATTGATGAGACTATTCAGTCCTCCTAGAGGCTCTGAATCTCCTTAAATGAAGGCTCCCATCTGGTATGGCATCTTCTGCCAACCTTTTGTCTGTATCTGCTGTCTGGTTTTTAAATCTGACCAAATACTGTCTCTGGTCTTTACCATTCAGCCTTATCTTCCTGGCCTCAATTATTTTCTTCACAGCACTGGGGGAGTCTTCCACCTCTACTATTTCTGGTGGAGTGGGATTTTTCTTCCTTGAGGAGAACTTCTCCTCCTCTGTCTGGTAGTATGGCTTGACCAAACTCACTGGGAATACTGGGTGTTTCCTATAAAATTCCTCTGTGAGTTTGACTTCCACTTCATTTTGACCTATCAACTTAATGATAGTGAAGGGCCCTAAAAATGAGTCTCTCATTTTCTTATGTCCCTTAAGATTGTTGAAGTTGAGTGTGGAAACTAATACCTGGTCCCATTCTTTGAAGTAAGGTTCCATGTGAGGTTTGTCCAACCTCTGTTTATTGTATTCTTTTGCCTCAGGTATGCATCTAGCAGCTGTATCAAAAGCCCTCTGCCACATCTAATGGAAGTCTTTAGCTGTTGGGTGGTGTCACAATGCTGTCTGCCAGACCTCAGAAAAGGGAACTCTTGCCAAAGAGGCTATTAAACTGGTTGAAATACCGGTTAATACTGGAAAGTTGTAGATCACATTCCCCCATGTGACATTACCCCTGGGTTTAAAGCACTGCATCCCAAAGTGCATGTAACTGATGGTATTACCCATGTCACCCTCATGGAGTTACATTAGTCACAACAGGAGCCTACAAGGAGCCCCAAAGAGGCAGAACCCTTGTACCCCAATGGAGCAGAAAACCCAGCAGGTTCTGTTTGTTTGATTGAGACCTCCTCTTGTCTCCAACCGGAATCAAACCCATGACATTGGTAACCGGATTATTGTCACAATGCAAGGTGATCCACAGGCAATAGGGTGTTCCACCCTTTTTCTACCACTGAGGTTGACTTCCCTGTGGTGGAGTTTTGGCTTGTCTTGTAAGCCATTTGGTCTGCTAGTAAAAGGGTGACCAAATAATGGGTGTATCCTTTATGGTCCTTGTATTTCAGGCAATATGCACAGAATTGTTTTAATCATCCTTTTAGCTAAACCATCTGTCTGGGGTGGTAAGCTGTGGAGAATGAAGGTTTAGTACCAAGCATGTCATACAAGTTGGTCCAAAATTCTGATGTGAATTTTGGCTCCCTATCACTAATGATACTTTTAGGGACTCCACGTTTGGATGTTATGTTATTCCAAAATAACAAGGTAGTATCCATTGCGGTATCCTCCTTGTGAAATGGTAGGCACCTCACACTCTTTCTGAACCTATCAGCTATGATAAGGCAAGAATTGAAGTTTTCTTTGCCTCCTGGGACAAGTCCTGGAACCCAGTACATGTTTATGGTTTCCCATGGGTGTTTGGGTTCTTCTATGTGTTGAAGTAGCCCATACTTTTCCTCATGTTTTTTGTTTGCCTTCTGGAATCTTTCTTAAGTGTTGATGTATTCACTCAACTCCTGCTCCCATTTGGGCCGCCAAGATGTGCTGGCTACCCTTTCTTTGGTCCTGTCTTCACTCATGTGTCCCATATAGGGGCAGTCATGGCATTCCTGCAGGATCAGGGATATATGGTCCCTGTCTACTACTGGGAGTGCACTTGTGTGTTTCTCTCCATGGTAGAGCAGGCCATCTATAAGGAAAATCTTGTTGACCTTATAGTTCCTCTAACTGAGATTCCAGTTGTGGGCTGCTGTATTTTTGTGGAAGGATTTTCAAGAATATGCCAAATTGTTTGTGTTTAGCATATGTCTTCATTACTGCATTGAGGAACTCATTACCCATTTCTGAGGAGCTTATTCCCAATATGGGAGTTACTGTTCCTTCTGATCCAGTGTCTCCACTGACTGGGGTACCATTTCCTGGTTCCCATTCAGAAAATCTGAATTTTTACTCCTATCTATTTCCATGAAATGGATATGGATCTTGGCTGCTACTTCAGGGTAATAAGCTGGATTGCTTTTGACATTGTCCAGTGTCCATCTGCGGAGGCTATTTGCCTTGGTTTGGCTTTTGCCTTCTTTGTATATGATGGTAATATTGCCTCTATACTCTTGGATGGCTATTTGCCACCTAAACATGTGTCTTTTGGTAGTCTTTGTGTTCAGTAAAGACTTCAAGGCTGTCCAGCCTTTGTAGCCTTCAAAGGCTGCACCCTCCAAATAATAGTGAAGTTTCTCTAGAGCCCAGACTAAGCATAGAAATTAAGTCTGGGTGGCCCCATACCTGGCTTCTGAATCTTTCAGTTGCCTAGAGATGTATCATATCACTCCCTCTCTTGGTTTACCATCTGAAATTTCTCTTGGGTGAAGGGCTGCCCCTAAGCCTCGCCTACATGCTGCATCTATGTATAACTTGAATGGTAATTCAAAGTCAGGTAAGATTAGCACAGGTGCATTTGTGAGTTAATGTTTGATACCCTCCTATGCATCCCTCCTTTCCTTGGTAATTTCAAAGAATACATCTTTTGAACATAACTTGTATAGACTACTAGTTATGTGGGCAAATTTTCTGATGTGATTTATGTAGTAACTAGCAAACCCAAGGAAAGATTGCATCTCTTTGATGTTCTTTGGTACTGGTTTTAGCAGTACTTCTGCTACCTTGTTGTGGTCTATGGCATGACTAAGACCTGAGACTTTGTGTCCCAGTGCCAGTAATTCTTGTTGGCCAAAATTTGACTTTTTAAGTTAAATTTCCAAATTATTGGGTGTGCACTTACTTAGCACTCTGTCTATTTACTGCACATGGTCTCCCATGTCTTTGAGTATATGGTGATGTCATCAATTATTCTACCATCCTGGTGTACTCATATATGTCCATATGGAATTTGATTCTGAGTAGTTTCATGGAGTTTGGTTTAATTCCATTCTGGTGGAAGCCTTTCATACAATCCATCTTGGTTATGTATTTGGCTTTTTCCAGTTTTTCTAGGGAATGAAGTATCCTTGGTATAGGGTATATGTCTGCTTTTGTGTAGTTATTCAGAGCTCTGAAGTCCCCACACAGCCTAGGTTACCATCATGCCAGGTGATAATGACAGGAGTGATGATCTCCACTATTTCATTGTGTCCTATCTTCCTGAGAGCATCCATTTATAGGAGTTCATTAATGTGTTTCTCAGTTTCCTTCCTAGTTTTCAGACTTGCTGGATATGGAGGTGTTCTCAGCATGGGTGGATAGGGTCTTTCCACATCCAGATATAATTCTATATCATGGCCTATGATTGATCTTAATGGTTCTTCACCAATAGCGAATGCTGGTCTATTTGTTCTCAGCATCTTCAGTAAACTAAGTTTCTGTTTACTGGTGAGGGTAGGACTGAATTGGCCCTCCTTGAGCTCATTCAGTAGTTCTTCTAGAGGGTCATGGGTAGATATTTGGTATATGTCAAGTAAAAATTTATTTTCCTTTTGTTTACCAATAGTAATGTGCCTTTTTTTACTATTTTAAATGTCAATTCCATACATCCTCTGGTAGTCTGTTCAAAGTAAAAACCCTTGTTTGTGGACATCTTCAAGCACATCAAACTCTGGGTTGAGTCTGATCTTACCTTCCCTAGGGGGTATAATTATATATTTGATAATTGTCCCAATAAAAGTCATCTTCCCTGATACACTTTTGTAGTTCTTTGCATTGGTTAGCAAGAGTTTCTTTTCCCGAGTTTAGAAGTGATCATCCAGATAATTTCTGGCCACTATTGAGAAGTTTACTCCACTGTCAATGATCAATGGGTGTTGAGCATTGTCTTTGCAAACAGTCATCTTTGTGGCTGTCCCATGTATTCATGCCATTCCTTTAGTTGGTGCATCTTGTGTGTTCTTGCACAGGTTTTTGTTTTCAGTGTCCTGTGGCATACCTGCTTCTAACTGTATGTCCTGAATTTCTAGTGGTGTTTCCTCTTGGCACTCCACTAAACATTCCTCTCTTGGGTCTTGTTCTTCAACATATTGTTCTCTGGTGGCACCACCTATAGAGTCTGATTCAGAATCCTCTGTGGGTGATTCCTCCTCTGGGACTTTGTCAATGGCATAGACTTTCTTCTTTGCCTTTGGACATTTATTGAAATAATGGTCTGTTGAACCACAATTGTGGCAAGAATTTTTCTTCTTAGCCACTTCTGCCACTCTTTCTCTGGGTTTGTCCTTAAACTCTACCCTGAAAGGTTGTTTCTCTTTGAAACCACTGCTTTTATATGGGGAGTATTTCCCTATGTTTTTCTTTTCCTTATTTCTTGTACGGTATTTGCAATGTCATCTAGAGTGCAATTGAAATTGCATCTGAATTTCACTGAATGCTTTAGTTCTCCTGGCATTTGTGTCAGGAGTTTTTGATTAATCATCTGAATGTTCATTTGAGGTTCAATAGCTTTAAGTCTTTTAGACTGTCTAAGACACCATTCATATGTATCTTTGTCCACATGATACTTGCCATTTTCAAATGACATGGTATTTTGTCATATCCAGGTCCCATTACTGTACTTTTGGATTATTTGACTCTTCCACCGTGGCCAGTTTCTCCTTCCATGAATTTCTTTCATTTCTGTGTACCAAATACTAGCATGTCTTTTGAATGCTGTATTAAGTCTAGCAGGAATCCAGTAGCCTGGTATGCTTGGTACAACAATCAATGAGCTCCATATGATCTTATTCTCCTGTTCCAGAGAATTTGGGCCAGCTTGAGGCCTCTGGAAGCTGTTTCAAGTTTTCATTCTCAGAATAGGACATATTGTCTCCATCCTGGTATTGAGATGGAGATCTTTACTTATTCACCAATATGGCATCTGATTTGATGTTCTCTTGGTGATATGGATCATCCATATCATGGCCTTGTGGTTTGGGCTTGATGTTATGGTAGACATTAAACAGTTTGGTTATGTATTTATACAGACAATCTTTGTCCCTTTTGCTGTGGTTTTGTTATTCAAACACTTTATTCAGTCTTTTGTTGGTCTCTTCAGAGGCGTTTCTCAATTGAGCATGTCTCTCTTGAAGAGTTTTGACAATTTTGTCCATGGAGGCTGTTAATGTTTTCATTCTCTGATGGCTTGCTTGGAGTTCTGAAAACTTCTTTTGAGTTTTCTCAGCAAATTGGGACATTTGCAACCACAGTGCATCACTTTTTAAGTTATTCTCAGGTGTATCAACATTATTTCCAATCTTATTGGGGGTCATATTTCTATTAATGGGGCTACTGATTCTGGAAGTATGTAAAACTATTTCTGGCTGTTGTGAACCTCTTTCACCAAGCTCAACAGCATCTTGTTGTCTACTGGAAACTACCTGGGATTGTGAAGAATGGTGACTCTTTGCCACTGATCTGCTGGTTCCCATATGGTGTGAAGCCAATGGAGAGCTGGTTTGGCCTACTCCTTGTGAGCCTGAAGGAATATGAGTAAGCCCTGTCTGGGTCGGCTGTTCTTCTATAGCTTGGATAATGGCTTGATTCTCCCTTATCCTTTTTGCCCTCACCTTCAGGAGTCTGAACTGCCTGGTGGGATTCCAACATTTGGTGATTGCCATAAGGATTTTAAAGTCTACATCTTTGAGACATATCTTCTGGCAACTTGCTTCAAGTCCTTCCCAGTGGGATGATAGGTTGAACCTCTTGATGTCCATGCTCCATTGAAAAGGGTGTTTGAGAAGTTGGTTGAGCTGAAGAACTTGATCCATATCCTTCCAGTCCTCTGGTTTGAGGTTTCTGTTGAATTGGAATGTGAATGACAGAGTGGGTATTATTTCCCTCAATGTCCTTCCATCCACCACTGTGTCCAAGGTGTCCTCCTCCAGGTCTTCTGTTTCTGGACAAGCCTCCTCTGTCCTCTGGCTGGTTCCTTTTTAAGCCAAGGTTTCTGAGGTGTACAGCTGACATATCAGTGTTTGCAAGCATTCAACAAATTAATGTTTTAACAGTATTTACCTTTGACTGTGCCTTGAACAAACTTATTGTCAACTGCTTTGGGCAATTTGCCTTTAGAGGTTATAACTTGGTTAATTATTGTAATCTTCCCTGTACAAGTGGTTAAGGTTGGTTTACCTTGTATTCATGCAGATTTTTGTGATTTCCTACTCTTCTGAGTGGCAATTGGTGTCCACTTTTCAGCTTTCATAATTCCTTCACTGTGCCTCTTCTCTTGGTCCTTGTTGCCCTCTGGTTCTGAGGGTGTCACTGGTTTGTTGGCCTGTGAATGGGTCTCAAGTGGAATGAATATTTCTTCCACTAAATCAAACACAAGAAAGAGGGCTTAATGTCAGTTAAGACTTCTTAAAAGGCTGTTTGCACATCTAAGAATGGTGTCTGGGAAATATATTTCTAAATTATGCCCTTTTATTGTGACAGTGAAATTGAAATTAACAATAGCACTTCAGAAATACACCTTTTGGATATCTGGTACACTGTTTGTATACCACTATCTGACATATCAACTTGTAATTAGCAAGTATAATCCAAAACGCGGTTCTGTAAAGGGCAATTGAAATTATCAATGTACCCAACCACACCTATAATACCATTGTTTTTACAGTAAAGGGTGTCCTTTTTAATTAAAAAATGGACAGTATTGATGGCTTAAAGTGTTTTAATATGTAAAACACACCTAAAATAAATGTTTTGTGGTAATTAAATGATAATTAAACACATAACAAGGCAATTAAAAACAAAAAACCCAGTGGTATATAACATATACCACTCAAAAAATAAATATAAAATATATATTTTAATTTTAAAGAAAATAATGACTGAAAAAAGAAACAAAATTTCAGGAATAAAAGAAATATAAGCAAAACTCACTTTTATGTGTAAAAAAGTCCAAAACATCCAAAAAACACAGCCAGGCCCCCAACATGTCAGGCTGAGTCAATGATGAAGCTTATTAATAACTAGTTACAAGCTGTAACTATGACTCTGACACAGTGAAAATAGTGTAAAAAGATTTATTAATGATAATAAGGGTTAACAAAAGAATATTCAGGGATTTACTATTGATTAATAGTGGTGGTGAGTGCTGTTGAAAGCCCCGGGTTCAGGCTTACCAGTTGTGTCAGCCTGTGACTCAAAACCAGAGCACAAGCATGACAGCCAAAATACCATAAACCAATGGTATAGCCAAGATACCCCCAAAACATGGAGCTGAGCCAAATCAGCTCAAAAGGTATCAAACAAAAGAGGGAACTCACCCCTTTCTGAAAATATAAGTCCCATCACCATAGGACAAATAATAACAAAGTTACTGCTGAGCATAAACCTTAATTTTCACCTCTCATCTACAATCCAGAAGGAGAGGCTTAACCCCATCAAATGGGTATTCAAAATGAAGTTCTAAGTCAGGGCTATCCAATGGTTTTAGCCAAACTGAGCTAACACCAGTATTACTTGAGTTATGGCCAAATTCAGGCCAAATAAGGGTGAACAAAACATTTACCTCTCATCTAGCTTTTGCAGATTTAGCATGAGATACCTAAAGTGGGGTCTTTTCGGAAAGAGCACAATCAGGGCTATCTGATGGTTTCATTCATTTCCCCATAGCTTAACTAGAACAAAAGGTATGGGGCAAATACGCTTAATACAGCTTTTTGCCTATACCACGCAAATGTACAAAAATCTTGTACATGGGATAGCTTTGCCATATTTAATGATACCCATATCAAATGAGGTACCATTTTGTAAAGCCCATACAGGGCTACACACCGAACCAATTATGAGGGGGATATCTCAAGAATTGACAAAGGTATGGCTGTTTTAAGGTCAGATTCCCACCTGCTGTCATATACAGCCTTACCATGGGATAATATCCCATAATCATGAATATGAGGTGTCAAATAGACAAAGGAGCTTTTTTACTTCAATACCTCATATGTCAGTCAATACTGGGGTCCCATATAGTTTCTGTACAGCATTCTACACATCATACACGTCAAAATCAGGCTGTGAGGTCCCCCAATGAATATTTTCACCCTGTATTGGCAAAAACTGCACAGATGTGGTTTCAAAACCACATCTGAGCCCAATACAGGTTAATACAGGTCTTTTCAAACCACAAGCCTGTCCCAGAGAGTGAAAAATCTTCACTTCCTCTATGTGGAAAGGTCTAGCACGCTTTCGACCCCATTTCAGGATAAAAAGGAGGCTTTTCACAGCCAGAATTGGTTCCTAATCCTGCTCTTGAATACCCTACGTAGTAAACTGTCAAAAACAGTTTTACTCTTGGGTAATAATCAGGTATAATTATAATTTTAATTATTGTAGCTCTTATTATAGGAATCCAACTGGTAAGACCGCACCCTGGGTTCTCAATAGCGCTCACCACCACTATTCTTCAATAATAGAACCCTTTTATCATGTTATAAATCATCATATTAAATTAAAAACCCTTATTTTAAATCATTTTTTATGTGTCACAGTCATAGTTTTAGTTGTAAATAGCCTAATTACTGCTACAACATAGACCTAACCTACCATGTTTATGATTATACCTAATTATTTTCCAAGAGTATAACTGTTTTTGACAGTTGTAATACGTAGGAATTCAAGAGCAGGATGAGGAAACCTTTTCTGGTGGAGAATTGCCCCTTTTTATCCTAAAATTGGGTGAAAAAGAGTTCTAGATCTTTCCATGTAGAGAAAGTGAATATCTTTTACTTCCCTGGACTAGCTTGTGGTTTTCAAAAGGCCTTTATAGCCTTTATGGGGCTCAGATGTGGTTTTGAAACCACATCTGGGCAGTTTTCACCAATACAGGGTGAAGATTTTTATCTGGGGACCACATAGCCCTCTTCTGACCTGTATGACATGTAGAATGCTGTACAGAACCTGTACAGGACCCCAGTATTGACAAAACTATGAGTTATTCAAGTTAAAACAGGCTTCTTTGTCTGTTTGACACTGCATAATCATACTTATGGGAGAATATCCCACAGTAAGGCTGTATTTGTCCAGCTGTGGGATTCTGACCTTAAAGCTGCCATACTTTGTCATTTTTTGAGATATCAAGCTCAAATTTGGTTCATTTTGTAGCCCTGGATGTTTTCTACACAATCCTACCTCATTTGATATGGTTATCATTAAATACGGCAAAGGTATGCCATGTACATATGTGTGTTTTAGGCAAAAAGCTTTATGGAGCTGGTTTGCCCCATAACATTTTTTCTACATGAGATATGGAGAAATTCATGGCACCATCAGATATCCCTGATTGTTCTCTTTCCAAAAAGACCCCACTTCAGGTATCTCACACTAAAACTGTAAAATTTAGATGAGAGGTGAATATTTTATTCAATCTTATTTGACCTTATTTTGGTCATAACTTCTGTAATTCTGGTGCTAGCTGAATTTTGCTGGTACCATTGGATAGCCCTGACTTAGAGATTTAATTTGAATACCCATTTGATGGGGTTAAGACTCTTCCTCTTGATTTCAGATTAGAGGTGAAAATTAAGGTTTATGCTCAGCAACAACTTTGAGCAGTAATAACTTTGTTATGCTTTTTCATATGATGATGGGACTTGTATATTTGGAAAGAGGTGAGTTTCCTCTTTCTTTTGATACTTTTTGAGCTGGTTTGTCTCAGCTCCATGTTTTGGTGGTATGTTGGCTCTACCATTGGTTTATGGTATTTGGCTGTCATTTTTGTGCTCTGGTTTCGAGTCACAGGCTGAAATTCTCCCTGACCACTTTACTATAGTTTTCCTTTATTATACTGTCTTTCTTTGATAGTAGATGTTCTGTAGCTTTAACTGTATTACAGTACACCCTTGTGAACCTTCTGTAATACTACTGTGATACCTCTAATGTCTAAGCTCTTCTTCCTAGCCTTTTTCCTTTCAAATTTCACACTATTTTACCATCCCTATGAACCCTAAGTGTTGAGCTTATTCCTTTTAACATCACAATGACCACTTTATTATTATCTCAAAATTACTAATAAGTTTTTAAATCTGTTCAACTTTTTTCTGTAAATATAGACTTACTCAAAGGATTCAGAAAATACAATAAACCTGAATATTTCTTGTTTTGATGATATCCTAAGCCTGAATCAAACACTTTTCCAAGATTTAAGCCCCTAAATTTTGTATTAATTTCCTTCTCAAAATGAATAGAAAGACTAATTTCCATTTGAATACCTAATTCTACCTTTTGATATTTAAATGAACTTTCAATTAATATTTATGACCTTTATTATGCTAAAACTCTGCCCTGAAATTTACTTACATTCATCCTCATTGTAGCTAGGACCATGCTGTAGTATATGTTGGTTGATCTGTAATACCCATAATATTCAAAGGAAATTGAATTAGAAAACTATGAAATCAAATCATATATAAAAGGAAGTTTTGAGGTAACCCAATACCTTGATAGTTAATTTAATCTGTGTGGTGCATTTGGGTTTCAAATCATGATTGTTAAGTTCATTTATTAACCAAGGGCATTGATTGGGTTTTAATGGTGTTAGTTCTTGTAAAAATTTCTTTTGAAAAGAAATTCAAAATTGAAAAGTATTCCTGCTTATTTTGGCCATTACTTAAAACTGGCACAGGTATACCACACCAGAAATTTTAATCACTTATCCTTGTTATATGTTGCTAATAATTATGTTTTAATATCTAATCTTGGGCTTATTCCACATTGATTGATAGGTCTCATCATAAATCAACCAGATTATCGCAATGTAATTTCAATAGGCTTGAGAAATTGACACAATCAATTACAGATTAAGTAGAATCTGCACTTAAGATGAAAATAAGTTCATACAATAATCAATTTGATCTAATTCCCACAAATGAGAAATCGAGAAGGAACTTATTTTGCATTTGGATGACCAAAAAATTTAAATTCTCGTCTCATATCAAAAGAAGATGCCATATAATTTATTACATATTTTCTCTTCTATATCATAAATAATTACAAATTACTTTTGAAAATTGGTTTGAGAATGTATAGCTACAGCCTCTTAGTGATATTGAATAATATAGAATGAGTAAAATTCAATTACTTTCAAAATTTCTCTCAAGGAAGAAACCATAAGCAAAGTGGCTACACATGAAAGCGGGTGTAGAAGCTGAAAGATAGCTCGAACCCACCTTAGTCTGAGCTTGGATCTCTTCTCTGAACTAAGTTGGAAGCATAATTGAAATTTTTGATGAAATTTCAAGAAATTCCAGGCCATTGCAGCCCACTGGAATATTACAGAGATCTGGAGAACCTTTCTTCTTTTTTAATATATTAATTGGAATACATTGTCCTTGTCCTTACCCCATTTGAAATTTGAGATATATAACAGATAATATTAGATTTTCTGATAAATTTAATAAAAAACCAAAACTAAATTCAAGCCTAAATATTTGAGCTATATTAGTAATTTGAAACATGTTTTGGTTATTTTCGAAGCCCCCTATACAAAAAATCCATGTTTTTAGAAAATACAAGATTTTCATTACCATTTCATGATGTATCATCAAGAAGGAAATATTTGAAATCTTTTGCATAAATAAATTTCTTATAACAATATAGCTATTGTTGGAGAGACTCTCAAATTGTGTCATGTATATTTTTGACTTTTCTTGTTTTTTTACTTGAGGTTTTCTTTATATTGAGAAAACAAACAAAATATTTTTTTTTCAAAATACCCACCCATAAGATACATAAAAAGAGATATTGATCATCCTACATATCAGGTATTTTGTTTAAAAATCAAAAACTATTTCATCTTTTTTGTGCTTTTATCATTTGGATTTTTCTCAGTAGTATCATTTTCTATTATTTTTTTATTTTTCATTTCTAATTTTTGCCATTTTTTGTTTTTCTTTTCATTGAATTATAATTATTATTTTTACTATTTTTTTGGGATTTTGAATTCTATTTTTATGGTAATATATCTTCCAAATAACAGTAACAGTTAAGATAAATTTGTCACTTTAATTTTGTCGAAGATCATCAAAAAATTTACAGTAGCATTATTTACATAATTCCTGATATCATAATCTTCGAAATAAAATGAAAAAGAAAATGAGATTAAATGAAGTTTGAAAAAATAATTATTATCATAAAGCTGATCATTTCAATCAAAATGAGGAAAGATAAAATTAATTTGGAAAATAATTATCATTTGAACAAAAACCAAATTCTCAAACATTTATATTTTTTACACTAGCATAATATGAAATATTGCCACTTATCTCAAGATCAAAAAGAAATATTAAATAGAAATTTAAGGTTATAAAAAGTACTTATTTCAAATAGTTATGTGAATAAAGAAAAAATACAAGAAGGATTATATTGACCCCTTATTTTGGTAATCATTTGACTGAACCTCATGTCCCTAACTTGAAAATTTATTTCAGCTATTTTTTTCAGTATTTGAGGCAAAAAAGACATTTTTCAATGAATTATATTCCTTTTTTAAGATTTTTGACACACATTTCCTTGAGACAAAATAGTCAAATTTATTGGGGTAAGAAATACATAGTTTTTGGGAGTAATATTCAAAAATTAACATCTATAGCTTACTAATTATTAGTTTTATAAGCTTCAATTTGATACTTCAACCAATAAAATGGTTAAAGTAAAAACATTCAGATTGTAGGAGATTTTGCACAACATATAAATTTGTTGGGAAAAAACATAAGCTACAAAATTAATCTTCTTCATTTATCATTATGGGAATATAAAATAACATTCATAAAGGATGAAATTGTCTCTGAAGCTATGAATCAGCTATGAAAACTTATAAAATAAAATTTGCACAAAAAATAACTTTTTTTAGCTCTAGCACAGAAAAATTGATTATATTATTGGGAGTTTCAATGCAGAATTTGGAGATAATTGAAAAATACTCACAAATATCACTTGAACTGGTTGACCCGCTTGGTTATATATTTTTTTTGACTTTTGAGATGTAGGGTGTATACTTTTACAAGTAATGTGGATTATTTTGGGAAGTTATCTGGATCTTTCTGTGAAGTTATATGTGAATTGATTCAATATTATGTCCAGCTTCTCTCTGGTTATTCTCCTTGAAGATCTTGCAAAAGATTTATAATTAAATTCCTTTCTTCAGCATTAATAGAGAAATATACTGGAAACAAGATTCCCCATATTTTGCTTTGGAAGTATATAGATACGCTTCAGATATATTTTAATCACCTGAGGCCTATAAAAGATATATAATACCACTCTCATTCTTCTTTTCTAGGTATATAGAGCTGGAAGTACCTTTCAGACTTACAGAACCCAAAGTCAATATGAAAAATAAATTTCCGGAAAAAAACAACTACATACTTGCACCGTTCCTTTTCTTGAAGCAAACATGGAGATTCCATTATCTAAAAATAAATAAAATGAATATCAGTATTTAGGAAGAACTTGGTTATTTTGCCTTTCCTGCTAAAATATAGCCAATATCTACACTTCTTGCAGATTTGTTCAGTATACATGGCTTCCACACCATCCTCAGAAAGATTTATGATAGAGAAATACTCATATACTCTTATTAACTTCTTGAAGCTACTTTACTTTCTTCATTATTCCATATTGCTAAAGTAAGGTCATTATCTTTATAATTAAATTCCTCAATTATACATAATATTATGCCCTTTCTTAGCTTAAGAACAAATGTGAAGTCAAGTTAATCCTAATATTTGACTGCAAATTTAAATCCAAAAAGGATTAAAATGCTTATATAATGTCAAATAAAATAGTTTGAGAAATAAATAAGGATCCAATCTCTTTCATAAATGAATATTGAGACTATTAAATAGATTAGAAACATGATATTGAAAATATCTAGAAATTCAACTCAGTTTTCTTCAAATTCCAAATGCAAGATTGAACTTTTCCAACATAAAATATCCAAACTTCAGGTACAAGAACTTAAATTCTCAACATATTTGTCTTCAGAAGTTATCTTAATCCAATAATAATATTAAAATTGTAGCTATTTTTACTTCTCTTGTACTTAAATAGGCTTCTAAATATATATAACATATTAATGCAGTAGATTATTTTCACAGACCAAAGGTTCAATAAAAAAGCAATATAGATATATTATTAGAAAGTGATCCTATAATTTATTAGAGAATTCTGGATGGATATAGCCTTTATTGTCGTGAGTAAGACATATTATAATATTCAGATATACTTAAGCTCGAAATATAGTCCTTATTTCAATATTATAGCTTCAATTGAGAAGACAGCCGAATTCTTGAATAAAGAAACCAAAACCAAATATCTGTTTTCCATCTTCCCATTTATTTTATATAAATTACCAAAGCTACTGCTCACACTTTCTCAGACAAAATGCCTGGAAATATCTGTCTAAAATATGTTATTTTTGAATATAAATTCTATGAGGGAAATATTTCTGTAGTGAGCCATATAAAACTAGGGTGTAATTTCCAAATGAAAAATATATCCCTAATGGGGCAAAATGGGAGATATAGAATCTAAGGGTCTATAAATAATTTCAATAAAATATTGATATTGATTTTCTACTCAAAACCTTCCTCCTTTAGTAAATCTACTTTTAAGAAAGGATTTTTAGTGATAATAGAATTCACCGACTATTTTCACATATGCATTACTGATAAGGTATATATACTTTTTCTTGAAACCACACAAAGTCTGATGTTTTTGGTGAATAATATATAGTAAGATATAAATCAATATGAATCAGAAATTTAAAGCCTTTTTTCCTGTTGAGCTATTCAGGTTTGGGAATTGTTACTGAGCTTTTTTTGAGAAAAATGAATTTAAAGTTTGTAGCTTTCCTATGTGGCTTGAATTTATCCCAAAGCCTCTATTTCCCAATTGAATTTCTGTTCTGTATTCTAGCATGTATCCAATCTATCTCCTATCTCATTTCCCAAATGAAGCACCTGATTTAAGGTGTAGCCACTTTGCTCATGGGGAGAATGGCTCACTTTCCAAACAGCAACAATGAGGCAAAACAATTCATGGCATCATGTATGAAATGGGATGGTTTCCATCTCAGGATTTTCAACTTAGTATTGGTTGATATTTCTTCTCCCAATGAGCTTCTTCAAATAGATATATTATGAAGAATTAAATTTTCTCACCCAACAGGATTTTATTTATCTCAAGACTTACCTTAGAAAATCTGAAGTCCCAATACTTAACAAAAATAAATAAAAGAGGTAAAAGCATTTAATACCAGGATTTCAAGACCTTAATATTTCTGAATCTTTAGATTATAAATTTTTTTATGCTCTTTTAAATTTTATTCTTCATGAACTCTATAATGTCCCTCAAATTGAGAATTATGCATTATAATATGCATATTTCTTTTCCCTTCCTATCAATAAAAAAAACCAGTCAAATGGATCTTATATATCATTATTTATTTGATGAATAATTTCAGTTTTCAGATTATTATTGACTATAAATTTATCTTTTCAGAGTCCTGGAGTTCTCAAACGGTATTGCATTTTCGGATGAGGCAAAAATTAAATTTATGTCCCCATGGCAGTAGTACTCGAAAATTTCTCATTTTCTCAATTTAAATAGAGATATACCAAATATACTTCAATATTTTCAAATAAATAAATCAAGGGAAGCCTTCTTACTTGAATTTTGACTATCAAAATTACATTCTGAATATAATTTCTTCTACCTCTAAGTACTTTTATTGGGTCTTGGAAATCAAAAATGAAAATCTGTATAGCGAATTTAAATATATATTGATTGAAATCTTATCATTAAAAGTGCATTTGAAGTAAAATGAATTATTTTTAATATGTTTTAGTTACACTTTAAGATTACAAGAGAGATAATGACGAAACAATTGAGTGTTAATTTGATTAAGAATTTTCTTTTAAAAAATAGATTTTCCTCCACCATTTAAGATTGATAAAGTTCCCATTTGGATTTTTATTAATTATTTTGAACTTCAATATCACATTGTAAGATTAATTATAAAATGATTTAAGTATTTTTATTAATAATTTCATTCCATGCCAATTCTATAAGCTTAATCTTCTCCCAATTATTGAAGGATTGAAAATTACTGAACAAATAGAATACATGTTAAACGGATGGTAAATAATTCTCTTCATAAAGCTCCTCTACTTAATTACCAATCCCCGCCAATATCTCATGAAGTATTACACAGCTAATAAGCCAATAAATAAGTAATTGCAATTGCTTTGAATATTTAACTTAGGTTTGGATTCCTCTGAGGATTACTATTGGTCTTTAATTATTTAAATTTAATTATTAATTATTAATTGTTATTTTTCCATACAGAATTTGAAGTTAGTATTATCTGAATCATGTGCTTTGTTTCCTTTGTCTTGTAGAATAATTCTTATTGATCTTACCTCAGCTGAGTCAGCCAAATGATATTAATTTTCCAAGAAAAAACTTTCAGTCTTTTTATAAATCCTCATATTCTGATATACGCATTAGCCCCAAACCTATCCTTGGAATGCCATATGAAATAAAGTGAAATACCAGTTGCAATCACATACTAATTCGACTAAAATGAAGTAAATAAACAAAGTACATCATCAGTGTCACTCATACCCTTTATCTAAGGATATTATAGCTTATATTATGCTCAAGTGTCAACTAGAAAGTCAGAAATAATTCCTTTTTTTGGTAATATTTAATATGACCATCAATAGGTGGCATTTGGGATAATGAAAGAAGACTAACATGAATAAAAACAAACTAAGGATGCCTTCATCTTTCATCACTTGTGGTATCAAAATACCTGCTTGCCAATTTGGCCGCTGGATGTATTTTTCCTTTAGCTTTATCAGGCATGAAATTACTCTGTGTATATAGAGAAACCGCACCATTTCCGATACCACAAATATCCCCAATTCTTGAATATTATTAACCATTCCAATGAAAATCAAGTCTTTAAAATGCTACTACTATCTAAATTTATGATTCACGTTGATTACAGTTTCAATATTTTCTGAATAAATAATTATTCTCAATATTAAATATAAAATAAACAGATTAGGTGTAGGCTTTATGGAATAGCTGCTTGAGCTTACTATTATGGATACTTATTGGATTATCCACTTTCAAAACACATGGAGAGACAAAAGCCCCATGGTTTGAGATATTTTTCTTAAAATATTTAATGAAATACCATATATCACTTTAAAGTTCTTTTCCAGATTCAATTTCAGTGGCATGGGCTAATTGCGCTGCCAACATATTTCCCATGAGGAGAGATCTTGATTAGATCTTTGGAATTTCTCCTCTTTACTCTAGAATGAATTTTTTTAGTTGTTGTTGAGTGTAGATAAGTGAAGTGCAAAAACGGTTTAGAATTGAATAGTATGTGAAATTGAGGCTCAAAACAATTGTATGGTAAAATGAATAGATTTTGATAGTAAGTTATGTTTATAGGATCTAAGGATTTATGAAGGAAAAATAAGGTTTATAGTGAACTAAAATACCATACCTCATGATGTGCGGTATTTTGAAAAATGAAATATTCAAATTTAAGATTTTTACATAAGAAACTTGATTTTTTCCCAGTCAGTATTTGGAATATTGCAAACCCTCTATTGTTGATGAAGTACCAAAAGTATGAAAATTAAACTCCGGAATATAAAAAAAGTATTTTCAATTGGAACTAAATTTATTTCAGATAGGGATAGCACTCATGGTATCAATATACCATTTTGTATGTTTCACACCTTGTACCAATAAATACGGAAATGATGATTATATTTTTCTGACCTCTTCACCAGACCCCATCGTTCCTTGAGAAAAACAGGAGAAATGTGAAACTATGATATACCCATTTTTCCTATCCAGCACCCTGGCCCCAATTTTTCTATGTTAAACTTTTCATCTTTTTTTCTTGTTTAATTCATACTAAGCTGTTTGAAAATATTTATTTTATGAACATAAAAAACTCTTAAGTGAATTTTTCAGATCTATTCTGTTCAACTTTGAATTTGGATATTTCTTTCAATTCTCATTTATAACTCAACTTGTTCTCAGAAATGAAATCAGAAACTGGAAATAAAACACAGGACTCAATAAGTGAATCAATATAAGCCCCGAATAAAGAAAAGCTATAGAGCTATTTTTCAGACATTTAAAGCCAATGTTTGGAAATTAATATTTTCAATCAAGCTGGAAAAACTCACAATAAAATGCAAGAGGAACCGTACTTGATGTAAAATAGAAATTATAAACCACCTCAAGCTTCACCACTGCTTAACCAATACATAAAAGCTTCCTTTACAAGCTATATAGTCACATTTCAGAATTTTATATTCTTTTTCAAAAGAATTATATTCACATTTAATGGGCTTTTGAAAGGGATATCATTTTTAGAATTCCTCAAAACCAACCTTGCATACTTCATTTGTGAAGAAGATGTCCCCGTATCCATGACCAAGTAATCAGTATTTATATCTGAAAAGAAAGACTTCCTTTTTTTGGAACAGTGAAAATACACAAAATTTGGAGAATTAGCTCCAATTTGTGGAAAAGCTCGAAAATAACTGATTTTGTTTGATCAAGATTGAAATGCGAGCTCAATCATTTTGCGATTGAATTCCATGAAAAGTAGCTCCTTTCTTCATTTTATGATAAATTTTGGACTCAGATATTCAATCCGAAATGAGCTCTAATCTTAAGATAGGTTATCATTCTTCCCTGTCACAATTTGACATATTTTTTGAAGCAACCTTGAAGCTAAATTCAGAATTCCAAGTATGTTGTATTACTACCGATAATTTTTCCTTTAATATCCTAATGGAACAAGAATACCAAGGAATTTCCTTATTTTGTAGAAGGAGCTAAAGAAATTTGGCGCATGAATAATAATATAAACCTGGAAGACCAATATTTCTTCAATTATCTGTGTGAGAGTTGAATTGTCCCCCTTAAAAAACAACATCAAAATATATATTTTCTTATAGAAAATTGAAATTGAGCCCTTAGTTTGAAACCGCATTGGAGCCAGCCTGAGATATGACTTTATCATACCAAAAATTGCTTTCTTAGCCTCATTTCTCTATCAAAGTCCTAAAAGGTACATCATGTATTTCATAAACTGTCAATTTAGTATAAAATGACACAAGGCAAGTGATTTCATAAAATCTTTTCTTTAACTTCTACAAAATTTAGAAATTTACTTACAGAATTATTGAATGATATTTATTCCTCAAGGATTCCTACCTTCAATTCTTCATTCCAGATAGATTGGAATCTTATCACTCACAAAACCTATAATTATTACATTCACAGTGGTGGTAAGATTCATACTTATACTCTATGAGGAAGCCCTAGTAGCATCCACTTCAATATAGCCAAAATTTAATCGTGCCTTATCTCTGGATATAACATTGTGGAAGAATCTGCAAGAGATTTAGTTATAAGATCTTGATTGCGTTTCAACTCAACAGAGAAACCAGTAGTAGTAATAGTAGACTAAGAGCATATACCAGTGAGTAAGCTGAAACAAGCATACAAGACTTAGACAAATAGATAAAGTACCTGATTGAGGAATTATATGAATATAATGTAATGTATAAACTCAAGTAAAGCGTACTTGTGCGAGGACTGAGATTATGTTAAGAGGAAATAAGAGTAAGCGCCATAACACATCATAAACCGTAAATGATCAAGCTACCTGGCTCTCCAGTCCTATCACTTCTTCAAGAGTGAATATACACTTAATTGGGGAGAACACACGAGTTCTAGTAACAAAACATCGAGAGTTAATACCGATTAGCTAGCTACTCATGTGCTGTGCTTTTACCTTCAAACTCCTCCTAGCCGAGCGATAATCCTTGCCGTCGCGACGAAGGAAATAAATAAATAAATAATAAAAGAAGAATGAAATATTGTTCCTTTTCTCTAGATTCCGCCTTGAATCATCCCTTATATATCACACAGTAACAGCCCCTGATATGATCACGAGGATAGCTGTGTGTCATATCAAATTTCATGCAGGGGAGTAGAGTTTCAACGGTGGTCTACACGTAGAGAATCATTCCTCGCCTCCCTTACCTCTTGACAGAATCTTTATAAGGTAGGCTTATTGATACTAATTTCAAAAGCTCATGGAGCTCATACCTTGTTATTTCAATTAGGAATCTTAACAATAGAGTACCTCTTCAATAGAGCCAGAAGCCCTTATTATGATATCCAAATAATAAAATTAACGAAAAATACTCCTTGAAAAGACCCTCATTATCTGTTTGGAAATACATTATACCCACTCCAAAGCCAAGTTATTTTCTATAAACCACTCTATTTTTGGATATTTTGGGACTCCTACAAGTGTCCTAATTACATACCTTGAGGAAAGGTCATGCAGGACTTTTGGATAATAAACTGGAAACCCAATTGAATCAGGGAATCAGGAGGCAATAAGATTTCATGATGAAATATATAGATAATAATCACCTCAAGGAAGTAATATAGATATCAAAATTCAAAAATCTTCTTATGAAGCACCAAAAACCAAATTAACAAATATACTAGAGCTTTAGAAAGCTTTTAGAGCTGTATTTCCAACCTTGGCAGTGATTTCCAACAAATAATTTGCCATAACATCCACAATTGGGCCATCTGAGTGAATCAAATCAGGAGGTAATGAAATACTAAGCTTCTGGAAGCCCACACTCTATTTAATTAATTCAGAGAATATTTTATGTCTCAAGGACTGGCCTGGGGAATTTGAAAATCTCTATACAGAAGATCAACTTGGTTTGTTATTTGAAGCTTATTATTTCTTTTCTTCCTCTTTTTATTTCTATTTTTTTCCTTAAAGCTTGAATTATATAAATATTAGTAGTATACAAGCCACATATAAAGCCCAAGAAGTCTCTGAGAAAGAGAGCTGAGGATTACCCCTATTCCCTTAGGGAATGCAAATATTTCAAAAAGGGAAATTTTCTGGGACTCAAGCTGAGCAGTTTTTTCAAAAGAAAATTAGGGTATCTTTTGGTTCAAGAAGAAGCCTTCATGTGAGCTCTGATTCTTTCTAATAGTTAGCAAGAAAATTTTAGTAGAGGCAGTGATTAACAAATAATTCCATAAAATACAATGAGATCATATATTCAGATTTACAGACAAACGCATTATCTTTAAAATATTTAAAATATTCATCCTTCCAATTTAAATAACATATTCAATAATTTCCTAACTCTTAATCAGAACCTACAATACTTGATACATTTTTAGCTTAAAATATCCATTTTAGTTTTTGAAAGCTTACAAAGAGCTTGAAATAAGAGTTTCATACACTTTAAGATTATAAATATACATGAAAAATTGAAATTCAACTGATACTTAAGCATTTAAGAATAATAAAGGGGATACTAATCAAGAAACTACAATATTTTGAAATGTGTAATTATTTGAGTAAAACGTAAAATGAAATAACTAGTCTTTAGTGAGAAGCACGTTGATAAAATGTTTTCTATTTCCAATGATAGAAATGAAATTGTGAATCATCTCAATACTTTCCAAAATGGGAAAGAGTTGGACTCATCACTTCTTTTCTACTATTATTTACAAAATTGGTAATCAAATAATTTAAGTTATTTTTCTGAAATAAGCTGTAGTTTCAATAATGATAAGCTTTGGGAATTGGATCTAAATTTTCTATAAATGCAAAAAACTTCACCTTAATCATAATCTTGGGAGGCTCAATTAATGTAAGCTTATTTCAAGTCATATGATTAAGTGAGTTTTATCCCTCATGGTTTCTTCTCACTTGAGATGAGCTTTTTGGGTAATTGACTTGGATTCCAAACCTTTCCTGAGAAATTGAGGCTGAAGCTTGATATAAAGTTTTTTCATCATAATAATTGAGAAATCATTTGGTACTCATAAGCTATTAGGTATTTATTATTGAAAAGGTACTTTATCAATATCTTATTCTTCAAAATACAAGGATTCTAGTAAATCAATAAATCCTATTCAGAAGCCTCAAATTCACATCTACAAGACATGAAACTTTGATAATGATTGAGATAGTTGATAATAATATTTTTATATAAAAAAATATTTGGTTTTATTTTGATTAAATTTGAAGATATCTTGACAATTTCATTACGAAATTAACACAATATAAAAACCAAAATCTATACAGATAGCTTATGTGAGCCTTGAGGTATGCTCTAAACGTGCAAATGAGCCCAAAATAGCTCCAAATTAACTTTTGGAAAATTTCAAACCAATAACTCATGTTTATACTTGAAATAGATCATTTTTCATTAATGAAAAGATGTATTGCTTTTCTGTGAGTAAGTGAATGCATGAAGTTAAAGCCATATTTGGATTATACACAAAAATTAACCTATATTAACTCCATTATGTGAGCTGTCTTGGATTATCTCTATCAGTTTTTAATCCAGAGAATAATTCAATACCTCATCAACAATACAAGAAAAGGGGTTTGGGTACCATGTTATTTTATTCATTAGCAAACCAAGTAAGTGGTATTTTGAAGATTCCTATCTTATATCTGCACTAAGATTAGGGTTATGAATGCTTGTGGCACTTAAATCTACAGTATTTAAAGGTAAAGCTTTGATACACCCATATTGTAGATCAGTCTTGAGGCCCAAAGTACTATTTTTGACATGAAAATAGCCAATGGGGACAAGAGACATCAAAGAGAGCCAGGGAAATGCAATTTCTGAGGACACCCAGGCATGCCAAACCCTAAAGGTTTGATAAATTACTTATTTTGGATTCATTATTCAATTAAGATATTTTTTGGAACCTGGTTATTGAGGCTAAGTCCCATTAATTAATGAGACAATAGCAAAGAAGCGTCTATTTTTACATTCCAAGAAGGTAACGAGCAATGCTGAATCTAGTAAAGTTCCTATTACTGATTATTTTTCACAGGTAATCCAAACAAGATTAATTGAAGCCTCTTCTGGGACTGGAATTCATCGAATTACCACATGGAACCCAATTTCCACAACACTATTGACTTTCACCACATAGAAAATGAGGTAAGAATCAAAAATTTCATTTAAAATACAACTTTTTATAAATATCTCTAAAGCATTCAGCAAAAGCCCAAGAAAGTATATTCACAGCAAAACAAAGTTAATGAAAAGTTCATAGGTCAAACTCAAAGTTTTACTTAGAGTCCATTTTTAATTATTCCATATGTAATACTGAATCTTTGAAATTCACAGAAAATAAAAATGGGAGTAAAACTTCAATGAAGCTCATAAATTGAAGAATACTTGTTCATTTTTAAAGGAAAGAAGCTTTAATTAGTTAGCTCAATTATTTCTTAATGATAGCTGGGTTGGTAGCCATGTAAAATTATTTGATTAGGTAATTATGATAATCATATGTGACAAGTTTTGTAATAATTGATCTGAATAAGCTCATTTTTTACACTTTCTTCAGTTAGCTGCATGGAATGCCTCTGTGAGCTGTTTAAGACTTGACTGAATATTTCTCTTTCTATATTTTATAATATTAATCCTTATCATTCAGTTGAATCATCAAATCTTCAATACAATCAGTAACCATTAGTTATTGATAATTCTCAAGAATTTTTCTCTTTACATATAGCTAATGAATATTCAGAATCAAATAATATTACTATTCACATCAGTATTTCAGCTGAAATTGCTTTATTACTTCTTCAAATCCACATACACTCTGTCAAATCACTTCTTCACATCTTTTCAAGCTTTATTTTAAGTAATACTAGGCTATCTATCCAATTAAGAACAGTTTTTATCTCTAATTTCAGAAATTTTATTCAATAATTTATTATAATTGCTGTTGAAAAAGATAATTATTAATTGAAATGATTTAATATCATTTTAATGAGAAGTTTTCTTTTCAAATATTCTTGTAATTTGTTCTAGTAGATAATCACTAATTACTTTTATAGTAGCTATTCATTATATCAATTAAAATAGAGAATTAATCAATTATTCATTTCTTTGTGGCTATGATAGATTTATTTATTATATTTCATAAGAATAGTTGTAAGATGTGTCTATGAAACTGTTGATAATATTACTATTAATCAACAGTAATATGACTGTTCTGATGAAATATAATGAATAAAAATTAGTATAAACACAATTAAATAATGAATGAGTTAATTGTTTCTTTTACTTCTTATACACTACTAGTAACTATAACAGTAAGCAGTAATTCTCTATAAGAATCAATTACAAGAAGTATTTAGATAAAAAAACTTCTTTATTAAGATAGTAAAATTATTTTAATATACAATTATCTCTTACAAGAATAATTTGAGTAATAATTCTTGAATAAAACAAATACTAGGGAGAAAATTTCAGAATTGGTAATAAATCACTCACTAATATTCAGTGAATGTTGGCAAGAAGATTGTAGAGAGATTTGGCAGATAAATTGTAGATTTAAGGGTTGAAAATTGATTTTTAACAAGATTAAAACGATATATAGTTGATTATCTATGACTTAACATCCTTCTGATTGATACTGAAAGATTTGGAACACTTAAGAAATGTTTTAACTAATACTTACTTGTTGGTAATAATGGTATAATTGGATAATAAGATGATTTGGAAAAAACAGAAAGAGGAGGCCTCTTTTAAGTCAACAACAGCTCAAAGAGGTGTGCCATGGAGCAAACTGAAAAAGCGGTGAGTGAGAAAAATAATCCTCTTTGGATAAATGATTGCATCATCTGTTGTCACATAAGATTATCATAATTACTTAATTGATGCTTTTACATGACTACCAACCCAGATATGGTTAAGAATAAAAGGAGTAACAACTTTAAATCTTCTTCTATTTCAAAATGAAAATTAATCCTTACAAAGTTATCAATGTTATTGGAAATTTCATCACAGGTTGTATTTACTGTGAATTTTTGAAGATTCAGTGTTTCATGTGGAATTATCAAAAATGGATTGTAAGTAAAATGTTTGATTTTACTTATTGAATTGTAATTCTTCTGGTTTCCTTTTGGATAATACTGGTCTCCATTGGTCCTGACATTTTCAGAAATCTCCATCAAGAATTATTTTTTTTCATGATTGTTTGAATTTTTTACCTCATTTGTATTTAAAAGTGCAAATAGTACTATATGGCTGGTTGATATGAGGTAAATCAATGGATACTGGTCCAAAAAGGGTTTCAAATACCCTTTTAAGATTTATCCATGGAAACGCATTAAGAATTAAGATGGGTATAGAAGCCTAAGTTGCTCTTTACCTCTCTGTTGGGTCAAAATAGTAGCTTATTTGAAATTTTCTTATGATTTAATGAGATTTTAACTTGGTAGCCCAGTTCCCAAAAGGTTTTGGTATACTAATTGGGTCATTATCAGCCATGGATCCAAACTTTAGAGATTTCCACACCTCAGGAGCCTCAGAAGTTGGGTACCCTGGCTCTCTTTGATGGCTTTTGTCCCCCTTAGCTATTTTCACATCAAAAATAGAAATTCAGGCTTAAAGACTGATATCCATTATAGGTGTATAAAATTTGCATTTTTTTGGCATGAAATTGAGAAAAACAAAAATTTTCACAATTTGTTTATGTGGTATTGAAGTATTTTCCATATTACCACCTCATAGAGTTAATATAAGCTTATTCACTCTATGGAGCTACCCTAGGTGAATTTATGTGTATATTCCAAATCTGGCCTTAAATACATGGCTTTACCTACTCACAACAAAGGAATTCATTTTTTCTGAAATCCAAAATGATTAATTTTGAGTATATGCATGACTTATGGGTTATGCATAGTTCACATTTTAATTTAAAGATAGTTATGACCTATTTGGGTATGTAAAATATACTTTAAGGCTCACAACAGTTGTACAACTTTGGATCAATAGCTGAATAGACAACTCTCACAATTGAATTTACTTCCTTCCAGTAAATGTTTGCAAATTTTAATTCAAATCCTAAGCTATCAAACCCTTTGAAGATGTTGTACAGCTTATCTATATAAAATACAATCTTTTTTTGATAGGTATCTTGAGACTTGAAGTATATTTGAAATACCCAAAAAGCTAAAAATGACTTTGAGATTACTTTTGAGCTATAAAGAGCCCATGAACAGTGTGCATACTGAAAATTAAGTTATTTTTGAAAAGAAAAAATGGATAACTGTTTTGTTAGTAAGGAAATTCATGTATTTGAAGCCATGTTTTGATTCTAAACAAAATATCAATTGGAATGACTTAATAAAGTTAATAAGCTTAAGTTAATTCTGTGATTTGGTAACATGGAGCATACCTTAATGCCTCATCATCAATACCACATTAAAGAATTGTGTGTATTTTTTTGATTTTCACACCAAAATAATGTGATGGTTCAAGCTCCCATGTTGCATCTACATCAATATGAGTGTTTTTCATTCTGATGGCAGTTAAAGATACTTTATTTTTACATACAGGCTTCATAAACCCATAGTTTATATCAGTTTTTAACCTCAAGCTACTATTTTTGATGGCAAGATAGGTCAAGGGGACAAAAAACATAGAAGAGAGCCAGGGTACCCCAATTTCTCTGTATTCTGATGTGTAAGAAGCCCTCAAGCTTGTATAAATGGCTTCTACTTCCCAATTAGTCAATCAAAGCCTTTTGGGAAAATTTTTACTAAGGCTAATTCTCATTGAATCATAATAAAGTTGTGAGCCTTAGAGGTAATTTCATATACCCAAAAGACCACAAATATAAAAAATGAACATATTAATATGAATAAAATAAATTTATTTATATTATTAAAATAAAAATAAAAATATAAATATAAAATTATATCAAAAATAAAAAATCAATTACAATTTAAAAATAAAAATACATTAAATTTTGTAAGTATAAAATTACATTTATACTTGAAAAAATTAAGTAAAAATGAAATTTTAACCAAATTGTGAAAAAATAAATAAATTTGGAAAAAAGTTAAATAAAAATTATTATAACTTTTTATCCAATAAATAAACATATAAAATTTATTTCACCATTGGATTCCTCATAAAAAATCAGGTGGGGTCACCTCTGAGTGAAATTCTTGTAACTCAACTCTAAAGAAGCTTAAATTAAGTTTTTAGTATTTTCAATACAAAAGTTGAAAATCCTCAAAACTTTAATTTAATTCACACCACATGTGGTGTTAACCATCAATTTTTGTGTTAAAATTGAGGTGTTGTGTTTAGTTTAGAAGTTATGAGGAATTGAAGTATTTTCAATTGAATTCAATTGAAATGTCAAAATGTGCGCGTGTGTCTTACATAAGTGAACTTTGATTTACATATGAGGTGTCAATTATTACTGTATTGTACTGTACAATTGAATTGAATTACATATGTAAATTATAAGTATAATACATGATGAGGAATTAAAGGAAAAATAAATTGGAAAGATTAAATTTGGGGGGGGGAAAGGAACTCCAGCTCTAAGGGGGAGCTAGACCCCCAAAATCCTTGCTGACAGGTGTGGGATTTCAAAATTCACGCAAAAGTTCATCACTTTTGGCCTGGAATTGAGTTACAGGGTCTGTGGACTCAATTGATGATGAGGTTTTGATACCAACTGGGGTAGTTTTAGCTGTTGCCAAGGAGGTAAAACTACCCTTAAGATAAAACAACCATAGTAAAAACAGTTTTAACTGGTTTCTACGCCTCTTACACACATTCTGACGTGTTTTGAAGGCTCTAGGCCTGGTATTGCTATAGTAATGGCTGATTTAAGGGTCTAAAATGGCTAAAAATGGCTTAAACCAGCCCTTTTTTGGCCTAAACCAGGGTTCAATGATGCCATAATTGGCTTTTCTGTTGTCAGACTGTTTTTCACGACTGACAAGAGTAAATTTTACTTTTGGAGTAAGAGAACTGATGGCTATAAAAGAATGTCTTCTTTGCTCCACTTTTCTCTTCATTTCAGAATCTTTTCCTTTTATTAATTAGTTTAAACACTGTTAAACCAATCAATCAAAGATTCCAACCACCATTTTTAAATCATTTTAATCCTTTTAACCACGTGAAAAAATCATTATAATCATTGTTTGTAACTCTTATAATCATTTTTACCCCTGAACCACCCCAAAAGTGAATTAAAGCATCTTTCATCACTGTAAACTTTGTCACTTTGTTTCCAAATTCACTCTGGTCACTTTTGGGCGTGTTTTCTCTTTAATATTCTTTTTGAAGACTTTGTTCTTTAATTAATTGCTTGCAGTTCATTGCTCAATTAATTCCAATTGAAATTGCTCTTGAAGAAATTTCTTTTGTAACCTTAAAATATCTCTTGTAGAGTATTTTTTGGATAAATTTTTATTGTTGGTAAAACAATACATTTTTATAATATTATTTTTTTATACTAATAAAGTTATAAACAATAAAATTGGCATGTTTTCTCTCAAAAATAATATTTCTTACTATTTTTAATTGAATTTTACCTTATACAAATTTTGAGGACAGGAAAAGTACTTGATTTTTAATCAAAGTTTCATATCCACACCTTACAAAAGTGATAAATACACTGCAATTTTGATGTGACAAGGAGGTAATGAGTATCTCTCAATCCTTTATCTGTGTCCATTCTTAACAATTTCCCACATATAAGCCAAAAAAGTCTAATTCAAGCCCTTCTGGGACTATTATCCATGGAAATACCTCATGGAAACCAGGTTACACAATACTGTATACTTATACTATGCAAAAGTTGGAGTAAAACTTCAAAGATTAATTAAAGCTAAAATCCACAATGAACCTTTTTAAAGAGTTCAGAATCCATTTAAGAAGGGATAATACATACTGAAACCCAATAAATAATTACTTCATAATTCAAATCAATAGTATGACTTACGGTCAATTTTTGATTATTCCAAATGAAACACTGAATATCCACAAAATCACATAAAATACAACCTTTGATGGTTATATTCTTGCTTAAATTCAATGTCTGAGTCAGGCTGAGTCTATGAAGAGGTGATAATAATAGTATTTAAAGCCTAGACTATGACTGTGACATGGATAATAAGTATAAAAAAAGGTTTTATTTAAAATATAAGGGCCTTACCAAAGGAATTTTAGTGGTGGTGAGCACTGTTGAAAGCTTTGGGTGCAGCTTTACCAATTGGATTATTATAATAAGGACTACAATACTTAAAATTAGAAGTATAACTGCTTATTTTCCAAGAGTATAACTGTTTTTGACAGCTATACTACATACTAATTCAAGTACAGGATGAGGAAAACGTTTCTGGTGGAGAAAAAGCTTCCTTTTATCCTAAAATGGGGTGGAATGGCCTTCTAGACCATCCACAAAGAGGAAGTGAAGAGTTTTTCACTTCAGAGTACTGGTTTATTGCTTTCATAGTGCCTTTATTCTCTGTATTGGGCTCAGATGTGGCTTTGAAACCACATCTGGGTGGTTTTCACCAATACAGGGTGAAAGTTTTCATCTGGGGACCACATAGCCCTCTTCTGATGTGTATGATGCATAGAATGCTGTACAGAAAATGTATGGGACCCCATTATTGAATGAATTATGAGGTATTGAACTATCGACAGGCTTCTTCATCTATTTGACACCTCATAATCATACTTATGGGAGGATATCCCACAGTAAGGCTGTATTGGTCTAACTGTGGGATTTTCATCTTAAAATTGCCATAGCTTTGTCCTCTTTTGAGGTATCAAGCTCACATTTTGTTCATTGTATATCCCTGGATCTGCTCTACACAATTGTCCCTCATTTGATAAGGTTATAATTAAATATGGCAAAGTTATGCCATGTACAAGTTTTTTTGTGCATATGTATGATTTGCTTAAAAACTTGTATTAAGCTTGTTTTCCCTATAATGTTTGTTCTAGATGGGTTATGGGGATATAGATGGAAACATCAGATATCCCCGATTGTTCTCTTTCCAAAAATACCCCACTTTAGGTATCTCACACTAAAACTGTAAAAGTTAGATGAGAGGTGAATAGTTCACTCACCCTTATTTGACCTCATTTGGGTCATAACTTCTGTAATTCTGGTGCTAGCTCAATTTGGCTAGTACCATTAGATAGCCCTGACTTAGAGATTTATTTTTAATACCCATTTGATAGTGTTAAGCCTCTTCCTCTGGATTTCAGATGAGAGGTGAAAAATAAGGTTTATGCTCAGCAGCAACTTTGAGCAGGAATAACTTTGTTATTCTTTGTCCTGTGATGATGGGACTTTTATATTTGGAAAGGGGTGAGTTTCCTCTTTATTTTAATACCTTTTGAGCTGATTTGGCTCAGATCCATGTTTTGGTGGTATCTTGGCTATACCATTGATTTATGGTATTTGGCTGTCATGCTTGTGCTCTGGCTTTGAGTCACCGGCTGACATACCCTCCCTCTAAAACAGGCCCATCATTTATGAGACTGTCCAGTACTCCTAGAGGCCCTTAATATCCCTACATGAAGGTTCCCATCTGGTATGTCATCTTCAGCTAACCATTTGTCTTTCTCTGCTGTCTGGGTTTTAAGTCTGATCAAGTACTGCCTCTGGTCTTTACCATTCAGTCTAATCTTCCTGGCCTTTATGATTTTCTTCACAGGGCCAGGGGAGTCCTCCACTTCCACTATTTCTGGTGGAGTGGGATTCTTCTTCCTGGAGGGGAACTTATCCTCCTCTGTCTGGAAGTATGGCTTAACCAAACTCACTGGGAATATTGGGCTTTTCCTAAAAAATTCCTCTGTGAGTCTGATTTCTACTGCATTTTTCCCTATCAGCTTAATGATAGTGAAGGGCCCTACAAGTGAGTCTCTCATCTTCTTTGGTCCCTTAAGATTGTTGAAGTTTAGTTTAGACACTAACATTGGGTCCCCCTCTTTAAAGTCAGGTTCCATGTGTGATTTGTCCCACCTCTGTTTGCTGTATTCTTTTGCCTCAGCTATGCATTTGTCAGCTGTGTCACAAGAATTCTTCCACATATCATGGAAGTCCTTGGCTTTGGGGTGGATAGTTAGAAGTTCCTTCTTCAAGTGATCAATGGGAAATAGGGTGTTCCACCATTTTTCTACCAGTGAAGGTGATTTCCCTGTGGTAGAATTCTGGCTAGTATTTTAAGCCAGTTGTACGGCTGGTAGAAGGGTAAACCAGTCATGGGTGTATCCTTCATCATCCTTGTATTCCATGCCATATGCACAGAACCTCCTAAGGATATCCTCCATGGTTTGGATCATCCTTTCTGTGAGCGTTGAGGTATATTTTACATACCCAAATAGGCCACAATTATCATAAAAATAAATTCTGAACTATGCATAACCCATAAGTCATGCATATATTGAAAATTCATCATTTTTGATTTCAGAAAAGATGAATAACGTTTTATTGAGTAAGTAAATCCATGAATTTAAGGCCATATTTGGATTCTAAACAAAAGTTTACCTAGGGTAGCTGCATAGAGTGAATAAGCTCAAATCAACTCTTTGAGGTGGTAATATGGAAAATACTTCAATACCACATCATCAATACCACATAAAAGATCCATGAAAATTTGTGTTTTTCTCTATTTCATGCCAAAATAATGGGAATGTGAGAGATACCATGTTACATACACACTAAGAATAGTGTCATGCATGTTTTGGGCACTTAATATTATGTTATTCTTACATGCACTTTTGGTACACCAAGAGTGGATATCTCACTTTAAGCTTAAAATTCTATTTTGACGTAAAAAGTAGGCAAGGGGGACAAAAAGACATTAAAGAGAGGCAGGGAACCCAACTTCTGAGGCCTCTGAGGTGTGGGAAGCTCAAAATCTTGAATCCATGGCTTATCTTGGCCTAACTAGGAAGCTTAAACCTTTTGGGAACTTGGTTACCATGTTACAACTACAGTAAATTATAAGAAAATAGCAAATAACCTGCTATTTTGACATGCCAAGGAGGTAAAGAACAACTTAGACTCCTGTAACCATGTCAATTCTTAATGACTTACCATGAATAAACCCCAAAAGAGTAATTAAAACCCTTTTTGGACTAGTATCCATTGATTTACCTCATAGCAACCAGCCATATACTGCTATTTGCAATTCTATGTAGAATTGAGGTAAAAACTCAAAAAATTCCTTAAAAATACAATTCTGAATGAATATTTATGAAGCTTTCAGGAAAAATTGAGACCTGAAGAATTCATATAAAAACCAAAAAGAATTATACTTTTATATTTAAAATTACAAGTTTACCTACAGTCCATTTTTGATGATTCCACATGAAACACAGAATCATTAAAAATTTACAGAAAATACATTCTGTGATGAAATTTCCAATAACATTGATAAATTTGAAAAATCAATGATTATTTTTGAATAAAAGAGGATTTACAGTTTTTACTCCTTTTACTCTTAACCATAAATGGGTTGGTAGTCACATAAAAGCCTCAATTAAGTAATTATGATAATCGTATGTGACAACAAATGATGCAATCAATAATCTAAAAAGGTTTATTGTGTTCTCACTCACTGGTTTTCCATTTTTCTCCATGGCATTCCTCTGTGAGCTGTCTTAGACTTAAAAGAGGCCTCCTCTTGCTGTTTTTTCCACATCATCACATTATTATAATATACCTTTATTACCAAACAAGTAAGTATTAGTTAAAACTATTTCTTAAGTGTTTTTATTCCTTAAGAAATCAATCATAAAGACGTGAAATAATAGAAATCAGCTATAATTTGTTGTAATACTGTTATAAATCATTTTTGATCCATTAAATCCACAATTCCATGTCAAAATTCTCTACTATTGTCATCTAAAGGTTTCATTGGATTAATACTGAGTAATTTATCTCAATTCTTAAAGTTTTTCTCTAGTAATAGTTTTCTTCAATAATTATCTTTAGAATTATTCTTTTAAAAGATAACTATATATTAAAATAATTTTATCATTTTATTAAAAGAAGATTTTTATTATTAAATTCTTCTTGTAATTGATTCTTGTAAACAATTACTTCTTACTGTTATAATCACTAGTAGTGTATAACACACAAAAGAAGTAATTATTTAAGTATTTATTTGTGGTTATAATAATTTGTATTATTATATTCCATTAGAACCGTCATAGTACTGTTGATTAATAGTAATATTATCAACAGTTTCATAGACACATCTTACATGTGGGGGCCTGGCTGTGTTTTTTGAACCTTTTACCCTTAATTAATATATTTTTAAGTTCTAGAATACATTAATTTAATGGTTTTTTTTCTTTCAACTTAAAGTTAAAGTTATTTTTATTTTCGAAATTGTCCCAAAATCTTTTTCATTGAGTAATTTGGTTTAATTTTATACTGTTTTTACACGTGGGTTTTTCAAATCCAAAAACTTACAAAATTCTTCTTTGAGTTACTCTGAATTGCTTTTGATTCAAAATCTTAAATTTTAATTTCTTTTCCTTTAAATAGGGTAATTTTTTAATATTAGAAAATCAAAATTTATAAAAAACATCTTAAGATCATCTTGAAAGCATAAAAATAATTTTCTTTTATCAGTTCTTTCTCTAGTGTCTTTAATCAGAAACTTTGAAGCTGGTAACAGACTCAGTAAAAGATAAATCACTAGTCCAGAATCTTGAGAAGAAGAATCTGAAGACAGTATTGAAGTGCAAATTGTTTAAAACACAAAAATCCAAACAACTACCAAAAGGTGTGTGTTTTTTGTTTCCAATTCTTATTTTATCTTGGATTGACATGAAAATGGTGCATACCAGAAATGGAAGAAACTATTCAGTCCAACTAGATGGATGTGGATAAGGAATAGGGCAGACCAAATCCAGAATTGTCAAATCTTCTTCAAGAAAGACACATATGGAGGATGCCATAGTTTCCCCCCATTCCCCAAGGTCTGTCCCCACCAATTCTGATGTGAATTCTTAATCTGGACTGATTCATTATAATACTTCCAGGGCTGAACCACTTTCAAGTGGCAGAAATAGAAATTCATTAATGCCAATACAAAAATTGGTTCAGAGCAGCCAAAGAAGAGTAGTGGGAAATATGCCCAAGCCTTTGGCAGGGGGCCATGAACTCCCACTTACACATCAAGAGCTTTCTGGGTCAGTAAAAGACCATAGAACCCTTAGGAGGTTGGAGCCCATTTTCTTGCAAACACAAAGTCAAAAAGATGAACAATTGGTTGAAGAACCAAAGTCCTTTATCCATAGACCAGAAGAAGAAGTTGGAAATGACTCCAGCTTTGGAGACAGAAGTCCCAGTGGCATCTACCAGTTCCAAACCAGCTCCAGAAGTGTCCAAGGACAAGCCCAAAGGACCTCAGAAGAAGCAGAACGTTCCCACAGAACCATCAAGGAAAGGGCAAAGCCAAAGCCAATTGGCACAGACCTTACCCACAAGGGTACAGGATTCCCAAATTGGAGCCTTAATCCAGGGACAGTGTCTTCAATATGGCCAGGACTCTTATGGAATTCACAGCCAAGGAGCAGGAAAGGATGAACAGGACTTTTCCACGCAAATGATAAATGAAATACAATTTTTTAAATCTAGTATTGATTTAGAACTTGGCAAAATTGATGCAAAGTTAAATAAAATCATATTGGACATGAGTGAATTGAAAAGAAATTACAAGAAGTATACTTAATGGTATCAATTGACAAATTTCAGACTTGATTCAATTACCAATACATGTGACAGAATTGAGAGTAAATTTCAAGTTCAAAATGATGAAATGGAAGACCTTTCAATTTCAAACATTAATGCTAAACTTAGAATTCTGAAATACCATGTCTTGGAAATAACTATAAATACCAATCAGTTTGCCACACATTTGGCAAAAAGTGACAGTGAAAGGTAGATGTTAAAGGATGAAATCATTGCAAATGTAGAACAAATTCATAAGAATTATGAACCACATATGCCAAGACATTCTACACCTTTGACTGAAGAAAATCATTCTGTTAAAGGAAGTTTGACCCCATTCTCAGGAGAAAATGTTATCTCTGAAAAAGATAATCCCAAATTGGAAGAATGGCCAATATTCTCTGGTGAAGGATAATATAAACATATTGAGTTCATCAGAACTATTGATATGTTGCAAGAAGATTTTCACATACCTGATTAAATTATAGTGGGCAAATTACACTCTCTGTTTACCAGAACCCCAAAGGAATGGTATTACAAGATGAGACAAGATCATGGAAAACATGATTGGCATTGGTGGAAATCTGAAATAGTTACCAAATGGGCCAATAATTCTTGGAGGTTTAAAATGGAAAATGATTTTGAAAGTGCCAGTTTTAACTCAGAAAAGAATAAACCACTTACTTGGTTCTTCAAGCAGAAAGACAGATTATCTGCTTTACACCCAGATATGTATGACACCATCATTAATATGAAAATATCAAGAAAATGTGGAGGAGATCTAGAACATGCTATCAAGTGCATATGTGTAGAACCCTGTTCAACAGAGGACTACATCAATGCAATGGAAGATATGATTACTAGAACAAGAATTGGTAAAACTTGGACTAAAATCCCTATGGAGTCCAAAATGGTCCCAAAGATTTCCATAGAGGACAGAAAACCTGAAAGACTTGTTTTTAAGTGTCATAAATGCGGAAGCAGTTCACATTTAGCCAACACTTGCACCAAAAAGACAAAAATCAATGAATTTCAAGTCATTGAAGAAGTTCAGTGCACTGAAGAGAAAGAAGAATCTGACCTAGATTCTGCAGTCTCTGAGGATACACCAGTAGAGGACTGTCCCATTGAAAAAATTACAGCTTTCTTTGAGGTCACAGAAGTCCATACTCACTTGCCACAGTACAGTGAGGACTGTCGTAGCGTGATCAATATCCAAGATTCCATAATCTGTAAAACCAAACCTGCTAGAGGTAAAGGATACACTGCTGGAGCATCTTTTATCACATCAATTCTGATGAATGATATTGAAGCCAAAGTAAATTTGGATACAGGGGCATTTGGCACGTGTGGGCAAATATTATCTCCAAGTTATACTTTCTGAATGGAAGAACCATCTATTACCAATAGAAGGTGTGAAGGCTAGTAGTGCCAGTAACAATATGTATGCTTTGGGCATATTGGATACTAATATTGTATTCCCACACCCCGCAGGAAACATAAGAATGAAGACAGAGATAGTAGTGATGGACAATTGCACACCTCAACATATCATCCTTGGAAATAATTACTTAAATATTTATGGTATTGACATCAATAACCATAAAGACAGATATTTCACAATTGGAGAAAACAAAAGACAAAAATTTGCTTTTTCCAATATGTGCAAACAAATATCAATAGTATCTTCCAAGAAAGATACTTATAAGGAAGAATTTGTGGCTAATCAACTTGTTGACGCACAAATTAATTCATCATTATCAACAAAAATGAGACATGAGCTTATTGATGTGTTATACACATATAATAATGCCTCTTCCTCTGATAATTATCCATTAGGTGCTATAAAAGGACAAGAAGTTGATATTACTCTTAATATTGACAGACCATATCCTCCAGTACTTAGAAGACCAGCTTATCCAGCCAGTCCCAGAGCTAGAGAAGCCTTGGAAAAACATATCCAAGAGTTGATCCAACTTGGTGTACTAAGGAAGGTAGGCCATAATGAAGAGGTTGAAGTGACAATACCTGTTATTATTGCTTGGCATAATGCTAAATCAAGGATGGCTGTAGATTTTAGAGAATTGAATACCTACATAGCTCCAGATAGGTATCCAATCCCCAGAAGTCAAGAAACATTGACCCAATTGTCTAAATCCAAGTATATAACATCAATAGATGCATTGAAAGGCTTTCACCAAAATGCTGTGATGCCTAAAGCTAAGAAATTACTTAGAATTATCACTCACTGTGGTATTTATAAGTATCTTAGAATGCCATTTGGTATTAAAAATGCACCATCTCATTATCAAAGAATGATGAATACTATCTTCCCCACAGAATTTTCTGAAGGATGGCTTATCATTTATATTGATGATATTATCATATGTTCTGATTCATGGTCTTTGCACCTTGAAAGACTTGCAAGAGTACGTCAAAAAGTTTCAGAAGTGAATATGAAGATTTCACTCAAGAAATGCAATTTTGCTTTTGAAGAGCTCAAAGCATTAGGAAATAATGTTTCTGGTTTAAGCTTGGGTATTGACAAAAATAAAGTGGCAGAAGTGTTACTTAAGCCAATACCCCAGAATAAAAAAGAAATGATGTCTTTTCTAGGATTTTCCAGCTATTATAGGCAACCCTTGAAAGACTTTGCAATTCTAGCCAAGTCACTCTACAGAATCTGTGATCAACAAACAGTATTTGAGATGACACAGGAGAGAATTAAAGCATATGAGAGGATAAGGAAAGCTCTTACAGAAGCACCTTTACTCCTCATGCCTGACTGGAATATACCTTTCAAATTGTACATTGACGCATGTGGAGATGGATTAGGGGAAGCCCTACATCAAGTCCAAATTATTGATGACAAACCTACAGAAGGACCAGTTTGTTACATCTCAAGACAAATCAAACCGACAGAAGCCATATATGGTGCAAGCCAAATGGAGTTCTTATGTTTGGTATGGGCATTTGAGAAATTACACTATTATCTTGATGGCAGTGTTTTTGAAGTGAGAACTGACTGTAATGCTGTGAAATCACTTCTTAACATGAAAATTCCCAACAGACATATGTTGAGATGGCAAATAGCCATTCAAGAATATAGAGGAAACATGACTATAGTTCATAAAGAAGGAAACATTCACAAGAATGCTGATGGACTTAGAAGGTGGGAATTAGCCAATACTCCTGATAATACAGCTTATGTACCTTTGGAAGCAGAACCACAAATCTCAATTGAGGGAATTATCATAACTGATATTGGGACTCAATTCTTTGAAGAAGTCAGGGAATCTTATAAGCAAGACAAGAATTGCTATATCTTTACTTCCTTATTATATAAAGACTGCAAAGAGACAGCTTTAGTCAATGCACTGGATTAATTTTGGAAAAATTCCTATTCTGAAGGAAGATTTCACTTGTTTTATGGGATTATTTACCACAGAACCAAACATTCTTGTGTAATGACATTGTGTAGCAGATTTCTTATCAATACCATTCTTCATTAATGCCATTATAGCATCTACTCTGGAAACCTGTCAGAGGACAGAACACTTGAAAAAGTGAAGAACTGTGCATTCTGGCCATCTTGGAGAAAAGAGACAATTGAATATTGCCATACCTGTGACAGATGTCAAAAAGCAAACATGAGTACAGGCAAGAAATTTGGACTTATGATCCATATTCAAGAACCAAAATCCCCTTGGGAAGTTGTTCACATGGATTGGGTCACAGCACTTCCTCCAAGTGGTGACAGAAGCTATAATGCTTGTTCAGTCATTGTGGACAGATATAGCAAGACTCCCATATTCTTTCCATGTCATAAATATTACACAGCTATGGATACAGCTCTTTTTCTATAGAGTAGAGTTATTTCTCATACAGTACTATTCAAGAATATCATAAGTGACAGAGATCCCAAGTTTGCATCTGCACTTTGGACCAATCTTCATAGATTGTTTGGGACTGAGTCATCATTCTCTACAGCATATAACCCTCAAACAGATGGGCTAGCAGAAAGAATGTTTCCAACTTTAGAAGACATGATCAGGAGATTTTGTGCTTATGGGTTAGAATTCAAAGACTCAGATGGCTTTACCCATGACTGGTGCACTCTTATACCTGCATTAGAATTGGCATATACAACATCAGTCCATTCTTCCACAGGTCAAACTCTTGCTATGTTAGAGAAAGGATGGAATCCAAGACTCCCAGCAGATACACTGAGGAAAGACTTGATTTACATTCATCCTACAGCTTCCAGCTTCAAAGTAATGCTTTATAAAGTGAAACATCATGCAAAACAAAGTATGAATGATGCTTTTGAATATGCTAAACAGAAGTGGGACAAGAGTCACAAAGTACCAGACTTCAAAGTAGGGGAATTGGTTCTAGTTTCAACCTTGAATTTTAATAATATCAAAGGCCCAAATAAACTTAAAGATTCTTATGTAGGACCTTTTGTTATTGTTGCCTTACATGGAACCAATGCAGTTCAACTGGAATTAATTGGTGAATTTGAAAATAAACACCTCACCTTTCCAGTCAGCCTGATAAAAATTTATCAACCAACTGACAAAGAATTGTTTCCTTTAAGGAACCCAACTCCTTTGGCTGTACCACCAGTGGAACAGGATGAAGAGAAAACGATAAAGAAAGTCATTAAAGAAAGGAGACTTAGGGGTAAAAATCAAGGAGAACATCTTGTCAGATATAGAAATCCAGTACATGAAGATGAATGGCTGGCAGAATCAGAAATACCTGCGTCAGATAAACTCTTAAGAAGATTTAGACATGAACAAAGGCCACAAGCCTGAATATGTCTATAAATGTGCTTTGAATTACTTGATCTGAGTAATGAAAAGAGCTTGGAAAATGGACATTAACCCCCTTTGGGGTCTTTTTTCTTCTTTATACCATTGATAAAATTGTAGTACAATTTTTTTTGGTGGGACGGAATGTGAGCCTTGAGGTATATTTTACAGACCCAAACAGGCCATAATTATCTTAAAAAGAAATTCTGAACTATGCATAACCCATAGTTCATGCATATATTCAAAATACATCAGTTTTGACATCAGAAAATATGGTTAAATTTTTATTGAGTAGGTAAATCCATGGATTTAAGGCCAGATTTGGATTCTACACAAAACTTCACCTAGGGTAGCTCCATAGAGTGAATAAGCTCAAATCAACTCTTTGAAGTGGTAATATTGAAAATACTTCAATACCACAGCATCAATACCACATAAAAGATCTGTGAAAATGTTTGTTTTTCTCTATTTCACGCCAAAATAATGGGAATGTGAGAAATCCCATGTTACATGCACACTAAGAATAGTTTTATGCATGTTTTGGGAACTTAATATTATGGTGTTCTTACATTCACCTTTGGTACACCCATAGTGGATATCTCACTTGAAGCTTAAAAGTCTATTTTGATGTAAAAAATAGGCAAAGGGGACCCAAAGACATCAAAGAGAGGCAGGGAACCCAACTTCTGAGGCCTCTGAGGCATGGACAGCTCCAAATATTGGATCTATGGCTTATCTTGGCCCAATTAGGAAACTAAAACCTTTTGAGAACTTGGTTACCATGTTACAACTACAGTAAATTATAAGAAAATAGCAAATAACCTGCTATTTTGACATGCCAAGGAGGTAAAGAACAGCTTAGACTCCTGTAACCATGTCAATTCTTAATGACTTACCATGGATAAGCCCCAAAAGAGTAATTAAAACCCTTTTTGGACTATTATCCATTGATTTACCTCATAGCAACCAGCCATATACTGCTATTTGTGATTGTATGTAGAATTGAGGTAAAACCTTAAAAAATTCATTAAAAATACAATTCTTAATGAATATTTCTGAAACTTTCAGGACAAATTTAAACCTGAAGAATTCATATGAAAACCAAAAATAATTATAGTTTTATATGTAAAATTACAAGTTTACCTACAGTCCAGTTTTGATGATTCCACATGAAACACAGAATCATTAAAAATTTACAGAAAATACATTCTGTGATGAAATTTCCAATAACATTGAAAACTTTGAAAAATCAATGATTATTTTGGAAAAAAAGAATATTTACAGTTTTCACTCCTTTTACTCTTAACCATAAATGGGTTGGTGGTCACATAAAAGCCTCAATTGAGTAATTATGATAATCTTACGTGACAACAAATGATGCAATCAATAATATAAAAAGGTTGATTGTGTTCTCACTCACTGTTTTTCCATTTTTCTCCATGGCACACCTCTGTGAGCTGTCTTAGACTTAAAAGAGGCCTCCTCTTGCTGGTTTTTCCACATCATCACATTATTATAATATACCTTTATTACCAAACAAGTAAGTATTAGTTAAAACTATTTCTTAAGTGTTTTTATTCTTTCAGAAATCAATCAGAAAGAAGTGAAATAATAGAAATCAACTATAATTTGTTGTAATACTGTTATAAATCAATTTTGATCCATTAAATCCACAATTCCATGTCAAAATTATTTACTATTGTCATCTGAAAGGTTCATTGGATTAATACTGAGTAATTTATCTCAATTCTTAAAGTTTTTCTCTATTAATAGTTTTCTTCAATAATTATCTTTAGAATTATTCTTTTAAAATATAATTATATATTAAAATAATTTTATTATTTGAATAAAAGAAGTTTTTATTATTAAATTCTTCTTGTAATTGATTCTTGTAGACAATTATTTCTTACTGTTATAATCACTAGTAGTGTATAACACGTAAAAGATGTAATTCTTTAACTATTTATTTGTGGTTATAATAATTTTTATTATTATATTTCATAATAACAGTCATAGTACTGTTGATTAATAGTAATATTATCAACAGTTTCATAGACACATCTTACACTTTCAGCTAAACCATCTTTCTGTGGTGGTAAGATGTGGAGAATGCAAGTTTGGTACCAAGCATGTCATACAAGTTGGTCCAAAATCCTGATGTGAATTTTGCGTCCCTTTCGCTAATGATAGTTTTAGGGACTCCACATGTGTATATGATGTTATTCCAAAATAACATGGAAGTATCAATTGCTGTATCCTCCTTGTGACATGGGAGGCACCTCACACTATTGCTGAACCTATCAAATATGATCAGGCAAGCATTAAAGTTTTCTTTTCCTCCTGGGATAAGTCCTGTAACCCAGTCCATGTTGATGGGTTCCCATAGGTGTTTGGGTTCTTCTTTGTGTTGAAGTAGCCCATACTTCTTCCCATGTTTTCTATTCTCCTTGGGGCATCTTTCACGATTGTTGATATATTCACTCATTTCCTGTTCCCATTTGGGCCACCAAACTGTGCTTTCTACCCCTTCCTTGGTCCTGTATTCACTCATGTGTGCCATATAGGGGCAGGAATGGCATTCCTGCAGGATAAGGGATATATTTTCTCTGCCTACCACTGTGAGTGCAGTTTTGTATTTTTCTCTATGGTAGAGCAGGCCATCTATAAGGAAGAACTTGTTGGCCTTATAGTCCCTCAACCAGGGTTCCTTTAACTGGGATTCCAGTTCTGGGCTTCTGTACTTCTGTTAAAGGAGTTGCAACAGTATGCCACACTGTTTGTGTTTGGCATATGCCTTCATTCCTGCACTGAAAAATTCATTATGTAGTTGTGAGGAACTTATTCCCAATATGGCGGTTTCTGTTCCTTATGAATCAGTGTCTCCACTGTCTGGGGTACCGCTTTCTGGTTCCCATTGAGAAGATATGAGCTTTTTCCTCCTATCTACTTCCATGAAATGGACAGGGATTTTGGCTGTTACTTCAGGGTCATAAGCTGAATTGCTTTTGACATTATCCAGCAGCCATCTACTGACACCATCTGCATTGTTATGGCTTTTATCTTCCTTGTATATGACGTTCATATTGCCCCTATACTCTTGAATGGCTATTTGCCACCTAAACATGTGTCTTTTGGTAGTCTTTGTGTTCAGTAAAGACTTGAAGGCTGTGCAGTCTTTGTAGACTTCAAATACTTCACCCTCCAAATAATATTGCATTTTCCCCAAGGCCTAGACTAAGAATAGGGATTCAGTCTGGGTGGCCCCATACCTTGCTTCTTAATCTTTCAGTTGTCTAGAGATTTAGCATATTACTCCCTCTCTTGGTTCACCATCCCCAATTTGTCTCTGGTGAAGGGCTGCCCCTAAGCCTTGGCTATATGATGCATCTATGTATAACTTGAATGGTAGTTCAAAGTCAGGTAAGATTAGCACAGGTGCATTTGTGAGTTCATGTTTGATCCTCTCCTATGCATCCCTCCTTTCCTTGGTAACTTCAAAGACTACATCTTTTGAACATAGCTTGTATAGACTACTAGTTATGTGGGCAAATTTTCTGATGTGATTTATGTAGTAACTAGCAAACCCAACGAAAGATTGCATCTCTTTGATTTTCTTTGGTACTGGTTTCAACAGTACTGATGCTACTTCATTCTTGTCTATTGCCAGACTAAGACCTGAGACTTTGTGTCCTAGAGCTAGTAACTCTTTTTGGCCGAAATTGCACTTTTTAAGTGAAACTTTCATATTAATGGGTGTGCATTTACTTACCACTCTGTCTATGTACTTTGCATGGTCCTCCCATGTCTCTGAGTTTATAATGATGTCATCAATATATACTAACATCCAGCCTTTCAATATTACTTCTTGAAACATTGTGTCCATCATCCTTTGGAGGTGGGCTGGTGCATTCTTGATGCCAAATGGCATTCCAGTGTACTCATATATGCCCATATGGCATATTCTTCTGAGTAGTTTCATGGAGTTTGGTTTAACTCCATTCTGGTGGAAGCATTTCATACAATCCATATTGGTTATGTATTTGGCTTTTGCCAGTTTTTCTAGGGCATGAGGTATCCTTGATATAGGGTACCTGTCAGCTTTTGTGTAGTTATTCAGAGCTCTGAAATCCCCACACAACCTATATTTGCCATCATGCCAGGTGATAAGGACAGGAGTGGTGATTCTCACTATCTCATTATATCCTATCGTCCTGATGAAATCCATTTCTAGGAGTTCATTGATGTGTTTCTCAATTTCCTTCCTAGTTTCCAGACTCTCCGGGTATGGAGGTCTTCTCAGAATGGGTGGATAGGGCTTTTCCACATCTAGATATAATTCTATATCATGGCCTCTTATTTTGCCTAATGGTTCTTCACCAATGGCAAATTCTGGTCTATCTTTGATTGGCATCTTCAGTAAACTAAGTTTCTGTTTACTGGTGAGGGTAGTTCTGAATTGGCCCTCCTTGAATTCATTTAGCACTTCTTCTGGAGGGTCATGGGTAGATACTTGGTATATGTCAAGTGAAAATTTCTTTTCCTTGTTTGTACCAATGGTAATGTGCCTATTTTTACTATTCTAAATGTCAATTCCATACATCCTCTGGTAATCTGTTCCCAGTAAAACCCTTGGATGTGGGAATCTTCAAGCATAATAAGCTCTGGGTTGAGTCTGATATTACCTCTCCTATGAGGTATAATTATCTCTTTGATAATTGGCCCAATGGAAGTCATCTTCCCTGATTCACTTTTGAAGTTCTTTGCCTTGGTTGGCAAGAGTTGTTTTTCCCAATTTGGGAAGTGGTGATCCAGATATATTCTTGCCACCATTGAGCAGTGTGCTCTACTATCAATGATCAATGGGTGTTGAGCATTGTCTATGCAAACAGTCATCTTTGTGGCTGTCCCATGTATTTATGCCATTACTTTAGTTGGTGTAGCTAGGAATTTTTGTGCATCTTGTGTGTGCTTGCACAAGTTTTTGTTTTCAGTGTCCTGTGGAATGCCTGCTTCTAACTGTATGTCCTGAATTTCTAGTGGTGTTTCCTCTTGGTACTCCACTAAGAATTCCTCCCTTGGGTCTTATTCTTCATCAAATTGTTCTCTGATGGCATCACCCATAGAGTCTGATTCATTATCCTCTGTGGGGGATTCCTCCTCTGAGACTTTTTCAATGGCATAGACTTTCTTCTTTGCCTTTGGACATTTATTGGAATAATGTTCTGTTAAACCACAATTGTGGCAAGAATCTTTCTTCTTAGCCACTTCTTCCACTCTTCCTCTTTGTTTTTACTTAAGCTCTACCCTGAAAGGTTTTTCTCTTTGATACAACTGATTTTATATGGGGAATATTTCCCTATGTTTTTTCTTTTCCTTATGTCTTGTAAGGTATTTGAAATGTCATCTAGAGTGCAATTGTGGTTGCATATGCATTTCACTGTATTCTCTAGTTCTCCTGGCATTTGTGTCAGGATTTTGTGATTCCTCATCTGAATGTTCATTTGAGGATCAATGGCCTTAAGTATTTTGGACTGTCTGAGACACCACTCATATGGATCTTTGTCCACAGAGTACTTATCATTTTCAAATGAAATGGTTTTCTGCCATATCCAAGTACAATTGCTGTACTTTTGGATGATTTGACTCTTCCACCATGGCCAGTTCCTCCTGCCATGGATTTCTTTGATTTCTGTGTACCAAATACTAGCATGTCCTTTCAATCCTGTATTAAGTCTATCAGGAATCCAGTAGTATGGTGTGCTTGGTACATCAATGAATAGTCCATCAATATAATCAATGAGTTCCATATGATCATATTCTCCTGTTGCAGAGAATTCGGGCCAGCTTGAGGCCTCTGGAAGCTGTTTCAAGGCTTCCTTATCAGAATAAGACATATCGTCTCCACCCTTCTATCGAGATGAAGATCTTTCCTTATTCTCCAAAAGGGCATCTGGTTTGATGTCTTATTGGTGATACAGATTATCCATAGCATGGCCTTTCGGTTGGGGATTCATGTTATGGTAGACATTAAACAGTTTTTTTATGTCTTGATCCAGACAATCCCTGTCCCTTCTAAGGTGGTTTTGTTTTTCAAGTACTTGATTCAGTCTTTTGTTAGCCTCTTCAGAGGCTTTGCTCAATTGAGCATGTCCTCTTGAGGGGCTTTGACAATTTTGTCCATGGAGGCTGTTAATGTTTTCATTCTCTCAAGGCTTTCTTGGAGTTATGCAAACTGCTTTTGAGTTTTCTCAGCAAATTGGGACATTTTTAATGACAGTGCATCAGTGTTTAAGTTACTCTCAGGTGTATCAACATTATGTTCAATCTGAGTGGGGGTAATATTTCTATTAATGCGGCTACTGATTATAGAAGTATGTACAACTCTTTCTGTTTCTTATGTACTTCTTTTACCAAGTCCAACAGCTTCTGGATGATTAGGTCTGACTCTTTCTGCCTTTGGTTGAAAGAGGTCTTGTTTTTTCCCTTTTGTCCTTGTTGTATACTGGAAACTACCTGGGATTGTGAAGAATGGTGACTTTTGGCCACTGATCTGCTGGCTGCTGTATGATGTGAAGCCACTGGAGAGCTGGTTTGGCCTACTCTGTGTGAGCCTGAAGGAATCTGAGTATGCCCTGTCTGGGTCAGTTGTTCTTCTATAGCTTGGATAGTGGCTTGATTCTCCCTTATCCTTTTTTCCCTCACCTCCAGGAGTCTGAACTGCCTGGTGGGATTCAAATCTTTGGTGATTACCATAAGGTCTCTGAAGTCTATATCTTTGAGACATATCTTCTTGAAACTTGCCCCAAGTTCTGTGCAGTGGGATGCTAGTTTGAACCTCTTGTTGTCCATGCTCCATTGAAAAAGTTCTTTGAGGAGTGGTGGAGCTGAATAACTTGATCCATATCCTTCCAGTCCTCTGGTTTGAGGTTTCTGTTGAATTGGAAAGTGAATGGCAGAGTGGGTATGATTTCCCTCAATTTCTTTCCATCCACCACTATGTCCAAGGTGTCCTCCTCCAGGTCTTCTGGTTCTGGACAAGCCTCCTCTGTCCTCTGGCTGGTTCCTTTGGAATACAAGGTTTCTGAGGTGTACAGATGACATATCAGTGTTTGCAAGCAGTCATCAACTTGATGTTCTTAGGTATTTACCTTTAACTGTGCCTTGTACAAATTTGCTATCTACTGCTTTTGGAAATTTTCCTTTGCAGGTTACAACTGGGTTAAAAATTTTAATTTTCCCTGTAAAAGTGGTTAAGGTTGGTTTACCTTGTATTTATGCATAGTTTTGTGTTTTTCCATTCCTCTGGGTCTCAATTTGTGTTCAGGTCTTTGCTGTGATAAGGGCTTCACTGTGCCTCTTTCCTTCACCCTTGCTGCCCTCTGGTTCTGAGGGTGTCACTGGTGTGTTGGCCTGTGACTGGGTCTCAAGTGGGATGTAGTTTTCTTCCACTGAATCAATCAGGAAAAGAGGGCTTAATGTCAGTTAGGACTTCTTAAAAGGCTGTTTTCATGTCTAAGAATGGTCTCTGGGCAATATATCTCTTTATTGTGCCCTTGTATTATGACAGTGTAATTGAAATTAATGATTACACGTCAGAAATACAGCTTATTGATACCTGGTACACTGTTTGTATACCAGTATCTCACAGATTGACTTGTAATTAGCAAGTACAATCTAGAAGTGGTTATGTAAAGGTTAATTGAAATTATCAATATACCCAACCACGCCTCTATTACTGTTGGTTTTACAGTAAGAGGTGTATTTTTTATTCAAAGAAAGGACCTTGTTAATGGCTTAAGTTATTTTAATATGCAAAACATGCCAAAAATAAGGGTTTTGTGGTGATTAAATTATAATCAACCATGCAATAAGGCAATTAAAATAAGAGAAAACAAAGTGGTATATAGTATATACCACTCAAAAAATAAATATAAGATATATATTATATTTATTTTTAATAAAATGTATGCCTAAAAATATAAACAAAAGTGTCAGAATAAAGAAAATAAGAGAAAAAACTCACTTATAAGAGCCAAAAAGTCTAAAAACACGTCCAGGCCCCCAAAATGTCAGGCTGAGTCTATGAAGAGGAGATAATAATAGTATTTACAACCTAAACTATTACTGTGACACAGATAATAAGTATTAAAAAAGGTTTTATTCAAAATATCAGGGCTTTACGAAAAAGGATTTCAGTGGTGGTGGGCACTGTTGAAAGCCATGGGGCAGCTTTACCAACTGGATTATTATAATAAAGACTTAAACACTTAAAGTTGGAATTATACCTGATTATTTTCCAAGAGTATACCTGTTTTTGACAGTTGTACTACGTAGTAATTCAAGATAAGGATGAGGAAACCTTTTCTTGTGGAGAAAAGGCCTCCTTTTATCCTAAAATGAGGTGAAAGTGCCTTCTAGACCATCCACGTAAAGGAAGTGAAGAGTTTTTTACTTTATATTGCTTGCTTGTGGTTTCAATAATGTGGGTATGCTCTTTATTGGGATCAGATGTGGTTTTGAAACCACATCTGGGCATTTTTCACCAATACAGGGTGAAAAGTTTCATCTGGGGACCACATAGCCCTCTTCTGACATGTATGACGCGTAGAATGCTGTACAGAACCTGTATGGGACCCCAGTATTGAATTAATTATGAGGTGACGAAGTATAAACAGGATTCTTTATCTATTCCACACCTAATAAGCATACCATGGGAGAATATCCCACAGTAAGGCTGTATTGGTCTAACTGTGTGATTTTGAGCTTAAAGCTGCCATAACTTTGTCAGTTTTTGAGTTATCAAGCTCAAAGGTGGTTCATTGTGTAGCCCTGGATATTTTTTAACAATTGTACCTCAGTTGATATTGCTATAATTCAATATGGCAAAGGTATGCCATGTGCCAATATTTTTGTACATATGTATGATTTGCTTAAAAACCTGTATGGAGCTTGTTTTCCCCATACATTTTGTTTTAGATGAGATATGTGGAAATGGATGGCACCATCAGATAGCCCTTATTGTTCCCTTTCCAAAAAGACCCCACTTTAGATATCTCACACTAAAACTGTAGAAGTTAGATGAGATGTGAATATTTTATTCACCCTTATTTGACCTTATTTTGGTCATAACTTCTGTAATTCTGGTGCTAGCTCTATTTGGTTAGTACCATTGGATAGCCCTGACTTAGAGATTCATTTTTAATACCCATTTGATGGGGTTAAGCCTCTTACTCTGGATTTCAGATGAGAGGTGAAAAATAAGGTTTATGCTCAGCAGCAACTTTGAGCAGGAATAACTTTGTTATTCTTTTTTCTATGATAGTGGGACTTTTATATTTGGAAAGGTGTGGGTTCCCTCTTTCTTTTGATACCTTTTGAGCTTATCTGTCTCAGCTCCATGTTTTGGTGGTATCTTGGTTATACCATTGATTTATGGTATTTGGCTGTCATGCTTGTGCTCTGGTTTTTAGTCACAGTCTGACAGTCTAATTATTCAAATTCACATATTATCTCTCAAATAACTCTACCAAATTCTTCAAGGTATTTCTGGAGTCATATTTAGTGATTCATTAAAATACTTGGATTTTTCTCTCAGTTTTTTATTTTCTTCAATAAGTAGTAATAATATCCCCTTGAAAAGATAATAATTAATCAAAATGATTCCATATTATTTGAATAAGAAGTCTAATTACTGAATCTTGTGGCAATTTATTCTAGTAAAAAATTACTGCCTACTGTTATGATAGAATGTAGTGTATAGCAATTAAAGAAATAATTAAGCGATTAAGCAGCTCTTTTTCATTGTAGGAAGCTTCTTTATTATATTTTGTAAGAGAAATCCCAGTATTGTTTAGTAATAGTAATATTATAAAGTCTTTAATAGGAAAATGCTACATTGATGGTCCTGGATGTGCTTTTTGAACCTTGAACCCTTATTTCAACATTTTTTGAGGTTGTAAGATATATTAACATTATAATTATTTTCCTTTCTTTCTTTTGCAGAAATACTGTGTATTTTATAAACTGTTTTGAAATATTTTTCATTGAGAATTCCAATAAATTTTATATTGTTTTGAACATGGCTTTTTCACATCCCAAAGCTACTGATATTCTTGTTTGGGTTAATATGAATTATTTTTTGATTCAAACTCTTAAATGTTTTTTTTCCTGAAAAAGAAACACAAATTATCTCTTAAAAAATAGTTCAAAGTAATGAAAGGGATTTCTTTCATGATTTTCATCTTTTATTTTTTTGAATAAAGTGTATTGCAGCTGAGAATAAGCTCAGTTAGAGATATATGCCAGTCCAGAGTTTTCAGAAGAGGATTACAAAAAAATTGTGGAAGTACATATTTCAAAGAAAGGCACTTTTGTAATACAGATGTAGCTAAATACCCACCAAAATGTGTTTGCTTCATTCATCTTATACTTGTATATCTCATCTATTGAAAAAGAATGGTGAAGACCAGAAATGAAAAAAACAATTCAGTCCAACCAGATAGATACAGACAAGGAGGAATATTTAATACCAAATCCAAATCAGGTATAACCTTTTCAAGAAAGATAAATTTGGGTAATTCTAGTGTTTCCCCCATTTCCCAAGGTCTTTACCCACTAATTTTGACGCTGAAACAGAACTTATTTGTAATACTGTCTTGAAGGCTAAGCCAATTCCAAGTGTCAGCCATAGAGAGATATCAGCCCCATTACAATATTTGGCTCAAAGCAGCCACAGAAGAGTAATTAGAAATACTCCCAAGTGTTTGGCGGGGCTCAATGACATTTTACTCAAACATCAAGAGCTTTCTAGGTCAGGAGAGGCCCATAGAACTCTTAGGAGGTTGGAGCCGAATTTTTTCAAAGAAAAAGTCAATAAAATAAAAAACTGTCTCCAGAACCAGAGTTTTTTCCCCTTTGACCAAAAAAAGGAATTGGAAATGAACCAAGCTTTGGACATAGAAGGAGTTGTAGGCCAGACCAGCTCCAAACCAGCACCCCAAAAACAACCCAAAGGAATCTAAAGACAAAAAGAAAGTTCCCAGAAAAAATCATTAAGGGGAATTGTGAAGTCAATTGGAACAGACCCTACCCATAGGGATACAGGATTACCTAATTGAAGCCATAATCTGTAGCTGGTTTGGAAACTGCTTTTGTTATGGGCTTAAATAAGGTAGTACCTTGGGGGGGAAATTATTTTTAAGTCTGTTTTTAATTTAAGGATTTTCCAACAAACATTGATGCTAATAATGTGTGTTAGCTGCCCCTCTAGATGATACTTAATAGTCAGCCTGCAGAGAATCACAAACATGAAATAAGATTTGTGGTGTTAACAAATAGAGAGGACTTATCAGTAGTATCTATATAATACCTACCAATAACAATCAAGTCAAAAGGATTATTTAAAGCTATAATTCTAATATTTCCTTTGTTCTTCTTGAAACTTCCACAATTAAAATATTGAAATTTCCTTCAATTGCGCTTGAACACATGGAATATCCTGTGTTTGGTTGTAGAGAACTACCTTGCCAAGTATGATAGATATGCTTCTTATTGTTTGGTCTAGATTCCTTAATTCCTCAATAGCACTACATGTTCTCTGATTTTCATTTCTTCAGTTAAATCCTAAACCATTTCACCTACATTTATTCTTGAAAATATTACTAATGGATTTTTTTTGCAAAGATTCCTTTTTTCAATTAAGTACCAATTGTTTTGATTGATATTCCTCTAATTTCATCTTTCTCACTAATTCAATTAATGTTTCTTTGTAATTTTGGTAATTAAGCTTGATTGGTAAGCTCAAATCTGGTAGATAAGGTATGGAATACCACAAAGGTGTGCTTAATATGGCCACAACTCTGATTGAATTTTCAAACAAGGAAAAAAAGATTATTAAAAGGTCTTTTCCATCAAAATGATGAATTAAAGTAAAGATATACATCTTACTATAAATGTACGAATTGACAATTTTGATGAATTATTAAGGAAATAAAGATCCCATATTGGTGACTCAATCATCAATTACACAATTTTTACTGAATAGTGTAGGTTTACAGCTGTGAGATCTGCCTCCATTTCACAAAATTTTGAAAGAACTTGGAATAATATTCCAATTTTTTCAGAACAAAATGAATAATTGGATGATAACTTCATTAATTAGAGTAATCACAATCTTACTTCTTTCATAATCCATTTTCTGCAATTAGAGAGTCACATTCCTCATAAAACAAATCTCTTCACTGAGAACTTAGAGAAAACTCATAAAGAAATATAAATAATAGAAGTAAACATAACCTCAAACATAAACTATTTCCAAATCAAATTCATCTGCTCAATTAAAATATTCCCAGATATTCCACACCTTTAACTGGGGGTAAACCTTCTCAAAAAGTTAGTGTAAGCCCATTTCCAAGAGACACCCCTGTGGAAATTCCATTCACTGAAAAAAAAGACAGCAATGACATACCAGATTAATTTATAGTAGCAATATTTCACTTATTTTGTACCAGGAAATACAAGAAGTGGTATTTAAAAATGAGACAAGACAATGGCAGAAAGAATTGCCCTTAGTGAAAATATGAGATACCCCTCCTTGAGATTTGAGGTGTAAAATGCCTTTGAAATCTTAGTTTCTTTGATTCTGGAAAGGACAAACAACTCACTTGGTTCCTAAAGAAAATACAGACTCTGGGCCTTGAACCCAGATATGTCTAACTCAATTATTAACATGAAGATAGTGCAGAAATGTGGAGAAGAGCTGGAACATTCTACTAAATGAATATTTTTAGAGCCCTATTAAACAGAGGACTGCATAAATGAAATGGAATATATCATTACTATGACCCAGGTTGGTAAAACATGCCCTAAGAGCCATATTGAGTCTATTTATATACCAAAGACTTCAAGATAATAAAAGAGGACTGAACTAACTGTCTGTAAGTCTCAAAATGTGGAATGATGTTAAATTTATCCAATAATTCCCCTAAGAAGATCAAAATTTCCTCATTAAAGGTCATTGCAGAGATCCATTTCACCAAATAAAAAAGAGGAATCTGACCAAGATTCTTCAATTTCTGATGAAAACCAGTGGAAGAGTGTCATATTTAGAATATAAAATATCTCTTTCAAGATGCTTAGTTCATACTCACTCATCAAAATATAGTGCGGATTTTGATATCTGGAGAATAATTCAAGACTCCAGAGTGTATAAAAAAGCTTAAAATAGGAAAAGGGTATACTTATGGAGAATCCTGTATTACTTTGATTATTGTAAATGATTCAAAAGGAAAATTCAACCTTTGAATAACATTTTTTTTACTTTTTGTGGGAAAGAACTACCTGCATAGAATACTTTCACATTTGAAAGATAATCTGTTACCAATAAAATTTGTGTGGTTTAAAATTTGTAGTAATAATCTACACCCATTAGGTATAATTGATACTAACATGGTATTTCCACACCAAGAAGTAAGCTTGAGGATGAGTGCAGAGAAGTTAGTAATCTATAATTGTCCTTTTGAGCACATAATTCTTTGTAATTACCACCTGAGAACTTGTGGCATTGACATCAGAAACCATAAATACAGATATTTTACAATTGGACATAGTAAAATCAAAACCCTTACCTTTTCCAATGTTCCCAGACAAAAATAATTGATATATTCAATGGAAGATAATCATAAAAAGGAATTTTTGTCAAATCATCTTAGTGAAGCACAAAGTGATTCAGGCTTGTCACCAAAATTGAAGCAATAGATGATTAATGTGCTTTGAAAATATAAGAATTCCTTTACTTTAGAAAAGAACCACTAGAAGAAATCAGAGGGAAGGAAGTGGATATTTCCTTGAATATTGATAGACCATATCCCCCAGTAATAAGGATACCAGCTTATGTAGCAAGCCAAATAGCTACAGAAGCCTTAGATAAACATATACAGGTGTTAGTTCAGCTTGATATTTTCAGAATATTAGTTGAAATGAGGAGTTTTAAGTCACAACTCATGTTTCTTTTTGGAGCAATGAGGAATCAAGAATTTTTGCTTACTTTAGAGCATTGAATACCTACACAGCTCCAGATAGGTACTTATTTCCTAGAATTAAAGAATATTTGACCCAGATTTCTAAATTTAAGTATATCACCTCAAGTAATGCATTCAAAGGCTCTCATCAGAATTTCTTAACACCAAAATCCAAGAAACTACTGAGGGCTATCACTCACTGTGGTATTTATGATTATCTAAGGATTCCTTTGAATTAATAATTCTCCATCTTATTATCAAATATTGATTGATACCATCTTTCCCACAGAGTTATCTGAAGGATGGGACATTGTTTATATTTATGATATAAATATATTTTTTGACCCATGATTCTCAAACCTTGAAATACTTTCAAGAGCTCTGGAAAAACCTGCAGAAGTTTGTATGAAAATTTCACCCAAAAATTTAATTTTGGCTTTGAATAACTCAAAGCACTTGAATATATCTATAATGACTTCATCTTGGATATTTACAAGAAGAAAGTAGCAGAAGTGTTGTTTAAAAATATATTCCAGAAAAACAGAAATGTTGTCTTTTAGTTCATTTTCCAATTATTATAGCCAGAACCTGAAAGAATTTTCAATTTTAGGCAAGTCACTCTCCAGGCTCTGTGTTAACAGAAAACATTTGAGATGATTCAAAAAATAATTGTATCATATGAGAAAAGAAAAGAATGAATTACACAAGTGCCTCTACTTCTGATTCCTTCCTTCCCTAAACCAAGTCCATATCATGGATTATAGTTCAACAAAAGGAACAGTTTTTTTATTTGAAAGGAAATAAAACCCACAGAATCCAGATGAAACTCTTATTCTTGGTGTGGGAACTTGAGAAGCTGTGTTACCATCTTGATAGAAGTTTTTTTATAGATATAGCTTACTGTAAGTCATTGAAATGACTTTTGAACATGAAAACACCCAAAACACACATTTTGAGATGGCAAATAACAATTCAGGAATATACCAGAAAAATGTAAATACTCCACAAAGCAGTAAACACACATAAAAATTCTAATTTACTTAGGAGGTGGGAATTAGAAAAAACACATGATAACCTAGCTTATGTACCTGTAAAAGAAGAGCCACATGTGCAAATTGAAGTAATTGGAAGTAACTTCTTTGAGAAATTTGGAGCGTCCTATAAAAGAAATAATTGTTATATCCTAATATCCATATTGGACAAAGATTCTAAGAACATAACATTTCTCAATTCATTGGAAGAATTATGTATTACTTCCTATTTTTAAGGAATGTTTTACTTTTCAGTGAAATAATAATATATCTTAGAACTGAAATTTCTTGTGTAATGAAACTATGAAGTAGATTTATAATTAATATTACCTTTTATTAATGCAACAATAGTATATATTATGGACACCTATCAGAAGATAAAAAAATTGAAAAAGTAAAGAGCTTTGCATTTTGGCAATATTCAAGAAAAGGAAAAGTTGAAAATTGACATACTTTCCTCATATTCCAAAAGGAAAAACAGCCACTGGGAAGAAATTTGTACTTGTTATCTACAACAAAGAGCCAAATTTACCCTGGGAAATAGTTCAAATGGATCTGGTCACATAACTACCTCGAAGTGGTGTGAGAGATTATGATTCTTTTCAGTAATATTCAAAAGCTACAGAAAATCCCCCATATTCATATTTTTCCTAAAGATGAAACTTCTATGGACATATATCTAAGCCTTTGGAATAAAGTTACTTTTCATAAAGTTTACTTTAAGAATACCATAAGTCACAAAGACCACAAATTTTAATATTCACTTTGGACCAGTCTTCACATATTTTTTGGGACCATGTTATCATTTTCTACAGAACATCACTCTCAAGCTTATTTATCATTTGAGGGGATGATTAAAACTCTTTAAGAGATGATAATACTCTTTTCCTATGGTTTAGAGTGCAAAGATTTATATTTTTTTCTCATTATTGGTGCACTTTGATACCTGAACTATAGCTGGAATTAAATAAATCCTTTCATTCTTCCACAGGAGAAACTCCTTCTTTGTTAAGGTATGGATTGAATACAAGACATCTAGAAGACACACTGAGGAAAGACTTCATTTATATTCATCCTTCAGCTTCCAGCTTCAATTTCATACTTGATAAAGTAAAACACCATTCCAAGTCAAGTATGGATGATAATTTGGAATATTCTTAGAAGAAGTGGGACAAACTTCATAAATTACAAACCTTCAAAGTAGGGGACTTAGCTCTAGCTTCAATAACAGATTTTAATAATGTCAAATGATGAAAATAACCTCATTTATTCGTATTGAGGCCCTTTATTACTCTTTCCTTACATTGAACCAATAAAGATCAAGTTCAATTGAGTGGTTAATGAGAGATCAAAGGTCCTACCTTCCCAGTCAGGCTTATTAAGCCTTATCAACCAGCTGAAAATTAACTCTTTCATTTAACAAACCCCATTTCTTTGGCTATACCACCAGTGGAGAAAAATGAAGATAAAAAGACAAAGAAATTAATTAAAGAAGAAAGGCTTATGGGTAAAGATAAAGGAGAATATCTAGTCAGATATAGGACCCCAGTACATGAATTTTAATTTCTGGCATAATAAGATATACCTGAATCAGATATAATTTTGAGAATATTTAGGAATTTATGAAGGGGACAATACTGAATTTCCTATTAATGTGCTGTTATTACCAGATCTGGGTAATACAACAAGGCTCCAAAATGAGTATCAACTGTCCTTTTGGGCTTTCTATTGTTAGCAAATACGTTTATGAAATTTCTGTACAATTCTATTTCTGGGGGGGAGGGAATGTAAGCCTTGAGGTACATTTTGCATACAAAAATAGTCCACAAAAAGCTTTAAATTAGCTTTTTGTTATTCAGTTCCCATTACTCTTGTGCATAGTCCAAATTCACTATTTTTTTTACAGAAACAAAATGGATGACTTCCTTGTGAGTAACCAAACCCATGGATTTGTGGCTAGCTTTGAATTCTATACAGAAATAAATTATAATAAAGCCATATAGTAGATAATATTACATCATATTTATTAGGTTTAAATATTTTAAATACCTTAACACCTCATTGTCAATACAATGTGAAATAATTGTTTGCATTTTGACACCAAAATAATGGGATTGTTAATATTCTCATGCTACATATACACTAATATGAGTGTTATATGTGCTTATGAAGCTTTCTATCTCTGTATCTGGAAATACAGCTTTAATACACCCATTTTGGTATCAGCCTTTAGCCTTCAATTACTATCTCTGCCATGAAAATAGCTAACAGGGACAAAAGACATCAAATAGATCCAGAGTACCCCAAATTCTAAGGATGCTGATATTTAAGAATTACTAAAGCTTTTTAAAGGTTGATCTTTCTCAATTAGTAAATTAAAAATTTTGAAAACCTTTTTACTAAGGCTAATTCTCATTCAAGAATGAGAAAATATAAAATAAGCTGCTATTTTTACACTATATGGAGGTGATGAGCCATTGCAACTCCTGTAACCATGAAGCTTCCATGGATCAACCTCAAAATTGAGACAATTTTGGGATTAGCATCCATTTAATTGTCGCGTAAAAACTAGCTGTCACTATAATATTTACTTATACAATTCAGAAAATAAGATAAAACTTCAAAGTTCATTCAAAATACATATTCTATTCAATTATTCTGAAGTTTTCAGGATACGTTAATAAAGAAATAATTTTTACTAAATCCAAAGAATGTCATGAATTCATAATTGAAATAAGAGTCTTTCTTACAGTTAATTTTTGATGATTCCACATGAAACACTGAATCTTCCAAAATTCACACAAAATACAGCCGGTGATTGAATTTCCCAAACCATTAATAGATATGGGAGAACAGTGTATATTTTGAAATAGAAGAATACTTACACTATTAAAAAAATTTTCCCTTAACCATCAATGGGTTGGTAACCACATAGAATGACTTAATTAAGTAACCATCATAATTTTACATGACGAAAAGTGTTTTAATCATCAATTCAAATACATTAATTGTCTTATGACTCATTTTTTAATCCTTTTAATTGAGGGCATCTGTGAGCGTTTTCAGACTTAAAAGAAGCCCACTATTGCTTTTTTTAAAGATTCATTCAGTTAAATCATGAAATCATTAAAACTTCCAGTAAGTATTAGCTCTCAACACTATTAGCAAGTGTTTTAATATATGAAATAATCCAGAGAAAAATCAAATAATATATTATTCTTATTGAAAATATTATTTCAACTATAAATTGGTGAATTATTTCTTTAATATTTTTTCATTATTTACATTCACAAATAATCTATCAAATTGCTCTACAAAATCTTTCAAGATATTCATGGAGTATTAGTGAGTGATTATTAAGCTCTTTGATTTTTTGTCTAAATCTTTAGCTTTATTGAAGTATAAATAATAATTACTCTTTCAAAATATAATTATTAATTGAAATAGTTTTATATTATTTTCATCAGAAGCTTTATGATTAGCTTTTCTTTTAATTGACTTTAGTACAAACCTATTGCTTACTTTTATAATCATAGCTATTTTGCAACAGGCTATAGAAATACGTAAGAAATCAATTATATATTTTTGGTTATATTGATTATATCAATTATACTTCATAAGAAAAGTCATAGTACCCTTGATTATTAGTATTATTATCAAGAGCTTCATAGGTGAATCTTACATGTATTGTACTTGGATCACACGATCTATAATGTTCCTAAATCAATAGTTCAAAATGACTGTAAGAACAAAAGTACATCTCAAAAGTGTATGCATTAGGTGGAATCTAGGTTTTATACTAAGATAGAAATAGGTTTACTTTAAAATTTCATTTTTACAGCTATTTTATTCTTTCTTCAGTGAAAAGGATAAAGAGGAACTGATGAAAAAATTCTTCATGGAAAGTCTTTCTATTTGAAAAATTACTCACTCACAAAATTGTCTCCATATTTCTGGCACATTCCCGAAGCCTATGGGACTCCATATTCCTGGAACTAGTCAAGGATACATAGTACTAAGACATTTATTAACCCTTTGCATGTAAAATCAGATAAATATTCAAAAATATAGAAGCTTTGTGTCTTAAATTACTTATTTTTTATAAACTGAAAAAAACCATTTATATTGTTAATATGATAAATTATCTAAGTTGAAGCTTTATAAATAAAACTATATTAATCTGCCTTTATATCCTTTTTGTCAATATTTCATTTCAAAGGGCTTTATTTTGGAAATTTACATTTTTATGTCTATTTCTCAATTTATTCAAATGTTAAACCTCTCAAGTAAAAGTTTTCCAATAAACTCACTATGAGACAATTGGCTACACCTGACAGAAGATGTTTCATTTGGAATTTGACATTGGAGATAGACTGGAGGCATGTTGAAAATAGGACAAAAGCTCAATTTATAAAATGAAGTTTTTTCATAAATTTAAGCCACAAATCCTCAGTTCAGTTTGATCAATATCAGTGTTTGGTCCATGTTGTCAAGGCTCAGAATTCAAAAATACTTCACTAAAGTACTTGTTTTGACTTTCCTTTTCTTTTGTTATTATTTTTTATCTTTTATACTTTGATTTGCAAAAACTTCAATCTTTTGGGTCTTTCTCATGTAATCTCACATATATGATACAGCTTCAATATGAACTAATTGTAAAGAGCATGTATGGGAGCACATAGGAAAATTATATTGGGATTGGAACCCTTTTATTTTTAATGAACTTCCTCATTAATAATAAAGTGGCTCAGGGAGATTCTGAAAAGATGCATAATTATACCCTACCATTGAAATTCTTGCTCTTATGAAGTCTGCATCTTGTGAGAAATTCTATGTGTTATTTTCGCTTTATTTTCTAGTAAGGTTATTATTAATATTGAGAAATTATGTCCAGATTTAGTGAAAAGTGTCATTTTGGGGAGAGGCACTTACACATTTAGTCTTTATTGAAACAAAATCACCCCTATTTCAGCACATAATATGATTGGGAGGAGGTTTTTAAACTAATAGCTAGATAATATGAATATTTAAATTGAAATATTGGCTTCACTATTACAATGAGAGACTTTTTCATTATGAAATTTTATGGTGTAAGCTAAAGATAGTTGTGATCTTCATATAACAATATGTATTAATGATAGCATTTTAAATATCAATAACCACTAAGAACATAACATTCTTTAATATTTTAGCGAATTCAGTTTTTCTCTTTCCTGATACCAATTTAGATCCACTTTCTATATTATTGTGGAGAGATTATTAGTTCTGATTTAAGAATATTTATCCACTGTATTCCTTGAATATCTGGAGAAACAAGATTGTTAAAGTTCTTATTTTAAGTAAAGAAGCTTAGGAGCTGTATCAGAATACAAAATGAAGCTAAAATGATTCAAGTATTTGTGCGGAATTTCTGGAAAGGTAATCTTCATCTACCAATGTGGCTAGCCATCATTTTCAACAATTATCTCATTATTTTGGAAAGTTTTATCAAGATAGATTTCTATGAGGTTCCTTTATTTTACAAGTTTTTCTGTATTCTATAGGAGCTTTACATTTTACCTTTAGCTTTCTTACTCTTAGATGGAATTTTAGATTATTAGGATATATTGAAAGCTCTCCATGCATTGAGAAATTGAAGATTGTATCTGAGCTTGATGGGCTGATAACATCAATTATCTCAGAATATCTTTCAGAAACCATCATTGATGCACAGTCAGAAAATCAAATTATGGAAAATATTTAGAATATAATCTCCCAATTTTTCTATATTAAACCTTTCTCAAGGGTATATGGAAAACCATTACAGACTCTTATTAAGACTTTTATTCAAGCTCAGTTACAAACTCAGTGTCCATTGAGAAGAACTAGAAACTTGAAATTTCTCAAGTAAATAAAATAATCCATTCAATTGTTTTGAAATAATAGTAATATGATAAAAAAGCAAGATAACTGGTATAAATAGGTTCTTTAAAAGAATTTCTGTCTCATTATCCATTTTTGAAGCTTTTGAGAAGTTTTAGAAGCTAAAACCAGTTTGATAAATCTATACAGCCTAAAATAATGATAAATAATTAATTATCAGCTTTTTATGAAGCTTAGTTGAACATGTTATTTATTTAGTTGCTTCAAGTGCTTTCAAAAGAGAAGATGACAATATTTTTTGTTTTTTTGTGTTTATATCTAAATTAAGGCTTGAAGTATTTATTATGGTCAAATTTTAAAGAGGGAAGCCACAAAAACATGCTGGAAAGTTTTGTGAACTATTCCTTAACTGGAACAAATATCATGTCAGAGCCATGTACAAATAAAATTGAAATATGATCCAAATCATGTTGAAGGCATTGAATTTTCACTGTCAAAGGTTCCACAAGGGATTAAATGAGTTTACAATAATTTTCATGGAGTTTTCTGAACAGTTTTTTGTCAGAGCCCTTTATGACCACAGATACATTCATTTTACAAAAAAATGAATCAATTATCAGAGTAAATCATTAATAATATGCTTTTATCCATGGAAATATGATATAATTTTGAAACAACATATTTTTCAAAATGAATATAAATTCTCTTGAATATTACAAAAATCAAAGAGATATTATTAATTGTAATATTGAAAATATTTGAGCAATATTACAGGGAAATAAAAGCTTTTTGAGACTTTTTTGATAGAATACTATTCTTTATTGGAATATAGTGCTTAGATATTCATTTAACTGGTCTTCATTTCTTGAAATAAAGCCAAAAATTCTGATCTTCACCTTGTTTAATCAGAATTATATAGAGCTTATATAATCCCACTGTTATTTCTCACATTTTGTAGTAACATAAATATACTTTAATTTAAAAGCTGGATGTGCAAAGAGAAACACAAAAACTGCAAAAAAAATCTCAAAAATCATCTTTCAAAAAATATTTTGAATAAAGTGATGGAGATCACTCAAGAAAATAAGGGATGGAAGAACACATGAAGCATGTTCTGCACTTCATTTTATTATAAAAATAAATATCTTTTTATTTTTTTTAAAGAAAATAAGTAGGAAAAACTTTCTTTATGCTACTCAAAAAATTTTTCTTTCATTGTTTTTATTTCACTTTTTGAGTTTCTTTATTCATTTCGATGGTGATATTTCATTTTGATTATTTTATGAATTTTTGTGTTTTTGTCTTTTTTTTCAGTTCCCCTATGTTTCTTTTTCATGTGCTTCATTGGATTTAACTTGATTTTATGGTTTTGTTGTCAATTAAAATTGCAGTAGGAGGCCTTTTAAGGCCCGCTACTGTAAATTCATTCACAAATGTCAAATGTGTTACAGTACAGGACCTGTGATAGCCACCACTGTAGATTTGTCTACGATGGTCGACAACTTTACAGTAGCCTTCATTACAGGGCCTCTAATGTCATTTCCTATATACAGCCCAGTGTTAAAGTATAAGCATAAACTTTAAATTTCTGGTAATACAACAAACATGAATTACTGTAATTACTATTTAAACCTCATCTTAGATCAAATTTTTCTTCCCCCTTAGAGGAGTTTCTCTGTTAAATTTCTGCTTCTAATTTTTTTTTCTACTCTTTTCTCATCAGGTATGAGCAATAAATATTGACCCTTAGAGAGTTTCTCTGTTAAATTTCTGCTGATATTTGTTATCTTCTACTATTTTCTTATCACCTAGTACTTCTCTTTCAAACTAAGTAATGATATCCTAAAAAAGGAAATAGAAAGTAATTTTTTCTTCAAAAAAAAGAGACACTTTACCCTTAACAATAAAGATTGATAAAAATCAATGATGAGCAAAAGTGACCAGAAAATGAAAAAAATCAAAATAATAAATAAATTCCAGAAATCCTGATTGATTAATGATAAAAATATTATGTCTCTTGGAAATCATTTTATTGAAATTAATTTGAAAGCCATTGTTTGTTTCTTCTGAAGTTACAGGGGTTTAACTATTTAAAATGCGTAAAATATCCACAATCCAGTTTATTCAGAAGAGGATTAGTGGAAATGTGCTAGCTTTTATATTTGGAAGCCATTGGTTTCGAAAGCAATAAGAAATATCATTGTAATGAAGTAATAATAAGTCAAAAATCAAGAAAGATAAGGGATTTATTAATTCATAAGACTGGATTTGACTTATTTTGGCCATCAAAAGGATATAATTGTAAAAATTGAGAATAGATTTGTTAATTCTGTTTTTTATCATGAAGAAAATTCTTTTGAACATTAAAAATATAAAATCAAAGGATTTTCATTTAATATTCTAAATATCTACTATATTCATTCAGAAAAGAAAAGAAAATCTTGAGAATTATGCAATACTCCAGTGGCTTATGATAAGTTGGAATAACAACAAACATTGAATTCCTGAGTCTAACTTAATTTACATCAAGGTTCCACACTCAGTCTAGGATTTTTCTAAGCTGATTTCCAAATGCAAAACCCTCTGTAAGCCATTTTTCTCATGGTGAATTCCAATTTTAATAATTAATATCAGCACCATAACCTTTGTGTAAAAAGAAAATAACAGTTATTTGGAAATTATTCACACTTTATATTTAATTCAGTATTTAAATATCAATTTTTCAAAAAGGGACTAGTATGAAAAGGCACAAATTTTCATAATTGTGGATATAAATTCTTGAAATATTGCTCTAAATTTAATATTAATTCAAAAAGGGGACAGAAAAATTAATATAAAATTCATTGAATATTGTGGGAAGCTTCAAAATGATCAGTATGTCGGAGCTATTGAATACCCTTTTGAGATATCAAAGCACAAAATATTAATTGGTTAACTCTTTTCTTCAAGTGGCCCTCAAACAGTATTGATTGAAACAAAATGTGAAAAAATAATTCCATTCTTGGGGTTTGATTTTCAAATAGAAAATTTTCTTTGTTTGGAATACTTCCTCATTCATAGACTATGCTTACATATCTCCTTATTGAAGACAAACAAGATTTGGATTTTTCTTACTGAAGAATATGGATATATTTTAATATTTGACTAAACTTCTATATCTGAAATCGATAAGATACTATTATTAACCAGGGAGATTTTTATCTTCTCCTTGTAAATTTTTAAATATTAGTTCATCCTTGAAATTAGTTTCAAACTGTTATTCTTTTCAAAAAACAAATCTTGGAGATTTTTATTATTTTTTCAATGAAGAAAGGAATTTCAAATTATAAAAAAGCCTTGAAAAAGCTTTCAGAACCTTCGGATTCCCCTTTTTTCCAAGTAATTAGATTGAACTAATGGAGGATCATAATCCATTTTGATGTGCTACATATATAAACAGCATGTGAGAAACCAACTTCCCATAGAATCCAGAAACTCTAATAATATGTTTGGTAATCCACATTCCCTCATTGAAAGAAGTTATCAAATTATTAATTTTTCTTTTGAAGTATTCAAAAAGAGGCAATTAATTTCCAAATGGATATTTTCATTAATATTTGACTTCATTTAAAATTCAAAATAAATCAGTATAATAATTACTAATTATTATTCAAGTGAATCAGTTAGTTCTCTACCAAGTCTATTGGTATATAACTCTTTTGAATGAATAATAGATTTTAATAATCAAAAGGATGTAAAATTCACTTTGATACTAACCGTAATAGGAAATATTCAACATTTTGATATTTTGTGAGTAAGATATACCAAGTTAATTAAGAGGATTCCAAATTAAAAAATAAGTGTTCCAAATTTTTTTCAAAATATGAAATTGGATATAATGTTGTGGAGAATTTGAAATTTCTGAATTTTTCAGAAATTCTGAATTCTTTGAAAAAATTGATTCAAATGGATGGGTAATAACTTCAAGTGTTCATAATTGGTGAAAGAATCTGAAATAGAGGATTCTATTGAGGATCTCAGGTAAAAAGTACGTTTAGAATAATATGGATCCGTACAAGCCACCACTTACACGCAAATAGGAAAAGAAAGCCAAATTTTCCATAGAATTATGATAAGATATACATAACTCCAAGGGGAATCAAGTATCTTTTTTCACAGCTCATTTAATATAGAGAGAAGAGTTAGTACATGAAGTATCAATATTATTAAGAACTTTGAAAATAAATTTTCTAATTTTTTAATTCATTTTTCTTTCTTCTTGGTTACACCATTGTTTAGATACAAATCTGATCAATGATAAAGAGTATCAAATGAAACTTCTTTATTCTAAGATTGATTATTATATTAGTTAGTTTAATCTAAAGTAGTATATACTCCAAATAATTGGGCCATATATCAGGCGAAAATTGCTAACTATTCTTGAATGACTCATACTGAAACATCTCTAATCCTATTTATTATATAAAAATATCTTGAGAAAGGAATACAATTAATACCCTTGTAAAAGCTTAATATCCATTATTTACAAGTTATTTTAAAATAATTATTATAAAAATATAGATCTCATATTTAATCCATTGTTCTTTTTTGAGCTTCAATACTCAACTAAATTCCAAATAAAAAAGCCTTCCTACCCTATAGCTCCCTATTTTGAAGTATTTCAAAGAGAATAAAATGGCTTAGAGTATTTTTTTTAAAGACCTAAAGCTTGATTTCCAAAATGTAGAAAATTCAGTTCTAACTTATTTGGAGAAAGTTGTATTTAAATTTTGATCAACTTTTTCAATTAAACAGAGCTTCATGTAATAACCCTTTAGTAGCGATGAAAGAGCTTTCTCATTAATTATAATGATTGAATGACTGTAAAAAAATTGCTTGTAATACTGAGTATTAAGAGTCTTTAGAATTAGAAGAATGATTCTCTTTTGTTATATCTTCAAATTCTCACTCAGAATTTGAAGAGGGTATTATATACCATATATTTTTTCTCTATGAAAAAAAATATCCCAACAAACACTTTACAAAACAATTTCCATATTCTGTAAAATAGTATAATTATTTGGAACAAGACTATTTTAATATATTTTGATTTAATATGAAATTTCATATTACAAAGGGAGAGATATTTTAAAGATGCAACAAATGGAATACTCATGTACATATATCAATGAAAAAGTATTAAGAGATCCTAAATTCTTGATTTTACGAAACTCATGATAAAGGATATTACATATAAAATCAGAGATATAGCCAAAAAAGTAAAATGTATTGTAATGATAGAGAAATACAAAGAAAAGATTTTGAAACCTAAATTCAAAATATGAAATTATTATAAAAGGAATAATTTTCTCAATTGAAAAAAATTAAATAATACATTCCTTGTGTGCCTTTTGAAAGAAATTAAGAGCGAAATCTTCTATTTATATTCCTTTTCTTTTCTCAATTGAGAAAATATAAGATATTATCCCATTGAATGTCTGTTATATAAAAAGGGCTAAATATCTCGCACAAAAAAACCAGTTTTCTGGTATATGAAAACATATTTTACTACTTTTATCTTTGAAGAAATGTTTTTCTATGAATATCATAGCTTAATGAGATTACCATCCAATATCATAGAAGTACTGAAAAACACAATTACTTTTCTCTCCTAGTATTAGAGGTTGAAAATAATTCATGAGATTTTTTGCGACCTTTTAAAGCTTAGTTCTTTTATTTAATAAAATTTTTAAATAATGGCTAGTCTGAAAGAAAAAATGTAAGATGTTTCTTTTAATTATATGGGATATTTTTTTTCAAAATTGAGAACGAATTACACAATATACTCAGGATTCCTAATGCCATAATCCATCCCAATAAATGAGACTTTTGAATTTACATTATATATTCCAAAAATGATTTCTAACTCATCAAAATGGAAGAGTTTGGAATAACTCATCTACTCTATAATTTTGGAAACTAATTTCCTGATTACCCTTTACTCTTGATTCTATATATATTATTTCTAAAGATATGGAAACACATTACTTCTTCTATTATAAAAAAAATACAAATTAGAATGGATAATGATTCATTTTTAATAATAGGAGATATATAGTATCAAAATTGGATATTCCTAACAGCTATATGGGCTGAAGTAGAAGAAAATCTTATTAAAATGTCTTTCCAAATAGTACCCTTTTTATATTTTGAGCTACAAACTCAAAATATTGACTACTTTTGGATTCCAATACTACTTTTGAGGCGGATCTACATCTCATCAAATAAGGAAACTTTATCAAGGTTTAATATTTTAGTGAGTTTGAGATATCTGGATCATATTACAGACACCTGAAGGTTGGGTTCTTATTATTAACATATAAATAAGTTTAAATGACATATAATTCAAATTCAATTTTTGTTCATCTCATGGCTCTTAGGTTCAAGAATATTTACTTATTGATAAAGGAATTTGAGAAAAACTATAGCTTTTATAAATCTGAATATCTGAGGAAAATGGGAATTTTAGGGCTAATATTTTTAGAATATATTTAGAATAGAATATTTATAGCTTAAAATCCATCCAAAAGTCAGTTATTACTTTTATTTCCTTCATATCCATCATTATTCTCCTTTTGTACATGTTTTTTTCCACCTCTCAAAACATAATGTGTTGATAGATTTTTAGAATTTAAATTAAAATTAATTTCCTGAGTTATTCTTAGGTCTGTTATAGTGTCCAATTTCCTGTTTAAGACCTCCAATTTTGTATGAATGGAATGCATTTGTGACATGGCAATCTTCTGAAACATACAAATGGAAAACTAGTTTACTCCTAGAATGTCAATATCAGTCCAACACAAGTCCAACCCCAATTAAGATTCTACACCTGGTGGCAGGTGTTCATCTTTTACTATTTCAAATTATTGCATAAGCCTTGAATATGTGAGAAAAATCTTCTAAAACTTCATAAAATGATGAAATTTCTTCAATAGCTCACTCAAACTCTCTCAATGTGACAATATTGCATTCCATGAATATATAGTATATGAGATACAAATATCTTGAAAAATAAATTGATACCTGGGTTTATCTAAATTAAGCTTTATTTTAACTGAATTGGTCAGCTTCTTAGTCATATATAGCTTCCAGATAAGCCAACGTATTGTGGTTTTTACAAGAAGCTTGAGTCATTTTGATTTGAAATTATCTTAGAAATTCACCAAGGCCATTTATTGGAGCACCTTAGCTATATATATGAAGTCATTATTTTGTTCCAAGTGATACAAGATAATAAATAAATAAAATTACTTTGGGTGTTGTTTAATTTTTTTCTCAATTATTCTCAGAGGGTCTGTAAGATGGTCTTTCAAGTGGTTTAATAGGTCATTTGAAAAGATTTCCATTTGTTGAGGTCTGGCAGACATAATTGTGACAATAAACCAGTTACCAATGTCATGGGTTTGATGCTGGTTGGAGACAAGGGAAGCTCTCAATAAAACAAAATAAATTGCTAGGTTTTCTGCTTAATTGGCATACAAGGGTTCTTCCTCTTTGATGTTCCTTTTAGGCTCCTGTTGTGACTACTTTAGCTGTATGAGGATGACATGGGTGATACCATGGTGGTATTCCATACCAATTATACCAGTCTAAAGCTTACTGTATTGAAAAGTAGGAGTGTGGAATATCCCTGAAGATACTATATAAATTTGTGGAATAACTCAAGACACAAAAGATAAAATTGTGGAATTCTGCAGGAATTATGGAATTAAATGCAGAATAACTTTTGAAATGGAATAAAGCTATGTAATTTTTGAATAAATGGGAATAAAATTGAAGAACCTTGGAGGAATTATGGAAGATATTGTGGTTACTCCAGACAGGAATAAAATTGTGGGGTTTGAGAGAATACATGGAGGATTTTAAATATTGCAGAGTAACTTGATTGAAAGAAAATTGTGGAATAACTCTGTAAAATTAAATAAAAGTATGGAATAACTCTGGAGATGGACATAGGAACTGTGTAATCACTCCATAGATGGAAATAGGAATTAGTTAATAGCTCTAGAGATGGAATTATGAAATGAAGTTGAAGAATAATTTTAGATATAAAAAATAGGATTGTGCAATAACTCCAGAGAGAGAAATAGAATTATGGAATTTCAGAGAATAAATGAGGGAGTTTTCAAATTTCAGAATAACTTTATGGAAGAAGATTTTGAAATTATAGACAAATCCCAGAATAACTGTGGAGAAGAAAATCGAATTTCAGATTAATTTCAGATATCAAAATAGTATTGTGGAGTTACAGAAGAGGTGCAGAATACTTTTTTAGATCAAATACACTTGTTTAATAGCTCCAGAGATCAAAATACAATTTTGGAATTACTCTGGAGAAGGAAATCAAATTTCATAACTCTGGAACTAAGTAAATCAAACTGTGAATAACTCCTAGGGCATAATCCAGAATTCTGAAAATCTAGAAAACTAGAGCTTCAAAAAGAAGGATTTCATTTGAAATAATGAATAAAAATTTCTCTTCCTTATTGCACAATCCATAGAAAAATTACACAATTCAATGGAAATAAACTAAATACAGCTATTCACATTCATATTGAGTACAGCATCAGCGCTGTATTTTCTCCATGTCAATCCAATAAAATTAAATACCTCAAGTGTATGCAAGCAATTACAATGGATTCACCAAAAGCAAATCTTTGGCTTAGTAGCATTAACACACATCAAATTCAATCAAAATGATGCAATATTTGCATGAAAAGACGGAATAATGAAATCAAACCACTAGAAAAATTCTCTCAAGATTGGCTATCAACTTTGAAAACAAAACTTTCCCCAACTTTGTTCAAATTTAATAGAAGCACACTATATAACAAATCCCATATTTTCCCCACTTTCTCCACTTCCGAGAGGAATTTCACCAGCTAAATTCTCTCCAAGATATTATATGACTAGAAGAAAGCTCAGTTGTCAGAACCCGTGTTTTCTCCACTTTCTTTGGAAAAAAATCCTAACCAGCCAAATTATCTAAATTAAATCACATTATTTTTATGAAAAAAACACCACCAGTGTCAGCCTGTGACTCAAAACCAGAGCACAGGCATGACAGCCAAATACCATAAACCAATGGTAGAGCCAAGATACCACCAAAACATGGATCTGAGCCAAACAAGCTCAAAAATTATCAAAAAAAAAAGGAAACTCACCTATTTCCAAATATACAAGTCCCATCATCATAGGACCAAGAATAACAAAGTTATTACTGCTCAAAGTTGTTGCTGAGCATAAACCTTAATTTTCACCTCTCATCTGAAATCCATAGTAAGAGGCTTAACCCCATCAAATGGGTATTCAAAATGAAGCTCTAAGTCAGGGCTATCCAATGGTACTAGCCAAATTGAGCTAGCATCATAGTTGCTGAAGTTATTACCAAAATAAGGTCTAATAAGGGGGAATAAAATATTCACCTCTCATCTAACTTCTACAGTTTTAGTGTGAGATACCTAAAGTGGGGTCTTTTTGAAAGCAGACAATCAGGGATACCTGATTGCTCCATCCATTTCCCCATCTCTCATCTAGAACAAAAGTTATGGGGTAAACAAGCTCCATACAGATTTTAAACAAATCACACATATGTACAAAAACTCTTGTACATGGCATACCTTTGCCATATTTAATGATATCCATACTAAATGAGGTACCTTTGTGTAGAGAACATCCAGCGCTACGCAATGAACCAACTTTGAGCTTGATATCTCAAAAACTGACAAAGGTATGGCAGTTTTAAAGTCAAAATCCCACACTTAGACCAATACAGCCTTACTGTGGGATATTCTCCCATAATTATGATTACGAGGTGTCAAAAAGACAAAGAAGCCTGTTTATACTTCAATACCTCATAGTTTGTCCAATACTGGGGTCCTGTACAGGTTCAGAAGAGGGATATGTGGTCCCCAGATGAAAGTTTTCACCCTGTATTGGTGAAAACTGCCCAGATGTGGTTTCAAAACCACATCTGAGCCCAATACAGGCTTTACAGGCCTTGTGAAAACCACAAGTCAGTCCTTGGAAGTGAAAAATCTTCACTTCCTCTATGTGGAAAGGTCTAGAAGCCTTTTTCACCCAATTTAGGATAAAAAGGGACCTTTTCTCCACCATAAAAGGTTTCCTAATCCTGCTCTTGAATTCCTATGTAGTAAAGCTGTCAAAAATATTTATACTCTCTTAAATAACCAGGTATAATTCTAACTTGAATTATTGTAGTCTTTATTATTGTAACCCAACAGGTAAAGCTGCACCCAGGGCTTTCAATAGTGCTCACCACCACTATTCCTCAATAGTAAATCCCTGAATATTCTTTTATCAACCCTTATTATCATAAATAAACCTTTTTATACTATTTCCACTGTGTCACAGTCATATTTTAAGCTTGTGACTAGTCATTAATAAGCTTCATCATAGACTCAGCCTGACCACCAGAAAAATTCTCTCAACCAACATGTTGCTACACCAAAGCTACATGTCTCACCAGCTCAAACATCTCAACTATTATTTTTCTGACTCCTGTGTTTTGAGAAGCGCTATGGAGGCCTAAAAGGTATAAATAGAGGTTTTCTCTCCCTCAGTTTCAGAAAACAATGGAAACATTCCTGCTATTGAGGATTATAGCCATCTTTGAAATAGCAGGATATCTAGGGTAGTGATGTTGGTTTAGCTGTGAAAAGCTCAGTAGGTTAGTATTTTTGAAGAATAGTATTATAGCTATATTGAAAAGCTCAGTAGCTTACTATTATAGCTGTAGTGGAAAGCTCAGGAGCTTACTATTCTTAAAGAATAGTAGTATAGCCATAGTGAAAAGCTTACTAGTATTGATATAAAAATATTATTAAAAGTAATTATTAAAGAATTATTATTCTTATTTAATCTACTAATATTATTATTAGTATTCATATTAAATAAAATAAATATAATCAAAAGAAAATTCTTTTATTAGTCTTTGTGAGATAAAATCAAATAGTAGTCTTTAGTTTATTATAGTGTCATATCAGAGTTTTGGCTATACAGTTATTGATGGGTCTGATTTAGAGACTATTGATAATTCTTCTCTATCTTTTAAAACAACAAATCTTATTTTATCTTGTGATTCTCTGTAGGCTGACTATCCATTATTATTTTGAGGGTCAGCTAATACACCTTAGAACCCATGGTTATTGGACAATTTTGAAATTCAAAACAGACCTACCAATAATTTCCCCCTCAAGGTACTTCTTTATTTGATCCCACACTGTCAGCTACATGAGGTTTGTGATTAAGGGCCTTAATCCTGGAGGTGTTGTCACATGGTGGAGTTTGATCTACAGCTTGCCAGTATTAACCAGTATGTCAACCCATTTAATAGAACTTTCAGAAATTTTCTCCTTTATTGAGGTCTGGAAGATAGAATTGTGACAGGTTCATTAAGAGCTTAGACATAGATATTAATATATTAATATTCCTAATCAATTAGATCACCCATTTGTAGAAAGATTGAATACATGAGACAAGTAATGATAAGTTCTTCATATTTCTCCCCTGAAACATTGACACATTACAATTATTCCTGGAGATATGCTATGAAGGAAAGGTTTTTTTCTAAACTATTCCTTTTCATTATTTAAATATAACTCAAGATTCTATAATAAGAAAAACATTCCCCAACATAAAATGATAAGGACATACCTTTTTGTGGACTTCAAATTTTAAACCTTAGACGATAAGTTTGTTCAATTTTTATTATGTTGGAGTTGGTAGATATCTTAGCTAAAAAGGTAGTCTGGGTTGATAAACTGACTCACCAGAACCATTTAGACCTAATTATTTCTCTTAGAATTTCCCAAAAACCCCATATAAAAGGCTCTTAATACCTCTGGTTAGTGGAATACAAAATTTAATTCTGCTTGGCTACTCCTTCAGTAGAGCTATGTTTCAAATTATATAATATGTAATTGTTTTTTCCAAAGGAAAATAGAAGATAATTTAGTAAATATTCTATGAGCACTTATTAGCTATTATGATAATAATCGTAAATTTATTATGGAAAGAAAATTCAAAAAAATGCTTAAGGCTAGCCTGGTTTTCAAATGATATTCTACTGCATATATTTGGCTCAACTGAGTCAAAGATGAACCTTTTACAATAATGAAAGAAAATAAGTAAAGTAACAGGATCTCTTATGAAAATATAATAATCAAAATATAACATAGTATACTAAATTTAAATTCATTCATGTAGTGTTATCTGGGATATTCTACACAGCAAATATGATGGATAAAAGCACTTTCTGCTATTGAGCCACTTATATGTGGAAAAAAGATGATCTCCTATATGATTAAGCTTTTATTTTAATAATTTAATTATGTCTTCTATATCAGAATAAAATAGTATATAATCTATGAATTGTATTATTTTATTTGTATAAATACAACTTATTTAGTGTAAGAGTTGTTTATGAAACTCTTGATAGTACTACTACTGATAAAGATTACTAAATCTTTTCTTATTAAACATAATTTATTTATTTAGATTTCTATACACTACTCCTTATTATAAAAGTACGTCCTCATTTTCTACTGTAATCAATTACAGGAAGATGGAATAATAAAACATCTTTTAAAAAAATATGTGATTAATTTGATTAATAATTTTTTTTGCAGGAGTAATTATCATAAATTCTTGAAAAGAACTAAAAGCTAGGTAAAAACAGCCATAAATTTATAAATAGCTCACCAATACTTCAAGGATACCTTGAAAAGGATTTGTAGAGTTATTTGACAAACTGTTTGTGGACTTATAGAGTCAAAGGTTTGATAAATGTAATAATACACAAATATATATCTATATTACTATTTTAAATATTAATATTATATTCTTTAACTTTTTTTGATTGACTTCATAAATTCAATACATTTAAGAATGATCCAATAGCTGATACTTTCTTGGATTATTAATTATTCAATGATTTAACTTAATGATAATGGAATGAATGAAACAAAGCAATAGGAGGCTTATTTTAGGTCTGATCAATATTTAATTTTCATTCCATGGATAGAGCTTAGAAACTAGTTGCATTATTTGTATTGATCATTAAATCACTTGTTCTTACCTAAAATTATGATAATTAATCAATTACATCAATTTTCATTGCTACCAACGTTTTTATGGTTTAAAAAGAAAGAATTGAAGAATGTAAATCTTCTTTTATTTTAAAATTGAAACAAGTTTCTCAAAGCTATTTATTTCATTGAAACTTTCATCACAGCTTACATTTTCTGTGAGTTTTTGAAGATACAGTGTTTCATGTGTAAACATCTAAAATGGACTGTAAATAAAACTTTTGATTTGAATGATGAAGTCATAACTCTTTTTGGCTTTACTATAGATTATCCCTTTTTTCATTGGTCCTTAAAGGTTTGGATGTTTTAATTAAGAATTGTATTTCTAATGAATTTTTGAGGCTTTTACCTTATTTCTAAAGAGAAAAGCAGATAGTATAGATACAGCTAGTTTCCATGATGTAAGTTCATGGATACTAGTCCCAGAAGTGTTTTTATTGATTTATTTTGGCTTATTAATGGAAAATAATCAATAATGGACATTTGTAAACAAGGAGGGGCTTCTCATTTACTCTTTTCCATGCCAAAATGGAAGCTTATTTTCTATTTTCTCATGATTCAATGAGACTTAGCCTGAGTAAAAAGGTTCCCAAAGGGTTTTAACTTACTAATTTTGCAAAATCATCCTTTATCAATATTTTATTATTTTCTAGATCTCAGATTCCTCAGAAATTGGGGTACCCTTTCTCTTTTGGATGTCTTTTGTCCTCACAAGCTATTATCATTTCAAAATAGTAGTTCAAGTTTGAAGACTGGTATCCACTATGGGTGTTCCAAAAATTCATGTATTAATAAAGTGATTCTGATTTCATTCAAAATTTATACCACAAATATTAGGCTCTATTTCATATTGTAATATTAACAAACCCATTATTTTGGCCTTAAAATGCAAAAAAGGAAGTCTTCACAATTCTTCTATGTGGTATTGATGATTAGATATTGAAGGATTTTCCATATTTCTGCCTCATATACTTAATTTAGGCTTATTTACTCTATGAAGCTACCCTAGGTGAACTCCTGTGTGGAATACATGAACTTACTCACTCAAAAGAATGCTATTCATATTTTTCTCAATGAAAATAATAAATTTTGGATATATAAATGACTTATGGGTTCTGTATATGCCAAGAATTATTTTTGGCCTTTTTGAGTATATAAAATTTAGCCCAAGGCTTGCATTCAGAACCCTTTTGGAAGCTCAAATATTAGTATTTCTTCCAAAACTGATATATATGATTTCTAAAACTTAATAATCATTACTTTGTTGGGTGTCATTTATCATTTGATTGTTGGCACCTGTAAATTGATGAATCATACTTCTGAATGGGACCAAAGTTAATTCAAGATATTGAAGGAATTGTTAGTGTGGGATTTCCTCTTCATTTAAGGTCAATGAAGTAACCTGAAGGGGAAATTACAATAATTATGTTTTGAACTTATATCAGATTCTTGTAAGCCTTTCACTACTTTCAGGTTAAGACAATATATTTTTGAATTCTTAATCTTCTAATTTATATTTAATTCAATTAATAATATGTTCAAATAATGTCTAATGGCTTGCTAAATAAGCTTTCTCAAACAATTCTCTGAAAAATCCTTGGAGGAATTATTTTTGCTATAAAATCTCCAGAAACATTACTTTATTAAAAAAATAAATTAGAAAACCACATTCAAGATGACAAAAATAATGCTTAATTCTTAGATTATAAAGAAAGCCTTCAAGATATATAATAGTTATTTGCAATAAATACTATTTCATTCATTACTATATAATGAAATTAGAAAACTAACTAAAGGAAATTTTAAAATAATATAAAAACAATTAGTCAATATTTTGATTCAATGATAGCTCTTCTTTATATATTCCATATTTTTACTTCAACAATGAGAATTTTCAAAGTACTCAACATCGGAATATTCACAATATACTGGTGTATAGAGACTGACAAATAATTCAATTAGTAATAACTCTTGAAACACTAATGGTGCTATCATACCTTGTAATAACCTCTTAGCTATTTTAAAGACAGTTCATTGATCTAGTGAAGGAGTTTTTCTAGTCTATGGTGTGTCCATACCTTAAAGCATAAATAGTTTTATATTGTGATACAGGTTTATTGTGCTCTTGCATGAGTTATATGTGACTTGGAAATTATGGCAATAGATATTTGGTGTAGATCTAATGTATTAGTTTACTGATAGTGCTTTATGATATTGTGGAGTATTAAGTATACCCAAAGCTCGGTGTTTTTTTGGGTACAAATCTTTGGCTCTTTCTTCCATTAATTATCCTTAAAATCTTGTTATACTTACTGATTCCTTATATTTCTATTAAGCTCCTTGAGATTATTTAAATGAATTTTCAAATCTTCATCTTATATAACTGTTATTCCCTCTGAGCCTGAATATCATTTTCATGATAAAATCCAAAATGGAACTATTATTTTTCTTAAAGCTGTTTAGACTCATATTATTTTTAAAGCTCCAGTTTTATAATTTCTAATTCAGGTATTATATACCCAACACATTCTTCCTGAAACATATTTGTTCTTGGATATGCTCCTTAACCAGTAAGGAAAGGCACAACAAGACTTCATTATAATGCAAAATTTCTCTTTTCTTTTGATCCCTCAAAAACTTTATTTGAAAAATTTCAATATGATCACCATGATTATTTTTTGCTTAAGCTACCTCATAGGATATATTAGTCCTATAATAATTTTCATGATTTTTGTTTGATTAGGGACTCTTTATTTATGGAAAATAGTATGAAATACATTATAAAAACAGGTATTTGATGAATAAGCCAAAATATTTTTGAAAATATGTACCTTGGATTGTAGAAAAAACTGATTTATTTATTTATTCTCTCTAGAAATTACTGTTTTTGAGACATAAGACTTCTAAATTTATAATAATATGAGAAATATTCAGAAGATCAAGATTTCTATCTGGATCATTTTAGTGAGAACATTTCTCAGAAATTTCATCTCAGAATTCTTAATAATTAATTTACCTCATTTAAATAAGGATCCTAATAAATATTAACGAATAACTGTAAAATAAAATTTGAGTAAAATGTGCTCAATGTAGAGAGACAGTTCTTCTAGGACACTACTTATAGGATTTGGGAGTAAGATACAATAGTTACAATAGCTAAAAAGACATATTTGAGTTTTTCTATTCACTTGATAAAACCCTTCAGAATTTAAGAACAATGTTTCTGGAGCTCTTAAGCTATTTTCTTAATGGTTACTCTCACTAGTTTGGAAAGTAAATTATTGGGACATGAAATATAGAATATTTAGATAGAGGCCTTCTCTGATTCCTTCATAATTCTATTTGAAGGAATTTGAGAAAATATGAAATTATTTAAGGGAAGTACCAAATAAAACCCAATTGAATTAGCTCAAAAGCTGTTTTTTTATTGATGTATTGCTATTTATGGTAGAACTTCTTCCTAAGCTTTAAAATAATTTTTTTACTATTGCAAATATTGCTTGTCCAGGAAATGCTGATTGAACTCCTTTATCTTAACTCCAGCAAGACTCATAAAATGGGAAAAACTTTATTACCCAATGATTCTTACACATTTTTCATATGTGTTTGAAGCAAATTTAAAATTAAAAAATTTCCATCATTTGAAATCTATATTATGAATTACTAAATTAATTAGGCTTTTCAAGGTAATTCAAAAATCAAGCAGGAATTTGGAACATAATACAAAATTATTCAAAAACACTTATTCTTCTACATATAAAGATATCAGGAGGGAAAATTTCAAGTAATTACTTGTTGTTGAATATTTTCTAAACAACAATAAACCAAGAATACACATAAATTTTGTATCAGACAAAAGATGTATATTTTGAGTTTAGTCTTCCAATAATGTAAATTACATTTAGTTGGGGTTTGGTAAGTAAACAGAATATCTACAGTGCTTTGATCAAGGAAGGGGATGTAATATGTCAATTGATATGAAAAATGCTCTATTTCTTACCTTAGAAGCCAGTTTTAATGATTACTGTATGCCTAAAAACTTTAAGAAACTAAGAAGTGTGTCAAGAGTCTCCATAATTTTGAATAACATATATTAAATTACTCAATATAAATGATGAAAAATTATTTAAACTACCCCAGTCAGATAAAAGGGAATACTTTAATCAAGTACCAGAATCCAAAATCAGAATCTATATGGCTGGCTGTATGGGATATCTACAATATAGCTGATAACAGATAGAAACACGAGTTTGAGAAATAAAATGCAACATAATATAGTTGAATATAAATGAAAGGGATCTACTAAGAAAATTATAAATGGTGAGTACCTCTGAGAGCCCTGGGTGAAGGCTTTATTATCTGAGCTATTGTGATACACACCAAAATAGTAATTATTATATTTATAACCATTAGTATTACAATTTTACCACTTCCGAAGGAAGTCTTAACATGTAGGAATATCAGAATAGTTAAATTATTTACTCTTAAATTGAGTGAGAGAAAGGCTCCTCTTATGCCTTGTTGGGATTGGTGGAGGGTTTTTTCCCTTTTCCAAGAATTAAAATTGAAAATTTTAACCTTTTATGGCCGACTTGTTCTTACAAACCCTCGTTAAGACGTAAATGAGTAAAAATGTGGTTTTGAACCTTCTACTTGGCTATAGTAGCAATTTTATATGGATGAAAGGCTAATAAAATAAAGGGCCACATAAAAACTTTCATTTCCTTTCAGAGATATCTCAAACAGTTAATAAAATCTATGTAAAATTATATTTTATCACTTTAGAGGATTTGAGACTCTACACATTTTTGGCTCAAACATAAGTGGTGTATAAGGTATTACATTATTTTTACAGCCACTTCTGTCTTGTTAATTTTCGAGCTAAAAAATCTCAGTAAACGTTTGAGATATAGGTAAAATAATAATACACAACTCCATGGGTTTATGAGATATTCAATTATTTATGCTATATCTCTTCCCTTATCCTCTTTCACATAAGATATTCATGCAGGGAATTCTTTCAGTGCAAAATAAACTTTAATCCCAGATATCTTGGTTAGTTTTGAAGATAAGAAGCTGTAAATAAGAAAGAATGGAAGTGCTTGGGGATCCCTTACATTTTTATTGCTAATTGTATATCTTGTTTTCCATATGGCAAAGTAATAGGGGTTGGTAAACTGTTTAATCCTGGAATTCCAGATCAAGAACTTCAACCCCAGATATCCCAGTCAGTCTTTGAGATCAATTAATAAATATTTCTCTTTCAGGAATTCTTCTTATACAAAATTTAGTTAATAAGGGTAGTGAAAGATGATTAGAATATGAGAAGGGTAATATGAATATTTTCTTTTAGCTGTATAGCTAAAACAAGGCCAAGAAATGGGTTTAATTGTGTAAACATATTTTTTCTTCCAATTTTGATACCTTTTTTTCAACAATACTATTACCTCACATCAAGAATAATCTTTCATGTAAAAGTATGAATTAAAAAAATCAGGAGATTTTATCAAAATTCTTATTCCGATAGTTTCAACAAACCTAAATATATTCATTTTAATGACAAGAATCCATTTCTTGACCTTTCTGGCAAAAGGACTATTTTTTTTCTTCCTTCAAGAACCACTTTTGTTCTTTCAAAAAATAAATATATTTGCTAACTGTTTTTTATAATTAAATTTCTCATTTTACAAAACACTTTCAATTTTTTTCTGATTTTGAAAAAAAAAACTTTCTTTTTCTTTTTCAAGGATTTTTATATTGTTTCAATAGAAATATAATTTTGCTTTATTTTTTCAAATAAATACTCTATATTTCAAGTCCTTGAAATAAATTACTTACCCTCTTTTTGAAAATTACTGAAATATTATTTATTCAGAAGACAAATACAATTACTTTTGTGGTTCTTGGCATATTCTTCATTCCAAACAGAAATAGGGGGTTGTATAAATTTCTTCCACCAGAGACTTTCATGATGTCACAAAGTACAAATATCTTCCAAATAAACACCTGTTCCATATTCAATTCAAAAAAAGAGATGTATGTCTTGAAAAATAAACTAAATCTGCTTTGTAATATCAAAAACAAATAAATCACTATTTTAAATGAATTTTAAAAATTAATTTTCACAATACATTGAAAACTTATTTGGAAAGAAATGAACCTATTAACCTTCTATGCAGTTGATAGTTATACACCAATCTCTCATTCTCATGTTTCTTTTTCTATCATGTTTTATTCTCTTAACACAAATACTCATTATAGTTATCATTTATCTTGGAAAAATATTTTAATATTATTTGACAAGGATATGAGCAAAAGGAAGCTTTCTTGAGATACTTGGGAAATTTAAAGAACAGGATTAGGGTTAATATGAATTATGGTATAATTTTTATTAAAAGTATTTCATATGAGGTTTTGTTATGGGGAAAACTCCTTGAAAATATAGACAGAACATCTCTCAAGCTTTCATTCTGAGTCTGAGATACTTATTTATTAGGAAATAAAATTCATTTGATTCTGACATTTCAAACTAACTTAGTACTTTTAGATATTTTTTGAAATTTTTTATTTTTAATCTAGTCAAATTTTATATCAACTCTTCCTTTCAATATTTTGTCTAATAGTTTTCTACTGAATAAATACATAAGAAATATATATAAATATTTCAGCTTTAAGATATGATTTTTTTTATTTTCACATTTTCAGTAAGTGTATTTTGTGATAGGAGAAATATTTTCTAATTCTTTGAGGATTATATTACTGAGATATCTCATATTAGATCACTTTCATGTATTCCTGTCACTGATTCAGATTTTTTCAGTTATGGGATGAGGCTGAAAATTTTTTCTAAATTCATGAACTAAACAAAACATTATTTTCTTGGAAATTGTTTACTAAAAATTTTAAGGCCACAAATGACATTAACAATGCCATTCATGGAATTTTTGAGGCTATAAGTGACATTAACAATGCCATTTATGACATTTTTAATGTCATTTATAGCCTTAGCAATTCCATAAATGGCATTTATAATGCCATTTATTGCATTAATAATTCCCTTTATTGCATTGATCATGTCATTCATGGAATTAATAATTCCCTTTATTGCATTGATAATGCCATTTATGGCATTAATAATGCCCTTTATTGCATTTATAATGTCATTAATGGCCTTCAAAATGCCATAAATAGCCATATTTTATTTAAAAACCACCCCTTATGTTTTTTTACCATACAATTACGCTTTTTTACTAATTGATGGTAAAAACACATAAGTTTTTAGTAAAAACACATACGGGCTTATGTGGGTTTACCAACACCCTAAATAAATAAGAAAATCATTAAAAAAACTAAAAACTAAAAAATTCTTTTGGTGTTCTTAGTTAGAAAAGTCACTCTTTTTTTGATATTGAAGGGTACAGTAAAAAACAATTTTTAAAATTAAAAAAAGTGAGACCATCTGACTTTTTTTCACATAAATTTTCCCAATTCTACCAGTGTAATCTCACATAATCAATTTTTTTCATAAATAAAAAATATTCAATAAAACTGTGCTACTTCAAGGTTTCAAATTACTCCAAATTATCATTTTGGGGATTAAAATGTGACCAAAAGGGGGGAGTGTTCTCTTTGAATAAAAATAATTTGACCTGAAAAGTTCTAGTATTTTTTGGATACAAACATAAGAAGCACTCAATGGACTGCAAAAAAACAAAAACATTATTGAGGTGGCCATAAGTCAGTGATGGTTGTGCAGTTATCCAACTAAAATGGTACATAACACAATTGTACCACAATTATTATAAATATGGTTTTAGCTAAACTGAATAAGTCAACAATCATTCCATGCATGGAATTTTCATGAAAAGGATCATTTCATTCTTTCAAACATTTCTCTTGACCTTACTCCTCATCCATCATCAATTAAAACAATTGCAACAGTTTGGATATGGTAAAATTCTTCAAATCACCCTGTGAAGGGTCTTACATAATATGGCACCATTTCTACCGTTAACCTATAGTTATTAAAACTTGAATGGGGTTCTTATAGTCTTAAATTGTAATTAATTCCTTATAGATATAATATAGTGAAGAAATTTGATCATTAGTATGTCTTTATAATTTAGAAACTCATAAACAGTATTTATTAAGTAGCCTGCGTAAAATTAGTGAATAATTTTCAAAGGAACTTTGGGCAACCAACATTGACTGAATTATGACCCCTTACATGGTTTAAATTTTGCCCTTTTAGCCATAACTCACAATGGAGTATTAGCTGAAACTTTATTTGGGGTTAATTGTATAAAATTAGTTTTAAACCTCATAGTACCTATGGCCATGCAGTATAAATAAATTCACCTTGGCTGACCAAAATTCCATCCCTGCCATGGACTTTGGCAAGGGCACAGTACTATCAGGGTTCCAATGTTTTTAAATCAATTTTTTCTAATATTTTCCCTTGGCTCCTTGCTTTTGCATTTTTGATATTACAGAAGCCTACTCAAAGGTTCATATCCTCATCTGAATTGATTTTCATGTTCAAATTTCATTTTCTCAAAAGAAAAATTGCACAAGATTGCTTTTTTGGAGTGGAATCAACAAAAATTCCTTGTTATCAAGCTGATAGACATTACAAAATAATAATTACTTAAAGAAATGGTATTGACATATATATATCATTGTTTTGTGAATAAATAAATGAATGAGCTTGGTATAATATACATATATGTTTTAAAAATAGCGGATTGTTAAAGTTGAAAAAGCTCCAAAGAAAGCTGGCTTTATTTCTCTTGCCCAGCATGGTATCTCTTGTTTTTATTTTATTTTTCTTTGTTGCTAACTGTAAATAGCTTTCATAATGTTAATTATCTTAAGGAATTATATTTAATTCGCCTGTCTTTAGAAAATTCTCTACCTAATGCCTTTTTATCTTATCAATTTTTGCTTCGACTGAAAAAGCCTTTCTTTTCTCCTTTTCAACCTTGGGAGTACCATAACCTGAAGGAGCGGAGACAATAGAAGGCGAAGGTAAAGGTGAGTTCTCTGCAACAAATGAGCGAATGGAGGAATTGGGGTGGACTATTTGATCCAGAAGGCAGGCCTGGACGAAGCTGGGAAGGACGAGAGGCCGAAACATTCTTTCCGGGTGGGATTAGTTGAGAACTTTGATGGGAAGGTTCATGGACGTATCGTTCATCATGATTTGTTCGTTGGGTCTTTGGTTGAGGTAATTTGTTGAGTTTCGAAGGTCGCAAAGAATTCGCGTCAAAAGTTGTGAACCCCATAGATTAACTAGCGCCCCCTTTATCTATGTTGATTAAGTCCGCGATATACTTCTTAGGCGTATGAATATGAGTTGAACCTATGATAATATCATTAGTGTTATTGGTAATTTGAGCAGTAAATAAAACCAATGAACGTCAACCTGAGGGGGTTGATTGGGCTAACCTATGACTATGTCTTTCGTGTGTGCTTCTGAAACCTCGTAAGCAGCCCAAATTTCTGAATGAGTCAATCCGCCAGCCACAAAGACCATGACCCTCTATCGGTTCTCAATCACGGTTTTTGATTTAGGACGCTGCCAACTTGGCTTAGCACTTCGTAGTGATGTGGGACCACCGCCATTTGTCGCTAAGCTACCGGCACCTGTCTTTGCGCCGGAGACAGTCGGCGTTTCACCCATGAGGAAACAAATTCAAGTCTATTTTGTTCGAAAGTGCATCCTACATAGACCCACATCCCCACATGACTCAACCCGACCGTTATGTGATCTAAAAGGTAAGCAAAAGTTACTCGTACCTCCAACATCAGTTTGACAAAAGGGTGAAACCTCGAAACGTGATATGCGTTCTCGTCCAACGACTGCTTAAACAATTGTTTCTTCTTTTTCCCGCTATCTTTTGTTACATTGGCTCCGAGGTGAATGAGATTCTTGACAGCATCCATTTCATGTAAGGCTAATTTGGCGTGTTGATAAAGTCGTCGCCGATCTTCGTCTGGGACCCCATCTCGATAAAGCACATATAGAGCCACAATTCGCAACTTGTCAGACGTGCTACAAGAGCACAAAGCATTAGGATTTTCAGAGAATTGATCATAGTAGAACGAACAAACCTTAGAGCGCGATCATCCAAAAGCGGCACCATTTCTTCTACGATCGACTTGGGTGTCCGCCCTTCGGCTGTCATACCCGTCGAGCAGCACTGTTCAACTGATGCTACTGCTGCTAATTGACGTTTTTCAAACAATTCCATACAGGTTTCTGCCATGCTGAGATGAAGAGAAAGCTATAGAAAACAATAATCAAAACAAAGAGGTACAAGTGGCCAAGGCCAAAAAGCCATCAATCATTTATAAGACCAGAATAATTACCTTTTCTTTACTTTCTTTCAAATGGGGTAGACTAGCCAACATGTCCTTCATGTCATTCAGACTAGTCCCGTTTGTCAAATGTCCGTGCTCAGTAGCATGCGCCTTGAAGTCCTTCATTAGTTTATCAAGCGCGTCTTTCATGTGCATGTGGCGAACTTCTACCCAAACTTTGTCTTCTTCTCCCAGAGTAACTTCTTTTTCTTCAATTTCACCTGAATGATCTTTGAATGAATAGCTAAACCAGAGTAAGACATAAAGGGTGGGGGTTTCAGTGGCTGGATTTTTCGCGTTGGCAAGGCTGATGATAACATACACATATTTGTTTCCATTCGCGTTTTCCAAAAGGTCATTGCACATGTCTCTTGCTAAACAAGACGCTAATCTTTTGCAGAGATGTTCCTTAACCAGTCCAGCTAGTCCCAAAGGAGGGCTTGGAGGCTGATAGTATTGAATGTACGGCTTTTCGCCTAAAGTGGCAAATAGGTTAATCAACTAATTCATTCTCGTTAAAAGTGGGTTGTTTGAATAAGATAAAAGAGGCGATATAGGAGTGGGAAAGGAATAAGAAATGAGGTCAGAATTAAAAAAAGGACCAAAGGCATCGATTTTAATGACAATGGAGATGGGAAAAATGATTGAATGTAATTTTTGTGCTCTCAATAATGCAAATAGAAAAAAATCATGGATAAGAGAAGAACAAAAAGCAACAGAATGTCTGCTTACCAATTCGTTTATCCAACAAATTTCCTCTTCCCAGATATCAAGCGCTTGTTCAGCGGATCGAATGGGTGGAGAAGCATAGAGAGTCAAAAAACTACGAGGATTTGGAGGCCGGAGTGTATACACTTGAGGTTCCTCTGGCGAAATATTTGCAAACAATTCGATTAATTGCCGAAGGTAGGGCGCGGCTGGAGAATGGGTGAGTCTATTGACAAGTTGATCATCTAAGGCTATAAAAGTTTTGAACCATGTTCCATGGTTTTTTCATACATAGCAAAACGACTTAGCGGATTGACAAATCGAAGCGAAATGTCAAACTTTGACTTTAAAAATAAATCAATTACCATCACCAGAAAACATATGCGCGCCAGCATATTTATTGAAACCTTCAGGTGGGGCCTTTTTGCCAGTGCTACCATGAGGACAAAAATCGGCTATGATTCGGTCAATATTCTTAGCTATTGGTGCAAGGATGTAAATAACGTCAAGATTCGGGGTAGGATTTCGGTTGTTTTCAATTAGATCGATTTCTGAAAAATGTTTTGTTTGTATAAGATAAATTATAATTAGTGATTAATTCTAGAATAAATGAAATTGTTCTTGAAAATGATATGACTTTTAAGAAGAATCGTATGAAATGATAATAAGATATAAAAACACTTTCAAAGATGGATTGAAAGAATTTGAGAAATGTGATTAAGTGTTGACATGGACATACGTTGAACACCGAGTTCAAAGATTTCAAAGGTTTTTAATACGCCATTAATGAGAGATTGAGTGTTTATCAAGCACTAAAATCTTCCAACGACCGTTTGAGGGTTTAACAGATTGAATGGTGTCAAGATAACCTATAAAAGGAGATGATGAAAATGAAGAGGTCAGTTAGTCAACGAATGAATCAAGCCATTGATGATTTGGATATACGTTGCCTGATGATCTCAATTAAAGAAAAAGGCATTTCAATCTATTTCAATCAAGTAAATTTATAAGAATCCCAAAAAAAATTAACATCGATTAATTAGCTTGGTTGATAAAGCTTGATGGCCTTGTCTGGTTTCGTTCGATTTATGTAATTTTCATTTCTTGCTGGATTCGATTTGGATTTCGATTCAGATTTGGATGGAAACAAAAAGCTTGAGTTAATTTCAGTTTTTCGGGATAAGCTCAATGGCATCCAAACTTTTGGTCAACAGCGCAATTGACCATCTCAATTACTTAATTTTTCATCCAATTACATCAATAATCAAATTTTATATGAAAACTGTACTGATGACACCTGGAAAGTATTGAGAACATTAAAATTTTGTTACTAAAAATGCAGCTCAAATAAGAAATTTGAGAAAAATTATTTCAATAAGGTTTACTTTGAATGAAGCAATTTGATGGATTATTGTAAGCTGGGGTCTCTTTCGTGACTTCCAGTTTATATAAAAGGAATTTAATAAATCAATTAAAAGTGGAATACTGTTAAGAAGAGATAACAGAAACGTCGCTATGGTTGAATTATAGTATTATTAGTGGAATGAGCTTCACTAATGATATTAAAGATGATTTATAATTTTTAAGTAATAGAAATTACTCATTGAAAATTGAGAGATCTTATATTCTTTAAATTAATAAATAATTCAATTTAAACCGTAAAAAATATATCAAAAATTGAGCTCTGAGGTATCATTCAAAAGTAAGAATGATCCTCTTAAATATTGTAAATACAAGAATTGAAATGATGTCATATAAGCATTTTATGACATCATCAAAAGAAAATGAAATAGTAATTCTATTCACAAAATTAAATGATGTCATATAATGATTTTATGACATCATCAATATTTAAAATGATAAAATTGAATTTTTAACTTAAGGTTTGAACCTAATAATTGAATAAACTTAGAAATTGGAGTTGGAGACGGTGTAGCAGGTAAGCCAGTACATGCTTGCAGGCTCACAATTATGCAATTCTCTTCATTTAAGAGGGGATTTGAGATGCTTTTTGGCAACTTTCTTTTTGGGAGACATTATTCACAATTTTACACTCTTCATCTTATCAAAGCTATTTTGGAGATGTCTTCAACATGTGTCAAGTCTTGTGTTCCACTTTTTGATCATAGTATAATATTTAAATAGCGCTTTGTAAATATGCTGGTGGCATGAAATGAGGGTAATTATAAATTTTGAATATAACTGGTAACAATTTTTTTACTGGGTTTTATATAAAGATAAGATGGTTTCAAATCTTGTTAAATGATGTTCTGATACCTAGGCAAAGCTTTCTTCAATAATGAACTTCCACTGAGTTTGGCTACTGGGTAAGCTTTCAACACTCAAAGGCCACTAAGTGTAGCTACTGGGAAATACAAGAACACTATACTTTACTGGACTACCTTCCAGATGTCAAATGAATTAATTTCACTTTTTGGAATGTAACTTTCTTGCAGAAAATTTTTCAATTTGAGAGGAGAGAGCCCCTATAGTTATGCCTTTTCAGGATCCAGGGGGCCCTCCATGGGAACTCTATTTTCCCACTTTAATTCGTCTTGGTTTCATCATGTGACACTATTTTTGGTGAGGGGTTTCCATTCATGTGGGAGGTAATTTAAGGCTTAGTGATAACTATTCTTCTGCATTGCCTTTATTTTGTCATATGATATGTTTTTGGTAAGTTTTTGGTCATGATCTTGTATTTACACTCTATATTTCAGGTTATTTGCTTTTGGTGAGCAATTTTTGAAGACAAAGCCTTAATTCTTGTCACATTATCTCATTTGGGTGAAGTGATGATGACATTATATTCTAATATGTTTCTTGAATATGTCATTTGATTTTATTTTTGATGGTGTGGCTGTGTGACTAATGCATTTTCTGTGTCTATATACACTTAGCCTTCAAATTTGAGGTCAGCTTAATTTTCTCTTACGGAGGTGGATTTGCATCTGCTTTTCATGAGGTGGTAAATGATGTTAAAGCTTAATTTTGGGAGTTATTTTAGCTTATTAATACAGTGCATCTCATTCCATATCCCAATGGAGCTGTGAAATTATGCAGTGTTTCTGCATTTGAATTGCATGACTTGGGGAATTATTTGGGATTTAATTTTCAGCTGATATTTTCTTGCATGTGTTTGTGTATTATGATTTATGCATGTAGTGGAGCTGTGTCATTTAAATGAGTTATGTCCTAGTGGATATATTTCCAGACTTTGAGTGTGGCTGTGTTGGGGCCACCAGAATCTTCCAATTATTCAGCTTATTACTGTGACTGGTTGCATGTGCTATAGTGGTGTTTAAAGGTTTTATGATTTCTTGACACACTTAAAAAAATGGTTCGGAATACTTGTACTCTATTAGAAATGTTTAATATTGACTTCAAATATAAATTTTGTAATGAATTTAGCTTTGTAACACATACATTCCTTCTCAGCTTCACTTCCTGAATCATTGCATCACCATAACCGATGTGACATAAAATAACACCCACCTGGTTTATCTTAGATTAAAACCATTTTGTTTCTGTATTGAAATTTTTAGTTAAACTCAACTGTAAAATGATTCATAAAATAGGTTTATTTAGTATAACTCAAAGATTGATTCAATATCAAGAATATAGGGGATTCATTTTACACTATTAGGTATTTATTTCACATGATAAGGAATGGATTTTGAACTATGAGGAATTAATTCCACATCATGTGGGATTAAATCACCCATGGGTTTATTTTTAATCCAAATATGGTTTTTTTGAATAAAACTAGGGTTGATGTTAAATCAACCTATTTAATCAAACAGCTTCCAGCTTATTATAGATAAAAATTAAAATTAATAGAAATCACTAGTTTGATGTGGAAGAGGTTGGTGTGACTTGATATCACACAGGTGAGGGGCTCTTCCAAGTGAGGAGTGTCCATGCACTCAGTGTCTGGCTGAGTCTATGAAGTGACTATGGAAAGGTAATTTCAAGCTATAGAAATGACTATTACACATAGAATAGTTTTGAAATGTGATTAAAGCCCTTAAATATTGAAAAATAATGATGATGAGTCTAGTGAGAGCCCTGGTAGCCCTGACCTTCTTTTGGGTTGCAATAATAATAGGAAAAATGATCAAAATAATTATTATATCCTTGAAACTCTAAGGGTTACTTCTGTGTAAGACAGAACAACCACATAAGAATGAGCTGATAAAATGCTGGGGGAGGTTACTATGGGAAAAATCCTCCTTGTATCTCAAATCAGAAAATATCTTACGATGTAGCTAGAGTGAAAGTTTTTACTTGCATAGCTGGTTTGTAGTTAAACACACCCAAAACCACCACTATTTTACCATGAGAAAAGTGGCTACACCTGAAAGCAGGGGTTCCAGTTAGAAAATAAAATAGGAATTAGATGGGAAATAGGTCTTTCCCCAAATTGAAATTGAAACTAAAAAATATAATATTTGGAAGAATTACAAGCCGCAGCTGAAATCCACATTATGTCAATTGAGAACCCTGATTATCATTTGGATATAATTTGTAATTTAGAATATCAGGAAATATATTTATCAATAAATCCTTCTTTCAAACCTTAGATGAACTTTTCTATATCTGACCTCAATATCTCAAAATAACAACATAAGTATTATAAAAACCTTCAATTTTAAAAACCAGTCCATACTTTTTTGAATGCTGACATATGATCAGCCCATATTTGATCTCTCAATCCAAGATTTTTCCTGTTGATACTAATATGAAATTACACCAGAAGCTCACCAAGCTCAGAAAAAACTCCAAGTACACCTAGAAATCTTGAATGATTTGCATTCTCTTACTCCAGATTTCCATCTATTTTGCTGGAAATTTAAATTTGGTTTTTTTGCCTTTTTAGTAAAAACTGGATTCTGCATTTCTGTAGGTTATCCCATTGAAAATTACTGAATTGAATAAGTTTTTTTTTCAGAGATAAATATTCCTCATTTCATATTTCCAAAGTTCCTACAAGAGATCCATGCTGTTACTGAATGGGATATTTTGTTTCAATATGAAGATAATCTCAAATAATATCTTTGAGTAAAGAATTTCATGCATATTTTTTTGATGAATATTTAGAAAAAACTTGGTACAACAGTATTTATTATAGATCTATGACACTAGAAGCATGAAATTATTAACCTCAAAACACAAGCTTGTATCATAATTTGTGATATTCCCTGGTCATGTATTCATGGCAATTCTGGACTTATATATTGATATATCTATCATAAAAAATATTATTACTTATTGTAGGAAAAAATGTTTTATGCTGAATTCTGGAGTTAAAAATTAAATTCCTTCAGCACAAAGAGATCTTACAAAATATCATCCTTTACAAACATCACACCATAGAAGCTATTGGTTTCTTCATATTTTATATATAATTTTCACAAAGAAAGTCAAATAAATCTTTTTCAGTGATAATTTAAATTTTTATGAAAGTTGTATTTTTAAAACTATGTTGAAAGCTCAATGCAGATTTACTCAAGAAGCTTGATAAAGAACATTGAAGGTTAACTCATCAGATCAACTCAGATATTTGGTCTCATTTACCTAAAATACGAGTTCCCATTGTATAACTCTAATAAGCCTCATTGTTTGTTTTTAGAAATTCACATTTTTTCATAATATACAATAATTACATGAGAAATGCATATTAGTGAGATCAATTCATTATTTGAGAATCATATTTGTATATCATTCCTAAATATTACTTTAATGATTTCTTGGTATTTACATTTATTTACTCAGAATAACTTGGAAAATCACTATCAAGATCATAATCCTCATCCAAAGAATTTAATATTGATATATGATAAATATTATCTGAAAAATTGAAGGGGTAAATTAAGGAAATTCATGCCATGAATAGTGAGAAATGGGGCCCTGTAAGTTTTAAAAAGTTTTATTTACATTAATCTTTAAGTTTGGGATTGACAATTGTTATAAACTGAACTAATTCTAAAATATTATTTCATTTTGAAAGTCATAATACTCACCATTCAACTTACCAGAAAAATAGGATTAGAGTAAATTTTATTAAGTAAAATCACTTGGGAAATTTCTGTTTCAAAATTTTTATCCTTGATATGTTTTTATAAATAATACTTGATAGAAAAATATAAATTCCAAAAGTATAGGGATTTCATACTCCAAAAAGAAGTTTTAAGTGGCAGTTTGCCTCGTAGTTTGGTATCACAATTTAATGCAATTTAAAAAGGGATATTATCATAGTTTTCAACAAGAAATATATTTTGGTGGAGCTTATATGGTAATTTGAATAATCATTTAATATTAAAATCTTGATTTATTGAGACAGCAAAAATTAATTCATCATCAGAGTCATAAGCTCTTAATGAACTCTTTTAGCTTGCAAAACTTCCACAAATTTGGTCTTGAGTTATTATTATAAACCTATTAGAAGTAGAGGAAAAAACTTTAGCATTCAAATAACTGAAGTTTCTGTAAGGATTTTTATATCTCTCAGAATCTGGGAGTTGAGTGAGTATTTTTGAAAATAATAAATAATTTTTTGATTCCTCCTCCCAAACTATTTTCTTAACAATGGAAAATTCCAATGATTTTGTATCAGATTCTTCCATAAATGTGATCTGAGAGTTACCAAGGTGTTCCAAGTCATGTGAAATGGTATTACCCTTAAACTTTGTGGAGGAACAAAAGGTCCATTGAAAAGTTTCAAATTTAGGCAAATTATTCATTTTTGATGATTTTACAAATAGGTTTTTCAAATGATTTAGCATGGTGAATGTAATTGAATCTGCTTTTGCTGAGACTTTTGTATTTTGACCATATAGTAGGAGATTTAAATCTGGAAAATATAAAGGTGAATTGAAGGTAGTGGATTTTGGGATTTTCTCATCTCATCCTTCCACAATCTTTCTTAAACATATTTTCGGAGCAATTTTTGGAAGATAGACTTGTCAAGGTGGGCTGAATTTTGGTAATAATATTAATATATCTCAATAATAATCAATACTTAATTAGAAAAAAATAATCTCACCTGTGTTTTTATTTTGATTTTCTAGTGTCACAAGGTTATTTATTCTTTCTCCTTCCCAGAAGGAAAGAAAAAGAGGGTTAACCATAGCTACAAATAACTTCTGATAAGTGTTGAGAAAGGTGAATAGTTGGGTTTGGCTTTAGATTTGGGTTCCAATTTATTAATAAGCTCTGGAAATAGCTAACTCATAATTGGTCAAACAAAGTTAGTTTAGACTTTGAATCGGAGTGAGACATTTCAGTATTAACCAAAGATACTAAAGTTTCTGTGGTTCAAACAAGGGTTCCTTTGGAGGGGTTTTGAATATTTTCAAAATTCCATTTTGGGATTAGTAGTAAGACAATGTGTACTACATATAAAATAAGCCAATCAGAAGATACCTTTGGGGTTCCACATGAAAGCATTCCCATTTTTTGGGCATGTGGGCTATCCATGATGGAATAATAATATTCTGGATACCTTGATGTAGAAGCTCAAGCTCCTCTTCGGTTATGATCAGGTTTTCTGGTGATTCACTCAGGGTTATTTATGGGGAATTCTGTTACTTTGATAGTGAGATAGATGAGGAGCTTCCTGGAAAAGAGCTCATTAATTTAGACTTATGTTTTGTGCCTGATGCCTTTGGAGATTTACTGGGTAAATGATGAGATATTTCTTGGGAGAATGATGAAGCTGATCTTGAATTTTTTTTCCTTTCCTTTTTCAGCCGATTACTTCAGAAATCCATCAGTAGCACCTTGTGATAAAATCCGTGATGAGCTTCTGATTTGAGATAGTGATTGAGAGTGTGATCTTTCTAGAGGGTTTGGTAATGCTTGTTTGATGGTATGAAATGTGGAGCTTGTCTTGTATGTGGCTTTGTGCTTTGGAGATAGACTTGATATCTGAATTTGTCTCTCTTGCCATTTGTGAGTTCTGTCAGTAGCACTGTAGAATGACTCTGAAGCTGAACTAGTGGACTTTTTCCTGATTGCTAGCTTGTATTTTCTGTCTGTACCAGGGTTCTCATCCTTTTGAGGTTTGAGGAATGTGAGCCTGTTGTTCCAAGTGATAAAATATGAAGATTTTTTGATTAATTCAATGAAAATAACTCTTCAGATTTTTGAATTTTGAGATAGGCTAGAATATCATCCCTCAGAAGACCCATCAAAAGAGTATGCATAACATCAATGGTGACCATTTGTGAATGGTTCTAGTAAGGTAGCTCTCCTAATAAAGTGTAATGAGAACCATTCTATGCAGAAATTTTCCTCTTTTGGATGGTTGTAATTGCTTGAAGCCATTGGATGGCTCCTGATATATGCTGATATTTATCCTTCTGGGGCCAAGAGTGTTTTTGGTTATTTTATATATCCTTAACATGGAGGTTGCAATGTGCATAAAATTGATTTTCAAAATGAGATGAAAAACATCCAATCTTTCTCAAGGCTGGGATAACTCCAATTAATAAGAAAAGTGAGGTCTTGATCAGACGTCCATTGGGGAAACTAGTGGTTGGAGTAAAGTGAACACCCGTCCAGAGCTCCTGAAGCTCAGAAACAAGTGGCTTCAATAATACTTTAACTGATTTGAGGTGGGTTCTTTGGGTGTTGGAGTGAATCTATAGACAAAAACTTTTGGATATTGATACCCTTTTTCTGTGGGGAGGTTGAATCAACTCAAAAATATAACACCTAGTGAAATACTGTTGGACCCAATAATGGATCCATGGGGCTCTTTTTCCAGTAAATATATAAGCCAAAAACTAGGTTCCCTGAATTCTCAGTAAGCTTTAAGCCTTTATTGTCTAGGAATGTTCTCCAAACCTGGCCATCTGATATATATATTAATATCTCTCTTTATTCCCATGGGGATATTATAGGGGTGATTCCAAGTCATAGTCAAAGGCTGGGAGTGAGAGTTTGTCTGAGATCTATTTCCTCAAGGATCAAAAGTAAAATTTCTCTTGGGTTTGTAACTTTTTGGTATTTATTTTCTTCCTGAGAAGAAAATTGTTTCATTATTTTTAGTGTCCATATTTTCCAAGAATTTGTTACATACAACAAGGGAGGGGTGGGTCTTCATCAATGTTATTTCCAAAGGGTGACTTTTTTTCTAAACCTAAATAGAGATAAAAACAGAGTGGACAACATATGTGGGTGATGAATTCACTAAGAAATTTAAATATTTTTTTGGGAGGTTTTGAGCTGTTTGAAATCTCACAACTGAAATCAGAGGTCTTTTATAATTTGGCACTTGTTTGGATTCTCTTTTGCTCCAATTTTATGCTTTTATCACAGTTTTTGCAACTAAAATTCTTGTGAATATTGTCATGCACAATTTTAATCATGTATAAAAGCACTGTTGGATATTGATAAAAATAGGAGGGTAGTGGCCTACTTAAAGAATTGTCAATTTTGTGGATGGTTTGGGGTAGTTTTGCATTTTCCAATGGATTTATAGAAAGGTGTGAATGATTTGTGACCAAATTTAGTATGCATTTGTAGTAAAAATAAAGCAAGCATATACTGTGATGAATTGTTCAAATAGGATTCAATTAAACTATGCTGTGAGTTTTTTTCTGGGAGGAAGGTAAGGCTTTCTGGGTTAGATGGGCTATGTATTGAGCCTGAAATATATAATCTATGAATACTCATGAATTTTTAAGATGATGAAATGGAAGAATTTATTGAGGTATTATGTAAGGTTTGACTATGGAACAATAAGTAAGAATTACCAATATTTTACTTATTGTACTATTAATGTCCTTATAAATAAAAAGAATAAGATAAAAATAATCATAATAATAACAAATTATTATAATTATGGCATAAAAATAATTATATTATTAAATAAATATAATTATAAAATTTATCTTATAAAAAATAATATGATAAATAAATATAGGGTGTTGGTCAACACACGTAAGCCCTTACGTGTTTTTACCAATTTATGGTAAAAACACGTAAGTGACCTTAATTTTCAAAAAAAATTCCTCAGGCTCAGTTTTGAGGATTTTTGTATTTTTTTTGCCATATTTTTCCCGACTTGGCATGTCAATAAGCACAAATTTTTTCAATTTTTTTTTTGCCAAATTTCACCAATTTGGCCAATATGCCAAAATGGCATATTTTTTTCAAAAATTCATTTAAAATCTTCCCACTTATGAATTTCCTTAATTTGTTTTTTAAAATGAAGGGTTCAATGTGAAGAATAAAGCACCTGAATCCCATAATTTTGGGAATTTTTTTGGGTGGGACAAGTGAAGGCGCAAAAAGGGTTTTTTTTTCAAATGTTTTTTCCCGTCATTGTAATATGCCTATTTTTAAAAAGTGAATTTAATAACTTCCCACTTATGAATTTCCTTCATTTTTTTTTTAAATTAAAGGGTTCAATCTGGACAATAAAGAACCAGAAGCTCATGAATTGGGAAATTTTTTTGGGTGGGACAACAAGTGAAGGCACAATGAGTGTTTTTTTAACTGTTTTTTCTCTTGTGTGTAATATGACTATTTTCAAGTACAAAAGTTCCACATGTTTGATAAAAAATGAGACTGAGGTGGGATTTAAGCAATAAATATGACTGAGGAGGGGGATAATTGGCATAAATTGTATATACAAAAATCATTCAATCAGAATCAACCTCCAAAATAGTGGGTTTTTTCTGAGAGGGGGGAGGAAGATTGGACAAATACATCATTCTGTGTTTCTTAAATTTATCAGCCCACCACAGGGCTTGTTTTTGGGCATGAATCTCCCAGTTCACAGTAATGGGGGGGACTGGATAAGCTTTAGAAATGATCATATCCAAAGGAACAAAATGAGAACAGCTATCCAAGAAGCAGATAAAAATGGGGGATTGTCATTTGGAGGACAGAAATAAGGGAAAAACTAGGAAGATTGGACTGTGGAATAAAAGAAAATTGGTCTTTGATACTTATTTGCAATTGGATCCCCCATGTCAGGCATGGACATCCACTTGCTTTTTGGAGCCTGGCCAACATCTTCATACCATTCAATTCTTTCCAAATAAGAGAATACTGAGGGAATTAAGGTGTTCATGGCTTCATAAAGTTCTTGATTTTGGTGAATTTCTTCAGCAAAGTCACCTCTGACATCAGCCCATTGATCTCGAGTCTTGTAAATGAAGTGGGATACTGTTCTGTAGCCACAGTTTCCATCACCCTGGACATTGATGGCCTTGAAGGTGTATTTCAATATAAACTTGGGCAAGTCTTCTGAGCCAGTTATCTGATAAAATAAGTTCAAAAAATGAATAAATATCAAAATAAACAACATAAAATTACATTAAAAAGAATCAGAAACTCACAAACAGCTTGGAGCATTCATCACTTGTGTGATAATTGCTTTGACAATGCTCACAGGTCAAATCAATTGCATCATAGATATTCAAACTGGTGGCAGGCTTGTGTGATTTTCTTTGTGATTTTTTGCTTCCAATTGCCAATCTTCTGGACCTTCTAAGGGTTACTTCTGATTTATTTAATTCAGTTGCTGAGGGTAGTGAATCTGATGAGCTGATGGATTTAGATAATGAGTCCTCAGAATCTTCAGAATCTTCAGATGAGTCCACTTCCATGATTGGAGAGGGGACATTTGACTGGGATCTTGAAGTTGTTGTGCTGGTCACTTTTGATGGGGGTCTTCCTCTTCTCTTGGATTTACTTTCAATAATTTCAAATCTTGAAGGTTCTCTTTTGTTTTTATTCTTGGCTCCTTGGGGTCTTCCACGGATATTCTTGCATTCTAGAGGGTCTTCATAATATTGATCATCCTCTTGACTCTTGGGAATTTGATCAAATGGGACTTTTCCAGTCAAAACATCTTGCAAGTGTTGGAGTATTGGAGTGATTTCTGCCATTGGTCTTTGAAACAGGCCTTCCCCAATGTCTTCAAATATTTTCTTGGCTTCATTCTTTCTTTCTTCTTCAACACTTTGATCATCACCTTGAAAACCAGTCTGAGAAGAATATGACAAATAAAATCAGTTAATAAGAAAAAAAATGATCAGAAGAAATTGAAAAACCCTCACAGGCAAATTCAAATGCCATTGAGGATGGAAGTCTGATAATTCAAGCCTTTGGCGCTTGGCAAATGCCTTTTGGGTCTTATGCTTGCAAGGAATGCCTTTATAATTGTTGTATTTGTTGGTGCATTTTTCATTTGGAGGAAATTTTGTTTTGAAATTTTCAAAGGCAATCTGAAGAGCATAATGAGACACCTTGCCATTGAGGGCACAGATGTGTGGAGGAAAATTCTTGACATGGACAATCATTTCTTTGGAGATTCTGTTGATAATTTCAATAAATTGTTTTCTGAATGCCATGTGGAGTGCCCTGACTACCTCCAGGAGAGTACCAGTGGACTTTTGGAGCCAAAGTTTAACCATGGCATGGGCACCTTCAACTCTGGAGGTGGATCCCACACCCAGGTGGCAATGGTGGTTGGTCCAGGCTGGCACATAATACTCCTTTAGAGGAAGCCAGGTATTTTCAAAATACTGCAAGACCTCAGCATTTTTAACTTGCTTTTGAAGCTTCTTCCAGTTGTCTTTGAAAGACTTTTCAGTGGGTGAATACATAAGCTGAGAAAAGAATCCCAAAGTCATTAATAAAGACAATAATAAGAAAAAAAGTGAAATAAAATGAAATAAAGTGAAGAAGTATATTACTTGATTCCAAAGGCCCATAAAATTTTCAAAATAAGTTTCATGACCCATTTTCTTCATGCAATGAGCAGATACATCCTTGTTGATGTGCCAAATGCATAGCATGACTCTGGAGTCTGGGAAGAGCTTCTTAATAGAGTTTTTCAAGGCCAGATCCCTGTCAATAAAAATAACTGGAGGGGGAACAAGATTGGTGTTGTTGAGGACCTTTTCCATGTATTGATTTAATGCCCAGGTATATGAAGTTTAATTTTCATTCTTCATCAAACAAAAAGCCCCAGAAAAGGTCTTATTTGTTGAGCTGAATCCAACAATATGAAAAAGGGGCATTTTGTACTTATTGGTTTTATAAGTACAATCCATAAGAATGACATGAGGAAAGCCATGAAGAAGTTTTATGGCCAGGGGGTGAGTAAAAAACAAGGAGGTAATGTGTCCCTCAGAATCCCTTGCAGAGGACCAAACAAAATTTTCTTCTTTGAGAGTGTCAATAAGAGCATCAATGGGCCTCCTGCCTTGCAGTTTGTCTTTCTTGATTTTCTTGACTTGGTTATAAATGTCTTGAAGGATTACAGGCCTGTCAGACTCCCTCTGGCTGCATAATTGGGCCTGAATTTGCCTTGGCATGAGCAGTGATTCAGACATTTGAGCAATTTGGGATGTTTCTTGCTCATTGAATTTCCTGAAAGCAGGATGTGCCATGATAATTTCAGTGGCATCATGGCTATGTTCAGGATTTTTGACTTTAAGAGTCCAAGTGGTACTCTTGGCATATTTCCTGGCATAAAGTCTAAAAGGACAGTCAAGCTTTCTTGATGTGACTGTTTTGGAGGGGCTTTTGTTGGGATTTGGGGTGCCAGACCCGTCACAACATATTTCAATTTGGTTGTGGGTCATATTGGACCTCAAGGTGGACACAGCATACCCCTGAGCCCTGGCAACATTGTGCACATGTTGCCAAAGAAGCTCAAGGGTCTGAAATTCACCTTCAGTGGGGGGTTGAAGCATTTTTTAATGAAAATTATGTATAAAAGTAAAAAAAAAGGGGAATTGGGGGATTTGGAATGGGGTAAGAACCTTTCGAAATGTGAAAAAGAGGTGAAAAAAGGTGTGAAAAATGAACAGAAGTGGTTAAGAGTGACAGAGAGTGGTTTAAATGTGGGATTAATAGATGAGGGAAGGTAAAAACTTGAAAATTCAGAGGCTTGAAAGCAGGTTGTTGTGGTGGAAAACGCAGTCTTTGGGGGAAAAAAAGAAAAAAAAGTGTGAAACGCTTTGCAAAATGGCTTTGGTAATGCTGTTTTTCCAAAAAAAAACAATGGTTTGGGGTGGGGATAATGTGGATTATTGGGGTGTTTGAGCTTGTTTGTTTTTTTTTGGGGGGGGGGCTGGGCAAAAAATACTGAAACAATTTGGAGTTAGAGAGGCTTTGTGGGGAAAAAACCTCTTTTGGGCATGTTTTGGCCCAATACAGGCCCAATGGTGTTTCAGTTTAATCAAAAATGGGCCCAGGGCACCCCTTACATGTTTTTACCAAATTATGGCCAAAACACGTAAGCTCTTACGTGTTTTTACCAACACCCTAAATATATTAATATAAAATGATTAATATATTTAAAAGCACTTTATTATTGCTACCAACAAATAATAAAGGCATAAAAAATTGGTTTTACTTAATAAGAAACAATCAATAACAATAATATTACTAATATTAAAGTTATAAATTAATATAAATACTATTTATATTAATTATAGAATTATTGAAAGTGGTAATAGAGAGAAAATTATTATAATAAGAAGAAATAACCTACTTTCAATACGTAGTATAATAATTTTGAATAATTTTACGCCAAAGAATATAAATACAGCTTATTTGAATTGTATTTACAATAAGAGTTGAGAGAAATTACAATTTGTCGTAATTTTATGTGGAATTGAGGTTTTTAAGAGAATTTTAAACAAAACAGTTAAATAATTGGAGTAACCACATCAAAGATGACAATTATAATAAGATTTATCTTTGGTCTTTAATAATATAAAAGCTTTTTATATAAAGAATAAAGAAATTACCTTTTGATTTGATTATTTAGTGTTCTGTAAGCGTCTGAGGGGGAAATAGAGTAAAAAGAGCTCTATTTATATTAAATTCCTTCCTCCTAGAATTCAAAAGTCCTCTAGTAGACGTGTACCAATCATATCCACTGGAATTGATCAATATTTCAAGGTTTGGTGATGATTACATCATGATCAAACCATCTTATCTCATTATTACGCCATCTCTAAGTTTGATGACGTCAAAGGCTTGGAAGAACCCCAAATTTCGTGGATTTTATTAGTTTTAATAATAAACTAATAGTATTAACCAGTTTTATAACTCATATGACTGTTAAACTTAACTTAAAGCTACAGTGAGTGATCATAAATGATCAAATTAAACTCAAACTTTGATCCTTAATAAATTTTAAGTTTTACACGCTACAGAAATTCAGAGAGTAAATTATGGTAGCTTGCCATAACCTTATTGTACTACCAAGAGCATTTCATTACATCATCCAAACTCTATTTTTGATGATTTTTCTAGTAACTCATCTTTTCTGTTGAAATTTAATATTTTAAACTTCAAACCATGATTTCAAGGGTTTATGCGCTGAATTTTATAATAAAAATTACATCATTCTTCACAAATGAACTAGCAGAATCTAACTGTATCCCTTTTTTTAAGTTTGGACCACTTTCACAACAAAGTGGTCAACAGCTCTATTGATTTTAATCAATAATTCCTTACAGGTTTTAACTTTGTTTATAACATGTGAAATAAAGTTCATATCTGTGTTTCTACAGTAATTAGGTGATGGATTTATCTTTGTTTTATCACTCTATCTTGTATATTTACAAAGATATTAGCTATAATCCTTGAATATATGCATTGACCAAAAAAGTGCATATATTCAGCTTAATTCCTTAAGTATTGATTTTGGAGATTAGCTTCTTAATTGTCTTAGGTGTGAAAGTTTATGGAGAATCCAATGGTAAAATTTATTTCACATGTTATCCCATTGGTTTCTGAAATAATCAATGATTTATGTCTTTTATAAGGTATTGTTACTTATAACTCATTAAGTATTGACTTTACAGATTTGCCATAAAAATGGTATATGTGTATTGTACCATGGGGAATCCAATGGTGTAATCCATTTCACATTCTCATTCATTGGTTTCTAAGGTAATTTTATTTTTATTCCCATTTATGGCAGTTTTTGTAATTTTAAGATAATTATTCTAAATATTTCTTGTGGCCTTTTTGGGTATGTGGTTCATTACATCATCAAAATGTATTTCTGATTATTTTTCTTGTAACTCATCTTTTCTGCCAAAATTTAATATTTTAAACTTCGAACCATGATTTCAAGGGGTTATACCTTGAATATTGTAATAACATATACATTATTCTTCACAAATGAACTAGTAGAATTCAACTTTCTACTTTTTTTAAGTTTGGATCACTTTCACAACAAAGTGGTAAACAGCTCTATTGATTTTAATCAATAATTCCTTACACGTTTTAACTTTGTTCATAACATGTGAAATAAAGTTCATATCTGTGTATCTACAGTAATTAGGTGATGGATTTATTTTTGTTTTATCACTCTATCTTGTATATTTACAAAGATATTGGCTATAATCCTTGAATATATGCATTGACCAAAAAACTGCATATATTCAGCTTAATTCCTTAAGTATTGATTTTGGAGATTAGCTTCTTAATTGTCTTAGGTGTGAAAGTTTATGGAGAATGCAATAATAAGATTTATTTCACATGTTGTCCCATTGGTTTCTGAAATAATCAATGATTTATGTCTTTTATAAGGTATTGTTACTTATAACTCATTAAGTATTGACTTTACAGATTTGCCATAAAAATGGTATATGTGTATTGTACCATGGGGAATCCAATGGTGTAATTTATTTCACATGCTTATTAATTGGTTTCTAAGGTAATTTCATTCTTATGCCTATTTATGGCAGTTTTTGGAATGTTACAATAATTATTCTAAAGGTATAATTATTCAAAATATTTCTTGTGGCCTTTTTGGGTATGTGGTAATATATCAAAGGATCAAATTCCCTACCATCAAAAAACATTGTACCAAAATCTGATATGTGTAATTAGGATATCATCCACTGTCCTACCTCTTCAATAGACTTTATCAGTCTTGAAGCTCAATAATGCTTGATTTTTGTATTATTTAGGTTTTCTTTCATGTCTGGACCTCCTTAGTAGTTTATCAGCATTTGTTATATCTTTCTCAAGTAGCCATTAATATTTTTGAGCTGGTCTTCTATACCTTACAAGGTAATCTCTTTCTTGTTTCTTGTCCTTCTTTCTTTACGGACTTTCACAATTTTCTTTTCCTCTCCTTCTTCAAAAGGGGAATTTCAAGTGGGGGTTTATTTCTTAGTGGAAATAACTCCTTGTCACTTGTGATGTAAGGTTTTATTATAATTACAGGGAAATCTGGGTGTTTGTTCATTAAATAACCTGTGAGTTCCAATTGCACAGCATTGGGTCCATGAAGTGCTTTTATCATGAATGGTCCTGCAAAGATATCTTTCAATTTCTTTGGGCCTTTTATGTTATCAAAATTAAGGGTTGATACTAGGACCAAGTCTCCTATTTTGAAGTCTAGGGGTTTATGACTTTTATCCCATCTTTCTTTCGCATACTTAAAAGAATCCTGCATACATCTTTTTGCATGGTGTCTTGCTTTGTCAAGCATTATTTTAAGACTTCTTGCAGTTGGATGTATATCCACTAAGTCTTTTTTGAGGGTATCATAAGGAAGTCTTGGATTTCAACCTTTTTCTAGCATCTCTGGTGTTTTTCCAGTAGAAGAATGGGTTGTTGTTTTATAGGCCAGTTCAAGGGCTGGTATTAGTGTACACGCATCATGGGTAAAACCATCAGAATCTTTAAATTCTAGTACATAAGCACAGAACCTTCTAATCATATCCTCCAAGGTTTGTATCATCCTTTCTGCTAGACCATCAGTTTGAGGATGGTAATCTGTTGAGAATGATAATTTTGTCCCAAACAAGTTATTGAGGTTTGTCCATAATGATGAAGTAAACTTTGGGTCTCTTTCACTTATGATATTTTGGAATAAGCCTGTGTGGTTCATGAATTAATCCATATCTTTATGGCTGTGTCCATAGCTGTGTCATCTTTGTGACATGGTATATGGTTCTCCTCTTGTGGTACCCATGCTGGATTGTCAGGGGTATTTGCTAGAGCCCATCTGCATTATTATGAATTTTACCAGACTTATGAGCAATAGTCATACTTCCTCTATATTCTTGGATAGAAATTTGCCATCTAAGCATATGGCTATTTGGGGTTTTCATATTCAATAGAGATTTTACCGAATTACAGTCTGTAATCACATCAAATACTGTCCCATCCAAGTAATGATGTAATTTTTCTAAAGCCCACATTAAGCAGAGGCATTTCATTTGGATTTCTCCATTTCTTGCCTCTGTTGGCTTTATCTGTCTTGAAATGAAACAGATTGGTCCTTCAGCTGGTTTATCATTGATGATTTGTGTCTGGTGTAGTGCAGCACCTAGTCCTTCTCCACAAGCATCAATGTAAAGCTTAAAGGTTAGTTTCCAATCTGGCATTAAAAGAAATGGGGAATTTGTTAAGGAATTTTTCAATTCTTCATATGCCTTGACTCTTTCTTCAGTCATTGCATAGACTGTTTGTTGGTCACATAGTTTATACAAGGATTGGGCAATTTTTGCAAAGTCTTTTATATGCTGTCTATAGTAACCAGAAAATGCTAAAAATGATTGCATTTCTTTTGTTTTTTAAGGCATTGAATTAAGTAGTACTGCTGCTACTTTATTCTTGCCTATACCTAGACTAAGTCCAGATACAACATGTCCTAGTGCTTTTAGTTCACTATATGCAAAATGACACTTTTTCAAAGAAATTTTCATATTTAATTGAACTATTTTTTGAAGTACTCTTTCTAGTCTTGTGAGGTGGTTTTCCCAAGCTTCTGAGAAAACTATGATATCATCAATATAGATGATTAACCATCCTTCTGATAATTCTTCAGGGAATATGGTATTCATAATCCTTTGATACTGGGAAGGTGCATTCTTTATCCCAAATGGCATTCTTAAGTATTCAAAAATCCCACAATAGACTATTATTCTTGGTAGTTTCTTGGCATTATCTGTTATAACATTTTGATGAAAACCCTTAAGAGCATCTGTAGCTCTGATGAACTTAGCTTGTGACAATTGTATCAATGTCTCATGGATTCTGGGTATTGGATATCTGTCTGGAATGGTATAGGTGTTCAGGGCTCTGAAGTCTCCTATCATTCTTGATTTTCCATTATTCCAAGCTATAATGACAGGTGTAGTGACTTCTAATTGTTCATTATGTCCCACTTTTCTTGATACTCCAAGGTCCATTAATTCTTTAATGTGTACCTCTAAGGCTTCTCTGGCTCTTGGACTAGCTGGGTAAGCAGGTCTCCTTAGTAAAGGTGGGTAAGGTTTTTCCACATTAAGAATTATCTCTACCTCATGCCCAATTATAGCACCTAATGGCTCTTTGTCAGTCGCAAAGGCATTTTTGTACTTAGATAGGAGGTCAATCAATTTCTCTTCAGTTTTTTCTGTTAATTCTTGATTAAATTCTGCCTCCTTGAGTTGTTCAGATATAAAAAGTTCTTTTTCTGGACTTTTTTCTTCATTCTTAATAACTTTAATTTGTTTTTTGTTATTCAAGAAGCCAAACTTTTGTCTTTTGTTATCTCCTATAGTGAAATATCTGTCCTTCTGGTTAGAGATGTCTATACCATAGATTGACAAGTAGTCATTTCCAAATATACAGTGATTACTGGTACAGTTGTCCATTACCACAAATTCTACTTTAATTCTGACACATTGTGAAGGGTGAGGGAAAAGGAGTGTCAAGTAAATTATTCCAAAGGGCTTCATGCTCTCACTTGTACTACTAAATTTGACACCTTGTATTGGTATATGTTTTTCTTGCAAATCTGGAACAATTGTTTTTAAATAACTTTTACCAACACAGGTGCAATATGCTCCTGTATCCAAGTTCACTTTTGCTTCTTGGTTATCAACCATGAAAATACTTATACTTGATTTTCCAGCTGTATATCCCATTCCTCTTGCAGGTTTGGTTTTATACAGTTTGGCATCTTGCACATTTGTCAGGTTTGTGTCAGGTGTTCCAACTTGTGGTAAGTTTGAGTTAACATATAGTACTTCATAAATTATATCAATATTATTAATTTCTGCATTAATTATATTAATTTCATCACTTTCAGATGTTTCTGATTCTTCTGTCTCTTTTTCAGAGTCAGATTCCTCCTCTTTGTCATTGTGGCTTTCTGTTTCCACAATTTCATTAATTTTTGCCTTTTTTAGGTAGTTATTGGCTAAGTGCCCAATACCTCCACATTTATGACATTTTATTTGCTCATTGTTGTTGGATGTATTGGGCTTGAAAGCTTCTTTTGATTTATTTTTTTTGATAAATGGTTTATTTGGACTTTTGATGTCCAATTTCTTGCAAGTTCTACCAATTTTTGCTCTTGTCACTATGTCTTCTAGTGCATTTATATACTCTTCTGAGGAGAATGGTTCTATAAACCTGCTTCTTAGGGCATGTTCTAGTTCCCCTCCACATTTCTTAAGTATTTTCATGTGCACCATTTTTTGTGACATTTATGGGTACAGTGCATTTAGCCTTTCAACTTGTTTTAAGAGCCAAGTTAAAGATTTGTCTTTGTTTGGGTCAAAGAAAGAATTTTCAAATGCATTTTCTATTTTGTACCTCCAGGCATCATTTGCCCATTTGTTGTTTATTTCTTGTTTCCACCAAGACCAGGTATTTTTACCATTTGTTCGTCTTATGCCATAATACCATCTTTTTGCAAATTTCTCAAACAATGAGTTTAATATGGCAGTTATTAATTCATCTGGTATGGCATAATGTTCTTGTAACATGTCAATTGTTTTAATAAATGAAATGTCAGAATATTCACCTTCTCCTGTGAATATTGGCCATTCTTTCAATTGAGGTGCTTCCTTCATTAAGACTTGGTTATTGTCTTGGTGACTCAGGTCTGTTATAAATGGATTTGTTAATTCCTCTTTTGTTTTAACAGGGCTTCTTATGTGAGGAAATGGAGTTGATAACTTTGGCATATTTGAGTTAGCCTCATTAATGTTATCCATTTTTCAATGATAAGCCTTATTTCACTTTGAATGTCATCTTTTAGATGCATTCTTGCTTCATCACTTTTTCCCAAATGGTCCAAAAGTAATTTCTGGTGTGATGAAGTCTTTTCTTCAAATTTTTCTACAGAAATACTTAATTTGTTTAATCTTTCTGTAAGATTGTCAATGCTCACGTCATAATTGACTTTGAAAGTTTTGTCTTTGATATCCTTTATGTATTTATACAATTCCTGTTGTCCTTGTATTAATTTTTGAGCATTGTCTATTGAAATGTTTGGTTTGTTATTTTCAACAATTAACTTAATTTTGTCAATTTCTTTTTTGTTTTGTACAGAAAGTTTTGTTAAAGAAGATTAGTTATTGTTTATTTCTTGTAATGATAATAAACTATTTTTAATTTCTGTTAAAGTATTTACAACATCTTTGGACAAGGTTATTTCTGTGGGAAATGAGGTTGTCTCATTCCTTGTTCCTCCTTGTCCTTGAATTCCATCAAGGTTCTGGCCATATTGAAGACATTGTCCATGGCATCCTGTAGCTTGGGGAATATGGTTTTCTCCAAGTATCTTTCTTGTTATTCTTCCCTTCTTGGGGCTTGCTGGTAGAAGCTACTGGGGCTTCTTTGTTGGTTTCCTCCTTCTTTTTCACACAGTACTCCTTGATATTTTTGATTTGAGGCTTAGATGAAAGTGGATTCCATCCATTGGAATATCTCACTATTTCCTCCTCTTTGAGGAACTTTTTCAGGATATGCCAGGAGTTCATCACTCCTTGGTGTATTCAAGGCAACATTCCCCAATCTTTGTCCTTGTACACCATGTAATACTGCTTGTACTGGCTCATGTAGATGTCTATCTGAGCCCTCTCAATGTGATTTGTACCTGTTTGAGTTGCTCATACTTAGTTTTAACTGTGGCTCAGATATCATTGGAATTTCTGGGACTTGCCTTTGAGATAAGGCACTTCCTTGTGTGGATTCTGTTCCACTGGGGATATTGCCCTTCCTTTTCCCTTTTGAGGAATCAATTCTACCTCTGAGTCCAGCTCAATCTGATTGGATGGAGTATTGGGAGTCTCTTCTTGTAGTCATATTCTAAGAAATAAGAAATAAGAAGATTTCAGAACAAGAAATATTCTTATAGCAATTTATAAATGAGGTACACACCTTCAGAATCCTGAATAGTGGGTCCTGGAAAGTCTAATTTCTTAGGTTTTTTTTAGTTATAATTGGTGTTGGAGAACTTGGGCAAGTTTCTTCCACCAATCTTTCAACAGTGGCTTGGTTGGTTTCTGTTGAATTATCTTCAAACACTAAAAAAGACAAATGAATATAAGTCTTTTATAAGAAGTGTTATTTTTGGTATGATATGGCAATTTTCCACGTAAAATTGCTTTTATATCTTTGAAAGAATGAAATGAATAAAGAAATGAATAAAAATGAAATAAAAATAACCTTTTTTATTGTTTTTTAATATTTTTTATGTTTTTATTTTTAAAGAATAAAATAAAAATGAATATGATTATTTTTGAAATTGATTTATGATATAAAATTAATTTTAATTTATAAAATATCTTTTTTTAATCACTAGAGTCACTCAAAGAAATTTTTTGTAAGTCTAAGGATGTGAAAAACCACGTGTAAGACAGTACAATTGTTTTTTAAATGCCTCAATAGCTTTTAAAATCAAAAAATACTAAGTTTTTGTATAATTTTATGAGTATAATTATAATTTATTATTGGATAAACTCAATTAGAATCTTTTTAAAGGTCTTTTAAAGTAAATATCACGGCCTGGCCCCCGAATGTAAGGTTTGACTATGAAACAATAAGTAAAAATTACTAATATTTTACTTATTGTACTATGAATGTCCTTATTAATAAAGAGAATAAGATAAAAAGAATTGTAATAATAAAAAATTACTATAATTATGGCATAAAACTAATTATATTATTAGAAAATATAATTATATAATTTATATTTTTAAAAAAAATATAATAAATAAATATATTAATATATCTAAAAGCACTTTATTATTGTTACAAACAAATAATAAAGGCATAAAAAACAATTAATAACAATAATATTACTAATATTAAAGTTATGAATTAATATAAATACTATTTATATTAATAATAGAGAGAAAATTATTATAATAAGAAGAAATAACCTACTTTTAATACTTAGTATAATAATTTTGAATAATTTTACGCCAAAGAATATAAATACAACATATTTAAACTGTATTTACAATAAGAGTTAAGAGAAATTACAATTTGTCTTAATTTTATGTGGAATTGAGGTTTTTAAGAGAATTTCAAACAAAACAGTTAAATAATTGGAGTAACCATGTCAAAGATGATGATTATAATAAGATTTATCTTTGGTCTTTAATAATATAAAAGCTTTTTATATAAAGAATAAAGAAATTACCTTTTGATTTGATTATTTAGTGTTCTGTAAGCGTCTGAGGGGGAAATAGAGTAAAAAGAGCTCTATTTATATTAAATTCCTTCCTCCTAGAATTCAAAAGTCCTCTAGCAGACGTGTACCAATCATATCCACTGGAATTGATCAATATTTCAAGGTTTGGTGATGATTACATCATGATCAAACCATCTTATCTCACTATTGCGCCATTATTTATAGTTATCACTATAACTCTAAGTTTAATGATGTCAAAGGCTTTGAAGAACCCCAAATTTCGTGGATTTTATTAGTTGCAATCATTAAATAATAGTATTCACCAATTTTATCACTCATATGACTGTTAAACGTAATTTAAAGTTACAGTGAGTGATCATGAATGATAAAATTAAGCCAAACTTTGATACTTAATAAATTTTAAGTTTTACACGCTACAGAAATTCAGAGAGTAAATTATGGTAGCTTGACATAACCTCATTATACTACCAGGAGCAATTCATTACATTATCAAAACTCTATTTTTGATGATTTTTCTTGTAACTCATCTTTTCTGTCGAAATTTGATATTTTAAACTTCAAACCATGATTTCAAGGGGTTATGCCCCAGATTTTATAATACAAATTACATAATTCTTCATGAATTAACTAGTAAAATCTAAATGTATACTTTTCTTAAGTTTGGAACACTTTCACAACAAAGTGGTCAACAGCTCTATTGATTTTAATCAATAATTCCTTACAAGTTTTAACCTTGTTTATAGCTTGTGAAATGAATTTCCTATATGTGTTCCTACAGTAATTACGTGATGACTTTATGTTTGGTTTATCACTCTATCTTGTATATTTCAAAAGATATTAGCTAGAATCGTTGAATATATGAGTTGACCAAAAAAGTGCATATATTCAGCTTAATTACTTAAGTATTGATTTTGGAGATTAGCTTCTTACTTGTTTTAAGTGTGGAACTTTATGGAGAATCCAATGGTAAAAATTATTTCACATGATGTATCATTTGTTTCTGAAATAATCAATGATTTATGTCTTTTATAAGGTACTGTTACTTATAACTCATTAAGTATTGACCTTACAGATATGCCATAAAAATGGTATATGTGTATTTTACCATGAAGAATCCAATGGTGTAATTTATTTCACATTCTCATTCATTGGTTTCTAAGGTAATTTTATTTTTATGCCTATTTATGGCAGTTTTTGTAATTTTAAGATAATTATTCTAAATATTTCTTGTGGCCTTTTTGGGTATGTGGTCATATCTCAAAGGTTCACACATTATCTAAAATCACTGGAATACTTTCACAAATGGTTTCCTTATGTGTTTAATGGTCCTGTTTAGATCCTTAAACTGCTTGATATTTACTTCCACCAATTTGGCATATTTTCAAGATGCAAGTGGTGCATTTGCAAATATATATCTCTCCCACTTTTTGATGAGATATAGTGCCCATTTTATATTCTAATACGATTATTATAAGTGGTTTTTTGTATTTTTATGGGATAAAAAGAGTTTCTGTATATATTTTTGATGAAAGGATCATTAATTTTATTGGGTTTGTCTTATCTCAAAATTTTCAGGAATTCAATTATCAGTAATATCCAGAGAGTTATTATTTATTTTTGGAAAAGAGTGTCTATTAGAGGGTAAATTGAGTTCATAATTTCCCTTTCTTAATGAATTTGAAAGTCCAGCGGTACTACCATTAAAAATAATCATTTATATTGAGCTTGGCATTATTAATCTTAGCATTATTTCTACAAACTATATTTGGATTTGTTTGGTTTCAAATTTTGGATATAGCATAGCTGTTTTAGTTATTCATTAAAATTAATTAAGTAAAAGTACTTATGTATGATTATAATTCAGGCAGAATACCTTTTATTCTTTGGATTCAAATAATCTGATCTCTAATTTGGTATCAAGTTACTTTATTGCAGGTGTAAGGCCTACATCTTGATTATGATTGTCTCATTTTGAGTAGCTTTTATGGGCCAACATTTTTGAATTAAATTATTTTTTGAAAATTATTCCAAATTTTGAGCTTTTCATCTCCTGAAATCAGCTTTACATTTGAAACCAAAAAATGCATAATTAGGAATTTGGACAAGTGGCAAGCTTTTTTATCAAAAAATTCAGAAAAAAGAGACAGTAAATATTACATCCTGGTAAAAAGTATCAACTAATATAATTTCAAAAAGGTTTCATCTTTGCATAAGGGAAGATTGGGTAACAGTTGGCCTCTTAGTCATAGCTCTCAAGTGTTAAATCTCTGGGGAGAGATCTACTGCCTCTCAAAGCTTCATTCACATTTTTTCCACCTTTAAGTGATGCCATAGCATCAGTTGCCACCAAATTCAATGGGATTTTACTTGGTTTATTTTCAAATCCTGGAGCCTTGGCAATATGAGGGTCTGGAATAAGTTGTTGGATTCTGTTATTATGGTCCCCTTTGGCTCTTGGGGTGCTTTCAAGGTGTTTATATACCTCATCAAGCAGTTGGAAAATTTCATCAATTGGCTTTTATCTCCAGGAAATTGAGAGAAGTAGCTGACCAGGGGAGTCTTGCTCAATATCAGACATCATTTCATCAACAACCAGAAATAGTTCTGCTATACTTGGATTATTGTTCAGAATAAGTTCTGAAGAAACTGCCTGCCAAATTTTCTTCTTGTTGTTCTATATTTTGAGTTATAATCAGCTAACTCAGGTTTATTATATATATATATCAATTATTTGGTGCATGAAAAAATAAACTACCTTTTTCTTGGAATTTCTCAAACTTCCAGATTGCCTAGTTGGGGATTATTTCATAAACTCCGGTGGGCTTTGCTTCTTCCAAATGGCTTTCCTTTCAATAAGACATCTATCAAAAATTGAAATTCTGTTGGCTTGGTTATTTAGGTCCTCTTCAATTTTAAAATTTTGAGTCCCACCATGCTGATATCATAGATCCCAAGAATGGAGTATAATAGCTTTTGTGGATGTGTTCTAGGGTGATGAAGGAGGAGAAAACCAAGAAAATGTAAATTGGGGGAAAACACACTTTTTCAATAGGGAATGTACATAAGAAAGCCATTCTTTCCTGTGGGAATTAATTTCTTGCACTGTGAAGGTTCCAACTGAGTATTGAATAGGATGAAGTATTTGTTCCATTTATTTCAAAGAGAATTTTTGGATAAAATAATTTTCATTTCAAATGAGATTTCCAATTGACCTTTCTGCATACTCCAAAGAGCCTTGTATATGGACTTTTTCTTTATGCTTACAGGCTGAAAGGTGGTGTTCAAAACTATCAAGATCTTCTGCCACGGGGGTGAAGGGAGTTAAAAGAAAGGTGCTTGAGTGCCCAACATAGCCTCTACCCAATCTAAAATTGATCTTTCCAGGCCTGTATTTTCAGATGGATTACCTGAATTTCTTGCATGCCTTGAAAGACTTTGAGATATTTGAGAATTCTTTCTTTTTATTTTTCTTTGTGATATTAACCAGGAATTAAATGGGCAGAAGAATTATATGAGGCTGTAGTCGCCGGGGGAAGAGGAATTTGTGATGGTTTTGTAGAATTTCCTTGAGCTAAACCATGATATTTAAATAAGATAGATATAATATTTTAATTAGCTCATTCATTAATAATTGAATAGTGAGAATCACAAAAGTGAAAAATTCTTACCCTCTGAGTGTGGTAAATCTGCCATGTTTGATAAATGGTTCCTTGAAAAAAATTGGACTTGAGGGAGAAAATGAGATAGTTTTAGATAAGAGTCAAAAAAAGGTGAAACCCAAAGAGACTACTTAATAAATGGAGTTATCCAAAGAATATGTGCATGGGGTCATACTTGCTTCTGAAATTTAATAACATGTATTTATTCCATAACCATTATAAACAAAATTTCTATGAATAAATCAGTACACATGAATTTTAGTTTCTCATGGTATACCTGTGTAACAATATAAGGGAGCTCTAAGGCACATTCCTCATGATTTAGCTGATTTTTTGTTTTATGCCCTTCAGGTCTTCAAGCCATTGTGATAAAAAGTGTGAGATTTCCAGAAAGTTGCACCAGAAACATAGAATCCTAATATAGTTCCTTCATATCCCTTGGGGCTCCAATGAAGAAAGCAGCCAAGAAAATATTATTGCTCACATCTTGAACATATATGACTGGAACCAAACACACCCTGAAAATTATGTTGGATAATGTCCTTTTCATCAAATTTTATGTATTGAATACTCTCTCTTTCAATTTTGATATATTTATCTACAGCAAATTTCTTCAACAAAAATTCACCCCAATATAGGAGAGAATTACTCTAATTAAGGAAAAAAGCGGTGTGCATAATAAGCTGCGCATGAAAACTTGGGAAAAGATCTTATTAAAAAAATTCTCCATCCAAATTCTCCATGAGGATACAATAAGACATAATTAAAAGGCCCATTTTATTCATTTGTTTCTGATATTGTTATGATTAGACTAACCCTTGGATGAATAATAGCTTTTCTAGACCTGATTTCTCCGCCCTCATTTCCTAGAAGGTTCTTTCAGCCATCTATTCCTGAAAAAAAATACTTACCACAAATCCATACTACAGCCACCTGGTATTCACCAGGCTTGTTTTAAATGTTTTGGTTAACATTCAAAGCACCAGATGTTTTGATAAATTTATGTCTTCATTATTTCAACCAGCTCTTAGAAATCATTAACTGAATAAAAGAGGGTTTAATCTGATTTATTGATCATTGAAAATACTTTATAATGTATGAATACAGAATTTCATCCCAAAAATTCTTTCTATTCAGCTCATTTTGTGTATAATATATATAAAGCTTAAGGAATTTCGGATGAGAATTTTATGGGAAAATTTCCCCAATCATATATTGGGAAACAAAATTAAATTTAAAGTTATAAACCACCCTTTCTGAATTTTCCAAATAATGGCCCAAATTTACGTGTGATTGAATGAAAGAAAAATTACTATTGAATAATTTTATTTTTCAATCAAATTCAATCCTCTTGTTTTACTGCCAGAATTTGACTGCTTAAAAAGCTTAAATAATAACTTGGGGAGTTTATCATTGGCAATTTGGGTTTGAGTTAGGAAAACAGAAGATATTTGTTGTACCCTAAAAAAGTAATGCCTCAAAAGTTTGACAAATAATTGAGCTTTCCAGCTTAATTGAGTAAATAATCTAGGTCATTTATGATTTCAAACTTGTGGAGTATTGTTCAAATTGAAAGACTCCTGATCCAAAATCAAAAATTCACTCCCAGTTGGTTCTCTTTGCAAAACATTTGAGCTAAGCCACAATTAAACTTCTGATTGATCTGTGCCTCTATGACAGTAAGTGATTTAGAAATATTTTTGAACTGAAAGAAAAGAAAAAAGAAAACTTACTAATTTTTTGCCATTTTATCTCTATGCCTTTGACTTATTTCACAATTTAGACCCCTCCTCCTGTCATCTATGGATTGCTTTCTATAAAAATTGAAATAAATTAGCAGCTTGAAGCAAAGATTATACAAGAATTAATCAAATTGAATCACTCAATGATTCACATTGGAAAAGTTTCATCCTCTTTGAATTATCTCAAACTAGAAAAAGTCCAGAAAAGCCTTATTAAGATATATATCTATGGATTAAGCTATTATCAGAAGGAGTATTCTATTTGAATTTCATGTGCTAGTAAAAAATAATATTCAAATTGAGAGAACTAACTTTCAAAAATACTTGTGCCATTGAATTCAGCAGAAACTCTATTTTATTTGATCTTAAACCTATAGCCTGAAATTTCCATATATCTTGAAGATTAATTTGTGCAGGGTTGTAAAGTATTTGAAGGCACTATCCTCATTCATGTCAAGTGTCTTTAGATTTTTCAAAAAATTATACATAGCTTTATTCAGTTGAATTGTAATTAAACCTTACTTTTCAGGGCAGTCAGGGTTTCAAAGCACTATGCCAAGCTTCTTCAAGTATCTACTTTGTGAATGGAAATCCTCTTTTTTAAGAAAACAGCTATTAATGTGAGCCTTGAGGTATATTTTACATACCCAATTAGGCCACAAATATCTTTAAAATGAATTCTGAACTATGAATAACCCATAAATCATGCATATATTCAACATTCATCATTTTTGATTTTAGAAGAGATGAATAACCTTTTTGTGAGGAAGTAAATCCATGGATCCAAGGCCAGATTTGGATTCTACACAAAATTTTACCTGGGGTAGCTCCATGCAGTGAATAAGCTTAAGTTAGGTCTATGAGGTGGTAATATGGAAAATACTTCAATACAAAATAAAACAATTGTAATTTTTTTGTTTTCCTCTCTTTCACGCCAAAATAATGGAAATGTGAAAAATTCCATGTTACATATACAATAAGAACAGTTCTATGCAGGTTTGTGGCACTTAATATTATAGTATTCTTAAATACTGCTTTGATGCACCCATGACAGATATCAGTCTTGAAGCCTGAATTTCTATTTTTGACGTGAAAATAGCTAAGGGGGACAAAAGACATCAAAGAGAGCCAGGGAACCCAGCTTCTGAGGCCTCTGAGGCATGGAGAGCTCCAAAGCTTGGATCCATGTCTGATAATGGCCCAATTGGTATACCAAAACCCTTTGGGAACCCAGTTACCAAGTCAAAATCTCATTAAATCATAAGAAACTTGCAAATAAACTACTATTTTGATGTCACAGAGAGGTAAAGAGCAACTTAGACTCCTGTAACCATGTAAATTCTTAATTATTTTGCATGGATAGACCTTAAAATATTAATTAAAACCATTTTTGGACTATTATCCATTGATTTACCTCATAGCAAAGTGCAATACTATGATAGTTACAATTCTATGTAGAAATGAGGTAAAAAATTCAAGAATTCATTGAAAATACAATTCTTAATGAATCCTTCTGTGAAGCTTTGAGATATGACCACATACCCAAAAAGGTCACAAGAAATATTTAAAATAATTATACCTTAAAAATAATTACATTCAAACTACAAAAATGCCATAAATAGGCATAAAACTTGGTTTAACTTAAATGAAAATGAAGAAAAATGTGAAATAAATTACACCATTGGATTCCCCATGGTAAAATTCACATATACCATTTTTATGGCATATCTATAAAGTCAATATTTAATGAGTTACAAGTAATAATACCTTATAAAAAACATGAATCCTTGATTATTTCAAATAACAATGAAACAACATGTGAAATAAATTTCACCATTGGATTCTCCATAAAGGCTACACATAAAAAGATTAAGAAGCTAATCTTCAAAGGCAATACTTAAGGAGTTAAGCTGAATATATGCACTTTTTTGGTCAACGCATATATTCAAGGATTCTAGCTAATATCTTTTGAAATATACATGATAGAATGATGAATCAAAGATAAAGTCACCACGTAATTACTGTAGGAATACAGAAATGAACCTTATTTAACAAGTTATAAACAAGGTTAAAACCTGTAATGAATTATTGATTAAAATCAATAGAGCTGTTGACCACTTTGTTGTGAAAGTGATCCAAACTTGAAAGAAGTAGAAAGTTGAATTCTACTAGTTCATTCGTGAAGAATAATGTATATGTTATCACAATATTCAAGGTATAACCCCTTGAAATCATGGTTTGAAGTTTAAAATATTAAATTTCGACAGAAAAGATGAGTTACAAGAAAAATCATCAGAAATACATTTTGATGATGTAATGAAATGCTCTTGGCAGTGTAATGAGGAAATGCCAAGCTATCAGGATCCACTCTCAGAGTAGCTGTAGCGTGTATAACTTAAAGGGAATTAATGATCAAAATTTTAGCTTAAATTTGATCATTTAAGATCACTCACTGTAATCTTATTTAAAGTTTAACAGTCATATAAGTGATAAAAATGGTTAACACTATTAAAATATGATTAATACTAATAAAATGAACAAAGCTCAGGCTTCTGCCAAGCCTATGAGGTCATCAAGCTTAGAGTTATAGTGATAACTCTAAATAATGGCATAATTATGAGGTAAGATGGTGTGATCATGATGTAATCATCACCAAACTTTGAAATATTGATCATTTCTAGTAGAAAGCATAAGTAAACGTCTACTAGAAGCCTGCTGAACTCTAGGAGGGAGGTATTTACTATAAATAGAGCTCCTTTTACTCTGTTTTCCCCTCAGATGCTTACAAAACATTAAATCATTGAATAAAAAGGTAATTTCTTTATTCTTTATATATAAAACCTTTATATTATTAAAGAACAAAGATAATTGTATTATAATCATCATCTCTGACATGATTATTGCAATTATTTGATTGTTTTGTTTAAATTTCTCTTAAAAAACCTCTATTCCACGTAAAATCAAGAAAAAATTGTAATTTTTCTTAAATTTTATTGTAACTAAAATTTAAATAAGTCTTATTTACATCTTTTGGAGTAACATTATTCAAAATTATTATATTAAGAATCAAAAGTAGGTTATTTCTCTTATTATAATAATTTTTCCCTATTATTAATTTAATAATTCTATAATTGATATAAATAGTATTTAAATTTATTTATAACTTTAATATTAGTAATATTCTTGTTATTAATTGTTTTTAATTAAAAAAAACGATTTTTTATGCCTTCATTATTTGTTGGTAACAATAATAAAAGTGCTTTTAAATATATTAATTATCTTATATTAATATATTTATTTATTATATTATTTTTTATAATATAAATTTTATTATTGTAATTATTTAATGCTATAATTATTTTTATGCCATAATTATGATAATTGTTTATTATTACAATTATTTTTATCTTATTTATTTCATTTATAAGGACATTCGTAGTACAATAAGTAAAATATTAGTAATTTTTACTTATTGTTTCATAGTCAAACCTTACATTTGGGGGCCTGGCTGTGATATCTACTCTAAAAGACCTTTAAAAAAGATTCTATTTGGGTTTATCCAATAATAAATTACAAATTATAATTATAAAATTATATAATAATCTTATATTTATTGATTTTAAATACTATTGAGGCATTTGGAAAGCAATTATACTGTCTTACATGTGGTTTTTCACATCCTTAGACTTGCAAGAACTTTCTTTGAGTGACTCTAGTAATTAAAAAAGATATTTTATAAATTGAAAATAATTTTATATTATAAATTAATTTTATAAAGAATCATATTAATTTTTTTATTCTTTAAAAATAAAAATATAAAAAACAAAAAAAAAATTATAAATAAAAACCAATAAAAAAAAAGTTTTTTTTTATTCATCTTAATTTCATTTCTTTATTTATTTTGATTTCTTAAGATATAAAAGCAATTTTTACATGGAAAAATCGCCATATCTTACCAAAAATAACACTTTTTATATAAAAGACTTATATTTATTTGTCTTTTTTAGCGTTTGAAGACAATTCAACAGAGGACAACCAAACCACTGTTGAAAGATTGGTGGAAGAAATTTGTCAAAGTTGTCCAACACCAATAATTAATAAGAAAAAGAAAGCTAAGAAATTAGACTTTCCAAGACCCACTAGTCAGGACTCTGAAGGTGAGTACCTCATTTATAGATTGCCATAAGAAGAATTCCTATTCTAAAAATCTCTTATTTCTTATTTTTTTTAAAATATGACTACCAGAAGAGGCTCCCAATACTCCATCCAATCAGATGGAGCTGGACTCAAAGGTAGAATTGATTCCTCAAAAGGGAAAAGGAAGGGAAATATCCCCAGTGGAACAGAATCCACACAAGGAAGTGCCTTATCCCAAAGGCAAGTCCCAGAAATGCCCATGATATCTGAACCAGAGTTAGAACTAAATATGAGTGACTCAAACAGGTACAAATCACATTCAGAGGGCTCAAATAGACATCTACATGAGCCAGTACAAACAGTACTACACAGTGTACAAAGACAAGGACTGGGAAATGTTGCCCCAAATACACCAAGGAGTGATGAACTCCTGGCACATCCTGAAAACGTTCCTCAAAGAGGAGGAAATAGTGAGATACTCCAATGGATGGAATCCACTATCATCCAAACCTCAAATCAAAAAAATCAAGGAGTACCATGCCAAAAAGAAGGAGGCAACCAAGGAAGAAGTGCCAGTAGCTTCTACCAGCAAGCCCCAAGTCAACCCACTTCCCCAAGAAGGGAAGAAGAACAAGAAAAAGAATTGGAGAGAACCATATTCCCCAAGCAACAGGATTCCAAAAATCCAAAAGGATGCCATGGACAATGTCTTCAACATGGCCAGAACCTTGATGGAATTCAAGGACAAGGAGGAACAAGGAATGAGACAACCTCATTTCCCACAGAAATAACCTTGTCCAAAGATGTTGTAAATACTTTAACAGAAATTAAAAATAGTATATTACCTCTAAAAGAAATTAAAAACAGTTTATTATCATTACAAGCAATAAACAACAACTTATCTTCTTTAACAAAAATTGTTGTACAAAATAAAAAAGAAATTGACAAAATTAATTTTATTGTTGAAAATAATAAACCAAATATGTTGATTGATAACACTCAAAAATTAATACAAGGACAACAAGAATCGTATAAATAAATAAAAGATATCAAAGATAAAACTTTGACAATCAATTATGATGTGAGTATTGACAATCTTACAGAAAAATTAAACAAACTAAGTATTTCTGTAGAACAATTTCAAGAAAAAACTCCATCACACCAAAAATTCACTTTTGGACCATGTGGAAAAGAGCGATGAAGCAAGAATGCATCTGAAAGATGACATTCACAGTGAAATAAGGCTTATCACTGAAAAAATGGATAAAATCAATGAGGCTAACTCAAATATGCCAGAGTGATCAACCCCATTTTCTCACATAAGAACCCTGTTAAACCAAAAGAGGAATTAACAAATCCATTCATAACAGACTTAAGTCACCAAGACAATAACCAAGTCTTAATGAAGGGAGCACCTCAATTGAAAGAATGGCCAGCATTCACAGGAGAAGGTGAATATGACCACATGTCATTTATCAAGACAATTGACATGCTTCAAGAAGATTATGCCATACCAGATGAATTAATTACTGCAAGATTACATTCATTGTTTGAAAAATCTTCAAAAAGATGGTATTATGGCATAAGACAAACAAATGGCAAAAACACCTGGTCTTGGTGGAAACAAGAAATAATCACCAAGTGGGCTAATGATGCCTGGAGATACAAGATAGAGAATGCATTTGAAAATTCTTTCTTTGACCCAGACAAAGACAAACCTTTAACTTTGCTCTTAAAACAAGTTGAAAGACTCAATGCATTGTACCCAGAATTGTCACAAAAGATGGTGCACATGAAAATACTTAAGAAATGTGGAGCAGAGCTAGAACATGACCTAAGAAGCAGGTGTATAGAACCATGCTCCACAGAAGAGTATATCAATGCACTAGAAGACATAGTGACAAGAACAAAAATTGGCAGAACTTGGAAGAAATTGGACATTAAAAGTCCAAATAAGCCATTTATCATGAAGATAAATCAAAAAGAAGCTTTCAAGCCTAATACATCCAACAATAATGAGCAAAGAAAATGCCATAAATGTGGAGGTATTGGGCACTTAGCCAATAACTACCTAAAAAAGGCAAAAATTAATGAAATTGTGGAAATAGAAAACCCCAATGACAAAGAGGAGGAATCTGACTCTGAAAAAGAAACAGAAGAGTAAAAAGGTTCTGAGAGTGATGAAATTAATATAATTAATGCACAAATTAATAATATTGATATAACTTATGAAGTACTAGATGTTAACTCAAACTTACCACAAGTTGGAACATCTGACACAAACCTGACAAATATACAAGATGCCAAAATGTACAGAACCAAACCTGAAAAAGAATGGGATATACAGCTGGAAAATCAAGTATAAGTATTGTTATGGTTGATAAACAAGAAGGAAAAGTGAACTTGGATACAGGGGCATATTGTACCTGTGTTGGTAAAGGTTATTTAAAAGCCATTGTCCCAGATTGGCAAGAAAAACCTATGCCAATACAAGGTGTCAAATTTAGTAGTGCAAGTGAGAGCATGAAAACCCTAGGAATAATTGATTTAACACTAATTTTTCCTCACCCCTCACAATGTGTCAGAATTAGAGTAGAGCTTGTAGTAATGGACAACTGTACTAGTAATCACTTCATACTTGGAAATGACTACTTATCAATTTATGGTATAGATATCTCTAACCAAAAAGATTGATATTTTACCATAGGAGACAACAAAAGACAAAATTTTGGCTTCTTAAATAACAAAAAACAAATCACAGTTATTAATAATGAAGAAAAAAGTCCAGAAAGGGAACTTTTTATATCTGAACAACTCAAAGAGTCAGCATTCAATCAAGAATTAACAGAAAAAATGAAAGAAAAATTGATTGACCTCTTATTTAAGTACAAAAATGCCTTTGCAACTGACAAGGAGCCACTAGGTGCCATAATTGGACATGAGGTGGTTATAATTCTTAATGTGGAAAAGCCTTATCCACCTTTACTGAGGAGACCTGCTTACCCAGCCAGTCCAAGGGCTAGAGAGACCTTGGAAGTACACATTAAAGAATTAATGGACCTTGGAGTATTAAGAAAAGTAGGACATAATGAACAGGTAGAGGTCACTACACCTGTCATTATAGCTTGGAATAATGGAAAATCAACAATGATAGGAGACTTCAGAGCCCTGAACACCTATACCATTCCAGACAGATATCCAATACCCAGAATCCATGAGACATTGACACAATTGTCACAAGCTAAGTTCATAACAACCATGGATGCTTTAGAGGGTTTTCATCAAAATGTCTTAACAGACAAAGTCAAGAAGCTACTAAGGATAATAGTCCACTTTGGGATTTTTGAATACTTAAGAATGCCATTTGGGATAAAGAATGCACCTTCCCATTATCAAAGGATGATGAATACCATATTTCCTGAAGAATCATAAGAAGGATGGTTAATTATCTATATTGATGATATCATAGTCTGCTCAGAAACTTGGGAAAATCATCTTCCAAGACTAGAAAGGGTACTACACAAAATAATGCAAGTGAATATGAAAATTTTCTTGAAAAAGTGTCATTTTGCATATAGTGAACTAAAAGAACTAGGACATGTTGTATCTGGACTTAGTCTTGGAATAGACAAGAATAAAGTAGCAGCAGTACTACTTAAGCCAATGATACAAAAAAAAAAAGAAATGAAATCATTTCTAGGATTTGCTGGCTACTATAGACAGCATATAAAGGAATTTGCAAGAATTTCCAAATACTTGTATAAACTATGTGATCAACAAACAGTCTATGAAATGACAGAAGAAAGAGTCAAGGCATATGAAGAGTTGAAAAATTCCTTAACAAATGCCCTAGTTCTTCTAATGCCAGATTGGAAACTACCCTTTAAACTTTACATTGATGCTTGTGGAGAGGGACTAGGTGCTGAACTACACCAGACACAAATTATCAATGATAAACCAGTGGAAGGACCAATTAGTTTTATTTCAAGACAGATAAAGCCAACAGAAGTAAGATATGGAGCAAGCCAAATGGAATGCCTCTGCTTAGTATGGGCTTGAGAAAAATCACATTATTACTTGGATGGAACAGTATTTGATGAGATTACAGACTGTAATGCTGTAAAATCTCTATTAAATATGAAAACTCCAAATAGAGATATGCTGGGATGGCAAATTTCTATCCAAGAATATAGAGGAAATAGGACTATTGTTCATAAATCTGGTAATATTCATAAAAATGCAGATGGGCTCTAGCAAATACCCCTGACAATCCAGAATGGGTACCACAAGAAGAGCACCATATAGAAGGAATATGTGTTACAGACATTGGCACAGAGTTCTTTAACCAAGTTAAAGAAAGCTATAAGATAGACAAAAATTGCCATATCTTAAGCCAACTTCTAATGAAAGACTGAAAAGATCCATCACTTTCATCAAAATTAGATGAAACATGGAAAAAGGAATATGATGAAGGAAAATTCCACCTCCTTGATGGAATCCTTTACCATAGAACAAAACACACATGTGTTATGGCCTTAACAGATAGAACCCTGATAAACACTATTTTACATGAGTGTCATGATAGTGTTGCAGCTGGACATCTCTCAGAAGACAGAACACTAGAAAGGGTGAAAACCTGCTCTTGGTGGCCAAATTGGAAGAAAGATGTTGCAGAATACTTCCAAACCCGTGACAGATGTCAAAAGACCAACAGAGCCACAGCAAAGAAATTTGGAATGATGATACAAATCCAAGAACCAAAATCCCCTTGGGAAATAGTTCATATGGATTGGGTAACAGCATTACCTCCATGAGGAGACAGAAGCTATAATGCATGCCTAGTATTAGTTGACAGGTATAGAAAAACTCCCATGTTCCTACCATGTCACAAAGATGACACAGCTATGGACATAGCCATAATGATATGGAATAAAGTCATTAGCCATACAGGCTTATTCCAGAATATTATAAGTGACAGAGACCCAAAATCCACTTCAGCATTATGGAAAAATCTCCATAACTTGTTTGGGACAAAGTTATCATTCTCAACATCTTACCATCCTCAAAATTATGGTTTAGCAGAAAGAATGATACAAACCTTGGAAGAAATGATCAGAAGATTCTGTGCTTATGGATGAGAATTCAAATATTCTGATGGTTTTACCCATGATTGGTGTACACTAATACCAGCACTTGAGCTGGCATATAAAACATAAATCCATTCTTCTACTGGCAAAACACCAGCAATGTGAGAAAAAGGTTGGAATCCAAGACTTCCTTATGATACCCTCAAAAAGAACTTAGTGGATATACATCCAACAGCAAGCAGTTTTAAGATAATGCTTGACAAAGCAAGATACCATGCAAACAGATGTATGCAAGATTCTTTCAAATATGAAAAAGAAAGATGGGATAAAAGTCATAAACCACCTGACTTCAAAATAGGAAAATTGGTCCTAGTATCAACCCTTAATTTTAATAACATAAAAGGTCCAAAGAAATTGAAAGATTCCTTTGCAGGACCATTTATTATAAAAGCACTTCATGGACCCAATGCTGTGCAATTGGAACTCAAAGGTGAATTAATGAACAAACACCCAACTTTCCCTGCAGGTCTGATAAAAACTTACAGCTCAAGTGATAAGGAACTATTTCCACTAAGAAATAAACCCCTACTTGAAATTCCCCCCTTGGAGAAAGGAGAAGAAAAGAAAGTTGTAAAATTCCTTAAAGAAAGAAGGACAAGAAACAAAAAAGAAAGAGAATACCATGTAAGGTATAGAAATTCAACTCAAGAAGGTGAATGGCTACTTGAGAAAGATATAACAAATTCCGATAAACTACTAAGAAGGTTCAGACATGAAAGAAAACCTACAGAATAGAAAAATCAAGCATTATTGAGCTTCAAGACTAAGAAAGTCTATTGAAGAGGTAGGACAGTGGATGATACCCTAATTACACATCAGATTGTGGTACAATCTTTTTTTGGTGGTAGGGAATGTGAACCTTTGAGATATGACCACATACCCAAAAAGGTCACAAGAAATCTTTCAATAATTACCTTAAAGCTACAAAAATGCCATAAATAGGCATAAAACTTGGTTTAACTCAAACACTCATGAATAAACATGAGGAATAAATTACACCATTGGATTCCCCATGGTAGAATACACATATACCATTTTTATGGAATATCTGTAAAGTCAATATTAAATGAGTTATAAGTAATGATACCTTAAAAAAACATGTATTCTTAATTATTTGAAATACAAATGAAACAAAATGTAAACTGAATTACACCATTGGATTCTCCTAAATATCTACACATAAAACAATTAAGAATCTAATTGCCAAACTGAATAGATGCACTTTTTTGGTCAATGCATATATTCAAGGATTCTAGCTAATATATTTTGAAATATGAATGATAGAATGATGAACCAAAAAGAAAGTCACCACATAATTACTGTAGGAATACAGAAATAAACCTTATTTCACAAGCTATAAAGAAGGTTAAAACCTGTAATGAATTATTGATTAAAATCAATGGAGCTGTTGACCACTTTGTTGTGAAAGTGGTCCAAACTTAAAAAAAGTAGACAGTTGGACTCTACTATTTCATTCCTGAAGAATGATGTATGTTTATCACAATATTCAAGGTATAACCCCTTGAAATCATGGTTTGAAGTTTAAAATATTAAATTTTGACAGAAAAGATGAGTTAAAAGAAAAATCATCAAAATACAGTTTTGAATATGTAATGAAATGCTCTTGGAACTGTAATAAGGTGATGCCAAGCTATCAGAATTCACTCTAACAACAGCTGTAGCTTGTATAACTTAAAATTTATTAATGATCAAAGTTTAAGCTTAAATTTGATCATTCAAGATCACTCACTGTAATCTTATTTCAAGTTTAACAGTCATATAAGTGATAAAACTGGTGAATACTATTAGAATATGATTAATCATAATGAAATCCACAAAGTTTAGGCTTGTTCCAAGCCTAGGATGTGATCAAACGTAGTGTTAGTGTGATAACTCTAAATAATGGCGTAATTATGAGGTAAGATGGTTTTATCATGATGTAATCATCACCAAACCTTGAAATATTGATCATTTCTAGTAGAAAGCATCAGTACACGTCTATTAGAATCCTGATGAACTCTAGGAGGAAGGTATTTACTATAAATAGAGCTCATTTTACTCCGTTTCCCCCTCAGACACTTACAAAACATTAAATCATTAAATAAAAAGGTAATTTCTTTATTCTTTATATATAAAAATTCTATATTATTAAGAAACAAAGATAATCTTATTATAATCATCATCTCTGATGTGATTGTTGCCATTATTTAATTTTTTTGTTTAAATTTCTCTTAAAAAACCTCTATTCCACATAAAATCAAGAAAAAATTGTAATTTCTCTTAAATTTTATTGTAACTAAAATTTAAATAAGTTGTATTTACATCTTTCGGCGTAACTATATTCAAAATTATTATATTAAGCATTAAAAGTAGGTTATTTCTCTTAACATGATAATTCTTCTCTATTATTACTTTAATAATTCTATAATTGATATAAATAGTATTCATATTAATTTATGACCTTAATATTAGTAATATTACTGTTATTAATTGTTTTTTATTAATAAAAAAATAATTTTTAATGCCTTTATCATTTGTTGGTAACAATAATAAAAGTGCTTTTAAATATATTGATATATTTATTTATTATATTTTTTTTATAATATAAATTATCTTATTATATTTATTTAATAATATAATTATTTTCATGCCATAATTATAATAATTGTTTATTATTACAATTCTTCTTATCTTATTTCTTTCATTTATAAGGACATTGATAGTACAATAAGTAAAATATTAGTAATTTTTACTTATTGGTTCATAGTCAAACCTTACACTTTCTGAAGCTTTCAGGACAAATGGAGAATGGTATGAAACATAGAGAAACCCAAAAATAATCATGGATTCATAATTAAAATTAAAATTTTACTTATAGTCTATTTTTGATTATTCCACCTGAAATACTGAATCTTCAAAAATTCACAGAAAATACAACCTGTGATGAAATTTCCAATAACATTTAAAAATTTGAGAAATTGATATTCATTTTAAAATAGAAGAAGATTTACACTTGTTAATACTTTTATTCTTAATCATAAGTGGGTTGGTAGTCAAGTAAAAGCTTTAATTCAGTAATTATTATAATCTTATGTGACAACAAATGATGCAATAAATAAACCAAAAAGGATTCTTGGTTTTTCACTCACTGTTTTTCAGTTTTCTCCATGGCAGGCCTCTGTGAGCTTTCTTTGACTTAAAAGAGGCCTCCTCTTTCTGTTTTTTCCAAATAATCTCATTATCCAATTATATCCTTGTTAAAAACAAGTAAGTATTAGTTAAATCTTTTCTTAAGGTGTTTTATTCTTTCAGAATCAATCAGAAAGACATCAAATCATAGTTTCAGGCTGAGTCTATGATAAAAGTATTAAAATGTATTTACAACTTTTAACAATGACTGTGACACGGTAAAAAAGGATTTAAAAAGGATTATAAGAGTTGAAGATGTTTTGATTTAAGAATAAAAGGGCTTTACTATATGAAATATAGTGATGGTGAGGGCTGTTGAGAGCCCTGGGTGCAGTTTTCCCTGTGGGTTAAACTAATTAATATTATAATTATACCTGTATATTACCCAAGAGTAAAACCTTCTTTTTGACAGTTTACTATGTAGGGTATTCAAGAGGAGGATGAGGAAAGCAATTCTGGCTGTGAAAAGCCTCCTTTTTATCCTAAAATGGGGTGAAAAGGGTGCTAGACCTTTCCACATAGAGGAAGTGAAGATTTTTCATGTTCCAGGACAGGCTTGTGGTTTAAAAATAGCCTGTATAGGGCTCAGATGTGGTTTTGAAACCACATCTGGGCAGCTTTCACCAATACAGGGTGAAAATTCTCATCTGGGGACCTCCAGCCTGATTCTGACATGTATGACATGTAGAATGATGCACAGAAACTGTATGGGACCCCAGTATTGACTGAATTATGAGGTATTGAAGTATAAACATGCTTCTTTGTCTGTTTGACACCTCATAACCATATTACAACTGTATTATCTCATAATACTGCTGTATTGACCATACTGTGGGATTTTGACCCTCAAATGGTCATAGCTCTGTCAGTGTTTGAGATATAATGCTCAAAGCTGGTTCATTGTATAGCCCTGTCTTAGCTCTACACAATGGTACCTAATTTTATATTGTTATCATTAAATATGGTAAAGTTATTCCATGTACAAGTTTTTGTACATATGCATGGTTTAGGCAAAAAGCTGTATTGAGCTTGTTTGCCCCATAACCTTTGTTCTAGTTAAGATATGGGGAAATGGATGAAACCATCAGGTATCCCCAATTGTTCTCTTTCCAAAAAGACCCCACTTTAGGTATCTCACACTAAAACTGTGGAAGTTAGATGAGAGGTGAATGTTTTGTTCACCCTTATTTGACCTGATTTTGGCCATAACTCCAGAAATACGGGTGCTAGCTCAGTTTGGCTAGTACCATTGGATAGCTCTGCCTTAGAGCTTCATTTTGGATACCCATTTGATGGGGTTAAGCCCCTTCTTCTAGATTTTAGATGAGAGGTGAAAATTGAGGTTTATGCTCAGCAACAACTTTGATCAGGAATAACTTTGTTATTCTTTGTCCTATGATTATGGGACTTACATTTTCAGAAAGAGGTGAGTTTCCTCTTTTGTTTGTTACCTTTTGAGCTAATTTGGATCAGCTCCATGTTTTGGTGGTATCTTGGCTATACCATTGATTTATGGTATTTTGGCTGTCATGCTTGTGCTCTGGTTTTGAGTCACAGGCTGAAACATAGAAAATCAACTATATATTGTTTTAATATTGTTATAAATCAATTTTGATCCCTTCAAATCCACAATCATCTTTCAAATACCTCTACCATATTCTATTCAAAAGTTCATTGGAATATTAGTGAGTGATTTATAATTAATTCTTAAAGTTTTTATTTAGTTTTTTTTCTTCAAGAATTAAATTTAGAATTATTCTTGTAAAAGATAATAATATATCAAAATAATTTTATTATTTTAATAAAAGAAGTTTTATTATTTAATACTTCTTGTAATTGATTCTTATAGACAATTACTGCTTACTGTTATAATAACTAGCAGTGTATCAAAAGTAAAAGATACAATTAATAATTTAATAATTTAATTGTGGCTATGATAGTTTTATTATTATATTTCATAAGAACAGTCAGAGTATTGTTTATTAATAGTAATATTACCAACAATTTCATAGACAAATCTTACAATTAGAGTTAATTTATGTGATGCATAAATAATCCTTTCAAAAAGGATAAAAAAGACGCTTTTAAATGTGCATTGTTTAAGTAACTTAAGTTGAGAATATGCCCATATAGTAGAGCAATAGGTAAGATTTTAACAGCGTCAGGTCAAAATTATTTCTGATGGGTAAATTTATGCAGCAGTAGTTAAGAACATTAATATTTCACATGTTTTTTGGAATATCTAAATCACATATTTCCTATTGTGAAGTAATATTCATCTTCCCAAAAATAGCTGCCACGCACCTGTGGGGAAGATGCTGTGGTAATACTGTAGTATTGTTTTGGAATATGGTATAGATTGGTTGAATTTTAATAATGAGTTTTTCATGACATATATAATACATACAAAAAGGATGTTCATAAATTTTTGTGTTTTGATTATTTAATAGGTCTAATCAAATTTAATTTGATTTCGAAAGAAGGAAATATGAAAAGTAGGAAAAAGCTAAGAAAAGGAGAAAAATATAGAGAAAAATATCAGGTGGTGGTGAGTGTTAAATGTGGAATAAGGTGAGAGAGAAAAGATAGTATTGTAGCTTCTGAACTTACTGGTTCATAATGATAATAAAAACCTATAAAGCTTGTAACAATTTCTTTTCTTTTTTCCTTTCAATTATATCTTCATTTCATATTATGATGAAATTGAATTGATCAATAATTGAAATTTATTTCTTTTTTCAACAAAAAAAACAATTTCGAAAAAAAGATATATATTTATATATTTCAAGCCTTTCAAAAGAAAACATATATATATATTTATTCTAACTAATGTATTCATAGATTATAGTCATTAATAGTAAAAAGAAGATAAAATAGAAGTATCAATATGTATAGATATATCAGTTTTTATGTAATGGATTCAGATCTTCTGACTTTTCTAAAAAAAGGTATTGGTAAACCCACATGAGAAATTTGGTAAAAACATGTAAGCCCTTACATGTTTCTAATAAACACTTTTGGATTTTTGCCATAAATTGGTAAAAAAAGGTAAGGGGATCCATGGGCCCATCTTAAATTAAAATGAAACAAAAAATATGTATTGGTCCAAAGCCTCCTAAAACCCCCCAAAAAGCCCCTTAACGCAATTGTTTCACTTTATTGTTCACACCCCCAACCCAAACAAAACAAAAAGAGAACAAATACCCAAATAATCCACATTATCCCCCCCAAAACAATTTTTTTTAAAAAACAGCATTATAAACAAAATTTTGAAAATCTTTCCATGTTTTTTTTTCTTTTTCCCAAAATACCACATTTTTCTCAAAAACAAGCTGCCTCCACACCTCTAAAATTACCTTTTTTTACCTTCCCTCTTCTATTAATTTCAAATTAAAACATCTTCATTTCACCTTTTCCAACTTTGTCTGACTTTTAACATATTTCATACCTTCTTTTTCACATTTCAAAAGGTTCTGTTTTCATTTCAAATCCCCAAAATCCCCCTTTTTCAAATTAATACATCTCTTGAACCATATATTGCTTCAACCCCCCACTGAAGGTGAATTTCAGACCCTTGAGATTTTTTTGGCAGAATGTGCATGATGTTTCCAGGGAACAGGGGTATTCTGTATCAACCTTGAGGTCCAACATTACCCGCAACAAAATTGAAATAGGCTGTGAAAAGTCCAGGACCCCAAATTCCCACAAAATCACCTCCAAAATGATCACTTCAAGAAAGCTTGACTGTCTATTTAGACTTTATTACAGAAAATATGCCAAGAGTACCACTTCTTGGACACAGCCATGATTCCACTGAAACTATCATGGCACATCCTTCTTTCAGAAAATTCAATGAGCAAGAAACATCCAAAACAGCTCAAATGTCTTAGTCACTGCTCATGCCAAGCCAAATTTAGGCCCAATTATGCAGCCGGAGAAAGTCTGAAAGGCATGAAATCTTTCAAGAAATCTACATCCAAGTCAAGAAAATCAAGAAAGACAAACTGCAAGGCAGAAAGCCCATTGATTCTCTTATTGACATCCTCAAAGAAGATGATTTTGTGTGGTCCTCTGCAAGGGATTCTGAGGGACACATTACCTCATTGTTTTTCACTCACCCCCTTGCCATAAGACCCCTTCATGGCTTTCCTCATGTGACTATTACATATTGAACTTATAAAAAAAATAAGCTCAAAATTTCCCTGTCTCATATGGTTGGATTGGGCTTAACAAATAAGACCTTTTATGGGGCTTTTTGTTTTCTGAAGGATGAAACTGAACTATCATATACTTGGGAATTGAATCCATACGTAGAAAAAGTTTTCAAAAACACCAATATTGTTCCCCCTCCAGTAATTGTTATTGAAAAGGTTTTCGCCTTGAAAAATTCTCTTAAGAAGCAGTTCCCAGACTCAAAAGTCATGTTATGAATTTGGCACATCAATAAAGATGTATCTTCCTATTGCATGAATGAAATTGGCCATGGCAATTATTTTGAAAATTTTATGGGCCTTTGGAATCAACTAATATACTTTTATCTTCAACTTTTATCCTCATTATTGTTTTTACTAATGACTTTGCGATTCCCTTCTCAGGTTATGTATTCAACCACTGAAAAGTATTTCAAGGATAAATGGAAGAAGCTTTAAAAGCAAGTCAAAAATCCTGAAGTCTTGCAGTATTTGGAAAAAACCGGCTTCCTCTGAAGGATTATTGTGTGCCAGCCTGGACCAACTACCATTTCCACCTGGGTGTGGGCTCCACCTAAAGAGTTGAAGGTCACCATGAAATGGTCAAAATTTGGCTTCAAATGTCCACTGGTACTCTCCCGGAGGATGTTAGGGCTCTTCAAATGGCTTTCAAGAAACAAGGTATTGAAATAATCAACAGAATCTCCAAATAACTGATTTTCCATGTCAAGAATTTCCCTACACACATCAGTGCTCTCAATGGAAAGGTGTCTCATTATTCCCTTCAGATGGCCTTTGAAAATTTTGAAACAAAATGTCCCCCAAATGAAAAATGCACCAACAAATGAAACAATTATCAAGGCATTCCTTGCAAGCACAAGACCCAACTGGAATTTGCCAAGCACCAAAGGCTTCAGAGATCATACTTCCATTTTCAGTGGCATTTGAACTTAACTGTGAGGATTTTTTCATCTTCAATTTCTTTTCTTTTTTATATTAACTTATTTTATTTGTCATATTTTCTCAAATTAGTTATCAAGGTGATGGTCAAAGTACTGAGAAAGAAAGAGTGAAGCAAAAAGAATATTTTGAGATATTAGGGAAGACCTTTCTCAAAGACCAATGGCAGAAATAACCCCAATTATTCAGAATTTTCAAGATGTTCTGACTGAAAAAGTCCCTTTTGATCAAATTCCCAAGAGTCAAGAGGATGATCGATATTATGAAGACCACTTGAATGCAAAAACACCCATGGAAGACCTGAAGGAGCCAACAATAAAGATAAAAATGAAAGCAATCCCTCAAGATTTGAAATCATTGAAAGTCAATCCAAGAGAAGAGGGAAGCCCCCATCAAAAGTGACCAGCACAAAAACATCAAGATCAAAGTAAATTTAACCCTCTCAAATTATGGAAGTGAATTAATCTGAAGATTCTGAGGCCTCATCACCCAAATTAATAATTTAATCAGATTCACTACCCACAGAGAGTGAATTTAATGAATATGGAAAATCAGGAGTCACCCTCAGAAGGTCCAGGAGATTGGCAATGGGTAGAAAACCTCACAAGAAGGTCTCACAAGGCTGCAAAAAATCTGAAGATATGTGATGCAATTGACTTAACCTGTGAAAAATGCCAATGAAATTATCACACAAGTAATGAATGCTCCATACTATTTGTGGGTTTTTAATTCATTTCAATGTGGAATATTTTTGTTTCTATTAGTATTTATTAATTCTTTGACCCATTTCTATTAGGTACCTGGCTCAGAAGACTTACCAAAACCCATATTTAAATACACCTTCAAGCCTATCAATGTCCAAGGTAATGGAAACTGTGGCTACAGAACAGTGTCATATCACATTTACAAGACTCAAGATCAATGAGCTGATGTCAAGGGTGACTTGGCTAAAAAAATCAAAAGAATTAAGACCTTGAAGAATCCATGAAAACTTTGATACCCGCAGTACCCTCTTATTGAGACAGAATTGAGTGGTATGAAGATGTTGGCCAGGCTCCAAAGAGAAATCGGATGTCCATTCCTGATATGGGGGATCCAATTGAAAATAAGTATCAAAGACAAGTTTTATTTTATTACACAGTCCAACATTTCTCTTTTTTCCCTTATTGATGTCCTCCAAATGATAATCCACCAATTCTTATCAGTTTCTTGGATAGCTGTTCTCATTTTGTTCCATTGGATAGAATCATTTCTAAGACTTATCCAGTCCCACATGACTGTGAATTGCAAATTTCATGCTCAAACACAAGCCCTGGGGTGGAAAGATAAATCTAATAAACACAGGATGTTATATTTGTCCAATCTTCCCCCCCTCAGAAAAAACCAACTATTTTTGAGGTGGATTAAGATTAATTGATTTTTGTATATACAATTTATGCCAATTATCCCCCTCCTCACTCCTATTTATTGCTTAAATCCTACCTCAGTCTCATTTCTTATCAAACATTTGCCACTTTTGTACTTAAAAAAAGTCATATTTTAAACATGAAAAAATATTGGAAAAAACACACCTTTCTGGGCCTTCACTTGTCTCACCAAACAAATCCCCAAAAGTGTGGGCTTATAGTATTTTATTTTCAAGATTGATCTCTTCATTTTTAAAAAAATGAAGGAAGTTTATAAGTGGGAACATTTTAAATGAATTTTTTAAAAAAACATGCCATTTTCCAAATTGGCTAAATTGGAGAAATTTGGCAAAAAAAATTGAAAGAATATGGGGATATTGACATCCAATGTTGGAAAGATTATGGCACAAAAAATAAAGAAATCCTCAAAACTAAGCCTGAGGGTTTTTTAAACAAAGGTCATTTATATGTTTTGGCCATAAATTGGTAAAAACATGTAAGGGCTTGTGTCAAGATGAGTCTATGTTGAAGTGGTAATAAAGCTATTTACAACTAAAACTATGACTGTGACATGTGGAAAATAGTTAAAAATGGATTAATTTAATAATAAAAGGGCTTTACTATAAGGAATATAGTGGTGGTGAGCGCTGTTGAAAGCCCTGGGTGCAGCTTTACCTGTTGGGTTACAATAATAAAGACTACAATACTTTAGATTAAGAGTATACCTGAGTATTACCCAAGAGTAAAACTGTTTTTGACAGTTTACTATGTAGGGTATTCAAGAGCAGGATGAGGAGACAATTCTGGCTGTGAAAAGCCTCCTTTTTATCCTGAAATGGGGTGGAAAGGGTGCTAGACCTTTCCACGTAGAGGAAGTGAAGTTTTTTTCACCCTCCAGGACTGGCTTGTGGTTTGAAAACAGCCTGTATGCCCTGTATTGGCTCAGATGTGGTTTTGAAACCACATCTGGGCAGTTTTCACCAATACAGGGTGAACATTTTCATCTGGGGACCTCACAGCTTGATTCTGACGTGTATGACACATAGAATGCTGTACAGAAACTGTATGGGACCCCAGTATTGACTGACCTATGAGGTATTGAAGTATTAACATGCTTCTCTGTCTGTTTGACACCTCATAATCAGAGTACAACTGTATCCTGTCATAATACAGCTGTATTGGTCATATTGTGGGATTATAACCTTCAAATGGCCATAACTCTGTCAGTTTTTGAGATATCATGCTCAACATTGGTTCATTAGATATCCCTGTATGGGCTCTACACAATGATACCCAATTTGGTATGGTTATCATTAAATATGACAAAGTTATCCCATGTACAAGGTTTTTGTACATAGGCATGGTTTGGGCAAAAAGCTGTATTGAGCTTGTTTGCCTCATAGCTTCTGTTATAGCCAAGATATGAAGAAGTGGATGGCACCATCAGATAGCTCTGATTGCGCTCTTTCCAAAAAGACCCCACTTCAAGTATCCCACACTAAAACTGTAGAAGATAGATGAGAGGTGAATGTTTTGTTCACCCTTATTTGGCGTGAATTTGACCATACCTCAAGTAATACTGGTGCTATCTCAGTTTGGCTGGTACCATTGGATAGTCCTGACTTAGAGTTTCATTTTGAATACCCATTTGATGGGGTTAAGCCTCTGCTTCTAGATTTTAGATGAGAGGTGAAAATTAAGGTTTATGCTCAGCAATAACTTTGAGCAGGAACAACTTTGTTATTTGTTGTCCTATGGTGATGGGACTTTTGTTTTCAGAAAGAGGTGAGTTTCCTCTTTCTTTTGATACCTTTTGAGCTGATTTGTCTCACTTCCATTTTTTGGTGGTATCTTGGCTATACCATTGGTTTATGGTGTTTTGGCTGTCATGCTTGTGCTCTGGTTTTGAGTCAGAGGCTGACATACCCTCCCTCTAAAAAAGGCTCATCATTGATGAGACTGTTCAGTCCTCCTAGAGGCCCTGAATCTCCTTAGATGAAGGTTACCATCTGGTATGGCATCTTCTGCCAACCATTTGTCTTTATCAGTTGTCTGGTGCTTGAATCTGACTAAGTATTGTCTTTGATCCTTCCAATTAAGTCTGATCTTCCTGGATCTGATGATTTTACTCACAGGTCCTGGGGAGTCCTCCACTTCCACTATATCAGGTGGTGTGGGGTTCTTTTTCCTGGAGGGGAATTTTTCCTCCTCTGTTGGGAAGTATGGCTTGACTAAACTTACTGGGAAGACTGGGTGCTTCCTGGAAAACTTCTCTGTAAGTTTGACTTCCACTGCATTCTTTCCTATTAACCTAATGATAGTGAAAGGCCCTACAAATGAGTCCCTCATCTTCTTGGGTCCTTTAAGATTATTAAAGTTGAGTGTAGATACTAGTACTTGGTCCCCTTCCTTAAAGTCAGGTTCCATGTGTGTCTTGTCCCACCTCTGCTTATTATATTCTTTTGCCTCAGCCATGCATTTGGCAGCTGTGTCACAAGCCTTTTTTCACATATCATGAAAGTCTTTGGCTGTGGGGTGGATGGTTAGAAGATTCTTCTTCAAGTGATCCACAGGCAACAGGGGATTCCACCCTTTCTCTACCACTGGAGGTGTTTTTCTTGTTGTAGAGTGCTGACTTGTATTATAAGCCAGCTGGACATCTGGTAGAAGGGTAACCCAGTCATGGGTGTATCCTTCATGGTCCTTGTATTCCATGCCATAGGCACAGAACCTTCTAAGGATGTCCTCCATAGTCTGGATCATCCTCTCAGCTAGGCCATCTTTTTGGGGAGGGTAAGCTGTGGAAAAAGCAAGTTTGGTGCCAAGCATGTCATACAAGTTGGTCCAAAATTCTGATGTGAATTTTGGGTCCCTATCACTAATGATGATTTTAGGGACTGCACAGGTAGATATGATGTTATTCCAAAATAACAGGGCAGTATCCATGGCTGTGTCCTCCTTGTGGGATGGTAGACACCTCATGCTCTTGCTGAACCTATCAACTATGATTAGGCAGGCATTGTAGTTTTCTTTGCCTCCTGGGACAGGTCCTGTGACCCAGTCCATGTTGATGGTTTCCCATGGGTGCTTGGGTTCCTCTATGTGCTGAAGTAACCCATACTTCTTCCCATGTTTCCTGTTTGCCTTTTGGCATCTTTCACAGGTGTTGATGTATTCACTCAACTCCTGTTCCCACTTGGGCCACCAAGCTGTGCTTGCTACCCTCTCTTTGGTCCTGTCTTCACTCATGTGTCCCATATAGGGGCAGTCATGGCATTCCTGCAGGATCAATGAGATGTCGTCTCTGCCTACCACTGTGAGTGCACTTGTGTGCTTTTCTCTGTGGTAGAGCAGGCCATCAATAAGGAAAAACTTGTTATCCTTATAGGACCTCAACCAGGGTTCTTCCAGCTGGGATTCCAGTTCTGGACTCCTGTACTTTTGCTGAAGGAGTTGTAGTAATATGCCACACTGTTTGTGCTTGGCATAGGACTTCAGTACTGTACTGAAAAATTCATTGTGTAGTTCTGAGGAGCTTATTCCCAGTATGGGAGTTTCTGTTCCTTCTGAATCAGTGTTCCCACTGTCAAGGGTGCCACTTTCTGGTTCCCATTCAGAAAATCTGAAGTTCTTCTTCCTATCTACTTCCATGAAATGGATAGGAATCTTGGCTGCAACTTCATGGTCATAAGCTGAATTGCTTTTGACATTGTCCAGTGGCCATCTGCTAAGGCCATCTGCATTGGTATGACTTTTACCTTCTTTGTATACAATGGTAATGTTCCCTCTATACTCCTGAATGGCTATTTGCCATCTCAGCATGTGTCTATTTGTAGTCTTCATGTTCAGTAAAGACTTCAAGGCTGTGCAGTCTGTGTAGACTTCAAAGACTGCACCCTCCAGATAATAATGGAGTTTTTCTAGAGCCCAGACTAGACATAGACATTCAGTTTGGGTGGCTCCATACCTGGCTTCTGAATCTTTCAGCTGCCTTGAGATTTAGCAAATCACTCGTTCTCTTGGTTCACCATCCACAATTTGTCTCTGGTGAAGGGCTGCTCCTAGGCCTTGACTGCATGCTGCATCTCTATATAACTTGAATGGTAGTTCAAAGTCAGGTAAGATGAGCACAGGTGCATTAGTGAGTTCATATTTGATCCTCTCATATGCATCCCTCCTTTCCTTGGTTATTTCAAAAACTACATCTTTTGAACATAACTTGTATAAACTACTAGTTATGTGTGCAAAGTTTTTAATGCGGTTTCTATAGTAGCTAGAAAACCCAAGGAAAGATTGCATCTCTTTGATGCTCTTTGGTCCTGGCTTTTGCAGTACTGCTGCTACTTTATCCTGGTCAATTGCCAGACTGAGACCTGAGACTTTATGTCCTAGAGCCAGTAACTCTTGTTGGCCAAAATTGCATTTTTTAAGTGAAATTTTGAGATTTATGGGTGTGCATTTACTTAGTACTCTGTCTATGTATTGCACATGGTCCTCCCATGTCTCTGAGTATATAATGATATAATCAATATATACTACCATCCAGCCTTCCAATATTTCATCTTTAAATATTGTGTCCATCATCCTTTGGAAGTGGGCTGGTGCATTCTTGATGCCAAATGGAATTCTGGTATTCTCATATATGCCCATATGGCATATTATTCTGAGTAATTTCATGGAGTTTGGTTTAACTCCATTCTGGTGGAAACCTTTCATACAATCCATTTTGGTTATGTATTTGGCTTTAGCCAGTTTATCCAAGGCATGAGGTATCCTGGGTATAGGGTACCTGTCTGCTTTTGTGTAGTTATTCAGAGCTCTGAAATCTCCACACAGTCTAGACTTGCCATCATGCCAGGTGATTAGGACAGGGGTGGTGATTTCCACTATTTCATTATGTCCAATCTTCCTGATGACATCCATATCCAGAAGTTCATTTATATGTTTCTCAATTTCTTCCCTGGTTTCCAGGCTTGCTGGATAAGGAGGTCTCCTAAGCATGGGTGGATAAGGTCTTTCCACATCCAGATATAGTTCTATATCATGGCCTTTGATCTTGCCTAATGGTTCTTCACCAATGGCAAATGATAGCCTGTTCTTTCTCAGAATATTCAGTAAACTTAGTTTTTGTTTCCTGGTGAGGGTAGTGCTAAACTGCCCCTCTCTGAATTCCTTCAGAAGTTCTTCTATTGGGTCCTGAGAAGATATCTGGTATACATCAAGTGAAAATTTCTTTTCCTTGTTAGTACCAATGGTGATGTGCCTATTTTTACTGTTGTAAATGTCTATGCCATACATCCTCTGGTAATCTGTTCCCAGTAAAATCCCTTGGAGGTGGGCATCATTAAGCACTACAAATTCTGGGTTGAGTCTGATATTACCCTTCCTGTGGGGTATAATTATCTCTTTGATAATTGTCCCAATGGAAGTCATCTTCCCCGATGAACTTTTAAAGTTCTTTGACTTAGTGGGCAAGAACTGTTTTTACCAGTTTGGGAAGTGGGTATCCAGATAGTTTCTGGCCACTATGGAGCAGTGTGCTCCACTATCAATGATCAGTGGGTGCTGAGCATTGTCAATACAAACAGTCATTTTTGTGGCTGTCCCATGTATATATGCCATTCCTTTGGTTGGTGTAACCAGGAATGTTTGTGCATCTTGTGTGTGTTTGCACAAGTTCTTGCCAGCAGTGTCCTGTGGCATGCCTGCTTCCAACTGTATGTCCTGGATTTCTAGTGGGTTTTCCTCTTGGTATTCCACTAGAAACTCCTCTCTTGGGTCTTGATCATCATCAGATGGTTCTCTGATGGCATCACCCATGGAGTCTGATTCAGAATCCTCTGTTGGGGGTTCTTCCTCAGGGACTTTCTCTATGGAATAGACTTTTTTCTTTGCCTTTGGACAGTTGTTGGCATAGTGGTCTGTTGAACCACAATTGTGACAAGAATTCCTCTTCTTTGCCACTTATGCCACCCTTTCTTTGGCTTGGTCTTTAAACTCTACTCTGAAAGGTTGTTTCTCTTTGAAAATACTGCTCTCATATGGGGTGAATTTCCCTATATTAGTCCTTTTCCTTATGTCTTGTAAGGTGTTGGCAATGTCATCTAGAGTGCAATTTTGGTCGCATCTGCATTTTACTGCATTCTCTAGCTCTCCTGGAAATTGTGTCAGAAGTTTGTGATTCCTCATTTGGATGTTCATCTGAGGATCAATGGCTTTAAGTCTTTTAGACTGTCTAAGACACCACTCATATGGATCTTTGTCCACAGAGTATTTGTCATTTTCAAATGACATGGTATTTTGCCATATCCAAGCTCCATTACTGTACTTTTGGATGATTTGATTCTTCCACCATGGCCAGTTTCTTCTACCATGGATTTCTTTCACTTCTGTGTACCATATACTGGCATGACCTTTAAATGCAGTATTCAATCTAGCAGTGATCCAGTAGTCTGGTATGCTTGGTAAATCAATGAAGAGTCCATCAATATAATCTATTAGTTCCATATGATCATATTCTCCTGATCCAGAGAATTTGGGCCAGCTTGAGGCCTCAGGAAGCTGTTTCAAGGCTTCCTTCTCTGAATAAGACATTCCATCTCCATCCTGGTATTGTGATGGAGATCTTGCCTTATTCATCAACATGGCATCTGGTTTGATGTCATCTGGTTGATATGGAATATCCATAACTTGGCCTTGTGTTTGGGGCTTCAAGCTATGGTGGGCATTAAACAACTTGTTAATGTCTTGATTCAGACACTCCCTGTACCTTGTGTTGTGGTGTTGTTCTTCAAAGACTATATCCAGTCTTTTGTTGGTTTCTTCAGAGGCTTTTCTCAGTTGAGCATATCCTTCTTGAAGATTTTTAACTATCTGTTCCAAGGAGGCTTGAGTTTGTCTCATCCTCTCTTGGCCAGCTTTAATTCCTGAAAACTTCTTTGAAGATTGTTCAGCATATTGGGACATTTGTAACCACAGTGTATCACTGTTGATGTTACTCTCAGATGTGACAATGTTATTTTCAGTCTGAGTGGGGGTAATGTTTCTATTACTAGGACTACTGATTCTAGAGTGGTTTACAATTACTTCTGGCTCTTGTGTACTTCTTTTACCAAATCTAACAGCTTCTGGATCATGGGGTCTGACTCTTTCCTCCTCTGGTTGAAGGAGGTTTTGTTCTTGCCCTTGTTTCCTTGTCTTCTCCTGGAAACTTCCTGGAATTGTGAAGAATGGTGACTCTTGGCCACTGATCTGCTGGTTTCTGAATGGTGTGAAGCCACTGGAGAGCTGATTTGGCCTGCTCCTTGTGAGCCTGAAGGAATCTGAGTAGGCCCTGTCTGGGTTAACTGTTCTTCTATAGCCTGGATAGTGGCTTGGTTCTCCCTTATCTTCTGTGCCCTTGCCTCCAGGAGTCTGAACTTCCTGGTAGGATTCCAACCTTTGGTGATTACAATCACCCTTTGAAGTCTATCTCTTTGAGACAGATCTTCTGGAAACTTGCTCCAAGTTCTGCCCAGTGACTTGCCAGGTTGAACCTCTTGTTGTCCATGCTCCATTGAAATAAGTCTTTGAGGAGTTGGTGGAGCTGAAGAACTTGATCCATATCCTTCCAGTCCTCTGGTTTGAGGTTCCTGTTGAATTGGAGTGTAAATGGCAAGGTTGATATTATATCCCTCATTGTTTTGCCATCCACCACTGTGCCCAAGGTGTCCTCTTCCAGGTCTTCTGGTTCTGGACAAGTTTTCTCTGTCCTCTGGTTGGTTCCTTTGGAAGCCAAGGTCTCTGAGGTATGCAGGGGACATATCAGTATTTGCAAGCAGTCAAAACCTTTATGTTCTTAGGGTATTTACCTTTGACTGTGCCTTGTACAAATTTGCTATCTGCTGATTTGGGAAGTTTGCCTTTGGAGGTTACAGCTGGGTTAATAATTGTAATTTTCCCTGTACAAGTGGTTAAGGTTATGTTTACCTTGTATTGAAGCAGAGTTTTGTGGTTTTCTACTCCTCTGAGTGGCTATTGGTGCCCACTTTTTGGCTGTAATGAGGCCTTCACTAAGCCTTTGCTGCCCTCTGGTTCTGAGGGTGTCACTGGTGTGTTGGCTTTTACTGACTGGGTCTCAAGTGGTATGAAATTTTCCTCCACTGGATCAAACAGGAAAAAGAGGGCTTATGTCAGTTAAGACTTCTTAAAAGGCTGGTTTTGCACGTCTAAGAATGGCCTCTGGGCTTGTATATTATTACAATATGCCCTTGTATTATGACAGTGTAATTGAATCAACAGTTCCACGTCAAAAATACAGCTTACTGATATGTGGTATACTGTTTGTGTACCAATATCTTACAGAATACTTGTAATTAGCAAGTATAATCTGTCTATGATGGTGTATTACAGGGCAATTGAGTTAACAATGTGCCCAAACACACCTCAACTGTTGGTTTATCAGTATGAGCTGTCTTGATTCAATTAAGAATTAAGACTGTATTAGTGGCTTAAAAGTGTTTTTATATACAAAACACACCAAAAATACTGGTCTTGTGGTTATCAGCCATGTGACAGATACTCTTTAAGATATAAGATATGAGTATTTTTTTTAAAAAATAAATAAATAAATAAATATATATATATATATTAGAGAAAATGACGCCTAAAAAGATAATACAAGTGTCAATAAAATGATAAAAAAGAGAAAAACGTACTTGTAATGAGTCCAAAAAGGTTTTAAAACACGGCCAGGCCCCCAAAAGGTCAGGATGAGTCTATGTTGAAGTGGTAATAAAGCTATTTACAACTAAAAATATGACTGTGACACGTGGAAAATAGTGAAAAATTCTTTCATAAGGGTTAAAGATGGATTAATTGAATAATAAAAGGGCTTTACTATAAGGAATATAGTGGTGGTGAGCGCTGTTGAACGCCCTGGGTGCAGCTTTACCTGTTGGGTTACAATAATAAATACTACAATAGTTTAAATTGAGAATATACCTGATTATTACCCAAGAGTAAAACTGTTTTTGACAGTTTACTACGTAGAATATTCAAGAGCAGGATGAGGAGACAATTCTGGCTGTGAAAAGCCTCCTTTTTATCCTGAAATGGGGTGGAAAGGGTGCTAGACCTTTCCACGTAGAGGAAGTGAAGTTTTTTTCACCCTCCAGGACTGGCTTGTGGTTTGCAAACAGCCTGTATGCCCTGTATTGGGCTCAGATGTGGTTTTGAAACCACATCTGGGCAGTTTTCACCAATACAGGGTGAAAATTTTAATCTGGGGACCTCACAGCTTGATTCTGACATGTATGATGCATAGAATGCTGTACAGAAACTGTATGGGACCCCAGTATTGACTGACCTATGAGGTATTGAAGTATTAACATGCTTCTTTGTCTGTTTGACACCTCATAATCAGAGTACAACTGTATCCTGTCATAATACAGCTGTATTGGTCATATTGTGGGATTATAACCTTCAAATGGCCATACCTCTGTCAGTTTTTGAGATATCATGCTCAAAGTTGGTTCATTAGATATCCCTGTATGAGCTCTACACAATGATACCAAATTTGGTATGGTTATCATTAAATATGACAAAGTTATCCCATGTACAAGGCTTTAGTACATAGGCGTGGTTTGGGCAAAAAGCTGTATTGAGTTTGTTTGCCTCATAACTTCTGTTATAGGTGAGATATGAAGAAGTGGATGGAACCATCAAATAGCCCTGATTGCGCTATTTCCAAAAAGACCCCACTTCAAGTATCCCACACTAAAGCTGTAGAAGTTAGATGAGAGGTGAATGTTTTGTTCACCCTTATTTCGCCTGAATTTGACCATAACTCAAGTAATATTGGTGCTTGCTCAGCTTGGCTGGTACCATTGGATAGTCCTGACTTGGAGCTTAATTTTGAGTACCCATTTGATGGGGTTAAGCCTCTCCTTCTCGATTTCAGATGAGAGGTGAAAATTAAGGTTTATGCTCAGCAATAACTTTGTTATTTCTTGTCCTATGGTGATGGGACTTATGTTTTCAGAAAGAGGTGAGTTTCCTCTTTCTTTTGATACCTTTTGAGCTGATTTGTCTCACTTCCATTTTTTGGTGGTATCTTGGCTATACCATTGGTTTATGGTATTTTGGCTGTCATGCTTGTGCTCTGGTGTTGAGTCACACGCTGACAGCTTACATGGGTTTACCAACATCCAAAAAAGAAAAAGATAATTTCATTTATTCTTATTCAAGTGTCACTGAATTTGGTTTTTTATTCATTTTTATTCTTATTTTTCAATTTTCTTTTTTTGAGCTTATAAATTCTCTTTTTTCTTTTCCCTTTTGTTTATTATCAAAATTGAGTTCTATTTCAATCAAATTTTAAAATTAATGTCCAGCAAAAAACCAAATAATCTATTTTTTTGTCGTAGTTTTTAGATTTTTTTCTTAATTGTTAGAATACTTCAATTCTTTTCCAGAGAGAAAAAAATACAATGAGAAAAAGAATCAAAAAATATCATAATAATAGTAATAATGATAATAGCTGAAAGATATAATCCCTCAGTATATTAGAATTTAATAAAATATTATATAATACATTTTTCACTTTTTTTATTTTTATTTTTATTTTGATTTTGTAAAAAAGGATAATAATAGTAAAACCAATAATGAAGTAGGTCTAATGCAGAAAAAAGAAAACTTTAATTAAATTATTCATTATATATACTTTTTTTTCCTTATAGTGTTGAAAACTTGAACAACTGAAAAGAAAAAAGCAAATGAAAAAGTCAATTAGTTTTTTGAGAACTTTCATTATTCCATTTTTCAAACCAATAGCTATTTGGATGTAAGAAAGTCATACTTCTAGTAGGAAGCTATTGCAAGGGTATCATATTACAAAAGAATTTAATTAAACATGTGTTTAGTTTTGAAGAGAAAGCTATATTCTATTCTTGAACATTAGAAGCAGGAATAAGAAATGCATTGAATTAATCTAAAAGATAAATTAGCTATTGGGATCCATAATCTTAAGTCTTTGATTGAATTTGTAAGATAAAGTCAAGCTCCTGCTGATCTTATAACATAAGATAGATTCATTTACAGACTTGAAGAATGAAATCTGAAAACATGAAAGTTTTTGAATCAAGGTTTAATTTTCTTTTCCAGTCAGGTGCTATTCATTGAAATAGAATGAGGAGTACTGGAAACATATTTTGAATCTAGAATTCAGATGGGTTCTTCTTAATGGTCCTTCCGTGCCTTTAAAAAGAGCACCAGAATTCAAGTCAAATACCATGAAAAATGGAAGTAACCTTTGAGCCCAAGTAATACAATTACAAAAAAGGTACCTCTCATATGGGTATAGGCTTAAGGAGAAGGACTTCTCAACTAATAGTATACCATTACTATAAAAAATGAATATTGATTGGCCCATATATAATAAAATTCAGGTTTTAATGATTAACCAATAAGAAAAAAACTGTTTTACATCTGCTTCAATTTTCATATATTTAACTCAAGTCCCCCAGAAATGTCATGATTTTGATAGATCTTGGTCAGATATTTCCTGGAAGAACCCCTATTTAAGAAAATTGAATATCTTCATCTTTACTTGAATTAAAACCCTTCAGAAGTAAAGGCTGGGTTGCAAAAAACTGTGAAAAAACATACCAACAAATTAATGATATCACTTAAAGATTTAATCTGGGATAGCTGAAATTACTATATAAAGGATCTTACAAAGAAATATTGGCTCAAATGATTCAAAACCAAACTACAGGTTTTGTGAAAATAGTTATTCAAGGAAAAGCCTATATTTCTTCCTTACTTCGATAGTTCTGTACGAAAAAATATATGAAATTGTAGATAAAATAAGTACCAACAGTTATGTATCATTTAAATTTGTATATATTCAAAAGTCATTGAGATAAAAAGCTTGGAATATTAGGAAGCTGAATACTGATAGACACAAATACTCCAAAAAGCCACAAAATCGTATGAATTCTCCAATATTTTGGAAAGGAAGACATGAAGAGTTCCAAATTAAGAATATGAAAAACCCTTCATCTGTATCATTATATTATCACTATCTGTATTGCATTCTTTTTCATCAATAATCCTATATCTTATGATACTGGCCTGATGCCTACAGTATTGGTAGCTCAAAAGTTAAATTTTTAAGTACTGACTAATATTAGTCACAGGAAAATTCCAGGCACATTAAAACGGTTCTGAAATGTCCCATGAAGATTTTTTTCACTGTGTAATTCTCTATACTTCTAATTTGTGGTCTCATAGCCACAATTATGACTTTTTTGATGTCAGTATTGACGGTATAAAAAACAAATAAGCTTCAAGAGTGCAAAAAGGTATTTATCATAATTTATCAGTATTATTACATCATGAATCTTTCTCACAACAGTTTGAACCTCAGAGTAAAATTTAGGTATAATGAATGATTATTGTAGTATACCTAACTTAAAACTGAGATTTCATTTCCACAACCAGGTCTCTCAACAGATTTATAGAAAATATTTATTGATAGTAGAGCCCTTAAAATCTTTTTTCGACCATTTTCACTGTATTACAGTAGATTGATAGCTTGTGTCTAATATTTTGAAGATACTATATATAATTAAAGTGAAAGTTTGAGGCAGTTTCCATGCTTTTAGCCTACTTCTGGACATCTTTTTGGCTTGTTTTCTTGACTATTTTTGCCATTTTGGAAGGTTTTTACTATTAAAGGAAGTGAAATTTCAAGTTTTTTCCAAAAATATTCCAGTTTTATACTATTTTAATAAGAATAATAATATATATACATAGTCTGATATATCATATCTGTTAAAAACTTATGGAATAGTATTCTTTTGTTTTGTTTCTATGTGTATATCATTGAATATCTAAAAGTAGAAATTTTTTGAAACAATTGATAGTAATAATTTTTTATTATGAATTTCTCATAATCATTTTCTTCTGAAAAAAAGTATATTCAAAAATAACACCAGGGCGAATCTCGCGTCAATCGTTGGCGATTGACTTCACGTCGCACCGCGGTCAGTATAAAATCTTGCTTCAGTCGCGTTAGTGTCACTTTATAGTCACTGGATTTAGTGGGTCACGTCACGTCAGCGTCAAGACAACGTCAATCGTCACATGTGTCACATGAGACTGTCACTCAAAGCCCAAACCCATTTCAAAACTATGCGCAACGCTCGTGTAATTTCACCTCATTGGCTTCCGCCTCCCCAACGCTTAGCATGCTTACGCACCCGCACCGCCCTCCATCCAGATGAGACTCCGACACTGCCCGCCCCTCTCCGTCCTCACCACTCCTTACGCTTTCACATCCCCGCCCCTACCATCCTTACGCTTGTGTAGTACCCTCCCGACATGCCTCCGACAACGCTTACCATCCTTACGCTCATGTAGTGCCCTCCCGACATGCCCCCGACAACGCTTACCCTCCCGACACTGCTTACCATCCTTACGCTCATGTAGTGCCCTCCCGACATGCCCCCGACAATGCTTACCCTCCCTCCCAACATTCTCCCGACACTGCTTACCATCCTTACGCTCATGTAGTGCCCTCCCGACATGCCTCCGACAACAGTTACCCTCCTCACGCTTCCGTATTACATCCATAGTGTACAGTACGGTGGCTTTTTGGCGTACACGATGAACGCAATTGCCGAAATATGCTGAGTGGCCTTCTCTGCCAACAGGACCTAAGGGGATATTGGTCAGTATATTCACCATGTTGTGGTTAGGGTTTAAATCATGAGACTCACAAATTAAAACCTAATAAGTGGACTATTTAAGACAAGAATTGTGTCTCCTGTTTTGCCAACAAAACCATTTTATTTCATATCAATCAAATGAACACTTTGCTTAGTCCTTACCTCATGAGCGTTGAATAGTTCAAAAGTTGACTTTAGTAGGTTTCTCACTAGTCAACTTTATTCAATGTCTCACAGGGAAGTGATTTCATTTGCATGATATGAAGTAATTTGCAAAACATCGCCTCCTTGAATTTCCCGACAAATCGCATTTTGCAAATGCGATTATTTTACTTGCACCTTTTTTCTTGAATTTGGATCTTTTATCAAAAAATTTTCAAACAAGTTATCAATCAACTCGTCACCATCTATTTGCTTAATAAACTACCTCCGCTATGGCCCGAACCCCGGGAAATTCAACAGAATTCAATGAACGACCAACTTCAGCCCCAGAGAGTGGAAGTGAAATCTCTGATATTGCCAGTAGTCGTGAATTAGGCATTGAAGTAGAGAGCCAGTCACATGAAGATAATCAAGATCCACCAGTTCTTCCGGAGTGTGAGTATGCATCCATCTTGAATATTTCAAATCTCTCAAAACCTGATATTGTGTCATAGCCTTTATTTCAGGGCAGCCTCCAAGCTCTCAGAAACCGAATTTTAAAAGTTATGAGAAGGAAAAGACTGTTGAACCTTGTGCACCGACAGAAGATGATGGGCCAGATGATGTAATTTTTAGTGGGGAGGTGGAAATTATATCCAAGGAACAATTTGTCTCCAACATTGCTCAAAAAATCCCAAGGCTCGAAAAAATCCAAAATGATAGTAAAATTCCTGATTATGTGCGTCAAAAGATTGCTGAAGCCATGAGCCTGCTCAAAATGGATTTGAACCGTAAGTCCATTACTAATTCAAAACAAAATTGATAAAAATAGCTGCTTACAATATATGGGCAGGTGTGGAGGTGGGAGAATCTCTACCTGAAGGATCTCAAGTCGTAATTGGATTTCCAGGCAAAGGATTAGGAAAAAGACCAAATATACATGCGACCAAAAAAACAAACAAAAAACACTGTACCTTTGAAGCCACAAACAATTCTCGCGATCAAGGTGATGAAATTATCAACGTTGAAGGGGACCATATTGATAATGAACCTCCGCATACTGAACCCTCCCCAATACTCAATGAAACAATCCATGATGAAGCTCCACATACAGAAAGTCCCCCGATACCCAATGAAACAATGCATGATGCAACCCCTCCCGCCTCTCCTCGGAATATTCAAGCCTTTCAAGAAAGGGAAACAATTAAACATGATACAATGGGACAAGATATGACTGATATAATTCCCGACGCTGAGCCCGAAGTGTCATCCGCTGCAAATTTTCAAGGAATATTTTTATCCCGCATGGAAGAGTTTGCAGGCGTTTTGAATTATCATTCCAATATTACTCAACAATCATGGAAAAGGGGGCTTGATAATATCAATAGGATTTACAAAAATAGATGGGACAATTTACCAACAAAGGATGCTCATACATTCCTGCCCGTTGGTATTAAGGTGATCAGTAACGGAGATCTTAAAATGTCGGCTTGGCTGCAGGACCTTGAGATGGCAGGTGAGTTTTTTTTTATCTTTGTGCATGATACTTGATTATTGGCTGTTGACTGGTGATATAAATTGCAATATACAGGGTTAGATTTTTTTAAGCCAACCGAAACAGAAGCGTTTTTTGATCACAACATTTGGAATCTCAAATTGATGAAGGAATCAGCTAAACCTCCAGATAATCTCGCAAAATCTGAACACTCCTTCTTCAAAATGGTCCAGAGCCTTCTTTACCCCGCCAATCCAGTTAAACATTTTTGGGCAAATGTTATGTTTGAATCCATTAGTTTAGTCTCATACGATGTGATTGCACCCAAACCATATGTTGCACCAACATCAAATTCGACCGATCCTCTTGGACTCGAACGGGGAGCAGTTGAATACCTTGCCTCCTGCTTGAGTAAATCAAAGCAACGTGCAACCCAACTCAGCATTGAAGGTGGCGGGGCTGACAATGAGATATCCACAAAGCCGCACAAGAACCTGGAGGATCTAATGGATACAGTTATCCATTTGATGATTGCATACAACATGGTACGTGCACATACAAAGGTCAAAGTTAATGGCATCAAAGGCAAACTCACGAACTCAAAAAAAATGAGGCCATCAAAGATCTTTTGGCGTGTCACAAGAATCTTGGAATCAATCAAATTTGCTATGGTATATTAGCGGCATTCTGTGCGGCGGGGGTTCGTGGTTTGATGGTATGCTCAGATGACTGGAGAACAAGCTCAGTTAAAGGGGCTTTAGCACTAATTGACATTTCCGCAAAACTTTCAGAGGGTAAAAATCTAGTGGAGCCAGTGTGGCTACGTACTAATAAGTATATATGTAATTTACTGAATAAAAGTTTCTTCTCATCAGAGTCTTTTAACCCCACTGTACCTCTTAGATTTGATTTTGCACGATGCTTAGTATTAGACTTTGGTGATGCCTGGGTGGCGAATCGCGGGCTTGGTTCAAGTGATGAGGTCACCTTGACGGTACCCAGGTCAGCTAAACTCACAACCAGGATTGACCCGTTTTAGATTAGCTTTGTACTAGATAGATTGTAATTGAATTTTGCAAAGTTATTTATGAATTTAATAATCATGACTTCCTATCCTACTACTTCCCGGATGCCACAGTCTGAGTACCAATAGTAATTGTACGGCGGCATGCCTCCGTACATCATTGCAAAGACTCCGACAAGATGCAAGCTGAGTCAGGCGATGTGCCCGCGAGTAGCACACCCGGGTGCATTGCAGGAAGTCGCGTTTATCACTTCCCGCCAGCCCATAATAGGCCAAATGTTCCTGTGTCTTTCAAGAGGACTAGGATAGCTAGGGATCCGCAGCAGGATGCATATTGCATTTGCATGTGCTTGCAATATTCCAAATGGTTGGATTGGAAAGTGATTGCATGGGAACATCAATGTGGAAAATTGAATAATGCACTATCCACTGCAATTTTCAGGTTCAGGTATTTGAGATCGTGAATTTGCCAAGGTCAGGCGTGAGCTTTCTTTTTAGCCGCAATTAAAAAAGATTCATCCACCGCAATCCAATTTAGGTGATATTAAGAAATCAGTAATCATTCGGTTTCATTTCATTTTCTGCTGAAAGCATGCCATTCACGAAAAAAGGAAAAGAGCATAAAAGGGAACTCGCGAGAAAGCGTCGGGCTGAGGAAGGAAAGTGTGAGTTACTTGCTTAATCTCAGTGTATATATATAGATATATATATATGCTTCCACATTTATGTGGCACCCTCATTGGGCCCCACTGAAGAACATGGGCTTTAGTCGGTTCAGATTGTGCCAATGTCATGTGGGCTCCAACAGGGAAGTCAAAGGATGTGTGCTGAAGAAAGCTCCTTGGCAGTATCTGATATCTTGTGTGCTTCAACACGTAGTGATCCCTCAACCACTCGGGAATAGTAGCAGATCCCAAAAGACAAATGAGCGCAAAACGACCCGAATGAATAGGTTGTTTTCCTCCTCTCGCCCAACAGCACAAATATCAATGCCAGTATCAGCAAATATCACCCCAAGTGAAATTCGGAGGCTTGTGGATGTCAATAAGATCAAACGCATTCACTTTGGGCATGTGGCAATTTTCTCTTCAACCGGATTACTCATTGCCCTTGTCGAATTCCGACCATTCACAACAATGAGTGAAGTCGAGGTCAATCAATGGGATGAATTATCACAATTCCTATTTCGCGAAAAGAGTTTCACCGACCCTATTGCAACAAATGGAGCATTACTGGAGGGATTTATGTTCGCGATTGGGTGGCGCAAATGCACCACGAAGAATGAACAATTTGGTCTGTATGGTAGTGCTGGCAAAATTGAAAATGCAAAAGATGAATGGCGGGACCGAGGTGCCAATCTTAGCTCGGTGGGTCGCATTCTAGGTCAATCCTTACGATATGTTGGGGATAATTTATTTCAGAAGATTCAAAATTGCTACAACTCATTGGGGGTTCCGTCTTTTGATCAAGTCAACTATGAAGGCGATATTCCGGCAAATCAGGGTGCATTCGAGTTCGCTTCCGCACTCACTTTCACCATGAATGGATTCAAAAACGCACCTCATGTTGATAAGGATGCATCGCTGTATGCTTCGGGATGGTGGTTTCAAGCTGATAAGCGGACCGGCCAAATTCAAAGAGATGTGTCAAAGCGGTGTACAGGGGGAAAATTGATTTTCCCAAATGAGCATTTTTGGATTGATCTATCCGCATGTCATGGGCTCATTCAGGTAGTGTGGGCCAGTAGTACATTTGTTCATTATACTGATCCAGCACAGGACAATGAAAGCACGACACTAGTGGGTATGTCCACACAATGCTCAAGCAGGTTAGCAAAAACAATGCGGCAAAAAAGCAATGGCTATTATGAGATTGGCGAGAGAGCGGGCTATCAAATCAGGGATGGTAATACAATCTCATGCCGATTCAAAGAATGAGGAGATTTGCAAGTGGGTTGGGTAAGTAATGGTGAGGTAAGGCAGAGGACAATATACACCAGGATTGGATGGATTCGAGTGCGGGAGATGGGGTGTCTCACATGAAAAAGGGGTGAAGTGGATTATGTACGGTGGCATGCCATCGTACATCTGTCCTGGTTTGTTGCTATTGTCCAGGATGCCAATGCTTCACACGCGAATCCTCATGCTTGTGCAGGTTCTGACAATGCTGAAAGTTCCTTACGCCTATGCGGGGTGCCAACGCTACACACGCCAATCCTTGGGCCTGTGCAGGCTCCCGAAAATTTACACGCCAATCCTTACGCCTTTACAGGCTTTCGACGATTCACACGCCAATTCTTACGCTTGTGAAGCTTCCCCACAATGCTGAAATTTTCTTTAGCCTGTGCAGGATCCCAAGAATTCACACGCCAATTCTTACGCCTGTGCAGGATCCCAACAATTCACACGCCCATCCTTATGCTTGGGGAGGGTCCCAAAAGTGCTAAAATTCCTTACGCCTGTACAGGCTTCCGACGATTCACACGCCAATCCTTACGCTTGGGAAGGTTGCCAACAATGCTGACAAATTCTTACGCCTGTGCAGGCTCCCAACAATTCACACGCCAATCCTTATGCCTGTGCAGGCTCCCAACAATTCACACGCCAATCCTTATGCCTGTGCAGGCTCCCAACAATTCACACGCCAATCCTTACGCCTGTGCAGCCTCCCGACAAGTCACACGCCAATCCTTACGCTTGTGAAGGTTCTAGACAATTTAAACAATTCAATACATGAGTAAGACTAATAGCGTGTGACCATAGGAAAGGCCATGTTTCACGAATCTGGACTCGATTGCTCACATACGGGAACCTCCCGCTTTTTTACAGTTAGGAATGGGTATGGCTCTAAACCATGGAAGAAGAAAATATACAAGAGGATAACGGCAACTATTGGCGCATTTTGAGAAAAAGAGGTTCACGAAAACAAATACTCACTCAAACTCTTGGTGGGGCACTTACAAAAATAATTCTCACGCAATCAGGGTTTTTCTCTAAGGAGGAAATAAGTAATTTTTACGTGAACAAAGAATGTAATAGAATTTGAACATAACAATAATTGAAGACAAATATTTTATTCAAAAGAAAGTATTACAAAAAATAAAAAGAGGAAATAATGGGATTTTTTTTTTTTAATTTTTTATTTTTCGAGGAATTTGGAGACTATCCCGGTTATGTCCTCCTTTGGATAAGCCTCCAGTGCCTGGGCAAGGAGGCGGTTTAGTTCGTCCCGGAAGTCCCGGTGCATCCACGAAAGGAATCATGTGGAGAAAGCGACGATGCTCCAACAAGATTCGGTTGATCGAATCGTGGACGATTGCTCGAGGAGTCATTAGGGTCGGTCGCAGGTCGGTGAATTCCTGGCGAGCGTCATCGTGGGAATGAGACGAGCTTGGCACCGGGGGGGAGGAGGCGTTGGGGTTCTCGGGGGCACTGGAAGGGATCTCTGGGGAGGGAACCGGGGTTGGAGTGGAGGGGGGGGGAATGGAAGGGGAAGGTGGGCGAGTCGGGTAAGAAGAAGGGGGAGGGGGAAGTGGGGATCCCAGGGGCGTATCGTCGATGATGATTATCGAGCGAGGAGTGGCGGGACGATCTGGAGACGGTTGAAAAAATGGTGAGGAAAAGTTGAGAAGAGTGAAGAAGGAGAAGTGGTGACTTACCAAAAGGTTCCTCCGTGGATTGCGTAGGAGCCACCTCAGGTTCTGGCTCACGAGTCGTATTGTCCTCAGGTGGTTGGGACGATGGACTCGGGCCAGGAATAGGTGGCTCTTCGGTTCGGGAGGGTTCTAAAAAAGGAGTAAGTGTCAGTTCACTCGACTCGAAAGTGAAAGTGAAAATGAAATGAAACTTTGGCTGCTTACCACGGAATAATTCCTCAGACCATCGGGTGCCACTCGGGCCTGGAGTGGGTTGCCGGGGGGTTTGCTCGCGAGGCAAACTGGGAACGGGAGAGTCGTGTCGGGGGGGATTCGGGGGGTTTGGTTCTATGAGTAATGGAAAAAAGTCAGTATTATTGCGTGAAGAGAAATGAGATAAAGAGGAGAAATAAAACTTACTTTGGCGTTTGAATCCCATCGGTGATAAGACATGGTGACGATCAGCCCAAGCTCGAATGTCCTCTCGCCATCGCCATCCTTCATCGGCCGGATAATCACTTCGCTCCGGTCGAGGAGTGAAGTGACCATCGGATGGTGGCCTAGGAGGGGGAGTGGACAAATCGATACTGGAGGGGACAGGGCTAATCGTCCGGAATCGTTCCCGTTGGCCTGTTTGGGGGCCCGGCGTCCATTCACGCTTGGAAATGGTTTCATCATCGTCGACCACAAAGGAGTCCTCACGAGGGCGTCTTGGGCGAGAACTCGTCTGGCCTCGTGGTCGGAAGGGGCAGACAACGAACGAACATTTCTTGTGTGCTTGTCGGCAAGCATCACAAGCGTCGTTTGTCATCAAGGAACGAATGCAGGGGATACCCCGCTTGGTGCATAACGTGCACGACATCTAAAAACAAAACAAAACAGGTTAGTAACTGAATAGAAAGTAAGCAATCAAGAAAGAAAAGGAAGACATACGATGATTTATATAAATATAAAACGGAATCAAATTAAAGACGCTCTAGTCGGAAGTTTTTAAAAGTCTGGAAGGAAGTCGTGAAGAAAGAAAAATATTAATATCGGTACATAATGTTGACTAAAGTTTAATTGGAGAAAACGTACAAAGTAGATAGAAGTGGGGTTCTGAAAGTATTAGCAGGAAAAACAAAAAGCGAGCAGGAAGGGGAGTGGGGTTAGTCGAGTGCGAAAGAAAAGACTGGAAAGGCAGGAAGACGAGGGGGAATACGCACAAGAAGGACAAACGCGGGTGAGGTTGAACGAAGTGGAGCGGGTGAGAAAGAAAGTGAAGTGCGTGTCGTGTGAAGATGGTCTTTTATACCAAGGTGAAGCTGAGACGATCTCAGCAGTTGCAGCACCCGCAAAAGTCTCAGCTTCAAGGCGTGTGGGCAAAATTGAAGCTGAGTCTCAGCGAATGCTGCAACTGAGAGGTGAAATGCTCGCGTGAGGCAGAAGAACAATGGGGGTCTGGCTGAGTATTGCAATTTATTGAATTGTCAAGCTGAGTATTGCAATTTATTGAATTGTCATGCTGAGTCAAATCCCCTTTGTTTCCTTAAATTGCCACCCGATCACCCAGGAGGGTGGTTGTGAGGCCCTTATTGATTGTGCATTGTGGGTGCAATGCACAAGTGACCGCGGCAAGATCACCGGCCTTATGGCCTGGTGATAGTCTTTGAACAAAGGGGGGGCTGTAAGACAAGTGAATACAGCGTGAGCTTGCCTCGACCCATTGCTCAGATTTGCTTTTGGGTCATAATTGAAATGCTCAGTGGCTGAACATTTGAATTGCACAGTAATTGAACAATTGATATAACAATATCAAATGCACCGCTGAGTATTGCAATTTATTGAATTGTCAAGCTCAGTCACATCCCCTTTGTTTCCTTAAATAGTCACCCGATCACCCAGGAGGGTGGTCGTGAGGCCCATGTTGAATGTGCATTGGGGGTGCAATGCACAAGTGACCCATGCAGAAAAGCACCCGGTGCATTTGGTCACAAGTGACCGCGGCGAGATTACCGGCCATATGGCCTGGTAATAGTATGTGAACAAAGGGGGGGGCTGTAAGACAAGTGAATACAGCGTGAGCTTGCCTCGACCCATTGCTCAGGTTTGCTTTCGGGTCATAATTGAAATGCTCAGTGGCTGAACATTGGAATTGCACAGTGATTGAGCTATAGATATAACAATATCAAATGCACCATGCTGAGCCATTGCTCAGTCGTTTTTGTATGCGCGCACTCTGAGCATTTGGCACAGCATCGGATGACATTTCAGCAAGGTGCAGCATTTCACACGCTTTGGTGAAGTGCTCCAAACTGAGCCTTCCAGTGAGCTATTGCAGAATTAGTTCATTCCATGGCTTTACTGAGCACTTTCACACGGTGCTTTTGACCATGACATGCTCAGCTTGCATGTGCAAATCGGGTGAAACGCAATGCTGAGCATGTGGCACATGAGCTACGTAAATGCAAACGATCGGAAGGTGCATGCACATTTGCTATATGCATGCAGGCTCAAGTAGTATTACACCTTCCTGATCTGTACAGTACAGTCGACACTGTAGTACGCAGTACACCTTTGTAAATGTGTACTGCGGGGCAGAGCAAAAAGCTGTTCAACAATGTAACATGCAATCACGTCAAGCCATCGAGTCATATCTCTCACCTGCATCCCTTTGATGCACCTTGTTGGACAGCTCTGCCTAACTACGGCACAGATGCGCATGTAATCCAAGTTAATGTAAGTGGGTCATAATGGGATGACTTAATATTTGGGTCATACACAAAGAGTTGATTCACTCCGGTGCCATGGTTGGGGCAAACAATGACTGGCCCGCTTGTTCATTGTCGGGCAGCCACACGCTTTCATACACACCCCCGATGGTTCATACGCAGGCAACTTTCACACGCCTGGAAGACATTTTACTGCCAGTCTTCCAGCTGCGTATTTTCTTGCTCGGGTTGTCAGCTTGACTGCAGACGCTCACCCGCTTGCACGTGGAAACCTGAGGCCAATCAGTGTGGATTTGCTTCAGCCTCATCCACATTAGATTAACAATCCCAGCCTATGATTGCTGAGGCTGGTCATGTTGGCGTGGTTATCTCCCACCGCGGGTCATTTTCTTTACGTTCTCACACGCCCCGCGCAAGTTGTGGCACCTGGCTTGCAGCCAAAAAATCCCTTGGGCGTGTGGCCTCTTTCTCCGGAGTTCTGTACGCGCGTGAGGCAAAGACCCGGATGCCAATCTCGGTGGATTAGTACTCGCCTCAAACGCCATAGGGGTGAATGTATATGTGGATCACGGCTCACGGCTGGCGCCCCCTTTGATCATCCCTCACATTCCCCCTGAAAGTCCAGTATGCATCAGTCAGCAAAAAACTTCAGGCCAAACCAAAGTCATGTTCGGTGGCATGCCACCGAACATATCTCACCCGCCCACACACAAACATCCCCACAGTGAGATTGCCCTTTGAAACTGCCAACATTGCCCAGTAGGTCCCTGTGAATAATTAACCTGGGGAGGATACGCTCATTGTTTGCTGTCACACCAGCGAACATGACCGCATGCCTCTAATATGCCCTCCACAATAAGCTGCTACAACCCACCCAATTTCGGATGTGCTAATGTCAGCCTTGTTCCACCAAATGTTTCGTAACTCGCTGCAGATCCAGCAGTCATAATGGTGCACCCACATTTTGGCCACCTTGCCTTGATATATGCCCCAAATCGGATATGAAAATTATGAGCCCAAGAGGCCCACCTCCATCAAGACCATGCACGTAACCACAGGCCATCCCCCTTTTGGCCTGTTGCTGCCACTCATATAAGTTCCCCACCTGCGCTTATTCCTATTCATTCCCTTTAGCTAACCCTTCCCGATCATATAATTCCCAACTGTCCCCAAATAATTTAAAATAGCCATCATGTCAACCCCTTCACAACCACTTTGCATTGGGATGATTAATATTCGTATTCAAATAAATAGTGATATAACCTTAAAGCCTGAGAATTCCCACTTAGGTTCTTGGATTATCCTATGGCACAATCAACACAACATATTCGTATATCTCCCCAATCACCAGCATGCTATTGGCTCTCTCCCGGGAACCCTTTCCCAAACGTTGATACCATTCCTTGGGGCACCCAAAACGTTCATGCACTGTGGTCCTGGTGGGGCATGGATTGAAAATTGCCAATCCAATCCTACTCAAATATTATTCGTTGAGGGAGTATTTATGACTGATGCCAATGATCCCTCCTCATCTCAGAAACCCAATCTAGCATTGATGTTCTTCACATGGTATCCAAACATTCTATTCATAATGGAAAGCTTTCGAACACAAGATTTCAAGCTTAAAATGCCCAAAGAATATGACTGTACTACTCATTGTCAATGTCAACTCTTTACTCCGACATTTCCCGCTTCAAACTCGACGCCTGCGTCATATCCTGCTGTTTCATCATTGATTTCCAAGCAAAAACTGATACAATTACCCAGTGGATCAGACCCCCCCATGATGACCCCGCCCCATTCCATTATTCAAACCCCCCTCCTCCCTCATCAAAAGACCGGACTAGCTTTTCTCTGGGATCGAGAAATCCCCAATGGCCAATCAGCCCGTAACCTTTGGGCAACCTCACCCCCAGGATCCACTTTTAATGCCAGGCACATCATTACAAACAAGGTCGTTAGCTCATTTGAATCCCTTTCGACCAATACCCCTCTTGGAGGACTGCTTGCGGATGATATGGGATTAGGTAAAACCATTCAGGCCATTGCTCTAATTGGTACCTCCAAGGAGCGGATGATTGCAAACCCCCATCGCTCCACGCCCACCATGATCATCTGCCCCCCTCGCTTAATTACCAACTGGCAATCAGAAATATCCAAGCATGCTCAGGCTGGAGCACTGCATGCCAAAATCTACCATGGTCCCACTCGTCACTCATTATCCCAAGCCGACATCTTAAAATATGATATCATCATCACTTCTTACAATACTATCACCCAAGAATTTAAGCAAACCAATCCCTCTACATCATTCATTTTTCAAATCAATTGGCATCGTATAATCTTGGATGAAGCACAGTGAGTGGCTGAGCTTAAATGATTCAAATTACCTTTTATATCCAATAACCCTTGCCCCCTCTTATAGCTATATTCGCTCTCAATACACTGCCACTCACCGTGCCATTAATAGCCTCCTTTCATCCCGTCGAATATGTTTAACGGGCACACCTATTCACAACACCATTTATGACCTTTTGGGCATAATATCCTTCATCACTCAACCCCAGAGCGCCGATCAAGATAATTGGTCACCATTCATCCTGAGTAGTCTTTCAAAAGGTTGCAATGATATTTTGCATTTGGCATTGCGGCATTTAAGTTTGCGCCGCACCAAAACCACACATCTCGAATCTCTCCCCACTATTAGCCATCATTATGAGCTGCTCCCACTCAACCCAACCATGCAGCAAGAATATTCCACATTATATGAAGAATTCCTATCATCCAAAAGCAAAGGACCAGGAGAGTTTTTCAGAAATATTAATAAGCTGCGAATATGTTGTAACCATCACATCATGCTTAACACAATTGCGGAGGTGGAGCTGGAAGACCCCGAGGGCAGGAGCACTCAGGATAACTCCCCAAGAATAACACGAACTATTGTGGATGTGGAAACATGCATGATGAGTAGTAAAATTGCACACCTCCTACAAAGCTTAATGAAGAACAAACAAACAAGGTGTGGTCCAACGAAATTGGTGGTTTATACCCAATGGACCCAATTTCTAGATTTGTGCGTTAATTCTAATATGCATCCATTACCAGTTGACTCCATCTGACTTATTTATATTGTAGACTTGGTATTGCTCTTGCCCATCACTCTATCCTTTCAGCACGAATTGATGGAACAATTACACCACGAGCGCAGGACAAGGCGCTTGAGAATTTCTTCAATAATCCTGAATGTGAAGTACTCATTGCATCCATTGCCGCGGCTGGAACTGGCCTCAATATAACTTGTGCTAATATAGTCTATTTAATGGTGAGGGGCCCCCCAAAATTCTCCCCTGATTTTCGGACCCTGACATCCACATTTCCAGGAGCCTAATTGGAACCCAGCCATTGAGGCTCAGGCTGTTGATCGTCTACATCGTATTGGCCAACAATGACCTGTACAGGTCATCCACTATATCACTCCTCATTCAGTTGAGGTCAACATGCGGAAGGTACCTTTCAACCTCATCTTTCACTTGATTGTATTACTATTCTGAAATCCTTCCTTATGGGAATGCCATATTCCAATCACCAATAGGTCCAAGAAAAGAAAAAATCATTAACTGCGTGAGCCTTACTGATATTATATAATTTGTGATTGACAAAGTTGATAACTCCTGTTGACTCTGGCACAGGTCCACAATTATGAACACCATGAGCTGGATCGAACTTCTTCAATATTTCCTTAATGAAAATGAGCAATAGAGTATTATTGCAAGGGAGACGGTGATACATTTCAATTCATATTGTCTATATTCTAACATATTTAGCAAGTTGTTGCATCCTTAAGAGATAATAATCAGATTTTATTACACCTGCCCAAATAATTCACAAAATTTTAATTTGTCACAGTGCTATACCGTGACAAATTACTAAGTTATTGCAGAGCATCACCATTAGGCCTAATAACTGGCATGTCAAGTATCTTGAGGGCGCTAGTCTGCATCTTACTACAGCCTTTGAGCCAATCTTGATCAAATACCTGAAATGATAGGCCTTCCGGAATATCACCATCATCTGTCGATCGTAATTCTGGCAATCTATCAATAGTTTTTTTACCCTTTTTTTTAATCCAATTACAAAACTCTATGTCTCTATCCATTTTCAATACCAAATCATTAAATAACTGGGAGCGCCAGCGTAATCCCACTTTGCGGTAAACTTGACGGCCATTTTCCAGTACCTCCTCAGTATCTGAGCATACTCGAGGGTCATTGAATTGTGATGCTAGGATGGGAAATTTAGCCATATCACACCATTCACGACGGCGCTCACAGGTCTGCACATAATCAAGTAGATCATCATCAGACTTGGTCCACAATGAAGAAGAGATACAGTAACTAACTCTTTGACGAATCTTTGCGAGCTTTTGATTCTCCTTCTTTTTTACCAAATACTCCGCATCCTTTTGAATAGACTTCCATTCTCTTTTCAAATAAGTGAAATATCGCTCCATTAAAGCCGCCACGACCCCATAGTTGTTATGATCCTTGTTCCAACAGTAGTGATGATACTCAGTGCTGACAAGTGCGAGACGGAATGTACGGTAAAACACCATAGACATCAGCTCGTTGAACGGATGTTGCCATGAGCTCTCCCAGTCCCAAGTGAATCGCTTTAGTCCTAGCTTGTGCAGCTCATTTTTGCAGTAGCTTTGGAAACCCTGAGACTGAACCTGTGTTGATGGCTCATTGAACACATCCTCGGGGACATATCCGAGATGACCAGCCACTTGAATTGCAATTTCACGCTCTTCTGTGCTGGGTGGTGCTGGTAGTGAGGAAAAATCCTTATCCCTAACTTTGAGTAGGAACAGGCAATGTGCGTGTACTGCTGATCTCATTCCATGGACATTCTCTGGAAGTTCTGCCTTCAGCCATTTTTGTTGCTCCTTCTGGCTTGCACGTTTCGCCACATTGTGAGCTTTGCGGGCCTGGTTCCTTTGCTGTCTGACCTCGGATTGTTCAAGCATACTCTGGGCGAGGCCCAGCTGAGGATGGGTGAACTCACTATTTGATTGAGTGCCTTGCTCATGCGCTGTGAAATTGTCCCTCCTTGGTTCATCATTTCTTTCACTTTGAGTCGGAGAAATGTTCTCATCCTCATCATCCACCATTGTTGCTCTTGATGTACTGGCATGACCCGTTCTTGGTTTGGAGGCATATGGATGATGACGTCCAGTGACTTTCTCTTTATGGACCAGAGGTGAAGACGCATAAAGTTCATCCCCTGCTATGCAAATCATCAGTTAACACATCAAAACATTAATGAAGACTGGTCATCCTCACGATCTTCAATTGGCTCCTGAGATCGGACTGACTTGCCTTTAGGTGCCATATCTAACCCATGAAACAAACATATCAAATTGTGAATAAGTTTCTACTCCAAAATTCAAATGACTTACTTTGATGAAGCGTCAATACTGGATTTCCCTCCGACAGACCGCTCCAAGATACATTTTCCAAAGGTCTTTTTCGTCGCCCCCCATCCACGCGCCTTTCATCACCCACATGAACCTGCGATCCTGATGGAATATTGAGGGTTGGCTGTTTACTTTGGCCAAAGGGATCCTGGGATGCGACTGGATTCCGACCGGGATTAAGGAGGAACTCACGTGGAAATTTTGATTGGGGATTAGCGTGTGAGGAGATTTGAGGTGTGCCTTCTGGCCCCTGAGACACATGAATTTGTGTATTAGTGGGATTCGGGGGAATTGGAGTGACGGAAATATTTGGGATCGACCAAGTGCTTGAAGTTGGAGCCTTTGGATTGCCCACATCAATGTTAAGACCTGATACATTCATTGAGGATGCGATAGGGGTTGTGAGAGGAATGTTGGGACTCAATGGTGACTGTGTTTGAACATATTCTATGCTAGATTCACTATTTGAGTCATGAACAGAACCTGAACGGGATTTATGTGACTTGAAAGATGACATAAGGGCCGAAAAAGTACACTAATATTTTTAACTAGATAAAACACCTCAGTATTATGATAAAATAAAGTGATATGAGATGAAATCTTTTCAAATTTAGAATAGAGAAATTCTATGAATAGTTGGAACTAAGTGTTGTGTGGAAGTCAGATAAGACTCTTTTGAGGAGAATCCTCCCTGCCTCCTCTTGAGCTCCTCCGCTTTTGTCGGAAACCACCCTGCACAGCCTACCAGCATATAATGTGATATTTCCTTGATCTCAAAGGGGACCCATCATTCATAAGTAATCATATTCAGTACCATTTATGCCTCCCCATTGTCACATTTTGTGAATTATCCAAACTGCCCATATATGCATTGAAATTCCACAACATTGTACATCTGTAAAGGGGTATATTCATGAAGGATTTACCCACAAAAGAGACATCACCTTTTCCCGAAAGGCAAGACAATCCAGATCACATTCCAACTGATTCAAAGCCCGCCGCACTCAAACCAAATACCAAGACTTTAGCTGCACTCCAACCCCTTATGTAATAGAGTTATATAGTTATGTCTGTAATAAGGTTTAAACCATGTACGATGGCGTGCCAGCGTACATGGCTTAAATGTTAATCCCCTCAATTCAATGGTAACACTTCACTAATGGAACCCCCTCAATGGTCAAACCCGCACTATCACAATGTGTAAATAAACTAGAATATGTATGAGCATTGAGCAGCATGGCATTTTACCCAATTAAACGCCTAACCAATTCCGCCATCCAGATGAGACATGTTAAACTTTATCCACTGCAGCTCATGCTCCATTACAAATGGGATAAAATCCTCAGCTGGCTCAAATCATCTCCCCCTTCATAAATAATCACTGAATTTTATTTCCAATTAATAACACTCCTAAAAACTTTCACATCAACCATAGATATTTATACACAAACCAACCGTACTCCCAATTCCTGCAACAATGACAACCCGGCCATATTCCTCAATGCGTATATGCATGTGTCAACACTGCTCAACTCAAACACACTCTTCCCCTGAGGGTGATAGGCAAGGAGTTGCCTTCACACCTTTCCAATATAAACAGCACATTAAAAAGCTCAAATCAACCATTGCACCCAAATCTCTTCCAAACATCCCTACTTCTGCATCAGGATCTGGGTGCCCACAAATTCTATTGGATCAAATCTTCCCAGCTGATTATTCATGTTTGACCCAAAGCACTTTCCCAACTCCAGCGGGTCTCAATTCAACTGCACAGAAACCATATAGTGGCAGTCAAACCCTTCCCCCACAAGACCTAGGAATGATAAGATCTGCCATTCTATCATTAAGGTATAATTTACCCCGCAGGGCTTCACGCATACTCAACCCCGCCCTGAACCTGCTGATCAAGTCCAGTATCTCAAGCTCAGCTGGTGCCCCCGCTCCTGCATTCCATATACCTCAAGATCTGAGTACCATATTTGAACATCTCCAATTGGAGCCAGTGATTCAAAACTATATATGTTGTCCTCAATGTTTCTCTCTTAATGGCCTTACTGAATCAGTCACAACTGACCAACCCCACTGTCAACGCCATAATGACCCAAATGATCATGATCCCCCTTGCACACAATCATTAGGCAAATTCATCTATTCATCTGAACCCCACACCCAAAACACAACCAACATGAAGCAAAAATTTATACCAACAAAACATTTCATTTATCAACCATTCAAAAATTGGCTTGCCAGATTTCTCCAGCGGGCTGGAATTATGGACATTCTGCATCAACATCAACAATCCCAAACTCCCGAAGATTCCCCAAAACGTGACGTCTGGGATGGATTGGTCTGGAGACGCTTCACTGGCACTAGAAATATCCATGACCCCCCATTCATGTCCATTCCTGGTGCATTGGCCTTCTCCATATATGTGGACTGGTTTAATGCACATGGAAAGTCAACCCGGTTGGCTAGCATTGGACCTATCATGCTTATTTGTCTTAATCTCCCCCCAAGTGAAAGATTGAAGCCCGAGAATGTCTATGTTGCAGGAATCATCCCTGGTCCGAAGGAGCCAACTGCGCTTCAATTGAATTATCTATTAATGCCACTCATCAACGAGCTCAAAGAGCTATGGCAAGGTTACCATTTTGCACCCACCTCAACAGGTCCATCAGGATCCTTTATCCGTGTTGCCATCCTCACAGCCATTGCGGATGTGGTTGCCATGCGCAAGCTTACTGGATTTATTTCCCATTCAGGAAACCACTTTTGTAATTTTTGCACCATTCACAAAGCTCAAATTGAAGAAATTGGTCCTCAATTTCACTACACGCACTCATACCAAAGTCATAAATCAACCATTGCCAAATGGCTTCGGGCAACCCCACAACAAAGACAAGCAATTTTCTCTGAGTATGGAGTGCGATATTCAATTTTGGAAGACCTTCCGTATTGGGATGCAACCAGAATGGTTAATCTTGACATAATTCATAATTTAATACTTGGAATTTTGAAGGATCATGCAACTTTCAAATTGTGCATTCCAGAGGCGAAATCAAAAATTTACTTCAGGTCCCGCAGGAAATCCAATGACACCAACAGCTCTCTTGATAAAATCACATTGAGAGAGGCCCGCTCCCTGAGAAGAGACGCAGCAAAAATAATAAATGAGCCACTCCCCACTACTTCCACCCGGAAAAACTACTTCCCAATGCCCACCCTTCACACAGAACATCCATCTAGTGGTTCTGCGGAGATTCCTTCATTTGATGCCGATTACATCCCCACTTCTGAAATACCCTCTGAATTGGATATCACTGCACTGAGCGATCACCAGATCAAGGTTGAGGCTCTTGAGCATCTCCGACAAATCATATCTGAGACCATAATTCCCTCATCATGGACAAGAGTTCCCCGCAAAATGGGTTCCCCCTCTCATGGTAGCTTAAAAGCCGCTGAATGGGCTCTCTTATATAAGGTCTATATTCCATTTCTAATGCTCAGTCAACAGATGTCATTAGATGCACACCAATCTGCCAACACTCAAAGAAAAATGGGTCAGTCAGAAGAACTTGCAAATGAACTAGCCAAGAATACATTCCATTTGATTAGTGCTATCAACATTGCCACAAGCTGGACTGTTTCAATAGATGATGCGACTGCATTTGCTGAACATTGGAAAAAATTCCGCCTTTCCAATCAACACCTGTTCCCAAAACAGAAAAGTAAACCAAATCATCATTTTGCTGATCATATTCCCGAACTCTTCCAACGTTGGGGCCCAGTACAAGCCTCAGCCACATGGGGTTATGAGCGCTTGATTGGAGTATTTGCAAAGATTCCAACAAATAACAAGATATGTATGTCAATTAATAAGATCAATATATTCACATTGATTAAACACCTGAACTGAATAAGACTAACTTTTTGCAACTCTGAATAGATGATATAGATAAAACCTTACTTCAACATATCTGTCGATGTTCCAACCTTTCCGTTCTCCTGAAATCCCCATCTGTGCCATGTGAAATAAAACAGCTTTTCGAATCACAGCCACCTGCCGTGTTCAATCACCATAAATATAACAAGCCATCCCGCCATGACCAACAAAATTATGATTGCCTGGTTGAGTACTTACAGACTTTTCATGAAACAAGGGAAATAGTTGATTGGATCAGCTTAGACACTACCGTGCAATCCACAAGTCCTCCCACTTCAAGGATTGTCTCACCTTGGTATTTTCCAGTTTCAAACATTAATATTGGGAACAATATATTTTCAACTGAATCCAAAAATATCAGCAACAGTGTGATATGTTTTCTGAGGGGCAACTCACGACAATTTGGTATTATTGATAGCATTTTCAAAGTCTCTGAGCCATCTAGCATACTGAACAATAACTTTCTGATTTTAAAACCTTTGAAGATTGATGTGAATTTCCTACCAGATTGGCCGCATCTGAATATTTATAAAGCTGTTGGTTTTGATGATGGACACTTGATTATATCTGAAGAAGAACTAGAAGGTAACTGTGGATTGTATGATAACAAAGCTCTGTCATGTGGACTGCTTGTAATGATAAAGCCGTTATTTCATGATATTTAGTCTGCAAAAATGCAAATCTCTCAGATTCATTAGCAATTTTGCTAGTGAAATAATTGCCTCAAAATTTAGTGACAGAGACATGCCATTGTGACAAGCAAAGCCCATTATTTCACATTTCCACAAAGAACTTACTATTTTGACATTGGGTACAGTGTGAATAAGCCAAGTCCAATGATCAAATGACCCACACACTCACCCTTCACAGCATCCAAAATTTCTAACTGCGCCATCATCATGTTGGAAGCGGAATCGGCTTTTGCGTACCCACACCCGCATGTGCACCCGCACGCGCCAATGCACACGCACACGCACACGCCAATGCACACGCACACCCACCCGCACGCGCCAATGCACACGCCCACGCACCCGCACACGCAAACGCACCCGCCCCCACGCATGCACACGCACACTTCATGGATGACCTGGTGAAGTCAAACCCCCCGCCTACATCAAGACTGGCTGAAGGACATCTTTGATGTGTGTGTGTGCAAACAGGCGGGTCTGGTGTAATTTTTACCAATCATCGGACGGTTGTGGGATGATCAGGTGGTGAGGAATCTGAGTTGAAGGCACAGGGGAACCAATATTATTGGATGTCACAGGATTTGGTGTAAGACCAGAGTGTGACGTGTGCTCGACGTTCGCTTGATTTTCGCTTGACGTGAGCTCGACTTTTATCCTGCTTGACGTTTGCTTGACGTGAAGTCAATCGCCGACAATTGACACGAGATTCGCCCCGGTGTAAACTCATCATTTTTTACCAAATTGCTTAAAAATTCATAAAAATCAGAGGATCATTCATAAATTTTTATTACATACCAGAACATCAGAACAATAGTTTATTATTATAAGTAATATCCAAATAAAATGCTATTGAGACTCAATTTGTACTAAAACCGACATAAAAGCTGATAAATGAATTCTTAACAAACAATGAAAAAAAGTTCAATTTATTGATATTACCCTTATATTAACGATATTGCCACAAGAATTGTTAATAAACAGTTCTTAGAATTTTTAATTCATTGAAAAACTAAATTGTTTCAAGTACAATATGCACAAAGATTTTGAATATTGAAGGCTTAACCTTTCAATCATAAGAAAAAAAAATAATCAACAAATATATTATTTTTTTGAAAAAAACCCTCAAAAATAATAAACAATTCTAAAAAAGGAATAAGAGTGAAAAAGATTAATTTTTTTACTAATATCTAATTATAAGTAGTTTTTATTGTTCTTCTTTTTAAAGTGGAAAAAGACTAAATACCAGTTGAAAAGGAGTTTCAAAAAAACCCATCTGTAAAATCCTCAGACTATAAAGAGGAATTTTAAAAAACTAAAGGAAAATTGAAGTGCTCATCAACCCAAAAGAGGGGATACCAATATCTGTTCCAAGAGATAAAAATCCCAGGAAAACACCAGGTATAGAGGTTAAAAACCCTGTAAAGCTTGAATATGAAACAATAATTAAAAATACTAAATCCTCACTTATTGTGCTATTCACTTCCTTATGAATAATAAATAATAAGATAGAAGTAGTTAAAACAGATAAATAGGTTTAAATTTTTGGATGAAGCTCATAATAAACAGTGTAATCATAAAATACTCATATAAAGATAAAGATTGGTATAGCCAAATTCAGTTATCATTGTTACCAAAAAATAATCATTTAATAAAAGTATTCATTTCTATAGATAAATACAGGCTTATAGTCAAAATATTACTAATATTACAGTTATGAATACTATAAATACTATCTATATCAGTAGGCTAATAATTTATGCGGTTAAAAGAGAAAAAATAATAATCAAGACAAAACACTTATGCTGAAAACTCAAATAAGAGTTTTGGAAAATCCGATTCCCATTAATATTAAGTACAACTAAGTTCAGAATGTAGTTAGCAAAATGAAAATATTGATATTACAAATTCTACTATTACTACACGGATTAGACTTTTTTAATGAAAAATTGACAAATAAAGCAAAATCTTATAATATCAAATATTAATTAAACAAATTTTAGTGGTAAAATCTGTGATATTTAATATTGTATGTTTTTTATTCTCAAAATTAATCCTTTGGATTCAGTATTTTGCTTTTTATTGATTTTGTGACAACTGAGGGAAAAACAGAGAAGAAATTAGTGTTTTTATGCTGAAGATATTCCTATCAGATTACTGAAGGAATCATAACAATTTTGGGGGACTGTTTGGACCATGATATGTTGAGTTGTAGGGCATAGAGATTATTACATAATTATTTAAAGCTATCACTATAAAATTGATGTATTGATATCATTGGATTTAAAAATTTATAAGTTTTGTGAATTTAAGTATCGAAAGAATCAAAAAACTAGCTCAAATCCATATTTTCTCTTTATAAGATTTAAAAATTAAAATAAGATCATTTTTAGAAAGCCAAACTGATCATTTTGTTCCCCAACTTTGATCATGGATATATTATGAGCTACTTATTATTCAATAACATTATATTTAATTCATATAGATTTGCATTTCCTAATTAAGGCTCCAAGAGAATTTCACAACATCGTCAAAAGCTTTTTTTGGATGAATTTTATGGCAAATAGTCTTTTCTGTCAAGATTTACCATGTTCAGCTTCAATAAAGATAAACCGTCAGCTTTATAGTGTAATGATTGAGAATAATTGCATCATTGTTAACCAATGAACCAGTGGAATTACATTTTGGTCTTGATCATGAGCTTGGAACACTTTTGGTCATAAGTGGTCAACTGGTATGATAATTTTCATCAACATCTCTCTGCTACTCATAGCTCTATTTGGAGAACTGGAAATAAAATCTATTGATTTATTATTACATTAATTACTTGGTATCTTCATCCTGGAATTACATATCTATCCTATATAATTGAAGAGATACATGCTAAAAACCATTGATATATTCACTTATCATTGAAAGCGCCTATATGCAGGTATCTAAGCAAGTATTGGTCTTGAAGATAGGTCACAGAAGTGAAATATATCAAAATTTGGATGGGAAATGAAATTGTTTAGGTTATTTTTCACTTTTAGTTTCTGGATTCGGGGATAAACAGGATTTTGTGCTTTTTTTTAGTCAGTTTTTCCTAGATTATCCAGGTATTTCCACAATTAAAGGTAGTCGTGATTTACTTTAAGAGTTATTATAGAGGAATAACTTCAATTGTGTTTATTTTAAAGGAATTTTAATCAATAATAATCAAAAAATAATCACTGCATAAGTAACCTTGAGTTATTCTTACTTGAAATGATTTAGCAGAATATTTGTGACCTTTTTGGCTATGTGGTCACATTCAAAATGTGCATGCACTTAAGGATTTCCATAAAAAGAAGAAATAACCAAAACATTTTTAAGAATTAGAGGAAAGTTTCAAAAGAGAATAGAACATAAATTAGTACAAGGGACTTCAAAAATACATAATATTTTCCCCAAAATTTTTATATAGAAGCTATTCAGTGGAGAAATTGGATAAAAAGGATACAATCCAGGAGTCTTGAAAGGAATAAGAAAAATACATTTTGTACCAAATTTCCAAAAAGAGACTCAGAATTAGGAAACTTCTACCCAGAGTCAACAATAAAATGTAACCCAGAAAGACAAGAAAAGGATTGGATTGGACAGATTCAGATAAACTAACTACTGAAATATTTGTTCATCTGGATACTGGACAAAAGGAATCTTAGCATGGAATAATGATGGGCAGAAATTGAAATAAAAACTCAGAAATTATACCTCCAGAAAATGACCTGGTTAGAAATCATGCACCGAATTAGAGTTTGCAATCCCAAAAACATTTTGAAATATTAGAAGAAATAGAAACCAGAATCAGAGAAAATTGGGAAGAAATCTCAGAAATAGGAAATTCATGGAATGTTAAAGAGCCCAAACAGATTCAGGGACACCAAGGCATGGAGGAAGGAATACCATATTACCCATAACAGTCAAAAAAATACAGGACTTACAAGCAAAAGACCAGTTTATCCAGGATTCATCAGTCATGCCTGGTATTTTCCAAAGAAGTAGAAGGACCCCAAGGAAAAAACAAGGCCTTTTTCAACCAGTGGAAGAAAGAATCAGAACCTTTGATGTATAGCTTAATGGACTTAGCTCAAGAGTTACAAAAAACAAAAAATGATTTTTGATAGATAAGAATTGATTGAAACAGAGTTTATTACTTGGAATGATGAAATTCCCATTATATATTTTGAAACCAATAACTCTACATGTGTAGGCTCATATAGTTCAAAAGAGGAAAGTTCATGGAATAAAAATTTGAAAATGTACAAGAAGTGAGGCCAGAAATTAAAGGCCTTAACGAATAAATTGCATTAATAGATGTATTCATTAGGACTTGATTAAAAAATTAGCCAAAATTTGGGAAGAAGCTTGAAAGAAAAACATAAAGTTCATCTTAATACTAAAGGAAAAACAATTTGTGAGAAGAGATTCAAGAAGAATAAAAAAGAAGAAGGAAATCCTAGGAAAGAAATTCTGTTATATCTTTAAAAAAGAGAAGAAGAAGTTTTTTCCCTTAAAACATTAAGCTGATGAGTCCATGAGTACCTCACAACAGGTGAAAGAGGAGGAAAAATCAGAGCACAAAAACCGAAAACCTTTTTACCAGGTTTCAAGGTTAGGGTCTGAGTCCATTCAACAAGATTATAAGAGCCTCAGTTAATCTGTGTAGAAAGAACTAAAGAAAATACCAGAAGTGGTTCATTGGAAAAAATTATATGTGATTGAGGAATATGATAATATTGAGCTCATCGCTTATGTTTATGGCATTTCTGTTGATGTTCCAAAGAAACCACACTACCGGAGCACCATAGGACTAAAGAATGAATTAGGAGGCCATGAGATTGTAAAGTAAAATGTACTGAATGAGATAAATGAAAGTAAAATCTGGCCATTGTGGAAAAAAATCATAAGAAAGTACACTATTGGTTCTTGTATTGGGAAGAAAACTATCCCCTTTGAGTGTGAGAGATAATCCACAGAAAAATACTACTATCAATGGTTTCTGAAAAAACCACAAAGAATCACATCTGTCAATCCACATATGAAAGTAGAAAGAAATAAAAAAGGCATATTCAAAAATATCACAAGGCTGGGAGCATACAGTAAAATGCATATTCAGAAAAACCAGAAGAACTTATGAAATAGGAAATTCTATAAAAGACACAAGGAAGAGGAAATGTATTGCAAGGTACCTCTACTACAAAACAAACCTTAAGGAAAAAATAAAGTATGAGAATAAAGACAATAGAAAGGAAAACAAAATTGAGCTATTCAAAAAAATGTGTTCAGCATATGTGGATCACATGAAGATAATGCCAAATCTTGCACTAAAAAAAGTAATATATATATATAATTGATTGAGAATTAGAAGAAATGGCCACAAGGGGAGGAATCTGATTCTAGAAGATTTCAAATAGCCTCTGGAGAGTCAAAAAGCTAATAAGATTAGATAGAGTCATATTTAGTAGAAGTGAATGAATAAAAAGTATCAGAAATACAAGAAAAAAAGTTACACTCAGGTATAAAACAGAAATACACAGAAGAGGAGCTCTGTAAGAAAAGAAAGAATTTACAAACCTTTCTGGTAAAATCAAACAAAGGTATGGGGTTCATTCATGGTAAACCTGAAAAATTACAGCGTACATGTAACAGAAAAAGCATTACTCAATAATATAAATTTCAGTTATATTATCAATAGTCAAAGAGAGTACCTGAACAAGAATTTCCCCAAATGGGATTACAAAATCATTCCCACTAAAGTTAGAGTTCTCAAGAGAGCCCCAGGAAGGATGAACTCTCTTGGTACAGATTCAAAGGATATATTCCCACCCAAAATAAAAAGCAATTTCATACTAAGACCTGAGCTTGTAGTATTTGGTAATGAAAAGGTATTAGTAATCTCAATACAAATAGAAAACAAGAGAATGTATGGTATCTATATCTGAAACTGTCATGAAAAGCACTTCACCATAAGTGGAAATAAGGACAAGAAGTTTTTGTTTGATAAAAACCATCTCCTAAGTAAAAATAAGATTGAGGACCAATTGAAAGAGATCAAGGAAGCCCAACATGGTACACAACTTCAAAGTCAGAGAAAGATTAACTCAAATTAGATACCTATAAAGTATAGAGAAGCTTTTTCTATGGAGATGGACCCCTGGGAAAACTCAAAGGGAATGAGGTAGACCTTGTTGGCATACTCCCAGAATACCACCATAACCTGAAATTTGGGAGACTAGAAAGGAAATTGAAAAAAATCAATGAAATACTAGAGCTGGAATAATGAGATAGTGGAGGCTACTTCACCAGTCCTGATTACATGGAATGATGGAGACTGAAACTAGTTTGGAGATCTCATAGTCCTGAACAGATACCCCAATGAAAAAAGCTGACATTTAAATCAAAACTCATTCAATTGAAAAGCTTGCAAAAGAATAATAAAAAATGAAGGAATACATCATAAAATTCTTCCATCAACCTGGAATGAGAAAAAACTCCATAAAACTACCAAGAACTAGATGTCATATGGGAATATATGAGTATACAAGAATGCCATTTGGAATACAAAAATGCACCAGACCACTTCCAAACGATTATGGAGACCACATTTCACGATGAAATAATATGGGGTGGATTCTAGTATGTATTTATGATATCATAGTATAACCAGCAACATGGGATTACCATAAAAGATAAATTGAAACCATATTGATTAGATTTATGCCAAAAAACATGAAAATTACTTTCCAAAAATGAAAGTTTGGACAAAAAACATCTATTAGATCTGGGGAAAATAGTTTCAGGATTAGGATGAGCCATAAGCCAGAAAATAGGACTTGTAGTACTGAAAAACCCAGTAACCAAAAACACAAAAGAAATTCAATATTTTTTTTGGCCTTTTCAGCTATCAAGGAAGGCACATGGAGAGCCTTGCACATATATCTAGTATTCCATATAAGCTATGTTGAAAGGGTGGTTAATTTGAAATTACCAAAGAATGGAGAATTGGATTTGAGAAAATAAAATATTAACTCCCACATACACCTGTCATCATCATAGCTAGATCTCAATTTCCTCTCAAGTTATAGAATAATGGATAATGCCATTTTATTTTGGAGCAATATCCTAACTAACTGTGGTGTTCTAAGAATAGTAATCAGTGATAGGGAGCCAAAATTTCAATCAGGATTCCAGACCAACACATATGAGATTTTAGGAGCTAAATAAGCTTTCTCAAATTTTGGAAATCCACAAACAGATGGATTGGAAGAAAGGATGGTCAAAAAAATGGAAGAAATAATAAGGAGATTCTGTTTGTAGGGAATGGAATACAAGGACCATTAAGGATGAAACCATGACAGGTAATTACCTATCAGAGAGGTACAGCTTCCTGAAAACAAAAGTGTAGACTCAGTAAAATGCAACACACCTACTATCCCAGAAAAAGGATGAAATTCACTACTACCAGTGGTTTAGTTAGAGAAAAAATATCTATAAATATATCCAAAAGAAAAAGACTTCCAAAAACTGTGGAAGATGAAGCTTTTGAGCCCAGATAGATTTATGGAAGAAGGAAAAATGTAAAACAAACAGAGGTATGACAAAATTCACCAAGAATCTGAATTCAAAGAAGGAGAAAAAAACCTACTCTGATATCAAATAACCCAGAGGGTCTCAAAGAGATGATAAAACATTTTTCAAAATCATTTACCATGATCAGAAAAAGAGGAAAAAGGCATTGTAAATCATAATAATTGAATGATTTTCAAGGGAAGACCATCTTTTTCAAATAAGCTTAGTAAGGCTATATGATCAAACAGCTGAGAGTAAACCCCCTGATTGGAAACAGAACTTCACCCCCAATAAAGTATTGTAAGACCAAAATTTACCCTGACCAGTAAAAAATATCATCAATTACAGGAAAATAGGAATTGATTTGAAAGAGAATTACCATCATAAAATTGGATACACCTGATGTAAGGTGTTGTGTTTGGAATTCAAAATTGGAGATAGATTGAAGGAAGGTTGGAAATAGGACAAATGGTCAATTTAGAAATGGAAGTTTTTGAATAAATTTAAGCCACATATACAAGCCACAAATTCCTAATTCAGTTTATTCAACATCAGTGTTTTTTCCAGGTTGTCAAGGCTCAGAATTATGAGAATCCTTGCTTTTATTTTCCCTTTTTTTAACATTATTGTTTATTGTTTATCTTTCAAATTACAAAAATTTCAATCTATGGGGTCTTTCTTATGTAGCTTCACATATAAAATACAGCTTCAATGTGAACCAACTGTGAAGATCACATATGGGAACCCATAGAAGAATAATATTGGGAGTGTAAACCTTTTAATTTGGATGACCTTCCTCGTTAATAATAAAATGGCTTAGCTAAATTCTGAAAGAGGGAATAACTATACCCTACCATTAAGATTCTTTCTGTTATTAATTCTTTAATTTGTGAGAAATTCTATTTCTTATTTTTGCTCCATTGTTATAGTGAGGTTATGATTAAAATTAAGAAAATTGGTCAAGATTTAGGGGACAGCGGTATTTCAGGGAGAGGCACAAACACATTTATGCTGTAATGAAACAATATTACCCCAATTTCAATGGATAAGCTTCTTTTGAAGAGGTTTTAGCACTTCTAGCTAGATAATATAAATATTGAAATTAAAACATTTGCTTCACTATTACAATGGGGGACCTTTTCATTCAAAATCCCATGATTCAAGCTGAATATTGTTGTGATCTTCATACCAAAACATGAATTAGCGATAGAATTTTTATATATATATATATATATTATCACCAAGGAGATGAGATTCTTTCACTTTTTTGGCCAATTCAATGTTTCTCTTTCCTGATACCAATTTAGATCCACTTTCTATATTATTGTGGAAAATTATTGATTCTGATTTAAGAATGTTGAGCAAGCATATTACATCAATATCTGAAGAAAGAAAGATCGTTAAAATTTCTTCTTTTAAGTAAAGAAGGGTAGGAGGTGTATCAGAATATAAAATGAAGCTTAAATAATGCAAGGATTTGTGTCAACTTTCTAGAAAGGTAATCTTCATCTGTCAATGTTTCTAGCCATTTTTTGCAACAATTATTTTATTCTTTTAGAAGGCTTTATAAATATAGATTTTTATGGCGCTCATTTATTTTACTATTTCTTATGTAATATATGGGAGTTTTACATTTCACCTTTACCTTTCTTAGTCTTTGATGTAATTTTGAATTATTGGATATATTAACAGCTCTCCATACATTGAGAAATTAAAGATTGTATCTGAACTTGATGTATTGATAAAAATAATTATCTCAAAATATCTTCTTGACTTCATAATTGATACACAATCATAAAATCAGATTATGGAAAATATTTAGAGTATAATCTCCCAAGTTTTCTACATTAAACTTTTCTCAAAGCTATAGAGAAAACCATTGGAGAATATTATTAGGACTTTTCTTTAAGCTGAATTACAGCTTCAATATCCATTGGAAGATTTACAAACTTCATATCTATAAGTAAATAAAATAATTCATTCAGTTGTTTTGAAATAATAGGAATATGATAACAAAGCAGAATAACTGGTAAAAATAGGTTCTTTAAACAAATTTCTGTCTTATTATTCATTGATAAAGCTTTTTATAAGTTTGAGAATATAACATAAGTTTGTTAAATCTATACAGCCGTAAATAATGATAAATAATTAATGATCAGCTGTTATGAAGATTAGTGGAAAATGTTATATATGAAGTTACTTGAATTGTTTTTGAAGGAGAATATGAGTATATTTCTTCTTTTTTTGCTTTTATCTCCAATTTAAGGCTTGAAGTATTGATTAAGGTCAAACGTTGAAGAGGGAAGACACAAATATCTTCTGGAAAGTTTTGGGGAATAAGCCTTAACTGGAACAAATATCACATCAGAGCCACGTCCATTTAAAATAAAATTATCGTCCAAATAATGTTGAAAGTATTGAATTGTTACTATCAAAGATTCTCCAAGGGATTAAATGAGTTCAAAATACTTCTTATGGGATTTCGTGAACAGTGTTTTCCCAGAACCCTTTATGACCACAGAGACATTTATCTTACAAAAAAGGATCATTTATCCAAGTAAATAATTAATAATATGCTGTTATCCATGCAAATATGATGAAGCTTTGAAACGAATTTTTTTTTCAAAATTAAAGAAACTTCTCTTGAATATCTTAAAAAGCAAATACATACTATCAGCTATAATATTCAAAATATTTGGGAACAATTTGAGAAACATTACAGAGAAATAAAAGCTGTTTGAGACGTTTTTGATAGAATTATATTCTATTTGAGAAAATAGGCTTAGAGTTTCAGTTAGCTGGTCTTTATTTCTTGAAATAAAGCAAAAAATTCAAATCTTCAGTTTGTTTCATCAGAACTATATTGGGCTGATATAATCCTATTGTTCTTTTTCACATTTTGGTGAAACATAAATATAATTCAATTTTAAAGTTGAATGTGCAAACAGAAACACAAAAACTGCAAAAAATACCTCAAAAATTATCTTTCAACAAAGATTTTGAATAAAGTGGTGGAGCGCACTCAAGAAAATAAGGGATAGAAGAGTTCACAGAGCATGTTCTGCGATTCTTTTTATTATTCAAAGAATTTTTTTTTTCAAGAAAATAAGTAAAAAAACCTTGGGTTTGATTGTTTTTGATTTCACCTTTTGAGTTGTGTTATTACTTTTTGTAAGGTTTGACTATGAAACAATAAGTAAAAATTACTAATTTATTACTTATTGTACTCTGAATGTCCTTATAATTGAAATAAATAAGATTAAAATAATAATAATAATAAAGAAATATTATTATTATGGCGTAAAAATATTATATTATTAAATAAATATAATAATATAATTAATATTATATGAAATTATAATATTATAAATAATATATTAATATAAAATAATTAATATATTATAAAGCTCTTTATTATTGTTACCAACAAATAATAAAGGCTTAAAAAACTGTTTTTTATAAATAAAAAACAATTAATAACAATAATATTACTAATATTAAAGTTATATATTAATATAAATACTATTTATATTAAATAAGAATTATTAAGAGTAATAATAAGAGAGAAATTATTATAATAAGATGAAATAACCTACTTTTAACACTTGAAATAATAATTTTGAGATATTTTACGCCAAAAGAATATAATACAACTTTTTCAAATTGTATTTACAATACAAAATAAAGAAAATTACTAAAATTCTTGATTTTACGTGGAAATGAATTTATAGAGAGATTTATGACAAAAACAAATATAGAATTGATTTAATCACGTAAAAATAGTGATTAATATTTAAGATGATCTTTGGTCTTTAATAATATAAGAGTTTTATATATAAAGAATAAAGAAATTACCTTTTATTTAATTGATTTAATGTTTTTGATGCATCTGAGGGGTAAATAGAGTAAAAAGAGCTCTATTTATAGTAAATACCTCCCTCCTAGAGTCCAACAGGCTTCTAGTAGACGTGTACTGATCATATCCACTGGAATTGATCAATATTTTAAGGTTTGAGGGTGATTACATCATGATCAAACCATATTACATCATTATTACACCATTAGTTAGAGTTATCACTATAACTCTAAGTTTGATGACATCAGAGGCTTGGCAGAACCCCAAATTTCGTGGATTTTATTAGTTTTAATCATAAACTAATAGTATTCACCAATTTTATCACTCTTAAGACTGTTAAACTTAAATTAAGGTTACAGTATGTGATCATAACTGCTCAAATTAAGCTCAAACTTTGATCCTCAATAACTTTTAAGATTTACACGCTACAGCAATTCAGAGAGTGAATTCTGATAGCCTGGCATAACCTTATTATGCTGCCAAGAGATTTTCATTACATCATCAAAACTCTATTTTTGATGATTTTTCTGGTAACTCATCTTTTCTGTCGAAATTCAATATTTTAAACTTCAAACCTTGATTTCAGGGGGTTATACCCTGAATTTAATAATAAAAATTACATCATTCTTCACGAATGAACTAGTAGAATCCAACTGTATACTTTTTTTTAAGTTTGGAACACTTTCACAACAAAGTGGTCAACAGCTCTGTTGATTTTTATCAATAATTCATCATAGGTTTTAACCTTGTTTGTAATTTGTAAAATAAAGTTAATATCTGTGTTCTTAAATTAATTACGTGGTAACTTTATTTTTGGTTCATCATTCTATCATGTATAGTTTAGAAGATATTAGCTATGATCCTTGAATATATGCGTTGACCAAAAAAGTGCATATATTCAGGATAATTCCTTAAGTATTAACATTGGGAATTAGCTTATTAATTGTTTTATGTGTGGATTTTCATGGGGAATCCACTGGTACAATTTATTTCACATGTTGTTCCATTAGTTCTTGAGATAAATAAGGTTTTATGATTTTTATAAGGTATTATACCTTATAATTCCTTAAATATTGATTTTACAGATATGCCATAAAAATGGTATACGTGTATTTTTCCATGGGGAATCCAATGGTATAATTTATTTTACATGTTGATTCATTGGTTCTTAAGTTAAACCAATTTTTGTACCAATTTATGGTATTTTTTGTATATTTAAGTAATTATTCTTAATGTATAATTATTCTAAGTAATTTTAATATAATTATATTAAAGGTATAATTGTTCTGAGTCTTTTTTGTGACCTTATTGGGTATGTGGTCATATCTCAAAGGCTCACATTCCCTACCACCAAAAAAGATTGTACCACAATCTGATATGTGTGATTAGGGTATCATCCACTGTCGTACCTCTTCATTAGACTTTGTTAGTCTTGAAGCTCAATAATGCTTAACTTTTCTATTTTTCAGGCTTTCTTTCATGTCTGAACCTTCTTAGTAGTTTATCAGCATTTGTTATATCTTTCTCAAGTAGCCATTCATCTTCTTGAGTTGGATTTCTATACCTTACAAGGTATTCCCTTTCTTTTTTGTTTCTTGTCCTTCTTTCTTTAAGGACTTTTACTATTTTCTTTTCTTCTCCTTCTTCCAAGGGGGGAATTTCAAGTGGGGGTTTATTTCTTAGTGGAAATAACTCTTTGTCACTTGAACTGTAAGGTTTTATTAGACTTACAGGGAAAGCTGGGTGTTTGTTCATTAGTTCACCTGTGAGTTCTAATTGCACAGCATTGGGTCCATGAAGTGCTTTTATCATAAATGGTCCTGCAAAGGAATCTTTCAATTTCTTTGGGCCTTTTATGTTATTGAAATTAAGGGTTGATACTAAAAACAAGTCCCCTATTTTGAAATCAGGTGGCTTATGACTTTTATCCCATCTTTCTTTTGCATATTTAAAAGAATCTTGCATGCATCTGTTTGCATGGTGTCTTGCTTTATCAAGCATTATCTTGAAACTGCTTGCTGTTGGATGTATATCCACTAAGTCCTTTTTGAGGGTATCATAAGGAAGTCTTGGATTCCAACCTTTCTCTAGCATTGCTGGTGTTTTGCCAGTAGAAGAATGGATTGATGTTTTATATGCCAGTTCAAGTGCTGGTATTAGTGTACACCAATCATGGGTAAAACCATCAGAATCTTTGAATTCTAACCCATAAGCACAGAATCTTCTGATCATATCCTCTAGGGTCTCTATCATTCTTTCTGCTAGACCATCAGTTTGAGGATGATAAGCTGTTGAGAATGATAACTTTGTCCCAAACAAGTTATGGAGGTTTGTCCAAAATGCTGAAGTGAACTTTGGGTCTCTGTCACTTATAATATTTTGGAATAAGCCTGTGTGGCTAATGACTTTATTCCATATCATTATGGCTGTATCCATAGCTGTGTCATCTTTATGACATGGTAAGAACATGGGAGTTTTACTGTACCTGTCAACTAACACTAGACATGCATTATAGCTCCTGTCTCCTCCTGGAGGTAAGGCTGTTACCCAATCCATATGAACTATTTCCCATGGGGATTTTGGTTCTTGGATTTGGATCATCATTCCAAATTTCTTTCCTGTGGCTCTGTTGGCTTTTTGACATCTGTCACAGGTTTGGCAGTACTCTGCAACATCTTTCTTCCAATTTGGCCACCAAGAGCAGGTTTTCACCCTTTCTAGTGTCCTATCTTCTGAGAGATGTCCAGATGCAACACTATCATGACACTCATGTAAAATAGTGTTTATTAGTGTTCTATCTGTTAAGGCCATAACACATGTGTGTTTTGTTCTATGGTAAAGGATTCCATCAAGGAGGTGAAATCTTCCTTCATCATATGCCTTTTTCCATATTTCATCTAGTTTTGATGAAAGTGATGGATCTTTGCAGTCTTTCATTAGAAGTTGGCTTAAGATATGGCAATTTTTGTCTGTCTTATAGCTTTCTTTAACTTGGTTAAAGAATTCTGTGCCAATGTCTGTAACACATATTCCTTCTATATGGTGCTCTTCTTGTGGTACCCATGCTGGATTGTCAGGGGTATTTGCTAGAGCCCATCTGCTAAGACCATCTGCATTTTTATGAATATTTCCAGATTTATGAACAATAGTCATATTTCCTCTATATTCTTGGATAGCAATTTGCCATCTCAGCATATGTCTATTTGGAGTCTTCATGTTTAATAGTGATTTCACAGCATTACAGTCTGTGATTACATCAAATACTGTGCCATCCAAATAATAATGCAATTTTTCTAAAGCCCATACTAGGCATAAGCATTCCATTTGGCTTGCTCCATACCTTGCTTCTGTTGGCTTTATCTGCCTTGAAATGAAACAAATTGGTCCTTCCACTGGTTTATCATTGATAATTTGTGTTTGGTGAAGTGCAGCACCTAGTCCTTCTCCACAAGCCTCAATGTACAGTTTGAAGGGTAGTTTCCAATCTGGCATCAGAAGAAATGGGGCATTTGTTAAGGAATTTTTCAATTCTTCATATGCCTTGACTCTTTCTTCTGTCATCTCATAAACTGTTTGTTGGTCACATAGCTTATACAAGGATTTAGCAATCTTTGCAAAGTCCTTTATATGCTGTCTATAGTAACCAGCAAATCCTAGAAATGATTGCATTTCCTTTTTGGTTTGAGGCATTGGTTTAAGTAGTACTGCTGCTACTTTATTTTTGTCTATGCCTAGACTAAGGCCAGATACAACATGTCCTAGTGCTTTTAATTCACTATATGCAAAATGACACTTTTTCAAGGAAATTTTCATATTCACTTGGACTATTTTTTGTAGTACCCTTAAGGTGATTTTCCCAAGTTTCTGAGCAAACTATGATATCATCAATATAGATAATCAACCATCCTTCTGATAGTTCTTCAGGGAATATGGTATTCATCATTCTTTGATAATGGGAAGGTGCATTTTTTATTCCAAATGGCATTCTTAAGTATTCAAAAATTCCACAATGGACTATTATTCTTAGGAGTTTCTTGGCATTGTCTGTTAAGACATTTTGATGAAAACCCTTCAGAGCATCCATAGCTGTGATGAACTTAGCTTGTGACAATTGGGTTAATGTCTCATGGATTCTGGGTATTGGATATCTGTCTGGAAGGGTATAGGTATTCAGGGCTCTGAAGTCTCCTACCATCCTTGATTTTCCATTATGCCAAGTTATAATGACAGGTGTAGTACCTTCTACTTGTTCATTATGTCCAACCTTTCTTAACACTCCAAGGTCCATTAATTCTTTAATGTGCACCTCTAAGGCTTCTCTAGCTCTTGGACTGGCTGGATAAGCAGGTCTCCTTAATAAAGGTGGGTAAGGTTTTTCTACATTAAGAATTATATCCACTTCATGTCCAATTATGGCACCTAGTGGCTCTTTGTCAGTTGCAAAGGCATTTTTATACTTAAATAAGAGGTCAATCAATTTTTCTTTCATTTTTTTTGTTAATTCTTGATTGAATTCTGCCTCTTTGAGTTGTTCAGATATAAAAAGTTCCTTTTCTGGAATTTTTTCTTTATTCTTAATAACTGTGATTTGTTTTTTGTTATTTAAGAATCCAAACTTTTGTCTTTTGTTATCTCCTATGGTAAAATATCTATCCTTTTGGTTGGAGATATCTATACCATAGATTGATAAGTAGTCATTCCCAAGTATGAAATGATTACTAGTATAGTTGTCCATTACTACAAACTCTACTTTAATTCTGACACATTGTGAGGGATGAGGAAAAATTAGTGTTAAATCAATTATTCCAAGGGGCTTCATGCTCTCACTTGCACTACTAAATTTGACACCTTGTATTGGCATAAGTTTTTCTTGCCAGTCTGGGACAATGGTTTTTAAATAACTTTTGCCAACACAAGTGCAATATGCTCCTGTATCCAAGTTAACTTTTCCTTCTTGGTTATCAACCATAACAATACTAATACTTGATTTTCCAGCTGTATATCCCATTCCTCTTGCAGGTTTGGTTCTATACATTTTGGCATCTTGTATGTTTGTCAGATTTGTGTCAGATGTTCCAACTTGTGGCAAGTTTGAATTAACATCCAGTACTTCATAAATTATATCAATATTATTAATTTGTGCATTAATTATATTGATTTCATCACTTTCAGAGCTCTCTGACTCTTCTGTCTCTTTTTCAGAGTCAGATTCCTCTTCTTTGTCATTGTGGCTCTCTGTTTCCACAATTTCATTAATCTTTGCTTTTTTAAGGCAATTATTGGCTAAGTGTCCAATACCTCCACATTTATGGCATTTTCTTTGCTCATTATTGTTGGATGTATTGGGCTTAAAGGATTCTTTTGACTTATCTTTTTTGATAAATGGTTTATTTGGGCTTTTAATGTCCAATTTTTTCCAAGTCCTGCCAATTTTTGCTCTTGTCACTATATCTTCTAGTGCATTTATAAACTCTTCTGTGGAGCATGGTTCTATACACCTGCTTCTTAGGGCATGTTCTAGTTCCCCTCCACATTTTTTAAGTATTTTCATATGCACCATCTTCTGTGACATTTCTGGGTACAGTGCATTAAGCCTTTCAACTTGTTTTAAGAACCAAGTTAAAGGTTTATCTTTCTCTGGGTCAAAGAAAGAGTTTTCAAATGCATTTTCTATCTTATACCTCCAGGCATCATTTGCCCACTTGGTGATTATTTCTTGTTTCCACCAAGACCAGGTATTTTTACCATTTGTTTGTCTTATGCCATAATACCATCTTTTTGCAGATTTCTCAAACAATGAATGTAATCTTGCAGTGATTAATTCATCTGGTATGGCATAGTCTTCTTGTAACATGTCAATTGTTTTAATAAATGACATGTGGTCATATTCACCTTCTCCTGTGAATGTTGGCCATTCCTTCAATTGAGGTGCTTCTTTCATTAAGACTTGGTTGTTGTCTTGATGACTCAAGTCTGTTATGAAAGGATTTGACAATTCCTCTTTTGTTTTAACAGGGCTTCTTATATGAGAAAATGGTGTTGATAACTTTGGCATATTCAAATTAGCCTCATTAATTTTATCCATTTTTTCTGTAATAAGCCTTATTTCACTTTGAATATCATCTTTCAGATGCATTCTTGCTTCATCACTTTTTTCCACATGGTCCAAAAGTAATTTTTGGTGTGATGAAGTCTTTTCTTCAAATTTTTCTACAGAAATACTTAATTTATTTAATTTTTCTGTAAGAGTGTCAATACTCACATCATAATTGATTGTCAAAGTTTTGTCTTTGATACCTTTTATGTATTTATACAATTCTTGTTGTCCTTGTATTAATTTTTGAGTATTTTCAATTAAATTCTTTGGTTTATTATTTTCAACAATAAACTTAATGTTGTCAATTTCTTTCATGTTTTGCACAACAATTTTTGTTAAAGAAGATAAATTGTTATTTATTTCTTGTAGTGATAATAAACTATCTTTAATTTCTTTTAGAGGTAATATACTATTTTTAATTTCTGTTAAAGTATTTACAACATATTTGGACAAGGTTATTTCTTTGGGAAATGAGGTTGTCTCATTCTTTGCTCTTCCTTGTCCTTGAATTCCATCAAGGTTCTGGCCATGTTGAAAACATTGTCCATGGCATCCTTTTGGATTCTTGGGATTCTGTAACTTGGGGAATATGGTTTCCTCCAATGCTTTTTCTTGTTCTTCTTCCCTTCTTGGGGAAGTGGGTTGGCTTGAGGCTTGCTGGTAGAGGCTACTGGGGCTTCTTCCTTGGTTGCCTCCCTCTTTTTGGCATGATAATCCTTGATTTTTTTGATTTGAGGTTTGGATGACGGTGGATTCCATCCATTGGAGTATTTCACTATCTCCTCCTCTTTGAGGAACTTTTTCAGGATGTGCCAGGAGTTCATCACTCCTTGGTGTATTTGAGGCAGCATTTCCCAGTCTTTGTCCTTGTATACTATGTAATACTGCTTGTACTGGCTCATGTAGATGTCTATTTGAGCCCTCTGAATGTGATTTGTACCTATTTGAGTTACTCATACTTAGTTCCAATTCAGGCTCAGATATCATGGGCATTTCTGGGACTTGCCTTTGGGATAAGGCACTTCCTTGTGTGGATTCTGTTCCACTGGGGATATTGCCCTTTCTTTTCCCTTTTGAGGGATCAATTCTACTTCTGAGTCCAGCTCCATATGATTGGATGGAGTATTGGAACCTCTTCTGGTAGTCATAATTTAAAGAATAAGAAAAAAATAAAAGTATTTTTAGAATAAAATTCTTTTATGGCAATTTAAAAAGAGGTGCTCACCTTCAGAGTCTTGAATGGTGGGCCCTGGAAAGTCTAATTTCTTAGCTTTCTTTCTTTTGGTGATAACTGGTGTTGGAGAACTTTGACAAGTTTCTTCCACCAATCTCTCAACAGTAGCTTGGTTGTCTTCTGTTGGGTTATCTTCAAACACTAAAAAAGACAAATAAATATAAGTCTTTTTATAAGAAGTGTTATTTTTGGCAAGATATGGCAATTTTCCACGTAGAAATTGCTTTTTTATCTTTGAAAAATTGAAATAAATAAAGAAATGAATAAAAATGAATAAAAATAACTTTTTTATTGGTTTTTAATATTTTTTTTTTTTTTTTTTATATATTTTTTATTTTTATTTTTAAAGAATAAAATAAAAAATAAATATGATTCTTATAAAATTAAATTATAATAAAAATTATTTTTAATTTATAAATTATCTTTTTTAATCACTAGAGTCACTCAAAGAAAGTTCTTGCAAGTCTAAGGATGTGAAAAACCACGTGTAAGACAGTACAATTGCTTTCCAAATGCCTCAATAGCTTTTAAAATCAATAAAATATAAAATTATTATATAATTTTATGATTATAAATATAATTCATTATGGGATAAACCCAATTAGAATCTTTTTAAAGGTCTTTTAAGTAAATATCACGGCCAGGCCCCCAAATGTAAGGTTTGACTATGAAACAATAAGTAAAAACTACTAAATTATTACTTATTGTACTCTGAATGTCCTTATAGTTGAAATAAATAAGATTAAAATAATAATAATAATAAAGAAATATTATTATTATGGCGTAAAAATATTATATTATTAAATAAATATAATAATATAATTAATATTATATGAAATTATAATATTATAAATAATATATTAATATAAAATAATTAATATATTATAAAGCTCTTTATTATTGTTACCAACAAATAATAAAGGCGTGAAAAACTGTTTTTTATAAATAAAAAACAATTAATAACAATAATATTACTAACATTAAAGCTATATATTAATATAAATACTATTTATATTAAATAAGAATTATTAAGAGTAATAATAAGAGAGAAATTATTATAATAAGATGAAATAACCTACTTTTAACACTTAAAATAATAATTTTGAGATATTTTACGCCAAAAGAATATAATACAACTTTTTCAAATTGTATTTACAATAAAAAATAAAGAAAATTACTAAAATTCTTGATTTTACGTGGAAATGAATTTATAGAGAGATTTATGACAAAAACAATTAAAGAATTGATTTAATCACGTAAAAATAGTGATTAATATTTAAGATGATCTTTGGTCTTTAATAATATAAGAGTTTTATATATAAAGAATAAAGAAATTACCTTTTATTTAGTTGATTTAATGTTTTTGATGCGTCTGAGGGGTAAATAGAGTAAAAAGGGCTCTATTTATAGTAAATACCTCCCTCCTAGAGTCCAACAGGCTTCTAGTAGACGTGTACTGATCATATCCACTGGAATTGATCAATATTTTAAGGTTTGAGGGTGATTACATCATGATCAAACCATTTTACATCATTATTACACCATTAGTTAGAGTTATCACTATAACTCTAAGTTTGATGACATCAGAGGCTTGGCAGAACCCCAAATTTCGTGGATTTTATTAGTTTTAATCATAAACTAATAGTATTCACCAATTTTATCACCCTTAAGACTGTTAAACTTAAATTAAGGTTACAGTATGTGATCATAACTGCTCAAATTAAGCTCAAACTTTGACCCTCAATAACTTTTAAGAGTTACACGCTACAGCAATTCAGAGAGTGAATTCTGATAGCCTGGCATAACCTTATTATGCTGCCAAGAGATTTCATTACATCATCAAAACTCTATTTTTGATGATTTTTCTGGTAACTCATCTTTTCTGTCGAAATTCAATATTTTAAACTTCAAACCTTGATTTCAGGGGGTTATACCCTGAATTTAATAATAACAATTACATCATTCTTCACGAATGAACTAGTAGAATCCAACTGTATACTTTTTTTTAAGTTTGGAACACTTTCACAACAAAGTGGTCAACAGCTCTGTTGATTTTTATCAATAATTCATCATAGGTTATAACCTTGTTTGTAATTTGTAAAATAAAGTTCATATCTGTGTTCTTACATTAATTACGTGGTAACTTTATTTTTGGTTCATCATTCTATCATGTATAGTTTAGAAGATATTAGCTATGATCCTTGAATATATGCGTTGACCAAAAAAGTGCATATATTCAGGATAATTCCTTAAGTATTAACATTGGGAATTAGCTTATTAATTTTTTTATGTGTGGATTTTCATGGGGAATCCACTGGTACAATTTATTTCACATGTTGTTTCATTAGTTCTTGAGATAAATAAGGTTTTATGATTTTTATAAGGTATTATACCTTATAATTCCTTAAATATTGATTTTACAGATATGCCATAAAAATGGTATATGTGTATTTTTCCATGGGGAATCCAATGGTATAATTTATTTTACATGTTGATTCATTGGGTTTTAAGTTAAACCAATTTTTGTACCAATTTATGGTATTTTTTGTATATTTAAGTAATTATTCTTAATGTATAATTATTCTAAGTAGTTTTAATATAATTATATTAAAGGTATAATTGTTCTGAGTCTTTTTTGTGACCTTATTGGGTATGTGGTCATATCTCAAAGGCTCACACTTTTTATGATGATATGTCATTTCGAGTATTTTATGCATTTTTGTTTGTTTTTCCTTTTATATAAGTTTTCCTATGTTTCTTTTTCATGTGATTCATTTCATTTAACTCTATTTTATGTTTTTTTTGTCAATATAACTTGAATTAGGAGGCCTTGTAAGGCGCGCTACTGTAAATTTATTCACAAATGTCAAATGTATTACAGTACAGGACCGGTAATAGCCACTACTGTAAGTTTGTCGACAATGATTGAAAATTTTACAGTAGCCGTCATTACAGGGCCTGTAATGTCATTTCCTTTTCAGTTTTTGATTTCCTCCAGTGGTAAGGGCTATACTATATACAGCCTAGTACATCTATTTAAAAGTAAGCAATAATATTCTAAAAACGGAAAGAGGGAGTAACTTTCTCTTGAAAAAGAAGAGAAATTCTGGACTTAAGAATAAAAATCGATAAAATTCATCAATGATGAAAAGTGACCAGAAAATGAAAAAAAATAAAAAAAATAAATAAATTTCAGAAATTTTAATTAATGAATAAGAAAAAAATTATGTCTCTTGGAAATAATTGTATTGGAAGGACTTTGAAAGCCCTTTTCTGTTCTTTTTGAAGTTACAGGAGTTTAACTATCAAAAATTCAAAAATATCCACAATCCAGTTTATTCAGAAGAGGATTAGTGGAAAGGAGCTGGATTTGATTTTGGAGGGTATTGGTTCCAAAGAAATAATAAATAAGCTTTTCATATAGTAATCATAAGTCAAAACTCAATAGATATGAAGGATTTATTCATTTTGAAGACTTTATTTGACTTATTTTTGCCATCAAAAGGATATAATTGTCAAAAATGAAAATGGATTTGGGGATTCCGTTTCTTATCATAAAGTAAATTATCATAAAGATCAAAATATAAAAGGAAAGTATTTTCGCTTAATATACTATATCTTTACTATATTCAATCAAAAAAGGAAATACAATCTTGGGAATTAAGCAACATTGCAGTGGCTTATAATAACTTGGTATAACAGAAAACATTGAGATCCTGAGTCTAACTTAATTAACAGAAAGGGTCCAGAATCAGTCTAGGATGTGTCTATGCTAAATTCCCAAATGCAGCACAAGCTGGCAGTTGTAACCATTTTGCTCATGGTAAATAGACAAGAACTGGTAAGATGTGAGAATAAAACAGCAGATAAAGATAAATGTGTACCTGAGAACCATATCTCAGATGGAAAGCCAAATTTTGAAATATTCAGAGCTTCAGGGATAACAGAAGAGTCTCATACACAATCAACCTTTTTTGGGAGAAGGGTATGCCAGCCTGTGACTCAAAACAGAGCACCAGAACTACCTAGATGTACCATAAGTGATTTTATTGACCTTGATACAGGAGTAAACAAGATAATGATAAGATACAGATAACGAAAGTATAGGTTTCATGAGAGAATTATTCCAGCTGATAATATAATATTTCTTACCAATTGACCAATAATTACCCAATATATAACACCATTTTGTTCTTGATGAGTACCAAACAGGCAAAAACTCCTTTTCAACTCTAATCTAGATTTGGAAATTTAATTTAAGCACCATTAAAGTGGTTTTAATTCAAGATTTCTCAGTGAGAGATTTCCAATGGTTTAATTCATTTCCCAGTATCACCCCTAATTTAAGGAATGATATATTTTCACCTTAAATTAAAAGAAAACCCTTTATAAGTCAAGGAGGGCTTGTAAAAAAGTGTATGAAAGTATCACAAAATTGAACATCCAATTGATAAATTTGATCTGAGATACTCTAAGAAAACAAACAGCCCAAACTGGAAGAGAGATCTTGGTTGAAAGGAGATGAAGTAAAATAAGTTTTTCAGATAATAGTTATTCAAGGGAATGCCTGTATATTTGCCATTTTCAATCCAGATGTATGGAAGAGTATATCAAACTTTAGAGATCTCCAATACATGAATTTCTTTTTAATTCTAGATTTCATATATTCTAAGTTGACAGAAATATCTGGTGTAGTAATCTTTGAGGCCACATACTTCTTTACACACAATAATCAAAAGAATTCAAAAACTTATAGCCTCAACTATTTTTGAGAATATTGAGAATTAAGCATACCAAATTGAATAGCTGAATAAGCTCTTCCATTGGGTATCCATGTACTCTTGGTATCTCCAATATTGAATGAGATATATGGATTGGAATCTTTTCCCCAATTCTGGTGTGTGACAGACCTGTAACATGTGGTACTTTCTTTATATATACAATTTTCATAGTTAAAAGCTGAAAACCCACTATAATGAATCATATAGGTTATTAAAAATACACTAGAAATAGCATTCAAAATCCGATATGGTCTATTGAAAGCCTCTTCACCCTGTACTGATTTAGGATCATCGTTTGTAGTCTCAAAGCCATACTTCTTGCTATTGTGATATTATTACTGAAGGTATATATCCAGAACCCAGCCTCAATAATGAACCCTAAATGGATGAAAGAAGTATATTTCTCACTGGAAAAGGACGGAATTATCTCATATGAGGATTACTAAATGATAAAACTGTGTCTATGAAGTAGAAATCTTTATTTATACATTGCAACAATGTTTACCAATAGCTTAAGCACCACCATTATTACTGATAGTATGTCCCTCCTAATTTGAATTTAACTATTTTTACCATGTGAAAGTAACAGATTTAGATTGAAACTACTATTTTGAATCTACTAAATACACTCACCCTGAGGTAAAATGTCTCTCTCATGAGAAATTGGTTTGTAAAAGACAAATTTAAAGCCATTATTTCAGCTACAAAGGAAATTGAAACTCAAATAGTGGCTCAAAAGAAAATTCTACCAGGGTGGCTCAAATATGCAAGATAATTGGCTCTATATATTCAACATATTGATAGAAATGTTGAATTTTAAGACTTTTATTTCAATTATGAAAATTGCAAATTGTCACAGCTTAGTTACCCTGAGATTTCACTCAAGTTCTTTCTTTGTTTAATGTTCTTCCCACTTTATTAAGCTACCAAATTTTCATAAATCAATCATTTGATATTAAAAATAATCATTCTACACAAAAAGTCCTAAATGAAATTTATCTCCTTCAAGAAAAACAATAAAACATGATTCATAATCATCAGGCCATTTGACAACTGCCAATTAACTGTGTATGCTTAATTAGCTTTCAGAAAATTTAAGTTTTGATTATTTCAAAACCTCAGGAGAAACCTCAATACTTCCGCCACTTTCCTTCAAACAGAATTAATATCAATAGCTTCCAGATGAGATGAATCAAAATTGCTTCAATCAATTGAATCTTAGCTCAACCCACCTACATGAAAAATGGAGAAAAAAAAATATTCCTGAAGGATGTTTTTCAAAACCATTCAATCATGAATCACTCCGGATTATCATAAGAAGGGTATCAAAAGGATAGATCAAAAATATGAAGTCTAATTGCCCTTGCTTCAAAGAAATGGATGTTCCTATTTGGAAAAATCTAAGTTTGAACTCATTGAGCTCATTTGATGCCCAAGACAGAGGAACCAATTATTAATTTCCACAAAAAAAAGCAAATTTCAAGAGGTAGGCCAAAGAAATCCTCAATTGGTAGTGATTAAATATCAATTTATTGATTATGTATCATATTTATATTATTGATAGTGGAATAGGGAAATCACCAAAGAAACATTTTTCAAATCTTTATGTTTATACAAAACTAAAGAGAATGGAGGAAAATAGCTTCTTTTCTGAAGCTGTAAGAATTATTTTCAAACATCAAGAATCATAATACTGAATTGAAACTATGACAGAGTGAGGATATATATACAATAGATTTTCCAAAGGGTATTCAAAATAATCAAAATGATATATGTGATTACTCTATCCAAGATACTGATAGAAATAATGATAGGGAGAGAAATATTCAAAATCAAAGCCTTCTGAAACCCAATAATTTTGGTATATCTTCCAAGAGTTTTAATATCAATGATGGTTCATGCAAACCATCACATGATTCATTATCACAACAATATACTCAATATATGGATGTCCATCAAGAAGGTTTGTTTTTCAGAAATTGATTTTAAATATAAATATAGATACTCTGAGCTAAGTAGCTCTTTATTATGTGATAAAAGCCTCAATGCATTGTTTTAGAGGGGAAAATAAGATGTAAGGGGGATAAAAAAGCTCAATTTCTGTAGCTTAACAAATGTAAACAAGCCAAAATATTGGATATTTATTTCAAGAGAAATAAAATTGAAGAATAATTAATTCAAAAAATGTTTGAAAAGAATAATTGGGAACAGGAGATGGACTTAAAATAAAAAAGAAAGAAAGTTTGGTTTAAGAGTGGCCATTTGTATCTCAGGATGTTCTTTTTCAGAGCTGGAAGAAATTATGAAGGTCATTATTAGCTCTTAGTTTTCTATGTCTTGGCTCCAAAAAGAATAGATTCTCAATACTTCTTCTCTTTCAAAAACATGTAAACTACCCTCTTAAACCTCCACATGCCATATCAATGCCATATCCAATGTATGGCAATTTGGCCATATCATATTTTTTGGCCTTTTATGGCTATTTCATCATCTGGGGCCAACCTGACCCCTTCACTATTATCAGGACTTTCCTGGCCTTTCTCTGCTTTTGGAAACCTTTGGGTATTTTCCAGTAAACAGGGAAAATACATCCCAAAAGCCTGTATTTGTCTTTTTAAGCTTAAAATAAAGTTTTGCGCATTTTGTGCACTTTTGTTGTATTCAGTCTTTTGATGCCATTTTCCAATGAATTATGAAAAATACGCTCAAAAAACCATATCTGTCCTTTTTTGGCTTAATTCCCAGTTTTTGAATTTTGCGCGCTTTGCGCAAATACCTTTTTAAAGCTGTATAGGTTGTATTTGTCCAAAACACCCAAAAACACTTTGTCACCTCTGAAGCCACCCAAAGCCCATTTTTAACTCATATCCTCCTAGCTTCACTCCAAAAGATTTCTGGCCACTTTCACCCTTCAATAACCAAAAGTGCCATAAATGGTGTACTAACATTATGCTTTTTTTTCATCAGAATTCCAATAGTGCCAATATCAAATGATTATTTCAACTTTTCATCAGGTCATCAAGGCACATCATCCAGAGTATTCATAAATCCCAAAGACAAGTTTCAATCTCAGAAACCAATGATGCCATCAAGCCATCATTTGATATTCTCACTCACAGTATTCCTCCAAGGGAATACTGGCAATTCATTCTCAAGGGGAAATTTAAGAGGTAGTTCCAAAACAATCTGTCAGGTGTCCATTCTCCATCAATCCACCTTGGAAACCACATTCATTAAATACAGTCTGAATTAATCAAGACCTGTATTTCATTCAAACACCATGGAAAGATCATTCAACCCAGTTCATTTCTCAATTGGGAAAGCTATACATTCCATCAGACAATCAATACAACTTCCAGTATTCAATAATGTTCAGCTTCCAGCTTGAAGGAGTCAAGCTCTCAATTTTTCACATATGACAGACTCCTTTGACCCTGGGGGGCTTTCCCTCAGTTAATTAATATATTTTAGCTTTATTTTATCTTTATTTATCTTATTTTTTTGCTAAGTGAATACTGATATTATCAATTCAGTCATTCAGCATCTGTCTTCTTTCTTTCTTTTCCTGTCAGTGGATATTGGTGGTCATATCCTTTACTAATTCTATTGCTCCTTCTAGAAGTTTGAAACGGTGATTAAGGACTTACTTGTTTGGAATGTTGGCCATTTGGCTTCTCATTTCTCTTTTGCATCTCATCTTGTACTTGCATATCTTTTAGAGAAGTTCATTTTCTTTTATCTGGTCTTCTTTATTCTTTGGAGTTTTCCAAGTGAGTTCCCTTATTACTGAGTGACTGGCCACTCTTTCTTTCCTCAAGAGCCCCTGTGACATTATATTAATTAACTCATAATTTCTTTTTATTCTGTTCATCAATTCTTTTATCATTTTTATTTACTCATTTCATCAAAATCATGACTCTTCAATGCTTATGAACTTGATGATTTTTTGCCACATTTCAATTTTCCCTCACACATTCTTCATTCTTAAAAATTGAAAGCTGACCCATTTTCATTTTTTTTCTCTTTTCAATTTCTCTTCAAATCATCAAATCACTTCATTGAATTCAGGTTTTCATTCCATTTCATTTTCAGATTGGTCATTGAGATATTCAGACACATTCTTCTCATCAATATTCAATAATTTTGATTATTTTAAAGAAGATTTCACTTGATTTCATTTTGATTGATTAACTTGACATAATTGATATTTACTTCAAGAAAATTGATTGACATGAAGATTTATTGATTTTTCTGATTTTCACATCAAGATTTTTGAAATAAATTTATTTTTCTTCAAGAATTAATTTGATTGACTGACTTTCTGCAAGTTTTTGATTTTGATTGATTTGACATATTGATTCATTGAATTCAAGATTTTTATTTGATATATTGATTCAATGACTTCAAGATTTCATTTGACAATTGATTGATTGACTTACCTTAAGTTTCATTTTGATTTATTGTATTTTTCTTAAATAATATTGATTTTGATTTTGACTTCAAGCCTCCATTTCAAATTTCCTCAAGTCTTTTTGCCTTCAATTATGATTTTATATTCATGTTATATCATTTATTTCTCAAAACATGCCTATCCAACATTCACCTCCTACAAGATACACAAGATCTCAGGACAGAGCTCAAGCCTTTCTCACTCTAACTTCAAGGGCTCCTCTTCATTGCACCCCAGCAGTTCCTCAACTGAGAGCCAAATTAGACAGAGGACCCATTTTAGAATGAGCAGCACCATCCAGGAAGGAAGGAAGAGGGCCAAGAAGATTGAGCTCATTTTCAGGAGTAGTTGTCAGTTTTCCAGGATATTCAAGGACCACTTTCAAAGGTACTGGGGGAGATGGTGAAGAGGAGGAGGAGAATTCTGTGGAAGAGGAAGAGTCTGATGGTACTGAAGGTGCTCCTGCTCCTGTGGGGGCATCCCAAAGTACTGGAGGGCCAACTCTAGCCCAGTATAATCAGCCTGTCTCACATCAGTCTGAACCATCTCTATTGGCCATCACACAGCAGATGACTTGAATTATGGCCAATCTTCAAGGCACTTCATCTTCTGAATCATGAAGACCACCAGCATTCAAGAAACCTTCTATGAAGGCACCAGAATTCTCTGTGGGACTCAGCCCTTCAAATTCAGAAGCTTCAATCAGTCTTGCCAGCTAATTTTTCATAATGATCCGGAAAATTTCTCTCAAGACAGAAAGAAAGCTCTTTATGCCACTTAATATTTTATTGGCAGGGCTGCAAAATGGATTTAGCCTCATGTTTCCAATCTCACCAATCAAGACCCAAGCTACCTTCTCAATTCATGGAAATTATTTTAATCTCAACTCTTTACTTTGCTTGGGAACACAAATGAAGTTAGAAAAGCTGAAGCAGAGTTGGATTCCTTAAGAATGAATGAAGGTTGACATGTTTTCTTATACATTTCTGATTTCAGAAGTTTGGTTTTAAGAATTGGAGATTGGGGTAAAAATTCTCTCATCCATTATTTCAGGAAGGGATTGGCCTCCAGTATTCTGTACCAATTGGCCTCCCATCCTTCACAAATTGACTCTTTTAAAGACTTAATGCATATTAACCTGGAACTTGATACCAGGTACCATGAGAGGAAAAAGAAGAAGTGTCAGTTGCAAGAGAACAATTCTGAAGCCTCAAAAGTCAAATCCCTTTCATCCTCAAAATTCTTCAAGTTAAAGTCAAAAGAAGAAGAAGAATTTTCATTCTCAGAATAGGGAAAAGCCCCATTCTTCTTTGTTGAATAAGGACTTCAAGTTGATGGGTTCTGAAAAAGAAAGAGGAGTCAAGGAGGGCTTGTGCCCCTTTTTTGGTGGAAAGAATGGTCCTGAGTCTTGTTTCAAAAGGCCTAAAAACCATCCTTCCCAACCATCAAGAAGGTTTCCCAGCCAGGGAAAATCCTGAGTGAAGATCAGGTTGTGTTCAATGGTCTTCACTATTTTCCATCCAGAGCACAATTGTGCATTCCAAATACTGGTGTCAAGAATTCTCTCAAATTCTTTGTTTTTTCTTCTCTTATTGATGTTTTTTACAGTATTCTCATTGATTCTGGTGCTACCAACTCATTTATTGAAAAGATGTTTGTTCACAAGTATTCTTTGACTATGTCAGAACACCCAGTGAAGGTTCCTCTTATTATCTTGCACTCCTCTCAGTCACCTTCTTTATTTGTGACTCACCATACCAGCTATATGGTTGAGCTTCCCTCCTTCCCTAGCTTTGTATGGGACTCTTTAGTCATTGATACTCCCAAGGGAGAAGACCTCATATTGGGCTTTGACTTTCTTAATCATTTTGATCCATCTATTGATTGGAGGCAAGGGCTGATAACCTTTAATTCTGATCATAAGGACTATTATGATTCTTCAAAATCTTTCAGTAATGACTTTTCCTCTGCAAAATCATATGCAGCTCTGGCTGGTGATTCTAGAACACAATCATTTCCATCTTCTGTCCACATTCCATCCCTTAATTCCCATATGTCATTACTATCCTCTAGAGATGAAGTATTCAAAGAGATTCAATATTTTGGAGAAGATAATTCTGTATCTTCACTTCATCTCTTCTTTGGGAATATGGACCTTCCTCCTTTATCTTATCATGACTCCATGGAGGAGCCTTTAAATGAAGAGGAAAAGCCATAATAAAAAGAAACTATGATGAAGGTTGTTCCTTCTGCATATCACTAGTATTTGGATTCATTCTCCAAGGTGAAAGCAGAGAAACTTCGTCCTCACCACACCTGTGATAAACATATTGAGCTGGAGGGGTCCCTACCTCCAGTTGGGGTGATCTACTCTTTATTAAACCAAGAGTCAGATACACTCATGGCCTACATTTAATAGAATGTAGAGAAAGGTTTCATCTGGCCAAGCTCCTCTTCAACAGGAGCACCTGTCCTCTTTGTCAAAAAGAAGGATGGTGGCCTCTTTTTGTGTGTTGATTACTGAAACCTCAATGCTGTTACTAGGAAGAAAAAGTATGTTGTTCCTCCTATGAATCAGCTTCTTACTGTCTTTGATGGCTCTTCTATCTTTTCCAAGATTGATCTGTGTGTTTCATATAACCTTCTCATAATCAAGAAAGTTGATGAACATTTTACATGCTTTAGAACTAAATATTGCAGTTATGAGTACTTTTTTATGCCATTTGGGCTTACCAATGCTCCTTCCTCTTTTCAAAATCTTGTGAATGCTATTTTTTATGATCTTCTTGATGCTTATGCTGTGGTGTATTTGGATAAAATTATGGTCTTTTCCAAATCTGAGGAAGAAAATTTCACTCATGTGTCCACTGTTCTTGCTAGACTCAGAGCCAATAACCTCTTTTCTAAGGCCTTCAAGTGCCTATTTCATATTTTTGGTGTATAGTATTGGGTTATTTTGTCTCTTCTGAAGGCCTGAAGATGAACCAAGGAAAGGTCCAACAAATTCTCAATTGGCCACGTCCCAGAAACCTCAAGTCTCTTCAATCATTTCTTTGCTTTTCAAATTTTTAACACCGTTTCATCAATAATTATTCAAAGAAAATTAGTTCAATCACCAGTTTCCTCAAGAAATGTAAGATGTGACTATGAAACTGATGATAATATCACTATTAATAAACAGTACTATGTCTGTTCTTATGAAATATAATAATAAAATATTATTATAACCACAATTAAATAATTAAAGAATTATTTCTTTCACATGTTAAACACTACTAGTGATTTTAACAGTGAGCATTAATTGTCTACAAGAATCAATTAAAAGAAGATCTTAATAATAAAACTTCTTTTATGAAAATAATAAAATTATTTTAATATATAATTATCTTTTTCAAGAATAATTATAATGATAATTCTTGGAGAAAACTAATTTTAGAGAAAAACTTTAAGAATTTAAAATTAAATCACTCACTAATATTCCAAAGAACTTATTGAAAGATAAGATAGAGAGATTTGACGTAGAATTGTGTATTTTAAGGATCAAAATGAATTTATAACAGTATTACAACAATATATAGTTGGATTCTATGATTTCACGTCTTTCTGATTGATTCTGAAAGATTTAAAACACTTAAGAATAGCTATAACTAATACTTACTTGTTGGTAATGAAGATTTAAAATGGTAATAAGATGATGATGATCTGGAAAAATCAGCAAGAGGTGGCCTCTTTTAAGTCAACAACAGCTCACAGAGGCATGCCATGGAGCAAACTGAAAACCCAGTGAGTGAGAAAACAATAAACCTTTTTGGATTATTGATTGCATCATCTGTTGTCACATAAGATTATCATAATTACTTAATTGATGCTTTTACGTGACTACCAACCCCAATATGGTTAAGAATAAAAGGATTAACATCTGTAAATTTTCTTTTATTCCAAAATAATCATTGATTTCTCAAATTTATCAATGTTATTGGCAATTCCATCACAGGTTGTAATTACTGTGAATTTTTGAAGATTCAGTGTTTCATGTAGAATAGTCAAACATGGACTGTAAGTAAGACTTTTAATTTTACTAGTAGAACCATAATTATTTTTGTTTTTACCATAGATATTGTAGTTCTCTATTAGTCCTGAAAGTTTCAGAAAGATTCATCAAGAGGTGTATTTTTAATGAATTTTTGAAGTTTTTACCTCATTTCTCCATAGAATTGCAAATATCAGTGTTTCACTGGTTGCTATGAGGTAAATCAATGGATACAAGTCCAAAAAGGGTTTTAATTACTCTTTTGGGGTTTATCCATGGAAAATCATTAAGAATTGACATGGTTACAGGAGTCTAAGTAGCTCTTTACCTCCTTGGCATGTCAAAATAGCAGGTTATTTGCTATTTTCTTAAGATTTACAGTAGTTGTAACATGGTAACCAAGTTCCCAAAGGGTTTTAGTTTACCAACTAGGCCAAGATCAGCCATGGATCCAAGCTTTGGAGCTATCCACGCCTCTGAGGCCTCAGAAGTTGGGTACCCTGGCTCTCCTTGATGTCTTTTGTCCCCCTTGCCTAATTTTCACGTCAAAATAGAAATTTAATCTTGAAGTGAGATATCCACTGTGGGTGTACCAAAAGTACATGTAAGAATACCATGATATTAAGTGCTCAAAACATGCATAACACTATTCTTAGTGTATATGTAACATGGGATTTCTCACATTCCCATTATTTTGGCCTGAAATTAAGAAAAACAAAAAATTCCACAGATCTTTTATGTAGTATTGATGATGTGGTGTTGAAGTATTTTCCATTTTACCACCTCAAAGAGTTGATTTGAGCTTATTCACTCTATGGAGCTACCCTGGATGAATTTTTGTGTAGAATCCAAATCTGGCCTTAAATCCATGGATTTACCTACTCAATAACAAGTTATTCATCTTTTCTGAAATAAAAAATGATGAATTTTGGATATATGCATGACTTATGAGTTATGCATAATTCAAAATTTATTTTTAAGATAATTGTGGCCTATTTGGGTATGTAAAATATACCTCAAGTCTCACAAGAAAGATTCCCTTTTCCCCTCAATGAGAAGGCTCTTAGACAGCTTCATCAACTCAAAGAAGCTTTCACCACTGCTCCAATCCTTCTCTACCCACCATTGTAGGAACTGATGCTTTTGATTATGCCTTGGGTGCTATACTGAGTCAGGTTTCTGACTCAGGAAAACATCCCATTGCACTTGATAGCCGCAACCTTCTTCCAGAAGAGCTTAATTATGAGATTCATGACAGGGAACTCCTTGGAATAGTCTGAGCTCCCAAGCACTGGAGGGCTTTTCTTCTTTCTCTTTCTTCCTCAATTGAATTTCTCACTGATCATTTTTCCCTGAAATACTTTATATCCTCAAATATTCTCACTTGCTGTCAAGCACGCTGGGCTTAATTTCCCTCCAAATTCTATTTCTCAATCACTTAATGCCCTTGCCGCTTGGCCACCATTGCAGATTCTTTATCACATTAGGACAACATTTACCCAGAGAGGGGGGCTGATTTCATCAGCAAGAATCCAATTAATTATCAACAAATAATCAAGAAAGATGAAGTTCAAGCCTCAAAGTTTTTTTCAGTCAAGGTGGAATCATTTTCAAATTTGATTTAATCAATTCAGAAGGAATTATGGCAAGATTCTCATTACAGAAGTATTCTTCAAGATGTGGGTAAAGGTAAATCTGCTCAAGATTATTCTCTTGATTTCCCTTCTCAGCTTCTTCTCTTCAAAGATTGGGTTGTGGTTCAAAATGAGCTCACAATTCAACTCAACATATTTCAAAGCAGAATTAATCTCCTCTAGCTGAACATCCTGGCAAAGAGAGGACTCTCAAGATTGTCAAGCGGGATTTTCACTGGTCTGGAATGACTCAATTGATCAAGGATTATGGTTCATCCTGTCAACAGTGCTCAAGAAACAAGAATATTCATCACAAGAAGTTTGGCCTTCTCAAACCTCTTCCAATTCCAAATCGCCCTTACATTTGTCTTTTAATGGACTTCATCACTCAATTTCCACTGTCCAATTCCTTTGACTCAATCCTTGTTATAGTGGACAGATTCCCAAAAATGGCAGTTTTCATTCCAACAATGTCTTCAATAACTTCACTGTATTTGTCCCATTTATTCATTAATGATATGTTCTCAAAGCATGGCCTTCCTTCAAGAATTGTTAGTGATAGAGTTTCTCTATTTGTTTATTCTTTTTGGACCAATCTTTGTCAGCAGCTCAATATTTCAAGAGATCTTTCAACTGTTTACCACCCAGCAACTGATGGACTGACAGAGAGGGTAAATCAGATACTAGAACAGTACCTTTAGATTTATGTCTGTTATCATCAAGATGATTGGAACACCTGGCTTCCTCTGGCTGAATTTTCCTACAATAACTCTTACCACTCTTCAACAAAAAAATCACCATTTTTCACTGTTTATGGAAGAGATCCACAAATTTACCCAGTTCACATTACTCAAGATACTCCTTCTGGAAAGTTATCAACAAAAATTCAATAAGTACAACAAGATTTCAAGAGTGAACTTGAAGTTTCCATAAACAGGTTTAAGGAGTATGCAGATAAAAGTAGAGCAAGTTCACCTGTTTTCAACCCTGGTAACATGGTATTGCTTTCTACCATGAGCATTAAATCAACTAGACCCACCAAAATACTTTCTGAAATATGGCTGGGTCCTTTTCCAATTTTGAATAAAGTAAGCACTCATGTCTACCATCTCAATGGAAGTTCATCCACCCATTCTTCCATATTTCACTCTTAGAACCAGTCAAGACATCAAAAATCCCAAATAGGCATTGGGAGCTTCCTCCTCCAACTATCATTCAAGAAGAAGAGAAATGGAAAGTCTCTCAAACACTGGATTAAAAGATCAAGAGAGGAAAATTATGTTATTTTGTGGGATGGGAAGGTTTCAGTCAAGACTCAGAAATATCCACATGGGAGCCAGGTTAAAACCTCAAGAATTGTCCTGAACTTGTTAGGGATTTTCATTCTTTATATCCTGACAAGCCAGGACCAAATTCTTCAATAGCTTGATTTTTTATGGTGCTTGATGGGGAGAGTAATGACCAAACATAACTCCCACTTCTGGTATGCACCTTGAGAGGTATTCTACTCTTTTTGATGTAAGCATCACCTTGGCAACCCTGTGAGAACTCTGCAATTTTTAGACACAAATCTCTGGCCTGGCCTTCAACATCAATTTCAAATTTATGGCCATTTTCACTTGGGAAAATGGACCATCCTTTTCTTATTTATTTTGAAATACATTCATTCAACAAATCCTTGTATTTTATGGCACTGGCGGGAGTGGTAACTACCAAATGTAAGCTCTTCTCCTGGTGTGACCTTCCCTGAGGGGTCTACAATCTGTCAAAACATCACCTTGGCCACTATGTGAGCACCTGGAAACAAATTTTCTTTTCCAGGTCCTTGGCCAATCTCGAAATCAATTACAAAACTCTGTGATGAAGATTAGAACCTCTGCAAGACTCATTTCATTTTCTTTTCTTTCTTTTTGTCTCTTATTTTTATTTTCATTCTTTTACCCTTTTTTTCATTTCAAAATTTTCTTTTATCACATCAAATTTCATTTCAAAAAAAATAACAATCATTTATTTTATCATCAATCATGAAGCTAATGTCAAAAGAAGATCAAGAAAGTCCCACATGGTATGCCAACATTTTAATATCACTATCAAAACTTATTTGTCAAAAAAACTCCTCCTGATTCCTCTCTCAAAACACTTTCCAAATTGCATCATCAGGCTTCACCTTGTATTGGTACTCAGGAGCTCACCATTTTAAGGTGGGGGGTACTTCCACAACCATTTTAAATATCCTCTTGGACCTCCATATGGCATATCAATGCCATATCCCATTGATGCAATTTTGCCAAATTGGCCATATCATCCTTTTTGGCCTTTTATGGCCATTTCATTATATGGGGCCAACCTGGAACCTTCACCATCATCAGGTCTTTCCTGGTCTTTCGTTTCTTTTGGGCACCTTTGGGTGTTTTCCATTAAAAAGGGAAAATACAGCTCAAAAGCCTGTGTTTGGCTTTTTAAGAATAAAATACAGTTTTGCACATTTTTCACAATTTCTTTGTATTCAGTCTTTTTATGCAATTTTCCAATGTATTATGGGAAATATGGCTAAAAGGCCATATCAGGCCTTTTGGGAATTTTGGGAATTTCTGCACATTTTTTGTGCACTTTGCACAGATACAATTTTAAAGCTGTATTTGTCCAAAACACCCAAAAACACTTTGTCACCTCTGAAGCCACCCAAAACCCATTTTTCACTTATATCCTCCTGGATTCACTTCAAAAGACCTTTGGCCACTTTCACCCTCCAATACCCAAAAGTGCCATCAATGGTTTTTTACACCATTATGCATCTTTTTTCACCAGAATTCCAATGGCACAAATAGAAAATGGTTATTTCAAATTTTCCTCAGGTCATCAAGGCATATCATCCAGAGTAGTCATCAAGGCTCAAAGACAAGTGTCAATCTCAAATACCAATGATTACATAAAGCCATCATTGAATATTCTCACTCACATTATTCCTCCAAGGGAATAATGGCAATTCATTCTCAAGGGGTAATTCAATAAGTAGTTCCAAAACAATCTGTAAGGTGTCAATGCTCCATCAATCCACCTTGGCAACTACATTCATTCAATACAGTCTTAATTCATCAAGACCTGCATTTAATTCATACACCATGAGGAGATCATTCAACCCAGTTCATTTCTGGCAAGGTATACACTCCATCAGAAAATCAATACAGCTTCCAGTATATAATACAGTTCAGCTTCCAGCCCAAAGGAGTCAAGCTCTCAATGTTTAACATATACTAGCCTCTTTTTACCCTGGGGGGTTTCTCCCAAGTTAATTAATATATTTTGATTTTATTTTATCTTTATTTATCTTATCTTTTTGTTGAGTGAATACTGATATTATCAAGCCAGTCATTTAGCACCTTTCTCTTTTCTTTCTTTGCCATTCAATGGATATAGGTGGTCATATCTACTACTAATTCCATTGTTCTTTCTGCCAGGTTGAAACAGTTATTAAGGACTCACTTGGTTGGATCTTTTTGGCCATTTGGCTTCTTATTTCTATTTTGAATCTCATCTTGTACTGTGGTATTCCATACCATTTTTTTCACCAGGCTCAAGCTCATAGTACCCCATAACAGCAGTAAATCCAGCCTACAGGCAGACTTACACTCAAATTTACACCCAAAAGGTCAATTTTACAGCAAGAAGCTGGATTTAACTCATAAAACCATTGCACAGGCACCAAAGGGCAGTGTATGTGCTTAAATAAATTCTTCAATTTCATTATGCATATGTAAAAATCAAGTTACATATAGTAAACTAGCTACAACAAACAAGGTACCACCCTTTAAATTACACCCCCTTACAGCCACAGGACTCATGCAGCAAGAAAATTACACATGCATTAGCTAAACAGCCAACTTGCATTCAAAATCACATGATGCAAAGCTCAACTCCATGGAATTCCTGCAAGTCATTTATAACGCAGCCACAGGAGTACCTTATCTTATATCCTCAGTAACCCCACTTAAAACCTTAAAACAGAATCATAATTATTTACACCACTCATCACCTCATGCAAACCAAAGCTAGTTACAACAGGCTGCATGCAGTACACAATTCTAATTAAATCTCAACCATATGACTATGCACAGCATGTGTCAAACTCAAAAATCACATCATCTCATACATCACAGTAAATTCATCAGTGCAAGAAATTATCACCTGACCTCATTTTAAAGTTCAAAAAGAAGAAAAACAACCATGACACCTGCATAAATTACACAGCCACTTCTACCAAAACTAAAATAGGACATATGCAAAGGAATTAAAAGGTAATCATGTGATACTGAATCCACCAACAGAATATCATGTGACAGAAAAAGGCTGTGCACCAGAAAACTCCTCAGCCAAAATTGAATCACCTCATGTATGCAAGGAAAATTCAAGAATATCACATCATAATTAGTTCACCAAAAGACAATCATGTGATAAATGGAGGCTGTGCAGAAGAAAATTATCACCAAACCTTAAATCACCTGACCCATGCAAGAAAGGTCCTCACCAAAAATGGAGTCACATGATGAAATCAAGAGGAATTAAAGTGGAAAAAGACAGCTCCCATGGAGGGCCCCCTGGGCTCCCAAAAGGTATAAATAGAGGGGCTCTCTCCCCCCAAATTTCAAAATCCCCCCCATGAAAATTATATCCCATGCAAATTATATCCCCTGCACATTGCAAGCACAGGAATAATTCATCCCTCACCTGGGAGGTAGTCCAGAAAATTATAGTAAAATTTACTTGCCCAGTAGCTAAGCTCAGTGGAAGTATAGTGTTAAAGATTGCCCAGTAGCTAAGCTCAGTGGAATCTTATTATTATTAAAATAAAAATAAAAATTATCCAGTACCCAAAATTAGGGTTACTACTCAATTAAAATATTTTATCCAGTAAAATCAACACCATTTATCAAGATTTAAAATTAACTTACCCCTTTAAAAATCCAATATCAAAGAACCTTACCTCTTAAATTTAACAAATACTATTTTATCCCATTATCAACAAATCTTAAAAAAAATAACAAACCTTTAAAAAAATTATTTTACTCTAGTATAGCTATACCTTAACAAAATTACCTTTATCAACACCAATCAAATTTTTCAGAAAACCTTAAATAACCCATCCTACCAAGGATTTATCACCAAGAAGAAACAACTCACCTCAATTTAACCAAAAATATTATAATTAAACAGAGAAGTATTTCATTAAAATCTCAAATTTAACCAAAATAACTGACATTATTTTTTATATTATTTATTGAATAGGTCTGATCTGAGACTGCTGAATTTTGTCTTCTGCAGTTGTAAAGCCACTTACTAATTTTATTTTGGTTTGTGAGCTCCAAGGAAGATTTTGTTCAGTATTTTAGGAGGGGCAGGCAATACACCCTTGCCACCCTTGGTTACAGGAGTTATTAGCAATTCAAAACTAGTTACCTCTGATTTCCCCCTCCAGGTACTGCCTCATTTTAATCCCACACAAGAGGAGTTCCCACAGTACTTGCATATCTTTTAGAGAAAACTATTTCTTTGATCCTGTCTTCTTTATGGTTTGGAGTCTTCTAAGTGAGCTTGCTGATTACTGAGCACCAGGCCACTCTTGCTTTTGTCAAGAGCACCTGTGAAATTATCAAAAGTTTTTGAATTACTATCAAAGTTTAATTCTGAAATAGGTTATTTGATGAAAAGAAGATATGCTATGAGATTCAATATCAAGACCTTTGAAGTTTTTTTAAACTATAATGTTCAATCCATTGAAAATGATTCTATACCAATAAGATGAATTGGATTCAATCAACTCTTTTGGTTTATTAATTCATTTAAAAAATATTAAATCATCAGAAGCAATAGGAAATCTCAATTATAATATTCATTCTGAAAAAAATGGATTAAAGACAGGTTTGGCTCCTGTTCTTACTTAAAACCTGAATTTTTACTTTAATGTTATTATTATTAGCAAATATCAAGTACTAACTCACTAAAGACCATATTTTATTGTACCTCTACTTCTTTGTTATTTGATCTCATATTGAAAATTTTGTCAAGCTTTCTTTAACCATCTTTTTCTGTTTCTCATTTCATAAAATATTTAAACTTTCTATTGGAATTGATAAATATTATTGGACAATGTTTGTTTAATTTTAATCTGTCTTGTTTTGCTCTTGGTTCATCTACTAAACCAATAGGTTTTGGGATATAATCTTTTGTTCAGCTTTAAATTGTTACAGATTGCTTGATAAAAGTTACTTTATGATAATGCCAATGGGAAAGAAAAAAAACCACTGTGGGAACTCCTCTGGTGTGGGATACATAAGGAAGTACCTGGAAGGGGAAATTAAGAGAAAACAGTTTCAACTTGCTGTTTAAGCTTTTAACCCTTGCTCTTCTTGTGTGCTAGAATACTCTGGACTTCCCTTCTTAATAATGCTGAATTATCTCTACTTGATTTTCACAATCCATTTATTTTATTTGATGGTGGCTGGATCAGAAAGGTATACTCAACAGACTCTATCAGGCTTTGTTTGATCTTGAATCAATGGTTTAGTAAGCCTTAGAACAAATAAATAAAGATATAAATCTGGAGAAAATTCTTTTTAATTCCTTTCCTGAGAAAAGTAGCACCTTGAGGGATTTCTAATTTTGATGATAACACTGTTGATAATATGATAACTAATAATAAAAAAACCCTACTATTTTCTTAAGTGTTTTATAGTTTTTTATGATGATACCTTGGGATGATAGACACTACTATGGTTCAATTTACTACTGAGCTTGGCTAATGAGTAAAGAGCTTTGTCAATGGGATGGATTCAAAGAATAATGTAGACCAACTGTTGACTACTATTATCTATAGAAAACCCAGACAATTCTACTGAGCTTGGCTACTGAGAAGAAAGCTTTGTCAATGGGATGTATTGATAAAATAATTTAGACCAAATTTTAACTACTATTATCTATCAGACACCCAGACAATTCTACTTACCTTGGCTACTGAGCAGATTTAGAATTGGAGGTAGCCAATGAGATGAGTTTATGAATTAAATTAGACCAACCTTTAACTACTATTAACTATGAATCACTAAGACAGTGCTACTGAGCTTGGCTACTGAGCAGATTGGGAATGGGATAGTAATATCAATGGGATAGTCAATGTGCTTAGTTTTCAAATTACTGTAGACCAGCTGTTATCTACAATAAATTATAAAGAAGACTCAGAGAGTGCTTCTGAGCTTAGCTACTGAGAAACAATGGGATGGAGATAGTAAATGAGGTGAGTTTATGAATCAAAATAGGCCAACTGACAACTACTATTAATTATAAGTCACTCAGACAGTGCTACTGAGCTTAGCTACTGAGCAAAATGTAGGAACAGGAATGGGATAACTATAATTCTGAGCTTAATTACTGAGTATTCCTAAAAAATTAGGATAATGTGCATGGATGAAGGCAATTTCCCTCAGAAAAAATATGAAGAAGTTATGTTTTTGTGATGGGCCTCCATCTAGGCCATAAGGAAAAAATTGAGGGGGGAGGGGACCTCTATTTATAGTTTTTGGGGCCTCCGTGGGAGTTTCAAAAGGATGGGGACTTGGAATTTTTTAGGTCACCAATTTGGTTTTTTTTCATGTGACCTGTATTATGAATTAAGGTTTAGTTGTGTCGGATCAGGAGACCTATATTTTCAATTGAGTTCTTGAAATTGTGGGGAAGTGATGTCATTTGATTATTTAATTGATGGAGTTTCCTGGGATCCTTATATCCATGATTAGTAATACTAGTTTATTTCCTGTTGATGAGGTCATTGATTATGTAATCAATTGAGAACCCTGGAATCCTTATCTCTGTCAGGCTGAGTCTCTGATCAAGCTTATTAATGACTAGATACAAGCTTGAACTATGACTGTGACATGGTGAAAATAGTGTAAAAAGCCTTATCAACTATAATAAGGGTTAATAAAAGAATATTCAGGGCTTTATTATTGAGTAAAAGTGGTGTTGAGGACTGTTGAAAGCCCTGGGTGCAGCTTTACCTGTTGGGCTACAATAATAAAGACTACAATAATTGAAATTATGATTATTCCTGATTTTTTCCAAGAGTATGGCTGTTTTTTACAGTTGTACTACATAGGAATTCAATAGCAGGATGAGGAGACCTTTCCTTGTGGAGAAAAGGATCCCTTTTATCCTAAAATGGGGTGAAAAGGCTGTTAGACTTTTCCATGTAGAGGAAGTGAAGATTTTTTACTTTCAAGGACTGTCTTTTGGTTTTTGCAAGGCCTTTATAGCCTGTATTGGGATCAAATGTAGTTTTAAAACAACATCTGAGCAGTTTTCACCAATACAGGGTGAAGATTTTCATCTGGGGACTAAATAGCCCTCTTCTGACGTTTATGACACATAGGATGCTATACAGAACCTATACAGAACCCCAGCATTGACCAAACTATAAGCTATTGAAGTATAAACAGGCTTCTCCATCTGTTTGACACCTTGCAATCAAACCTATGGGAGAATATCCCACAGTAAGGCTGTATTGGTCTAACTGTGGGATTCTGACCTTAACACTTCCAGACCTTTGTCAGTTTTTGTGATATCAAGCTCAAATTTGGTTCATTTTGTATCCCTGGATGTTTCCTACACAATGGTACCTCATTTGATATGCTTATCATTAGATATGCAAAAGGTATTCCATGTACAAGATTTGTTGTACATATGTATGATTTGCTTGAAATCTGTATGGAGCTTGTTTGCCCCATAGATTTGGTTCTAGATGAGATATGAGGAAAAACCTGGCACCATCAGATAGCCTTGATTTTTCTCTTTCCAAAAAGACCCCACATTAGGAATCCACACTAAAACTGTTAAAGCTAGATGAGATGTGAAGATTTTATTCACCCTTATTTTACCTTATTTTGGTCATAACTTCTGTAATCATGGTTCTAGTTCAATTTGGCTAGTACCATTGGATAGCCCTGACTTAAAGCTTTATTTTGAGTACCCATTTGATGGGTTTAATTGTATTCCTCTGGATTTCAGATGAGACGTGAATAATAAGGTTTATGCTCAGCAACAACTTTGAGCAATAATAACTTTGCTATTCTTTGTCCCATGATGATGGGAATTGTATATTTGGAAAGAGTTAAGTTTCCTCTTTCTTTTGATACTTTATGAGATGGTTTGGCTCAGCTCCATGTTTTGGTGGTATCTTGGCTCTACCATTGGTTTAGGGTATTTGGCTGTCATGCCTGTGCTCTGGTTTTGAGTCACAGGCTGACAATTTCCCTGACAACTCTATTCTAGTTTTCCTTCATTATCCTGTCTTTCTTTGTTAGTAGATGTCCTGTAGCTGTAACTGTATTACAGTACACCCTTATGAAACTTCTGTAATATCGCTCAAACCCATGAATATGTGGCCAGATTTGGATTCTATAAAAAAATTAGAATAAAGCCCTATAGTAGATAATATTAAAGAATCTTTATCAGGTCTAATTATTTGAAATACCTTAGCACCTCATTGTCAATACAATTTGAAATAACTGTGAAGATTTTGTTTGCATTTTGACACCAAAATAATGGGATTGTTAAAGTTCTCATGCTACATATACACTAATATGAGTGTTATATATGCTTATGAAGCTTTCTATTGCTGTATCTCTAAATATAGCTTTGATAAACCCATATTGGTATCAGCCTTTAACCTTCAATTACTATCTCTTCCATGAAAATAGCTAAAGGGGACAAAAGACAGCAAATAGATCCAAGGCACCCCAAATTCTAAGGATGCTGAGATTTAAGAACTCCTTAACCTTTTATAAATGTTGATCTTTCTCAATGAGTAAATTAAAACTTTTTGGAAACCTTTTTACTAAGGTTAATTCTCATTAAAGAATGAGAAAAGATAAAATAAGCTGCTATTTTGACATTATATGGAGGTGATGATCCATTGCCACTCCTGTAACCATGAAGCTTCCATGGATAAACCTCAAAATGGTAATTGAGAAAATTTTGGAACCAGCATCCATGTGAATTTCCTGTGAAAACTAGCTGTCAGTATAATATTTACTTTTACAATTCATAGAATGAGGTAAAACTTCAAAATTCATTCAAAATACATATTCTATTCAATTATTCTGAATTTTTGCGGAGAAGTTATTAGATAAATAATTGATACTAAAGCCAAAGAATTTCATGAATGCATAATTGAAATAAGAGTTTTACTGACAATCAATTTTTAATTATTCCACATGAAACACTGAATCTTCCAAAATTCACAGAAAATACATCCGGTGATTGAATTTCCCAAACCATTCATAGATTTGGGAAAACAGTCTTTATTTTTATATAGAAGAAGACTTGCACTATTAAATTTATTTTTCATTAACAATAAATGGGTTTGTAACGACATAGAATGACTTAATTAAGTAACCATCATAATTTTACTTGACAAAAAGTGTTTTAATCATCAATGCAAATACATTCATTGTCTTTTGACTCATTTTTTAATCATTTTAATTGAGCTCATCTGTGAGCATTTTTAGACTTAAAAGAAGCCCACTATTGCTGTTTTAAAGATTCACTCAGTTAAATCATGAAATCTTTAATACTTCTAGTAAGTATTAGCTATCAACATTATTAGCAAGTTTTTTAATGTATCAAATAATCCAGAAAAAAAAATAATACATTATTCTTATTGAAAATATTATTTCAACTATAAATTGGTGAATTATTGCTTTAATCTATTTTTTCATTCTTTACATTCACAAATAATCTTTCAAGATATTAATGAAGTACTAGTAAGTGATTTATTAAGTTCTTTGAGTTTTTCTCTAAATATTTATCTTTATTGAAGTATAAATAATAATTACTCTTTCAAAATATAATTATCAATCAAAAGGGTTTCATACTATTTTTATCAGAAGTTTCATTATTAACTTTTCTTTTAATTGATTTTAGTACAAACCTATGGCTTACTTTTAGAATTATAGCTATTTTGCAACAGGTTATAGAAATACATAAGAAATCAATTATATATTTGTGGTTATAATGATTATATCAATTATACTCCATAAGAAAAGTCATAGTACCCTTGATTATTAGTAATATTATCAAGAGCTTCATAGGTGAATCTTCCATGTATTGTACTTGGATCACAGGATCTATAATGGTCCTAAATCAATAGTTCAAAATAACTGTATGAACAAAATTACATCTCAAAGGTGTATGCATTAGGTGGAATCTAGGTTTGATACTAAGATAGACATAGGTTTACTTTAAAATTTCATTTTTACAGATATTTTATTCTTTCTTCAGGGAAAAGAATAAAGGGGAACTGATAAATAAATTCTTCATGGAAAGTCTTTCTATTTGAAAAATTACTCACTCACAAAATTGTCTCCATATTTCTGGCATATTCCCCAAGCCTATGGGACTCCATATTCCTGGAACTAGTCAAGGATACATAGTAATAAGACATTTATTAACCCTTTGCATGTAAAATCAGATAAATATTCAAAAAGATAGAAATTTTGTGTCCTGGATTACTTATTTGTTATGAACTGAAAAAACTGTTTATATTTATAATATGATAAATTATCTAAGTTGAAGCTTTATAAAGAAGACTATATTAATCTTCCTTTATGTATTTTTTGTCAATATTTCATTTCAAAATGCTTTATTTTGGCAATTTAAACTTTTGTGTCTATTTCTCAATTATTTTGAATTGTAAACCTCTCAAGTAGACGTTTTCCAATAAACTCACTATGAGAAAATTGGCTACACCTGACAGAAGTTGTTGAATTTGGAATTTGACATTGGATATAGACTGGAGGCATGTTGAAAATAGGACAAAAGCTCAATTTATAAAATGGAGTTTTTTAATAAATTTAAGCCGCAAATCCTGAGTTCAGTTTGATCAATATCAGTGTTTGGTCCATGTTTTCAAGGATGAGAATTCAAAATTACTTTATTCAAGTACTTGTTTTGATTTCCCCTTTCTTTTGGTATTATTTTTTATCTTTTATCCTTAAATTTGCAAAAATTTCAAACTTTGGGGTCTTTCTTATGTAATCTCACATATATAATACAGCTTCAATATGAGCTAATTGTAAATATCATGTATGGGAACCCATAGGAGAATAACATTGGGAGTAGAACCCTTTTATTTTGAATGAACTTCCTCATTAATAATGAAATGGCTCAGGGAAATTCTGCAAAGATGCATAATTATACCCTACCATTAAGATTCTTCCCTTTATGAATTCTGCATCTTGGGAGAAACTCTATGTGTTATTTTTTCTCTATTTTCTAGTGAGGTATGATTAATATTGAGAAATTATGTCCAGATTTAGGGAAAAGTTTCATTTTGGGGAGAGGCACATACACATTTAGTCTTTATTGAAACAATATCACCCCTATTTCAGTACATGATCTGATTTGGAGGCGGTTTTTAAACTAATAGCTAGATAATATGAATATTGAAATTGAAATATTGGCTTCGCTATTACAATGAGGGACTTTTTATTATGAAATTTAATGGTTTAAGCTAAAGATTGTTGTGATCTTCATATAAAAACATGGATTAATGATAGCATTTTAAATATCATTAACCACTAAGAACATAATATTCTTTCATATTTTGGTGAATTAAGTTTTTCTCTTTCCTGATACCAATTTAGATCCACTTTCTATATCATTATGGAGAAATTATTAATTCTGATTTCAGAATATTTATCCAGTGTATTCCTTGAATATCTGGATGTCACAGGCCCTCTTCTAAGTGAAGAGGGCCTGGGACTCACTTATGAAGGGCTCAAGGATATGGTAAGAAAGAAAGACACTGAAGAGTTTTAAGAGATGAATTACTAAAATAAAAGAATATAAGAAAAGCAGCAACAATAAATAAGAGTAAGAATAAAAGAGCCAACCACAAAAAAGTCCAAGTCCACTGTTTTAACCTGTCAGAATGGAAAGAGAAGGGTTGATAAGGATATGGCCACCCAACTCATACTGTACAGGCGAAGAAAGAAAAAGAGGGAAAGACTAACTCAAAATAAAATAATTATAATACCCAAAATAAGGGTAAGAGTAATTATAAAATAATAAATATACTAAATTGATTAATGGGGCAAAAGTCCTCAGGGGAGAGAAGGAGGGGCTGGTATATGTGAGAATCACCAGCCCTGATCCAGACAGAGAATTTTCATGAGAAGACTTGATGATTGAATTGAGTCTGGCCAATACAGGTCCTGTATGGATGTACAGGATCTGTACAAGAGGAGTGGTGGTATTGAGTGATCATACATTTTGGGAATGGTTTATCCAGACTGTATTGGGTAATTCAAGCCTGTACAAGTATTGACAGGCTGTATTGATGAACCAGACTGTATGCATGTTTCAGCAAAGAAGATTTGCTGAAACTGAATTCTGATAAGCACAGTGGATTTGCTGGTTTGAGGTGTTTGAGTGGGTGTAATTATGAATGCCCTTACCCCTGGTTAGTTGTTGTTACAGTATCCCCCTCTTGAAACTGGTGGGCTCCTGAACACCATTATACCCTGCCACTGTTGAGTGGCATCTCAATATCCCCCCATTTTTTTCCAAAAAAAATATTTTTAATTATATTTTCCTCTTGACCATTATCCTGAAAATCCCTTCTTCATTTCTTCACTGTCATACTCAATTTTAACTATCTTCCCCCTTATCTTCACTTGAGTAAGTGCCTTAAACTTTTAAGTAGGCTTCTTCTTTGGATTCAGTAATTTCCTTCCTCCCAAGGTATGGCCATTGGGTTGTATCCCAAAATGAGTTCCATAAAGCTCTTATGCTCAAAATTTGATGGCCAATTAGTATATGTTCATATATCCCATTGTGAATGGGCCAACTTGAGGTTTGGCCCTTCTTGCCTTGATTGGAATTCTCTTTCAAAATCTTCAAGGGGGTCTTGTCCCCATTGTCTCTGAAAATTCCTTGAAATATGGATTTTGGGCCCAATTGGCCCTACCATTGATTTTGGGTCATGGCCCTTTTCATGGTGATTTTTGATCTTTTCTGGCTTTAGAGAATTTCTTTGCCCAATTTGGTCTTGGGCTTATTTGGGGTCCTATGGTCCGCGGGCCGTGGGGCCATTGGAGACCCCTGAGCCCAACCTTTCTGGGGCCATTGGAAGGGTCCAAGACCATAAATATTCTGACCTCCCCAGATTTGCAGGGGAGTTCCTGGGTGGTGACTCCAGTCCAAAATAGACATGGACTCACCACCTTAAGGACTTTGGGGGGGCATCATTGAGTTATGGCCCCCACTTCCTTGAGGTCATTTTCTTCAGACTTGAAGTGATTAATATGACTCCTTGAATCTTCTGCTTGCATGTTCCTTAGTCATGAGTTCCAAACTGACTGAACTCACTGAATCTTCCCCTTCTGCGCTGCCACCATCTGTCCTTCATGGTTCTGGCATTCTCAGTCAATTTTCTTCACCATCAATGGCTTCTTCTGGTAATTTTGATCCCACCCAAACATATGATGGCTACAAAGCAGTTGAAGTTCTTGATCCTGCTTGTACTGAATGTTTGGCAAAGGGAAAGGATTGTTTTGAAAATTAAAATCCCAGATCTTTCAGATTCCACTATTGCTTCATTGGGAAGAAGCCATGCCATTGTACTGGGAAGCAAGTGTCAAATGCCAGGAGGTATTTGTGGAGTAAGAAAGAGGGGCCTTTTGGGAAAAACTTCCCAGTTTCTGAGGCCCCTACTATTGATGGTACCTAAGGGTATTCTGATTGTGAGTGGACTTAAATTCTTGATTGAAATCAATACTGATATCTTGATTCAGTGACTGGTTCCAGGCAGAGGGATGTAGCCAGATGGACCAATGTTAGAGGGGACATCCCAGTTGGTGATAGGCCAATATATCCCAGCTCATTAGTGCCAATCTAAAGGATCAATACTGATGGAATGGTGAAACGAATAAGACTAATTTCTGATTCCCTACCTGATCCAGATGCTGAAGGTAGTGATGAGTTGGATGGTGAAGAAGCTGAGGTGGTTCCTAATTCTGCTAGTCATCCACCCAATACTTCTCCTTCCCAGCCTCCTGCCAAGAGATTCCAAAGCCACCTCATCCCCTGTACCCCCAGAAATTTCCAACCCACTTTTGCCACCATTCCTACTTCCATTCCTCCTGCATCACCAAGCTCTTCCCACACCAGGCCTGCCTTGAATCCAGAAGTAATACCATCTCCCATCCAACAGCCCAGAAACTCACCCATAGTCACCTTCCAACAACTCCAACCTGTGGCCAGTACCAGTAGAAGAAGAGAAGAACTTTCTCCTTTGCCGTTTCAATAGAGTGATTGCTGGCCTATCTGAGTTACCAGAGAGGATCCAAATACGGCGGGTGAAAAGCAGGATGCTGTAGCCAGACTATTTAGGAGGGTTGATAGAGATATTATGGAGGTGATAGTGTATGCTAATGATAAGACTGTTCCATGGACTGCTTCTGAGGAGATGGCTGCAAATTTTTCTTGGTATGAAGATGAGTTGATTAATTAATTTCAGAAAACTTTTGATAATTTGGGTAGGGATAACAACCAGTTTCCTTGTCCTTGTTTGTGTTTGGTTTTACTTCTATCCCCGCTCTTATAAACTACTAAATCAAAGATAAAAAATAAATGGAACCTCCCAATACATGATTTGGGAGGGGAGGATGCTGCGTTCAAGAATGAAAAATGAAAAAGAGAAATATAAAATTAAAGAAAAAGAAAAAGAATCAGAGAAAATAAAACAGAGAAATTCCTGAGGTTTGTCCTTCTTGTGGTGAGCTGCTTTATTTTGGCCAATAATTGTCTGAAAGTTAAAACCAGGCATTTGATGTGCACAGAGTGGCCAAGGTAATGTTTTACAAGAAGTAGAACCCTCAGGGATGCATACCAGGAGATGGAACTTACTTTCATAACTCCCACTCCCCACCAAGCACCATAAACAGATAATCTTGCCATAAATTGCTTTGAATTAAGGATTGTCTTGAATAATGATAATTGGAATAAGTTGGAAGAAAAGAAAAATAAAGATTGAACAGAAATTGGCCATATCTTGACAAAGGGTCCAATTTTGAGGGTATTGATGTTGCAAGGCGTTTTGAATCTGTCCAAAGAATTTACAAGTGCTCACAAAGTGGCCAAGGTGATTCTTACAAAAACATTTGGGTAAAATACCCCCTTAAAGGTGCATTCCAGGAGAGGGACTTACTTTCATAATCTCTTCTCCCCACCAAGCACCATAAAATCAAGCTCTTGAGACAATTGGGCCAGGCTTGTCTGGATAAAATGAGTGAAAATCCCTGACAAGGTCTGGTGAGCTGGTAAGGTTGGAAGCTGGTTGGCAAGCTGTTCTTTCTGGGTCTTCACTGAATCCTTTCAACTCTGCAAGATACCATAATTTACCTCTTTTGAGTTTTGAGTCCAGAAACTGAGCCACTTCCTATTCTTCTTGCTCCTCCACTAGAGCTGGTGGTGGTGGCAATTGATTACGATTTGGGATGCTTGACTGCTTGACTGGTTCTAGTAAGGACAAACGGAATACAGGGTGAACTTACTTCCATTTCAAAGACAACTTGAGGTGATAGGCATGACTTCAAAGGGCCCCAGCCATCATTCTGAAAGCTTCTTGGTGGGTCTTGTAGTCTTGATGTTCTTGGAGGCTAGCCATACCTTGTCCCCAGGTTAGAAATCAGGTGTAATTTACCTTTTTCTATCTGCATACTTCTTGAATCTACTTATTGCTGACTTTAATTCTTCTTTGACTACTTTCTGTACTGATTGGAGTTTTGTTGATAACTTTCCAGCAGGTGAATCTTGAGAGACATGGATTGAGTCAAAGCTGGGATTTCTTCCATAAATGGTGAAAAAAGGTGTTTGCTTGGTTGATGAATGTTCTGCCTTATTGTAGGAAAATGCAGCCAGAGGGAGCCAGATGTGCCAGTAATCTTGATGGTAACTGACATACATCCAAAGATACTGTTCTAGATTCTTATTTACCCTCTCTGTATGTCCATCTGCTTCAGGATGAAAAGCAGTTGAAAGATCTCTTGATATCTTGAGCTGCTGACATAAATTGGTCCAGAATGATGAAACAAATAAAGATCCTCTATCACTGACAATACTGAATGTAAGTCCATGTTTGGAAAAGACATGGCTAATGAAGATCTGAGCTAATTCCAGAGTAGTGATTGTTCCATAAGCTGAAATTAAGATTGCCATTTTTGATAATCTGTCCACAACTACCAGAGTTGAATAGAAGTTTTTTGACAGTGGCAATTGAGTGATGAAGTCCATTGATAAAGAATTCCAATGACCAGATGGAATTTGAAGAGGCTTGAGTAGTCCAAACTTCTTATGGTGGATTTTCTTGTTTCTTGAACATTGCTGACATGAGGACTCATAGTCCTTAATTAATTGATTTATTCCATCCCAATGCAAATCCCTCTTTATGAGCTTGAGGGTCTTCTCCTGGCCAGGATGGCCAGCCATTGGTGGGTCATGATGATTTTGAAGAATATTGAGTTGGATTTCTTCATTTATTGGGATTACCACCCTATCTTTGGATAATAATAACTTGGCTTGAGGCTCAAGAGAATAATCTGTAACTGATTCACCTCTTGCTAGTTGCTTGAGTATTTCTTTATAGTCTTTGTCTTGCCATACTTCCTTTTGAATCTTGTCAACTAAATCTGAGAATATTTCCACTTTGATTGAGAAGAACCTTGATTCTTGAATTCCATCTTGCTTTATTACTTGATGAAAATTCTGAGGATTATTGCTGATGAAGTCACCCCCTCTCTGGCTACACCTTGTCCTGACATGACAAGGCATCTGGTAAAGTGGCTAGCCTGCCTGGGCAGTAAGTGATAGTGAAATGAAACGAAGAAAGAAATTCAGCCCAATGGGCCTGACGATGAGTAAGAACTTTGGAAGACATAAAATACTGAAGAGAAGAGTGGTCTGTCAAGACCTCAAAAGGATTGGAAATAGAAAGAAGAAATTCTCTCTAACGCTTGAGAGCCCAAACTATGCAAAGGAGTTCCTTGTCATGAATTTCATAGTTAAGCTCAGCTGGGAGAAGCTTGCAAATATCAAATGTAATGGGATGCTTTCCTGAGTCATTCACCTGGCTCAGTACAGCACCCAAGGCTTAATCAGAAGCATCAGTCTCTACAATAGTAGGTAGAGAAGGATTGAAATGGGAAAGCATAGGAGTGGTGGTGAATTCTTCTTTGAGTATTTGAAACTGACTAATAGCTTCCTCATTGAAGATAAAACAAGAGTCTTTTGTGAGAAGGGAGGTGAGAGCAGTGATATTCTTGGAGTAATTTTTAATGAAGAAACAATTGAAATTGGCAAAGCCAAGAAAGGATTGAAGGGCTTTGATGTTCTTGGGCTGAGGCCAATTGAGAATTTTCTGAACCTTTGAAGATTCCATCTTGAGGCCATCACTTGAGACAACATAGCCCAAGTATTCCACACTTGAGGCATGGAATACACACTTGGAGGCTTTAGAAAACAAATTATTGTCCCTCAGTCTTTGGAGGACAGAGGCCACATGTTTGAGATGTTCCTCCTCAGGCCTGGAGAAGACCATAATATCATCTAGATAAACTACAACAAAGATATACAAGAAATCAGAAAATATATCATTTATAAGATTCTGGAAAGAAGCAGGAGAACTGGTCAGGCCAAATGGCATAACCAAAAACTCATAGCTACCATATTTGGTTCTAAAAGACATTAAGTGCTCATTACCCTCTTTGATTCTCAGGAGATTATATGCACCACACAGATCTATTTTGGTGAAGATAGTCGCACCATTGAATATTGTAAGAAGCTGGTTCATAGGAGGAACAGGATACCTGTTCTTCCTAGTGACAGCATTTAGTTTGTGGTAGTCAAAACACAATTGAAGACCTCCATCCTTTTTCTTAACAAAAAGGACGGGTTCTCCTGTTGAAGAGGAGCTTGGTATTATGAAACCTTTCTCTAAATTCTCTGAAATTTAAGCCCGCAGTGTTTCTGACTCTTGATTTGATAATGAGTAGATAACACCAACTGGAGTTAGAGAACCCTCCAATTTGATAAGGTGATCACAGGCGCGGTGTGGAGGAGGTTTCTCTGCTTTCAACATGGAGAATACATCCAAATATTGGTGATAAGAAGGAGGGACTACCTTCAACACAGTTTCAATTTCTTCTGGCTCTTCCTCCTCATCCCACTGCTCCTCCAGGGATGCATGAAAAGAAAAAGGAGGAAGGTCCATATCCCCTTGAAAGAAATGAAGTGAAGATATAGCAACATCTTCTCCAACATTGTTTATCTCTTTGAAGACTTCATCTCTTGATTGAAGTAATGACTGAGATGGCAGTATGTGAGGGATATGGAGAGAGGAAAGGATGCAAGGTGTCTTAAGTTCACCAACCAGAGCCACACTGTTGACAGCAGTGGCCAAGGCATTACTAGAAGAAGGTTTAATACCACTAGAATCCTTTTGACTAGAATAATAGGTGATCAATCAATTTTTCCACTCAATAATGGGATTAAAATGGTAGAGAAAATCATAGCCCAATATCAGGTCTTCTCCTTTGGGTGAATCTATGATAAAAAGGTCCCATTCAAAGCTCGGGAAGAAAGGCAAGTCAACTACCCACTTGGTATAATGGGTGATGAGCAAGGCAGGGGATTCATTTGAGTCCAGGATGAAAAGAGGCATCTTTTCAGGGAGTTCTGACATTGTCAATGAGTACTTGAGAGCAAAATTCTTTGTAACAAAAGAGTTTGAAGCACCAGAATCAATGAGAATATCATAAGAAATATCAGAGACAGAAGAAAAAATAAGAAACTCTAAAGATTTCTTGACACTAGTATTCATAGTGCACAATTGTGCTCTTGAAGTGAATAAGTGAGAACCTTTGAACACATCATGAACCCCACTCAGGCTTTTCCCTGCTTGCTAGGGAAGCCTTTTGATGACTCAGGTGTGTTCTGAGGTCTCTTGAAGCATTTTTCAATTGGGTTTATTCCACCACAATAAGTACATAACCCTTCTTTTATTGTTCTCTCCTTTTTAGAACCAATTAATTTATTGTCCTTATTAAGCAGAGCAGAATGGGGCTTGTCCTTCACAACTTGAAATTGTTTGCCCTTCTTGTTCTTCTTACGGTTAGGCCTTTTTGAAGATGAGTCTTGAGGAGGCCTTGAAGAATGGGATCCAGTAACAGGAGGCTTCTTTTCTTGATAACTACCCTTCTCTTTCTGCCTCTCATGATATCTGTTTTCTAGTTCCAGGGCAATGTCCATGAGTTCTTGAAGAGTAACAAAATTTCCAGGGTAGGCAGCCAACTGGTCCAAAGGTCTTGATGCCAATCCTCTTCTATAAACATGAATGTAAGCTCTTTCTCCCCAATCTCCAATTCTTGACATTAAGCTTCTGAAATCAGCAATGTACAAGGATACATGACCACTCTCTTCATCCTCAAATTGTCCAACTCTTGTTCAGCTTTCCTGAATTCATTGGGATCACCAAACAGAGTGAATAATTGAGTTTCAAATAACTTCCAATTATTGAGGAGGTAGGAAGGATCTTCATTGGAAATATTGGAGAGGTAGGGTTCAATCCATTCTCCAGCTCTACCAGTGAGAAAAGAAGCTGAGTACAGAACTTTCTTCCTGTCAGAGAAGAAATTTGCTGGGTCATTATGAAAAATCAATTGACAGGATTGGATAAATCTTCTCAATTTATAGGCTTGAGTGCCATCAAAAGAATCAGGTGCCCTCATTGATGGAGTCTTGAATGCAGGGGCTTTGGAATTGTCCCTGCAGGCTGTTGCTTGAGAAAGTTGTCCCATAATAGTAGCCATTTGCTCCATGATCTTGAGGAGACTTGGATCATATTGAGAGACAAGAGATTGATTAGTAGGGGCAATCTTACAATCCTGAGGTGCCTCTGGAGCATTTTCCAAAGCATCTTCCACTTCCGCTTCTCCAGAATCTTCCTCTTCCACAGACTCCTCCCCCTCTTCATCTTCAACTTCTCTGTGAGCCTTAGAGGTAATTTCATATACCCAAAAGACCACAAATACAAAATTAAATATTAATATAAATAAAATAAATTTATTTATATTATTAAAATAAAAATATAAATATAAATATAAAATTATATTAAAAATAAAAATACATTAAATTTTGTAAGTATAAAATTACATTTATACTTGAAAAAATTAAGTAAAAATGAAATTTTAACAAAATTGTGAAAAAATAAATAAATTTGGAAAAAAGTTAAATAAAAATTATTATAACTTTTTATCCAATAAATAAACACATAAAAATTATTTCACCATTGGATTCCTCATAAAAAATCCGGTGGGGTCACCTCTGAGTAAAATTCTTGTAACTCAACTCTAAATAAGCTTAAATTAAGTTTTTAGTATTTTCAATACAAAAGTTGAAAATCCTCAAAACTTTAATTTAATTCACACCACATGTGGTGTTAACCATCAAATTTTGTGTTAAAATTGAGGTGTTGTGTTTAGTTTAGAAGCTATGAGGAATTGAAGTATTTTCAATTGGTTTCAATTGAAATGTCAAAATGTGTGCGTGTATTACATAAGTGAACTTTGATTTACATATGAGGTGTCAATTATTACTGTATTGTACTGTACAATTGAATTGAATTACATAGGTAATTATAAGTATAATACATGATGAGGAATTAAAGGAAAAATAAATTGGAAAGATCAAATTTGGGGGGGAAAAGCAACTCCAGCTCTAAGGGGGAGCTAGACCCCCAAACTCCTTGCTGACAGGCGTGGGATGTGAAAATTCACGCAAAAGTTCATCACTTTTGGCCTGGAATTGAGTTACAGGGTCTGTGGACTCAATTGATGATGAGGTTTTGATACCAACTGGGGTAGTTTTAGCTGTTGCCAAGAGGGTAAAACTACCCTTAAGATAAAACAATCATAGCAAAAACAGTTTTAACTGGTTTCTACGCCTCTGACACACATTCTGACGTGTTTTGAAGGCTCTAGGCCTGGTATTGCTATAGTAATGGCTGATTTAAGGGTCTAAAATGGCTAAAAATGGCTAAAAATGGCTTAAACCAGCCCTTTTTGGTCTGAACCAGGGTTCAATGATTTCATAATTGGCTTTTCTGTTGTCAGACTGTTTTTCACAACTGACAAGAGTAAATTTTACTTTTGGAGTAAGAGAATTGGAGGCTATAAAAGAATGTCTTCTTTGCCCCACTTTTCTCTTCATGTTAGAATCTTTTCCTTTTATTAATTAGTTTAAACACTGTTAAACCAATCAATAAAAGATTCCAACCACCATTTTTAAATCATTTTAATCCTTTTAACCACGTGAAAAAATCATTATAATCATTGTTTGTAACTCTTATAATCATTTTTACCCCTGAACCGCCCCAAAAGTGAATTAAAGCATCTTTCATCACTGTAAACTTTGTCACTTTGTTTCCAAATTCACTCTGGTCACTTTTGGGCGTGTTTTCTCTTTAATATTCTTTTTAAAGGCTTTGTTCTTTAATTAATTGCTTGCAGTTCTTTGCTCAATTAATTCCAATTGAAATTGCTCTTGAAGAAATTTCTTTTGTAGCCTTAAAATATCTCTTGTAGAGTATTTTTTGGATACATTTTTATTGTTGGTAAAACAATAAATTTTTATAATATTATTGTTTTATACTAATAAAGTTATAAGCAATAAAATTGGCGTGTTTTCTCTTAAAAATAATATTTCTTACTATTTTCAATTGATTTTTACCTTATACAAATTTTGAGGACCGGAAAAGTACATGATTTTTAATCAAAGTTTCATATCCACACCTTACATTTGGGGGCCCAGCCGTGATTTTTTACCTGTGACATATTTTTTTAATCTTTTTAAATCTTTTTTCTTATATTGAAAAATTTAAAAACATATAAAAAATACTTATAATCAAAAAAAATCCATTAAAAATAATTTTTTTTTGTATTATAAGTGAGGCTTATATTTTCATTTATTTCTGAAAATATTCTTTTTTTTACTTAATTAATTGGTTTTTTCATTAATTTTAGTGTCTGACAACGTGGTAAGAAAAGAAAACATTGAAACAGCCTCAACAGTAACCAGCATTATTCCTGCCAGTACTGTTAATTCTGATCATAATAGTACTATTATTGTGACTCAGAATATTCAACCAGAGCCAATTTCTTCTGAATTAGTCAGCTTAGATATAAGTAATATTCTTCAGAAAGCCAAAGATTTGGCCAATAGTAAGTTTTTGACGTAAAATTACTATTTTAAGCCTTTTTTAACCATAATTATGCCTTCAACCAGGTCAGGAGCCAGCTATAACCCCTCAAGCAGCTCCCAGAAAGGTAATAGACGTGATTATGGCAGAGGCCAATCAGGTTCAGAAGGAAAAGGGTCAGTTGATGACTTCCAAACAACTAAAATGGGTCATTCTGAAGCTGATAATACCATTTTACCTTCAAAAAGAGCTGACACCGCCACAACAAGCCTCTGTGGACATATAAAAAGCCAGCCACAGTGCATACAACAATGCACTTCAGTTCAAGGAGTACCAGATCCTTGCAGACCTGTGGAAGAATTGCATGAATTCTTACCTGACTGTGAGAAAATTCCTGGGCCATCCCAATACTTGCAAATTGCTCAATGGATGGCATCCATTGATGAAGAAAAACATGATGCTTTTGACACTAGAATGGAGGAAAAACAACCCTCCACCACCCAAACCAGTGCCAAAAACAGCCCCAGTGGCCAGCAGCAGCAATTCCAACGTGAAAAAGCAGCCACAAACTCCAAACAAGGGCAAAGGGAAGGCACCAGCCCCAAAACCTTACAGCCAGGGCTACAGAATCCCAAAGATTCAACAGGATGCCATGGAAATTGTATTTCAGATGGCCAGAACTATGATGGAATTACAGAAGAAAGAGGAAGCCAGATTAAAATTCCAGAAATGATTTCTGATATATTTGATTCCATCCCAGAGTTGTATGATGCTATAAATGACGTGAAAAAATGTCTTTCTGATAAAAATGAAACCATTTCTAACAACATTAAAACAAACAACCTGTGTCTTTGCCAAATTAATGAAACACTTATGTGTTTTGAAAAAGCTTTAAGAACAATTAAGATTTCCAATAATGATAATTCTTTTGGCAATAAAATAAATGAACAATCTGCCATTATTAAAGAATTAACAGATAAATATTCTAAATTCAATATTGATGACATAATTGAAACAAGAATTAAACAAGCCATAAATATTATCAAAACAGATAACAAGAAAGTCCTTGATGACATTTCAAATTCATTTACTGAAGTAAAGACATATACCATTGCCTTGAAAAAGTGTTTTGATGCTTCACAAGAAGAAGTATCAAAATTATCAATGAAATTGAATCAAGTCACTGCTGATAACACAAGACAGACAGAATTATGGCAAGAACTAACACATAAGGAAGACATGTATAAAATTGAAGTAATAAATTTAATACAAAGCTTCCAACATGAATACAGAAATTCCCAAAGGTGTAGCAACAGTAAAATAAATGACATTGAACAAATACTGAACACCTTACCAAGAATGTCTACACCTCTAAATCAAAATGAGGGCACAAGAATTCCAAATCCACAAGTATTGGATCCTGATAATTCACAATTAAAAAATGAATTATCCACTTCTTTTCATAACTTGGAACCATCAATGGGCCAAGCACTCTTGAAAGAAGTTCCAAAACTTAAAGAATGGCCTCACTTCAGTGGTGAAGGAGAGTATGACCATATGGAATTCATTAGAGGTATTGACATGATCAAAGAGGATTTTGAATTACCAGACAGATTAGTAACAGCCAGGTTTAACACCTTGTTTACCAGATCAGCTCACAGATGGTACATCAAAATAAGACAAGCACATGGACACCAGAGTTGGACTTGGTGGAAAGCCCAAATCATCAAAAAATGGGCAAATTATGCTTGGAGGTTTAAAGTTGAAACAGCCTTTGAATCTGCCAAATTCAATGCTGATAAAGACAAAGCTTTACCATGGTTTTGCCAACAAACAGACAGATTAACAGCATTATATCCTGACATGTCAGAATTTATGATCCATAGAAAAATTCTGAGACAATGTGGAGGTGACTTAGAGCATGCTGTCAAAAGCAGGACTACTGAACAATCTTCAGCAGAAGATATCCTCAATATATTAGAAGAAGTAACCACCAGAACCAAAATTGGTTCTAGTAGGGTGAATATCAAAAATGGGTTTAATACACCTTGGAAAGATTCTGTGGACAAAAAGCCTAAAGAAAATTCTAGTAATATGAAGTATAGATCTGCAGATACAGTCAGAAAGTGCCATATTTGCCAAAGCACCACCCATTTATCCAATACATGTCCAAAAAGGGGGAAAATCAATGAAATTGACATTGAAAAAGAACCTGATGTTGAAAAAGAAGACATAATTGAAGACAATTCAGATGATAAGTCATCCATATTTTCTGAATCTTTAAAAGATATTGAAAATATCAATGCCACTTTTGACATCATGGAATCTTATTCCCACTTGCCACAATTGAGCAATGGTCAAGTTGATTTATCAAAAGTTCAAGATGCACAACTTATGAAGACAAAACCAAACAGAGGGAAAGGTTATACAGCTGGTAACTCCTGTATAACAGAAGTGGTGATTGACAACAAGCCCACCAAACTTTTACTTGACCCAGGAGCCTTCTGCTCTTGTGTTGGAAAATCTTTTCTTAAAACTTGTGTACCAAATTTTGAAGACCAATTGTTACCAATTGATGGTATAAAATTCAATAGTGCAATTAATCCAATGAAAGCATTAGGAATTTTTGAGACCAATGTCATATTCCCACACATAAATGGGAATTTAAGAATCACAGTTGAATTTGTTGTTATGGAAAATTGCTCTAGTACCCATTTTATATTGGGAAATGACTATTTAATCATGTATGGGATAGATTTACATAATAACAAAGACAGATACTTTACAATTGGGGACAATAAGCGCCAAAAATTTGCCCTTTTTACCATTTAAAAGACAAATTACAGTAAACAAAGTATCACCAGTCAACTTAGAGTTAGAGAAATTCAAGTCTGAACAGTTAAATGAGGCTGAAATAAGCCTTCATCTGACTGATAAACAAGAAAATGAACTTTCTTCCCTTTTGTATGACCACAGAGGAGCATTTGCTACAGACAAATAACCTCTAGGAGCAATTATTGGTCATGAAGTTGACATCATTCTGAACATTGAGAGACCTTCTCCACCACTCCTAAGAAGACCTGCATATCCAGCAAGTCCAAAATCAAGAGAAGCTCTGGAAATTCATATCAAAGAACTTCTGGACCTTGGTGTAATAAGAAAAGTAGGCCACAATGAAGAGGTAGAAATAACTACACCAGTCATAGTGGCGTGGCATAATGGAAAATCCAGAATGGTTGGGGACTTTAGAGCTCTGAACACTTACCCTGTTCCTGACAGATACCCAATACCAAAAATCCAAATTGCCCTTACTCAAATATCTCAAGCAGTGTATATAACCACTATGGATGCCCTTAAAGGATTCCACCAAAATGTGGTGACACCATGAGCAAGAAAATACTTAAGAATTATTGTTCATTGTGGAGTGTAGGAATACTTAAGAATGCCCTTTGGTATTAAAAATGCACCTTCACACTTCCAAAGAATGATGAATGAAATCTTCCCTGAAGAACTCTCAGAGGGATGGTTAATCATTTACATTGATGACATTATTGTCTGTTCCGAAACTTGGGAGGAACACATGTACAGATTGTCCAGAGTTTTGACAAAAATTCAATCAGTGAACATGAAAATCTCCTTGAAGAAATGTCATTTTGGATTTAAAGAACTTGAAGCACTAGGACATGTTGTATCTGGTTTGTCCCTTGGAATTGACAAAAACAAGGTTGCCGCAGTATTGCTAAAACCCATGCCTCAGAATAAGAAGGAAATTCAGTCATTCTTAGGTTTTGCAGGATATTACAGGCAACACATTAAAGATTTTGTATCCATAGCAACACCACTTTATAAATTGTGTGACAAAGACACAGTATTTGAAATGACTGTTGACAGAGTCAAAGCTTTTGAGTCTCTAAGAGAAGCCTTGACCACTGCTCCACTCTTACTGATGCCAGACTTTAAATTGCCTTTTAAATTGTATATTGATGCATCAGGGGATGGGCTGGGTGCTGCACTTCACCAAGTTCAGATCATAAATGATAAACCTGTAGAAGAACCCATATGTTTCATATCCAGGCAGATCAAACCAACTGAAGCCAGGTATGGAGCAAGTCAAATAGAATGTCTATGCCTTGTCTGGGCCTTGGAAAAATTGAACTACTTCTTGGAGGGATGTGTTTTTGAAGTGATAACAGATTGTACAGCCGTCAAGTCACTTTTAAACATGAAAACACCCAACAGGCATATGCTCAGATGGCAAATAGCCATACAGGAATACAGAGGCAATATGACTATTGTTCATAAGGATGGGAATATTCATAAGAATGCAGATGGACTGAGCAGATGGCCATTACCAAATAATATTGATAATCCTGCTTATGTGCCAGAAGAAGCTCCACCACAAATCCCAATAGAAGGAATAAGTGTTACAGACTTCAACACCACCTTCTTTGAGGAAGTCAGGAATAGTTACACTCAAGATATGAATTGTAGCATCTTATGCCAATTACTTAACAAAGACTGTAAATACAACTCTCTAATACATGCCTTGGATGAAGTATGGAAAAAATCTTATGATAAAGGAAGATTTCACCTACTGGATGGTATAATTTACCACAGAACCAAGCACACATGTGTCATGACAGTTGTAGACAGGTCATTGATCAATCTTGTACTGAAAGAATGCCATGATAGCCCCTTTTCAGGACATCTGTCTGAAGACAGAACAAGAGAGAAAGTAAAGACCTGCATATGGTGGCCAATGTGGCAAAAGGATGTTGCAGAGTATTGCAAAACCTGTGACAGATGTCAAAAAGCAAATAAATCTACTGGCAAAAGACTTGGAAATATGATCAAAATCCAAGAACCCAGCAGACCTTGGGAAATTGTCCATATGGATTGGGTAACTGGCCTACCACCAGGGGGTGACAGGAGTTACAATGCTTGCCTAGTAATTGTGGACAGATTTAGTAAGACTCCAATCTTTTTGCCATGTCACAAAGATGATACAGCCATGGATACAGCTCTTCTAATATGGAATAGAGTAGTATCATGTACTGGAATATTTACAAATATCATTAGTGACAGAGATCCTAAATTAACCTCAGCACTGTGGACAAATCTTCACCAGCTATTTGGGACAAAATTATCCTTCTCCACAGCCTACCAACCACAAACTGATGGCCTGGCTGAAAGAATGATTCAAACCTTAGAAGATATGGTGAGAAGATTTTGTGCATATGGCCTTGAATTTAAAGATAGTGATGGTTTAACCCATGATTGGTGTACTCTTCTACCTGCACTGGAACTGGCATACAAAACTTCCATCCATGCCAGTACCAATGACACTCGTGCTATTTTGGAAAAAGGATGGAATCCCAAATTACCCCAAGATTCTTTAAGGAAAGATTTGGTTGAAATACATCCTACAGCTTCCAGCTTCAAAGGAATGCTAGACAGAGCCAGAAATCATGCAGTAAGGTGCATGGAAGACTCATTTGCATATGCTAAAGATAAATGGGATAAATCTCATGCCACTCCAGATTTCAAGGTAGGGGATTTAGTACTAGTATCCACTACAAACTTCAATAACATCAAAGGATGTAAAAAGCTCAAAGACTCCTTTGCAGGAACTTTTGTCATTAAAGCCCTCCATGGGAAAAATGCTGTTCAAGTAGAATTATCTGAAAAACTTAGCAATAAGCATCCCACATTTCCAGTGAGCTTGATAAAGCCATATAAATCTATTTATGCTGAGAAATTCCCCTTGAGGAATAAGATTCCCCAAGTTCTACCTCCTATTGAGACATCTGGTACTAAGAAAATTACCAAAGTTCTTGAAGAAAGGAAATTAAGAAACAAGAAAGTAAGGGAATACCTTGTTAGGTACAGTGACCCAACTTGTGAAGATGAATGGTTAGAAGAAAAAGATATACCAGAAGCTACCAAACTCCTCAGGAGGTTCAGACACACCAGAAATACCAATATTACAAAGTAATATTCTTTTTTAGGGGGAGGGAATGTGAGCCTTAGAGGTAATTTCATATACCCAAAAGACCACAAATACAAAATTAACATATTAATATAAATAAAATCAATTTATTTATATTATTAAAATAAAAATCAAAATATCAATATAAAATTATATTAAAAATAAAAAATTAATTACAATTTAAAAATAAAAATACATTAAATTTTGTAAGTATAAAATTACATTTATACTTGAAAAAATTAAGTAAAAATGAAATTTTAACAAAATTGTGAAAAACAAATAAATTTGGAAAAAAGTTAAATAAAAATTATTATAACTTTTTATCCAATAAATAAACACATAAGAATTATTTCACCATTGGATTCCTCATAAAACATCAGGTGGGGTCACCTCTGAGTAAAATTCTTGTAACTCAACTCTAAATAAGCTTAAATTAAGTTTTTAGTATTTTCAATACAAAAGTTGAAAATCCTCAAAACTTTAATTTAATTCACACCACCTGTGGTGTTAACCATCAAATGTTGTGTTAAAATTGAGGTGTTGTGTTTAGTTTAGAAGTTATGAGGAATTGAAGTATTTTCAATTGAATTCAATTGAAATGTCAAAATGTGCGCGTGTATTACATAAGTGAACTTTGATTTACATATGAGGTGTCAATTATTACTGTATTGTACTGTACAATTGAATTGAATTACATATGTAAATTATAAGTATAATACATGATGAGGAATTAAAGGAAAAATAAATTGGAAAGATTAAATTTGGGGGGGAAAAGGAACTCCAGCTCTAAGGGGGAGCCAGACCCCCAAATTCCTTGCTGACAGGCGTGGGATTTCAAAATTCACGCAAAAGTTCATCACTTTTGGCCTGGAATTGAGTTACAGGGTCTGTGAACTCAATTGATGATGAGGTTTTGATACCAACTGGGGTAGCTTTAGCTGTTGCCAAGAGGGTAAAACTACGCTTAAGATAAAACAATCATAGTAAAAACAGTTTTAACTGGTTTCTACGCCTCTGACACACATTCTGACGTGTTTTGAAGGCTCTAGGCCTGGTATGGCTATAGTAATGGCTGATTTAAGGGTCTAAAATGGCTAAAAATGGGTTAAACCAGCCCTTTTTGGTCTGAACCAGGGTTCAATGATGCCATAATTGGCTTTTCTGTTGTCAGACTGTTTTTCACAACTGACAAGAGTAAATTTTACTTTTGGAGTAAGAGAATCGGAGGCTATAAAAGAATGTCTTCTTTGCCCCACTTTTCTCTTCATTTTAGAATCTTTTCCTTTTATTAATTAGTTCAAACACTGTTAAACCAATCAATAAAAGATTCCAACCACCATTTTTAAATCATTGCAATCCTTTTAACCACGTGAAAAAATTATTATAATCATTTTTACCCCTGAACCACCCCAAAAGTGAATTAAAGCATCTTCCATCACTGTAAACTTTGTCACTTTGTTTCCAAATTCACTCTGGTCACTTTTGGGCGTGTTTTCTCTTTAATATTCTTTTTAAAGGCTTTGTTCTTTAATTAATTGCTTGCAGTTCTTTTCTCAATTAATTCCAATTTAAATTGCTCTTGAAGAAATTTCTTTTGTAGCCTTAAAATATCTCTTGTAGAGTATTTTTTGGATAAATTTTTATTGTTGGTAAAACAATAAATTTTTATAATATTATTGTTTTATACTAATAAAGTTATAAACAATAAAATTGGCGTGTTTTCTCTTAAAAATAATATTTCTTACTATTTTTAATTGATTTTTACCTTATACAAATTTTGAGGACAGGAAAAGTACATTATTTTTAATCAAAGTTTCATATCTACACCTTACATTCTCCAAGTCCTGCTCTTGCACCTTCAGACATTCCAGGATAGCCACCCAAAAGGAAAGAGGAAGATCTTGATCTTCTGGAGGGTTCTTCTCCTTCCATTGGTGGTCCTCTGTCCAAATTTGCACTCAGTTGATGAACTGATGGTGTGCGGTCAAGAGGAACCCTTGCTGTAGGAGTGAGAACATCTGGATTTCTTTGAGATTTAGTATTTTTGGCTGAGGGGCTATGCTGAACTGGCATTATTGGAAAATTAAAAATGAGAAATTGAGGATACTTGAGAATAAGGAATCAAAGCTTTTTCAAATCAATAATCAATAAAATCTTGAGGAATCAATCAAAAGTCTTGAGGTGAAATCAAATTCAATCAATCAATTCAGTAAATATCAGCAGTCAATCAAATCTCAATAATCTTGAAGAATTCAACAATCAATCAATCAATGTCTTCAATGTCAATTCAAGGTCTTGAGGAATCAATCAGTCAAATCAATATCTTCAGGAATCAAAAATCAATCAATAATCAATAATCAATTCTTGAGGATAAATCGGTAATCTTGAAGAATTCAAAAGTCAATCAGTCCAATCCAAATAAAATCCTGAATTGCTGAATCAATAACCCAAATGAATCCCAATCAATAACTCCTGATAAGAACTGAATAAACAAAAACAAAAGAGAGATTTTATTGGAATAGAATTGATAATGAAATAAATGGTCAGAAATGATTAAGAAATGAAAGAATCAATTTTCATAAGAATATAATGAATGAGATGAAAATTGATGATAGAAAATCATCATCATTAAGAATAATAAAATCATTAAAAGGTCATAATTGATGAATGAGAGAAAGGAATATAAAATGAATTAAAAGAAAGAATCAAATATGACTTAATTAATTCAATGTCATAGGGGCTCTTCTAAGTGAAGAGGGCCTGGCACTCAGTAAACTGGGACTCACTTATGGAGGGCTCAAGTATATGGTAAGAAAGAAATACACTGAAGAGTGTTAATAGATGAATTACTAAAATAAAAGAATATAAGAAATGCAGAAACAATAAATAAGAATAAGAATAAAAGAGCCAACCACAAACAAGTCCGAGTCCACTGTTTCATCCTGTCAGAATGGAAAGAGAAGGGCTAATAAGGATATGGCCACCCAGCTCATACTGTACAGGCAAAGACTACCTTAAAATCAAATAATTATAATACCCAAAATAAGGGTGAGAATAATTATAAAATAATAAATATACTAAATTAATTAACTGGGGAAAAGTCCCCAGGGGAGAGAAGGGGGCTGGTATATGTGAGAGTCACCAGCCCTGATCCAGACAGAGAATTTTCATGAGAAGATTTGATGATTGAATTAAGTCTGGCCAATACAGGTCCTGTACAGCTGTACAGGATCTGTACAATAGAAGTGGTGGTATTGAGTGATCATACAGTTTGAGAATGGTTTATCCAGACTTTATTGGGTAATTCCAGCCTGTACAAGTATTGACAAGCTGTATTGATGAACCAGACTGTATGCATGTTTCAGAAAAGAAGATTTTCTGAAATTGAATGCTGATACACACAGTGGATTTGCTGGTTTGAGGTGTTTGAGTGGGTGTAAGTTTGAATGCCCTTACCCCTGATTAGTGGTTGTTACACTGGAGAAACAAGATTGTTAAAGTTCTTATTTTAAGTAAAGAAGGTTAGGAGCTGTATCAGAATACAAAATGAAGCTAAAACAATGCAAGGATTTGTGTGAAATCTCTGGAAGGATAATCTTCATCTATCAATGTGGCTAGCCCTCATTTTCAACAATTATCTGATTATTTTGGAAAGTTTTATCAAGATAGATTTCTATGAGGTTCCTTTATTTTACAATTCTTTTTGTATTCTATAGGAGCTTTACATTTTACCTTCAGCTTTCTTAGTCTTTGATGGATTTTTGATTATTAGGATATATTGAAAGCTCCCCATGAATTGAGAAATTAAAGATTGTATCTGAACTTTATGGGCTGATAACATTAATTATCTCAAAATATCTTTTAGGCACCATCATTGATGCACAGTCAAAAAATCAAATTATGGAAAATATTTAGAATATAATCCCCCAATTTCTCTACATTAAACTTTCCTCAAGGGTATATGGAAGACCATTATAGACTCTTTTTAAGATGTTTATTGAAGCTCAATTACAAACTCAATGTCTATTGAGAAGAACTAGGACCTGAGTATCTTGAAGTAAATAAAATAATTCATTCAATTGTTTTCAAATAATCGGAATATGATAAGAAAGCAAGATAGCAGGTATAAATATGTTCTTTAGACAAATATCTGTCTCATGTTTCATTTCTAAAGCTTTTGAGAATCTTTAGAAGCTAAAATCAGTTTGATAAATCTATAAATCCTAAAATAATGATAAATACTTAGTTATCAGCTGTTTATGAAGCTTAGTTTAACATTTTATATATTCAGTTTCTTCAAGTGTTTTCAAAAGAGAATATGACAATATTTTCTGTTTTTTTGTGTTTATATTTAATTTAAGACTTTAAGTATTTATGAGGGTAAAATTTTGAAGAGGGAAGCCCCAAAAAAAAGGTTGAACGTTTTGGGAACTATGCCTTAACTGGAACAAATATCATGTCAGAGCCATGTCCAATTAAAATTAAAATATGGTCCAAATCATGTTGAAAGCATTGAATTTTCACTATCAAAGGTTCCTCAAGGGATTAAATGATTTGACAATAATTTTCATGGAATTTTCTGACCAGTTTTTTGTGAGAGCCTTTTATGACCACAGACACAATTATTTTAAAAAAGATGGATCAATTATCAAAGCAAATCATTAATAATATTCTTTTATCCATGGAAATATGATATAATTTTGAAACAACATATTCTTCAAAATTAAAGGAAATTCTCTTGAACATTACAAAAATCAAAGAAATATTATTAATTGCAATGTTGAAAATATTTGAGCAATATTACAGGGAAATAAAAGCTTTTTAAGACTTTTTTGATAGAATACTATTCTATATTGGAAGATAGTGCGTAGATCTTGAGTTAACTGGTTTTTCTTTCTTGAAATAAAGCGAAACATTCTGATCTTCAACTTGTTTCATCGGAGTGATATAGAGCTTATATAATCCCACTGTTATTTCTCACATTTTGTAGTAACATAAATATACTTTAATTTGATAGCTGGATGTGCAAATAGAAACACAAAAACTGCAAAAAAATCTCAAAAATCATCTTCTGAAAAATATTTTGAATAAAGTGATGGAGATCACTCAAAAAAATAAGGAATGAAAGAACACATGAAGCATGTTCTGCACTTCATTTTATTATTAAAAAAAATATTTTTTTTATTTTTGTTAAAGAAAATAAATAGGAAAAACTTCCTTTATGCTATTCAAATAATTTGTATTTTATTCTTTTTACTTCACTTTTTGAGTTTTGTTATTCATTTCTATGGTGATATTTCATTTTGAGTATTTTATGAATTTTTGTTTTTTTTGTCTTTTTTTAAGTTGCCCTATGTTTCTTTTTCATGTGATTCATTGGATTTAACTAGATTTTATGCTTCTTTTTTCAATTAAAATTACAGTAGGAAGCCTTTCAAGGCCCGCTACTGTAAATTCATTCACAAATGTCAAATGCGTTACAGTACAGGATCTGTAATAGCCACCACTGTAACTTTTTCTACGATTGTTGACAATTTTACAGTAGCTGTCATTACAGGGCCTCTAATGTCATTTCCTTTTCAGTCTTTTATCCCCTCAAGTGGAAATGGCTGTACTATATACAGCCCAGTGTTAACGTACAAGCATAAACTTTAAATTTCTGGTCATACAAAAAACATGAATTACTGTAATTACTATTTAAACCTCATCTTAGATAAAGATTTTCTTCCCCCTTAGAGGAGTTTCTCTGTTAAATTTCTGCTTCTAATTTTTGTTTTCCACTATTTGCTCATCAGGTATGAGAAATAAATATTGACCCTTAGGAAGTGTCTCTGTTAAATTTCTGCTGATAATTGTTATCTTCTACTATTTTCTTATCACTTAGTACTTCTCTTTCAAACTAAGTAATCATATCCTAAAAATGGAAAGAGAAATTAATTTTTTCTTGCAAAAAAAGAGACACTTTACCCTTAACAATAAATATTGATAAAATTCAATGATGAGCAAAAGTGACCAGAAAATGAAAAAAATCAAAATAATAAATATATTCCAGAAATCCTAATTGATTATTGATAAAAATATTATGTCTCTTGGAAATCATTTTATTGAAATTAATTTGAAAGCCTTTGTTTGTTGCTTCTGAAGTTACAGGGGTTTAACTATTTAAAATGCAAAAATATCCACAATCCAGTTTATTCAGAAGAGGATTAGTTGAAAAGAGCTAGCTTTTATGTTTGGAAGCCATTGGTTTTTAAAGAAATAAGAAATAGTATTTTCATGAATTAATAATAAGTCAAAAATCAAGAAAGATAGAGACTTTGTTAATTCATAAGAGTGGATTCGACTAATTATGGCCATCAAAAGGATATAATTGTCAAAATTGAAAATAGATTTAATAATTCTGTTTTCTATCGAGAAGAATATTCTTTTGATTATTAAGATATAAAATTAAAAGACTTTCGTTTAATATTCTATATCTCTACTATATTCATTCAAAAAAGAAAAGAAAATCTTGAGAATTATGCAATACACCAGTGGCTTAGAATAACTTGGAATAACAACAAACAGTGAAGTCCTGAGTCTAACTTAATTAACAGCAAGGTTCCACACTCAGTCTAGGTTTTTTCTAAGCTAATTTCCAAATGCAAAACCCTCTGTCAGCCATTTCGCTCATGTTGAATTCCAATTTTAATTAATACCAGCACCATAACCTTTGTGTAAAAAGAAAATAACAGTGATTTGGAGAGTATTCACAGTTTATATTTAGTTCAGTATTTGAATATCCATTTTTCAAAAAGGGAGTAGTATGAAAAGGCGCAAATTTTCATAATTGTGAATATAAATTCCTGAAATATTGTTTTAAATTTAAGATTAATTCAAAAAGGGGACAGAAAAGTTAATATAAAATTAATTGAATGTTGTGAGAAGCTTCCAAATGATCAGTATGTTCGAGCTATTGAATACGCTTTTGAAATATAAAAGCACAAAATATTAATTAGTTAATTCTTTTCTTCAAGTTGTCATTAAGCTTTATTGATTGAAACAAAATGTGAAAAAAATAATTTCATTCTTGGGCTTTGATTTCCAAATAGAAAATTTTATTTTTTTGTAATAGTTTCTCATTAATATACTATGCTTACATATCTTCTTATTGAAGAAAAACAAGATTTGTGTTTTTATTACTGAAGAATACGGATATATTGTAATATTTTACTAAACTTCTATATCTGAAATTGACAAGATACTTTTATTAACCAGGGAGATTTTTATCTTCTCCTTCTTAATTTGTAAATATTAGTTCATCCTTGAAATTATCTTCAAACTGTTCTTCTTTTAAAAAAACAAATCTTGGATATTTGTATTATTTATTCAATGAAGAAAGGAATTTCAAATTATGAAAAATCCTTGAAAAAGCTTTCAGAACCTTCATATTACCCTTTTTTTCAAGTAATTAGATTGAACTAATGGAGTATCATAATCCATTTTGATGTGCTACAGATATAAACAGCATGTGAGAAACCAATTTCCCATAGAATCCACAACGTCAAATAATATCTTTGGTAATCCACATTCCCTCATTGAAATAATTTATCAAATCATTAATTTTTCTTTTGAAGTATTCAAAAAGAGGCAATGCATTTCCAAATGGATATTTTCATTAATATTTTACTTAATTCAAAATTCAAAATAAAGCAGTATAATAATGACAAATTATGATATAAGTGAATCAGTTAGTTCTCTACCAAGTCTATTGGTATATAATTTTTTGAATGAATAATAGATTTTAATAATCAAAAGGATGTAAAACTCACTGTGATACTAACTGTAATAGGAAATATTCAGCATTTTGATATTTTTTGAGTAAGATATACCAAGTTAATTAAAAATATTCCAAATTAAAAAATAAGTGTTCCAAATTTTTTTCAAAATATGAAATCGGATATAATGTCGTTGAGAATTTGAAATGTCTTAATTTTTCAGAAATGCTGAATTATTTGAAAAAATTGATTCAAATGGATGGGTAATCATTTCAAGTAATTCACAATTGGTAACAGAATCTGGAATAGCAGTATTCTATTGATGATCTCATCTAAAAAGGAAGTTTAGAATGATATGGATCCTTACATGCCACCACTTACACGCAAATAGGAAAAGAAGGCCAAGTTTTCCATAGAATTATGATAAGATATACATAACTCCAATGGGAATCAAGTATCTTTTTTCACAGCTCGTTTAATATAGAGAGAAGAGTTAGTACATGAAGTATCAATATTATTAAGAACTTTGAAAATGAATTTTCTAATTTTTCAATTCATTTTTCTTTCTTCTTGGATAAACTATCTTTCAAATAAAAATCTGAGCAATGATCAAGAGTATCAAATGAAACTTATTTATTCTAAGATTGATTATTATATAAGTTAGTTTAATCTAAAGTAGTATATACTTCAAATAATTGAGCCATATATCAGGCAAAAATTGCTAACTATTCTTAAATTACTCATACTGAAACATCTGTAATCCTATTTATTATATCAAAATATTTTGAGAAAGTAATACAATTAATACCCTTGTTAAAGCTTTATATCCATTCTTTACAAGCTATTTGAAAATAATTATTATAAGAATATAGCTCTCATATTCAATCCATTGTTCTTTTTTGAGCTTCAATAATCAACTAAATTTCAAATAAAAAAGCCTTCCTACCCTATAGCTCCCTATTTTGAAGTATTTAAAAGAGAATAAAATGGCTTAGAGTATGTTTTAAATACCTGAAGCTTAATTTCCAAAATGTAGAAAATTCAGTTCTAATTTATTTGGAGAAATTTGTATTTAAATTTTGATCAACTGTTTCAATTAAACAGAGCTTCATGGAATAACCCTTTAGTAGCGATGAACTAGCTTTCTCATTAAGAATAATAATTAAATAACTGTAAAAAAATTACCTGTAATACTGAGTATTAATAGTCTTTAGAATGAGAAGAATTATTCTCTTTTTTTATATGTTCAAATTCTCACTCAGAATTTGAAGAGGGTATCATCTACCATATATTTTTTCTCTATGCAAAAAAATATTCCAAAAAATCTTTTACAAAACAATTTGCATTTTCTGTAAAATAGTCTAATTATTTGAAACAAGACTATTTTAATATATCATGATTTAATATGAAACTTCATATTACAAAGGGAGAGATATTTTAAAGATGCAACAAATGAACTACCCATGTGCATATATCAATAAAAAATTATTAAAAGATCCTAAATTCTTACTTTTGCGAAACTCATGATAAAGGATATTACATATAAAAACAGAAATATAGCCAAAAAAAGTAAAAATGCATTGTAATGATAGAGAAATACAAAGAAAACATTTTGAAACCTACATTCAAAATATGCAATTATTATAAAAGGAATAATTTTCTCGATTGAAAAAAATTAAATAATACATTCCTTTTGTCCCTTTTAAAAAAAATTAAGAACCAAACCTTCTATTTATATTCATTTTCTTTTCTCACTTGAGAAAATATAAGATATTATCCCATTGAATGTCTGTTATATAAAAACGGCTAGATATCTGGCACAAAAAAATCAGTTTTCTGGTATATTAAAACATATTTTACTGCTTTGATCTTTGAAGAAATGTTTTCCTATGAATATCATAGCTTAATGAGATTACCATCCAATATCATACAAGTACTTAAAAACACAATTATTTTTCTCTCCTAGTATTAGAGGTGGAAAATAATTCATGAGAGTTTTTGCGACCTTTTAAAGCTTAGTTTGTTTACTTAATGAAATTTTCATACAATGGCTAGTCTGAAAGAAAAAATTTGAGATCTTTCTTTGAATTATCTGGGATATTTTTTGTCAAAATTGAGAAGGAATTACACAATATACTCAATATTTACAATGCCATAATTCATCCCAATTAATGAGGATTTTGAATTTACATTTTATATTCCAAAAATGATTTCTAGCTCATCAAAATGAAAGAGTTTTAAACAACTCATCTACTCTATAATTTTAGAAAGTAATTTCCTTATTCCCCTTTCCTCTTGATTCTATATATTTTTTTTTAAAGATATGGAAACAAATTGCTTCTTCTATTATGAAAAATACAAATTTGAATCGAAAATGATTCATTTTAAATAATAGGAGATATATCATATCAAAATTGGATATTCCTAACATCTATATGGGCTGAAGTGGAAGAAATTGTTATTAAAATGTCTTTTCAAATCGTACCCTTTTTATATTTTGAGCTACAAGCTCAAAATATTGACTATTTTAGGATTCAAATACCACTTTTGAGGTGGATCTACATCTCATTAAATAAGGGAGCTTTAGCAAGGTTGAATATTTTAATGAGGTTGAGATATCTGGATCATATTACAGACACCTGAATGTTGGGTTCTTATTATCAACATATAAATAAGGTTAAATTACATATAATATAAATTGAATTTTAGTTTATCTCATGGCTCTTAGATTTAAGAATATTTACTTATTGATAAAGGAATTTGAAGAAACTATAGCTTTTATAAAGCTTAATATCTGAGGAAAATGGAAATTTTTGGGCTTATATTTTTAAAATGTATTTAGAATAGAATATTTATAGCTTAAAATTCATCCAAAAGTCAGTTATTTTTTTATTTCCTTCATATCCATCATTATTCTCATTTTGTACATGGTTTTTTTCCACCTCTCAAAACACATTGTGTTGATACATTTTTTGGAATTTAAATTGAAATTAATTTCCTGAGTTATTCTTAGATCTGATATAGTGTCCAAGTTCCTGTTTAAGACCTCTAACGTTGTATGCATGGATTGCATGTGTGACATAAAAATCTTCTGAAATATACAAATGGAAAATTAATTTACTCCCAGAATTACAATCTCAGTCCAACACAAGTCCAACCCCAATTAAAATTTTACACCTGGTGACAGGTGTTCATCTTTTACTATTTCAAATTCTTGCATAAGCCTTGGATATATGAGGAAAATCTTCTTTAAGTTCAGGAAGTGATGACATTTCTTCAATAGCTCACTCAAACTCTCTCAATGTGGCAATATTTTATTCCGGGAATATATAGTATATGAGATACAAATATCTTGAAAAATAAATTGATAGCTAGGTTTATCTACATTAAGCTTTATCTTAACTAAATTGGTCGGCTTCTGAGTCATATATAGCTTCCAGATAAGCCAGCTTATTGTGTGTTTCACAAGAAGCTTGAGTCATTTTGATTTGAAATTATCTTGTAAATTCACCGAGGCCATTAATCTGAGCACCTTAGCTATATATATGAAATCCTTATTCTGTTTCAAGTGATACAAGATGATAAATAAATAAAATGACTTTGGGTATTGTTTAATTCTTTTCGCAATTATTCTAAGAGGGTCTGTAGGCTGGTCTTTCAAGTGGTTTAATAGGTCATTTGAAAAGAGTTGCGTTTGTTGAGGTCTGGAAGACATAATTGTGACAATAAACCAGTTACCAATTTCATGGGTTTGATTCTGGTTAGAGACAAGGGAAGCTCTCAATAAAACAAAATAAATTGCTATTTTTTCTGCTTAATTGGAATACAAGGGCTTTTCCTCTTTGATGTTCCTTGTAGGCTCCTGTTGTGACTACTTTAGCTCCATGGGGATGACATGGGTAATACCATAGTGGTATTCCATACCAATTATACCGGTCTAAAGCTTACTGTATCAAAAAATAGGAGTGTGGAATATCCCTGAAGATACTATATAAATCTGTGGAATAACTCAAGACAAAAAAGATAAAATTGTGGAATTCTGGAGGAATTATGGAACTAAATTCAGAATAATTTTTGAAATGAAATAAAACTATGTAATTTTTTGAATAAATGGAAATAAAATTGAAGAACTTGGGAGGAATTATGGAAGATATTGTGGTTACTCCAGAGACAGGAATAAATGTGTGGAGTTTGAGAGAAGAAATGGAGGATTTTGAATATTGCAGAGTAACTTGATTGAAAGAAAATTGTGGAATAACTCTTTAAAATGAAAGAAAATTATGGAATAACTCTGGAGATGGACATAGGAATTGTGTAATAACTCCAGAGATGGAAATAGGAACTAGGGAATAGCTCCAGAGATGGAATTATGAAATGAAGTTGAGGAATAATTTTAGAGATAAAAAATAGGATTGTGCAATAACTCCAGAGAGAGAAATAAAATTATGGAATGGCAGAGAATAAATGAGGTAGTTTTCAGATTTCAGAATAACTGGATGGAAGAAGATTTTGGCATTATAGAAAAATCCCAGAATAACTGTGGAGAAGAAAATAAAATTGCAGATTAATTTCAGATATTAAAATAGTATTGTGGAGTTACAGAAGAGGTGCAGAATAATTCTTTGAATCAAATACAATTGTTTAATAGCGCCAGAGGTCAAAATACAATTTTGGAGTAACTCTGGAGAAGGAAATTAAATTTAATAACTCTGGAACTAAGTAAATCAAACTGTGAATAACTCCTGTGGCATAAGCAGAATTCTGAAAATCTAGAAAACTAAAGCTTCAACAAGAAGGATTTCAATTTGAATAATGAATAAAACTTTCTCTGCCTTGTTGCACAATCCATAGCAAAATTAAACAATTAAATGGAGATAAACTAAATACAGCTATTGACATTCATATTGAGTACAGAATCAGCACTGTGTTTTCTCCATGTCAAGCCAATTAAGATAAATACCTCAAGTGTATGCAAGAAATTACAATGGATTCACCAAAAGCAAATTTTTGGCTTATTAATATTAACACATATCAAATTCAATCAAAATGATGCAATATTTGCATGAAATGACAGAATAATGAAATCAAACCACTAGAAAAATTCTCTCAAGATTGGCTATCAACTTTGAAAACAAACCTTTCCCCAGCATTGTTCAAATCTAATATAAGCACACTAAATAACAAATTCTGTATTTTCCCCACTTTCTCCACTTCCAAGAGGAATGTCACCAGCTATATTCTCTCCAAGATATTATATGACTAGAAGAAAGTTCAGTTGTCAGAACCTGTGTTTTCTCCACTTTCTTGGGAAAAAAACTCTAACCAGCCAAATTTTCTCAATGACATCACATTATTATTATAAAAAAACACCACCAGTGTCAGCCTGTGACTCAAAACCAGAGCACAAGCATGACAGCCAAATACCATAAACCAATGGTAGAGCCAAGAAACCACCAAAACATGGAGCTGAGCCAAACCAGATCAAAAAGTATCAAACAAAAGAAGAAACTCACCTCTTTCCAAATATACAATTCCCATAATAATAGGAAAAATAATAAAAAATCTATTACTTCTCAAAGTTTTTGCTGAGCATAAACCTTAATTTTTACCTCTCATCTGGAATCCAGAGGAAGAGGCTTAACCCCATCAAATGGGTAGTCAAAATTAATCTCCAAGTCAGAGATATCCAATTGTACTAGCCACATTGAGCTAGCATCAGGATTACTGAAGGTATTACCAAAATAAGGTCTAATAAGGGGGAATAAAATATTCACCTCCCATCTAGCTTCTACAGTTTTGGTGTGAGATACCTAAAGTGGGGTATTTTTTAAAAGAACACAATCAGGGCTACCTTATGGTTCCATCTATCTCCCCATATCACATCTAGAGCAAGATTTATGGGGCAAACAAGCTCCATACAGATTTTAAACAAATCACAAATATGTACAAAAACTCTTGTACATGGCATACCTTTGCCATATTTAATGATAGCCATAATAAATGAGGTACCATTGTGTAGAAAAAATTCAGGGATACACAATGAACCAACTTTGAGCTTGATATCTCAAAAACTGATAAAGTTATGGAAGTTTTAAGGTTAAAATCCCACAGTTAGACCAATACAACGTTATTGTAGGATATTCTCCCATAATTATGATTATGAGGTGTCAAACAGACAAAGAAGCCTGTTTATACTCCAATAACTCATAGTTTGGCCAATACTGGGGTCCTTTACAGGCTCTTTACAGAATTCTATGAGTCATACATGACAGAAGAGGGCTATGTGGTCCCCAGATGAAAGTTTTCACCCTGAATTGGTGAAAACTGTCCATATGTGGTTTCAAAGCCACATCTGAGCCCAATAGAGGTTATACAGGCATTGTGAAAGCCACAAGCCAGTCCTTGGAAGTAAAAATTCTTCACTTCCTGCACGTGGAAAGGTCTAGAAGCCTTTTTCACCCAATTTTAGGATAAAAAGGGACCTTTTCTCCACCATAAAATGTTTCCCCATCCTGCTCTGGAATTCCTACATAGTAAATCTGTCAAAAAAAGTTATACTGTTGTAAATAACCAGGTATAATTATAACTTTAATTATTGTAGTCTTTATTATTGTAACCCAACAGGCAAAGCTGCACCCAGGGCTTTCAACAGCACTCACCACCACTATTCCTCAATAGTAAATCCCTGAATATTCTTTTATAAACCCTTATTATCATAAGTAAACCTTTTTATACTATTTTCACCATGTTGCATTAATATTCAAAGCTTGTAACTAGTCATTAATAAGCTTCATCATAGACTCAGCCTGACAACCAGAAGAATTCTCTCAGCCAACATGTTGCTACACCAAAACTACATTTCTCACCAGCTCAAACATCTCAACTATTATTTTTCTGACTCCTGTGTTTTGAGAGGCTCTATGGAGGCCCAAAAGGTATAAATAGAGGTCTTATCTCCCTCATTTTCACAAAACAATGGAAACATTCCCACTATTGGGGATTATAACCATCTCTGAAATAGCAGGATATCAATAGTAGTGGTGTTGTTTTAGTTGTGAAAATCTCAGTAGCTTAGTATTTTTGAAGAATAGTATTATAGCTATATTGAAAATCTCAGTATCTTAGTATTATAGCTGTAGTGAAAAGCTCAGGAGCTTAGTATTATTAAGGAATAGTAGCCATAGTTAAAAGCTTACTAGTATTGATATAAGAGTATTATTAAAAGTAATTATTAAAGAATTATTATTCTTATTTAATCTACTAATCTTATCATTAGTAGTCATGTCAAAAAAAATCAATATAATCAAAAGAAAATCTTTTTATTAGTCTTTGTGAGATAAAATCAAATAGTAGTCTTTAGTTTATTTTAGTGTCATATCAGAGGTGCGGCTATAAAGTTATTCATGGGTCTTATTTAGAGACTATTTATAAGTCTGTTCTATCTTTTAAAACAACAAATATTATTTTATCTTGTGATTCTCTGTAGGCTGACTATCCATTATTATTTTGAGGGGCAGCTAATACACCTTAGAACCCATGGTTATTGGCCAATTCTGAAACTCAAAACAGACCTACCAATAATTTCCCCCTCAAGGTACTTCCTTATTTGATCCCACACTTTCAGCCACATGAGCTTTGTGATTCAGTGCCTTCATCCTGGAGGTGCTGTCACATGGTGGAGTTTGATCTACAGCTTGCCAGTATTAACTAGTATGTCAACTCATTTAATAGCATTTTCAGAAATTGTTTCCTTTCTTGAGGTCTGGAATACAGAATGGTGACAGGTTCATTATGAATTGAGACATAGATATTAAGATAGCAATATTCCTAATCAGTTAAATCACCCATTTGTAGAAATAATGAATACTTGAGACAAGTAATGATACGTTCTTCATATTTTTCCCCTGAAACATTGACACATTCCAATTATTCCTGGATATATGCTATGAAGGAAAGTTTTTTTTCTAAATTATTTCCTTTAATTATTTAAGTATAACTCAAGACTCTATGATAAGAAAAATACTCCCAAACACAAAATGATAAGGCCATAACATTTTGTGGACTTCAAATTTTAAACCTCAGAGAATAAGTGTGTTGAATTTTCATTATGTTGGAGTTGGTAGATATCTTAGCTAAAAATGAAGTAGTCTGGGTTGATATAATGACTCACCAGAACCATGTAGACCTAATTATTTCTCTTAAAATTTCCAAAAAGCCTCGCATAAAAGGCTCATAGTACCTCTAGTTAGTGGAATACAAAATTTAATTCTGCTTGGCTTCTTCTTCAGTAGAACTACACTTCAACTTATATAATATGTAATTGTTTTTTCCAAAGGAAAAGAGGGGATAATTTAGTAAATCTTCTATGAGCCCTTATTATCTATGATGATATTGATTTTAGATTTATGATGGAAAGAAAATAAAAAAAAATTCTTGAGGCTAGCCTGGTTTTCAAATAATATTTTACTACATATATTTGGCTCAACTGAGTCAAAGATGAACCTTTTACAAGAAGTAAAGTAACAGGATCTTTTATGAAGATATAATGATCAAAATATAACATATTATACTAAATTTAAATTAATTCATGTAGTGTTATCTGGGATATTCTACGTAGCAAATATGATGGATAAAAGCACTTTCTGTGATTGAGCCACTCATATGTGGAAGAAATATGATCTCCTATATGATTAAGCTTTTATTCTAATAATTAAATTATGTCTTTTATATCAGAATAGAATAGTATAGAATCTATTAATTGTATCATTTTATTTGTATAAATACAACATACTTAGTATAAGAGTTGCTTATGAAACTCTTGATAGTACTACTACTGATCAAGATTGCTAAATCTTTTCTTATTAAACATAATTTCTTTATTTTAATTTCTATACACTGCTGGTTATTATAAAAGTAAGTCCTATTTTTCTACTAGAGTCAATTACAGGAAGATGAAATAATAGAACATCTTTTCAAAGAATATGTGATTAATTTAATTAATGTTTTTTTTCAGGAGTAATTATCATAACTTCTTGAAAAAAAACTAAAAACTAGGGAAAAGGAGCCAGTAATTTCTAAATAGCTCACTGATACTCTAATGATACCTTGCAAAGGATTGGTAGAGCTATTTGACAAACTATTTGTGGACTTATAGAGTCAAAGGTTTTATAAATGTAATAATGCACAAATATATATCTATATTACTATTTTAAATATTAATATTATATTATTTACTTTTTTTGATTGACTTCAACAATTTGATACATTTAAGAGTGATCCAATAACTGATACTTTCTTGGATTATTATTTATTTAATGATTCAACTTAATGATAATGGAATGAATGAATCAAAGCAATAGAAGGCTTCTTTTAAGTCTAATAAATATTTGATTTTCATTTCATGGATAAAGCTTAAGAACTAGCTACATGATTTTTATCAATTATTAGATCACTTCTTTTCACCTAAAATTATGATAATTAATCAATCACATCAATTTTCATTGCTACCAACTTGTCTATGGTTGAGAAATAAAGAATTAAAGACTTTAAATCTTCTTTCATTTCAAAATTGAAACAAGTTCCTCAAAGGTATTGATTTCATTGAAAATTTCATCACAGCTTACATTTTCTGTGAGTTTTTGAAGATACAGTGTTTCATTTGTAAACATCTAAAATTGACTGTAAGTAAAACTTTTGATTTAAATAATGAAGTAATAACTCTTTTTGGCTTTACTATAGATTATCCTTTTTTTCATTGGTCCTTAAGGTTTGAGAAGTTTTGATTAAGAATTATATTTCTAATGAATTTTTGAGGTTTTTACCTTATTTCTAAATACAAAAGCAGATGGTATAGATACAGCTAGTTTCCATGATGTAAGTTCATGGATACTAGTCCCAGAGTTTTCTTTATTGATTTATTTTTGCTTATTAATGGAAAATAATCAACAATGGACATTTTCAAACAAGGAAGAGCTTCTCATTTCCTCTTTGCCATGCCAAAATAGCAGCTTATTTTCTATTTTCTCATCATTCAATGAGACTTAGCCTGAGTAAAAAAGTTCCCAAAGGGTTTTAATTCACTAATTTTCAAATATTGTCCATTTATAAAGATTTTAGTATTTTCTAGATCTCAGATTCCTCATAAATTGGGGTACCCTTTCTCTTTCTGATGTCTTTTGTCCTCACAATCTATTTTCATTTCAAAATAGTAGTTCAAGTTTGAATACTGATATCCACTATGGGTGTTCCAAAACCTCATGTATTGATGAAGTGATTCTGAGCTCAATAAAAATTTATAGCACAAATAGTAGGCTCTATTTCACATTGTAATATCAACAAACCCATTATTTTGGCCTTAAAATGCAAAAAAAAAATCACAATTCTTCTACGTGGTATTGATGATTAGGTATTGAAGTATTTTGCATATTTCTGCCTCATATACTTAATTTAGGCTTATTTACTCTATGAAGCTACCCTAGGTGAACTCCTGTGTGGAATATTTGAGCTTACTTAATCAAAAGAATGCTATTCATATTTTTCTCAATGAAAATAATAAATTTTGGATATATAAATGACTTATGGTTTCTGTATATTCCAAGAATTATTGTTCGCCTTTTTGAGTATATAAAATTTAGCTCAACGCTTGCATTAAGCACCCTTTTGGAAGCTCCAATATTAGTACTTTTTCCAAAACTAATATATATGATTTCCAAAACTTAATAATAATTACTTTGTTTGGTGTCAATTATCATTTGATTTTTGACACCTGTAAATTGATAGATCATACTTCTGAATGGGACCAAAGCTAATCCAAGAGATTTAATAAATTGTTATTGTGGGATTTCCTCTTCATTTAAGGTCAATGAAGTAACCTAAAGGGGAAATTACAATAATTATATTTTGAATTTATATCAGATTCTTGTAAGCCTTTCACTACTTTCAGTTTAAGACAATATATTTGTGAATTCCCAATCTTCTAATTTATATTTAATTCCCTTAATAATATGTTCAAATAATGGCTAATGGCTTGCTAAATATGTTTTGTCAAACAATTCTCTGAAAAATCCTTGGGGGAATTATTTTTTTAATAAATCTCCAGCAACATTACTTTATGAAAAAATAAGTTGGAAAACCACATTCAATATGACAAAAATAATGCTTAATTCTTATATTATAAAGAAAGCCTTCATGATATATAATAGTGATTTGAAATAAATACTATGTCATTCATTACTATATAATTAAATTAGAAAACTTACTAAAGGGAATTGTAAAATAATATAAAAACAATTAGTCAACATTTTGATTCAATGATAGCTTTGCTTTATATATTCCACCTTTTTACTTCAACAATGGGAGGTTTTGATAGTACTCAAAATAGGACTATTCACAATATATTGGTGTATAGAGACTGAGAAATAATTCAATTAGTAATACCTCTTGAAACACTAATGGTGTTATTATACCTTCTAATAACCTCTTAGCTATTTTGAAGACATTTCATTGGTCTGGTTAAGGAGTCTTGCTAGTCTATGGTGTGTCCATACCTTGAAGAATAAATATGTTTATATTGTGATACAGGTTTTTTGTTCTCTTGCATGAATTATATGTGACTTGGAAATTATGGCAATAGATATTTTGTGTAGATCTAATGTATTAGTTTACTGATAGTTCTTTATGATATTGTGGAGTATTAAGTATACCCAAAGCTCTGTGTTCTTTTGGGTAGAAATCTCTAGCTCTTTCTTCCATTAATTATCTCTAAAATCTTTTTATATTTAATGCTTCCTTATATTTCTATTAAGCTCCTTGAGATTATTTAAATTAAATTCTAAATCTTCATCTTATATAATTCTTATTCCTTCTGAGCCTGAATATCATTTTTATGATAAGATCCAAAATTGAACTATTATTTTTCTTAAAACTGTTTATACTCCAATGATTTCTAAATCTCCAGGTTAATAATTTCTAAGTCAGGTATTATATACCGAACACATTCTTCCTGAAACATATTTTTTCTTTCATATGCTCCTTAAACAGTAAGGAAAGGCACAATAAGACTTCATTATAATGCAAAATTTCTCTTTTCTTTTGATCCCTCAAAAAATGTATTTGAACAATTTCAATATGATCACCATGATTATTTTTTGCTTGAGCTACCTCATAGGATATATTAGTTCTATAATAGTTTTCATGAATTTTTTTGATTGAGAACTCTTTATTTATGGAAAATAGTATGAAATACATTATAAAAACAGGTATTTGATGAATAAGCCCAAATACGTTTGAAAATATGTACCTTGAATTGTAGAAAAAACTGATTTATTTATTTATTCTCTCTAGAAATTACTGTTTTTGAAACATAAGATTTCTAAATTAATAATACTATGAGGAAGATTCAGAAGATCAAGATTCCTATCTGTTTCATCTTAGTGAGAACATTTCTCAGAAATTTCATCTCAGAATTCTTAGCCATTAATTTACCCCATTTAAATAAGGATCGTAATAAATATTAACGAATAACTGTAACATAAAATTTGAGTAAAATGTGCTCAATGTAGAGAGACACTTCTTCTAGGACACTACTTATAGGATTTGGGAGTAAGATACAATAGTTACAATAGCTAAAAAGACATATTTGAGTTTTTCTATTCGGTTTATAAAACCCTTCAGAATTTAGTAACAATCTTTCTGTAACTCTTAAGTTATTTTCGTAATGGTTACTCCACTAGTTTGGAAAGTAAATTATGATGACATGAAATATAGAATATTTAGATAGAGGCCTTCTCTGATTCCTGCATAATTCTATTTGAAGGAATTTGAGAAAATATGAAATTTTATAAGGGAAGTACCAAATAAATCCCAATTGAATTAGCTCAAAAGCTGTTTTTTTATTGATGTATTGCTAGTTATGGTAGAACTTCTTCCTAAGCTTTAAAATAATTTTTTTACTATTTCAAATATTGCTTTTCCAGGGAATGTTGATTGAACTCCTTTATCTTAACTCCAACAATACTCAGAAAATGGAAAAAACTTCTTTACCCAATGATTCTTACACATTTTTCATATGTGTTTGAAGCAAATTTAAAATTGAAAAATTTCCATCATTTTAAATCTATATTATGAATTACTAAATTAATTAGGCTTTTCAAGGTAATTCAAAAATTAAGCAGGAATTTGGAACATAATACAAAATTATTCAAAAACACTTATTCTTCTACATATAAAGATATCAGGAGGGAAAATTTCAAGTAATTATTTGTTGTTTAATATTTTCTCAACAATAAACAAAAAATACACATAATTTTTGTCTCAGACAAAAGATGTATATTTTGAGTTTAGTCTTCCAATAATGTAAATTACATTTAGTTGGGGTTTGGTAAATAAACAGAATATCTACAGTGCTTTGATCAAGGAAGGGGATGTAATATGTCAATTGATATGAAAAATGCTCTATTTCTTACCTTAGAAGCCAGTTTTAATGATTACTGTATGCCTAAAATGTTTAAGAAACTAAAAAGTGTGTCAAAAGCCTCCATAATTTTCAATAACATATATTAAATTACTCAATATAAATGATGAAAAACTATTTCAACTACCCCAGTCAGATAAAAGGGAATACTTCAATCAAGTACCAGAACCCAAAATCAGAATCTATATGGCTGGCTGTATGGGATATCTACAATATAGTTGATAACAGATAGAAACACGAGTTTGAGAAATAAAATGCAACATAATATAGTTGAATATAAATGAAAGGGATCTACTAAGACAATTAGAAATTGTGAGTACCTCTGAAAGCCCTGGGTGAAGGTTTTATTATCTGAGCTATTGTGATACACACCAAAATAGTAATTATTATACTTATAACCATTAGTATTACAAGGTTACCACTTCCGAAGGAAGTCTTAACATGTAGGAATATCAGAAGAGTTAAATTATTTACTCTTAAATTGAGTGAGAGAAAGGCTCCTCTTATGCCTTGTTGGGGTTGGTGGAGGTTTTTTTCCCTTTTCCAAGAATGGAAAATGAAAATTTTAACCTTTTATAGCCCACTTGTTCTTACAAACCCTCGTTAAGACGTAAATGAGTAAAAATGTGGTTTTTAACCTTCTACTTGGCTATAGTAGCAAGTTTATATGGATGAAAGGCTAATAAAATAAAGGGCCACATAAGAGCTTTCATTGCCTTTCAAAGATATCTCAAACAGTTAATAACATCTATGTAAAATCATTTTTTATCATTTTAGAGGTCTTTGAGACTCTATACATTTTTGGCTCAAAAATAAGTGGTGTATAATTTATTACATTCTTTGTACAGCCACTTCTGTCTTGTTCATTTTTCAGCTGAAAAATCTCATCCAACTTTTTAGATGTAGTTAAAAGAATAATACAAAACTTCATGGGTTTATGAGCTATTTAATCATTTATGCTATATCTCTTCCCTTATCCTCTTGCAAATAAGATGATCATGCAGGGAATTCTTTCAGTGCGAAAGAAACTTCAATCCCAGATATCTTGGTTATTTTTGAAGATAAGAAGCTGTAAATCAGAAAGAATGGAAGCGCTTGGGGATCCCTTAAATTTTTTATTGCTAATTGTATATCTTGTTTTTCATATGGCAAAGTAATAGGGGTTGCTAACTTGTTGAATCCTGAAATTCCAGATCAAGAACTTCAACCCCAGATATCCCAGTCAGTCTTTGAGATCAATTAATAAACATTTCTCTTTGAGGGATTCTTCTTATCTAAAATTTAGTTAATAAGGGTAGTGAGAGATGATTAGAATATGAGAAGGGTAATATGAATATTTTCTTTTAGCTGTATGGCTAACAGAAGGCCAAGAAATGGGTTTCATTGTGTAAAAATATGTTTTTCTTCTAATTTTGATGCCTCTTTTTCAACAATACTATTACCTCACATCCAGAATAATCTTTCATGTAAAAGTAGGAATTAAAAAAATCAGGAGATTTTCTCAAAATTCTGATTCCGATAGTTTCAACAAACCTCAATATATTCATTTTAATGATAAGAAGCCATTTCTTGACCTTTCTAACAAAAGGAGTATTTTTTTTCTTCCTTCAAGAACTAATTTTGTTCTTTCACAAAATAAATATATTTTCTAGCTGTTTTTTATAATGAAATTTTTCATTTTACAAAACAATTTCAATTTTTTTCTGATCTTGAAAAAAAAACTTTCTTTTTTTTCAAGGATTTTGATATTGTTTTAATAAAAATATGATTTTGCTTTTTTTTTCAAATAAAGACTCTATACTTCAAGTCCTTGAAATAAATTACTTACCCTCTTTTTGAGAAATACTGAAATATGATTTATTCAGAAGATAAATACAATTACTTTTGTGGTTCTTGGCATATTCTTCATTCCAAACATAAATAGGGGGTTGTATAAATTTCTGCCACCAGACACTTTCATGATTTCACAAAGTACAAATATCTTCAAAATAAACACCTGTTCCATATTCAATTTAGAAAAAGAGATGTATGTCTTGAAAAAGAAACTAAATATTCTTTGTAATATCAAAAACAAATAAATCACTATTTTGAATGAATTTTACAAATTCATTTTCAAAATACGTTGAAGACTTATTTGGGAAGAAATGAACCTATTAACCCTCTATGCAGCTAATAGTTATACACCAATATCTCATTCTCATGTTTCTTTTTCTATCATGTTTTATTCTCTTAACACAAATGGTGATTATAGTTATCATTTATCTTGGAAAAATATTTTAATATTATTTGAAAAGGATTTGAACAAAAGGATGCTTTCTTGAGATACTTGGAAAATTTACAGAACAGGATTAGGGTTAAAATGAATTATGGTATAATTTCTATTAAAAGTATTCCATATAAGGTTTTTTTATGGGGAAAACTCCTTGAAACTATAGAAAGAACATCTCTCAAGCTTTCATTGTGAGTCTGAGATACTTATTCATTAGGAAATGAAGTTAATTTGATTCTGAAATTTCAAATTAACTTAGTACTTTTGGATATTTTTTGGAATTTTTTGTTTTTAATCTAGTCAAAGTTTATATCAACTCTTCCTTTTGATACTTTTTCTAATAGTTTTCTACTGAATAAATACATAAAAAATATATAAAAATATTTCAGCTTTAAGATATGACTTTTTATTCATTTTTCACATTTTCAGTAAGTGTATTTTGTGATAGGAGAAATATTTTCTAATTCTTTGAGGATTATATCACTGAAGTATCTCATATTAGATCCCTTTTATGCATTCCTGTCACTGATTCAGATTTTTTCAGTTATGGGATGAGAGGCTGAAGAAATTTTCTATATTCATGAACTAAACAAAACAGTATTTTCTTGGAAATTGTAAATATTTATTCATAATAAAATATGAAATATTGAAGAAAAAATACCCTAGATACAATTTTGAATATATTGAACAGGAAATAATTTTGTGCCTGTAGCTAAAACCCAGAGAACAAGTATGACACTCAAGACCACCATAAATATGGTATACATAAAAGGAGTGAAATACACACCTTGCACCTTTATTCAAATAAATAAGCATAAAATCAGGGCACAAACAGAAAGTCAGGACCTAACGAGGTTAGTCTGTAAATGTAAAAGTCTTGAATTGGAAACCTGCCCCTTTCACAAACTATTATTCTTATTACCAGTTAATAACAGTTAAGCAAGTTATTAAGGATGTAAACTCTTTCAGAAATAAATCTTAATCTTTACCTCTCATCTAAAATCTGGAGTTTTGATCAAAGACCCCTATAGTGGTATCTTTTATCAAATTTATCAAGACAATATATCAAGGGGTACTCCCTCCAAGACCGTAGCACCTCTGGATCAACAATTACAGTAAAAATACTACCTGAAAAACCTGGAAAAACAATTCTATTTTTTCATCTCTCATCTTTATTTCACAGTTTTGATGAGAGAAAAAACAATTAGGATATTTTTTTGGAGGTAAAAGTAGAGCTATGAAGAGGCATCATCTTTATTCTTTTGTATTACACAGATCATAATTCATTGGTATGTTTCTCTCAAAAAAAATAAAATACTATTCTTAACAAGGTTAAGAGTACTTTGAGCCTGAATATCTTTGAAATATTCAAGTAAAGTCCATTCAAACGTATTTTCAGCTTGTAAAGATCACCTTTTTTCTACAATTTAATCCACTTCTTAGCCCATTATCTTGAAAATGGACAAAGTTATTAAGGATTTAAGGCTATGATTTCATACAAGCTTTTACTGTGGAATACTATCTCAGAGAATTGAACTATGAGGTGTGAAAGCCGTAAAGAGTTTGTTTATCCATTTATTAAAAATAAACTTAAATAAGAAATTCCCACACATATTCATACAGGGTTGTACTCTAGGTTATTATCTTGTATAATTGAATTATGAGCTTTCAATCCCATTCATGTAGAATTTTTTCATTCATTACTGAAAATTTGACTGTCAAAAGTCCCTCAGAGGTTACTTTAACGTGATTGAACATGCCTTGGCTTTTTCAATATTCTTTAACTTTGGATTGGTTAAATGTTTTCCCTTTTATGGGCATAAAAGGTTGAGATGTGGTTTCAAAACCACATCTGGGTACCAATACAGATTTTTTTGGTTGTGTTAAGCCAGAAACTAGCCACCTTATTAAATTTATTACTCTATGAGCATTAAAATATCTTATTCCCCTCTATCCACCCTGAATTGAGATAAAAGGAGGCTTCACCCAGTAGGAAAAATCAGCGATTATCTTAACAACCTGTCCTTACTTGGTTAAACTGTCTTAAAAAGAGGTAACCCTTAGAATATTTTAGATATAATTATAATCTTAATTATTGTATTGGTGATTAAAATGATTCAATTGATAATCATTGCAACCAGCGCTTTTAACAGACACATCACCACTATTTCTTAATAGTAGAGCCCTCTATGTTTTATGTTTCACAGTCATAGTTAAATCTTGTAATTACTGTCTCATAGCCTCTGCATGGACTCATCCTGAAAATCATAGAAAATCAATTACTTATATTAAGAAATATATATACTGTTGTTTCATAATGATTATGAGATCTTTGTTTGAGAAGTTTTTCTTCTCTTTTTTAACTTCTTATTATTAAATAACAGAAGCATACTCTTCATATAAATTGAGGTAAAATATGATTTACAACCAAATTTATATATTTTTTGATAGATCTTGCTTCCCCAAAGCTCACTATTCTTGGGAAAAACATTCACAACTAAAGAACTCAGGCTTTTCTCTCAGATATTATATTGAATTATATTTGAATAAAAATGTTAGGCCCTGAAATTAAGAAATAATCAACACATTTATTATCCAAATTTAAAATTGATGCCTTTTTCTCAATATGTAAACTTTTCTTAATGAAAATCTTCACCAATTTATCAAATCCTTATATCTAATCTTACTGAATGAAATTACTCATTTTTTTTTCTCTACACATAGATCCAAAAAGTAAATTAATACTTCAATATACTCATAATTGAAAGAAATTAAGAAATTGGGTTTTAACTTAAAGGGGCCAGCTGATAGATTTTCCAAGTTTTGAAAGAAGACTGCCTGTAAACCATTCAAAATATTAAGAATTCTCAATTTAAATTTTTAATTTTGTCTTTTAATTCTTCAAATCTCATTTGAGGAGCTGTAATTTCATGAGATAAAGGTTAATTTCATACATTAACGTTGATCATCTATAAGTATTCCAAGAAGTGAAAGGTATTCAAGTCAGCTCTTTAAAAGATTTTTACAAATTAGCAGCATGAAAACCTCATTAAACTTCTTTCTTTTTCAATTTTCTACATCATCACATTGACACTTGCAACAGGAATACTTCCCAGCATTCATGGAAATTTTCCTTTTGAATTTTAAAAAAATATGGAATTAGAGAAAAAAATCCACTCAAAAATGTACCAATTTTATATAATATTCTTAATTTCAATCACAAAAAGGGTCTATCATAAATTTCAATTCATTATAGTAAAGGTATTTCACCCAGAATATTACTTTAATGTACCATTTATTTTTTTAATTGATGTCATCCGTTTTTGGAGGGCTTAACTATTATTTTGATTTCCATTTTAAAAAATATTTTTGAAGATATAATCACCAGACTAGGTACTCAAGTTAATAATTAGCCCAAAACTTTTCTATATTATCTAATTTTAATTCCATTTGAAATTTCAAAAGAATCATTTGTAAGAAGCCTTTGGTACTTTCAAACTTTATCAACTCCAAAAATAAATCTTCCATATACTAATAATGCATCTCTTAGCCAGAATCTAATGATGATATTATTGACAAAAAAACAAATCTATTAAATTACTTTTGAACAAAAAAAGTAAATAACAAGATAATCTTCCAATTAAATAAGAATAAAATACAAACAAAGATAAGGGAAGCACCCATCCTCAATAAATTTAATTTTTGAAGCTTCAATAATTTACTGAACTAACACTTATTTAGATCAAAATATATCTTTTCTCATAAGGAATGTATTTACCCTGAGATGTACTATTATTTTCTGAAAGTTTCAAACAAAATTTCAAAATCCATAAATGTATTTTCAGAAGGCTTCAGGAACATATGAAAATAAAAACCCTCTTCTGAATAATTAATACGCAAACCAGGTTAAGGAAGAATATAACTTAATTCATTTGATCATTGATCATCTTTAGCAAATTTATGACTTCAATTATAGATTATCCAATTTTCTTACTTCATAACTAAAAATACAGATAATAAATCCAATTTTCTTTTATTTGAAATATTATGAAAGGAATTGAGCCAAATCAAGACTTTCAAAATTCAATCAAAGCTCTGATCCCTTAATCTACAAGATATATTTCTTAATCCTCAATAATTGAGTTTCTTTGATTTTCATAATTATTAATTCAAGTTTTAACAAATATAATCATTCAAGTTATTGTTTTATGTAATTTATCAATAAAATCACCTTTTTCTTTATATTTATTTCCCAAGAATGATGACTATTCCCCTCCCTACTCATATGATATCAATTAGTTTATGCAATAATAATTTTAATAAGTGTTTTTTCCTTTTGAGTTTTAAGGTTTTTTTTGAGGGGGACTTCTCTTATTTCAGTCATTAATTCAAAATGAAAAATAGGATCACCTTAAATTAATATTGATAAGTTAGTTTCAAGAAAGTAAATAATATATTCATTTATTCTTTTTTATCTTATTTAAATATAATTCAAATTTTTATAGGATAGATATAACAGAATTCTTTTTTATTTCTTTGTATATATATATATAGCTTATAACCAGCTTTCTTTTAGTAACAACTAACAAAAGTCAATTCACAAATCTTTTTTTAAAAAACAAAGATAGTCTAAAAATTCAATAAACAAAGGGTGTTGGTAAACCCATGTAAGCTTTTAGGAAAAACACATAAGCCCTTACGTGTTTTTACTAAAAATGTTAAGGCCACAAATGACATTAACAATGCCATTCATGGAATTTTTGAGGCTATAAATGATATTAACAATTCCATTTATGACATTTTTAATGTCATTTATAGCCTTAACAATTCCATAAATGGAATTTATAATGCCATTTATTGCATTAATAATGCCATTCATGGCATTAATAATTCCCTCTATTGCATTGATAATGCCATTAATGGAATTAATAATGCCCTTTATTGCATTTATAATGCCATTAATGGCCTTCAAAATGCCATAAATAGCTATATTTCATTTAAAAACCACCCCTTATGTTTTTTTACCATACAATTACGTTTTTTTACTAATTGATGGCAAAAACACATAAGTTTTTAGTAAAAAAACATAAGGGCTTATGTGGGTTTACCAACACCCTAAATAAATAAGAAAATCATTAAAGCTAAAGACTAAAAAATTCTTTTGGTGTTCTTAGTTAGAAAATTCACTCTTTTTTTGATATTGAAAGGTACAGTAAAAAACAATTTTTAAAATTAAAAAAATGAGACCATCTGACTTCTTTTCACATAAATTTTCCCAATTCTACCAGTGTAATCTCACATAATCATTTTTTTTCATATATAAAAAATATTCAATAAAACTGTGCTACTTCAAGGTTTCAAATTACTCCAAATTATCATTTTGGGGATTAAAATGTGACCAAAAGGGGGGAGTGTTCTCTTTGAATAAAAATAATTTGACCTGAAAAGTTCTATTATTTTTTGGATACAAACATAAGAAGCACTCAATGGACTGAAAAAAAAACAAAAAAATTATTGAGGTGGCCATAAGTCAGTGATGGTTGTGCAGTTATTCAACTAAAATGGTACATAACACAATTGTACCACAATTATTATAAATATGGTTTTAGCCAAACTGAATAAGTCAACAATCATACCATGCATGGAATTTTCATGAAAAGGATCATTTCATTCTTCCAAACATTTCTCTTGACCTTACTCCTCATCCATCATCAATTAAAACAATTCCAACAGTTTGGATATGGTGAAATCCTTCAAATCACCCTGAGAAGGGTCTTACATAATATGGCACCATTTCTACCGTTAACTTATAGTTATTAAAACTTGACTATGGTTCTTATAGTCTTAAATTGTAATTAATTCCTTATAGATATAATATAGTAAAGAAATTTGATCATTAGTATGTCTTTATGATTTAGAAACTTATAATCAGTATTTATTAAGTAGCCTGCGTAAAATTAGTGAATAATTTTCAAAGGAACTTTGGGCAACCAACATTGACTGAATTATGACCCCTTACATGGTTTAAATTTTGCCCTTTTAGCCATAACTCACAATGGAGTATTAGCTGAAGCTTTATTTGGGGTTAATTGTATAAAATTAGTTTTAAACCTCATAGTACCTATGGCCATGCAGTATAAATAAATTCACCTTGACTGAATAGACAGTTTTGACCAAAATTCCATCCCTGCCATGGACTTTCGCAAGGGCACGGTACTATCAAGGTTCCAATGTTTTTAAATCAATTTTTTCTAATATTTTCCCTTGGCTTCTTGCTTTTGCATTTTTAATATTACAGAAGCCGACTCAAAGGTTCATATCCTCATCTGAATTGATTTTCATGTTCAAATTTCATTTTCTCAAAAGAAAAATTGCACAAGATTGCTTTTTTGTAGTTAAATTAAAAAAAATGCCTCATTATGTTTTAACAATAGCGGATTGTTAAAGTTGAAAAAGCTCCAAAGAAAGCTGGCTTTATTTCTCTTGCCCAGCATGGTATCTCTTGTTTTTATTTTATTTTTCTTTGTTACTAACTGTAAATAGCTTCCATAATGTTAATTATCTTAAGAAATTATATCTAATTCGCCTGTCTTAAGAAAATTCTTCACCTGATGCCTTTTTATCTTATCTTTTTTTGCTTCGACTGAAAAAGCCTTTCTTTTCTCCTTTTCAACCTTGGGAGTACCATAACCTGAAGGAGCGGAGACAATAGAAGGCGAAGGTAAAGGTGAGTTCTCTGCAACAAATGAGCGAATGGAGGAAGGTTTGGGTGGACTATTTGATCCAGAAGGCAGGCCTGGACGAAGCTGGGAAGGACGAGAGGCCGAAACATCCTTTCCGGGTGGGATTCGTTGAGAACTTTGATGGGAAGGTTCATGGACGTATCGTTCATCATAATTTGTTCGTTGAGTCTTTGGTTGAAGTAATTTGTTGAGTTTCAAAGGTCGCAAAGAATTCGCGTCAACAGTTGTGAGCCCCATAGATTGACTAGCACCCCCTCTATCTATGTTAACTAAGTCCGCGATATACTTCTTAGGCGTATGAATATGAGTTGAACCTATGATAATATCATTAAGGTTATTGGTAATTTACGCAGTAAATAAAACCAATGAACGTCAACCTGAGGGGGTTGATTGGGCTAACCTATGACTATGTCTTTCGTGTGTGCTTCTGAAACCTCGTAAGCAGCCCGAATTTCTGAATGAGTCAATCCGCCATCCACAAAGACCATGACCCTCTGTCGGTTCTCAATCACGGTTTTTGATTTAGGACGCTGCCAACTTGGCTTAGCACTTCGTAGTGATGTGGGACCACCGCCATTTGTCGCCAAGCTAGCGGCGCCTGTCTTTGCGCCGGAGACAGTGGGCGTTTTACCCATATGAGGAAACAAATTCAAGTCTAGTTCGTTCGAAAGTGCCTCCTACATAGACCCACATCCCCACATGACTCAACCCGACCGTTATGTGATCTAAAAGGTAAGCAAAAGTTACTCGTACCTCCAACATCAGTTTGACAAGAGGTTGAAACCTTGAAATGTCATATGCGTTCTCGTCCAACGACTGCTTAAACAATTGTTTCTTCTTTTTCCCGCTATCTTTTGTTACATTGGCTCCGAGGTGAATGAGATTGTTGACAGCATCCATTTCATGTAAGGCTAATTTGGCGTGTTGATAAAGTCGTCGCCGATCTTCGTCTGGGACCCCATCTCGATAAAGCACATATAGAGCCACAATTCGCAACTTGTCAGACGTGCTACAAGAGTACAAAGCATTAGGATTTTGAGAGAATTGATCATAGTAGAACGAACAAACCTTAGAGTGCGATCATCCAAAAGCGGCACCATTTCCTCTACGATCGACTTGGGTGTCCGCCCTTCGGCTGTCATACCCGTCGAGCAGCACTGTTCAACTGATGCTACTGCTGCTAATTGACGTTTTTCAAACAATTCCATACTGGTTTCTGCCATGCTGAGATGGAGAAAGCTATAGAAAACAATAATCAAAACAAAGAGGTACAAGTGGCCAAGGCCAAAAAGCCATCAATCATTTATAAGACCAGAATAATTACCTTTTCTTTACTTTCTTTCAAATGGGGTAGACTAGCCAACATGTCCTTCATGTCCTTCAGACTAGTCTGGTTTGTCAAATGTCCGTGCTCAAACAGCATGTCTGCTTACCGATGTGCTTGTCCAACAAGTTTCTTCTTCCCAGATATCAAGCGCTTGTTCAGCGGATCGATTGGGTGGAGGAGCATAGAGAGTCAAAAAACTACGAGGATTTGGAGGCCGGAGTGTATACACTTGAGGTTCCTCTGGCAAAATATTAGTAAACAATTCGATTAATTGCCGAAGGTAGGGCGCAGCTGGAGAATGGGTGAGTCTATTGACAAGTTGATCATCTAAGGCTATAAAAGTTTTGAACCATGTTCCATGGTTTTTCATACATAGCAAAAAGACTTAGCGGATTGATAAATCGAAGCGAAATGTCAAACTTTAACTTTAAAAATAAATCAATTACCATCACCAAAAAACATATGCGCGCCAGCATATTTATTGAAACCTTCAGGTGGGGCCTTTTTGCCAGTGCTACCATGAGGACAAAAATCGGCTATGATCTCGATTAAAGAAAAACTTGAATCAATTAATTAGCTTGATTACTGAAGTTTTATTGTCTGTGGTCTTTGACGATACTGTAGACAAGAGATGGGTAAGCTTAGTTCATTTTGAAAGAGTCCAAGACTATTTTAGATCTTGGAGAACGCTAAAAAGCAAATTAATATCACAGGAAGTTAGGAACACTCATGTGCTTCACTAACAATGACAATATTATGACGACTTGGTATAGGAGTAATTATTGAAAGAACAGATCATGGAGACAATGCGAAGATTCTTTGTTGAAAATGAAGCGTTTAAAACTGGTACACATTCAAAATGTAGGATCTAAGATCATCTAGGGGAGTTCACGGCACTGGTTTTTATTGGCTCGTGCTTGATTTCTCGATCGCTTGATTTTAACTCCTTGAACCACCATTTTTGGTAGCTGGTGGCCTGGTTCATGAGCTTTGATTGTTGTAGGCCATTTTCACATATGGGGCCAGGTGGTGCTTGGGCGTTGAAATCTGCTCACGTTGCAGTAAAATGTGGCTTATGGATCCACCCCTTGAACTCCCCTAATCAAGTAGTGATGCGCTTTATTCTGGCCTGAGTTCCCGTTCACTCTGCAAACAGGATAACCAACTTCTTCACCCCAAACCCACCCTGCTGGCCAAACTAGTCGCCACTCCCCCATGTAATATAGTATAGTGGTCCAGTTGGTATCAAAACAGACTGTTGGACAATACAATTATGGATTCAATCAGTTTTGAATTCAAAATTTGCCTGAGAAATTTACTTTTCAAGCGCATCTGTGCAACATTTGTTTCATAACTTGCCTTTTTGAGGTTATAAAGTGTTTTGTCTTCCAAAGGGTAGAAACAATACTTTCTCCCACCAAAAAATTATTTTTTACACAATTGAAGTTTCGTATTTTAAAAATATGGGTTCATTATCACCAATTTTCTTAAATCTACAAAGCCATTATCAATCAATTGCGGACAGCATGGGTTCGCTTTCTGCTGTTCCCTCGCTAAATGCTGAGGTAAATTTATTGCAAAAGCTTTCAGAAATCTCTGATCAAATCAAAAACCAAGGCTCAGTTATAAAAAATGTAGATGAGAATGTTTGATTATTAGAAAAATAAATTTGCTTCGGCATTTAGTGGGGGTAGAGCAGAAAGCAAACCCATGCTCTCTGTAATTGATTGATAATGGGTTTGGAGGTCTAAGACAATTGGTGATAATGAACCCCATATTTTTAAAAACAAACCTTCGATTATGCAAAAATTAATTTTTTGGTGGGAAAAGTACCGTAACCTGAAGGAGCGGAGACAATAGAAGGCGAAGGCAAAGGTGAGTTCTCTGCAACAAATGTGCGAATGGAGGAAGGTTTGGGTAGACTATTTGATCCGGAAGGGAGGCCTGGACGAAGGTGGAAAGGACGAGAGGCCGAAACATCCTTTCCGGGTGGGATTCGTTGAGAACTTTGATGGGAAGGTTCATGGACGTATCGTTCATCATAATTTGTTCGTTGAGTCTTTGGTTGAGGTAATTTGTTGAGTTTCAAAGGTCGCAAAGAATTCGCGTCAAAAGTTGTGAGCCCCATAGATTGACTAGCACCCCCTCTATCTATGTTGACTAAGTCCGCGATATACTTCTTAGGCGTATAAATATGAGTTGAACCTATGATAATATCATTAATGTTATTGTTAATTTACGCAGTAAATAAAACCAATGAACGTCAACCTGAGGGCGTTGATTGGGCTAACCTATGACTATGTCTTTCGTGTGTGCTTCTGAAACCTCGTAAGCAGCCCGAATTTCTGAATGAGTCAATCCGCCAGCCACAAAGACCATGACCCTCTGTCGGTTCTCAATCACGGTTTTTGATTTAGGACGCTGCCAACTTGGCTTAGCACTTCGTAGTGCTACGAGGATTTGGAGGCGGAAGTGTATCCACTTGAGGTTCCTCTGGAGAAATATTTGTAAACAATTCGATTAATTGCCGAAGGTAGGGCGCGGCTGGAGAATGGGTGAGTCTATTGACAAGTTGATCATCTAAGGCTATAAAAGTTTTGAACCATGTTCCATGGTTTTTCATACATAGCAAAGAGACTTAGCGGATTGATAAATCGAAGCGAAATGTCAAACTTTGACTTTAAAAATAAATCAATTACCATCACCAGAAAACATATGCGCGCCAGCATATTTATTGAAACCTTCAGGTGAGGCCTTTTTGCCAGTGCTACCATGAGGACAAAAATCGGCTATGATTCGGTCAATATTCTTAGCTATTGGTGCAAGGATGTAAATAACGTCAAGATTCGGGGTAGGATTTCGGTTGTTTTCAATTAGATCGATTTCTGAAAAATGTTTTGTTTGTATAAGATAAATTATAATTAGTGATTAATTCTAGAATAAATGAAATTGTTCTTGAAAATGATATGACTTTTAAGAAGAATCGTATGAAATGATAATAAGATATAAAAACACTTTCAAAGATGGATTGAAAGAATTTGAGAAATGTGATTAAGTGTTGACATGGACATACGTTGAACACCGAGTTCTAAGATTTCAAAGGTTTTTAATACGCCATTAATGAGAGATTGAGAGTGTTTATCAAGCACTAAAATCTTCCAACGACCGTTTGAGGGTTTAACAGATTGAACAGTGTCAAGATAACCTATAAAAGGAGATGATGGAAATGAAGAGGTCAGTTAGTCAACGAATGAATCAAGCCATTGATGATTTGGATATACGTTGCCTGATGATCTCAATTAAAGAAAAAGGCATTTCAATCTATTTCAATCAAGTAAATTTATAAGAATCCCAAAAAAAATCAACATCGATTCATTAGCTTGGTTGATGAAGCTTGATGGTCTTGTCTGGTTTCGTTCGATTTATGTAATTTTCATTTCTTGCTGGATTCGATTTGGATTTCGATTCAGATTTGGATGGAAACAAAAAGCTTGAGTTAATTTCAGTTTTTCGGGAGAAGCTCAATGGCATCCAAACTTTTGGTCAACAGCGCAATTGACCATCTCAATTAATTAATTTTTCATCCAACCACATCAATAATCAAATTTTATATGAAAACTGTACTAATGACACCTGGAAAGTATTGAAAACATTAAAATTTTGTTACTAAAAATGCAGCTCAAATAAGAAATTTGAGAAAAATTATTTCAATAAGGTTTACTTTGAATCAAGCAATTTGATGGATTAGGCAGTTCTCTTCATTTAAGAAGGGATTTGAGATGCTTTTTGGCAACTTTCTTTTTGGGAGACATTATTCACAATTTTACACTCTTCATCTTATCAAAGCTATTTTGTAGATGTCTTCAACATGTGTCAAGTCTTATGTTCTACTTTTTGATCATAGTATAATATTTAAATAGCGCTTTGTAAATGTGCTGGTGGTATGAAATGAGATTAATAATAAATTTTGAATATAAATGGTAGCAATTTTTTTACTGGGTTTTAGATAAAGATAAGATGGTTTCAAATCTTGTTAAATGATGTTCTGATACCTAGGCAAAGCTTTCTTCAATAATGAACTTCCACTGAGTTTGGCTACTGGGTAAGCTTTCAACACTCAAAGGCCACTAAGTGTAGCTACTGGGAAATACAAGAACACTATACTTTACTGGACTACCTTCCAGATGTCAAATGAATTAATTTCCCTTTTTGGAATGTAATTTTCTTGGAGGAAACTCTTCAATTTGAGAGGAGAGAGCCCCTATAGTTATGCCTTTTCAGGATCCAGGGGGCCCTCCATGGGAACTCTATTTTCCCACTTTAATTCCTCTTGTTCTTATCATGTGACACTATTTTTGATGAGGGGTTTCCATTCATGTGGGAGGTGATTTAAGGCTGAGTGATAACTATTCTTCTGCATTGCCTTTATTTTGTCATATGATATGTTTTTGGTAAGTTTTTGGTCATGATCTTGTATTTACCCTCTATATTTCAGGTTATTTGCTTTTGGTGAGCAATTTGTGAAGACAAAGCCTTAATTCTTGTCACATTATGTTATTTAGGTGAAGTGATGATGACATTAGATTCTCATATTTTTCTTGAATATGTCATTTGATTTTATTTTGGATGGTGTGGCTGTGTGAGTAATGCATTTTCTGTGTCTATATACACTTAGCCTTCAAATTTGAGGTCAGCTTATTTTTCTCTTACAGAGGTGGATTTGCATCTGCTTTGCATGAGGTGGTAAATGATGTTGAAGCTTAATTTTGGGAGTTTTTTTAACTTATTAATATAGTGCATCTCATTCCATATCCCAATAGAGCTGTGCAATTATGCAGTTTTTCTGCATTTGAATTGCATGACTTGAGGAATTATTTGGGATTTAATTTTCAGCTAATATTTCCTTGCATGTGTTTGTGTATTATGATTTATGCATGTAGTGGAGCTGTGTCATTTAAATGAGTTATGTCCCAGTGGATATATTTCCAGACTTTGAGTGTGGCTATGTTGGGGCCACCAGAATCTTTCAATTATTCAGCTTATTACTGTGACTGGTTGCATGTGCTATAGTGATGTTTAAAGGTTTTATGATTTCTTGACACATTAAAAAGATGCTTTGTAATACTTGTACTCTATTAGAAATGTTTAATCTTGACTTTAAATATACGTTGTGTAATGAATTTAGCTTTGTAACACATACATTCCTTCTCAGCTTCACTTCCTGAATCATTGAATCACCATAAACTATGTGAAATAAAATCACACTCACCTGGTTTATTTAAGATCTAGATAGTTATTTTTCTGTATTGACATGTTTAGTTAAAATAAACTGTAAAATTATTCATAAAATAGGTTTATTTAATATAACTCAAAGATTGTTTCGATATCAAGAATATAGGGGCTTTATTTTATACTATTAGGAATTTATTCCACATGATAAGGAATGGATTTTAATATCTTAACATGTAGCTAGAGTGAAGGTTTTTACTTTCACAGTTGGTTTGTAGTTCAACACAGTCAAAACTACCACTATTTAACAATGAGAAAAGTGGCTACACCTGAGAGCAGGTGTTCCATTTGGAAAATGAAATAGGAATTATATGGGAAATGAGTCTTTCACCAAATTGAAACTGATAATAAAAAATAGAAGATCTGGAAGAAAAAGCAAGCCACACCTGAAAGTCACATTATTTCAATTGAGAACCCTGATTATCATTTGGATATAATTGGTAATTTAGAATATCAGGAAATATATCTATCAATAAATCCTTCTTTCAAACCTTAGATGAACTTTTCTATATCTGACCTCAATATCTCAAAATAACAACATAAGTATTATAAAAACCTTCAATTTTAAAAACCAGTCCATAATTTTTTGAATGCTGACATATGATCGGCCCATATTTGATCTCTCAATCCAAGATTTTTCCTGTTGATACTAATATGAAATTACACCAGAAGCTCACCAAGCTCAGAAAAAACTCCAAGTCCACCTAGAAATCTTGGATGATTTGCATTCTCTTACTCCAGATTTCCATCTATTTTGCTGGAAATTTGAATTTGGTTTTTTTTCCTTTTTAGTAAAAATTGGATTCTGCATTTCTGTAGGTTATCCCATTGAAAATTACTGAATTGAATAAGTTTTTTTTTTCAGATAGATATATTCCTCATTTCATATTTCAAAAGTTCCTACAAGAGATCCATGCTGTTACTGAATGGGATATTTTGTTTCAATATGAAGATAATCTCAAATAATATCTTTGAGTAAAGAATTTCATGCATATTTTTTTGATGAATATTTAGAAAAACCTTGGTACAACAGTATTTATTATAGATCTATGACACTAGAAGCATGAAATTATTAACCTCAAAACACAAGCTTGTATCATAATTTGTGATATTCCCTGATCATGTATTCATGGCAATTCTGGACTTATATATTGATATATCTATAATAAAAAATATTATTACTTATTGTAGCAAAAAATATTTTATGCTGAATTCTGGAGTTAAAAATTAAATTCCTTCAGCACAAAGAGATCTTACAAAATATCATCCTTTACAAACATCACACCATAGAAGCTATTGGTTTCTTCATATTTTTTGTATATAATTTTCACAAAGAAAGTCAAATAAATCTTTTTCAGTGATAATTTAAATTTTTATGAAAGTTGTATTTTTAAAACTATGTTGAAAGCTCAATGCATATTTACTCAAGAAGCTTGATAAAGAACATTTAAGGTTAACTCATCAGCTCAACTCAGATATTTGGTCTCATTTACCTAAAATACGAGTTTCCATTGTATAACTCTAATAAGCCTCATTGTTTGTTGTGAGAAATTCACATTTTTTCATAATATACAATAATTACATGAGAAATGCATATTAGTGATATCACTTCATTATTTGAAAATCATATTTTTATATCATTCCTAAATATTACGTGAATGATTTCTTGGTATTTATATTCATTTACTCCAAATAGCTTGGAAAATCATTATTAAGATCATAATCTTGATCCAAAAAAATTACTCTGGAGATATGATAAATATCATCTGACAAATTGAAGGGGGAAAGTAAGTAAATTCATGCCATTTATAGTGAGAAATGGGGCCCTATGAGTTTTACAAAGCTTTATTTTCACTTATTTTCAAATTTGGGCTTGACAATTGTCATAAAATAAACCAATTCTGAAATATTATTTCATTTTGAAAGTCAGAATAATCATCATTTGTCTTACCAAAATAAGAGGATTAAAGTAACTGTCATTAAGTAAAATCACTTTGGAATTTTCTGTTTCAAAATTTTTATCCATAATATGTGTTTAGTAATATTTTATGATATAAAAATATAAATTCCAAAAGTATAGGGATCTCATACTCCAAAAAAATTTTCAAGTGGCAGTTGGTCTTATAGTTTAAAATTAAAATTTAATACAATCTAGAAAGGGATATCCTCACAGTTTTCAACAAACAATATATTTTACTGGAGCTTATATGGTCATTTGAATAATAATTTAATATATAAATCTTGATTTATTGAAACAGAAAAAATTAATTCATAATAAGAGTCATGAGCTCTTAATGAACTCTTGTATCTTGCAAAATGTCCACAAATTTGTTCTTGAGTTATTATTAAAAACCTATCAGAAGTAGAGGAAAAAAATTTAGCATTCATATAGGTGAAGTTTCTGTAAGTATTTTTATATCCCTCAGAATCTGGGAGTTGAGTGAGTATTTTTGAAAATAATAAATAATTTTTTGATTCCTCCTCCCAAACTATTTTCTTCACAATGGAAAATTCCAATGATTTTGTATCAGATTCTTCCATAAATGTGATCTGAGAGTTACCAAGGTGTGCCAAGTCATGTGAAATGGTATTCCCCTTAAACTTCGTGGAGGAACAAAACTTCCATTTAAAAGTTTCAAATTTAGGGAAATTATTCATTTTTGATGATTTTACAAATATGTTTTTCAAATGATTTAGCATGGTGAATGTAATTGAATCTGCTTTTGCTGAGACTTTTGTATTTTGACCATATAGTAGGAGATTTAAATCTGGAAAATCTAAAGGTGAATTGAAGGTAGTGGATTTTGGGATTTTCTCATCTCATCCTTCCACAATCTCTCTTAAAAATATTTTTGGAGCAATTTTTGGAAGATAGACTTGTCAAGGTGGGCTGAATTTTGGTGAGAATATTAATATATCTCAATAATAATCAATACTTAATTAGAAAAAAATAATCTCACCTGTGTTTTTATTTTTATTTTATAGTGTAACAAGGTTATTTATTCTTTCTCCTTCCCAGAAGGAAAGAAAAAGAGGGTGAACCATAGCTACAAATAACTTCTGATAAGTGTTGAGAAAGCTGAATAGTTGGTTTTGGCTTTAGATTTGGGTTCCAATTTATTAATAAGCTCTCGAAATAGCTAGCTCATAATTGGTCAAACAAAGTCAGTTTAGACTTTGAAATGGAGTGAGATATTTCAGTATTAACCAAAGATACTAAAGTTTCTGTGGTTCAAATAAGGGTTCCTTTGGAGGGGTTTTGAATATTTTCAAAATTCCATTTTGGGATTAGTAGTAAGACAATGTGTACTACATATAAAATCAGGCAATCAGAAGCTTCCTTTGGGGTTCCAAATGAAAGAATTCCCATTCTTTGGGTATGTGGGCTATCCATGATGGAATAATAATATTCTGGATACCTTGATGTAGAAGTTCAAGCTCCTCTTTGGTTATGATAAGATTTTCTGGTGATTCACTCAGGATTATTGATTGGGAATGCTGTTGATTTGATAGTGAGATAGATGAGGAGCTTCCTGGAAAAGATCTCATTAATTTAGACTTATGCTTTGTGCCTGATGCCTTTGGAGATTTACTGGGTAAATGATGAGATATTTCTTGGGAGAATGATGAAGCTGATCTTGGATTTTTTTCTTTTTCCTTTCCTTTTTCAGCTGATTCCTTCAGAAATCCTTCAGTAGCACCTTGTGATATAATCCTTGATGAGCTTCTGAGTTGAGATAGTGATTGAGAGGGTGATCTTTCTAGAGGGTTTGGTACTGCTTGTTTGATGGTATGAAATGTGGAGCTTGTCTTGTATGTGGCTTTGTACTTTGAAGATAGACTGAATCTCTGAATTTTTCTCTCTTGCCATTCGTGAGTTCTCTCAGTAGCACTGTAGAATGACTCTGAAGCTGAACTAGTGGAATTTTTCCTAATTGCTAGCTTGTATTTTCTTTCTGTACCAGGGTTCTCATCCTTTTGAGGTTTGAGGAATGTGAGCCTGATGTTCCAAGTGATAAAATATGAAGATTTTTTGATTACTTCAATGAAAATAATTCTACAGCTTTTTTAATTTTGAGATAGGCTAGAATATCATCCCTCAGAAGACCCAATAAAAGGGTATGCATAACATCAATGGTGACCATTTGTGAATGGTTCTAGTAAGGTAGATCTCCTAATAAAGTGTAATGAGAACCATTCTATGCAGAAATTTTCCTCCTTTGGCTGGTTGTAATTTCTTGAAGACATTGGACGGCTCCTGATATATGCTGATATTTATCCTTCCGGGGCCAAGAGTGTTTTTGGGTATTTTATATATCATTAACAAGGAGGTTACAATGTGCACAAAATTAATTTTCAAATTGAGATGAAAACATCCAATCTTTCTCAAGGCTGGGATAGATCCAATTAATAAGAAAAGTGAGGTCTTGATCAGACGTCCATTGGGGAAACTAGTGGTTGGAGTAAAGTGAACACCCGTCCAGAGCTCCTGAAGCTCAGAAACAAGTGGCTTCAATAAGACTTTAACTGATTTGAGGTGGGTTCTTTGGGTGTTGGAGTGAATCTATAGACAAAAAGTTTTTGATATTGATACCTTTTTTCTGTGAGGAGTTTTAATCAAATCAAAAATATAACACCTAGTGAAATACTGTTGGACCCAATAATGGACCCATGGGGCTCTTTTTCCAGTAAATATATAAGCCCAAAACTAGGTTCCCTGAATTCTCAGTAAGCTTTAAGCCTGTATTGTCTAGGAATGTTCTGCAAACCTGGCCATCTGATATATATTAATATCTCTCTTCATTCCCATGGGGATATTATAGGGGTGAATCCAAGTCATTTTCAAAGGCTGGGAGTGAGAGTTTGTCTGAGATCTATTTCCTCAAGGATCAAAAGTAAATTTTTTTTTGGGTTTGTAACTTTTTGGTATCTATATTTTTCCTGAGAAGAAAAGTGTTTCATTACTTTTAGTGTCCATAATTTCCAATAATTTGTTGCATACAGCAAGGGAGGGGTGGTTCTTCATCCATGTTATTTCCAAAGGGTGACTTTTTTTCTAAACCTAAATAGAGATAAAAACAGAGTGGACAACAGATGTGGGTTATGAATTCACTAAGAAATTTAAATATTTTTTTGGGAGGTTTTGAGCTGTTTGAAATCTCACAACTGAAATCAGTAGTCTTTTATAATTTGGCACTTGTTTGGATTCTCTTTTGGTCCAATTTTAGGCTTTTATCACAGCTTTAGTACTTAAAATTCTTGTGAATATTGTCATGCAAAATTTGAATCATGTATAAAAGCACTGTTGGAGATTGATAAAAATAGGAGGGTAGTGGCCTACTTAAAGAATTGTCAATTTTGTGGATGGTTTGGGGTAGTTTTGCATTTTACAATGGATTTATAGAAAGGTGTGAATGATTTGTGACCAAATTTAGTATGCATTTGTAGTAAAGATATAGGAAGCATATACTGTGATGAATTGTTCAAATAAGATTCAATTAAACTATGTTGTGACTTGTTTTTCTGGGAGAAAGGTCAGGCTTTCTGGGTTAGATGGGCTATGTATTGAGCCTGAAATATATAATATATTAATACTAATGAATTTTTAAGATGATGAAATGGAAGAATTTATTGAGGTATTATGTAAGGTTTGACTATGAAACAATAAGTAAAAATTACCAATATTTTACTTATTGTACTATGAATGTCCTTATAAATAAAAAGAATAAGATAAAAATAATCATAATAATAACAAATTCTTATAATTATGGCGTAAAAATAATTATCTTATTAAATAAATATAATTATATAATCTATATTATAAAAAAATAATATAATAAATAAATATATTAATATAAAATGATTAATATATTTAAAAGCACTTTATTATTTTTAAAAACAAATGATAAAGGCGTAAAAAATTGTTTTTGATTAATAAAAAACAATTAATAACATTAATATTACTCATATTAAAGCTATGAATTAATATAAATACTATTTATATTAATTATAGAATTATTTAAAGTAATAATAGAGAGAAAATTATTATAATAAGAAGAAATATCCTATTTTTAATACTTAGTATAAGAATTTTGAATAATTTTGTGCCAAAGAATATAAATGAAACTTATTTATATTGTATTTACAATAAGAGTTAAGAGAAATTACAATTTGTCTTACTTTTACGTGGAATTAAGGTTTTGAAGAGAATTTTGAACAAAACAGTTGAATAATTAGAGTAATCATGTCAAAGATGATGATTATAATAAGATTTATCTTTGGTCTTTAATAATATAAAAGTTTTATATATAAAGAATAAAGAAATTACCTTTTGATTTGATTATTTAGTGTTCTGTAAGCCTCTGAGGGGGAAATAGAGTAAAAACAGCTCTATTTATATTAAATTCCTTCCTCTTGGAGTTCAACAGGCCTCTATTAGACGTTTAACAGTCATATCCACTGGAATTGATCAATATTTTAAGGTTTGGTGATGATTACATCATGATCAAACGATATTATCTCATTATTACGCCATCTCTAAGTTTGATGACGTCAAAGGCTTGGCAGAACCCCAAATTTCATGGGTTTTATTAGTTTTAATCATAAACTAATAGTATTCACCAATTTTATCACTCATATGACTGTTAAACTTAATTTAAAGCTACAGTGAGTGATCATAAATTATCAAATTAAGCTCAAACTTTGATCCTTAATAACTTTTAGTTTTACACGCTACAGAAATTCAGAGAGTGAATTCTGGTTACTTGCCATAGCCTTATTTTACTACCAGAAGCATTTTATTACATCATCCAAACTCTATTTTTGATGATTTTTCTTGTAACTCATCTTTTCTGTTGAAATTTAATATTTCAAACTTCAAACCATGATTTCAAGGGGTTATGCGCTGAATTTTATAATAAAAATTACATCATTCTTCACAAATGAGCTAGTAGAATCTAACTGTATCCCTTTTTAAGTTTGGACCACTTTCACAACAAAGTGGTCAACAGCTCTATTGATTTTAATCAATAATTCCTTACAAGTTTTAACCTTGTTTATAGCTTGTGAAATAAAGTTCATATCTGTGTTTCTAAAGTAACAAGGTGATGACTTTATTTTTAGTTTATCACTCTATCTTGTATATTTAAAAAGATATTAGCTAGAATCCTTAAATATATGTGTTGACCAAAAAAGTGCATATATTCAGCTTAATTTCTTAAGTATTGATTTTAGAGATTAGCTTCTTAACTGTTTTAAGTGTTAATGTTTATGGAGAATCCAATGGTAAAAGGTATTTCACATGTTTTCCCATTGGGTTCTGAAATAATCAATGATTTATGTCTTTCATAAGGTATTGTTACTTATAACTCATTAAGTATTGAGTTTACAGATATGCCATAAAAATGGTATATGTGTATTTTACCATGGGGAATCCAATGGTGTAATTTATTTCACATTCTTATTCATTTGTTTCTAAGGTAATTTTACTCTTATGCCTATTTATGGCAGTTTTTGTAATTTTAAGATAATTATTCTAAAGGTATAATTATTATAAATATTTCTTGTGACCTTTTTGGGTATGTGGTTATATCTCAAAGGCTCACATTACCTACCACCAAAAAAGATTGTAACACAATCTGATATGTGTAATTAGGGTATCATCCAATGTCCTACCTCTTCAATAGACTTTATCAGTCTTGAAGCTCAATAATTCTTGATTTTTGTATTCTTTAGGTTTTCTTTCATGTCTGAACCTCCTTAGTAGTTTGTCAGCATTTTTTATATCCTTCTCAAGTACTTATTAATCTTCTTGAGTTGGATTTCTATACCTTACAAGGTATTCTCTTTCTTTCTTTTTTCTTGTCCTTCTTTCTTTGAGGACTTTCACAATTTTTTTTCCTCTCCTTCTTCCAAAGGGGAATTTCAAGTGGGGGTTTATTTCTTAGTGGAAATAACTCCTTGTCACTTGAGATGTAAGGTTTTATTAGACTTACAGGGAAAGTTGGGTGTTTGTTCATTAAATCACCTGTGAGTCCAATTGCACAGCATTGGTTCCATGAAGTGCTTTTATCATAAATGGTCCTGCAAAGGAATCTTTAAATTTCTTTGGGCCTTTTATGTTATTAAAATCAAGGGTTGATACTAGGACCAAGTCTCCTATTTTGAAATCAGGTGATTTATGACTTTTATCCAATCTTTCTTTTGCATACCCAAAAGAATCCTGCATACATCTTTTTGCATGGTGTCTTGCTTTGTCAAGCATTATTTCAAAGCTTCTTGCTGTTGGATGTATATCCACTCAGTCCTTTTTGAGGGTATCATAAGGAAGTCTTGGATTCCAACCTTTTTCTAGCATTGCTGGTGTTTTGCCAGTAGAAGAATGGGTTGATGTTTTATATTCCAGTTCAAGGGCTGGTATTAGTGTACACCAATCATGGGTAAAACCATCAGAATCTTTAAATTCTAGTCCATAAGCATAGAAACTTCTAATCATATCCTCCAAGGTTTGTATCATCCTTTCTGCTAGACCATCAGTTTGAGGATGGTAAGCTGTTGAGAATGATAATTTTGTCCCAAACAAGTTATGGGGATTTGTCCATAATGCTTAAGTAAACTTTGGGTCTCTGTCACTTATGATATTTTGGAATAAGCCTTTGTGGCTAATGATTTTATTTCATATCATTATGGCTGTGTCCATAGCTGTGTCATCTTTGTGACATGGTAGGAGCATGGGAGTCCTACTGTACCTGTCAACTAACACTAGGCATGCATTATAACTTCTGTCTCCTCCTGGAGGTAATGCCGTTACCCAATCCATATGAACTATTTCCCATGGGGATTTTGGTTCTTGGATTTGGATCATCATTCCAAATTTCTTTCCTGTGGCTCTGTTGGCTTTTTGACATCTGTCACAGGTTTGGAAGTATTCTGCAACATCTTTCTTCAAATTTGGCCACCAAGAGCATGTTTTCACCCTTTCTAGTGTTCTGTCTTCTGAAAGATGTCCAGCTGCAACACTATCATGACACTCATGTAAAATAGTGTTTATCAGGGTTCTATCTGTTAACGCAATAACACATGTGTGTTTTGTTCTATGGTAAAGGATTCCATCAAGGAGGTGGAATCTTCCTTCATCATATGCCTTTTTCCATGTTTCATCTAGTTTTGATGAAATTGATGGGCCTTTGCAGTCTTTGATTAGAAGTTGGCCTAAGATATGGCAATTCTTGTCTATCTTATAGCTTTCTTTAACTTGGTTAAAGAATTCTGTGCTAATTTCTGCAACACATATTCCTTCTATATGGTTCTCCTCCTGTGGTACCCATGCTGGATTGTCAGGGGTATTTGCTAGAGCCCATCTGCTAAGACCATCTGCATTGTTATGAATGTTACCAGACTTATGAAAAGTAGTCATATTTCCTCTATATTATTGGATAGAAATGTGCCATCTCAGCATATGTCTATTTGGGGTTTTCATATTTAATAGAGATTTTACAGCATTACAGTATGTAATCACATCAAATACTGTTCCATCCAAGTAATAATGTAATTTTTCTAAAGCCCACACTAAGCATAGGCACTCCATCTGGCTTGCTTCATATCTTGCCTCTGTTGGCTTTATCTGTCTTGAAATGAAACAGATTGGTCCTTCAGATGGTTTATCATTGATGATTTGTGTCTGGTGTAGTGCAGCACCTAGTCCTTCTCCACAAGCATCATTGTAAGGTTTAAAGGGTAGTTTCCAATCTGGCATTAGAAGAAATGGGGCATTTGTTAAGGAATTTTTCAATTCTTCATATGCCTTGACTCTTTCTTCAGTCATTGCATAGACTGTTTGTTGGTCACATAGTTTATACAAGGATTTGGCAATTTCTGCAAAGTCTTTTCTATGCTGTCTATAGTAAACAGAAAATCCTAAACATGATTGCATTTCTTTTGTTGTTTGAGGCATTGGCTTAAGTAGTACTGCTGCTAATTTATTCTTGTCTATGCCTAGACTAAGTCCAGATACAACATGTCCTAGTGCTTCTAGCTCACTGTATGCAAAATGACACTTTTTCAAGGAAATTTTCATATTTACTTGCACTATTTCTTGAAGTACTCTTTCTAGTCTTGTGAGGTGGTTTTCCCAAGTTTCTGAGAAAACTGTGATATCATCAATATAGATGATTAACCATCCTCCTGATAATTCTTCCCGGAATATGGTATTCAGCATCCTTTGATAATGGGAAGGTGCATTCTTTATCCCAAATGGCATTCTTAAGTATTCAAAAATCAAACAATGGACTATTATTCTTAGTAGTTTCTTGGCATTGTCTTTTAAGACATTTTGATGAAAACCCTTAAGAGCATCCATAGCTGTGATGAACTTAGCTTGTGACAATTGTGTCAATGTCTCATGGATTCTGGGTATTGGATATCTGTCAGGGATGGTATAGGTGTTCAGGGCTCTGAAGTCCACTACCATTCTTGATTTTCCATTATGCCAAGTTATAATGACAGGTGTAGTGACGTCTACTTGTTCATTATGTCCCACTTTTCTTGATACTCCAAGGTCCATTAATTCTTTAATGTGTACCTCTAAGGCTTCTCTGGCTCTTGGACTAGCTGGGTAAGCAGGTCTCCTTAGTAAAGGTGGGTAAGGTTTTTCCACATTAAGAATTATTTCTACCTCATTCCCAATTATAGCACCTAATGGCTCTTTGTCAGTTGCAAAGGCATTTTTGTACTTAAATAGGAGGTCAATCAATTTCTCTTTCATTTTTTCTGTTAATTCTTTATTGAATTCTGCCTCCTTGAGTTGTTCAGATATAAAAAGTTCTTTTTCTGGACTTTTTTCTTCATTCTTAATAGGTGTAATTTGTTTTTTGTTATTCAAGAAGCCAAACTTTTGTCTTTTGTTATCTCCTATAGTAAAATATCTGTCCTTCTGGTTAGAGATTTCTATACCATAGATTGACAAGTAATCATTTCCAAGTATAAAGTGATTACTGGTACAGTTGTCCATTACCACAAATTCTACTTTAATTCTGAAACATTGTGAAGGGTGAGGGAAAATGAGTGCTAAGTCAATTATTCCAAGGGGCTTCATGCTCTCACTTATACCACTAAATTTGACACCTTGTATTGGTATAAGCTTTTCTTGCAAATATGGAACAATTGGTTTTAAATAACTTTTACCAACACAGGTGCAATATGCTCCTGTATCCAAGTTCACTTTTGCTTCTTGGTTGTCAACCATGACAATACTTATACTTCATTTTCCAGCTGTATATCCCATTCCTCTTGCAGGTTTTGATTTATACAGTTTGGCATCTTGCACATTTGTCAGGTTTGTGTCAGGTGTTCCAACTTGTGGTAACTTTGAGTTAACATCTAGTACTTCATAAATTATATCAATATTATTAATTTCTGCATTAATTATATTAATTTCATCACTTTCAGAAATTCTGATTCTTCTGTCTCTTTTTCAGAGTAAGATTCCTCCTCTTTGTCATTGTGGTTTTCTGTTTCCACAATTTCATTAATTTTTGCCTTTTTTAGGTAGTTATTGGCTGAGTGTCCAATACCTCCACCTTTATGACATTTTCTTTGCTCATTGTTGTTGGATGTATTGGGCTTGAAAGCTTCTTTTGATTTATCTTTTTTGATAAATGGTTTATTTGGACTTTTGATGTTCAATTTATTCCAAGTTCTACCAATTTTTGTTCTTGTCACTATGTCTTCTAGTGCATTTATATACCCTTCTTTGGAGAATGGTTCTATACACCTGCTTCTTAGGGCATGCTCTAGTTCCCCTCCACATTTATTAAGGATTTTCATCTGCATAATTTTTTGTGACATTTCTGGGTACAGTGCATTTAGCCTTTCAGCTTTTTTTAAGAACCAAGTTAAAGGTTTGTCTTTGTCTGGGTCAAAGAAAGAATTTTCAAATGCATTTTCTATTTTGTACCTCCAGGCATCATTTGCCAATTTGGTGATTATCTCTTGTTTCCACCAAGACCAGGTATTTTTACCATTTGTTTGTCTTATGCCATAATACCATCTTTTTGAAGATTTCTCAAACAATGAGTGTAATATGGCAGTTATTAATTCATCTGGTATGTCATACTCTTCTTGTAACATTTAAATTTTTTTAATAAATGACATGTGATCATATTCACCTTCTCCTGTAAATATTGGCCATTATTTCAATTGAGGTGCTTGCTTCATTAAGACTTGGTTATTGTCTTGGTGATTCAGGTCTGTTATGAATGGATTTGTTAATTCCTCTTTTGTTTTAAAAGGGCTTCTTATGTGAGAAAATGGAGTTGATAACTTTGGCATATTTGACTTAGCCTCATTAATTTTATCCATTTTTTCAATGATAAGCCTTATTTCACTTTGAATATCATCTTTTAGATGCATTCTTGCTTCATCACTTTTTTCCACATGGTCCAAAAGTAATTTCTGGTGTGATGAAGTCTTTTCTTCAAATTCTTCTACAGAAATACTTAATTTGTTTAATTTTTCTGTAAGATTGTCAATGCTCACATCATAATTGATTGTCAAAGTTTTTTCTTTGATATCCTTTATGTATTTATACAATTCTTTTTGTCCTTGTATTAAATTTTGAGTGTTGTCTATTAAAATTTTTGGTTTGTTATTTTCAACAATAAACTTAATGTTGTCAATTTCTTTTTTGTTTTGTACAATAATTTTTGTTAAAGAAGATAAGGTATTGGTTATTTCTTGTAATGATAATAAACTATTTTTAATTGCTTTCAGAGGTAATATACTATTTTTAATTTCTGTTAAAGTACTTACAACATCTTTGGAAAAGGTTATTTCTTTGAGAAATGAGGTTGTCTCATTCTTTGTTCCTCCTTTTCCTTGAATTCCATCAAGGTTCTGGCCATGCTGAAGACATTGTCCATGGCATCCTTTTTGATTCTTTGAATACTGTAGCTTGGGGGATATTGTTTTCTCCAATTATTTCTCTTGTTCTTCTTCCCTTCTTGGGGAAGTGGGTTGGCTTGGGGCTTCTTCCTTGGTTGCCTCCTTCCTTTTGATGTAGTACTCCTTGATCTTTTTGATTTGAGGCTTGGATGACAGTGGATTCCATCCATTGGAGTATCTCACTATTTCCTCCTCGTTGAGGAACTTTTTCAGTATATGCCAGGAGTTCATCACTCCTTGGTGTATTTGAGGCAACATTTCCCAATCTTTGTCCTTGTACACCATGTAATACTGCTTGTACTGGCTCATTTAGATGTCTATCTGAGCCATCTGAATGTGATTTGTACCTGTTTGAGTTGCTCATACTTAGTTCTAACTCTGGCTCAGATATCATTGGCATTTCTGGGAATTGCCTTTGGGATAAGGCACTTCCTTGTGTGGATTCTGTTCCACTGGGGTATTTCCCTTCTTTTTCCCTTTTGAGGAATCAATTCTACCTCTGAGTCCAGCTCAATCTGATTGGATGGAGTATTGGGAGCCTCTTCTGGTAGTCATATTCTAAGAAATAAGAAATAAGAAGATTTAAGAACAAGAATTACTATTATGGCAATTTATAAATGAGGTACTCACCTTCAGAATTCTGAATAGTGGGTCCTGGAAAGTCTAATTTCTTAGCTTTCTTTTTTCTTAGTTATAATTGGTGTTGGAGAACTTGGGCAAGTTTCTTCCACCAATCTTTCAACAGTGGCTTGGTTGGTTTCTGTTGGATTATCTTCAAACACTAAAAAAGACAAATGAATATAAGTCTTTTATAAGAAGTGTTATTTTTGGTAAGATATGGAAATTTTCCATGTAGAATTGCTTTTATATCTTTGGAAAAATGAAATGAATGAAGAAATGAATAAGAATGAAATAAAAATAACTTTTTTTATTGTTTTTTAATATTTTTTATGTTTTTATTTTTAAAGAATAAAATAAAAATGAATATGATTCTTTTTGAAATTAATTTATAATATAAAATTATTTTCATTTATAAAATATCTTCTTTTAATCACTAGAGTCACTCAAATAAAGTTTTTGTAAGTCTAAGGATGTGAAAAACCATGTGTAAGACAATACAATTGTTTTTTAAATGCCTCAATAGCTTTTAAACTCATTAAATATAAAATTATAATTTATTATTGGATAAACCCCATTAGAATCTTTTTAAAGGTCTTTTAAAGTAAATATCACGGCCAGGCCCCCAAATGTAACGTTTGACTATGAAACAATAAGTAAAGATTACCAATATTTTACTTATTGTACTATTAATGTGCTTATAAATAAAAAGAATAAGATAAAAATAATTATATAATTTATATTATCAAAAAAATAATAATAAATAAAGGGTGTTGGTAAAAACACATAAGAGCTTATGTGTTTTTACTAAAAACTTACATGTTTTGGCCATAAATTGGTAAAAACACGTAAGTTTTTAGTAAAAACATGTAAGGGGTTCCCCGGGCCCATTTTAATTAAAAATGAAACACAATTGGGCCTTTATTGGGCCAAAACATGCCCAAAAGTGGTTTTTTCCCCACAAAACCTCTCTAACTCCAAATTGTATCAGTTTTTTTTCCCAGCCCCCCGCCAAAAAAAAACAAGCCCAAACACCCCAATACTCCACATTATCCCCACCTCAAACCATTTTTTTTTTGGAAAAACAGCATTACCAAAGCCATTTTGCAAAGCTTTCACACTTTTTTTTATTTTTTTACCCCAAAGACTGCATTTTCCACCACAACAACCTGCTTTCAAGCCTCTCAATTTTCAATTTTTTACCTTCCCTCATCTATTAATCCCACATTTAAACCACTTTCTTTCACTCTTAACCACTTCTGTTCATTTTTCACACCTTTTTTCACCTCTTTTTCACATTTCAAAAGGTTCTTACCCCATTCCAAATGCCCCAATTCCCCCTTTTTTCACTTTTATACATATTTTTCATTAAAAAAATGCTTCAAACCCCCACTGAAGGTGAATTTCAGACCCTTGAGCTTCTTTGGAAACATGTGCATAATGTTGCCAGGGCTCAGGGGTATGATGTGTCCACCTTGAGGTCCAATATGACCCACAACCAAATTGAAATATGTTGTGACAGGTCTGGCACCCCAAATCCCAACAAAAGCCCCTCCAAAACAGTCACCTCAAGAAAGCTTGACTGTCCTTTTAGACTTTATGCCAGGAAATATGCCAAGAGTACCACTTGGACTCTTAAAGTCAAAAATCCTGAACATAGCCATGATGCCACTGAAAATATCATGGCACATCCTGCTTTCAGGAAATTCAATCAGCAAGAAACATCCCAAATTTCTCAAATGTCTGAATCACTGCTCATGCCAAGGCAAATTCAGGCCCAATCATGCAGCCAGAGGGATTCTGACAGGCCTGTAATCCTTCAAGACATTTACAACCAAGTCAAGAAAATCAAGAAAGACAAACTGCAAGGCAGAAACCCCATTGATGCTCTTATTGACACTCTCAAAGAAGAAAATTTTGTTTGGTCCTCTGCAAGGGATTCTGAGGGACACATTACCGCCTTGTTTTTTACTCACCCCTGGCCATAAAGCTTCTTCATGCCTTTCCTTATGTCATTCTTATGGATTGTACCTATAAAACCAATAAGTACAAAATGCCCCTTTTTCATATTGTTGGATTCAGCTCAACCAATAATACCTTTTCTGGGGATTTTTGTTTGATGAAGAATGAAAATGAACCTTCATATACTTGGGCATCAAATCAATACATAGAAAAGGTCCTCAACGACACCAATCTTGTTCCCCCTCCAGCTATTGTTATTGACAGGGATCTGGCCTTGAAAAACTCTATTAAGAAGCTCTTCCCAGACTACAAAGTCATGCTATGCATTTGGCACATCAACAAGGATGTATCTGCTCATTGCATGAAGAAAATTGGTCATGGAACTGATTTTGAAAATTTTATGGGCCTTTGGAATCAAGTAATATACTTCTTCACTTTATTTCACTTTTTTTCTTATTATTTTCTTTATTAATGACTTTGGGATTCTTTTCTCAGCTTATGTATTCATCCACTGAAAAGTCTTTTAAAGGCAACTGGAAAAAGCTTCAAAAGCAAGTCAAAAATCATGAGGTCTTGCAATATTTGGAAAGGACGTGGCTTCCTCTAAAGGAGTATTATGTGCCAGCCTGGACCAACCACCATTGCCACCTGGGTGTGGGCTCCACCTCCTAAGTTGAAGGTGCCCATGCCATGGTTAAAATTTGACTCCAAAAGTCCACTGGTACTCTCCTGGAGGTAGTAAGGGCTCTCCACATGGCATTCAGAAAACAATTTATTGAAATTATCAACAGAATCTCCAAAGAAATTATTGTCCATGTGAAGAATTTTCCTCCACACATCTGTGCCCTGAATGGCAAGGTGTCTCATTATTCTCTTCAGATTGCCTTTGAAAATTTCAAAACAAAAATTCCTCCAAATGAAAAATGCACCAACAAATACAAAAATTATAAAGGCATTCCTTGCAAGCATAAGACCCAAAAGGCATTTTCCAAGCACCAAAGGCTTGAATTATCAGACTTCCATCCTCAATGGCATTTGAATTTGCCTGTGAGGGTTTTTAATTTCTTATTATTATTATTTTTCTTATTAACTGACTTTATTTGTCATATTCTTCTCAGGCTGGTTTTCAAGGTGATGATCAAAGTGTTGAAAAAGAAAGAAAGAATGAAGCCAAGAAAATATTTGAAGACATTGGGGAAGACCTGTTTCAAAGACTAATGGCAGAAATCGCTCCAATACTTCAACATTTTCAAGATGTTTTGACTGGAAAAGTCCCATTTGATCAAATTCCCAAGAGTCAAGAGGATGATCAATATTATGAAGACCCTCTAGATTGAAAGAATATCCATGGAAGACCCCAAGGAGCCAAGAATAAAGACAAAAATAAAACAAAAGAGAACCTTCAAGATTTGAAATTATTGAAAGTAAATCCAAGAGAAGAGGAAGACCCCCCTCAAAAGTGACCAGTACAACAACGTCAAGATCCCAGTCAAATGTCCCCTCTCCAATTATGGAAGTGGACTCATCTGAAGATTCTGAAGATTCTGAGCACTCATTATCTAAATCCATCAGTTACTCAGATTCACTACCCTCAGAAACTGAATTAAATAAATCAGAAGTAACCCTTAGAAGGTCCAGAAGATTGGCAATTGGAAGCAAAACCTCACAAAGAAAATCACACAAGCCTGCCATCAGTTTGAATATATATGATGAAATTTACTTGACCTGTGAGCATTGTCAAAGAAATTATCACACAAGTGATGAATGCTCCAAGCTGTTTGTGAGTTTCTTATTCTTTTTAATGTAATTTGCTGCTCTTTATTTTGATATTTATTCATTTTTTGACCTTATTTTATCAGATAAATGGCTCAGAAGACTTGCCCAAGCTTATATTGAAATACACCTTCAAGGCCATCAATGTCCAGGGTGATGGAAACTGTGGCTACAGAACAGTATCCCACTTCATTTACAAGACTCAAGATCAATGGGCTGATGTCAGAGGTGACTTGGCTGATGAAATTCACCAAAATCAAGACCTTTATGAAGACATGAACACCTTAATTCCCTCAGTATCCTCTTATTTGGAAAGAATTGAACGGTATGAAGATTTTGGCCAGGCTCCAAAAAGCAAGTGGATGTCCATGCCTGACATGCAGGATCCAATTGCAAATAAGTATAAAAGACCAGTTTTCTTTTATTCCACAGCCCAATCTTTTTCTTTTTTCCCTTATTTCTGTCCTCCAAATGATAATCCCCCCATTTTCATCTGCTTCTTGATTAGTTGTGCTCATTTTGTTCCTTTGGACATCATCATTTCTAAAGTTTATCCAGTCCCCCCCATTACTGTGAACTCAGAGATTCATGCCCAAAAACAAGCCCTGGGGTGGGCTGATAAATTGAAGAAACACAGAATGTTGTATTTGTCCAATATTCCTCCCCCCTCTCAGAAAAAACCCACTATTTTGGAGGTTGATTCTGATTGAATGATTTTTGTATATACAATTTATGCCAATTATCCCCCTCCTCAGTCATATTAAATCCCACCTCAGTCTCCTTTTTTATCAAACATGTGGAAATTTTGTACTTGAAAATAGTCATATTACACACAAGAAAAAAAAAAGTTGAAAAAAAACACTCATTGCGCCTTAACTTGTTGTCCCACCAAAGTTTTTTTCCTAATTCATGAGCTTCTGGTTCTTTATTGTCCAGATTGAACCCTTTAATTTATAAAAAAATGGAGAAAATCTATAAGTGGGAAGTTATTAAATTCACTTTTTAGAATTAGGCATATTACAATGACAGGAAAAAACATTTGAAAAAAAAACCCTTTTTGCACCTTCACTTGTCCCACCCAAATAAATTCCCAAAATTATGGGATTCTGGTGCTTTCTTCTTCACATTGAACCCTTCATTTTTGAAAAGAAATGAAGGAAATTCATAAGTGGGAAGATTTTAAATGAATATTTGAAAAAAATACCATTTTGGCATATTGGCCAAATTGGTGAAATTTGGCAAAAATTTGTGCTTATTGACATGCCAAGTTGGGAAAAATATGGCAAAAATAAAAATAAAAAAATCCTCAAAACTGAGCCTGAGGATTTTTTTTTGAAAAATAAGGTCACTTACGTGTTTTTACCATAAACCTACGTGTGTTTACCAACACCCTAAATGAATATATCAATATAAAATGATTAATATATTTAAAAGCACTTTATTACTGTTACCAACAAATAATAAAGGCCTAAAAAATTGTTTTTTATTAATAAAAAACAATTAATAACAATAATATTACTAATATTAAGGTTATAAATTAATATAAATACTATTTCTATTAATTATAGAATTATTTAAAGTAATAATAGAGAGAAAATTATTATAATAAGAATAAATAACCTACTTTTAATACTTAGTATAGTAATTTTGAATAATTTTAAGCCAAAGAATATAAATAAGACATATTTAAATTGAATGTACAATAAGAGTTAAGAGAAATTACAATTTGTCTTAATTTTAGGTGGAATTGAGGTTTTTAAGAGAATTTTAAACAAAACAGTTAAATAATTGGAGTAACCACGTCAAAGATGATGATTATAATAAGATTTATCTTTTATCTTTAATAATATAACAGTTTTTCATATAAAGAATAAAGAAATTACCTTTTGATTTGATTATTTAGTGTTCTGTAAGCATCTGAGGGGGAAATAGAGCAAAAAGAGCTCTATTTATATTGAATTCCTTCCTCCTAGAGTCCAACAGGCCTCTAGTAGACGTGTACTGATTATATCCACTGGAATTGATCAATACTTTAAGGTTTGGTGATGATTACATCATGATCAAACCATCTTATCTCATTATTACCCCATTATTTAGATTTATCACTATACCTCTAAGCTTAATGACGTAAGAAAGGCTTGTCAGAATCCCAAATTTCGTGGATTTTATTAATTTCAATCATAAAATAATAGTATTAACCAGTTCTATCACTTATATGACTGTTAAACCTAATTTAAAGTTACAGTGAGTGATCATAAATGATAAAATTAAGCTCAAACTTTGATCCTCAATAAATTTTAAGTTTTACACACTAGAAAAATTCAGAGAGTGCATTATGGTAGCTTGACATAACCTTATTATACTAAAAAGAGCATTTAATTACATCATCAAAACTCTATTTTTGATGATTTTTCTGGTAACTCATCTTTTCTGTTGAAATTTAATATTTTAAACTTCAAACCATGATTTCAAGGGGTTATGCGCTGAATTTTATAATAAAAAATTACATCATTCTTTCACAAATGAACTAGTAGAATCTAACTGTATAATTTTTTGAAGTTTGGAACACTTTCACAACAAAGTGGTTAACAGCTCTATTGATTTTAATCAATAATTCCTTACAAGTTTTAACCTTGTTTATAACTTGTGAAATGAAGTTCATATCTGCATTCCTACAGTAATTACGTGATGACTTTATGCTTGGTTCATCACTATATCTTGTATCTTTCAAAAGATATTAGCTAGAATCCTTGAATATATGCATTGACCAAAAAAGTGCATATATTCAGCTTAATTCCTTAAGTATTGATTTTGGAGATTAGCTTCTTAATTGTTTTAAGTGTGAATGTTTATGGAGAATCTAATGGTAAAAGGTATTTCACATGTTGTCTCATTGGTTTCTGAAAAAATCAATGATTTATGTCTTTTATAAGGTATTGTTACTTATAACTCGTTAAGTATTGAATTTACAGATATGCCATAAAAATGGTATATGTGTATTTTACCATGAAGAATCCAATGGTGTCATTTATTTCAAATGCTAATTCATTGGCTTCTGAGGTAATTTCATTTTTATGCCTATTTATGGCAGTTTTTGTAATTTTAAGATAATTATTCTAAATATTTCTTGTGACCTTTTTGGGTATGTGGTCATATCTCAAAGCTTCACATATTATCTCCAATCACTGGAATACTTTCACAAATGGTTTCCTCATGTGTTTAATGGGCCCTTTTAGATCCTTAAACTCCTTGATATTTACTTCCACCGATTTGGCATATTTTCAAGATGCAAGTGATGCATTTGGAAATATATATCTTTCCCACTTTTTGATGAGATATAGTGCCCATTTTATATTCTAATACAATTATTATGAGTATTGTTCGTATTTTTATGGGATGAGAAGAGTTTCTGTAAATATTTTTGATGAAAGGATAATTAATTTTATTGGGTTTTTCTTATCTCAAAATTTTCAGGAATTCAATTATCAGTAATATCCAGAGAGTAATTATTTATTTTTGGACAAGAGTGTCTATGAAAGGGTAAATTGAGTTCATAATTTCGCTTTCTTAATGAATTTGAAAGTTCAGCAGTACTACTATTAAAAATAATCATTTATATTGAGCTTGGCATTATTAATTTTAACATTATTTCTACAAACTATATTCGGCTTTGTTTGGTTTCAAAATTTGGATATAGCATAGCTGTCTCAGTTATTAATTATAATTAATTAAGTAAAAGTACCTATGTATGATTATAATTCAGGTAGAATACCTTTTATTCTTTGGATTAAAATAATCTGATCTCTAATTTGGTATCAAGTTACTTTATTGCAGGTGTAAGGCCTACATCTTGATTATGATTGTCTCATTTTGAATAGCTTTTATGGGCCAATATTTTTGAATTGAAAAATTGTTTGAAAATTATTCCAAATTTTGAGCTTTTCATCTCCTGAAATAAGCTTTACATTTGAAACCAAGAAATCCATAATTAGGAATTTGGACAAGTGGCAAGCTTTTTTATCAAGAAATTTAGAAAAAAGAGACAGTAAATATTACATCCTGGTAAAAAGTATCAACTAATATAATTTCAAAAAGGTTTCATCTTTGCATAAAGGAAGATTGGGTAAGAGTTGGCCTCTTAGTCATAGCTCTCAAGTGTTAAGTATCTGGGGAGAGATATACTGCCTCTCAAAGCTTCATTCACATTTTTTCCACCTGTAAGTGATGCCATAGCATCAGTTGCCACCAAATTTGATCGGATTTTACTTGGTATGTTTTCAAATCCTGGAGCCTTGGCAATATGAGGGTCTGGAATAAGTTTTTGGATTCTTTTATTATGGTCCCTTTTGGCTCTTGGGGTGCTTGCAAGCTGTTTATATACCTCATCAAGCAGTTTGAAAATTTCATCAATTGGCTTTTATCTCCAGGAAATCGAGGGAAGTAGCTGACCAGGGGAGTCTTTCTCAATATCAGACATCATTTCATCAACCAGAAATAGTTCTGCTATACTTGGATGATTGTTCAGAATAAGTTCTGAAGAAACTTCCTGCCAAATTTTCTTCTTCTTGTCCTATATTTTGAGTTATAATCAGCTAACTCAGGTTTATGATATATATATATCAATTATTTGGTGCATGAAAAAAATAAACTACCTTTTTCTTGAAATTTCTCAAACTTCCAGATTGCCTAGTTGGGGATTATTTCATAAACTCTGGTGGGCTTTACTTCTTCCAAATGGCTTTCCTTTCAAGAAGACATCTATTGAAAATTGAAATTCTGTTGGCTTGGTTATTTAGGTCCTCTTAAATTTTGTAATTTTGAGTCCCACCATGCTTGTAAGATTTGTCTATGAAACTGATGATAATATTACTATGAATCAACAGTACTATGACTGTTCTTATGAAATATAATAACAAAATGTTATTATAACCACAATTAAATAATTATAGAATTATTCCTTTCACATGTTAAACACTACTAGTGATTTTAACAGTGAGTGTGTAATTCTCTACAAGAATCAATTACAAGAAGATTTCAATAATAAAACTTCTTTTATTAAAATAATAAAATTATTTTAATATATAATTATCTTTTTCAAGAATAATTATAATGGTAATTCCTGAAGAAAACTATTTTTTAGAGAAAAACTTTAAGAATCAAAAATAAATCACTCACTAATATTCCAAAGAACTTATTGAAATATAAGATAGAGATATTTGATGTAGAATTGTGGATTTTAAGGATAAAAATGAATTTATAACAGTATTACAACAATATATAGTTGGATTCTATGATTTAGCGTCTTTATGATTGATTCTGAAAGATTTAAAACACTTAAGAATAGCTATAACTAATACTTACTTGTTGGTAATAATGATTTAAATGATAATAAGATGATGATTTGGAAAAAACAGCAAGAGGAGGCCTCTTTTAAGTCAACAACAGCTCACATAGGCGTGCCATGGAGCAGACTGAAAAACCAGTGAGTGAGAAAACAATAAGCCTTTTTGTATTATTGATTGCATCATCTGTTGTCACGTAAGTTTATCATAATTACTTAATTGATGCTTTTATGTGACTACCAACCCCAATATGGTCAAGAATAAAAGGAGTAACATCTGTAAATCTTCTTTTATTCCAAAATAATCATTTATTTCTCAAAGTAATAAATGTTATTGCCAATTTCATCACAGGTTGTAATTACTGTAAATTTTTGAAGATTCAGTGTTTCACGTAGAATAGTCAAAAATGGACTGTAAGTAAAACTTTTAATTTTACTAGTAAACCTGTACTTCTTTGTGGTTGTACCATAGATAATACAGGTCTACATTGGTCCTGAAAGTTTCAGAAAGTTTCATTAAGAATTGTCTTTTTAATGAATTTTTGAAGTTTTTACCTCCTTTCTACGTAGAATTGCAAATATCAGTGTTTAACTGGTTGCTATGAGGTAAATCAATGGATACAAGTCCAAAAAGGGTTTTGATTACTCTTTTGGGGTTTATCCATGGAAAATCATTAAGAATTGACATGGTTACAGGAGTCTAAGTAGCTTTTTACCTCCTTGGCACGTCAAAATAGCAGGTTATTTGCTATTTTCTTAAGATTTACAGTAGTTGTAACATGGTAACCAAGTTCCCACAAGGTTTTAGTTTACCAATTAGGCCAGATCAGCCATGGATCCAAGCTTTGGAGCTGTCCACGCCACTGAGGCCTCAGAAGTTGGGTACCCTGGCTCTCTTTGATGTCTTTTGTCCCCCTTGCTTATTTTTTATGTCAAAATAGAAATTTAAGCTTCAAGTGAGATATCCAATATGGGTGTACCAAAATTCCATGTAGGAATACCATGATATTCAGTGCTCAAAACATGCATAACACTATTCTTAGTGTATATGTAACATGGGATTTCTCACATTCCCATTATTTTGGTGTGAAATTAAGAAAAACAAAAAGTTTCATGGATCTTTTATGTGGTATTGAAGTATTTTCCATTTTACCACCTCAAAGAGTTAATTTGAGCTTATTCACTCTCGGGAGCTACCCTAGGTGAGTTTTTGTGTAGAATCCAAATCTGGCCTTGAATCCATGGATTTATGTACTCAATAAAATGTTATCTATCTTTTCTGAAATGAAAAATGATGAATTTTGGATATATGCATGACTTATGAGTTATGAATAATTCAAAATTTCTTTTTAAGATAATTGTGGCCTATTTGGGTATGTAAAATATACCTCAAGGCTCACAATGCTGATATCATAGATCCCAAGAATGGAGTATAATAGCTTTTGTGGATGTGTTCTAGGGTGATGAAGGAGGAGAAAACCAAGAAAATGTGAATTGGGGGAACACACACTTTTTCAATAGGGAATGTACATAAGAAAGCCATTCTTGCCTGTGGGAATTAATTTTTTGCACTGTGGAGGTTCCAACTGACTATTGAATAGGAGGTAGTATTTGGTCCACTTATTTCAAAGAGAATTTTTGGATAAAATAATTTTCATTTCAAATGAGATTTCCAAATGCCCTTTCTGCATACTCCAAAGAGCCTTGTATATGGACTTTTTGTTTATGCTTACAGGCTGAAAAGTGGTGTTCATAATTTTCAAGCTCTTCTGCCACGGGGGTGGAGGGAGTTAAAAGGAAGGTGCTTGAGTGCCCAACATAGCCTCTACCCATACTAAAATTGATCTTTCCAGGCCTGTATTTTCAGATGGATTACCTGAATTTCTTGCATGCCTTGAAAGACTTTGAGATACTTGAGAATTCTTTCTTTTTCTTTTTCTTTGTGATATTAACCAGGAATTAAATGGGAAGCAGCATTATATGAGGCTGTAGTTTCTGGGGGAAGAGGAATTTGTGATGGTTTTGTAGTAGTTCCTTGAGCTAAACCATGATATTTGAATAAGATAGATATAATATTTTAATTAGCTCATTCATTAAAAATTGAATAGTGAGAATCACAAAAGTGAAAAATTCTTACCTTCTGAGTGTGGTAAATCTGCCATGTTTGATAAATGGTTCCTTGAAAAAAATTGGACTTGAGGGAGAAAATGAGATAGTTTTAGATAAGAGTCAAAAAAAGGTGAAACCCAAAGAGACTACTTAATAAATGGAGTTATCCAAAGAATATGTGCATGGGGTCATACTTGCTTCTGAAATTTAATAACATGTATGTATTCCATAACCATTCTAAAGAAACTTTCTGTGAATAAATCAGTACACATGAATTTTAGTTTCTCATGGTATACCTGTGTAACAATATAAGGGAGCTCTAAGGCACATTCCTCATGATTTAGCTGATTTATTATTTCATGCCCTTTAGGTCTTCAAGAAATTGTGATAAAAAGTGCAAGATTTACAGAAAGTTGCACCAGAAACATAGAAGCCTAATATAATTCCTTCATATCCCTTGGGGGGCCAATGAAGAAAGCAGCCAAGAAAATATTATTGCTCACATCTTGAACATATATAACTGGAACCAAAAACACCCTGAAATTTATGTTGGATAATTTCTCTTTCATCAAATTTGATGTATTGAATACTCTCTCTTTCGATTTTGATATATTTATCTACAGCAAATTTCTTCAACAAAAATCCACCCCAATATAGGAGAGAATTACTCTAATTAAGGAAAAAAGCGGTCTGCATAATAAGCTGCACATGAAACCTTGGAAAAAGATCTTATTAAACAAATTCTCCATCCGGATTCTCCATGAGGATACAATAAGACATAATTAAAAGGCCCATTTTACTCATTTGTTTCTGATATTGTTATGATTAGACCATCCCTTGGATGAATGATAGCTTTTCTAGACCTGATTTCTACGCCCTCATTTCCTGGAAGATTCTTTCAGCCATCTATTCCTGAAAAAACACTGCTTACCACAAATCCATACTACAGCCACCTGGTATTCACCAGGATTGTTTTAAACGCTTTGGTTAACATTCAAAGCACCAGAGGTTTTGACAAATTTATGTCTTAATTATTTCAACCAGCTCTTAGAAATAATTAACTGAATAAAAGCGGGTTTAGTCTGATTTATTGATTACTGACAATATTTTATAAGGTATAAATAAAGAATTTAATCCCAAAAATTCTTTCTATTCAGCTCATTTTGTTTATAATATATATAAAGCTTAAGGAATTTTGGATGAGGATTTTTTGGGAAAATTTCCCCAATCATATATTGGGAAACAAAATTAAATTTAAATTTATAAACCAACCTTTCTGAACTTTCCAAAGAATGTCCCAAATTTATGTGTGATTAAATGAAAGAAAAACTACTATTGAATCATTTTACTTTTCAATCAAATTCTGTCCTCTGGTTTTACTGCCAGAATTTGCCTTCTTAAAAAGCTTAAATAATAACTTGGGGAGTTTATCATTGGTAATTTGGGTTTGAGTTAGGAAAACAGAAGCTATTTGTTGTACACTAAAAAAGGAATTCCTCAAAATTTTGACAAATAATTGAGCTTTCTAGCTTAATTGAGTAAATAATCTAGGTCATTTACGATTTCAAGCTTGTGAAGTATTGTTCAAATTGAAAAGCTCCTGATCCAAATTCAAAAATTCACTCCCAGTTGGTTTTCTTTGCAAAACATTTGAGCTAAGCCACAATTAAACTTCTGATTGATCTGTGCCTCTATGACAGTAAGCGATTTAGAAATATTTTTGAACTGAAAGAAAAGAAAAAAGAAAACTTAGTAATTTGTTGCCATTTTATCTCTATGCCTTTGACTTATTTCACAATTTAGACCCCTCCTCCTGTCATCTATGGATTGCTTTCTAAAAAAATTGAAATAAATTAGCAGCTTGACGCAAAGATTATACAAAGATTAATCAAATTGAATCACTTAATGATTCATGTTGGAAAAGTTTCATTGTCTTTGAGTTATCTCAAACTAGAGAAAGTCCAGAAAAGCCTTATTAAAATATATATATATGGATTAAACTATTATCAGAAGGAGTATTTTATTTGAATTCTATGCTCTAATAAAAAATCATATTCAAATTGAGAGAAAAAACTTTCACAAATACTTGTGCCATTGAATTCAGCAGAAAATCTATTTTCTTTGATCTTAAAGCTATAGCCTGAAATCTCCATATATCTTGAAAATTAATTTGTGCAGGGTTGTATAGTATTTGAAGGCACTATCCTCATTCACTTCAAGTGTCTTCAGTTTTTTCAAAAAATAATACATAGCTTTCTTCAGTTGAATTGTAATTAAAACTTGCTTTTAAGGGCGGTCAGGGTTTAAAAGCACTATGCCAAGCTTCTTCAAGTATCTACTTTGTGAATGGAAATCCTCTTTTTTAAGAAAACAGCTATTAATGTGAGCCTTGAGGTATATTTTACATACCCAATTAGGCCACAATTATCTTTAAAATGAATTCTGAACTATTAATAACCCATAAATCATGCATATATTCAAAATTCATCATTTTTGATTTTAGAAAAGATGAATAACCTTTTTGTGAGGAAGTAAATCCATGGATCTAAGGCCAGATTTGGATTCTACACAAAATTCTACCTGGGGTCGCTCCATGCAGTGAATAAGCTTAAGTTAGCTCTATGAGGTAGTAATATGGAAAATACTTCAATACCACATAAAAGAAGTGTAATTTTTTGTTTTTCTCTATTTCACGCCAAAATAATGGAAATGTGAGAAATTCCATGTTACATATACAATAAGAATAGCTTTATGTGTGTTTGTGGCACTTAATATTATGGTATTCTTAAATAAAGCTTTGATACACCCATGACGGATATCAGTCTTGAAGCCTGAATTTCTATTTTTGATGTGAAAATAGCTAAGGGGGACAAAAGACATCAAAGAGAGCCAGGGTACCCAGCTTCTGAGGCCTCTGAGGCATGGAGAGCTCTAAAGCCTGGATCCATGTCTGATAGTGGCCCAATTGGTATACCAAAAACCTTTGGGAACCTAGTTACCAAGTCAAAATCTCATTAAATCATAAAAAACTTGCAAATAAACTACCATTCTGATGTGACAGAGAGGTAAAGAGCAACTTAGACTCCTGCAAACATTTAAATTGTTAATTATTTTCCATGGATAGACCTTAAAATATGAATTAAAACCATTTTTGGACTATTATCCATTGATTTACCTCATAGCAAAGTGCAATACTGTGATAGTTGCAATTCTATGTAGAAATGAGGTAAAAAATTCAAAAATTCAATGAAAATAAAATTTCTAATGAATCTTTCTGAAGCTTTCAGGACAAAGGGAGAATGGTATGAAACATAGAGAAACCAAAAAGCAATCATGGCTTCATAGGTAAAATTAAAGTTTTACTTATAGTCTATTTTTGATTATTCCACATGAAATACGGAATCTTCAAAAATTCACAGAAAATTCAACCTGTGATGAAATTTTCAATAACATTTAAAAATTTGAGAAATTTATGTTCATTCCAAAATAGAAGAAGATTTACACTGGTTATTACTTTTATTCTTAATAATAAATGGGTTGGTAGTCATGTAAAAGCTTTAATTCAGTGATTATGATAATCTTATGTGACACCAAATGATGCATTAAATAAACCAAAAAAGGATTCTTGTTTTTTAACTCACTGTTTTTAAGTTTTCTCCATGGCAGGCCTCTGTGAGCTTTCTCTGACTTGAAAAAGCCTCCTCTTTCTGTTTTTTTCAAAATCATCTCATTATCAAATTATATCCTTGTTAAAAACAAGTAAGTATTAGTTAAATATTTTCTTAAGGTGTTTTATTCTTTCAGAATAAATCAGAAAGACATCAAATCATAGTGTCAGGCTGAGTCTATGATAAAATCATTAAAATGTATTTGAAACTTTTAACAATGACTGTGACATGGTAAAAAAGGATTTAAAAAGGGTTATAAGAGTTAAAGATGTTTTGATTTAAGAATAAAAGGGCTTTACTATATGAAATATAGTGGTGGTGAGCGCTGTTGAAAGCCCTGGGTGCAGCTTTACCTGTGGGTTACAATAATTAATATTATAATTATACCTGTTTATTACCCAAGAGTAAAACTGTTTTTGACAGTTTACTACGTAGGGTATTAAAGAGGAGGATGAGGAAAGCCTCCTTTTTATCCTGAAATGGGGTGGAAAGGGTGCTAGAACTTTCCACGTAGAGGAAGTGAAGATTTTTCACGTTCCAGGACAGGTTTGTGGTTTACAAATAGCCTGTATTGGGCTCAGATGTGGTTTTGAAACCACATCTGGGCAGTTTTCACCAATACAGGGTAAAGATTTTCATCTGGGGGCCTCACAGCCTGATTCTGACATGTATGACACGTAGAATGATGTACAGAAACTGTATGGGACCCCAGTATTGACTGACTTATGAGGTATTGAAGTATAAACATGCTTCTTTGTCTGTTTGACACCTGATAATCATAGTACAACTGTATTATCTCATAATACTGCTGTATTGACCATACTGTGGGATTTTGACCTTCAAATGGTCATAACTATGTCATTCTTTGAGATATCATGCTCAAAGTTGGTTCATTGTATAGCCCTGTCTCATCTCTACACAATGGCTCCTAATTTGATATGGTAAAGGTATTCCATGTACAAGTATTTTTACATATGTGTGGTTTAGGCAAAAAGCTGTATTGAGCTTGTTTGCCCCATAACTTTTGTTCTAGTTGAGATATGGGGAAATGGATGACACCATCAGGTAGCCCTGATTGTGCTCTTTACAAAAAGACCCCACTGTAGGTATCTCACACTCAAACTGTGGAAGTTAGATGAGAGGTGAATGTTTTGTTCACCCTTATTTGGCCTGATTTTGCCCATAACTCCAGAAATACTGGTGCTAGCTCAGTTTGGCTAGTAACCTTGGATAGCTCTGACTTAGAGCTTCATTTTGAATACCCATTTGATGGGATTAAGCCTCTTCTTCTAGATTTTAGATGAGAGGTGAAAATTAAGGTTTATGCTCAGCAACAACTATGAGAAGGGATAACTTTGTTATCCTGTGTCCTATGGTGATGGGACTTAAATTTTCAGAAAAAGGTGAGTTTCCTCTTTCTTTTGATACCTTTTGAGCTAATTTGGCTCAGCTCCATGTTTTGGTGGTATCTTGGCTATACCATTGATTTATGGTATTTTGGCTGTCATGCTTGTGCTCTGGTTTTGAGTCACAGGCTGACATACCCTCCCTCTAAAAAAGGCTCGTAATTGATGAGACTGTTCAGTCCTCCTAGAGGCTCTGAATCTCCTTAGATGAAGGTTCCCATCTGGTATGTCATCTTCTGCCAACCACTTGTCTTTATCAGCTGTTGGGCTCTTGAATCTGACTAAGTATTGTCTCCGATCCACCCATTGAGTCCAATCTACCTGCCCTTGATGATTTTACTCACAGGTCCAGGGGAGTCCTCCACTTCCACTATCTCTGGTGGTGTGGGGTTCTTCCTCCTGGAAGGGAATTTGTCCTCCTCTGTTTGGAAGTATGGCTTGACCAAACTCACTGGAAAGATTGGGTGTTTCCTGGAAAATTCCTCTGTGAGTTTGACTTCCACTGCATTCTTTCCTATCAACTTAATGATAGTGAAGGGCCCTACAAATGAATATCTCATCTTCTTAGGTCCTTTGAGATTATTAAAGTTTAGTGTGGACACTAGCACTTGGTCTCCTTTCTTGAAGTCAGGTTCAATATGTGATTTGTCCCACCTCTGTTTATTGTATTCTTTTGCCTCAGCTATGCGTTTGGCAGCTGTGTCACAAGCCCTCTTCCACATATCATGGAGGTCTTTGGCTGTGGGGTGAATGGTCAGAAGATTCTTCTTCAAGTGATCCAAAGGCAACAGGGGATTCCACCCTTTCTCTACAAGTGCAGGTGTTTTTCCTGTGGTAGAGTGCTGGCTTGTATTATGAGCCAGTTGGACAGCTGGTAGAAGGGTAACCCAGTCATGGGTGTATCCCTCATTGTCCTTGTATTCCATGCCATAGGCACAGAACCTTCTAAGGATGTCATCCATTGTCTGGATCATCCTTTCAGCTAGGCCATCTGTTTGTGGATGGTAAGCTGTGGAAAATGAAAGCTTGATCACAAGCATTTCATACAAGTTGGTCTAAAATTCGGATGTGAATTTTGGGTCCCTATCACTAATGATGATTTTAGGGCCTCCACAAGTAGATATGATGTTATTCCAGAATAACAGAGCAGTATCCATGGCTGTGTCCTCTTTATGGAATGGTAGACACCTCATGCTCTTGCTGAACCTATCAACTATAATTGAGCAGGCGTTGTATTTTTCTTTGCCTCTTGGGACAAGTCCTGTAACCCAGTCCATATTGATGGTTTCCCATGGGTGTTTGGGTTTCCTCTATGTGTTGAAGTAACCCATACTTCTTCCCATGTTTCCTATTTGCCTTTTGGAATCTTTCACAAGTTTTGATGTATTAACTCAACTCTTGTTCCCACTTGGGCCACCAAGCTGTGCTTGCTACCCTCTCTTTGGTCCTTTCCTCACTCATGTGTCCCATATAGGGGCAGTCATGGCATTCTTGCAGGATCAGAGAGATGTGGTCTCTGTCTACCACTGTGAGTGCACTTGTGTGCTTTTCTCTGTGGTAGAGAAGGCCATCTATAAGGAAGAACTTGTTATCCTTATAGGCCCTCAACCAGGGTTCTTACAGCTGGGATTCCAGTTCTGGACTCCCGTATTTCTGTTGAAGCAGTTGCAGTAATATGCCACATTGTTTATGCTTGGAATAAGATTTCAGTACTGCACTGAAAAATTCATTGTGCAGTTCTGAGGAACTTATTCCCAGTATGGGATTTTCTGTTCCTTCTGAATCAGTGTTCCCACTTTCAAGGGTACCACTTTCTGGTGCCCATTCAGAAAATCTGAAGTTCCTCTTCCTATCTATCTCCATGAAATGGATAAGGATCTTGGCTGCAACTTCAGGGTCATAAGCTGGATTGCTTTTGACATTATCCAGTGGCCATCTGCATTGGTATGGCTTTTACCTTCTTTGTATATGATGGTCATATTCCCTCTATACTCCTGGATTGATATTTGCCATCTCAAAATGTGTCTATTTATAGTCTTCATGTTTAGTAAAGACTTCAAACCTGTGCAGTCTGTGTAGACTTCAAAGACTGCACCCTCCAAATAATAGTGGAGTTTCTCTAGAGCCCAAACTAAGAATAGACATTCAGTCTGGGTGGCCTTGTACCTGGCTTCTGAATCTTTCAGGTACCTAAAGATGTAGCAAATTACTCCCTCTCTTGGTTCACCATCCACAATTTGTCTTTGGTGAAGGGCTTCTCCTAAGCCTTGGCTACATGCTGCAACTATGTATAACTTGAATGGTAGTTCAAAGTCAGGCAAGATGAGAACAGGTGCATTTGTGAGTTCATGTTTGATCCTCTCATATGCATCCCTCTTTTCCTTGGTAATTTCAAAAACTACATCTTTTGAACATAGCTTGTATAGACTACTAGCTATGTGGGCAAAATTCTTGATTTGGTTTCTATAGTAGCTAGAAAACCCAAGGAAAGATTGCATCTCTTTGATTCTCTTTGGTACCGGCTTTTGCAGTACTTATGCTACTTTGTTTTGGTCAATTTCCAGACTAAGACCTGAGACTTTATGTCCTAGAGCTGGTAGCTCTTGTTGGCCAAAATTGCACTTTTTTAGTGAAATTTTCAGATTGATGGGTGTACATTTACTTAGTACTCTGTCTATGTATTGCAAATGGTCTTCCCATGTCTCTGAGTATATAATGATATCATCAAGCCTTCCAATATTTCTTTTTGAAATATTGTGTCCATCATCCTTTGGAAGTGGGCTGGTGCATTTTTGATGCCGAATGGCATCCTGGTGTACTCATATATGCCCATATGACATATTATTGTGAGTAATTTCATGGAGTTTGGTTTAACTCCATTCTGGTGTAAGCTTTTCATACATCCATTTTGGTTATGTATTTGGCTTTTGCCAGTTTATCCAAGGCATGAGGTATTCTGGGTATAGGGTACCTGTGAGCCTGTGAGGTATGTATAACATACCCATAAGGCCACAAATGATTTTATAGACAGTTAATTTTGTCTTAAACAGCCTTTTTAGTTGAATTTAAAATAAAAAATAACAAAAAATAAGTATAACTTTTTTTTGGATAAACAAAGTTATATATTATGTCATTTTTGGATTCTACACCAAAAATAACCTAGGGTACACCCATAGGGTGTTATAACCAAAAACACTTATTTCTTGTGTTATTGGAAGATTTAAGAATCTCACAGTACTAATGTAACTTTTTTAACATCTTTTAAAATTGTTAAATTTAAGCTTAATTAAGCTTAAATTTAAAGTTGCATAAGGTTTATGCAACTTTACCAAAATTTTAGTTAAAATTGAGGTGTTGTGTATATTTACTGAATTGGCTAAGGATTTGCCATACAGAATGTAAATCCTGCGTGAGCTCAATTTTAAAGGGTTTAAGGCCATAGTATGGCTTTAAATAAATAAAAGGGCAAAATCCACACAAAAAGGTGGGACAAAGGAAAAAGACCAAATAGAGCTGGGGTACCCAACTTTTTGGATCTGCAATGATTCAATTAAGGTTGTCCACCTGTATTGGAGGATTTTAAACCTTATTTAAACTTTAAGATTAGACTTTGATCCAACCTTAAGGTTTATACTGGTTTTATCCCAATTTGGACAGGAATTTCAAGCTGCCAAAGGGTAAATCCCAATATGAAGGCTTGAAATCAAGGGTTTAAGAGCTGTCAAAGCTTAATCAAGCTTAAAAACCTTAAATAAGCTTAAAACTTTAAAGTTACAAGCATCAAAACCTTATCAAAAGCTAAGGTTGGGTGTGTATTTCTATTTTATGTGGAAAAATAGCAATAACTTCAAAAATTCATTAAAAATTCAACTATTAATGGATTTGCTTGAAAATTTCACACAGCTTAAAATTTAATATTATCTATATATAAATTAAATTTTAGGTATCTTTTATAAATAAATTTCCTGGGTAATCAGCCTGGAAAATTACTTTTTTAATTAAGCTCAAAAGAAAATTATGATTTCTTTAAAAATTAATTAAAAATTGAGTTTAAGAGATTTCTGCTTGAAACTCTATTTTTAAGTTGTTCATGTGATGAAATTTAATATAAATAAGTTTATTTATATTAAAAACTTAAAAATAATTAGTTTAAATGAGGATTAAAGTTACATGGAGTTAAGAATAACACTGGTAACTTTAAATTGGAATTAAAAACAAGTTTCCTTAAGTTGAGAACTTTGTTTTTAAGTATGGGTTTTCAGTTTTGACCTGAGAACGCCCTCTATATTCATTATGAATCATGAGAGCTTCTCTGAAGACATAAAAAGAGTCTTTTCATCACTGTTTTTGTCCATCATTCATTATCAATCCAATCATATTAGAAATTTAAACAGGTAAATGTTTATTAAATATAAAATCTTATTATTAAAGTAATTCTTAAGTTATTCTATTCTTTATTAATTAAAATTGAAGAATTGAAATCATAGAATTTAGATTATTGTTGTAATCACCAATAATATATTTTATTATATAAAATTAAATCATTTTAAATATCTTTTAAAATCCACAAATTCTTCTTAAAAACTCTTTAATCTTAATATTTATTATAAAAAGTTCCTTTATCTTTAAAATTATTGATTTTAGGCGTGTTTTCAACTTATAATTATTAATTAATATAATAACTGTTGTTGTTTGACTTATTTTATTAAATAAATCTTATAAGTAAGTTTTCGTTAAAAATTCTATATTTTTTTTATCTAGTATTAGTTTTTTTTATAGAATCTTTCTATAAGAATTATTTCTGCACAGTGTGTGTTATAATTCTTTTATAAATAATATTTATTATTTATAAGTGGTTAAATATTTATATTTTCCACAAGTAATTGTCTCATTAAGAGCTTTACACTTCTTATTGATATAATTGTCAGTGACTATAACAATAATAGAATAATTATAATTTATTATAATTATTATATTTTTTTATTATTATATTATTATAATAATAATTGATTTAGTTTTTTTATATAATTATTTTTAATAATTATATTTAAATTTGTGGTTATAATATTTTATTATATTATATTTTTCTACTGAGGACAGTCATAGTACTCTTGATATTGTTAATATTATCAAGAGTTTCATAGACAAACCTTACAGTACCTGTCTGCTTTTGTATAGTTATTCAGAGCTCTGAAGTCTCCACACAGTCTAGAATTGCCATCATTCCAGGTGATCAGGACAGGAGTGGTGATTTCCACTATTTCATTATGTCCAATCTTCCTGATAACATCCATGCCCAGGAGTTCATTGATGTGTTTTTCAATTGATTTCCTGGTTTCAAGGCTTTCTGGATAAGGAGGTCTCCTAAGCATGGGTGGATAAGGCCTTTCCACATCCAGATATAGTTCTATATCATGGCCTTTGCTCTTGCCTAGTGGCTCTTCACCAATGGCAAATGCTGCCCTGTTCTTCCTCAGCATTTTCAGTAAACTTAGTTTTTGTTTACTGGTGAGGGCAGTGCTAAATTGTCCCTCTCTGAATTTATTCAGAAGGTCTTCCAGTGGACCTTGAGAAGATATCTGGTATATATCAAGTGAAAATTTCTTTTCCTTGTTGGTACCAATGGTAATGTGCCAATTGTTACTGTTGTAAATATCTATGCCATACATCCTCTGGTAGTCTGTTCCCAGTAAGAACCCTTGGATGTGGGCATCATCAAACACTACAGACTCTGGGTTGAGTCTGATATTACCTTTCCTATGGGGTATAATTATCTCTTTGATAATTGTCCCAATGAAAGTCATCTTCCCTGATGCACTTTTAAAGTTCTTTGCCTTGGTGGGCAAGAGCTGTTCTTCCCAGTTTGGGAAGTGGTTTTCCAGACAATATCTGGCCACTATGGAGCAGTGTTCTCCACTATCAATGATCAGTGGATTCTGAGAGTTTTCAATACAGAAAGTCATCTTTGTGGCTGTTCCATGTATATATGCCATCCCTTTGGTTGGTGTAACCAGGGATGTTTGTGCATCTTGTGTATGTTTGCACAAGTTTTTGTTGGCAGTATCCTGTGGAATGCCTGCTTCCAACTGCATGTCCTGAATTTCTAGTAGGGTTTCCTCTTGGTATTCCACTAAGAATTCTTCTCTTGGGTCTTGGTTATCATCAGATGGTTCTCTGATGGCATCAACCATGGAGTCTGATTCAGAATCCTCTGTTTGTGATTCCTCCTCTGGGACCTTCTCAATGGCATAGACTTTTTTCTTTGACTTTGGACAGTTGTTGGAATAGTGGTCTGTTTAAACACAATTGTGAAAGGAATTCTTCTTCTTTTCCACTTCTGCTGTTCTTTCTCCGGGTTTGTCTTTAAACTCTATCCTGAGAGGCTGTCTCTCTTTGAGACTACTTCTTCTATATAGGCTGAATTTCCCTATATTAGTTCTCTTCCTTATATCTTGTAAGGTATTAGAAATGTCATGTAGAGTTCAATGTTGGTTGCATCTGAATTTCACTGCATGCTCTAGTTCTCCTGGCAGCTGTGTCAGAAGTCTGTGATTTTTCATTTGGATGTTCATCTGAGGATCAATGGATTTAAGTCTTTTAGACTGTTTAAGACACCACTCATATGGATCTTTGTCCACAGAGTATTTGTCATTGTCAAATGACATGGTCTTTTGCCATATCCAAGTTACATTACTGTACTTTTGGATGATTTGACTCTTCCACCATGGCCAGTTTCTTCTGCCATGGATTTCTTTCATTTCTGTGTACCATATACTAGCATGACCTTTAAATGCTGTATTTAGTCTAGCAGTAATTCAGTAATCTGGTATGCTTGGTACATCAATGAAGAGTCCATCAATATAATCTATGAGTTCCATATGATCATATTCTCCTGTTCCAGAGAGTTTGGGTCAGCTTGAGGCCTCAGGAAGCTGTTTCAAGGCTTCCTTCTCTGAATAAGACATGCCATCTCCATCCTGGTATTGTGATGGAGATCTTGCCTTATTCATAAACATGGCATCTGGTTTGATGCCATCTGGTTGATATGGATTATCCATAACTTGGCCTTGTGGTTGGGGCTTCAAGTTATGGTAGACATTAAACAATTTGTTTATGTCTTGACCCAGACAATCCCTGTCCCTTTTGCTGTGGTGTTGTTCTTCAAAGACTAGATTCAGTCTTTTTTTGGTCTCTTCAGAGGCTTTGATCAATTGAGCATGTCCCTCTTGAAGAGTTTTGACAATTTTATCCATGGAGGCTGTTAATTTTTTCATCCTCTCATGGCTTGCTTCAAGTTCTGCAAACTATATTTGAGTTTGCTCAGCATATTGGAACATTTGTAACCACAGTGCATCACTGTTTAAGCTACTCTCAGGTGTGACAATATCATGTTCAATCTGAGTGGAGGTAATGTTTCTATTACTATGACTACTGATTCTAGAGTGGTTTACAACTACTTCTGGCTCTTTTGCACTTCTTTCACCAGATCCAACAACTTCTGGATCATGGGGTCTGACTCTCTGCCTTTGGCTGAAAGAGGTCTTGTTTTTCCCTTTGTATCCTTTTCTTCTCCTGGAAACCTCCTGGAATTGTGAAGAGTGGTGACTCCTGGTCATTGATTTGTTGGTTTTTGAATGGTGTGAAGCCACTGGAGAGCTGATTTGGCCTGCTCCTTGTGAGCCTGAAGGAATCTGAGTAGGCCTTGTCTGGGTTAACTGTTCTTCTATAGCTTGGATAGTGGCTTGATTCTCCCTTATCCTCTGTGCCCTTGCCTCCAGGAGTCTGAACTGCCTGGTAGGATTCCAACCTTTGGTGATTACCATAAGGTCTTTGAAGTCTATCTCTTTGAGACAGATCTTCTGGCAACTTTCTCCAAGTTCTGCCCAGTGAGATGCCAGGTTGAGCCTTGTGTTGTCCATGCTCCATTGAAAAAAATCTTTCAGGAGTTGGTGGAGCTGAAGAGCTTGATCCATATCCTTCCAGTCCTCTGGTTTTCAGGGTTGATATTATCTCCCTCATTGTTTTGCCATCCACCACTGTGTCCAAGGTGTCCTCTTCCAGGTCTTCTGGTTCTGGACAAGCCTTCTCTGTCCTCTGGCTGGTTCCTTTGGAAGCCAAGGTCTCTGAGGTATACAGGTGACATATCAGTGTTTGCAAGAAGTCAAAAACTTTATTTTATTAAGGTATTTTACCTTTGACTGTGCCTTGTACAAATTTGTTGTCTGCTGATTTGAGCAATTTACCTTTGGAGGTTACAACTGGGTTAATTATAGTAATCTTCCCTACACAAGTTGTTAAGGTTGGTTTACCTTGTATTGATGCAGAGTTTTGTGGTTTTCTACTTCTATGGGTGGCTATTGGTGTCCACTTCTTTGCTGTAATCAGGCCTTCACTGTGCCTCTTTCCTTTTCCCTTGCTTCCCTCTGGCTCGGAGGGTGTCACTGGTGTGCTGGCCTGTGACTGGGTCTCAAGTGGGATATAATTCTCTTCTACTGAATCAGAGTGGGAAAAAGAGGGCTTATGTCAGTTAAGACTTCTTAACATGCTGTTTGCATGTCTAAGAATGGCGTCTGGGCTTGTATATTACTACAATCTGCCCTTTATAATGACAGTGTAATTGAATTAACAATTGCACCTCAGAATTACAGCTTTTGGTACCCTGTCACACTGTTTGTGTACCAGTATCCCACAGATTCACTTGTGCTTTTCAAGTGTGATCTGTATAAGTGGCTTTGTATAAGTGTAATTGAGCCAACAATACACTTGGCCATGCCTCAACTGTTGGTTTTACGGTCAGAAGTGTCCTTATTTAATCAAAAATACAGGACTTATTGATGGCTTATGTGTTTTTATATGTGAAACACACCAAAAATAAAAGTCTTGTGGGTATTAACCACGTGACAGATACTCTTACAATATGAGTAAAAGGTGGCACATAGACCAATTAAATGAATAAAATATATAATATATATGTTTTTAAAGAAAAATACGCCTAAAAAATGTAAAAAAATAGTCAGAAGGTGATAAATAAGTGAAAACCCTACTTATAAGGTCCAAAAGGGTCCAAAATATGGCCAGGCCCCCAAAATGTCAGGCTAAGTGTATGATAAAAGTATTAAAATGTATTTACAACTTTTAACTATGACTGTGACACGGTAAAAAAAGATTTAAAAAGGGTTATAAGAGTTAAAGATGTTTTGATTTAAGAATAAATGGGCTTTACTATATGAAATATGGTTGTGGTGAGCGCTGTTGAAAGCCCTGGGTGCAGCTTTACCTGTTGGGTTACAATAATTAATATTATAATTATACCTGTTTATTACCCAAGAGTAAAACTGTTATTGACAGTTTACTATGTAGGGTATTCAAGAGCAGGATGAGGAAAGCAATTCTGGCTGTGAAAAGCCGCCTGTTTATCCTGAAATGGGGTGGAAAGGGTGCTAGACCTTTCCACATAGAGGAAGTGAAAATTTTTCATGTTCCAGGACAGGCTTGTGGTTTACAAATAGCCTGTATTGGGCTCAGATGTGGCGTTGAAACTACATATGGGCAGTTTTCACCAATACAGGATGAGAATCTTCATCTGGGGACCTCACAGCCTGATTCTGACGTGTATGACACGTAGAATGATGTACAGAAACTGTATGGGACCCCAGTATTGACTGACTTATGAGGTATTGAAGTATAAACATGCTTCTTTGTCTGTTTGACACCTCATAATCATAGTACAACTGTATTATCTCATAATACTACTGTATTGACCATACTGTGGGATTTTGACCTTCAAATGGTCATAACTCTATTGGTTTTTGAGATATCTTGCCCAACGTTGGTTCATTGTATAGCCCTGTCTTAGCTCTACACAATGGTAACTAATTTAATATGGCTATAATTAAATATGTTAAAGGTATTCCATGTACAAGCTTTTGTTTATATGTGTGGTTTAGGCAAAAAGCTGTATTGAGCTTGTTTTCCCCATAACCTTTGGTCTAGTTGAGATATGGGGAAATGGATGACACCATCAGGTAGCCCTGATTGTTCTCTTTACAAAAAGACCCCACTGTAGGTATCTCACACTCAAACTGTGGAGGTTAGATGAGAGGTGAATGTTTTGTTCACCCTTATTTGGCCTGATCTTGGCCATAGCTCCAGAAATACTGGTGCTAGCTCAGTTTGGCTAGTACCATTGGATAGCTCTGACTTGAAGCTTCATTTTGAATACCCATTTGATGGGGCTAATCCCCTTCTTCTAGACTTTAGATGAGAGGTGAAAATTAAGGTTTATGCTAAGCAACAGCTTTGAGCAGGGATAACGTTGTTATTCTTTGTCCTATGGTGATGGGACTTACATTTTCAGAAATTGGTGAGTTTCCTCTTTTGTTTGATACCTTTTGAGCTAATTTGGATCAGCTCCATGTTTTGGTGGTATCTTGGCTATACCATTGATTTATGGTATTTTGGCTGTCATGCTTGTGCTCTGGTTTTGAGTCACAGGCTGACACATAGAAAATTAACTATGTATTGCTTTAATATTGTTATAAATCAATTTTGATCCCTTTAAATCCACAATTATCTGTCAAATCCCTCTACCATATTCTATTCAAAGGTACATTGGAATATTAGTGAGTGATTTATACTTAATTCTTAAAGTTTTTATTTAGTTTTTTTTTCTTCAAGAATTAAATTTAGAATTATTCTTGTAAAAGATAATCATATATTGAAATAATACCATTATTTTAATGAAGGAAGTTTTATTATTTAATAATTCTTGTAATTGATTCTTATAGACAATTACTGCTTACTGTTATAATAACTAGTAGTGTATCAAAAGTAAAAGAAACTTTTAATAATTGAATGATTTAATTGTGGCTATGATGGTTTTATTATTCTATTTAATAATAACAGTCATAGTATTGTTTATCAATAGTAATATTACCAACAATTTCATAGAAAAATCTTACAATTAGAGTTAATTTATGTGATGCATAATCAATCCTTTCAAAAATGATAAAGAAGATTCTTTCAAATGTGAATTGTTTGAGTAACTTAAGTTGAGAATATGCCCATATAGTAGAGCAATAGGTAAGATTTTAACAGCTTCAGGTCAAAAGTATTTCTGTTTGGTAAATTTATGCAGCAGTAGTTAAGAACATTAATGTTTCACATGTTTTTTGGAATATTTAAATCAAATATTTCCTTTTTTGAAGTGATATTCATTTTCCCAAAAATAGCTGCCACAGCACCCGTAGGGAAAATGCTGTGGTAATTCTGTAGTATTGTTTTGGAATATGGTATAGATTGGTTGAATTTTAATAATAAGTTTTTCATGACATATATAATACATACAAAAAATGAGGTTCATAAATTTTTGTGTTTTGATTATTTGATAGGTCTAATCAAATTTAATTTGATTTTGAAAGAAGGAAATATGAAAAGTAGGAAAAAGCTAAGAAAAGGAGAAAAATATAGAGAAAAATATCAGGTGGTGGTGAGTGTTAAATGTGGAATAAGGTGAGAGAGAAAAGATAGTATTGTACTTGCTTAACCTACTGGTTCATAATAATAATAAAAACCTATAAAGCTTTTGCAAATTTCTTTTCTTTTTTCCTTCCAATTATATCTTCATTTCATATTATGATAAAATCAAATTGATCAATAATTGAAATTGATTTTTTTTTTCAACAAAAAAAACAATTTCTAAAAAAAGATATCTATTTATATATTTCAAGACTTTCAAAAGAAAACAAATATATATATTTATTCTAACTAATGTATTCATAGATTATAATCATTAATAGTAAAAATAAGATAAAATAGAAGTATCAATATGTATAGATATATCAGTTTTTATGTAATGGATTCAGATCTTCTGAATTTTCTAAAAAAAGGTATTGGTAAACCCACATGAGAAATTTGGTAAAAACATGTAAGGCCTTACATGTTTCTACTAAACACTTTTGGGTTTTTGCCATAAATTGGTAAAAAAAGGTAAGGGGATCCCTGGGGCCATCTTAAATTAAAATGAAACAAAAAATATGTATTGGTCCAAAACATCCTAAAACCCCCCAAAAAGAGGGGTTTCCACAAAAAGCCCCTTAACCCAATTGTTTCACTTTATTGTTCACACCCCCAACCCAAAAAAAACAGAAAAAGAACAAATACCCAAATAATCCACATTATCCCCCCAAAACAATTTTTTTTAAAAAAGCATTACAAACAAAATTTTGAAAAGCTTTCCACACTTTTTTTTATTTTTTTCCAAAATACCACATTTTGCTCAAAAACAAGCTGCCTCCACACCTCTAAAATTACCTTTTTTTACCTTCCCTCTTCTATCAATCTCAAATTAAAACCTCTTCATTTCACATTTTCCAACTTTGTTTGACTTTTAACATATTTCATCCCTTCTTTTTCACATTTCAAAAGGTTCTGTTTTCATTCCAAATCCCAAAAATCCCCCTTTTTTAAATTGATACATCTCTTGAACCATATATTGCTTCAACACCCCACTGAAGGTGAATTTCAGACCCTTGAGATTTTTTTGGCAGAATGTGCATGATGTTGCCAGGGAACAGGGGTATTCTGTATCAACCTTGAGGTCAAACATTACCCACAACAAAATTGAAATAGGCTGTGAAAAGTCCAGGACCCCAAATGCCCACAAAATAACCTCCAAAATGATCACTTCAAGAAAGCTTGACTGTCTATTTGGACTTTATTATAGAAAATATGCCAAGAGTACCACTTGGACTCTTAAGGTCAAAAATCCTGAACACAGCCATTATTCCACTGGAACTATCATGGCACATCTGGCTTTCACAAAATTCAATGAGCAAGGAACATCCCAAACAGCTCAAATGTCTTAGTCACTGCTCATGCCAAGCCAAATTTGGGCCCAATTATGCAGCCAGAGCAAGTCTGAAAGGCATGAAATCCTTCAAGACATTTACAGCCAAGTCAAGAAAATCAAGAAAGACAAACTGCAAGGCAGAAAGCCCATTGATTCTCTTATTGACATCCTCAAAGAAGAAGATTTTGTGTGGTCCTCTGAAAGGGATGCTGAGGGACACATTACCACATTGTTTTTCACTCACCCCCTTGCCATAAGACTCTTTCATGGCTTTCATCATGTGATTATTACATATTGAGCTTATAAAGAAAATAAGTGCAAAATTCCCCTTTCTCATATTGTTGGATTGGGCTTAACAAATAAGACCTTTTATGGGGCTTTTTGTTTTCTGAAGAATGAAGCTGAACCATCATATACTTGGGAATTTAATCCATATGTAGAAAAAGCTTTCAAAAACACCAATAGTGTTCCCCCTCCAGTCATTGTTATTGAAAAGGTTTTGGCCTTGAAAAATTCTCTTAAGAAGCACTTCCCAGACTCAAAAGTCATGTTATGAATTCGGCACATCAATAAAGATTTATCTACCTATTTCATGAATAAAATTGGCCATGGCACTTATTTTGAAACTCTTATGGGCCTTTGGAATCAACTAATATACTTTTATCCTAATTATTGTTTTCCCTAATGACTTTGGGATTCCCTTCTCAGGTTATTTATTCTTCCACTGAACAGTATTTCAAGGATAAATGGAAGAAGCTTTGAAAGAAAGTCAAAAATCCTGAATTCTTGCAGTATTTGGAAAAAACTGGCTTCCTCTGAAGGATTATTGTGTGCCAGCCTGGGCCAACTACCACTTCCACCTGGGTGTAGGCTCCACCTAAAGAGTTGAAAGTTACCATGAAAAGGTCAAAATTTGGCTCCAAATGTCCACTGCTACTCTCCCGGAGGCTGTTAGGGCTCTTCAAAAGGCTTTCAAGAAACAATGTATTGAAATAATCAACAGAATCTCCAAATAACTGATTTTCCATGTCAAGAATCTCCCTACACCCATCAGTGCTCTCAATGGAAAGGTGTCTCATTATGCCCTTCAGATGGCCTTTGAAAATTTTGAAACAAAATGTCCCCCAAATGAAAAATGCACCAACAAATAAAAGAATTATCAAGGAATTCCTTGCAAGCACAAGATCCAACTGGCATTTGCCAAGCACCAAAGGCTTTGGAGATTATACTTCCATTTTGCAGTGGCATTTGAATTTAACTGTGGGGATTTTTTCATCTTCAATTTACTTTCTTTTTTATATTAACTTATTTTCATTGTCATATTTTCTCAAATTAGTTATCAAGGTGATGGTGAAAGTACTGAGAAAGAAAAAGTGAAGCAAAAACAATATTTTGAGATATTGGGGAAGACCTTTCTCAAAGGCCAATGGCGGAGATAACCCCAATTATTCAGAATCTTCAAGATTTTCTGACTGAAAAAGTCCCTTTTGATGAAATTCCCAAGAGTCAAGAGGATTATCAATATTATGAAGACCACTTGAATGCAAAAACACCCATGTAAGACTTGAAGGAGCCAACAATAAAGATAAAAATGAAAGCAATCCCTCAAGATTTGAAATCATTGAAAGTCAATCCAAGAGAAGAGGACAGCCCCCATCAAAAGTGACCAGCAAAAGACATCAAGATCAAAGTCAATTTCACCCTCTCAAATTATGGAAGTGAATTCATCTGAAGATTCTGAGGCCTCATCATCCAAATCAATAATTTCATCAGATTCACTACCCTCAGAAACTGAATTTAATGAATATGGAAAGTCAGGAGTCACCCTAAGAAGGTCCAGAAGATTGGCAATGGGTAGAAAACCTCACAAGAAAGTCCCACAAAGCTGCAACAAATCTGAAGATATGTGATGCAATTGACTTAACCTGTGAAAAATGCCAATGAAATTATCACACAAGTGATGAATGCTCCATACTCTTTGTGAGCCTTCAATTCATTTCAATGTTGAATATTTTTGTTTCTATTAGTATTTATTAATTCTTTGACCCATTTTTATTAGGTACCTGGCTCAGAAGACTTACCAAAACCCATATTTAAATACACCTTCAAGCCTATCAATGTCCAAGGTAATGGAAACTGTGGCTACAGAACAGTGTCATATCACATTTACAAGACTCAAGATCAATGAGCTGATTTCAGAGGTGACTTGGCTAAAAAAATTAAAAAAATTAAGACCTTGAATAATCCATGAAAACTTTGATACCCTCAGTACCCTCTTATTGAGACAGAATTGAGTGGTATGAAGATGTTGGCCAGGCTCCAAAGAGAAATTGGATGTCCATTCCTGATATGGGGGATCCAATTGAAAATAAGTATCAGGGACCAGTTTTATTTTATTACACAGTCCAATATTTCTCCTTTTTCCCTTATTGATGTCCTCCAAATGATAATCCACCAATTCTTATCAGTTTCTTGGATAGCTGTTCTCATTTTGTTCCATTGGATAGCATCATTTCTAAGACTTATCCAGTCCCACATGACTGTGAATTGCAAATTTCATGCCCAACCACAAGCCCTGGGGTGGAAATATAATTCTAAGAAACAAAGGATGTTATATTTGTCCAATCTTCCCCCCTCAGAAAAATCAACTATTTTTGAGGTAGATTAAGATTAATTGATTTTTGTATATAAAATTTATGCCAATTATCCCCCTCCTCACTCCTATTTATTCCTTAAATCCTACCTCAGTCTCATTTCTTATCAAAAATTTGCCACTTTTTTACTTAAAAATAGTCATATTTTAAACATGAAAAAATATTGGAAAAAACACACCTTTCTGGGCCTTCACTTGTCTCACCAAAAAAATCCCCAAAATTATGGCCTTCTAGTATTTTATTGTCAATATTGATCTCTTCATTTTAAAAAAAATGAAGGAAATTTGTAAGTGGGAACATTTTAAATGAACTTTTAAAAAGAAAATGCCATTTTCCAAATTGGCTAAATTGGAGAAATTTGGCAAAAAAATTGAAAAAATATGGGGATATTGATATCTCATGTTGGAAAATGTATGGCAAAAAAAATAAAGAAATCCTCAAAGCTAAGCCTGAGGTGTTTTTTTAAATAAAAGTCATTTATATCTTTTGGCCATAAATTGGTAAAAACATGTAAGGGCTTACGCGGGTTTACCAACACCCAAAAAAGAAAAATATACTTTCATTTATTCTTATTCAAGTGTCACCGCATTTGGTTTTCTATTCATTTTTATTCTTATTTTTTAGTTTCCTTTTTTTGAGCTTATTAATTCTCTTTTTTTCCCTTTTGTTGATTATCAAAATTGAGTTATATTTCAATCAAATTTTAAAGTTAATTTACAGCAAAAAACCAAATAATCTTTTATTGTTGTTGTAGTTTTTAGCTTTTTTTCTTAATTGTTAGAATATTTCAATTCTTTTTCAAAGAGAAAAAAATACAATGAGAAAAAGAAACAAAAAATATCATAATAATAATAATAATGATAATAGCTGAAAGATATAATCCCTCAGTATATTAAAATTTAAGAGAATATTATATAATACATTTTTCACTTTCTTTATTTTTATTTTTATTTTAATTTTGTAAAAACGGATAATAATAGTAAAATCAATAATTAAGTAGGTCTAAAGCAAAAAAAAGAAAACTTTAATTAAATTATTTATTATATATAATTTTTTTTCCTTATAGTATTGAAAAATTGAATAACTGAAAAGAAAAAAGCAAATGAAAAATTCAATTATTTTTTTGAGAATTTTAATTATTCATTTTTCAAACCAACAACTATTTGGTTGTAAGAAAGTCATACTTCTGGTAGGAAGCTATTGCAAGGGTAACATATTACAAAAGAATTTAATTAAACATGTGTTTAGTTTTTCAAGAGAAAGCTATATTTTATGCTTGAACATTAGAAGCAGGAATAAGAAATGAATTGAATTAATCTAAAAGATAAATTAGCTATTGGGATTCATAATCTTAAGTCTTTGATTGAATTTGTAAGATAAATTCAAGCTCCTGCTTATCTTATAGCATAAGATAGATTCATTTACAAACTTGAAGAATGAGATATGAAAACATGAAAGTTTTTGAATCAAGGTTTAATTTTCTTTTCCAGTCAGGTGCTATTCATTGAAATAGAATGATGAGTACTGGAAACATATTCTTAATCTAGAATTAAGATGGGTTCTTTTTGATGGTCCTTCCGTGCCTCTAAAAAGAGCACCAGAATTCAAGTCAAATACAATGAAAAATGGAAATAACCTTTGAGCCCAAGTAATACAATTACAAAAAAGGTACCTCTCATATGGGTATAGGCTTAAGGAGAAGGACTTCTCAGCTAATAGTATACCATTACTATAAAAAATGAATATTAATTGGCCCATATATAATAAAATTCAGGTTTTAATGATTAACCAATAAGAAAAAAACTTTTTCACATCTGCTTCAATTTTCATATATTTAACTCAAGTCCCCAGAAATGTCATGATTCTGATAGATCTTGGTCAGATATTTCCTACGGTGTAATCAATTTCCTGGAAGAACCCCTATTTAAGAAAATTGCATATCTTCATCTTTAATTGAATTAAAACCCTTCAGAAGTAAAGGCTGGGTTGCAAAAAACTGTGAAAAACCATACCAACTAATTAATGATATCACTTAAAGATATAATCTGGGATAGCTGAAATTACTATATAAAGGAGCTGACAAAGAAATATTGGCTCAAAGGATTCAAAACCAAACTACAGGTTTTGTGAAAATAGTTATTCAAGGAAAAACCTATATTTTTTCCTTACTTCAATAGTTCTGTATGAAAAAATATATGAAATTGTAGATAAAATAAGTACCAACAGTTATGTATCATTTAAATTTGTATATATTCAAAAGTCATTGAGATAAAAATCTTGGAAGATTAGGAAGCTGAATACTGATGGACACAAATACTCCAAAAAGCCTCAAAATCCTATAAATTCTCCAATTTTTTTGGAAAGGAAGACATGAAGAGTTCCAAATTAAGAATATAAAAAACCCTTCATCTGTATCATTATAATCAATATCTGTATTGCAGGCTTTTTAATCAATAATCCTATATCTTATGATTCTGGCCTGATGCCTACAGTATTGGTAGCTCAAAAGTTAAATTTTTAAGTCATGACTAATATTAGTCACAGGAAAATTCCAGACACATCAAAACGGTTCTGAAATGTCCCATGAAGATTCTTTTCACTTTGTAATTCTCTAAAATTCTCATTTGTGGTCTCATAGCCACAGTTATGACTTTTTTGATGTCAGTATTGACGGTATAAAAAAATAAATAAGCTTCAAGAGTGCAAAAAGGTAATTATCATAATTTATCAGTATTCTTACATCATGGAGCTTTCTCACAACAGTTTGACACTCAGAGTAAAATTTGGTTATAATGAATGATTATTGTAGTATACCTAATTGAGAATTGAGATTTCATTTCAACAACCAGGTCTCTCAACAGATTTATCAAAAATGTTTATTGATAGTAGAGCCCTTAAGATCTTTTTTCAACCATTTTCACTGTATTGCAGTATATTTATAGCTTGTGTCTAATATTTTGAATATATCATATATAATTAAAATGAAAATTTGAGGCAGTATCCATGCTTGTAGCCTACTTCTGGACATCTTTTTGGCATGTTTTATTGACTATTTTTGCTATTTTGGAAGGGTTTTACTATTAAAGGAAGTAAAATTTCAAGTTTTTTCCAATGATATTCCAGTTTTATACTATCTTAATAAGAGTTATAATATATATACCTGGTCTGATATATCATATCTGTTAAAAACTTATGGAATAGTATTCTTTTGTTTTGTTTCTATGTGTATATCATTGGATATATAAAAATAGAAATTTTTTGAAGCAATTGATAGTAATAATTTTTTATTATGAATTTTCCATAATCAGTTTTTTCTGAAAAGAATTATATTCAAAAATAAACTCATCATTTTTTATCAAATTGCTTAAAACTTCATAAAAATCCGAGGATCATTCATAAATTTTGATTACATACCAGAATATTGGAACAATAGCTTATTATTATAAGTAATATCCAAATCAAATGCTATTGAGACTCAATTTATACTAAAACCGACATAAAAGCTGATAAATAAATTCTTAACAAACAATGAAAAAAAGTTCAATTTATTTATATTATCATTCTATTAATGATATTGCCACAAGAAGTGTTAATGAACAGTTATTAGAATTTTTAATTCATTGAAAAACTAAATTCTTTCAAGTACAATATGCACAAAGAGTTTGAATATTGAAGGTTTAACCTTTCAATCATAAGAAAAAAAAAATCAACAAATGCATTATTTTTTTTTAAAAAAACCCTCAAAAATAATAAACAATTCTAAGAAAGGAATAAGAGTGAAAAAGATTAATTTTTTTACTAATATCTAATTATAAGTAGTTTTTATTGTTCTTCTTTTTAAAGTGGAAAAAGACTAAATAACAGTTGAAAAGGAGTTTCAAAGAAACCCATCTGTAAAATCCTCAGCCTATAAAGAGGCATTTTAAAAAACTAAAGGAAAATTGAAGTGCTCATCAACCCAAAAGAGGGGATACCAATATCTGCTCCAAGAGATAAAAACCCCAGGAAAACACCAGGTATAGAGGTCAAAAACCCTGTAAAGCTTGAATATGAAACAATAATTAAAAATACTAAATCCTCACTGATAGTGCTATTCACTTCTTTATGAATAATAAATAATAAGATAGAAGTAGTTAAAACAGCTAAATAGGTTTCAATTTTTGGATAAAGCTCATAATAAACAGTGTAATCATAAAATACTCATATAAAGATAAAGATTGGTATATCCAAATTCAGTTATAATTGTTACCAAAAAATAATCATTTAATAAAAGTATTCATTTCTATACATAAATCCAGGTTTATAGTCAAAATATTACTAATATTACAGTTATGAATACTATAAATACTATCTATATCAGTAAGCTAATAATTTATGCGGTTAAAGGAGAAAAAGTAATAATCAAGACAAAACACTTATCCTGAAAGCTCAAATAAGAGTTTTGGAAGATCTGATGCCCTTAATATTGAATACAACTAAGTTCAGAATGTAGTTAGCAAAATGAAAATATTGATAATACAAATTTTACTATTACTACATGGATTAGACTTTTTTAATGGAAAATTGACAATTAAAGCAAAATATTATAATATCAAATATTAATTAAACAAATTTTAGTGGTAAGATCTGTGATACTTAATATTGTATGTTTTTCATTCTCAAAATTAATCCTTTGAACTCAGTAATTTGATTTTTATTGATTTTGTGGCGTCTGAGGGAAAAACAGAGAAGAAAGTAGTGTTTTTATGCTGAAGATATTCCTATCAAATTACTGAAGGAATCATAACCAATTCTGGGGGACTGTTTGGACCATGATATGTTAAGTTGTAGGGTGTAGAGATGATTACATAATTATTTAAAGCTATCACTATAAAATTGATATATTGATATCATTGGATTTCAAAATTTATAAATTTTGTGAATTTAAGTATTGAAAGAATCAAAAAACTAGCTCAAATCCATATTTTCTCTTTATAAGATTCCAAAATTAAAATAAGATCATTTTTAGAAAGCCAAACTGATCATTTTGCTCCCCAACTTTGATCATGGATACATTCTAAGCTATTTATTATTCAATAACAGTATATTTAATTCATATAGATTTGCATTTCCTAATTAAGGCTCCAAGAGAATTTCACAACATCGTTGAAAGCCTGTTTTGGATGAATTTTATGTCAAATAGTCTTTTCTGTCAAGATTTACCATGTTCAGCTTCATTAAAGATAAGCCGTCAGCCTTATAGTGTAATTATTGAGAATAATTGCATCATTGTTAACAAATGAACCAGTGGAATTACATTTTGGTTCTGATATTGAGATTTCAACGCTTTTGTTCATAAGTGGTCAACTGGTATGATAATTTTCATCAATATCCCTCTGCTACTCATAGCTCTATTTGAAGAACTGGAAATAAAATCTATTGATTTATTATTACATCAATTACTTGGTATCTGCATACTGGAATTATAAATCTATCCTATATAATTGAAGAGATATATGCTAAAAACCATTGATATATTCACTTATCATTGAAAGCGCCTATATTCAGGTATCTAAGCAAGTATTGGTCTTGAAGATAGGTCACAGAAGTAATATATATATCAAAATTTGGATGGGCAATGAAATGGTTTATCTTATTTTGCACTTTTAGTTTTTGGATTCTGGGATAAACAGGATTTTGTGCTTTTTTAGTCAGTTTTTCCTATATTATCCAGGTATTTCCACAATTAAAGGTATTTGTGATTTACTTTAAGAGTTATTATAGAGGAATAACTTCAATTGTGTTTATTTTAAAGGAATTTCCATCAATAATAATCAAATAATTATCACTGCATAAGTAACCTTGAGTTATTCTTACTTGAAATGATTTAGCAGAATATTTGTGATATTTTTGGGTATGTGGTCACATTCAAAATGTGCATGCACTTAAGGATTTCCATAAAAAGAAGAAATAACCAAAACATTTTTAAGAATTAGAGGAAAGTTTCAAAAGAGTATAGATCATACATTAGTACAAGGGACTTCAAAAATACATAATATTTTCCCCAAAATTACTTTATAGAAGCCATTCAGTGGAGAAATTGGATAAAAAGGATACAATCCAGGAGTATGGGAAGGAATAAGAAAAATACATTTTGTACCAAATTTCCAAAAAGAGACTCAGTATTAGGGAACTTCTACCCAGAGTCAAAAATAAAATGCAACCCAGAAGTACAAGAAAAGGATTGGACAGATTCAGTTAAACTAACTACTGAGATATTTGTTCATATGGATACTGGACAAAAGGAATTTTAGCATGGAATAATGATGGGCAGAAATTTAAATAAAAACTCAGAAATTATACCTCCTAAAAATGACCTGGTTAGAAATTATGCATGGAATTAGAGTTTGCAATCTCAAAAACATTTTGAAATATTAGAAGAAATAGAAACCAGAATCAGAGGAAATTGGGAAGAAATCTCAGACATAGGAAATTCATGGAATATCAAAGATCCTGAACAGATTCAGGGACACCAAGGCATGGAGGAAGGAATACCATATTACCCATAACAGTCAAGAAAATACAGGACTTACAAGCCAAAGACCAGTTTATCCAGGATTCATCAGTCATGCCTGGTAGTCTCCAGGGAAGTAGAAGGAACCCAAGGAAAAAACAAGGCCTTTTTCAGCCAGTGGAAGAAAGAATCAGAACCTTTGATGTATAGCTCAATGGAATTAGCTCAAGAGTTACAAAAAACAAAAAATGATTTTTGATAGCTAAGAATTGATTGAAACAGAGCTTATTACTTGGAATGATGAAATGCCCATTAGATATTTTGAAACCAATAACTCTACATGTGTAGGCTCACATAGTTCAAAAGAGGAAAGTTCATGGAATAAAAATTTGAACATGTACAAGAAGTGAGGCCAGAAATTCAAGGCCTTAAGGAATAAATTGCATTAAAAGATGTATTCATTAGTACTTGATCAAAAACTTAGCCAAAATTTTGGCAGAAGCTTGAAAGAAAAACAGAAACTTCATCTTAATACTAAAGGAAAAACAATCTGTGAGAAGATATTCAAGAAGAATCAAAAAGAAGAAGGAAATCCTAGGAAAGAAGTTCTGTTATATCTTTAAAAAAGAGAAGAAGATGATTTTTACCCTCAAAACATTAAGCTGATGAGCCCATGAGTACCTCACAACAGGTGAAAGAGGAGGAAAAATCAGAGCACAAAAACCAGAAACCTTTTTACCAGGCTCCAAGTTTAGCATCTGAGTCCATTCAACAGGATGATAAGAGCCTCAGTTAAGCTGGGTAGAAAGAACTAAAGAAACTACCAGAAGTGGTTCATTGGAAAAAATTACATGTGATTGAGGAATATGATAATATTGAGCTCATTGCTTATGTTTATGGCATTTCTGTTGATGTTCCAAAGAAACCAAAATACCAGAGCACCATAGGACTAAACAATGAATTAGGAGGCCATGATATTATAAATTAAAATGGACTGAATGAGATAAATGAAAGTAAAATCTGGCCATTGTGGAAAAAAATCATAAGAAAGTACAGTATTGGTTCTTGTATTGGGAAGAAAACTATCCCCTTTGAGAGTGAGAGATAATCCACAGAAAAATACTACTATCAATGGTTTCTGAAAAAACCACAATAGATCACATCTGTCAATCCACATATGAAAGTAGAAAGAAGGAAAAAAGGCATATTCAAAAATATCACAAGGCTTGGAGCATACAGTAAAATGCTTGTTCAGAAAAACCAGAAGAACTGATGAAATAGGAAATTCTATAAAAGACACAAGGAAGAGGAAATGTATTGCAAGGTACCTCTACTACAAAACCAACCTTAAGCAAAAAATAAAGTATGAGAATAAAGACAATAGAAAGGAGAACTGAATTGAGCTATTCAAAAAAATGTGTTCAGCATATGTGGATCACATGAAGATAATGCCAAATCTTTCACTAATAAAAGTAATATATATATAGCTGATTGAGAATTAGAAAAAATGGCCAAAAGGGGAGAAATCTGATTCAAGCAGATTGCAAATAGCCTCTGCAGAGTCGAAAAGCTAATCAGATTAGATAGAGTCATATATAGTAGAATTAAATGAGTAAAAAGAGAAAAAACGTTAGACTCAGGTATAAAGCAGAAATACACAGAAAAAGAGCTCTGTAAGAAAAGAAAGAATTTAAAAACCTTTTTGGTAACATCAAACAAAGGTATGAGGTTCATTCATGGTAAGCCTGAAAAATTACAGCATACATGTAAAAGAAAAAACATTACTCAATAATCTAAATTTGAGTTATATTATCAATAGTCAAAGAGAGTACCTGAACAAGAATTTCCCCAAATGGGATTACAAAATCATTCCCACTAAAGTTGGATTTCTCAAGAGAGCCCCAGGAAGGATGAACTCTCTTGGTACAGCTTCAAAAAATATATTCCCACCCAAAATGAAAAGCAATTTCATACTAAGAACTAAGGTTGTAGTATTTGGTTATGAAAAGGTATTAGTAATCTTAATACAAATAGAAAACAAGAGAATGTATGGTATCTATATCTGAAACTGTCATGAAAAGCACTTCACCATAAGTGGAAATAAGGACAAAAAGTTTTCCTTTAATAAAAACCATCTCCTAAGTAAAAATAAGATTGAGGACCCATTGAAAGAGCTCAGGATTCCAACATGGTACACAACTTCAAAGTAAGAGAAAGATTCACTCAAATTAGATACCTATAAAGCATAGAGAAGCTTTTTCTATGGAGATGGACCCCTGGGAAAACTTAAAGCGAATGAGGTACACCTTGTTGACATACTCCCAGAATACCACCATAACCTGAAATTTGGGAGACTAGAAAGGAAATTGAAAAAAATCAATGAAATACTAGAGCTGGAATAATGAGATAGTGGAGGATACTTCACCAGTCCTGATTACATGGAATGATAGAGATTGAAAATAGCTTGGAGATCTCATAGTCCTGAACAGATACCCCAATGAAAAAATCTGACATTTAAATAATAACTCATTTAATTGAAAAGCTTGCAAAAGAATAATTAAAAATGAAGGAATACATCATAAAACTCTTCCATCAACCTCCAATAAGAAAAAACTCCATAAAACTACCAAGAAGTAGGTGTCATATGGGAATATATGAGTATACAATCATGCCATTTGGAATAAAAAGATGCACCAGACCAATTCCAAAGGTCTATGGAGACCACATTTCACAATGAAATAATGTGGGTGTGATTATAGTATGTATTCATGATATCATAGTATAACCAGCAACATGGGATTACTATAAAAGATAAATTGAAAGCATATTGATAAGATTTATGCCAAAAAACATGAAACTTACTTTCCAAAAATGAAAGTTTGGACAAAAACATCTATTAGATCTGGGGAAAATAGTTTCAGGATTAGGATCATGAATAAGACAGAAAAAAGGACTTGTAGTACTGAAAAACCCAGTAGCCAAAAATACAAAAGAAATTCAATATTTTTTGGCCTTTTCAGCTATCAAGGAAGGCACATGGAGAGCCTTGCACATATATCTAGTATTCCATATAGGCTATTTTGAAAGGGTGGTTAATTTGAAATTACCAAAGAATGGAGAATTGGATTTGAGAAAATACAATATTAACTCCCACATACACCTGTCATCATCATAGCTAGATTTTAATTTCCTCTCAAGTTATAGAATAATGGATACTGCGATTTTATTTTGGAGCAATATCCTAACTAACTGTGGTGTTCTAAGAATAGTAATCAGTGATAGGGAGCCAAAATTTCAATCAGGATTCCAGACCAACATATATTAGATTTCAGGAGCCAAATAAGCTTTCTCAAATTTTGGAAATCCACAAACAGATGGATTGGAAGAAAGGATGGTCAAAAAAATGGAAGAAATGATAGGGAGATTCTGTTTGTAGGGAATGGAATACAAGGACCATTAAGGATGCAACCATGACAGGTAACTACCTATCAGAGAGGTACAGCTGCCTAAAAACAAAAGTGTACACTCAGTAAAATGCAACACACCTACTATCCCAGAAAAAGGATGAAATTCACTACTACCAGTAGTTGAGTTAAAAAAAATATCTATAAATATATCCAAAAGAAAAAGACTTCCAAAAACTGTGGAAGATGAAGCTTTTGAGCCCAGATAGATTCATGGAAGAAGGAAAAATTTAAAACAAACAGAGGTATGACAAAATTCACCAAGAATCTGAATTCAAAGAAGGAGAAAAAATCCTACTCTGATATTAAATAACCTAGAGGGTCTCAAAGAGATGATAAAACATCTTTCAAGAGCATTTACCATGATCAGAAAAAGAAGCAAAAGGCATTGGAAATAATAATAATTGAATGATTTTCAAGGGAAGACCATCTTTTCCAAATAAGATTAGTAAGGCTATATGATGAAACAGCTGATAGTAAACCCCCTGATTGGAAACAGAACCTCACCCACAATAAAGTATTGTAAGACTAACATTTACCCTTCCCAGGCAAAATAATCATCAATTACAGGAAAATAGGAATTTATTTGAAGGAGAATCACCATCAGAAAATTGGATACACCTGATGGAAGGTGTTGTGTTTGGAATTAAAAATTGGAGATATATTGAAGGAAGGTTGGAAATAGGACAAATGGTCAATTTAGAAATGGAAGTTTTTGAATACATTTAAGTCACATACACAAGCCACAAATTCTGAATTCAGTTTTTTTAGCATCAGTGTTTTTTCAAGGTTGTCAAGGCTCAGAATTATGAGAATCCTTGCTTTTGTTTTCCTTTTTTTAATATTATTGTTTATTGTTTATTTTTCAAATTACAGAAATTTCAATCCATGGGGTCTTTCTTATGTAGTTTCACATATAAAATACAGTTTCAATATGAACTAACTGTGAAGATCACATATAGGAACCCATAGAAGAATAATATTGGGAGTGGAAACCTTTTAATTTGAATGACCTTCCTCATTAATAATAAAATGGCTTAGGTAAGTTCTGAAAAAATGAATAATTATACCCCACCATTAAAGTTCTTTCTCTTATTAAGTCTGTAATTTGTGAGAAATTCTATTTGTTATTTTTTCTCCATTTTTATAGTGAGGTTATGATTAAAATTAAGAAAATTGGTCAAGATTTAGGGAACAGTGGTATTTCAGGGAGAGGCACAAACACATTTATTTTTTATTGAAACAATATTACCCCAATTTAAACGGATAAGCTTATTTTGAAGAGGTTTTAGCACTTATAGCTAGATAATATAAATATTGAAATTAAAATATTGGCTTCACTATTACAATGGGGGACTTTTTCATTCAAAATTCCATGATTTAAGCTGAATATTGTTGTGATCCTCATACCAAAACATGAATTAGCGATAGAATTTTTATATATATATATATTATCACCAAGGAGATCAGATTCTTTCACTTTTTTGGCCAATTCAATGTTTCTCTTTCCTGATACCAATTTAGATCCACTTTCTATATTATTGTGGAGAAATTATTGATTCTGATTTAAGAATCTTGAGCAAGCGTATTACTTCAATATCTGAAGAAGAAAAGATTGTTAAAATTTCTTCTTTTAAGTAAAGAAGGGTAGGAGGTGTATCAGAATATAAAATGAAGCTGAAATAATGCAAGGATTTGTGTGAACTTTCTAGAAAGGTAATCTTCATCTTTCAATGTTTCTAGCCATTTGTTTCAGCAATTATTTTATTCTTTTAGAAGGTTTTATAAATATAGATGTTTATGGCGCTCATTTATTTTACTATTTCTTATGTATTATATGGGATTTTTACATTTTACCTTTACCTTTCTTAGTCTTTGATGTAATTTTGAATTATTAGATATATTAACAGCTCTCCATGCATTGAGAAATTAAAGATTGTATCTGAACTTGATGGATTGATAAACATAATTATCTCAAAATATCTTCTTGACTTCATCCTTGGTACACAATCATAAAATCAAATTATGGAAAATATTTAGCATATAATCTCCCAATTTTTCTACATTAAACCTTTCTCAAAGCTATAGAGAAAACCATTAGAGAATATTATTAGGACTTTACTTTAAGCTGAATTACAACTTCAATATCCATTGGAGGAATTAGAAACTTTGTATCTATAAGTAAATAAAATAATTCATTCCATTGTTTTGAAACAATAGGAATATGATAACAAAGCAAAAGAACTGGTAAAAATAGGTTCTTTAAACAAATTTCTGTATCATCATTTATTGATAAAGCTTTTGAGAATTTTGAGAATATGAAATAAGCTTGCTAAATCTATACAGCCTTAAATAATGATAAATAATTAATGATCAGCTGTTATGAAGATTAGTGGAAAATGTTATATATGAAGTTACTTCAATTGTTTTTGAAGGAGAATATGATTATATTTCTTATTTTTTTTCTTTTATCTCCAATTTAAGGCTTGAAGTATTGATTAAGGTCAAACTTTGAAGAGGGAAGCCACAAATATATTCTGGAAAGTTTTGGGAAATAAGCCTTAACTAGAACAAATATCACATCAGAGCCATGTCCATTTAAAATAAAAATATGGTCGAAATCATGTTGAAACTATTTAATTGTTACTATCAAAGATTCTCCAAGGGCTTAAATGAGTTCAAAGTACTTCTCATGGAATTTCGTGAAAAGTGTTTTCTCAGAACCCTTTATGACCACAGAGACATTCATATTACAAAAAAGGATTATTTATCCAAGTAAATAATTAATAATATTCTGTTATGCATGCAAATATAATGAAGCTTTGAAACAAAATATTCTTCAAAATTAAAGAAACTTCTCTTGAATATTTTAAAAAGAAGCTACATATTATAAACTATAATATTAAAAATATTTGGGAACAATTTGAGAAACATTACAGAGAAATAAAAGCTGTTTGAGACCTTTTTGATAGAATTATATTCTATATGGGAAAATGGGCTTAGAGTTTCAGTTAGCTGGTCTTGATTTCTTGAAATAAAGCAAAACATTCAAATCTTCAGTTTGTTTCATCAGAATTATATTGGGCTCATATAATCCTATTGTTATTTTTCACATTTTGGTGAAACATAAATATAATTTAATTTGAAAGTTGGATGTGCAAACAGAAACACAAAAACTGAAAAAAATACCTCAAAAATTATCTTTCAACAAAGATTTTGAATAAAGTGGTGGAGCTCACTCAAGAAAATAAGGGATAGAAGAGCTCAAGGAGCATGTTCTGCTATTCTTTTTATTATTCAAAGAAAGTTTTTTGTTTTTTTTTCAAGAAAATAAGTAAAAAACCCTTGGGTTTGATTGGTTTGATTTCACTTTTTGAGTTGTGTTATTACTTTTTATGATGATATGTCATTTCGAGTATTTTATGCATTTTTGTTTGTTTGTCCTTTTATCTAAGTTTTCCTATGTTTTTTTTTCATGTGATTCATTTCATTTAACTCTATTTTATGTTTTTTTGTCAATAAAACTTGAAGTAGGAGGCCTTGTAAGGCGCGCTACTGTAAATTTATTCACAAATGTCAAATGTGTTACAGTACAGAACCAGTAATAGCCACCACTGTAAGTTTGTCGACAATCATTGAAAACTTTACAGTAGCCGTCATTTCAGGGCCTGTAATGTCATTTCCTTTTCACTTTTTTATTTCCTCCAGTGGTAAGGGCTGTACTATATACAGCCTAGTACATCTATTTAAAAGTAAGTAATAATAATCTAAAAACAGAAAGAGAGAGTAACTTTCTCTTGAAAAAAAAAGAAATTTTGGCCTTAAGAATAAAAATTGATAAAATTCATCAATGATGCAAAGTGACCAGAAAATGAATAAAAATAAAAATAATCAATGAATTTCAGAAATTTTGATCAACGAATAAGAAAAAAATAATGTCTCTTGGAAATAATTGTATTGAAAGGACTTTGAATGAAAGCCCTTGTCTGTTCCTTCTGAAGTTACAGGAGTTTAACTATCGAAAATTCAAAAATATCCACAATCCAGTTTATTCAGAAGAGGATTAGTGGAAAAGAGCTGTATTTGATTTTTGAGGCTATTGGTTCGAAAGAAATAATAAATAAGATTTTTATATAGTAATCATAAGTCAAAAATCAATAAATATGAAGGATTTATTCATTTTTAAGACTTTATTTGACTTATTTTTGCCATCAAAAGGATATAATCATCAAAAATGAAAATGGATTTGGGAATTCTGTTTCTTATCATAAAGTAAATTATTATAAAGATCAAAATATAAAAGGAAAGTATTTTTGTTTAATATACTATATCTTTCCTATATTCAATCAAAAAAGGAAATACAATCTTGGGAATTAAGCAACATTCCAGTGGCTTAGAATAACTTGGTATAACAGGAAACATTGAGATCCTGAGTCTAACTTAATTAACAGAAAGGGTCCAGAATCAGGCTAGGATGGGTCTATGCTAAATTCCCAAATGCAGCACATGCTGGCAGTTGTAACCATTCTGCTCATTATAAATAGACAAGAACGGGTAAGATGTGAAAATAAAACAGCAGATAAAGATAAATGTGTACCTGAGAAAGATATCTCAGATGAAAAGCCAAATTTTGAAATATTCAGAGCTTCAGGGATAACAGAAGAGTCTCATAAATAATAAGCCTTTTTTGGGAGCAGGGTATGCCAGCCTGTTACTCCAAACAGAGAACCAGAATTACCTACATGTACCATAAGTCATTTCATTGACCTTGATACATGAGTAAACAAGATAATGATAAGATACAGATAATGAAGGTACAGGTTGCATGTGAGACTTCTTCCAGCTGATAATATAATATTTTTTACCAATTGGCCAATAACTACCCAATATATAACACCATTTTGTTCTTGATGTGTACCAAACAGGCAAAAACTCCTTTTCAACTCTAATCTAGATTTGAAAATTTAATTTAAGCACCATTAAAGTGGTTTTAATTCAATATTTCTCAGTGAGAGATGTCCAATGGTTTAATTCATTTCCCAGTATCACCCTTAATGTAAGGAATAATATATTTTCACCTTAAATTAAAAGAAAACCCTTTATAAGTCAAGGAGTGCTTGTAAAAAACTGTATGAAAGCACCACAAAATTGAACATCCAATTGATAAATTTGATCTGAGATACTCTAAGAAAACAAATAGTCCAAACTGGAAGAGAGATCTTGGTTGAAAGGATATGAAGTAAAATAAGTTTTTCTGATAATAGTTATTCAAGGGAATGCCTGCATATTTGCCATTTTGAATCCTGATTTATTGAAGAGTATATCAAACTTTAGAGATCTCCAATAAATGAATTTTCTTTTAATTCAAGATTTGATATATTTTAAGTTGACAGAAATATCTGGCGTGGTAATCTTTGAGGCCACATACATATTTACACACAATAATCAAAATAATTCAAAAACCTATAGCCTCAGCTATTTTTGAGAATATTGAGAATTAAGCATACCAAATTGGATAGCTGAATAAGCTCTTCCATTGGGTATCCATGTGCTCTTGGTATCTTCAATATTGACTGAGATATATGGATTGGAATATTCTCCCCAATTCTGGTATGTGACAGACCTGTAACATGTGGTACTTTCTTTATGAATTCTCATAGTTAAAAGCTAAAAACCCACTATAATGAATCATATAGGTTATTAAAAATACACTAGAAACAGCATAAAGGGTCCGATATGGTCTATTGAAAGCCTCTTCACCCTGTACTTATTTAGGATCATTGTTTGTAGTCTCAAAGCCATACTTCTTGCTATTGTGATATTATTACTGAAGGTATATATCCAGAACCCAGACTCAATAATGAACCCTAAATGGATGAAAGAAGTATATTTCTCACTGGAAAAGGACGTAATTATCTCATATGAGGATTCCTAAATGATAAAACTGTGTCTAGGAAGTGGAAATTTTTATTTATACATTGAAACAATGTTTACTAATAGCTTAAGCACCACCATTATTGCTGATAGTATGTCCCTCCTAATTTGTGTTTAACTATTTTTACCATGTGAAAGTAACAGCTTTAGATTTAAACTACTATTTTTAATCTACTAAATACACTCACCCTGAGGTAAAATGTCTCTCTCATGAGAAATTGGTTTGTAAAAGACAAATGTAAAGCCATTATTTGAGCTACAAAGGAAGTTGAAACTCAATTAGTGGCTCAAAAGACAATTCTACCAGGGTGGCTCAAATATGCAGTATGATTGGCTCTATATATTCATCATATTGATAGAAATGTTGAATTTGAAAACTTTTATTTCAATTATGAAAATTGCAAATTGTTACAGCTTAGTTACCCTGAGATTTCAATCAAGTTCTTTCTTTGTTTAATGTTTTTCCCACTTTATTAAGCTACCAAATTTTCATAAATAAATCATTTGATATTAAAAATAATCATTCTACACAAAAAGTCCTAAATTAAATTTATCTCCTTCAAGAAAAACAATAAAACCTTATTCATAATCATCAGGCCATTTGACAACTGCCAATTAACTGTGTATGCTTAATTAGCTTTCAGAAAATTTAAGTTTTGATTATGTCAAAACCTCAGGAGAAACCTCAATAATTCCACCACTTTCCTTCAAACAGAATTAATATCAATAGCTTCCAGCTGAGATGAATCAAAATTGTTTCAATCAATTGAATCTTAGCTCAACCCAACTACATGAAAAATGGAAAAAATAAAAAAATATGCCTGAAGGATGTTTTACAAAACCATTCAATCATGAATCACTCCGGATTATCCTAAGAAGGGTCTCAAAAGGATAGATCAAAAATATGAAGTCTAATTGCCCCTGCTTCAAAGAAATGGATGTTCCTATTTGGAAAAATCTAAGTTTGAGTTCATTGAGCTCATTTGATGCCCAAGACAGAGGAACCAATTATTAAGTTCCACAAAAAAAAGCAAAGTTCAAGAGGTCAGCCAAAGTAAACCTCAATTGATAGTGATTAAATATCAATTTATTGATTATGTATCATACTTATATTATTGAGAGGGGAATAAGGAAATCACCAAAGAAACATTTTTAAAATTGTTATGTTTATACAAAACTAGAGAGAATGGAGAAAAATAGCTTCTTTTCTGAAGCTGTAAGAATTCTTTTCAAACATCAAGAATCATAATACTGAATTGAAGCTATGACAGAGTGAGGATATATATACAATAGATTTTCCAAAGGGTATTCAAAATAATCAAAATGATATATGTGATTACTCTATCCAAGATATTGATAAAAATAATGATAGGGAGAGAAATATTCAAAATCAAAGCCTTCTGAAACCCAATAACTTGGGTATATCTCCCAAGAGTTTTAATATCAATTATGGTTCATGCAAACCATCACATGATTCATTATCACAAAAATATACTCAATATATGGATGTCCATCAAAACGTTTTGTTTTTCATAAATTGATTTTAAATATAAGTATAGAGACTCTGAGCTAAGTAGCTCTTTATTATGTGATAAAAGCCTCAATGCATTGTTTGAGAGGGGAAGATAAGATGTAAGGGGGATAAAAAAGTTCAATTTCTGTAGCTTAATAAATGTAAACAAGCCAAAATATTGGATATTTTTTTCAAGAGAAATAAAATTAGAAAATAATTAATTCAAAAAATGTTTGAAAAGAATAATTGGGAACAGGAGATGGACTTAAAATAAAAAAGGGAGGAAGTTTGGTTTAAGAGCGGCCACTCTTATCTCAGGATGTTCTTTTTCAGAGCTGGAAGAAATTATGAAGGTCATTATTAGCTCTTAGTTTGCTATGTCCTGGATCCAAAAAGAATAGCTTATCAATACTTCTTCTATTTCAAAACCATGTACACTACCCTCTTAAACCTCCATATGCCATATCAATGCCATATCCAATGTATGGCAATTTGGCCATATCATCTTTTTTGGCCTTTTATGGCTATTTCATCATCTGGGGCCAACCTGAACCCTTCACTATTATCAGGCCTTTCCTGGCCTTTCTCTGCTTTTGGGAACCTTTGCGTATTTTCCAGTAAACAGGGAAAATACATCCCAAAAGCCTGTATTTGGATTTTTAAGCTTAAAATAAATTTTTGCACATTTTGTGCACTTTTGTTGTATTCAGTCCTTTTATGCCATTTTCCCATGAAGTATGGAAAATATGCCCAAAAGACCATATCTGTCCTTTTCTGGCTTAATTGCCAGTCTTTTGAATTTTGCGCGCTTTGCACAAATACCTTTTTAAAGCTGTATAGGTTGTATTTGGCCAAAACACCCAAAAGCACTTTGTCACTTCTGAAGCCACCCAAAGCCCATTTTTCACTCATATCCTCCTAGGTTCACTTCAAAAGACCTTTGGCCACTTTGACCCTCCAATAACCAAAAGTGCCATCAATGGTGTTATACACCATTATGCTTCTTTTTTCATCAGAATTCCAATAGTTCCAATATCAAATGATTATTTCAACTTTTCATCGGGTCATCAAGGCACATCATCCAGAAGATTCATCAAGGCTCAAAGACAAGTGTCAATCTCAGAAACCAATGATGCCATCAAGCCATCATTTGATATTCTCACTCACAGTATTCCTCCAAGGGGATACTGGCAATTCATTCTCAAGGGGAAATTCAAGAGGTAGTTCCAAAACAATCTTTCAGGTGTCCATTCTCCATCAATCCACCTTGAAAACCACATTAATTCAATACAGTCTGGATTCATAAAGACCTGTATTTCATTCAAACACCATGGAAAAATCATTCAATGCAGTTAATTTCTCAATTTGGAAAGCTATACATTCCATCAGACAATCAATACAACTTCCATTATTCACTAATGTTCAGCTTCCAGTTTGAAGGATTCAAGCTCTCAATGTTTCACATATGACAGACTCCTTTGACCCTGGGGTGTTTCCCCCAGTTAATTAATATATTTTAGTTTTATTTTAGTTTTATTTTATCTTTATTTATCTTATCTTTTTGCTAAGTGAATACTGATATTATCAATTCAGTCATTCAGCATCTGTCTCCTTTCTTTCTTTTCCTGTCAGTGGAGATTGGTGGTCATATCCTTTACTAATTCTATTTTTCCTTCTAGAAGTTTGAAACGGTGATTAAGGACTTACTTTGTTGGATTTTTGGCCATTTGGCTTCTCATTTGTCTTTTGAATCTCATCTTGTACTTGCATATCTTTCAGAGAAGTTCATTTTATGTTATCTGGTCTTCTTTATTCTTTGGAGTTTTCCAAGTGAGTTTCCTGATTACTGAGTGACTGGCCACTCTTGCTTTCCTCAAGAGCCCCTGTGACATTATATTAATTAACTCATAATTTCCTTTTATTCTGTTCATCCATTCTTTTATCATTTTTATTCACTCATTTCATCAAAATCATGACTCTTTAATGCTTATGAACTTGATGATTTTTTGTCACCTTTCAATTTTCCCTCACACATTCTTCATTCTTGAAAATTGAAAGCTGACCCATTTTCTTTTTTTTTCTCTTTTCAATTTGTCTTCAAATCATCAAATAGCTTCATTGAATTAAGGTTTTCATTCCATTTCATTTTCAAATTGGCCATTGAGATATTCAGACACTCTCTTCTCATCCAGATTCAATAATTCTGATCTTTTAAAGAAGATTTCACTTGATTTTATTTTGATTGATTAACTTGACATAATTGATATTGAATTCAAGAAGATTGATTGACCTGAAGTTTTATTGATTTTTCTGATTTTCACATCAAGATTTTTGAAATTTTTTTATTTTTCTTCAAGAATTCATTTGATTGACTGACTTTCTGAAAGATTTTGATTTTGATTGATTTGACATATTGATTAATTGAATTCAAGATTTTTATTTGATATATTGATTCAATGACTTCAAGATTTCATTTGACAATTGATTTATTGACTTACCTTAAGTTTAATTTTGATTTATTGAATTTTTCTTAAATAATATTGAATTTGATTTTGACTTCAAGCCTCCATTTCAAATTTCCTCAAGTCTTTTCACCTTCAATTATGATTCTATATTCATTTTATATCATTTATTTCTAAAATCATGCCTATCCAACATTCACCTCCTACAAGATAGACAAGATCTCAGGCCAGAGATCAAGCGTTTCTCACTCTAACTCCAAGGGCTCCTTGTTATGGCACCCCAGCAGTTCCTCAACTGAGAGCCAAATTAGACAGAGGACCCATTTTAGAAGGAGGAGCACCAACCAGGAAGGAAGGAAGAGGGCCAAGAAGGTTGAGCTCATTTTCAGGAGTAGTTGGCAGTTTTCCAGGAAATTCAAGGACCACTTTCAAAGGTACTGGGGGAGATGGTGAAGAGGAGGAGGAGAATTCTGTGGAAGAGGAGGAGTCTGATGGTACTAAAGGTGCTCCTGCTCCTGTGGGGGAATCCCAAAGTACTGGAGGGCCAACTCCAGCCCATTATAATAAGCCTGTCTCTCATCAGTCTGAACCATCTCTATTGGCCATCATGCAGAAGATGACTTGAATTATGGCCAATCTTCAAGGCACTTCATCTTCTGAAGCATCAAGACCACCAGCATTCAAGAAGCCCTCTATGAAGGCACCAGAATTCTTTGTGGGACTCAGCCCTTCAAATTCAGAAGCTTTATTCAGTCTTTCCAGCTAATATTTCATAATGATCTGGCAAATTTCTCTCAAGACAGAAAGAAAGCTCTTTCTGCCACTTCATTTTTTACTGGAAGGGCTGCAAATGGATTGAGCCTTATTTTTCCAATCTCCCCAATCAACACCCAAGCTACCTTCTCAATTCATGCAAATTATTTTAATCTCAACTCTTTACTTTGCTTGGGGACCCAAATGAGGTTAGAAAAGCTGAAGCAGAGTTGGATTCCTTAAGAATGAATGAAGGTTGACATGTTTTCTTATAAACTTCTGATTTCAGAAGTTTGGTTCCAAGAATTGGAGATTGGGGTAAAAATTCTCTTATCCATTATTTCAGGAAGGGATTGGCCTCCAGTATTCTGTACCAATTGGCCTCCCATCCTTCACAAATTGACTCTCTTAAAGACTTAATGGATATTAACCTGAAACTTGATACCAGGTACCATGAGAGGCAAAAGAAGAAGGGTCAGCTGCAAGAGAACAATTCTGAAGCCTCAAAATTCAAATTCCTCTCATCCTCAAGATTCCTCAAGTTAAAGTCAAAAGAAGAAGAATAATTTTCATTCTCAGAAGAGGGACAAGCCCCATTCTTCTTTGCTCAATAAGGACTTCAAGTTGATGGGTTCTGAAAAAGAAAGAAGAGTCAAGGAGGGCTTGTGCCCCTTTTTCGGTGGAAAGAATGGTCTTGATTCCTGTTTAAAAAGGCCTAAAAACCATCCTTCCCAACCATCAAGAAGGTTTCCCAGCCAGGGAAAATCCTGAGTGAAGATCATGTTGTGTTCAATGGTCTTCACTATTTTCCATCCAGAGCACAATTGTGCATTCCAAATACTGGTGTCAAGAACCCTCTCAAATTCTTTGTTTTTTCTTTTCTTTCTGATGTTTTTTACAGTATTCACATTGATTCTGGTGCTACCAACTCATTTATTGCAAAGACATTTGCTCACAAGTATTCTTTGACTATGTCAGAACTCCCAGAGAAGGTTCCTCTTATTATCTTGCACTCCTCTCAGTAACCTTCTTTATTTGTGACTCACCATACCAGCTATATGGTTGAGCTTCCCTCCTTCCCTAGCTTTTGATGGGACTCTTTAGTCATTGATACTACCAAGGGAGAAGACCTCATATTGGGCTTTGACTTTCTTAATCATTTTGATCCATCTATTTATTGGAGGCAAGGGTTGATAGCCTTTAATTCTGATCATAAGGACTATTATGATTCTTCAAAATCTTTCAGTAATGACTTTTCCTCTGCAAAATCATGTGTAGCTCTGTTTGGTGATTCTATAACACCATCATTTCCATCTTCTTTCCACATTCCTTCCCTCAATTCCCATATGTCATTACTATCCTCTAGAGATGAATTCTTCAAAGAGATTCAAGCTTTTGGAGAAGACAATTCTCTATCTTCACTTCATCTCTTCTTTGGGAATATGGACCTTCCTCCTTTATCTTATCATGACTCCATGAAGGAGCTGTGAAATGAAGAGGAAAAGGCATAATAAAAAGAAACTATGATGAAGGTTGTTCCTTGTGATTATCATCAGTATTTGGATTCATTCTCCAAGGTGAAAGCAAAGAAACTTCCTCCTCACCACACCTGTGATCAACATATTGAGCTGGAGGGGTCCCTACCTCCAGTCGGGGTGATCTACTCTTTATTAAACCAAGAGTAAGATTCACTCATGGCCTACATTTAAGAGAATGTAGAGAAAGGTTTCATCTTGCCATCTCCTCTCAAACACAAGCACCTGTCCTCTTTGTCAAAAAAGAAGGATGGTGGCCTCTTTTTGTGTGTTGATTACTGAAACCTCAATGCTGTTACTAGGAATAAAAAGTATGCTGTTCCTCCTATTAATCAGCTTCTTACTGTCTTTAATGGTTCTTCCATCTTTTCCAAGATTGATCTGTGTGTTTCATATAACCTTCTCATAATCAAGGAAGGTAATGAACATTCTACATTTTTTAGAACTAAATATTGCAGCTATGAGTACTTGGTTATGCCATTTGGGCTTACCAATGCTCCTTCCTCTTTTCAAAATCTTGTCAATGCTATTTTTTATGATCTTCTTGATGCTTGTTCTGTGGTCTATTTGGATAAAATATGGTCTTTTCCAGATCTGAGGAAGAACATGTCACTCATGTGTCCACTGTTCTTGCTAGACTCAGAGCCAATAACCTCTTTACTAAGGCCTCCAAGTGCCTATTTCATATTTTTTGTGTACAGTATTGGGTTATTTTTTCTCTTCCGAAGGCCTGAATATGAACCAAGGAAAAGTCCAACAAATTCTCAATTGTCCACGTCCCAGAAACCTCAAGTCTCTTCAATCATTCCTTTGCTTTGCCAATTTTTACCACTGTTTCATCAATAATTATTCAAAGTAAATTAGTTCAATCACCAGTTTCCTCAATAAAGATTCCCTTTTACCCTCAATTATAAAGCTCTTAGACAGCTTCATCAACTCAAAGCAGTTCTCACCACTTCTCCAATCCTTCTCTACCCACCATTATAGGAACTGATGCTTCTGATTATGCCTTGAGTGCTATACTGAGTCAGGTTTCTGACTCAGGAAAACATCCCATTGCACTTGATAGCCGCAACCTTCTTCCAGAAGGGCTTAATTATGAAATTCATGACAGGGAACTTCTTGAAATAGTCTGAGATCTTAAGCACTGGAGGGCTTTTCTTTTTTCTCTTTCTTCCTCTTTTGAATTTCTTACTGATCATTCTGTCCTGAAATACTTTATGTCCTCAAATATTCTCACTTGCCATCAAGCCCTCTGGGATTAATTTCTCTCTGAATTCCATTTCTCAATCCCTTAATGCCCTGGCCCCTTGGCAACCATTCCATATTCTTTATCACATTGAGACAAAATTTATCCAGAGAGGGGGGCTGATTTCATCAGCAAGAATCCAATTAATTATCAACAAATAATCAAGAAAGATGAAATTCAAGCCTCAAAGTTTTTTTCAGTCAAGGTGGAATCAGTTTCAAATTTGATTTAATCAATTCAGAAGGCATTACGGCAAGATTCTCATTACAGAAGTATTCTTCAAGATTTGGGTAAAGGTAAATCTGCTCAAGATTATTCTCTTGATTTCGCTTCTCAGCTTCTTCTCTTCAAAGATTGGGTTGTGGTTCAAAATGACATCACAATTCAACTCAGCATATTTCAAAGCAGAATTAACCTCCTCTATCTGAACATCCTGGACAAGAGAAGACTCTCAAGATTGTCAAGCGGGATTTCCACTGGTCTGGCATGACTCAATTTGTCAAGGATTATGTTTCATCCTGTCAACAGTGCTCATGAAACAAGAATATTCATCACAAGAAGTTTGGCCTTCTCAAACCTCTTCCAATTCCAAATGGTCCTCAGATTTTTCTTTCAATGGACTTCATCACTCAATTTCCACTTTCCAATTCCTTTGACTCAATCCTTGTTATAGTGGACAAATTCTCAAAATGGCAATTTTCATTCCAACAATTTCTTCAATAACTTCACTGTATTTGTCCCATTTATTCATCAATGATATGTTCTCAAAGCATGGCCTTCCTTCAAGAATTGTTATTGATAGAGTTTCTCTATTTGTTTATTCTTTTTGGACCAATCTTTGTCAGCAGCTCAAGATTTCAAGAGATCTGTCAACTGATTACCCCCCAGAAACTGATGGACTGACAGAGAGGGTAAATCAGATACTAGAACAGTACCTTCAGATTTATGTCTGTTATCATCAAGATGATTGGAACACCTGGCTTCCTCTGACTGAATTTTTCTACAATAACTCTGACCACTCTTCAACAAAATAATCACCATTTTTCACTGTTTATGGAAGAGATCCACAACTTTACCCAGTTCACATTACTCAAGATACTCCTTCTGGAAAGCTATCAACAAAAATTCAATACGTACAACAAGATGTCAAGAGTGAACTTGAAGTTTCCATAAACAGTTTTAGAGAGTATGCAGATAAAAGTAGAGCAAGTCCACCTGTTTTCAACCCTGGTAACATGGTATGGCTTTCTACCAAGAACATTAAATCAACTAGACCCACCAGAATACTGTCTGAAGTATGGCTGGGTCCTTTCTTAATCTTGAATAAAGTAAGCACTCATGCCTACCATCTCAAGCTTCCATCTCAATGGAAGTTCATCCACCCATTCTTCCATATTTTACTCTTAGAACCAGTCAAGACATAAAAAATGCCAAATAGGCATCGAGAGCTTCCTCCTCCAATTATCATTCAAGAAGAAGAGGAATGGAAAGTCTCTCAAATACTGGATTCAAAGATCAAGAGAGGAAAATTATGGTATTTTGTGGGATGGGAAGGTTTCAGTCAAGACTCAGAAATATCCACATGGGAGCCAACTCAAAACCTCAAGAATTGTCCTGAACTTGTTAGGGATTGTCATTCTTTATATCCTGACAAGCCAGGACCAAATTCTTCAAGAGCTTGATTTTTTATGGTGCTTGATGGGAGAGTAATGACAAAACATAAGTCCCACTCCTGGTATGCACCTTGAGAGGTATTCTACTCTTTTTGATGTAAGCATCACCTTGGTAGCCCTGTGAGAACTCTGCAATTTTTGGACACAGATCTCTGGCCTGGCCTTCAGCATCAATTCCAAATTTATGGCCATTTTCACTTGGGCAAATGGACCATCCTTTTCTTATTTTTTTTGCAATACATTCATTCAACAAATTCTTGTATTTTATGGCACTGGCGGGATTGGTAACTACCAAAAGTAAGCTCTTCTCCTGGTGTGACCTTCCCTGAGGGGTCTACAATCTGTCAAAACATCACCTTGGCCACTATGAGAGCACCTGGAATCCAATTTTTTTTCCAGGTCCTTGGCCAATCTTGAAATCAATTGCCAAACTCTGTGATGAAGATTTGAACCTCTGCAAGACTCATTTCATTTTATTTCTTTCTTTTTGTCTCTTATTTTCATTTTCATTCTTTTACCCTTTTTTTTCTATTCACAATTTTCTTTCATCACATCAAATTTTATGTCAAAAAAATAACAATCATTTATTTTATCATCAATCATGAGGCTAATTTCAAAAGAAGATCAAGCAAGTCCAACATGGTATGCCAACCTTTTAATATCACTATCAAAATTTATTTGTCAAAAAAACTCCTCCTTATCCCTCTTTCAAAACACTTTTCAAATTGCATCATCAGGCTTCACCTTGTATTGGTACTCAGGAGCTCACCATTTCAAGGTGGGGGTACTTCCACAGCCATTTAAACTACCCTCTTGGACCTCCATATGGAATATCAATGCCATATCCCATTGATTCAATTTGGCCAAATTGGCCATATCATACTTTTTGGCCTTTTATGGCCATTTCATTATCTGGGGCCAACCTGGAACCTTCACCATCATCAGGTCTTTCCTGGCCTTTCTCTTCTTTTGGGCACCTTTGGGTATTCTCCATTAAAAAGGGAAAATACAGCTAAAAAGCCTGTGTTTGGCTTTTTAAGAATAAAATACAGTTTTGCGCATTTTTCACACTTTCTTTGTATTCAGTCTTGTTATACAGTTTTCCCATGTATTATGGGAAATATTCCCAAAAGGCCATATCAGGCCTTTTGGGAATTTCTGCACATTTTTTGTGCACTTTGCACAGATGCAGTTTTAAAGCTGTATTTGTCCAAAACACTCAAAAACTCTTTGTCACCTCTGAGGCCACCCAAAACCCATTTTCACTTATATCCTCCTGGCTTCACTTCAAAAGACCTTTGGCCACTTTCACCCTGCAATACCCAAAAGTGCCATCAATGGTGTTATACACCATTATGCATCTTTTTTCACCAGAATTACAATGGCACAAATATAAAATGGTTATTGCAACTCTTCCTCAGGTCATGAAGGCACATCATCCAGAGGATTCATCAAGGCTCAAGGACAAGTGTCAATCTCAAATACCAATGATTACATAAAACCATCATTGGACATTCTCACTCACATTGTTCCTCCAAGGGAGTAATGGCAATTCATTCTCAAGGGGTCATTCAAGAAGTAGTTCCAAAACAATCTGTCAGGTGTCAATGCTCCATCAATCCACCTTGGCAACTACATTCATTCAATACAGTCTTAATTCATCAAGACCTGCATTTCATTCATACACCATGGGAATATCATTCAACCCAGTTCATTTCTGGAAACGTATACATTCCATCAGACAATCAATACAGCTTCCAGTATATAATACAGTTCAGCTTCCAGCCCAAAGGATTCAAGCTTTCAATTTTTAAAATATACTAGCCTCCTTTTACCCTGGGGGGTTTCTCCCCAGTTAATGAATATATTTTGATTTTATTTTATCTTTATTTATCTTATCTTTTTGTTGAGTGAATATTGATATTATCAAGCCAGTCATTTCGAACTTTTCTCTTTTCTTTCTTTGCCTTTCAATGGATATAGGTGGTCATATCCTTTATTGATTCCATTGTTCCTTCTGGAACGTTGAAACTGTTATTAAGGACTTACTTGGTTGGCTCTTTGGCCATTTTTCTTCTTATTTCTATTTTGAATCACATCTTGTACTTGCATATCTTTTAGAGAAAACTATTTCTTTTATCCTGTATTTTTTATTTTTTGGATTCTTCCAAGTGAGCTCTCTGATTACTGAGCACCAGGCCACTCTTCCTTTTGTCAAGAGCACCTGTGAGATTATCAAAAGCTTTTGAACTACTATTAAAGCTTAATACTTCAATAGGTTCTTTGATGAAAAAAGATATGCTATGAGATTCAATATCAAGACCTTTGAAATGCTTTTAAACTATCATTTCCAATCCAATGAAAATGATTCTATACCAATAAGATGAATTGGATTCAATCAACTCTTTTGTTTCATTAATTCATTTAAAAAGTATTAAATCATCAGAAGCAATAGGAAATCTCAATTATAATATTCATTCTGAAGAAAAATGGATTAAAGAAAGGTTTGGCTCCTGTTCTTACTTAAAACCTGAATTTTTACTTTAATGTTATTATTATTGGAAAATATCAAGTACTAACTCACTAAAGACCATATTTTATTGTACCTCTACTTCTTTGTTTTTTGATCTCATATTGAAAAGCTTGTCAAGTTTTTTTTTTGACCATCTTTTTCTGTTTCTCATTTAATAAGATGTTTAAACTTTCTATTGGAATTGATAAATATTATTGGAAAATGTTTGTTCAATTTTAATCTTTCTTGTTTTGCTCTTGGTTGATCTACTAAGCCAATAGGTTTTGGGATATAATCTGTTGTTCAGATTTAAATTGTTACAGCTTGCTTGATAAAAGTTAATTTATGATAGTTCCAATGTGAAAGAAAAAAAACCACTGTGGGAACTCCTCTTGTGTGGGATACATAAGGAAGTACCTGGAAGGGGAAATTAAAAGAAAACTATTTCAACTTGATTTTTAAGCTTTTAACCCTTGCTCTTCTTGTGTGCTAGAATACTCTGGACTTTCCTTCCTAATAATGCTGAATTATCTCTACTTGATTTTCACAATCAATTTATTTTATTTGATGTTGGCTGGTTCAGAAAGGTATACTCAACAGAATTTATCAGGCTTTGTTTGATCTTGAAACAATGGTTTAGTAAGCCTTAGAACAAATAAATAAAGATATAAATCTGGAGAAAATTCTTTTTAATTCCTTTCCTGAGAAAAGTAGCACCTTGAGGGATTTCTAATTTTGATGATAACACTGTTGATAATATGATAACTAATAATAAAAAAACCCTACTATTTTTTTAAGTGTTTTATATTTTTTATGATGATACCTTGGGATGATAGAAACTACTATGGTTCAATTTACTACTGAGCTTGGCTAATGAGTAAAGAGCTTTGTCAATGAGATGGATTCAAAAAATAATGTAGACCAACTGTTGACTACTATTATCTATAGAACACCCAGACAATTCTACTGAGCTTGGCTACTGAGAAGAGAGCTTTGTCAATGGGATTTATTGATAAAATAATGTAGACCAAATTTTAACTACTATTATCTATCAGACACCCATACAATTCTTGCTACTGAGCAGATTTAGGATTGAAGGTAGTCAATGAGATGAGTTTATGAATTAAATTAGACCAACCTTTAACTAATATTAACTATGAATCACTAAGACAGCGCTGCTGAGCTTGGCTACTGAGCAGATTGGGAATAGGATACTAATATCAATGGGATAGTCAATGTGCTTAGTTTTTAAATTACTGTAGACCAGCTGTTATCTAAAATAAATTATAAAGAGGACTCAGAAAGTGCTTCTGAGCTTAGCTACTGAGAAACAATGGGATGGATATAGTCAATGAGGTGAGTTTATGAATCAAAATAGGCCAATTGACAACTACTATTAACTATAAGTCACTCAGACAGTACTACTGAGCTTATCTACTGAGAAAAATTTAGGAACAGGGATGGGATAACTATAATTCTGAGCTTAGCTTCTGAGTATTCCTAAAAAATTAGGATAATGTGTATGGAGGGAGGCAATTTCCCTCAGAAAAGATATGAAGAAGTTCTGGTTTTAAGATGGGCCTCCATCTAGGCCATAAGGAAAAAATTGAGGGGGAGGGGACCTATATTTATAGTTTTTAGGGCCTCCGTGGGAGTTTCAAAAAGATGGGGACTTGGAATTTTTTAGGTCTCCAATTTGGGTTTTTTTTCATGTGACCTGTATTATGAAACAAGGTTTTGTTGTGTTGGATCAGGAGACCTATATTTGCAATTGAGTTCTTGAAATTGTGTGGAAATGATGTCATTTAATTATGTAATCAATGGAGTTTCCTGGGATCCTTATATCCATGATTAGTAAAACTAGTTTATTTCCTGTTGATGAGGTCATTGATTATGTAATAAATTGAGAACCCTGGAATCCTTATCTCTGTCAGGCTTAGTCTATGATGAAGCTTATTAATGACTAGTTACAAGCTTGAACTATGACTGTGACATGGTGAAAATATTGTAAAAAGGTTTATCAACTATAATAAGGGTTAATAAAAGAATATTCAATGTCAGGGTGAGTCTATGATGAGAGTAATAAAAGGTATTTACAACTCTTAACTATGACTGTGACACGGTAAATGAGAATAAAAAAGGTTTTATAATGTTTAAAAATGATTTAATTTAGTAATATAAGAGCTTGACTATAATGATTATAGTGGTGGTGAGCGCTGTTGAAAGCCCTGGGTGCAGCTTTACCTGTTGGGTTACAATAATAAATACTACAATACTTTAAATTAAGAGTATACCTGATCATATACCCAAGAGTAAAACTGTTTTTGACAGTTTACTATGTAGGGTATTCAAAAGCAGGATGATGAGAGGATTTTGGCTGTGGAAAGCCCTCCTTTTATCCTGAAATTGAGGTGGAAAGGCTGCTAGACCTTTCCACGTAGAGTAAGTGAAGATTTTTCACTCTCTGGGACAGGCTTGTGGTTTTCAAACAGCCTGTATGCCCTGTATTGGGCTCAGATGTGGTTTTGAAAACACATCTGGGCAGTTTTCACCAATACAGGGTGAAAAGTTTCATCTGGGGGCCACACAGCCTGATTCTGACGTGTATGACGCATAGAATGCTGTACAGAAGCTGTATGGGACCCCAGTATTGAATGAATTATGAGTTATTGAAGTCTAATCATGCTTCTTTGTCTAATTGACACCTCATAATCATAGTACAACTGTATTCTGTCATTATACAGGTATACAGGACTGTATGTGGGATTATAACCTTCAAATGGCCATACCTCTGTCAGTTTTTGAGATATCAAGCTCAAAGTTGGTTCATTGGATAGCCCTGTATGGGCTCTACACAATCGTACCCAATTTGGTATGGTTACTGTTAAATATGGCAAAGCTATACTATGTACAATGGTTTTTGTACATAGGCCTGGTTTGGGCAAAAAACTGTATTGAGTTGTTTTGCCCCATAACGTTTGCTACAGTTAGGATATGAGGAAATGGATGACACCATCAGATAGCCCTGACTGTGCTCTTTCCAAAAAGACCCCACTTCAAGTATCCCAAACTAAAACTGTAGAAGTTAGATGAGAGGTGAATGTTTTGTTCACCCTTATTTGGCCTGAAATTGACCATAACTCCCATAATATTGGTGATAGCTCAGTTTGGTTAGTACCATTGGATAGCCCTGGCTTAGAGCTTCAATTTGAATACCAATTTGATGGGGTTAAGCCTCTTCTTCTATATTTTAGATGAGAGGTGAAAATTAAGGTTTATGCTCAGCAACAACTATGAGTAGGGATAACTTTGTTATCCTGTCTCCTATGGTTATGGGACTTGTATTTTCAGAAAGGGGTGATTTTCCTCGTTCCTTTGATACCCTTTGAGCTAATTTGGCTCAGCTCCATATTTTGGTGGTATCTTGGCTATACCATTGGTTTATGGTATCTTGGCTGTCATGCTTGTGCTCTGGTTTTGAGTCACAGGCTGACATACCCTCCCTCTAAAAAAGGCTCATCATTGATGAGACTGTTCAGTCCTCCTAGAGGCTCTGAATCTTCTTAAATGAAGGTTCCCATCTGGTATGGCATCTTCTGCCAACCATTTGTCTTTATCAGCTGTCTGGTTCTTGAATCTGACTAGGTATTGCCTTTGATCCCTCCGATTAAGTCTGATCTTCCTTGCCCTTATGATTTTACTCACAGGTCCAGGGGAATCTTCTACCTCCACTATTTCTGGTGGAGTGAGGTTCTTCTTCCTGGAGGGGAATTTGCCCTCCTCTGTCTGGAAGTATGGCTTGACCAAACTTACTGGAAAGACTGGGTGCTTCCTAGAAAATTCCTCTGTAAGTTTGACCTCCACTGCATTTTTCCTATCAACTTAATGATAGTGAAGGGCCCCACAAATGAGTCTCTCATCTTCTTAGGTCTCTTGAGGTTGTTGAAGCTCAATGTGGACACTAACACTTGGTCCCCTTCTTTGAAGTCAGGTTCCATGTGTGATTTGTCCCACCTCTGCTTGTTGTATTCTTTTGCCTCAGCTATGCATTTAGCAGCTGTGTCACATGCCCTCTTCCACATGTCATGGAAGTCTTTGGCTGTGGGGTGGATAGTCAGAAGATTTTTCTTCAAATGATCCACAGGCAGTAGGGGATTCTACCCTTTCTCCACTAGTGCAGGTGATTTTCCTGTGGTGGAGTGCTTACTTGTGTTGTAAGCCAGTTGGACAGCTGGTAAGAGGGTTACCCAATCATGGGTGTATCCCTTGTGGTCCTTGTATTCCATGCCATAGGCACAGAATCTTCTGAGGATGTCCTCCATAGTCTGGATCATCCTTTCAGCTAGGCCATCTGTTTGGGGATGGTAAGCTGTGGAGAATGCAAGTTTGGTGCCAAGCATCTCATATAAGTTGGTCCAAAATTCTGATGTGAATTTTGGGTCCCTATCACTGAGTATGTTCTTAGGGACTCCACAGGTGGATATGATGTTATTCCAGAATAACAGAGCAGTGTCCATGGCTGTGTCCTCTTTATGGCATGGTAGACATCTCATGCTCTTGCTGAACCTATCAACTATGATTAAAAAGGCATTGTAGTTTTCTTTGCCTCCTGGGACAAGTCCTGTGACCCAGTCCATGTTGATGGTCTCCCATGGGTGCTTGGGCTCTTCTATGTGTTGAAGTAGCCCATATTGCTTCCCATGTTTCCTATTTGCCTTTTGGAATCTTTCACAAGTGCTGATATATTCACTCAGCTCTTGTTCCCACTTGGGCCACAAAGCTGTGCTTGCTACCCTCTCCTTTCTCCTATCCTCACTCATGTGTCCCATGTATGGGCAATCATGGCATTCCTGTAGGATCAAAGAGATGTGGTCTCTGTCTATCATTGTGAGTGCACTGGTGTGTTTCTCTCTGTGATAAAGCAGTCCATCTATAAGGAAAAATTTATTGTCCTTATAGGCCCTCAACCAGGGTTCCTCCAGCTGGGTTTCCAGTTCTGGACTCCTATATTTTTGTTGAAGGAATTGGAGTATAATGCCACACTGTTTGTGTTTGGCATAAGATCTCAGTACTGCACTAAAAGATTCATTGTGCAATTCTGAGGAACTTATTCCCAATATAGGGATTTCTGTCCCTTCTGAATCAGTGTTTCCACTGTCAAGGGTACCACTTTCTGGTGCCCATTCAGAAAATCTGAAGTTTCTCTTCCTATCTATTTCCACGAAGTGGATAGGAATTTTTGCAGCTACTTCAGGGTCATAAGCTGGATTGCTCTTGACATTGTCCAGTGGCCATCTGCTAAGGCCATCTACATTGGTATGGCTTTTACCTTCCTTGTATATGATGGTCATTTTCCCTCTATACTCCTGGATAGCTATTTGCCATCTCAGCATGTGTCTATTAGTAGTCTTCATGTTTAGTAAAGACTTCAAGGCTGTGCAGTCTGTGTAGACTTCAAAGACTGCACCCTCCCAGTAATAATGGAGTTTTTCTAGAGCCCAGACTAGACATAGACATTCTGTCTGGGTGGCCCCATACCTGGCTTCTGAATCTTTCAGCTGCCTGGAGATGTAACATATTACACCTTTTCTTGGTTTACCATCCACAATTTGTCTTTGGTGGAGGGCTGCCCCTAAGCCTTGGATGCATGCTGCATCTATATCTAACTTGAATGGTAGTTCAAAGTCAGGTAAGATGAGCACAGGTGCATGTGTGAGTTCATATTTGATTTTCTCATATGCATCCCTCCTTTCCTTGGTTATTTCAAAAACTACATGTTTGGAACATAACTTGTATAAGCTACTAGTTATGTGAGCAAAGTGTTTGATGTGGTTTCTATAGTAGCTAGCAAACCCAAGGAAAGATTGCAGTTCTTTGATGCTCTTTGGTACTGGCTTTTGCAGTACTGCTGCTACTTTGTTCTGGTCAATTGCCAGACTAAGACCTGAGACTTTATGTCCTAGAGCTAATAGCTCTTGTTGGCCAAAATTACACTTTTTAAGTGAAATTTTCAGATTGATGGGTGTGCATTTACTCAGAACTCTGTCTATGTAATGTACATGGTCTTCCCATGACTCTGAGTATATAATGATATCATCAATATATACCACCATCCAGCCTTCCATTATTTCTTCTTGAAATATGGTGTCCATCATCCTTTGGAAGTGGGCTGGTGCATTTTTGATGCCAAATGGCATTCTAGTGTACTCATATATGCCCATATGGAATATTATTCTGAGTAACTTTATAGAGTTTGGTTTAACTCCATTCTGGTGGAAGCCTTTCATACAATCCATCTTGGTTATGTATTTGGCTTTGGCTAGTTTGTCCAAGGCATGAGGTATCCTGGGTATTGGATACCTGTCTGCTTTTGTGTAGTGTTCAGAGCTCTGAAATCCCCACATAGTCTAGACTTGCCATCATGCCAGGTGATTAGGACAGGGGTGGTGATTTCCACTATTTCATTATGTCCAATCTTCCTGATGACATCCATCTCCAAGAGTTCATTGATGTGTTTCTCAATTTCTTTCCTGGTTTCCAGGCTTGCTGGATAAGGAGGTCTCCTAAGCATGGGTGGATAAGGCCTTTCCACATCCAGATATAGTTCTATATCATGGCCCTTGATTTTGCCTAATGGTTCCTCACCAATGGCAAATGCTGGTCTGTTTTTCCTCAGCATCTTCAGTAAACTTAGTTTTTGTTTACTGGTGAGGGTAGTACTGAACTGTCCCTCTCTGAATTCCTTCAGAAGTTCCTCTAGTGGATCTTGAGAAGATATCTGGTATATTTCAAGGGAAAATTTCTTTTCCTCGTTGGTACCAATGGTAATGTGCCTGTTTTTACTATTGTAAATGTCTATGCCATACATCCTTTGGTAGTCTGTTCCCAGTAAAAACCCTTGGATGTGGGCATCTTCAAGCACTACAAACTCTGGTTGGAGTCTGATATTACCCTTCCTGTGGGGTATAATTATCTCTTTGACAATTGTCCCAATGGAAGTCATCTTTCCTGATGCACTTTTGAAGTTCTTTGCCTTAGTGGGCAGGAGTTCTTTTTCCCAGTTTGGAAAGTGGTTATCCAGATATTTCTGGCCACTATGGAGCAATGTGCTCCACTGTCAATGATCAGTGGGTGCTGAGCATTGTCAATACATACAGTCATCTTAGTGGCTGTTCCATGTATGTATGCCATTCCTTTGGTTGGGGTAACCAGGAATGTTTGTGCATCTTGTGTGTGCTTACACAAGTTCTTGTTGGCAGTGTCTTGTGGCATGCCTTCTTCCAACTGTATGTCCTGAATTTCCAGTGTCGTTTCCTCTTGGTATTCCACTAGGTATTCATCTCTTGGGTCTTGGTCATCATCAGATGGTTCTCTGATGGCATCACCCATAGAATCAGATTCAGAATCCTCTGTTGGATCTTCTTCTTCTGAGACTTTCTCAATGGCATAGACTTTCTTCTTTGCCTTTGGACAGTTGTTGGCATAGTGGTCTGTTGAACCACAATTGTGACAAGAATTCTACTTTTTTGTCACTTCTGCCACTCTTTCTTTGGTTTTGTCTTTAAACTCCACTCTGAAAGGTTGTTTCTCTTTGAAACCACTGCTTTTATATGGGGTGAATTTCCCTATATTAGTCCTCTTCCTTATGTCTTGTAAGGTGTTGGCAATATCATCTAGAGTGCAATTTTGGTTGCATCTGCATTTTACTGCATGCTCTAGCTCTCCTGGAAGTTGTGTCAGAAGTTTATGATTCCTCATTTGGATGTTCATCTGAGGATCAATGGCTTGCAGTCTCTTAGACTGTCTCAGACACCACTCATATGGATCCTTGTCCACAGAGTATTTGTCATTTTCAAATGACATGGTCTTTTGCCATATCCAAGTTCCATTACTGTACTTTTGGATTATTTGGCTCTTCCACCATGGCCAGTTTCTTCTGCCATGGATTTCTTTCATCTCAGTGTACCATATACTTGCATGACCTTTGAATGCAGTATTCAATCTAGCAGTAATCCAGTAATCTGGTATGCTTGGTACATCAATGAAGAGTCCATCAATATAATCTATGAGTTCCATATGATCATATTCTCCTGACCCAGAGAATTTGGGCCAGCTTGAGGCTTCAGGAAGCTGTTTCAGGGATTCCTTCTCTGAATAAGACATTCCATCTCCATCCTGGTATCGTGATGGGGATCTTGCCTTATTCAACAGCATGGCATCTGGTTTGATGTCATCTGGTTGATATGGATTATCCATAGCTTGGCCTTGTGGTTGGGGCTTCAAGCTATGGTAGGCATTAAACAATTTGTCAATGTCTTGATCCAGACACTCCCTGTCCCTTGTGCTGTGGTGTTGTTCTTCAAAGACTTGATTCAGTCTTTTGTTGGTTTCTCCAGAGGCTTTGCTCAATTGAGCATATCCTTCTTGGAGGTTCTTAACTATCTGTTCCAAGGAGGCTTGAGTTTTTCTCATCCTCTCTTGGGCAGCTTCTCTTTATGCAAACTGCTTTGCAGATTGTTCAGCATATTGGGACATTTGTAACCACAGTGTATCACTGTTAATGTTACTCTCAGATGTGACAATGTTATGTTCTGTCTGAGTGGGGGTAATGTTTCTATTACTAGGACTACTGATTCTAGGGTGGTTTACAATTACTTCTGGCTCTTGTTCACTTCCTTTACCAAATCCAACAGCTTCTGGATCATAGGGTCTGACTCTTTCCTCCTCTGGTTGAAGGAGGTTTTGTTCTTGCCCTTGTTTCCTTGTCTTCTCCTGGAAACTTCCTAGAATTGTGAAGAATGGTGACTCTTGGCCACTGATCTGCTGGTTTCTGAATGGTGTGAAGGCACTGGAGAGCTGATTTGGCCTGCTCCTTGTGAGCCTGAAGGAATCTGAGTAGGCCCTGTCTGGGTCAACTGTTCTTCTATAGCTTGGATAGTGGCTTGATTCTCCCTTATCCTCTGTGCCCTTGCCTCCAGGAGTCTGAACTGCCTGGTAGGATTCCAACCTTTGGTGATTACCATCAGGTCTTTGAAGTCTATCTCTTTGAGACAGATCCTCTGGCAACTTGCTCCAAGTTCTGCCCAGTGGCTTGCTAGGTTGAACCTCTTGTTGTCCATACTCCATTGAAATAAGTCTTTGAGGAGTTTGTGGAGCTGAAGAACTTGATCCATGTCTTTCCAGTCCTCTGGTTTGAGGTCTCCATTGAATTGGAGTGTGAATGGCAGGGTTGATATTATCTCCCTCATTGTTTTGCCATCCACCACTGTGTCCAAGGTGTCCTCTTTCAGTTCTTCTGGTTCTGGACAAACCTTCTCTGTCCTCTGGTTGGTTCCTTTGGAAGCCAAGATCTCTGAGGTGTAAAGGTGACATATTGGTGTTTGCAAGCAGTCAAAAACTTTATGTTCTTAGGGTATTTACCTTTGACTGTGCCTTGTACAAATTTGTTATCTGCTGATTTGGGCAGTTTGCCTTTGGAGGTTACAGCTGGGTTAATAATTGTAATCTTTCCTGTACAAGTTGTTAAGGTTGGTTTACCTTGTATTGATGCAGAAGTGTGTGGTTTTCTACTCTTCTGAGTGGCAATGGGTGTCCACTTTTTTGCTGTGATCAGGCCTTCACTATGCCTCTTTCCTTTGCCTTTGCTGCCCTCTGGTTCTGAGGGTGTCACTGGTGTGTTGGCCTGTGACTGGCTTTCAAGTGGTATGAAATTATCTTCCACTGATTCAAAACAGGAAGAGAGGGCTAATGTGAGTTAAGACTCTCAAGAAATGCTGGTTTTGCACGTCTAAGAATGGCCTCTGGGCTTGTAAATCAATACAGTTTGCCCTTGTATGATGAAAATGTAATTGAATTAACAATTCCACGTCAAAAATACAGCTTACTGATATATGGTATACTGTTTGTATCCCAATATATCACAGAATAACTTGTATTTAGCAAGTATAAACTGTCAAATGTGGTGTATTACAGGGCAATTGAGTTAACAATGTTCCCAAACACGCCTCAACTGTTGGTTTATCAGTATGAGCTGTCTTGATTCAATTAAGAAATAAGACTGTATAAGTGGCTTAAATGTGTTTTTATATGCAAAACACGCCAAAAATACTTATTTTTGTGGTTATTAGCCACATGAAAAATACTCTTTGAAATATGAGTATATTATAAAAAGGGTAACAAAATATATAAAATATATATTTTTAAGAAAAATGACGCCTAAAAAGATAAAACAGGTGTCAATAAATGATAAAAAGAGAAAAAACTCACTTGTAAAAGGTCCAAATAGAGTTAAAACATGGCCAGGCCCCCAAAATGTCAGGGTGAGTCTAAGATGAGAGTAATAAAATGTATTTACAACTCTTAACTATGACTGTGACACGGTAAAGAAGAATAAAAAAGGTTTTATAATGTTTAAAAATGATTCAAGTTAGTAATATAAGGGCTTTACTATAATGATTATAGTGGTGGTGAGCGCTGTTGAAAGCCCTGGGTGCAGCTTTACCTGTTGGGTTACAATAATAAAGACTACAATACTTTAAATTAAGAGTATACCTGATTATATACCCAAGAGTAAAACTGTTTTTGACAGTTTACTACGTAGGGTATTCAAGCGCAGGATGATGAGAGGATTTTGGCTGTGGAAAGCCCTCCTTTTATCCTGAAATTGAGGTGGAAAGGCTGCTAGACCTTTCCACGTAGAGTAAGTGAAGATTTTTCACTCTCTGGGACAGGCTTGTGGTTTGCAAACAGCCTGTATGCCCTGTATTGGGCTCAGATGTGGTTTTGAAACCACATCTGGGCAGTTTTCACCAATACAGGGTGAAAATTTTCATCTGGGGACCACACAGCCTGATTCTGACGTGTATGACGCGTAGAATGCTGTACAGAAGCTGTTTGGGACCCCAGTATTGAATGAATTATGAGTTATTGAAGTCTAATCATGCTTCTTCGTCTAATTGACACCTCATAATCATAGTACAACTATATCCTGTCATTATACAGGTATACAGGACTGTATGTGGGATTATAACCTTCAAATGGCCATACCTCTGTCAGTTTTTGAGATATCAATCTCAAAGTTGGTTCATTGGATAGCCCTGTATGGGCTCTACACAATAGTACCCAGTTTGGTATGGTTATCGTTAAATATGGCAAAGTTATACTATGTATAATGGTTTTTGTACATAGGCATGGTTTGGGCAAAAAACTGTATTGAGTTGTTTTGCCCCATAACGTTTGCTACAGTTAAGATATGAGGAAATGGATGACACCATCAGATAGCCCTGACTGTGCTCTTTCCAAAAAGACCCCACTTCAAGTATCCCACACTAAAACTGTAGAAGTTAGATGAGAGGTGAATGCTTTGTTCACCCTTATTTGGCCTGAAATTGACCATAACTCCCATAATATTGGTGCTAGCTCAGTTTGGTTAGTACCATTGGATAGCCCTGGCTTAGAGCTTCAATTTTAATACCCATTTGATGGGCTTAAGCCTCTTCTTCTATATTTTAGATTAGAGGTGAAAATTAAGGTTTATGCTCAGCAAGAACTTTGAGCAGGAATAACTTTGTTATTCTTAGTCCTATGGTGATGGGACTTGTATTTTCAGAAAGAAGTGAGTTTCCTCTTTCTTTTGATACCTTTTGAGATAATTTGGCTCAGTTCCATATTTTGGTGGTATCTTGGCTATACCATTGGTTTATGGTATCTTGGCTGTCATGCTTGTGCTCTGGTTTTGAGTCACAGGCTGACATTCAAGGCTTTATTATTGAGTAATAGTGGGGGTGAGCACTGTTGAAAGCCCTGGGTGCAGCTTTACCTGTTGGGTTACAATAATAAAGACTACAATAATTGAAATTATGATTATTCCTGTTTTTTTCCAATATTATAACTCTTTTTGACAGTTGTACTACATAGGATTTCAATAGTAGGATGAGGAAACCTTTTCTTGTGGAGAAAAGCCTCCCTTTCATCCTAAAATGGGGTGAAAAGGCTGTTACACCTTTCCACATAGAGGAAGTGAAGATTTTTTACTTTCAAGGAATGGCTTGTGGTTTTTTCAAGGCCTGTATAGCCTGTATTGGGATCATATGTAGTTTTCAAACCACATCTGAGCAGTTTTCACCAATACAGGGTGAAACGTTTCATCTGGGGACCAAATAGCCCTCTTCTGACGTGTATGACACATAGAATGCTATACAGAACCTATACAGAACCCCAGTATTGACCAAACTATAAGCTATTGAAGTATAAACAGGTTTCTTCATCTATTTGACACCTTACAATCAAACCTATTGGAGAATATGCCACAGTAAGGCTGTATTGGTCTAACTGTGGGATTCTGACCTTAAAGGTTCCATACCTTTGTTGGCTTTTGTGATATAAAGCTTAGATTTGGTTCATTTTGTATCCCTGAATGTGTTCTACACAATGGTACCTCATTTGATATGCTTATCATTAAATATGCCAAAGTTATTCCATTTACAAGATTTGTTGTACATATGTATGATTTGCTCGAAATCTTTATGAAGCTTGTTTGCCCCACAAATTTTGTTCTAAATGAGATATGAGGAAATACATGGCTCCATCAGATAGCCCTGATTGTTCTCTTTCCAAAAAGACCCCATGTCAGGTATCTCACACTAAAACTGTTAAAGCTATATGAAATGTGAATATTTTATTCACCCTTATTTTACCTTATTTTGGTCATAACTTCTGTAATTCTGGTGCTATCTCAATTTGGCTAGTACCATTGGATAGCCCTGAATTAAAGCTTCATTTTGAGTACCCATTTGATGGGGTTAATTCTATTCCTCTGGATTTCAGATGAGAGGTGAATAATAAGGTTTATGCTCAGCAACAACTTTGAGCAATAATAAATTTGCTGTCCTTTGTCCCATGATGATGAGAATTGTATATTTGGAAAGAGGTAAGTTTCCTCTTTCTTTTGATACTTTATGAGATGGTTTGGCTCAGCTCCATGTTTTGTTGGTATCTTGGCTCTACCATTGGTTTAGGGTATTTGGCTGTCATGCTTGTGCTCTGGTTTGGAGTCACAGGCTGACAATCTCCCTGACAACTCTATTCTAGTTTTCCTTTATTATCCTGTCTTTCTTTGTGAGTAGATTTCCTGTAGCTGTAACTGTATTACAGTACACCCTTATGAAACTCCTGTAATATTGCTCAAACCCATGGATTTGTGGCCAGATTTGGATTCTATAAAAAATAAATTAGAATAAAGCCCTATAGTAGATAATATTAGATAATCTTTATGAGGCTTAATTATTTGAAATACCATAACACCTCATTGTCAATACAATTTGAAATAATTGTGAAGATTTTTTTCCATTTTGACACCAAAATAATGGGATTGTTAAAATTCCCATGCTACATATAGACTAATATGAGTGTTATATGTGCTTATGAAGCTTTCTATTGCTGTATCTCTAAATATAGCTTTGATAAACCCATTTTGGTATCAGCCTTTAACCTTCAATTACTATCTCTTCCATGAAAATATCTAAAGGGGACAAAAGACAGCAAATAGATCCAAGGCACCCCAAATTCTAAGGATGCTGAGATTTAAGAACTCCTAAAGCTTTTATAAATGTTGATCTTTCTCAATGAGTAAATTAAAACTTTTGGAAACATTTTTACTAAGGTTAATTATCATTAAATAATGAGAAAATATAAAATAAGCTGCTATTTTGACATTATATGGAGGTGATGATCCATTGGGACTCCTGTAGCCATGAAGCTTCCATGGATAAGCCTCAAAATGGTAATTGAGAAAATTTTGGAACCAGCATCCATGTGATTTTCCGGTGAAAACTAGCTGTCAGTATAATATTTACTTATACAATTCATAAAATGAAGTAAAACTTCAGAATTCATTCAAAATACATATTCTATTCAATTATTCTGAATTTTTCAGGAGAAGTTATTAAATAAATAATTGATAGTAAAGCCAAAGAATTTCATGAATTCATAATTGAAATAATAGTTTTACTGACAGTCAATTTTTGATTATTCCACATGAAACACTGAATCTTCCAAAATTCACAGAAAATACATCTGGTGATTGAATTTCCCAAACCATTCATAGATTTGAGAAAACAGTCTTTATTTGGAAATAGAAGAAGACTTGCACTATGAAATTTCTTTTTCATTAACAATAAATGGGTTGGTAACCACATAGAATGACTTAATCAAGTAACCATCATAATTTTACAAGACAGAAAGTGTTTCAATCATCAATGCAAATACATTCATTGTCTTTTGAGTCATTTTTTAATCATTTTAATTGAGCTCATCTGTGAGCATTTTTAGATTTAAAGGAATCCCACTATTGCTGTTTTAAAGATTCACTCAGTTAAATAATGAAATCATTAATACTTCTAGTAAGTATTAGCTATCAACATTATCAGCAAGTGTTTTAATGTATCAAATAATCCAGAGAAAAATTAAATAGTACATTATTCTTATTGAAAATATTATTTCAACTATAAATTCGTGAATTATTGCTTTAATCTATTTTTTCATTCTTTACATTCACAAATAATCTATCAAATTACTCTACCAAATCTTTCAAGATATTAATGGAGTACTAGTGAGTGATTTATTAATTTCTTTAAGTTTTTCTCTCAAAATTTAGCTTTATTGAAGTATAAATAATAATTACTCTTTCAAAATAGAATTATTAATCAAAAACGTTTTATATTATTTTCATCAGAAGTTTTATTATTAACTTTTATTTTAATTGATTTTTGTACAACCTTATGGCTTACTTTTAGAATTATAGCTATTTTGCAACAGGTTGTAGAAATACATAAGAAATCAATTATATATTTGCGTTTATAATTATTATATCAATTATACTTCATAAGAAAGCTCATAGTACCCTTGATTATTAGTAATATTATCAAGAGCTTCATAGGTGAATCTTACATGTATTGTACTTGGATCACAGGATCTATAATGGTCCTAAATCAATAGTTCAAAATAACGGTATGAACAAAATTACATCTCAAAAGTGTATGCATTAGGTGGAATCTAGGTTTGATACTAAGATAGACATAGGTTTACTTTAAAATTTCATTTTTACATATATTTTATTCTTTCTTCAGTGAGAATAATAAAGAGTAACTGATAAAAAAAATCTTTATGGAAAGTCTTTCTATTTGAAACATTACTCACTCACAAAATTGTCTCCATATTTCTGGCATATTCCCCAAGCCTATGAGACTCCATATTCCTGGAACTAGTCAAGGATACATAGTACTAAGACATTTATTAACCCTTTGCATGTAACATCAGATAAATATTAAAAAAGATAGAAAGTTTGTGTCTTGAATTACTTATTTGTTATAAACTGAAAAACCCCTTTATATTCTTAATATGATAAATTATCTAAGTTGAAGCTTTATAAATAGAACCATATTAATCTTCCTTTATGTATTTTTTTGTCAATATTTCATTTCAAAATGCTTTATTTTGGAAATTTAAATTTTTGCGTCTATTTCTCAATTATTTTGAATGGTAAACCTCTCAAGTAAACATTTTCCAATAAGCTCACTATGAGAAAATTGGCTACACCTGACAGCAGTTGTTGAATTTGGAATTTTACATTGGAGATAGACTGGAGGCATGTTGAAAATAGGACAAAAGCTCAATTTATAAAATTAAGTTTTTTAATAAATTTAAGCCACAAATCCTGAGTTCAGTTTGGTCTATATCAGTGTTTGGTCCATGTTTTCAAGGATGAGAATTCAAAATTACTTTATTCAAGTACTTGTTTTAATTTTCCCTTTTTTTTGGTATTATTTTTTATCTTTTATCCTGCAATTTGCAGAAATTTCAAACTTTGGGGTCTTTCTTAAGTAATCTCACATATATGATACAGCTTCAATATGAGCTAATTGTAAATATTATGTATGGGAACCCATAGGAGAAGAATATTGGGAGTGGAACCCTTTTATTTTGAACTAACTTCCTCATTAATAATGAAATGGATCAGGGAAATTATGAAAAGATGCATAATTATACCCTACCATTAAGATTCTCACCCTTATGGAGTCTGCATCTTGTGAGAAATTCTACGTGTTATTTTTGCTCTATTTTCTAGTGAGGTATGATTAATATTGAGGAATGATGTCCAGATTTAGGGAAAAGTGTCATTTTGGGGAGAGGCACATACAAATTTAGTCTTTATTGAAACAATATCATCCCTATTTCAGCACATGATCTGATTTGGAGGCAGTTTTTAAGCTAATAGCTAGATAATATGAATATTGAAATTGAAATATTGGCTTCACTATTACAATGAGGGACCTTTTCATTTTTAAATTTCATGGTGTAAGCTAAAGATTGTTGTGATCTTCATATAAAAACATGGATTCATGATATCATTTTAAATATCAATAACCAATAAGAACATAATATTCTTTCATATTTTGGTGAATTAAGTTTTTCTCTTTCCTGATACCAATTTAGATCCACTTTCTATATTATTGTGGAGAAATTATTAATTCTGATTTAAGAATATTTATCCAGTGTATTCCTTGAATATCTGGATGTCATAGGCCCTCTTCTAAGTGAAGAGGGCCTGGCACTCAGTAAACTGGGACTCACTTATGGAGGGCTCAAGGATATGGTAAGAAAGAAAGACACTGCAGAGTGTTAGGAGATGAATTACTAAAATAAAAGAATATAAGAAAAGCAGCAACAATAATTAAGAGTAAGAATAAAAGAGCCAACCACAAAAAATTCTAAGTCCACTGTTTCAACCTGTCAGAATGGAAAGAGAAGGGTTAATAAGGATATGGCCACCCAGCTCATACTGTACAGGCAAAGAAAGAAAAAAGAGGCAAAGACTAACTCAAAATCAAATAATTATAATACCCAAAAGAAGGTTGAGAATAATTATAAAATAATAAATATACTAAATTAATTAACAGGGGAAAAGTCACCAGGGGAGAGAAGGAGGGGCTGGTATATGTGAGAATCACCAGCCCTGATCCAGACAGAGAATTTTCATGAGAAGAGTTGATGATTGAATTGAGTCTGTCCAATACAGGTCCTGTACGGATGTACAGGATCTGTACATGAGCAGTGGTGGTATTGAGTGATCATACAGTTTGGGAATGGTTTATCCAGACTGTATGCATGTTTCAGCAAAGAAGATTTGCTGAAACTGAATGCCGATACACACAGTGGATTTTCTGGTTTGAGGTGTTTGAGTGGGTGTAAGTATGAATGCCCTTACCCCTGATTAGATGTTGTTACAGTATCCCCCTCTTGAAACTGGTGGGCTCCTGAACACCATAATATCCCGCCACTGTTGAGTGGCATCTCAATATCCCCCCATTCTTTTAAAAAAATTCTTTTTAATTATATTTTCCTCTTGACCATTATCCTGAAAATCTCTTCTTCATTTCTTCACTGTCATACTTCATTTTAACTATCTTCCCCCTTATCTTCACTTGAGTAAGTGCCTTCAACTTAGAAGTATGCTTTTTCTTTGGATTCAGTCATTTCCTTCCTCCCAAGGTATGGCCTTTGGGTTATATCCCAAAATGAGTGCCATGAAGCTCTTCTGCTCAAAATTTGATGGCCAATGAGTTTATGTTCATATATCCCATTGTCTGAAAATTCCTTGAAATATGGATTTTGGGCCCAATTGGCCCTACCATTGATTTTGGGTCATGGCCCTTTTCATGGTTATATTTGATCTTTTTGGCTTTAGAGAATTTCTTTGCCCAATTTGGTATTGGGCTTATTTGGGGTCCTATGGTCCGCGGGCCATGGGGGCCATTGGAGACCCCTGAGCCCAACCTTTCTGGGGCCATTGGAAGGGTCCAGGACCATAAAGATTCTGACCTCCCCAAATTTGCAGGGGAGGTCCTGGGTGGTGACTTCAGTCCAAAAGAGACATGGACTCACCACCTTAAGGACTTTGAGGGGGGGCATCATTGAGTTAAGGCCCCCACTTCCTTGAGGTCATTTTCTTCAGACTTGAAGTGATTAATCTGACTCCTTGAATCTTCTGCTTGCATGTTCCTTAGTCATTAGTTCCAAACTGACTGAACTCACTGAATCTTCCCCTTCTGCGCTGCCACCATCTGTCCTTCATGGTTCTGGAGTTCTCAGTCAATTTTCTTCACCATCAATGGCTTCTTCTGGTAATTTTGATCCAACCCAAACCTATGATGGTTACAAAGCAGTTGAAGTTCTTGATCGTGCTTGTACTGAATGTTTGGCAAAGGGCAAGTATTGTTTTAAACATTACAATCCAAGATCTTTAAAATGCCACTATTGCTTTATTGGGAAGAAGCCATGTCATTGTACTGGGAAGCAAGTGTCAAACGCCAGGAGGTATTTGTGGAGTAAGAAAGAGGGGCCTTTTGGGAAAGACTTCCCAGTTTCTGAGGCCCCTACTCTTGATGGTACTTAAGGGTATTCTGATTTTGAGTGGACTGAGTTTCTTTATTGAAATCAATACTGATATCTTGATTCAGTGACTGGTTCAAGGCAGAGGGATGTAGCCAGATGGACCAATGTTAGAGGGGACATCCAAGCTAGTGATAGGCCAATATATTCCAGCTCAGTAGTTCCAATATAAAGGATCAATACAGAAGGAATAGTGAAAAGAATAAGACAAATTTCTGATTCCCCACCTGATCTGGATGCTGAAGGTAGTGATGAGTTGGATGGTGAAGAAGTTGAGGTGGTTCCTAATTCTGCTAGTCATCCACCCAATACTTCTCCTTCCCAGCCTTCTGCAAAGAGATTCCAAAGCTACCTCATCCCCAGTACCCCCAGAACTTTCCAAACCACTCTTTCCACCATTCCTACTTCCATTCCTCCTGCATCACCAAGCTCTTCCCACACCAGGCCCACCTTGAATCCAGAAGTAAGACCATCTCCCATCCAACCTTCCAGAAACTCACTCATAGTCACCTTCCAAAAACTCCAACCTGTGGCCAGTACCAGTAGAAGAATAGAAGAACTTTCTCCTTTGCCGTTTCAATAGAGGGATCACTGGCCTATCTGAGTTACCAGAGAGGATCCAAATACGGCGAGTGAAAATCAGGATGCTGTAGCCAGACCATCTAGGAGGGTTGATAGAAATAGTAGGGAGGTGATAATGTATGCTAATGATAAGACTATTCCAGGGAGTGCTTCTGAGGAGATGGCTGAAAATATTTCTTGGTATGAATATGAGTTGATTGATGAATTTCAGAAAAAGTTTGATCATTTGGGTAGAGATAACAACTAGTTTCCTTGTCCTTGTTTGTGCTTGGTTTTACTTCTATCCCCACTCTTATAAAATACTAAATCAAAGATAAAAAATAAATGGAACCTCCCAATTCATGATTTGGGAGGGGATGTTGCTGCTTTGAAGAATTAAAAATGAAAAAGAGAAATATACAATTAAAGAAAAAGAAAAAGAATTAGAGAAAATAAAACAGAGAAATTCCTGAGGTTTGTCCTTCTTGCGGTGAGCTTCTTGATTTTGGCCAATAATTGTCTGAAAGTTAAAAACCATGCATTTGATGCTCACAGAGTGGCCAAGGTAATGTTTTACAAGAAGTAGAACCCTCAGGGATGCATACCAGGAGATGGAACTTACTTTCATAACTCCCACTCCCAACAAGCACCATAAACAGATAATCTTTCCATAAATGGCTTTGAAGTGAGGATTGTCCTGAATAATGATAATTGGAATAAGTCGGAAGAAAAGAAAAATAAAAAGTGGACAGAAATTGGCCATATATTGACAAAGGGTCCAATTTTGAGGGTATTGATGTTGCAAGGCCTTTTGAATCTGTCCAAAGAATTGACAAGTGCTCACAAAGTGGCCAAGGTGATTCTTACAAAGAAATTTGGGTAGAATACCCCCTTGAAGGTGCATGTCAGGAGAGGAGCTTACTTTCATAACCTCTTCTCCCCACCAAGAACCATAAAATCAAACTCTTGAGGCAATTGGGCCAGGCTTGTCTGGATACAATGAGTGAAAATCCTTGACAAGGTCTGGTGAGCTGTTAAGGTTGGAATCTGGCTTGCAAGTTGTTCTTTCTGGGTCGTCACTGAATCCTTTCAACTCCACAAGATACCATAATTTACCTCTTTTGAGTTTTGAGTCCAGAACCTGAGCCACTTCCCATTCTTCTTGCTCCTCCACTAGAGCTGTTGGTGGTGGCAATTGATTACCATTTGGGATGCTTGACTGCTTGACTGGTTCTAGTAAGGACAAATGGAATACAGGGTGAACTGACTTCCATTGCAAAGACAACTTGAGGTGATAGGCATGACTTCAAAGGGTCCAAGCCATTATTCTGAAAGCTTCTTGGTGGGTCTTGTAGTCTTGATGTTCTTGGAAGCTAGCCATACTTTGTCCCCAGGTTGGAAATCAGGTGGAATTTACCTTTTTCTATCTGCATACTTCTTGAATCTCCTTATTGCTGACTCTAATTCTTCTTTGAACACTTTCTGTACTGATTGGAGTTTTGTTGATAACTTTCCAGCAGGTGAATCTTGAGAGACATGGATTGAGTCAAAGCTGGTATTTATTCCATAAATGGTGAAAAAAGGTGTTTTCTTGGTTGATTAATGTTCTGCATTATTGTAGGCAAATTCAGCCAGAGCGAGCCAGATGTGCCAGTAAGCTTGATGGTAACTGACATACATCCAAAGATACTGTTTTAGGATCTGATTTGCCCTCTCTGTCTGTCCATATGTTTCAGGATGAAAAGAAGTTGAAAGATCTCTTGATATCTTGAGCTTCTGACATAAATTGGTCCAGAATGATGAAACAAATAAATATCCTCTATCACTGACAATACTGAATGTAAGTCCATGTTTGGAAAAGACATGGCTAATAAATATTTGAGCTATTGTGCCATAAGCTGGAATGAAGATTGCCATTTTTGGAAATCTGTCCACAACTACCAGAGCTTAATTAAAGCTTTTGGACAGGGGCAATTGAATGATGAAGTCCATTGATAAAGAATTCCAATGACCAGATGGAGTTTGAAGAGGCTTGAGTAGTCAAAACTTCTTATGGTGGATTTTCTTGTTTCTTGAACATTTCTGACATGAGGAAACATAGTCCTTAATGAATTGATTTATGCCATCCCAATAGAAATCCCTCTTTGTGAGCTTGAGGGTCTTCTCCTCGCCAGGATGGCCAGCCAATGGTGAGTAATGATGTTTTTGAAGAATATTGAGTTGGATTTCTTCATTTCTTGGGATTCCCACTGTATCTTTGAATAATAATAACTTGGATTGAGGTTCAAGAGAATAATCTGTAACTGATTCACCTCTTTCTAGTTGCTTGAGTATTTCTTTATAGTCTTTGTCTTTCCATACTTCCTTTTGAATCTTGTCAACTAAATCTGAGATATTTCCACCTTGATTGAGAAGAATCTTGATTCTTGAATTCCATCTTGCTTGATTACTTGATAAAAATTCTGATGATTCTTGCTGATGAGGTCCACCCCCCTCTCTGGCTACACGTTTTCCTGACATGACAAGGCATCTGGTAAAGTGGCTAGCCTTCCTGGGTGGTACGTGATACTGAAATGAAACTCAGAGAGAAATTCAGCCCAACAGGCCTGATGACAAGTAAGAACTTTGGAAGACATAAAATACTGAAGAGAAGAGTGGTCTGTCAAGACCTCAAAAGGATTGGAAAGAGAAAGAATAAATTCTCTCTAGCACTTGAGAGCCCAAACTATGAAAAGGAGTTCCTTGTCATGAATTTCATAGTTGAGCTCAGCTGGGAGAAGCTTGCAACTATCAAATGCAATGGGATGCTTTCCTGAGTCATTCACCTGGCTCAGTACAGCACCCAAGGCTCAATCAGAAGCATCAGTCTCTACAATAGTAGGTAGAGAAGGATTGAAATGGGAAAGGATAGGAGCGGTGGTGAATGCTTCTTTGAGTATTTGAAACTGACTATGAGCTTCCTCATTGAAGATAAAAGGAGAGTCTTTTGTGAGAAGGGAGGTGAGAGCAGTGATATTCTTGGAGTAATTTTTAATGAAGCAATGATAGAAATTGGCAAAGCCAACAAAGGATTGAAGGGCTTTGATGTTCTTGGGCTGAGGCCAATTGAAGATTTTCTGAACTTTTGAAGAATCCATCTTGAGGCCATTAATTGAAACAACATAGCCCAAGTATTCCACACTTGAAGGCTTTGGCAAACAAATTATTGTCCCTCAGTATTTGGAGGACAGAGGCCACATGTTTGACATGTTCCTCCTCAGACCTGGAGAAGACCATAATATCATCTAGATAAACTACAACAAAGATATCCAAGAAATCTGCAAATATATCATTTTCAATATTCTGGAAAGAAGCTGGAGAATTGGTCAGGCCACATGGCATAACCAAAAACTCATAACTACCATATTTGGTTCTAAAAGCAGTTCAGTGCTCACCCCCCTCTTTAATTCTCAGGAGATTATATGCACCACACAGATCTATCTTGGTGAAGAAAGTCGCACCATTGAATATGGTAAGAATCTGGTTCATAGGAGGAACAGGATACCTGGTCTTCCTAGTGACAGCATTTAGTTTGTGGTAGTCAACACAAAATTTAAGACCTCCATCCTTTTTCTTAACAAAAAGGATGGGTTCTCCTGTTGAAGAGGAGCTTGGTATTATGACACCTTTCTCTAAATTCTCTGAAATTTAAGCCTGCAGTGTTTCTGACTCTTGATTTGATAATGAGTAGATAACACCAACTGGAGGTAGAAAACCCTCCAATTTGATAAGGTGATCACAGGCGCAGTGTGGAGGAACTTTCTCTGCTTTCAACATGGAGAATACATCCAAATATTGGTGATAAGAAGGAGGGACTACCTTCAACACAGTTTCAATTTCTTCTGGCTCTTCCTCCTCATCCCACTGCTCCTCCAGGGATGCATGAAAAGACAAAGGAGGACGGTTCATATGCCCTTGAAAGAGATATAGTGAAGATATAGCAACATCTTCTTCAACATCCTTTATCTCTTTGAAGACTTCATCTCTTGATTGAAGTAATGACTGAGATGGCAGGATGTTAGGGATATGGACAGAAGAAGGGATGCAAGGTGTCTTAAGTTCACCAACCAGAGCCACACTGTTGACAGAAGTGGCCAAGGCATTACTATAAAAAGGTTTAATACCACTAGAATCCTTTTGACTAGAATCATAGGTGATCAATCCATTTTTCCAATCAATAATGGGATTAAAATGGTAGAGAAAATCATAGCCCAATTTCAGGTCTTCTCCTTTGGGTGAATCTATGATACAAAGTTCCCATTCAAAGCTTGGGAGGAAAGGCAAGTCAACTACCCACTTAATATAATGGGTGATGAGCAAGGAAGGGGATTCATTTGACTGCAGGATGAAAAGAGGAATCTTTTCAGGGAGTTCTGACATTGTCAATGAGTACGTGAGAACAAACTTTTTTGTGATAGAAGAGTTTGAAGCACCAGAATCAATGATAACACTATAAGAAATATCAGAGACAGAAGAAAGAATAAGAAACTCTAAATATTGCTTGAAACTAGTATTCAGAGTGCACAATTGTGCTCTTGAAGGAAATAAGTGAGAACCATTGAACACATCATGAACCCCACTCAGGCTTTTCCCTGCTTGCTAGGGAAGCCTTTTGATGACTCAGGCGTGTTCTGAGGTCTCTTGAAGCATTTTTCAATTCGATTTTTTCCACCACAATAAGTACATAACCCTTCTTTGATTGTTCTCTCCTTTTCATAACCAATTAATTTATTGTCCTTATTAAGAAGAGCAGAATGAGGCTTGTCCTTTGAAACTTGAAATTGTTTGCCCTTCTTGTTGTTCTTATGGTTAGGCCTTTTCAAAGATGAGTCTTGAGGAGGCCTTGAAGAATGGTATCCAGTAACAGGAGGCTTCTTTTCTTGATAGCTACCCTTCTCTTTCTGCCTCTCATGATATCTGGTATCTAGTTCCAGGGAAACGTCCATGAGTTCTTGAAGAGTAACAAAATTTCCAGGGTAGGCAGCCAACTGGTCCAAAGGTCTTGATGCCAATCCTCTTCTATAAAAATTAATGTAAGCTCTTTCTCCCCAATCTCCAATTCTTGACATTAAGCTTCTGCAATCAGAAATGTACAAGGATACATGACCACTTTCCTTCATCCTCAAATTTTCCAACTCTTTTTCAGCTTTCCTGACTTCATTGGGATCACCAAACAGAGTGAATGATTGAGTTTCAAATAGCTTCCGATTATTGAGGAGGTAGGAAGGATCTTCATTGGAAATATTGGAGAGGTAGGGTTCAATCCATTCTCCAGCTCTACCAGTGAGAAAAGAAGCTTAGTACAGAATTTTCTTCCTGTCAGAGAAGAAATTTTCAGGGTCATTATGGAAAATCAATTGACAGTATTGGATAAATCTTCTCAATTTATGGGCTTGAGTGCCATCAAAATAATCAGGTGCCTTCATTTATGGAGTCTTTAATGCAGGGGCTTTGGAGGGCTGTTGTTTGAGAAAGTTGTCCCATAATAGTAGCCATTTGCTCCTTGATCTTGAGGAGACTTGGATCAGATTGAGAGACAAGAGATTGATTAGTAGGGGCTAGATTATAATCCTGGGGTACCTCTGGAGCATTTGCCAAAGCATCTTCCACTTCAGCTTCTCCAGAATCTTCCTCTTCCACAGACTCCTCCCCCTCTTCATCTTCAACTTCTCCAAGTCTTGCTCTTGCACCTTCAGACATGCCAGGATACCAACCCAAAAGTCAAGAGAAAGATCTTGATCTTCTTGATTTCATTCCCCCTCTTCTGGAGGGTGCTTCTCCTTCCATTGGTGGTCCTCTGTCCAAATTTGCACTCAGTTGATGAACTGATGGTGTGCGGTCAAGAGGAACCCTTGCTGTAGGAGTGAGAACAGCTGGATTTCTTTGAGATCTAGTATTTTTGGCTGTGGGGCTATGCTGAACTGGAATTATTGGAAAATTAAAAATGAGAAATTGAGGATACTTGAGAATAAAGAATTAAAGCTTGTCCAAATCAATAATCAATAAAATCTTGAGGAATCAATCAACAGTCTTGAGGTGAAATCAAATTCAATCAATCAATTCAGTCAATATCATCAGTCAATCAAATCTCAATAATCTTGAAGAATTCAATAATCAATCAATCAATTTCAATTCAAGTTCTTGAGGAATCTATCAGTCAAATCAATATCTTCAGGAATCAAAAATCAATCAATAATGATAAACAATTCTTGAGGATAAATTGGTAATCTTAAAGAATTCAAAAGTCAATCAGTCCAATCCAAATAAAATCCTGAGTCTCTGAATCAATGACCCAAATGAATCCCAATCAATAACTCCTGATAAGAACTGAATAAACAAAAACAAAAGAGAGTTTTTTTTGAAATAGAACTGATAATGAAATTAAATGGTCAGAAATGATCAAGAAATGAAATAATCAATTTTCATAAGAATATAATGAATGAGATGAAAATTGATTATAGAAAATAATTATCATTAAGAATCATAAAATCATGAAAAGGTCATAATTGATGAATGAGAGAAAGGAATATAAAATGAATGAAAAGAAAGAATCAAATATGACTTAATTAATTTAATGTCATAGGGGCTCTTCTAAGTGAAGAGGGCCTGGCACTCAGTAAACTGGACTCCCTTATGGAGGGCTCAAGTTTATGGTAAGAAAGAAATACACTGAAGAGTGTTAAGAGATGAATTACCAAAATAAAAGAATATAAGAAAAGCAGAAACAATAATTAAGAGTAAGAATAAAAGAGCCAACCACAAACAAGTTCAAGTCCGCTGTTTCAACCTGTCAGAATGGAAAGAGAAGGGTTAATAAGGATATGGCCACCCAACTCATACTGTACAGGCAAAGAAAGAAAAAATAGGCAAATACTAACTTAAAATCAAATAATTATAATACCCAAAATAAGGGTAAGAATAATTATAAAATAATAAATATACTAAATTAATTAACTGGGGAAAAGTCCCCAGGGGAGAGAAGGGGGGGCTGGTATATGTGAGAGTCAGCAGCCCTGTTCCAGACAGAGAATTCTCATGAGAATATTTGATGATTGAGTTAAGTCTGGCCAATACAGGTCCTGTACAGCTGTACAGGATCTGTACAAGAGGAGTGGTGGTATTGAGTGATCATACAGTTTGAGAATGGTTTATCCAGACTGTATTGGGTAATTCCAACCTGTACAAGTATTGAAAAGCTGTATTTATGAACCAGACTGTATGCATGTTTCAGCAAAGAAGATTTTCTGAAATTGAATGCTGATACACACAGTGGATTTGCTGGTTTGAGGTGTTTGAGTGGGTGTAAATATGAATGCCCTTACCCCTGATTAGTGGTTGTTACACTGAAGAAACAAGATTGTTAAAGTTCTTATTTTAAGTAAAGAAGATTAGGAGCTGTATCAGAATACAAAATGAAGCTAAAACAATGCAAGGATTTGTGTGAAATCTCTGTAAATATAATCTTCATCTATCAATGTGGCCAGCCCTCATTTTCAACAATTATCTGATTATTTTGGAAAGTTTTATCAAGATAGATTTCTATGAGGTTCCTTTATTTTACAATTCTTTTTGTATTCTATAGGAGCTTTACATTTTACCTTTACCTTCCTTAGTCTTTGATGAAATTTTGATTATTAGGATATATTGAAAGCTCTCCATGCATTGAGAGATTCAAGATTGTATCTGAACTTGATAGGGTGATAACATTAATTATCTCAAAATATCTTTTAGGCACCATCATTGATGCACAGTCAGAAAATCAAATTATGAAAAATATTTAGAATATAATCTCCCAATTTCTCTTCATTAAACTTTCCTCAAGGGTATATGGAAAACCATTATAGACTCTTTTTAAGAAGTTTATTCAAGCTCAATTACAAACTCAATGTCTATTGAGAAGAACTAGGAACTGAGTATCTTAAAGTAAATAAAATAATTCATTGAATTGTTTTTAAATAATAGGAATATGATAAGAAATCAAGATAACTGGTATAAATATTTTCTTTAAACAAATTTCTGTCTCATGTTTCATTTCTAAAGCCTTTGAGAAGCTTTAGAAGCTAAAATCAGTTTGATAAATCTATAAATCCTAAAATAATGATAAATAATTAGTTATCAGCTGTTTATGAATCTTAGTTTAACATGTTATATATTCAGTTTCTTCAAGTGTTTTCAAAAGAGAATATGACAGTATTTTTTTATTTGTGTTTATATTTAATTTAAGACTTGAAGTATTTATTAGGGTCAAATTTTGAAGAGGGAAGCCACAAAAAAATGCTGGAACGTTGTGGGAACTATGCCTCAACTGGAACAAATATCATGTCAGAGCCATGTCCAATCAAAATTGAAATATGGTCCAAATCATGTTGAAAGCATTGAATTTTTACTATCAAAGGTTCCTCTAGGGATTAAATGAGCTGACAATAATTTGCATGGAATTTTCTGAACAATTTTTTGTCAGAGCCCTTTATGACCACAGACACATATATTTTAAAAAAGATGGATCAATTATCAAAGAAAATCATTAATAATATTCTTTTATCCATGGAAATATGATATAGTTTTGAAACAACATATTTTTCAAAATTAAAGAAAATTCTCTTGAATATTACAAAAATCAAAGAAATATTATTAATTGTAATATTGAAAATATTTGAGCAATATTACAGGGAAATAAAAGCTTTTTGAGACTTTTTTGATAGAATACTATTCTATATTGGAAGATAGCTCTTAGATCTTGAGTTAAATGGTTTTTATTCCTTGAAATAAAGCCAAACATTTTTATCTTCAACTTGTTTCATCAGCATGATATAGAGCTTATAGAATCCCACTGTTATTTCTCACATTTTGTAGTAACATAAATATACTTTAATTTGAAAGCTGGCTGTGCAAATAGAAACACAAAAACTGCAAAAAAATCTCAAAAATCATCTTTTGAAAAATATTTTGAATAAAGTGATGGAGATCACTCAAGAAAATAAGGGATGGGACACATGAAGCATGTTCTGCACTTCATTTTATTATAAAAATAAATATTTTTTTATTTTTGTTAAAGAAAATAAATAGCAAAAACTTTCTTTATCCTATTCAAAGAATTTGTCTTTTATTCTTTTGACTTCACTTTTTGAGTTTTGTTATTCATTTCTATGGTGATATTTCATTTTGAGTATTTTATGATTTTTTTTTTTGTCTTTTTTTTAAGCTGCCCTATGTTTTTTTTTCATGTGATTCATTGGATTTGACTAGATTTTATGGTTCATTTGTCAATTAAAATTACAGTAGGAAGCCTTTCAAGGCCCTCTACTGTAAATTCATTCACAAAGGTCAAATGTGTTACAGTACAGGATCTGTAATAGCCACCACTGTAACTTTTTCTACGATTGTTGACAATTTTACAGTAGCTGTCATTACAGGGCCTCTAATGTCATTTCCTTTTCAGTTTTTTATCCCCTCAAGTGGAAATGGCTGTACTATATACAGCCCAGTGTTAACGTATAAGCATAAACTTTAAATCTCTGGTCATACAGAAAACATGAATTACTGTAATTACTATTTAAATCTCATCTTAGATAAAAAGTTTCTCCCCCCTTAGAGGAGTTTTTCTGTTAAATTTCTGCTTCTAATTTTTGTTTTCTACTCTTTTCTCATCAGGTATGAGAAATAAATATTGACCCTTAGGGAGTGTCTCTGTTAAATTTCTGCTGATAATTGTTATCTTCTACTATTTTCTTATCACCTAGTACTTCTCTTTCAAACTAAGTAATCATATCCTAAAAATGGAAATAGAAATTAATTCTTTCTTTCAAAAAAAGAGACACTTTACCCTTAACAATAAAGATTGATAAAATTCAATGATGAGCAAAAGGGACCAGAAAATGAAAAAAATCAAAATAATAAATAAATTCCAGAAATCTTAATTGATTAATGATAAAAATATTATGTCTCTTGGAAATAATTTTATTGAAATTAATTTGAAAGCCTTTGTTTGTTGCTTCTGAAGTTACAGGCGTTTAACTATTTGAAATGCAAAAATATCCACAATCCAGTTTATTCAGAAGAGGATTAGTGGAAAAGAGCTAACTTTTATGTTTGGAAGCCATTGGTTTTGAAAGAAATAAGAAATAGTATTTTCATGAAGTAATAATAAGTCAAAAATCAATAAAGATGGAGGCTTTATTAATTCATAAGACTGGATTTGACTTACTTTGGCCATCAAAAGGATATAATTGTCAAAATTGAAAATAGATTCAATAATTCTTTTTTCTATCATGAAGAATATTCTTTTGATTATTAAAATATAAAAGGAAAAGACTTTCATTTAATATTCTATATCTCTACTATATCCATTCAAAAAAGAAAAGAAAATCTTGAGAATTACGCAATACACCAGTGGCTTAGAATAACTTGGAATAACAACAAACAGTGAAGTCCTGAGTCTAACTTGATTAACAGCAAGGCTCCACACTCAGTCTAGGATTTTTCTAAGCTAATTTCCAAATGCAAAACCCTCTGTCAGCCAATTTTCTCATGTTGAATTCCAATTTTAATAATTAATACCAGCACCATAACCTTTGTGTAAAAAGAAAACAGCAGTTATTTGGAAAGTATTCACACTTTATATTTATTTCAGTATTTGAATATCCATTTTTCAAAAAGGGAGTAGTATGAAAAGGCGCAAATTTTCATAATTGTGAATATAAATTCTTGAAATATTGTTTTAAATTTAAGATTAATTCAAAAAGGGGACAGAAAAATTAATATAGAATTAATTGAATGTTGTGAGAAGCTTCAAAATGATCAGTATGTCAGAGCTATTGAATACGTTTTTCAAATATAAAAGCACAAAATATTAATTAGTTAATTCTTTTCTTCAAGTGGTCATTAAACTTTATTGATTGAAGAAAAATGTGAAAAAAATAACTTCATTCTTGTGCTTTGATTTTCAAATAGAAAATTTTATTTGTTTGGAATAGTTTCTCATTCATATACTATGCTTACATTTCTTCTTATTGAAGACAAACAATATTTGGGTTTTTCTTACTGAAGAATACCGATATATTGTAATATTTGACTAAACTTCTATATCTGAAATCGACAAGATACTTTGATTAACCAGGGAGATTTTTATCTTCTCCTTCTTAATTTGTGAATATTAGTTCATCCTTGAAATTACTTTTAAGCTGTTCTTCTTTTCAAAAAACAAATCTTGGAGATTTGTATTATTTATTCAATGAAGAAAGGAATTTCAAATTATAAAAAAGCCTTGAATAAGCTTTCAGAACCTTCATATTCCCCTTTTTTTCAAGTAATTGGATTGAACTAATGGAGTATCATAATCCATTTTGATGTGCTACAGATATAAACAGCATGTGAGAAACCAATTTCCCATAGAATCCACAACGTTCAATAATATCTTTGGTAATCCACATTCCCTCATTGAAGTAATTTATCAAATTATTAATTTTTCTTTTGAAGTATTCAAAAAGAGGCAATGCATTTCCAAATGGATATTTTCTTTAATATTTTACTTAATTCAAACTTCAAAATAAAGCAATATAATAATGACAAATTATTATATAAGTGATTCAGTTAGTTCTCTACCAAGTCTATTGGTATATAATTTTTTGAATGAATAATAGATTTTAATAATCAAAAGGATGTAAAACTCACTGTGATACTAACTGTAATAGGAAATATTCAAAATTTTGATATTTTTTGAGTAAGATATACGAAGTTAACTAAAAGTATTCCCAATTAAAAAGTAAGTGTTCCAAATTTCTTTCAAAATATGAAATTGGATATAATGTTGTTGGGAATTTGAAATTTCTTAATTTTTCAGAAATGCTGAATTCTTTGAACAAATCGATTCAAATGGATGGTTAATAATCTCAAGTGATTCATAAGTGGTAACAGAATCTGGAATAGCAGGATTCTATTGAGGATCTCATCTAAAAAGGAATTTTAGAATAATATGGATCCTTACATGCCACCACTTACATGCAAATAGGAAAATAAGGCCAAGTTTTCCATAGAATTATGATAAGATATACATAACTCCAAGGGAAATCAAGTATCTTTTTTCACAGCTCATTTAATATAGAGAGAAGAGTTAGTACATGAAGTATCAATATTATTAAGAACTTTGAAAATTAATTTTCTAATTTTTCAATTCCTTTTTCTTTCTTCTTGGATACACCATTTTTTAAATAAAAATCTGAGCAATGATCAAGAGTATCAAATGAAACTTATTTATTCTAAGATTGATTATTATATTAGTTAGTTTAATCTAAAGTAGTATATACTTCAAATAATTGGGCCATATATCAGGCAAAAATTGCTAACTATTCTTAAATTACTCATACTGAAACATCTCTAATCCTATTTATTATATAAACATATTTTGAGAAAGTAATACAATTAATACCCTTGTAAAAGCTTTGTATGGTTTGGCTATGAAACAATAAGTAAAAATTACTAATATTTTACTTAGGGTGTTGGTAAACACACGTAAGCTTTTAGTAAAAACACGTAAGTGACCCTATTTTTCAAAAAAAATTCCTCAGGCTCAGTTTTGAGGATTTTTTTAATTTTTTTTTGCCATATTTTTCCCGACTTGGCATGTCAATAAGCGCAAATTTTTTCATAATTTTTTTTTTTGCCACATTTCACAAATTTGGCCAATATGCCAAAATGGCTGTTTTTTTTCAAAAATTCATTTAAATTCTTCCCACTTATGAATTTCCTTGATTTTTTTTAAAATGAAGGGTTCAATTTGAAGAATAAAGCACAAGAATGCCATAATTTTGGGAATTTTTTTGGGTGGGACAAGTGAAGGCTCAAAAAAGGTTTTTTTTTCAAATGTTTTTTCCTGTCATTGTAATATGCCTATTTTTAAAAAGTGAATTTAATAACTTCCCACTTATGAATTTCCTTCATTTTTTTTTAAATTGAAGGGTTCAATCTGGACATTAAAGAACCAGAAGCTCATGAATTGGGAAAATTTTTTCGGTGGGACAACAAGTGAAGGCGCAATGAGTGTTTTTTTTCAACTGTTTTTTTTCTTGTGTGTAATATGACTATTTTCAAGTACAAAACTTCCACATGTTTGATAAAAAAGGAGACTGAGGTGGGATTTAAGCAATAAAAATGACTGAGGAGGGGGATAATTGGCATAAATTGTATATACAAAAATCATTCAATCAGAATCAACCTCCAAAATAGTGGGTTTTTTCTGAGAGGGGGGAGGAAGATTGGACAAATACAACATTCTGTGTTTCTTAAATTTATCAGCCCACCCCAGGGCTTGCATTTGGGCATGAATCTCCCAGTTCACAGTAATGGGGGGGACTGGATAAACTTTAGAAATGATGATGTCCAAAGGTACAAAATGAGAACAACTATTCAAGAAGCAGATGAAAATGGGGGGATTATCATTTGGAGGACAGAAATAAGGGAAAAAAGAAAAAGATTGGGCTGTGGAATAAAAGAAAACTGGTCTTTTATACTTATTTGCAATTGGATCCCCCATGTCAGGCATGGACATCCACTTGCTTTTTGGAGCCTGGCCAACATCTTCATACCATTCAATTCTTTCCATATAAGAGGATATTGAGGGAATCAAGGTGTTCATGGCTTCATAAAGGTCTTGATTTTGGTTAATTTCTTCAGCCAAGTCACCTCTGACATCAGCCCATTGATCTTGAGTCTTGTAAATGAAGTGGGATACTGTTCTGTAGCCACAGTTTCCATCACCCTGGACATTGATGGCCTTGAAGGTGTATTTCAATAGAAACTTGGGCAAGTCTTCTGAGCCAGTTATCTGATAAAATAAGTTCAAAAAATGAATAAATATGAAAATAAACCACATAAAATTACATTAAAAAGAATCAGAGACTCACAAACAGCTTGGAGCATTCATCACTTGTGTGATAATTGCTTTGACAATGCTCACAGGTCAAGTCAATTGCATCATATATATTCAAACTGGTGGCAGGCTTGTGTGGTTTTCTTTGTGAGGTTTTGCTTCCAATTGCCAATCTTCTGGACCTTCTAAGGGTTACTTCTGATTTATTTAATTCAGTTTCTGAGGGTAGTGAATCTGATGAACTGATGGATTTAGATAAGGAGTCCTCAGAATCTTCAGAATCTTCAGATGAGTCCACTTCCATAATTGGAGAGGGGACATTTGACTGGGATGTTGAAGTTGTTGTGCTGGTCACTTTTGATGGGGGTCTTCCTCTTCTCTTGGATTGACTTTCAATAATTTCAAATCTTGAAGGTTCTCTTTTGTTTTTATTCTTGGCTCCTTGGGGTCTTCCACGGATATTCTTGCATTCCAGAGGGTCTTCATAATATTGATCATCCTCTTGACTCTTGGGAATTTGATCAAATGGGACTTTTCCAGTCAAAACATCTTGAAAATGTTGGAGTATTGGAGTGATTTCTGCCATTGGTCTTTGAAACAGGTCTTCCCCAATGTCTTCAAATATTTTCTTGGCTTCAGCCTTTCTTTCTTTCTCAACACTTTGATCATCACCTTGAAAACCAGCCTGAGAAGAATATGACAAATAAAATCAGTTAATAAGAAAAATAATAATAATAAAAATTCAAAAACCCTCACAGGCAAATTCAAATGCCATTGAGGATGGAAGTCTGATAATTCAAGCCTTTGGCGCTTGGCAAATGCCTTTTGGGTCTTATGCTTGCAAGGAATGCCTTTATAATTGTTGTATTTGTTGGTGCATTTTTCATTGAGAGGAAATTGTGTTTGGAAATTTTCAAATTCAATCTGAAGAGCATAATGAGACACCTTGCCATTGAGGGCACAGATGTGTGGAGGAAAATTCTTGACATGGACAATCATTTCTTTGGAGATTCTGTTGATAATTTCAATAAATTGTTTTCTGAATGCCATGTGGAGAGCCCTGACTACCTCCAGGAGAGTACCAGTGGACTTTTGGAGCCAAAGTTTAACCATGGCATGGGCACCTTCAACTCTGGAGGTGGATCGCACACCCAGGTGGCAATGGTGATTGGTCCAGGCTGGCACATAATACTCCTTTAGAGGAAGCCAGGTCTTTTCCAAATACTGAAAGACCTCAGCATTTTTAACTTGCTTTTGAAGATTCTTCCAGTTTTCTTTGAAAGACTTTTCAGTTGGTGAATACATAAGCTGAGAAAAGAATCCCAAAGTCATTAATAAAGACAATAATAAGAAAAAAAGTGAAATAAAATGAAATGAAGTGAACAAGTATATTACTTGATTTCAAAGGCCCATAAAATTTTCAAAATTAGTTCCATGACCAATTTTCTTCATGCAATGAGCAGATACATCCTTGTTGATGTGCCAAATGCATAGCATGACTTTGGAGTCTGGGAAGAGCTTCTTAATAGAGTTTTTCAATGCCAGATCCCTGTCAATAACAATAACTGGAGGGGGAACAAGATTGGTGTGGTTGAGGACCTTTTCAATGTATTGATTTAATGCCCAAGTATGTGAAGGTTCATTTTCATTCTTCATCAAACAAAAAGCCCCAGAAAAGCTCTTATTGGTTGAGCTGAATCCAACAATATGAAAAAGGGGCATTTTGTACTTATTTGTTTTATAAGTACAATCCATAAGAATGACATGAGGAAAGCCATGAAGAAGTTTGATGGCCAGGGGGTGAGTAAAAAACAAGGAGGTAATGTGTCCCTCAGAATCCCTTGCAGAGGACCAAACAAAATTTTCTTCTTTGAGAGTGTCAATAAGAGCATCAATGGGCCTTCTGCCTTGCAGTTTGTCTTTCTTGATTTTCTTGACTTGGTTGTAAATGTCTTGAAGGATTACAGGCCTGTCAGACTCCCTCTGGCTGCATAATTGGGCCTGAATTTGCCTTGGCATGAGCAGTGATTCAGACATTTGAGCAATTTGGGATGTTTCTTGCTCATTGATTTTCCTGAAAGCAGGATGTGCCATGATATTTTCAGTGGCATCATGGCTATGTTCAGGATTTTTGACTTTAAGAGTCCAAGTGGTACTCTTGGCATATTTCCTGGCATAAAGTCTAAAAGGACAGTCAAGCTTTCTTCAGGTGACTGTTTTGGAGGGGCTGTTGTTGGGATTTGGGGTGCCAGACCTGTCACAACATATTTCAATTTGGTTGTGGGTCATATTGGACCTCAAGGTGGACACAGCATACCCCTGAGCCCTGGCAACATTATGCACATGTTGCCAAAGAAGCTCAAGGGTCTGAAATTCACCTTCAGTGGGGGGTTGGAGCATTTTTGAATGAAAATTATGTATAAAAGTGAAAAAAAGGGGGGAATTGGGGGATTTGGAATGGGGTAAGCCCTTTCGAAATGTGAAAAAGAGGTGAAAAAAGGTGTGAAAAATGAACAGAAGGGGTTAAGAGTGAAAGAAAGTTGTTTAAATGTGGGATTAATGGATGAGGGAAGGTGAAAAATTGGAAATTTGGAGGCTTGAAAGCAGGTTGTTGTGGTGGAAAATGCAGTCTTTGGGGGAAAAAAAGAAAAAAAAAGTGTGAAAAGCTTTGAAAAATGGCTTTGGTAATGCTGTTTTTCCAAAAAAAAAACAATGGTTTGGGGTGGGGATAATGTGGATTATTAGGGTGTTTGGGCTTTTTTTTTGGGGGGGGTGGCTGGGCAAAAAAATCTGAAACAATTTGGAGTTAGTGAGGTTTTGTGGGGAAAAAACCTCTTTTGGGCATGTTTTGGCCCAATACAGGCGTGATTGTGTTTCATTTTTAATTAAAAATGGGCCCAGGGCACCCCTTACGTGTTTTTACTAAAACCCTACGTGTTTTTACCAATTTATGGCCAAAACACGTAAGTTTTTAGTAAAAACACGTAAGCTCTTACATGTTTTTACCAATTTGCTTACGTGTTTTTGCCAATACCCTTTACTTATTGTACTATGAATGTCCTTATAAATGAAATAAATAAGATAAAAATAATTATAATTATGGCGTAAAATAATTATATTATTAAATAAATATAATAATATCATTTATATCATAAAAAAATGATATATAAAATAAATATATTGATATAAGATAATTAATATATTTAAAAGCACTTTATTATTGTTACCAACAAATAATAAAGGCATAAAAGATTATTTTTTATTAATAAAAAACAATTAAAAGCAATAATATTACTAATATTAAAGTTATAAATCAATATAAATACTATTTATATCAATTATGGAATTATTAAAGTAATAATAGAGAAAAACTATTATAAGAAGAGAAATAACCTAATTTTAATGCTTAATATAATAATTTTGAATACTTTTATGCCTAGAAATGTAAATAAAACTTATTTAAATTTTAGTTACAATAAAATTTAAGATAAATTACATTTTTTTCTTGATTTTACGTGGAATTGAGGTTTTTAAGAGAAATTTAAACAAAAAAATTAAATAATTGCAATAATCATGTCAGAGATGAAGATTATTTTAAGATTATCTTTTGTCTTTAATAATATAAACGTTTTATATATAAAGAATAAAGAAATTCCTTTTTTATTTAATGATTTAATGTTTTGTAAGCGTCTGAGTGGAAAACAGAGTAAAAAGAGCTCTATTTATAGTAAATCCCTCCCTCCTAGAGTCCAACAGGCTTCTAGTAGACGTGTACCAATGCTTTCTACTAGAATTGCGCAATGTTTTAAGGTTTGGGGATGATTACATCATGATCAAACCATCTTACCTCATAATTACGCCATTATTTAGAGTTATCACTATAACTCTAAGTTTGATGACATCATAGGCTTGGAAGAAGCCTAAACTTCGTGGATTCGATGTGTTTTAATCATATTTTAATATTATTCACCAGCTTTATCACTTATATGACTGCTAAACTTAAAATAAGATTACAGTGAGTGATCTTAAATGATCAAATTTAAGCTTAAACTTTGATCATTAATAACCTTTAAGTTATACACGCTGGAGCTATTCTGAGGGTGTATTCTGATAGCTTGTAATGTCCGCTTTAAACTTCCAAGAGCATTTCATTACATCATCAAAACTGTATTTTTGATGATCTTTCTTGTAACTCCTCTTTTCTGTTGAAATTTAATATTTTAAACTTCAAACAATGATTTCAAGGGGTTATACCTTGAATATTTTAATAAATAATATATCATTATTCACGAATGATCTAGTAGAATCCAACTGTTTACTTCTTTTTAAGGTTGGACCACTTTCACAACAAAGTGGTCAACAGCTCTATTGATTTTAATCAATAATCCCTTACAGGTTTTAACCTTGTTTATAGCTTGTGTAATAAAGTTCATTTCGGTATTCCTACATTAATTAAGTGGTGACTTTATTTTTGGTTCATCACTCTATCATGTATATTTCAAAAGATATTAGCTAAAATCCTTGAATATATGCGTTGACCAAAAAAGTGCATATATTCAGCTTAACTCCTTAAGTATTGACTTTGGAGATTAGCTTATTAATTGTTTTATGTGTGTATTTTTATGGAGAATCCAATTGTACCATTTATTTCACATGTTGTTTCATAGTTGTTTGAAATAAGTAAGTGTTTATGTTTTTTATAAGCTATTATTACTTATAACTCATTAAATATCGACTTTACAGATATGCCATGAAAATGGTATATGTGTATTTTACCATGGGGAATCTAATGGTATAATTTATTTCACATGTTTATTCATTGTTTTTTAAGTTAAACCAAGTTTTATGCCTATTTATGGCATTTCTGTAGCTTTAAGGTAATTATTTTTAATGTATAATTATTTTAAATATTTCTTGTGACCTTTTTGGGTATGTGGTCATATCTCAAAGGTTCACATTCCCTACCACCAAAAAGGATTGTACCACAATCTGATATGTGTAATTAGGGTATCATCCACTTTCCTACCTTTTCAATAGACTTTGTTAGTCTTGAAGCTCAATGATGCTTAGCTTTTCTATTCTTTAGGTTTTCTTTCCTGTCTGAACCTTCTTAGTAGCTTATCAGCATTTGTTATATCTTTCTCAAGTAGCCATTCATCTTCCTGAGTTGAATTTCTATACCTTACAAGGTATTATTTTTCTTTTTTGTTTCTTGTCCTTCTTTCTTTAAGGACTTTCACAATTTTCTTTTCTTCTCCTTCTTCCAAGGGGGGAATTTCAAGTGGGGGTTTATTTCTTACCAGAAATAACTCCTTGTCACTTGAGCTGTAAGGTTTTATCAGAATTACAGGGAAAGTTGGGTGTTTGTTCATTAATTCACGTGTGAGTTCCAATTGCACAGCATTGGGTCCATGAAGTGCCTTTATCATAAATGGTCCTGAAAAGAAATCTTTCAATTTCTTTTGACCCTTCATGTTATTGAAATTAAGGGTTGATACTAGGACCAAGTCTCCTATTTTTAAGTCAGGTGGTTTATGACTTTATCCCATCTTTTGTTTGCATATTTGAAAGAATCTTGCATACATCTGTTTGCATGGTGTCTTGCTTTGTCAAGAATTATCTTAAAACTGCTTGCTGTTGGATGTATATCCACTAAGTCCTTTTTGAGGGTATCATAAGGAAGTCTTGGATTCCAACATTTTTGTAGCATTTCTGATGTTTTTCCAGTAGAAGAATGGATTGATGTTTTATATGCCAGTTCAAGGGCTGGTATTAGTGTACACCAATCATGGGTAAAACCATCAGAATCTTTGAATTCTAATCCATAAGCACAGAACCTTCTGATCATGTCCTCCAAGGTTTTTATCATTCTTTCTGCTAAACCATCAGTTTGAGGATGGTAAGCTTTTGAGAATGATAACTTTGTCCCAAAAACGTTATGGAGATTTGTCCATAATGCTGAAGTGAATTTTTGGTCTCTGCCACTTATAGTATTCTGGAATAAGCCTTAATGGCTAATGACTTTATTCCATATCATTATGGCTGTGTCCATAGCTGTGTCATCTTTGTGACATGGTAGGAACATGGGAGTTTTGCTATACCTGTCAACTAATACTAGGCATGTATTATAGCTTCTGTCTCCTCCTGGAGGTAATGCTGTTACCCAATCCATATGAACTATTTCCCAAGGGGATTTTGGTTCTTGGATTTGGATCATCATTCCAAATTTTTTTCCTGTGGCTCTGTTGGCTTTTTGACATCTTTCACAGGTTTGGCAGTATTCTGCAACATCTTTCTTCCAATTTGGCCACCAAGAGAAGGTTTTCACCATTTCTAGTGTTCTGTCTTCTGAAAGATGTCCAGCTGCAACACTATCATGGCACTCATGTAAAATAGTGTTTATCAGGGTTCTATCTGTTAAGGCCATAACCCATGTGTGTTTTTTCTTTGGTAAAGGATTCCATCAAGGAGGTGGAATCTTCCTACATCATATGCCTTTTTCCATGTTTCATCTAGTTTTGATGAAATTGATGGGTCTTTGCAGTCTTTCATTAGAAGTTGGCTTAGAATATGGCAATTCTTGTCTATATTATAGCTATCTTTAACTTGGTTAAAGAGTTCTGTGCTAATGTCTGTGACACATATTCCTTCTATACGGTGCTCTTCCTGTGGTACCCATGTTGAATTGTCAGGGGTATTTTCTAGAGCCCATCTGCTAAGACCATCTGCATTTTTATGAATATTACCAGATTTATGAACAATAGTCATATTTCCTCTATATTATTGGATAGCAATTTGCCATCTCAGCATGTGTCTATTTGGAGTTTTCATATTTAATAGAGATTTTACAGCATTACAATCTGTAATCACATCAAATACTGTTCCATCCAAGTAATAATGTAGTTTTTCTAAAGCCCACACTAAGCAAAGACATTCCATTTGGCTTGCTCCATATCTTGCTTCTGTTGGCTTTATCTGTCTTTAAAAAAAAAATCGGTCCTTCCACCGGTTTATCATTGATAATTTGTGTCTGGTGTAGTGCAGCACCTAGTCCTTCTCCACAAGCATCAATGTAAAGTTTGGAGGGTAGTTTCCAATCTGGCATTAGAAGAAATGGGGCATTTGTTAAGGAATTTTTCAATTCTTCATATGCCTTGACTCTTTCTTCTGTCATTTCATAGACTGTTTGTTGATCACATAGCTTATACAAGGATTTGGCAATTTTTTCAAAGTCCTTTATATTCTGTCTATAGTAACTAGCAAATCCTAGAAATGATTGCATTTCTTTTTTGGTTTGAGGAATTGTTTTAAGTAGTACTTCTGCTACTTTATTCTTGTCTATGCCTAGACCAAGTCCAGATATAACATGTCCTAGTGGTTTTAGTTCACTGTATGCAAAATGACACTTTTTCAAGGAAATTTTCATATTCACTTGCACTATTTTTTGTAGTACCCTTTCTAGTCTTGTAAGGTGATTTTCCCAAGTTTCTGAGAAAACTATGATATCATCAATATAGATAATTAACCATCCTTCTGATAATTCTCTAGGAAATATGGTATTCATCATTCTTTGATAATGGGAAGGTGAATTTACATGCCAAATGGCATTCTTAAGTATTCAAAAATCCCACAGCGGACTATTATCCTCAGTAGTCTCTTGGCATTTTCTGTTAAGACATTTTGATGAAAATCCTTTAAGGCATCCATGGCTGTAATAAACTACACGCTTGTGACAATTGTGTCAATGTCTCATGAATTCTGGATATTGGATATCTGTCTGGAATGGCATAGGTGTTCAGGGCTCTGAAGTCTCCTACCATTCTTGATTTTCCATTATGCCAAGTTATAATGACAGGTGTAGTGACCTCTACCTGTTCATTATGTCCTACGTTTCTTAATACTCCAAGGTCCATTAATTCTTTAATGTGTAGCTCCAAGGCTTCTCTAGCCCTTGGACTAGCTGGGTAAGGCTTTTCCACATTAAGAATTTTATCCACCGCATGCTCAATTATGGCACCTAGTGGCTTTTTGTCAGTTGCAAAGGCATTTTTGTACTTAAATAAGAGGTCAATCAATTTTTCTTTCATTTTTTCTGTTAATTCTTGATTGAATTCTGCCTCTTTGAGTTGTTCAGATATAAAAAGTTCCTTTTCTGGACTTTTCTCTTCATTCTTAATAACTGTAATTTGTTTTTTGTTATTTAAGAATCCAAACTTTGTCTTTTGTTGTCTCCTATGGTAAAAGATCTATCTTTTTGGTTAGAGATATCTATACCATAAATTGATAAGTAGTCATTTCCAAGTATGAAGTGATTACTAGTACAGTTGTCCATTACTACAAACTCTACTTTATTCTGACACATTGTGAGGGGTGAGGAAAAATTAGTGTTAAATAAATTATTCCAAGGGGCTTCATGCTCTCACTTGCACTCCTAAATTTGACACCTTGTATTGGCATAAATTTTTCTTTCCAATCTGGGACAATGGTTTTTAAACAGCTTTTACCAACACAGGTACAATATGCTCCTGTATACAAGTTCACTTTTCCTTCTTGGTTATCAACCATAACAATACTTATACTTGATTTTCCTGCTGTATATCCCATTCCTTTAGCAGGTTTGGTTGTGTACATTTTGGCATCTTGTATATCTTTCAGGTTTGTTTCAGATGTTCTGACTTGTGGTAAGTTTCAGTTAACATCTAGTACTTCATAAATTATATCAATATTATGAATTTTTGCATTAATTATATTAATTTTATCACTTTCAGAACTTTCTTACTCTTCTGTTTCTTTTTCAGAGTCAGATTCCTCTTCTTTGTCATTGTGGTTTTCTGTTTCCACAATTTCATTAATTTTTGCCATTCTGAGGCAGCTATTGGCTAAGTTTCCAATACCTCCACATTTATGGCATTTTCTTTGCTCATTATTGTTGGATGTATTGGGCTTGAAAGCTTCTCTTGATTTATCTTTTTTGAAAAATGGCTTATTTGGACTTTTAATGTACACTTTCTTCCAAGTTCTGCCAATTTTTGCTCTTGTAACTATGTCCTCTAGTGCATTGATATACTCTTCTGTGGAGCATGGTTCTACACACCTGCTTCTTAGGGCATGTTCTAGCTCTCCTCCACATTTCTTAAGTATTTTCATGTGCACCATTTTTTGTTACATTTCTGGTTACAATGCATTGAGTCTTTCAGCTTGTTTTAAGAACCAAGTTAAAGTTTTGTCTTTGTCTGGGTCAAAGAAAGAATTTTCAAATGCATTATCTATCTTGTACCTCCAGTAATCATTGGCCCTCTTAGTGATTATTTCTTGTTTCCACCAAGACTGGGTATTTTTGCCATTTGTTTGTCTTATTCCATAATACCATCTTTTTTCAGATTTTTCAAACAATGAATGTAATGTTTCAGTAATTAATTCATCTGCTTTGGCAGAATCTTCTTGTAGCATGTCAATTGTCTTGATAAATTACATGTGGTCATATTCACCTTCTCCTGTGAATTTTGGCCATTCTTTTAATTGAGGTTCTCCCTTCATTAAGACTTGGTTATTGTCTTGGTGACTTAAGTCTGTTATGAATGGATTTGTTAATTCCTCTTTTGGTTTAACAGGGCTTCTTATGTGAAAAAATGGGCTGGTAACTTTGGCATATTTGAGTTAGCCTCATTAATTTTATCCATTTTTTCAGTAATAAACCTTATTTCACTTTGAATGTCATCTTTCAGATGCATTCTTGCTTCATCACTCTTTTCCACATGGTCCAAAAGTAATTTTTGGTGTGATGAAGTCTTTTCTACAACTTTTTCTACAGAAATACTTAGTTTGTTTAATTTTTCTGTAAGATTGTCAATACCCACGTCATAATTGATTGTCAAAGTTTTATCCTTGATATCTTTTATGTATTTATACAATTCTTGTTGTCCTTGTATTAATTTTTGAGTGTTATCAATCAAAATCTTTGGTTTATTATTTCAATAATAAACTTAATGTTGTCAATTTCTTTTTTATTTTGTACAACAATTTTTGTTTAAGAGGATAAGTTGTTGTTTATTTCTTGTAATGATAATAAACTGTTTTTAATTTCTTTTAGAGGTAATATACTATTTTTAATTTCTGTTAAAGTATTTAAAACATCTTTGGGCAAGGTTATTTTTTGGGAAATGAGGTTGTCTCATTCTTTGTTCTTCCTTGTCCTTGAATTCCATCAAGGTTCTGGCCATGTTGAATACATTGTCCATGGCATCCTTTTGGATTTTTGGAATCCTGTAGCTTGGGGAATATGGTTTTCTCCAATTCTTTTTCTTGTTCTTCTTCCCTTCTTGGGGAAGGGGGTTGGCTTGGGGCTTGCTGGTAGAAGCTACTGGGGCTTCTTCCTTGGTTGCCTCCTTCTTTTTGGCATGGTACTCCTTGATCTTTTTGATTTGAGGTTTGGATGATAGTGGATTCCATCCATTGGAGTATCTCACTATTTCCTCCTCTTTGAGGAAATTTTTCAGGATGTGCCAGGAGTTCATCACTTCTTGGTGTATTTGGGGCAACACTTCCCAGTCCTTGTCTTTGTACACTGTGTAGTACTGTTTTTACTGGCTCATGTAAACTTCTATTTGAGCCCTCTGAATGTGATTTGTACCTGTTTGAGTCACTCATACTTAGTTCCAAACCTGGTTCAGATATCATGGGCATTTCTGGGACTTTCCTTTGGGATAAGGCACTTCCTTGTGTGGATTCTGTTCCACTGGGGATATTTCCCTTCCTTTTCCCTTCTGAGGAATCAATTCTACCTCTGAGTCCAGCTCCATCTGATTGGATGGAGTATTGGGAGCCTCTTCTGGTAGTCATAGTTTAAGAAAATAAGAAATAAGAGGATTTCAGAATAGGAATTACTCTTATGGCAATTTCTAAATGAGGTACTCACCTCCAGAGTCCTGAATGGTGGGTCCTGGAAAGTCTAATTTCTTAGCTTTCTTTTTCTTAGTGATTATTGGTGTTGGAGAGCTTTGACAAGTTTCTTCCACCAATTTTTCAATAGTGGTTTGGTTGTCCTCTGTTGTATTGTCTTAAAACACTAAAAAAGACAAATAAATATAAGTCTTTTATATAAAAAGCATTATTTTTGGTAAGATATGGCAATTTTCCATGTAAAAATTGCTTTTATATCTTAAAAATGAAAATAAATAACAAAATGAAATTAAAATGAATAAAAAATAACTTTTTTTATTGGTTTTTTATTTCTAATTTTTTTGTTTTTCATATTTTTATTTTTAAAGAATAAAATAAAAAAATGAGTATGATTCTTTTATAAAATTAATTTATAATATAAAGTTATTTTTAATTTATAAAATATCTTTTTTAATTACTAGAGTCACTCAAAGAAAGTTCTTGCAAGTCTAAGGATGTGAAAAACCATGTGTAAGACAGTACAATTGCTTGTCAAATGCCTCAGTAGTATTTAAAATCAATAAATATAAGATTATTATATAATTTCATGATTATAATTATAATTTATTATTGGATAAACCCAATTAGAATCTTTTTAAAGGTCCTTTTGAGTAAATAGCACGGCCAGGCCCCCAAATGTAAGGTTTGACAATAAATAAATGGGAAAGAATTACTAATATTTTACTTGTTGTACTAAGAATGTCCTTATAAATGAAATAAATAAGATAAAAATAATTATTATAATTATATTATTAAATAAATATAATAATTGAATTTATATTATAAAATAAATATATTAATATAAGATAATTAATATATTTAAAAGCACTTGATCATTGTTACCAACAAATAATAAAGGTGTAAAAAATTGTTTTTTATTAATAAAAAACAATTAATAACAATAATATTACTAATATTAAAGTTATAAATTAATATAAATACTATTTATATCAATTATAGAATTATTAAAGTAATAATAGAGACAAATTATTATGATAAGAGAAATAACCTACTTTTAATGCTTAATATGATAGTTTTGAATACCTTTACGCCTAGAAATGTAAATACAACTTATTTAAATTGTAGTTACAATGAAATTTAAGAAAAATTACATTTTTCTCTTGATTTTACATGGAATTGAGGTTTTTAAGAGAAATTTAAACAAAACAATTGAATAATTGCAATCATCACACAGAGATGAAGATTATTATAAGATTATCTTTAGTCTTTAATAATATAAAAGTTTTATATATAAAGAATAAAGAAATTACCTTTTTATTTAATGATTTAATGTTTTGTAAGCATCTGAGGGGAAAACAGAGTAAAAAAAACTCTATTTATAGTAAATACCTCCCTACTAGAGTCTAACAGGCTTTTACTAGACTTTTACTGATTCTTTCTACTAGAATTGATCAATATTTTAAGGTTTGGGGATGATTACATCATGATCAAACCATCTTACCTCATAATGTTTCCATTATTTAGAGTTATCACTATAGCTCTAAGTTTGATGACATCATAGGCTTGGCAGAAGCCTAAACTTTGTGGATTTTCTATTTTTAATCATATTCTAATAGTATTCACCAGCTTCATCACTTATATGACTGTTATACTTAAAATAAGATTACAGTGAGTGATCTTAAATGATCAAATTTAAGTTTAAGCTTTGATCATTAATCACTTTCAGTTATAAGCGCTACAGCCATTCTGAGGGTTGATTCTGATAGCTTGGCATGTCCTCTTTAAACTTTCAAGAGCATTTAATTAAATGATCAAAACTGTATTTTTGATGATTTTTCTTGTAACTCCTCTTTTCTGTTGAAATTTAATATTTTAAACTTCAAACAATGATTTCAAGGGGTTATACCTTGAATATTGTAATGGAAAATACATTATTCTTCACAAATGAACTAGTAGAATCAAACTGTCTACCCTTTTTTAAGTTTGGACCACTTTTACAACAAAGTGGTCAACAGCTCTATTGATTTTAATCAATAATCTCTTACAGGTTTTAACCTTGTTTATAACTTGTGAAATTAAGTTCCTTTCTGTATTCCTACAGTAATTATGTGGCGACTTTATTTTTGGTTCATCACTCTATCATGTATATTTCAAAAGATATTAGCTAGAATCCTTGAATATATGTGTTGACCAAAAAAGTGCATATATTCAGCTTAACTCCCCAAGTATTGACTTTGGAGCTTAGCTTCTTAATTGTCTTATGTGTGTATTTTTATGGAGAATCCAATTGTACCATTTATTTCACATTCTGTTCCATAGTTATTTGAAATAATTAAGGATTTATGTTTTTTATAAGGTATTATTACTTATAACTCATTAAATAGTGACTTTACAGATATGCCATAAAAATAGTATATGGGTATTTTACCATGGGGAAACCAATAGTATAATTTATTTTACATGTTTGTTCATTGATTTTTAAGTTAAACCAAGTTTTATGCCTATTTATGGAATTTTTGTAGCTTTAAGGTAATTATTTTTAATGTATAATTATTTGGAATATTTCTTGTGACCTTTTTGGGTATGTGGTCATATCTCAAAGGTTCACAAGCTTCATATTCATTATCTTCAAGCTATTTGAAAAGAACTATTATAGAAATATAGCTCTCATATTTAATCCATTGTTATTTTTTGAGCTTCAATAATCAACTAAATTTCAAATAAAAAAGCCTTCCTACCCTATGGCTCCCTATTTTGAAGTATTTAAAAGAGAATAAAATGGCTTAGATTATGTTTTAAATACCTGAAGCTTAATTTCCAAAATTTATAAAATTCAGTTCTAATTTATTTGGAGAAATTTGTATGTAAATTTTGATCAACTGTTTCAATTAAACAGAGCTTCATGGAATAACCCTTTAGTAGCGATGAACTAGCTTTCTCATTAAGAATAATAATTAAATAACTGTAAAAAAAATTACCTGTAATACTGAGTATTAAGAGTCTTTAGAATGAGAAGAATGATTCTCTTTTTTTATATGTTCAAATTCTCACTCAGAATTTGAAGAGGGTATTATCTACCATATCTTTTTTCTCTATGCAAAAAAATATTCCAAAAAACCTTTTACAAAACAATTTGCATTTTCTGTAAAATATTCTGATTATTTGAAACATGACTATTTTAATATATCATGATTTAATATGAAATTTCATATTACAAAGGGAGAGATATTTTAAAGATGCAACAAATGAACTACCCATGTGCATATATCAATGAAAAAGTATTAAAAGATCCTAAATTCTTATATTTGCGAAGCTCATGATAAAGGATATTACATATAGAAACAGAAATATAGCCCAAAAAAGTAAAAATGTATTGTAATGATAGAGAAATACAAAGAAAACATTTTGAAACCTACATTCAAAATATGCAATTATTATAAAAGGAATAATTTTCTCGATGGAAAAAAATTGAATAATACATTCCTTTTGTCCCTTTTCAAAAAAAAATTAAGAGCGAAACCTTCTATTTATATTCATTTTCTTTTCTCACTTGAGAAAATATAAGCTATTATCCCATTGAATGTCTGTTATATAAAAAGGGCTAAATATCTGGCACAAAAAAATCAGTTTTCTGGTATATGAAAACATATTTTACTGCTTTGATCTTTGAAGAAATGTTTTTCTATGAATATCATAGCTTAATGAGATTACCATCCAAGGTCATAGAAGTACTTAAAAACACAATTATTTTTCTCTCCTAGTATTAGAGGTTGAAAATAATTCATGAGAGGTTTTGCGACCTTTTAAAGCTTAGTTTGTTTATTTAATGTAATTTTCATATAATGGCTAGTCTGAAAGAAAAAATGTAAGATCTTTCTTTCAATTATCTGGGATATTTTTTGTCAAAATTGAGAATTAATTACACAATATACTCAATATTTACAATGCCATCATTCATCCCAATTAATGAGGATTTTGAATTTACATTTTATATTCCAAAAATGATGTCTAGCTGATCAAAATGGAAGATTTTGAAACAACTTATCTACTCTATAATTTTAGAAACTAATTTCCTTATTCCCCTTTCCTCTTGATTCTATATATATTCTTTTTTAAAGATATGGAAACAAATTGCTTCTTCTATTATAAAAAAATACAAATTTGAATCAAAAATGATTCATTCTAAATAATAGGAGATATATCATATCAAAATTGGATATTCCCAACAGCTATATGGGCTGAAGTGGAAGAAATTATTATTAAAATGTTTTTTCAAATCGTACACTTTTTATATTTTGAGCTACAAGCTCAAAATATTGACTATTTTAGGATTCAAATACCACTTCTGAGGTGGATCTACATCTCATTAAATAAGGGAACTTTAGCAAGGTTTAATATTTTAGTGAGTTTGAGATATCTCGATCATATTACAGACACCTGAATGTTGGGTTCTTATTATTAAAATATGAATACGGTTAAGTTACATATAATACAAATTGAATTTTAGTTTATCTCATGGCTCTTAGCTTCAAGAATATATACTTATTGATAAAGGAATTTGAAAAAAACTATAGCTTTTATACAGCTTAATATCTGAGGAAAATGGAAATTTTGGGGCTGATATTTTTAAAATATATTTAGTGTAAGATGTGACTATGAAACTGATGATAATATTACTATTAATCAACAGTACTATGTCTGTTCTTATGAAATATAATAATAAAATATTATTATAACCACAATTAAATAATTATAAAATTATTTCTTTCACGTGTTAAACACTACTAGTGATTTTAACAGTGAGCAAGTAATTGTCTACAAGAATCAATTACAAGAAGAATTTAATAATAAAAACTTCTTTATTTAAAATAATAAAATTATTTTAATATATAATTATCTTTTGCAAGAATAATTATAAAGATAATTCTTGAAGAAAACTATTACTAGAGAAAAACTTTAAGAATTAAAGATAAATGACTCACTAATACTCCAAAGAACTTATTGATAGATAAGATTAAAGAAATTTGACGTAGAATTGTGGATTTAAGTGATCAAAATGATTTATAGCAGGATTACAACAATATATAGTTGTATTCTATGATTTCACGTCTTTCTGATTGATTCTAAAAGATTTAAAACACTTAAGAATAGTTTAACTAATACTTACTTGTTGGTAACAATGATATAAATTTATAATAAGATGATGATGATTTGGAAAAAACAGCAAGAAGAGGCCTCTTTTAAGTCAACAACAGCTCACAGAGGCGTGCCATGGAGCAAACTGAAAAACCAGTGAGTGAGAAAACAATAAACCTTTTTGGATTATTGATTGCATCATCTGTTGTCACGTAAGATTATCATAATTACTTAATTGATGCTTTTACATGACTACCAACTCCAATATGGTTAAGAATAAAAGGAGTAACATCTGTAAATCTTCTTTTATTCCAAAATAATCATTGATTTCTCAAATTTATCAATGTTATTGCCAATTTCATCACATTTTGTAATTACTGTGAATTTTTGAAGATTCAGTGTTTCACGTGGAATAGTCAAAAATGGATTGTAAGTAAAACTTTTAATTTTACTAGTAAAACTGTGATTCTTTTTGGTTGTACCATAGATAATACAGTTCTCCATTAGTCCTGAAAGTTTCAGAAAGATTCATTAAGAATTGTATTTTTAATGAATTTTTAAAGTTTTCACCTCATTTCTACGTAGAATTGCAAATAGCAGTATTTAGCTGGTTGCTATGAGGTAAATCAATGAATACTGGTCCCAAAAGGGTTTTAATTACTCTTTTGGGGTTTATCCATGGAAATTCATTAGTAATTGACATGGTTACAGGAGTTTAAGTAGCTCTTTACCTCCTTGGCATGTCAAAATAGCAGGTTATTTGCTATTTTCTGGTGTTTTACAGTAGTTGTAACTTGGTAACCAAGTTCCCAAAGAGTTCTAGTTTACCAATTGGGCCAAGATGAGCCATGCATCCATTCTCTGGAGTTATCCACGCCTCTGAGGCCTCAGAAGTTGGGTACCCTGGCTCTCTTTGATGTCTTTTGTCCCCCTTGCTTATTTTTCACGTCAAAATAGAAATTTAAGCTTCAAGTGAGATATCCACTATGGGTGTACCAAAAGTGCATGTAAGAATACCATAATATCAAGTGCTCAAAACATGCATAACACTATTCTTAGTGTATATGTAACATGGTATTTCTCACTTTCCCATTATTTTGGCGTAAAATCAAGAAAAACAAAAATTTTCACGGATCTTTTATGTGGTATTAATGATGTGGTGTTGAAGTATTTTCCATATTACCACCTCAAAGAGTTAATTTGAGGTTATTCACTCTATGGAGCTACCCTAGGTGAATTTTTGTGTAGAATCCAAATCTGGTCTCAAATCCATGGATTTACTTACTCAATAAAAAGTTATTCATCTTTTCTGAAATCAAAAATGATGAATTTTGAATATATGCATGATTTATGATTTATGTATAATTCAAAATTTCTTTTTAAGATAATTGTGGCCTATTTGGGTATATAAAATATACCTCAAGGCTCACATTCCCTCCCGCCAAAAAAATAAAATTGTACTACAATTTTATTAATGGTAGAAATAATAAAAAGCCCCAAAGGGGGTTAATGTCCACTGTCCAACCTCTTTGCATTACTCAGATCAAGTAATTTAAAGCACATTTATAGACATATTCAGGCTTGTGGCCTTCTTTCATGTCTAAATCTTCTCAAGAGTTTATTTGAGTCAGGTATGTCTGATTCTGCCAGCCATTCATCTTCATGTACTGGATTTCTATATCTGACAAGATATTCTCTTTGATTTTTACCCCTAAGTCTCCTTTCTTTAATGACTTTCTTTATCTTTCTGTCTTCATTCTGTTCCACTGGTGGGACAGTTAAAGGATTTGGGTTCCTTGAATGAAACAATTCTTTATCAGTTGGTTGATAAGGTTTTATCAAGCTGACTGGAAAAGTGGGGTGTTTATTTTCTAATTCACCACTCAATTCCACTTGAACTGCATTGGTTCCATGTAAGGCAACAATAACAAAAGGTCCTACATAAGAATCTTTAAGTTTCTTTGGGCCTTTGATATTATTAAAATTCAAGGTTGAAACTAGAACTAAGTCCCCTACTTTGAAGTCTGGTACTTTGTGACTCTTGTCCCACTTCTGTTTTGCATAATCAAAAGCATCATTCATACTTTGCTTTGCATGATGTTTTACTTTATCAAGCATTAATTTGAAGCTGGAAGCTGTAGGATGAATGTCAACCAAGTCTTTCCTCAGTGTGTCTTCTGGGAGTCTTGGATTCCATCCTTTTTCTAACATAGCAGGAGTTTGTCCTGTGGAAGAATGGACTGATGTCTTATATGCCAATTCTAGTGCAGGTATCAGAGTACACCAATCATGGGTAAAGCCATCTGAGTCTTTGAATTCTAATCCATAAGCACAGAATCTCCTGATCATGTCTTCTAAAGTTTGAATCATCCTCTCTGCTATTCCATCTGTTTGAGGGTGATATGCTGTATAGAATGATAACTTAGTCCCAAACAATCTATGAAGATTGGTCCAAAGTGCAGATGTGAATTTGGGATCTCTGTCACTTATGATATTCTTAAATAATCCTGTATGGGAAATAACTCTATTCCATAAAAGTAGAGCTGTATCCATAGCTGTGTCATCTTTATGACATGGTAAGAATATGGGAGTTTTGCTATATCTGTCTACAATGACTAAACAAGCATTATAACTTCTGTCACCACTTGGAGGAAGTTCTGTGACCCAATCCATGTGAACAACTTCCCAAGGGGATTTTGGTTCTTGAATATGGATCATTAATCCAAATTTCTTGCCTGTGCTCCTGTTTTCTTTTTGGCATCTGTCACAGGTATGGCAATATTCAATGGTTTCTTTCCTCCAGGATGGCCACCATGCACAGTTCTTCACTCTTTCAAGTGTTCTGTCTTCTGACAGGTGTCCAGAGTAAATGCTATCATGACATTCATGAAGAATGGTATTTATAAGCAATCTACTACACAGTGTCATCACACAAGAATGTTTTGTTCTATGGTAAATAATCCCATCAAACAAGTGAAATCTTCCTTCAGAATAAGAAATTTTCCAAACATCCTCTAGTGCATTAACCAAAGATGTGTCTTTACAGTCTTTATCCAATAAATAAGTCAAGATATGGCAATTCTTGTCTTGCTTATAGGATTCTCTGACTTCTTCAAAGAATTCAGTCCCAATATCAGTTATGTTAATGCCCTCAATTGGAATCTGTGGTTCTGCTTCTAAAGGTACATAAGCTGGATTATCAGGAGTGTTGGCTAATGCCCATCTACTAAGTCCATCAGCATTCTTGTGAATGTTTCCTGCTTTATGAACTATAGTCATGTTTCCTCTATATTCTTGAATGGCTATTTGCCATCTCAACATATGTCTGTTGGGAGTTTTCATGTTAAGAAGTCATTTCACGGCATTACAGTCAGTTATCACCTCAAAAACACTGCCATCAAGATAATAGTGTAGTTTCTCAAGTGCCCATACCAAACATAAGCACTCCATTTGGCTTGCACCATATCTGGCTTCAGTTGGTTTGATTTGTCTTGAGATGTAGCAAACTGGTCCTTCTGTAGGTTTGTCATCAATAATTTGGACTTGATTTAGGGCTGCCCCTAATCCATCTCCACATGCATCAATGTACAGTTTAAAAGGAATATTCCAGTCAGGCATGAGGAGTAAAGGTGCTTCTGTAAGAGCTTTCTTTATCTTCTCATAAGCTTTGATCCTTTCTTGTGTCATCTCAAATACAGTCTGTTGGTCACAGATTATATATAGTGATTTGGCTAGAATTGCAAAGTCCTTCAGGTGTTGCCTGTAGTAACTAGCAAATCCAAGAAAAGACATCATTTCTTTTTTATTCTGGGGTATTGGCTTAAGTAACACTGCTGCCACTTTGATTTTGTCAATTCCCAGGCTTAAACCAGAAACAACATGTCCTAATGCTTTGATTTCTTCAAAACCAAAATTGCATTTCTTAAGTGATATTTTCATATTCACTTCTGCAACTTTATGAAGTACTCTTGCAAGTCTTTCAAGGTGCAAAGACCATGTGTCAGAACACATGATAATATCATCAATATAAATGATAAGCCATCCTTCAGACAATTCTGTAGGAAAGATGGTGTTCATCATCCTTTGATAATGGGATGGAGCATTTTTAATAGCAAATGGCATTCTAAGATACTCATAAATACCACAGTGTGTGATAACTCTAAGTAACTTTCTAGATTTAGGCGTCAAAACGTTTTGATGAAAGCCTTTTAATGCATCCATTGATGTTATATACTTGGCTTTAGACAATTGAGTCAGGGTTTCTTGAATTCTTGGAATTGGATACCTATCTGGAACTGTGTAGGTATTCAATGCCCTGAAATCTCCAACCATTCTTGACTTATCATTATTCCAAGAAATAATAACAGGTGTTGTCACTTCAACTTCCTCATTATGGCCTACTTTCCTTAGTACACCAAGTTGGATTAACTCTTGGATATGTTTTTCCAAGGCTTCTCTAGCTCTGGGACTGGCTGGATAAGCTGGTCTTCTAAGTACTGGAGGATATGATCTGTCAATATTAAGAGTAATATCAACTTCATGTCCCCTTATAGCACCTAATGGTTCATCATCAGAGGCAAATGCATTTTTATATGTGTATAACACATTAATAAGTTCATTCCTCATCTTTGGTGACAATGATGGATTAATTTGTGCTTCAACAAGTTGATTAGACACAAATTCATCTTTTACAGAAGATACTACAGATATTTGCTTTGGCATATTGGAAAAAGCAAATTTTTGTCTTTTGTTATCCCCAATTGTGAAATATCTGTCCTTATGGTTGTTGATGTCAATACCATAAATATTCAAGTAATCATTTCCAAGAATGATATGCTGAGATGTGCAATTATCCATTACCACAATCTCAGTTTTCATTCTTACACTTCCTGCAGGATGTGGGAACACAATATTAGTGTCTAATATGCCTAATGGGTACATATTGTTACTAGCACTACTAAATTGTACGCCTTCTATTGGTAATAGATGGTTTTTCCATTCAGGAAGTATAATTTGGATATAATCTTTGCCTACACAAGTGCAGAATGCCCCTGTATCCAAGTTTATTTTGGCTTCAATATCATTCATCAAGACTGATGTGATACAGGATGCTCCAGCAGTGTAGCCTTTGCCTTTAGCTGGTTTTGTCTTACACATTCTGGCTTCCTGTATATTGATCAGGTTACAGCAGTCCTCACTATATTGTGGCAAGTGGGTATGGACTTCTGTGACCTCAAAGAAAGCTGTGATGTTTTCAATGGGATAGTCCTCCACTGGTGTATCTTCAGAGATTGCAGAATTTTGATCAGATTCTTCCCTCTCTTCAGTACACTGAACTTCTTCAATGACCTGAACTTCATTGATTTTTGTCTTTTTTGTGCAAGTGTTGGCTAAATGTGAAGTGCTTCCACATTTATGACACTTTAAGACAGGTTTTTCTGGACTTTCATCCTCTCTAGGAATCTTTGAGACCATTTTGGACTCTATTGGTTTTTTAATCCAAGTCTTACCAATTCCTGTTCTTGTAATGATATCTTCCATAGCATTAATGTAGTCCTCTGTTGAACAGGGTTCCATACATCTGCTTTTGATAGCATGCTCAAGTTCCCCTCCACACTTCCTTAATATTTTCATATTAATCATAGTGTCAGACATATCTGGGTGTAAAGCAGATAATCTGTCTTTTTGTTTAAGGAACCACGTAAGTGGTTTATCTTTTTCTGAGTTAAAAATGGCACTTTCAAAATCATTTTCCATTTTAAACCTCCAAGAATTATTGGCACATTTGGTAATCACTTCAGATTTCCACCAAGACCAATCATGTTTACCATGATCAATTCTCATTTTGTAATACCATTTCTTTGCAGTTCTGGTAAACAGACAGTGTAATTTTCCAACTATGATTTCATCAGGTATATTAAAGTCTTATTGCAACATATCAATAGTCCTGATGAATTCAATATGGTTGTATTCTCCTTCACCAGAGAATGTTGGCCATTCTTCTATTTTGGGAATATCTCTTGTAGAGTAAGCATTTTCTCCTAAGAATGGGGTCAAACTTCCTTTAACAGAACGTTTTTCTTCTGTAAGAGGTGTAGAATGTCTTGGTATATGTGGTTCATGATTCTTATGAATTTGTTCCACACTTGCAATTATTTCATTCTTCAACTTCTGCCTCTCACTGTCACTTTTTGCTAAATGTATAGCAAATTGATTGGTATTCTTAACTATTTGTAAGACATGGTCTTCAAGAGTTTTAAGTCTATCATTCATTCTAAGAATGGAAAGATCTTCCATGTCATCATTCTGATTTTGACATTGGCTCTCAATTGTTTTACAAGTATTCATAATTGACTCAAGGGTGACAGTTGTCAATTGATACCATTCAATATGTTTTTTGTTATTTCTTTTCAAATCACTAATGTCTAATGTAATTTGCTTTAACTTTGAATCAAGTTTGCCAATTTCTAAATTAATACTTCTTTGTAAATCAGTTATTTGCGTGGAAAAGTCCTGTTCATCCTTTCCTGCTCCTTGGCTGTGAATTCCATAAGAGTTCTGGCCATATTGAAGACACTGTCCACGGCTGAAGGCTCCAATTTGGGGATCCTGTACCCTTGTGGGTAAGGTCTGTGCCAACTGGCTTTGCCTTTTCCTTTGCCTTGACGGTTCTTGGAACCTTTCTGCTTCTTCTGAGGTCCCTTGGGCTTGTCCTTGGACACTTCTGGAGCTGGTTTGGAGCTGGTAGACGCCACTGGTGCCTCTTTCTCCAAAGCTGGAGTCATTTCCAACTCTTTCTTCTGGTCTATGGATAAAAGACTTTGGTTCTTCAACCAATTCTTTATCTTTTTGACCTTGTCTTTGCAAGACAGGGGGCTCCAACCTCCTAAGAGTTCTATGGTCTTCTCCTGACCCAGAAAGCTCTTGATGTGTAAGTAGGAGTTCATGGCCCCCTGCCAAAGGCTTGGGCAGATTTCCCACTCCTCCTCCTTGGCTGCTCTGAACCAGTTTTTGTACTGGCATTGATATATTTCTATTGCTGCCACCTGAAAGTGGTTCAGTCCTGGAAATATTGCCATAAATCAGTTCAGGCTCTGAATTCACGTCAAAATCTGTTGGTACAGACCTTGGGGAATGGGGGGCAACTCTGGCATCCTCCAAATGTGTCTTTCTTGAGGAAGATTTGGCACTTATGGATTTGGTCTTGCCTCTTCCTTGTCCACATCCATCTGATTGGACTGAATAGTTGCTTCCATTTGTGGTATGCACCATTTTTACGTCAATTTAAGGATAAAGAGTAAAAATAAAGATAAAAACACACCTTTTGGTGGTAATTTATTCTTTTCAGAATTGAATAAGGTGCCTCTTTTAGCAATTTGCACCTCAATACTTTCTTCAGATTCTGCTTCTGAAGATTCTGGGCTAGTGATATATCTCTTAGTGAGTCTGTTACCAGCTGCACAGTATTTGATTAAAGACACTAGAAAATTTATAAAAGAGAAAAAAAAATTATTTTTTATACTTTTTAAAATATTTTTAAAGATTTTTTATAAGTTTTATATTTTTTTAATATTAAAAAATTATTCTTTTTAAGGAAAAAAAATTAAAATTTAAGATTATGAATGAAAATTAATTCAGAGTAACTCAAAGAATAATTTTATAAGTTTTTGGATGTGAAAAAGCCACGTGTAAAAACAGTATAAAATTAAACCAAATTCCTCAATGAAAAATATTTCCAAAACAATTTCAAAAAAAAGAATTATTTTAACTTTAAAATGAAAGAAAAAAATTATTAAATCAATATAATTTAGAGCTTAAAAATATATTAATTAAGGGTACAAGGTTCAAAAAACACGGCCAGGCCCCCAAATGTAAGATGTGGTAGGTATGGTGGTTTTTTAGAACACAAAAATTGAAGTCTAGAATATGATTAAAGCCAAGTCTATGGATAAAATCACGGCCAGGCCCCCAAATGTAAGATGTGACTATGAAACTGATGATAATATTACTATTAATCAACAGTACTATGTCTGTTCTTATGAAATATAATAATAAAATATTATTATAACCACAATTAAATAATTATAAAATTATTTCTTTTACGTGTTAAACACTACTAGTGATTTTAACAGTGAGCAAGTAATTGTCTACAAGAATCAATTACAAGAAGAATTTAATAATAAAAACTTCTTTATTTAAAATAATAAAATTATTTTAATATATAATTATCTTTTGCAAGAATAATTATAAAGATAATTCTTGAAGAAAACTATTACTAGAGAAAAACTTTAAGAATTAAAGATAAATGACTCACTAATACTCCAAAGAACTTATTGATAGATAAGATTAAAGAAATTTGACGTAGAATTGTGGATTTAAGTGATCAAAATGATTTATAGCAGGATTACAACAATATATAGTTGTATTCTATGATTTCACGTCTTTCTGATTGATTCTAAAAGATTTAAAACACTTAAGAATAGTTTAACTAATACTTACTTGTTGGTAACAATGATATAAATTTATAATAAGATGATGATGATTTGGAAAAAACAGCAAGAAGAGGCCTCTTTTAAGTCAACAACAGCTCACAGAGGCGTGCCATGGAGCAAACTGAAAAACCAGTGAGTGAGAAAACAATAAACCTTTTTGGATTATTGATTGCATCATCTGTTGTCACGTAAGATTATCATAATTACTTAATTGATGCTTTTACATGACTACCAACTCCAATATGGTTAAGAATAAAAGGAGTAACATCTGTAAATCTTCTTTTATTCCAAAATAATCATTGATTTCTCAAATTTATCAATGTTATTGCCAATTTCATCACATTTTGTAATTACTGTGAATTTTTGAAGATTCAGTGTTTCACGTGGAATAGTCAAAAATGGATTGTAAGTAAAACTTTTAATTTTACTAGTAAAACTGTAATTCTTTTTGGTTGTACCATAGATAATACAGTTCTCCATTAGTCCTGAAAGTTTCAGAAAGATTCATTAAGAATTGTATTTTTAATGAATTTTTAAAGTTTTTACCTCATTTCTACGTAGAATTGCAAATAGCAGTATTTAGCTGGTTGCTATGAGGTAAATCAATGAATACTGGTCCCAAAAGGGTTTTAATTACTCTTTTGGGGTTTATCCATGGAAATTCATTAGTAATTGACATGGTTACAGGAGTTTAAGTAGCTCTTTACCTCCTTGGCATGTCAAAATAGCAGGTTATTTGCTATTTTCTGGTGTTTTACAGTAGTTGTAACTTGGTAACCAAGTTCCCAAAGAGTTCTAGTTTACCAATTGGGCCAAGATGAGCCATGCATCCATTCTCTGGAGTTATCCACGCCTCTGAGGCCTCAGAAGTTGGGTACCCTGGCTCTCTTTGATGTCTTTTGTCCCCCTTGCTTATTTTTCACGTCAAAATAGAAATTTAAGCTTCAAGTGAGATATCCACTATGGGTGTACCAAAAGTGCATGTAAGAATACCATAATATCAAGTGCTCAAAACATGCATAACACTATTCTTAGTGTATATGTAACATGGTATTTCTCACTTTCCCATTATTTTGGCGTAAAATCAAGAAAAACAAAAATTTTCACGGATCTTTTATGTGGTATTAATGATGTGGTGTTGAAGTATTTTCCATATTACCACCTCAAAGAGTTAATTTGAGCTTATTCACTCTATGGAGCTACCCTAGGTGAATTTTTGTGTAGAATCCAAATCTGGTCTCAAATCCATGGATTTACTTACTCAATAAAAAGTTATTCATCTTTTCTGAAATCAAAAATTATGAATTTTGAATATATGCATGATTTATGAGTTATGTATAATTCAAAATTTCTTTTTAAGATAATTGTGGCCTATTTGGGTATATAAAATATAACTCAAGGCTCACATTTAGAATAGAATATTTATAGCTTAAAATTCATCCAAAAGTCAGTTATTATTTTTATTTCCTTCATATCCATCATTATTCTCATTTTGTAAATGGTTTTTTTCCACCTCTCAAAGCATATTGTGTTAAAAGATTTTTTGTAATTTAAATTAAAAACAATTTCCTGAGTTATTCTTAGATCTGATATAGTGTCCGATTTCCTGTTTAAGACCTCTAACGTTTTATGAATGGATTGCATGTGTGACATAACAATCTTCTGAAACATACAAATGGAAAATTAATTTACTCCCAGAACTACAATATCAGTCCAACACAAGTCCAACACCAATTAAAACTTTACACCTGGTGACAGGTTTCCATCTTTTACTATTTCAAATTATTGCATAAGCCTTGGATATGTGAGAAAGACCTTCTTAAAGTTCAGGAAATGATGGCATTTCTTCAATAGCTCACTCAAATTTTCTCAATGTGACAATATTTTATTCCAAGAGTATATAGTATGTGAGATACAAATATCTTGAAAAATAAATTGATACCTGGGTTTATCTACATTAAGCTTTATCTTAACTAAATTGGTCAGCTTCTGAGTCATATATAGCTTCCAGATAAGCCAGCTTATTGTGTGTTTCACAAGAAGCTTGAGTCATTTTGATTTGAAATTATCTTGGAAATTCACCAAGGCCATTTATCTGAGCACCTTAGCCATATATATGAAATCCTTTTTCTGTTTCAAGTAATACAAGATGATGAATAAATAAAATGACTTTGGGTATTGTGTAATTTTTTCTCAATTATTCTCAGAGGGTCTTTAGGATGGTCTTTCAAGTGGTTTAATAGGTCATATGAAAAGAGTTCCATTTGTTGAGGTCTGGAAGACATAATTGTGACAATAAACCAGTTACCAATGTCATGGGTTTGATTCTGGTTGGAGACAAGGGAAGCTCTCAATAAAACAAAATAAATTGCTATTTTTTCTGCTTAATTGGAATACAAGGGCTTTTCCTCTTTGATGTTCCTTGTAGGCTCCTGTTATGACTACTTTAGCTCCATGAGGATTACATGGGTAATACCATAGTGGTATTCCATACCAATTATACCAATATAAATCTTACCGTATTAAAAAATAGTAGTGTGGAATATCCCTGAAGATACTATAAAAATCTGTGGAATAACTCAAGCCACAAAAGATAAAATTGTGGAATTCTGGAGGAATTATGGAAGTAAATTCAGAATATTTTTTGAAATGGAATAAAACTATGTAATTTTTTGAATAAATAGAAATAAAATTGAAGAACTTGGGAGGAATTATGGAAGATATTGTGGTTACTCCAGAGACAGGAATAAAATTGTGGAGTTTGAGAGAAGAAATGGAGGATTTTGAATATTTCAGAGTAACTTGATTGAAAGAAAATTGTGGAATAACTCTGTAAAATGAAAGAAAATTATGGAATAACTCTGGAGATGGAAATAGGAATTGTGTAATAACTCCAGAGATGGAAATAGGAATTAGGGAATAGCTTCAGAGATGGAATTATGAAATGAAGCTGAAGAGCAATTTTAGAGACAAAAAATAGGATTGTGCAATGACTCCAGAGAGAGAAATAAAACTATGGAATGGAGGAGAATAAATGAGGGAGTTTTCAGATTTCAGAATAACTGGATGGAAGAAGATTTTGGCATTATAGACAAATCCCAGAATAACTGTGGAGAAGAGAATAAAATTGCAGATTAATTTCAGATATTAAAATAGTATTGTGGAGTTACAGAAGAGGTGCAGAATTATTCTTTGAATCAAATACAATTGTTTGATAGCTCCAGAGATCAAAATACAATTTTGGGATAACTCTGGAGGAGGAAATCAAATTTCATAACTCTGGAACTAAGTAAATCAAACTGTGAATAACTCCTAGGGCATAATCAGAATTCTGAAAATCTAGAAAACTAAAGCTTCAACAAGAAGGATTTCAATTTAAATAATGAATAAAACTTTCTCTTCCTTATTTCACAATCCATAGCAAAATTACACAATTCAATGGAGATAAACTAAATACAGCTATTCACATTCATATTGAGTACAAGATCAGCACTGTGTTTTCTCCATGTCAAGCCAATTAAGATAAATACCTCAAGTGTATGCAAGAAATTACAATGGATTCACCAAAAGCAAATTTTTGGCTTATTAATATTAACACACATCAAATTCAATCAAAATGATGCAATATTTGCATGAAATGACAGAATAATGAAATCAAACCACTAGAAAAGTTCTCTTAAGATTGGCTATCAACTTTGAACACAAACTTTTCCCCAACTTTGTTCAAATCTAATAGAAGCACACTAAATAACAAATTCTGTATTTTCCCCACTTTCTCCACTTCCAAGAGGAATTTCACCAGCTAAATTCTCTCCAAGATATTATATGACTAGAAGAAAGTTCAGTTGTCATAACCTGTGTTTTCTCCACTTTCTTGGGAAAAAACTCTAACCAGCCAAATTTTCTCAATGACATCACATTATTTTTATAAAAAACACCACCAGTGTCAGCCTGTGACTCAAAACCAGAGCACAAGCATGACAGCCAAATACCATAAACCAATGTTAGAGCCAAGAAGCCACCAAAACATGGAGCTGAGCCAAACCAGATCAAAAAGTATCAAACAAAAGAGGAAACTCACCTCTTTTCAAATATACAATTCCCATCATCATAGGAAAAAGAATAACAAAGTTATTACTGCTCAAAGTTGTTGCTGAGCATAAACCTTAATTTTCACCTCTCATCTGGAATACAGAGGAAGAAGCTTAACCCCATCAAATGGGTATTCAAAATGAATCTCTAAGTCAGGGATATCCAATTTTACTAGCCAAATTGAGCTAGCATCAGAATTACTGAAGGTATTAGCAAAATAAGATCTAATAAGGGGGAATAAAATATTCACCTCTCATCTAGCTTCTACAGTTTTGGTGTTAGATACCTAAAGTGGGGTCTTTTTTAAAAGAACACAATCAGGGCTACGTTATGGTTCCATCTATTTCCCCATATCACATCTTGAACAAAAGTTATGGGGTAAACAAGCTCCATACAGATTTTAAACAAATCACAAATATGTACAAAAACTCTTGTACATGGCATACCTTTGCCATATTTAATGATAGCCATACTAAATGAGGTACTATTGTGTAGAGAGAATTCAGGGATACACAATGAACCAAATTTTAGCTTGATATCTCAAAAACTGATAACGGTGGGGCAGTTTTAAGGTTAAAATCCCACATTTAGACCAATACAACCTTATTGTGGGATATTCTCCCATAATTATGATTATGAGGTGTCAAACAGACAAAGAAGCCTGTTTATACTTCAATAACTCATAGTTTGGCCAATACTGGGGTCCTTTACAGGTTCTTTACAGCATTCTATGCATCGTACATGTCAGAAGAGGGCTATGTGGTCCCCAGATGAAAGTTTTCACCCTGTATTGGTGAAAACTGTCCATATGTGGTTTCAAAACCACATCTGAGCCCAATACAGGATATACAGGCATTGTGAAAACCACAAGCCAGTCCTTGGAAGTAAAAATTCTTCACTTCCTGCACGTGGAAAGGTCTAGAAGCCTTTTCACCCAATTTTAGGATAAAAAGGGACCTTTTCTCCACCATAAAAGGTTTCCTCATCCTGCTCTTTAATAGCTACATAGTAAAGCTGTCAAAAAAGGTTATACTCTTGTAAATAACCAGGTATAATTATAACTTTAATTATTGTAGTCTTTATTGTTGTAACCCAACAGGCAAAGCTGCACCCAGGGCTTTCAACAGCACTCACCACCACTATTCCTCAATAGTAAAGCCCTGAATATTCTTTTATAAGCCCTTATTATCATAAGTAAACCTTTTTATACTATTTTCACCATGTCACAGTAATAGTTGAGGCTTGTAACTAGTCATTAATAAGCTTCATCATAGATTCAGCCTGACAACCAGAAGAATTCTCTCAGCCAACATGTTGCTACACCAAAACTACATATCTCACCAGCTCAAACATCTCAACTATTATTTTTCTGACTCCTGTATTTTGAGAGGCTCTCTGGAGGCCCAAAAGGTATAAATAGAGGTCTTCTCTCCCGCATTTTCAGAAAACAATGGAAACATTCCCACTATTTGGGATTATAACTATCTCTGAAATAGCAGGATATCAAGAGTAGTGGTGTTGTTTTGGCTGTGAAAATCTCAGTAGCTTAGTATTATAGCTGTAGTGAGAAGCTCAGGAGCTTAGTATTATCAAAGAATAGTAGCCATATTCAAACACTTTCTAGTATTGATATAAGATTATTATGAAAATTAATTATTAAAGCATTATTATTCTTATTTAATCTACTAATCTTATCATTAGTAGTCATATCAAAAAAAAAACAATATAATCAAAAGAAAATCCCTTTATTAGTCTTTGTGAGATAAAATCAAATAGTAGCCTTTAGTTTATTATAGTATCATATCAGAGGTCTGGCTATAGTGTTATTGATGGGTCTTATTCAGTGTAAGGTGTGGATATGAAACTTTGATTAAAAATCAAGTACTTTTCCTGTCCTCAAAATTTGTATAAGGTAAAATTCAATTAAAAATAGTAACAAATATTATTTTGAAGAGAAAACACGCCAACTTTACTTTTTATAGCTTTATTAGTATAAAACAATAATATTATAAAAGTTTATTGTCTTACCAACAATAAACATTTGTCCAAAAAAATACTCTACAAGAGATATTTTAAGGCTACAAAAGAAATTTCTTCAAGAGAAATTTCAATTGGAATTAATTGAGCAATGAACTTCAAGCAATGAATTAAAGAACAAAGTCTTTAAAAAGAATATTAAAGAGAAAACACACCCAAAAGTGACCAGAGTGAATTTGGAAACAAAGTGACAAAGTTTACAGTGATGAACGATGCTTTAATTCACTTTTGGGGTGGTTCAGGGGTAAAAATGATTATAAAAGTTACAAACAATGATTATAATGATTTTTTCACGTGGTTAAAAGGTTTAAAATGATTTAAAAAAGGTGGTTGCAATCTTTTATTGATTGGCTTAACAATGTTTAAACTAATTATAAAAGGAAAAGATTCTAACATGAAGAGAAAAGTGGGGCAAACAAGACATTCTTTTATAGCCATCAATTCTCTTACTCCAAAAGCAAAATTTACTCTTGTCAGTCGTGAAAAACAGTCTGACAACAGAAAAGCCAATTTTGGCATCATTGAACCCTGGTTTAGACCAAAAAGGGCTGGTTTAAGCCATTTTTAGCCATTTTAGACCCTTAAATCAGCCATTACTATAGCAATACCAGGCCTAGAGCCTTCAAAACACGTCAGAATGTGTGTCAGAGGCGTAGAAACCAGTTAAAAATGTCTGTACTATGATTGTTTTATCTTAAGGGTAGTTTTACCCTCTTGACAACAGCTAAAACTACCCCAGTTGGTATCAAAACCTCATCATCAATTGAGTCCACAGACCCTGTAACTCAATTCCAGGCCAAAAGTGATGAACTTTTGCGTGAATTTTGACATCCCACGCCTGTCAGCAAGGATTTTGGGGGTCTAGCTCCCCCTTAGAGCTGGAGTTCCTTTTCCCCCCAAATTTAATCTTTCCAATTTATTTTTTCCTTTAATTCCTCATCATGTATTATACTTGTAATTTACATATGTAATTCAATTTAATTGTACAATACAATACAGTAATAATTGACACCTCATATGTAAATCAAAGTTCACTTATGTAATACACGTGCACATTTTGACATTTCAATTGAATTCAATTGAAAATACTTCAATTCCTCATAGCTTCTAAACTAAACACAGCACCTCAATTTTAACACAAAAATTGATGATTAACACCACATTTGGTGTGAATTAAATTAAAGTTTTGAGGATTTTCAACTTTTGTATTGAAAATACTAAAAACTTAATTTAAGCTTATTTAGAGTTGAGTTACAAGAATTTCACCCAGAGGTGACCCCACCTGATTTTTTATGAGGAATCCAATGGTGAAATAATTTTTATATGTTTATTTATTGGATAAAAAGTTATAATAATTTTTATTCAACTTTTTTCCAAATTTATTTATCTTTTCACAATTTTGTTAAAATTTCATTTTTACTTAATTTTTTCAAGTATAAATGTAATTTTATAATTCCAAAATTTAATGTAATTTTATTTTTAAATTGTAATTAATTTTTTTTTTACTTTAAATATAATTTTATATTCATATTTTTATTTTTATTTTAATAATATAAATAAATTTATTTTATTCATATTTATATGTTAATTTTTTTATCTGTGGTCTTTTGGGTATATGAAATTACCTCTAAGGTTCACATTCCCTCCCCCTAAAAAAGAATATTACTTTGTAATATTGGTATTTCTAGTGTGTCTGAATCTCCTGAGGAGTTTGGTAGCTTCTGGTATATCTTTTTCCTCTAACCATTCATCTTCACAAGTTGGGTCCCTGTACCTCACAAGGTATTCCCTCACTTTCTTGGTTCTTAATCTTCTTTCTTTAAGAACTTTGGTAATTTTCTTGGTACCAGATGTCTCAATAGGAGGTATAACTTGGGGAACTTTATTCCTCAAGGGAAATTTCTCAGCATCACTAGATTTATATGGCTTCACCAAGCTCACTGGAAATGTAGGATGCTTATTACTAAGTTCTTCAGATAATTCTACTTCAACAGCATTTTCCCCATGGAGGGCTTTAATGACAAAAGGTCCTGCAAAGGAGTCTTTGAGCTTTTCACATCCTTTGATGTTATTGAAGTTTGTAGTGGATACTAGTACTAAATCCCCTACCTTGAAATCTGGAGTGGAATGAGATTTGTCCCATTTATCTTTAGCATATGCAAATGAGTCTTCCATGCACCTTACTGCATGCTTTCTGGCTCTGTCTAGCATTCCTTTGAAGCTGGAAGCTGTAGGATTTATTTCAACCAAATCTTTCCTTAAAGAATCTTGGGGTAATTTGGGATTCCATCCTTTTTCCAAAATAGAAGGAGTTTCATTGGTACTGGAATGAATGGAAGTTTTGTATGCCAGTTCCAGTGTGGGTAGAAGAGTACACCAATCATGGGTGAAACCATCACTATCTTTAGATTCAAGGCCATATGCACAAAATCTTCTCACCATATCTTTTAGGGTTTGGATCATTCTTTCAGCCAGACCATCAGTTTGTGGGTGATAGGCTGTGGAGAAGGATAATTTTGTCCCAAATAGCTGGTGAAGATTTGTCCACAGTGCTGAGGTGAATTTAGGGTCTCTGTCACTAATGATATTTGTAAATATTCCAGTCCATGATACTACTCTATTCCATATTAGAAGAGCTGTATCCATGGCTGTATCATCTTTGTGACATGGCAAAAAGATTGGAGTTTTACTAAATCTGTCCACAATTACTAGGCAAGCATTGTAACTCCTGTCACCTCCTGGTGGCAGGCCAGTTACCCAATCCATCTGGACGATTTCCCAAGGTCTGCTTGGTTCTTGAATTTTTATCATATTTCCAAGTCTCTTGCCAGTGGATTTATTTGCCTTTTGGCATCTTTCACAGGTTTTGCAATACTCTGCAACATCTTTCTGCCACATTGGCCACCATATGCAGGTCTTTACTTTCTCTATTGTTCTGTCTTCAGACAGATGTCCTGAAAAGGGACTATCATGGCATTCTTTCAGTACAAGATTGATTAATGACCTGTTTACAACTGTCATGACACATGTGTGCTTGGTTCTGTGGTAAATTATACCATCCAGTAGGTGAAATCTTCCTTCATCATAAGATTTTTTCCATACTTCATCCAAGGCGTGTATTAGAGAGTTGTCCTTACAGTCTTTACCAAGTAATTGGAATAAGATGCTACAATTCTTATCTTGAGTGTAACTACTTCTGACTTCTTCAAAGAGGGTGGTGTTCAAGTCTGTAACAATTATTCCTTCTATTGGGATTTGTGGTGAAGCTTCTTCTGGCACATAAGCAGGATTATCAATATTATTTGGTAATGGCCATCTGCTTAGTCCATCTGCATTCTTATGAATATTTTCATCTTTATGAACAATAGTCATATTGTCTCTGTATTCCTCTATGGCTATTTGCCATCTGAGCATATGTCTGTTGGGTGTTTTTATGTTTAAAAGTAATTTGACAGCTGTACAATCTGTTATCACCTCAAAAACACATCCCTCCAAGAAGTAGTTTAATTTTTCCAAAGCCCAGACAAGGCATAGACATTCCATTTGACTTGCTCCATATCTGGCTTCAGTTGGTTTGATCTGCCTGGATATGAAACATATGGGTCCTTCTACAGGTTTATCATTTATGATTTGAACTTGGTGAAGTGCAGCACCCAGCCCATCTCCTGATGCATCAATATACAATTTAAAAGGTAATTTAAAGTCTGGAATCAGTAAGAGTGGAGCAGTGGTCAAGGCTTCTCTTAGAGACTCAAAAGCTTTGACTCTGTCAACAGTCATTTCAAAGACTGTGTCTTTGTCATGCAATTTATAAAGTGGTCTTGCTATGGATGCAAAATCTTTAATGTGTTGCCTGTAATATCCTGCAAAACCTAAGAATGACTGAATTTCCTTCTTATTCTGAGGCATGGGTTTTAGCAATACTGCTGCAACTTTGTTTTTGTCAATTCCAAGGGACAAACCAGATACAACATGTCCTAGTGCTTTAAGTTCTTTAAATCCAAAAAAACATTTCTTCAAGGAGATTTTCATGTTTACTGATTGAATTTTTGTCAAACCTCTGGACAATCTGTACATGTGCTCTTCCCAAGTTTTGGAACAGACAATAATGTCATCAATGTAAATGATTAACCATCCCTCTGAGAGTTCTTCAGGGAAGATTTCATTCATCATTCTTTGGAAGTGTGAAGGTGCATTTTTGATACCAAAGGGCATCCTCAAGTATTCATACACTCCACAATGAACAATAATTCTCAAGTATTTTCTTGCTCTTGGTGTCACCACATTTTGATGGAATCCTTTAAGCGCATCCATAGTGGCTATATACACTGCTTGAGATATTTGAGTAAGGGAAATTTGGATTTTTGGTATTGGATATCTGTCTGGGACAGTGTAAGTGTTCAGAGCTCTAAAGTCCCCAACCATTCTGGATTTTCCATTATGCCATGCCACTATGACTGGTGTAGTTATTTCTACTTCCTCGTTGTGGCCTACGTTTCTTATTACACCAAGGTCCAGAAGTTCTTTGATATGAATTTCTAGAGCTTCTCTTGATTTTGGACTTGCTGGATATGCAGGTCTTCTTAAGAGTGGTGGATAAGGTCTCTCAATGTTAAGAATTATGTCAACTTCATGACCAATAATTGCTCCTAGAGGTTCTTTGTCTGAAGCAAATGCTTCTCTGTGGTCATATAAAAGGGAAGAAAGTTCATTTTCCTGTTTATCAGTCAGATGAAGGCTTATTTCAGCTTCTTTTAACTGTTCAGACTTGAATTTTTCTAATTCTAAGTTGACTGGTGATACTTTGTTTACTGTAATTTGTCTTGTAAATGGTAAAAAGGCAAATTTTTGGCGCTTATTGTCTCCAATAGTAAAGTATCTGTCTTTGTTGTTATGCAGATCTATCCCATACATGATTAAATAGTCATTCCCCAATATAAAATGGGTACTAGAGCAATTTTCCATAACAACAAATTCAACTGTGATTCTTAAGTTTCCATTTATTTGTGGGAATATGACATTGGTCTCAAAGATTCCTAATGCTTTCATTGGATTATTTGCACTGTTGAATTTGATACCATCAATTGGTAACAATTGGTCTTCAAAATTTGGTACACAAGTCTTAAGAAAAGATTTTCCAACACAAGAGCAGAAGGCTCCTGGGTCAAGCAAAAGTTTGGTTGGTTTGTTGTTAATTACCACTTCTGTTATGCAGGAGTTACCAGCTGTATAGCCTTTTCCTCTGTTTGGTTTTGTTTTCATAAGTTGTGCATCTTGAACTTTTGATAAATCAAGTTGACCATTGCTCAATTGTGGCAAGTGGGAATAAGATTCCATGATGTCAAAAGTGGCATTGATATTTTCTATATCTTTTGAATATTCAGAAAATATTGATGACTTATCATCTGAATTGTCATCTTTTTCAACATCAGGTTCTTTTTCAATATCAATTTCATTGATTTTTCCCTTCTTTGGACATGTATTGGCTAAATGGGTGGTGCTTTGGCAAATATGGCACTTTCTGACTGTATCTGCAGATTTATACTTCATATCATTAGAATTTTCTTTGGGGTTTTTGTCCACAGAATCTTTCCAAGGTGTATTAAACCTTGTTTTGAGATTCACCCTACTAGAGCCAATTTTGGTTCTGGTGGTTACTTCTTCCAATATATTGATAATATCTTCTGCTGAAGATTGTTCAGTAGTCCTGCTTTTGACAGCATGCTCTAAGTCACCTCCACATTGTCTCAGAATCTTTCTATGGATCATAAATTCTGACATGTCTGGATATAATGCTGTTAATCTGTCTTTTTGTTGGCAAAACCATGGTAAAGCTTTGTCTTTATCAGCATTAAATTTGGCAGATTCAAAGGCTGTTTCAACTTTAAACCTCCAAGCATCATTTGCCCATTTGTTAATGATTTGGGTTTTCCACCAAGTCCAACTCTGGTGTCCATGTGCTTGTCTTATTTTGATGTACCATCTGTGAGCTGATCTGGTAAACAAGGTGTTAAATCTGGCTGTTACCAATCTGTCTGGTAATTCAAAATCTTCTTTAATCATGTCAATACCTCTAATGAATTCCATATGGTCATACTCTCCTTCACCACTGAAGTGAGGCCATTCTTTAAGTTTTGGAACTTCTTTCAAGAGTGCTTGGCCCATTGATGGTTCCAATTTATGAAAAGGAGTGGATATTTCATTTTTTAACTGTGAATTATCAGGATCCAATACTTGTGGATTTGGAATTCTTGTGCCCTCATTTTGATTTAGAGGTGTAGACATTCTTGGTAAGGTTTTCAGTATTTGTTCAATATCATTTATTTTACTGTTGCTACACCTTTGGGAATTTCTGTATTCATGCTGGAAGCTTTGTATTAAATTTATTACTTCAATTTTATACATGTCTTCTTTATGTGTCAGTTCTTGCCATAACTCTGTCTGTCTTGTATTATCAGCAGTGACTTGATTCAATTTCATTGAAAATTTTGATACTTCTTCTTGTGAAGCATCAAAACACTTTTTCAAGGCAATGGTATATGTCTTTACTTCAGTAAATGAATTTGAAATGTCATCAAGGACTTTCTTGTTATCTGTTTTGATAATATTTATGGCTTGTTTAATTCTTGTTTCAATTATGTCATCAATATTGAATTTAGAATATTTATCTGTTAATTCTTTAATAATGGTAAATTGTTCATTTATTTTATTGCCAAAAGAATTATCATTATTGTAAATTTTAATTGTTCTTGAAACTTTTTCAAAACACATAAGTGTTTCATTAATTTGGCACAGACTCAGGTTGTTTGTTTTAATGTTGTTACAAATGGTTTCATTTTTATCAGAAAGATGTTTTTTCACGTCATTTACACCATCATACAACTCTGGGATGGAATCAAATATATCAGAAATCATTTCTGGAATTTTAATCTGGCTTCCTCCTTCTTCTGTAATTCCATCATGGTTCTGGCCATCTGAAATACATTTTCCATGGCATCTTGCTGAATCTTTGGAATTCTGTATCCTTGGCTGTAAGGCTTTGGGTCTGGTGCCTTCCCTTTTCCCTTGTTTGGAACTTGTGGCTGCTTTTTCACGTTGGAATTGCTGCTACTGGCCACTGGGGCTGTTTTTGGCACTGGTTTGGGTGGTGGAGGGTTGTTTTTCCTCCATTCTAGTGTCAAAAGCATCATGTTTTTCTTTTCCATCAATGGATGCCATCCATTGAGCAATTTGCAAGTGTTGGGATGGCCCAGGAATCTTCTCACAGTTAGGTAAGAATTCATGCAATTCTTCCACAGGTCTGCAAGGATCTGGTACTCCTTGAATTGAAGTGCATTGTTGTATGCACTGTGGCTGGCTTTGTATATTTCCACAGAGGCTTGTTGTGGCGGTGTCAGCTCTTTTTGAAGGTAAAATGGTATTATCAGCTTCAGAATGACCCATTTTAGTTGTTTGGAAGTCATCAACTGACCCTTTTCCTTCTGTACCTGATTGGCCTCTGCCATACTCACGTCTATTACCTTTTTGGGAGCTGCTTGAGGGGTTATAGCTGGCTCCTGACCTGGTTGAAGGCATAATTATGGTTAAAAAGGCTTAAAATAGTAATTTTATGTCAAAAAAAACTTACTATTGGCCAAATTCTTACCTTTTTGAAGGGTATTACTTATGTCCAAGTTAATCAATTCAGAAGATATTGGTTCAGGTTGGTTATTTTGAGTCACAATAACAGTACTATTATGTTCAGAATTAACAGTACTGGCAGGAATAATGCTGGTGACTGTTGAGGCTGTTTCAATTTTTTCTTGTCTTACCACGCTGTCAGACACTAAAATTAATGAAAAAGCCAATTAATTAAGTAAAAAAAAGGTTATTTCAAAAAGAAATAAAAATATAAGCCTCACTTATAATATGAAAAAAATTATTTTTTATGGATTTTTTGAATTATAAGTATTTTTTATATGTTTTTAAATTTTTCAATATAAGAAAGAAGATTTAAAAAGAGTAAAAAAAATATGTTACAGGTAAAATATCATGGCTGGGCCCCCAAATGTAAGGAGTGGATATGAAACTTTGATTAAAAATCAAGTACTTTTCTATCCTCAAAATTTGTATAAGGTAAAATTCAATTAAAAATAGTAAGAAATATTATTTTTAAGAGAAAACACGCCAATTTTATTGTTTATAACTTCATCAGTATAAAACAATAATATTATAAAAATTTATCCAAAAAAATACTCTACAAGAGATATTTTAAGGCTACAAAAGAAATTTCTTCAAGAGCAATTTCAATTGGAATTGTTTGATCAATGAACTGCAAGCAATTAATTTAATAACAAAGTCTTTAAAAATAATATTAAAGAGAAAACACGCCCAAAAGTGACCAGAGTGAATTTGGAAACAAAGTGACAAAGTTTACAGTGATGAAAGATGCTTTAATTCACTTTTGGGGTGGTTCAGGGGTAAAAATGATTATAAAAGTTACAAACAATGATTATAATGATTTTTTCACGTGGTTAAAAGGTTTAAAATGATTTAAAAAAGGTGGTTGGAATCTTTTATTGATGGGTTTAGCAATGTTTAAACTAATTATAAAAGGAAAAGATTCTAACATGAAGAGAAAAGTGGGGCAAACAAGACATTCTTTTATAGCCATCAATTCTCTTACTCCAAAAGTAAAATTTACTCTTGTCAGTCGTGAAAAACAGTCTGACAACAGAAAAGCCAATTATGGCATCATTGAACCCTGGTTTAGACCAAAAAGGGCTGGTTTAAGCCATTTTTAGCCATTTTAGACCCTTAAATCAGCCATTACTATAGCAATACCAGGCCTAGCGCCTTCAAAACACGTCAGAATGTGTGTCAGAGGCGTAGAAACCAGTTAAAACTGGTTTTACTATGATTGTTTTATCTTAAGGGTAGTTTTACCCTCTTGGCAACAGCTAAAACTACCCCAGTTGGTATCAAAACCTCATCATCAATTGAGTCCACAGACCCTGTAACTCAATTCCAGGCCAAAAGTGATGAACTTTTGCGTGAATTTTGACATCCCACGCCTGTCAGCAAGGATTTTGGGGGTCTAGCTCCCCCTTAGAGCTGGAGTTCCTTTTCCCCCCCAAATTTAATCTTTCCAATTTATTTTTTCCTTTAATTCCTCATCATGTATTATACTTGTAATTTACATATGTAATTCAATTGAATTGTACAATACAATACAGTAATAATTGACACCTCATATTTAAATCAAAGCTCACTTATGTAATACATGCGCACATTTTTACATTTCAATTGAATTCAATTGAAAATACTTCAATTCCTCATAGCTTCTAAACTAAACACAACACCTCAATTTTAACACAAAAATTGATGATTAACACCACATTTGGTGTGAATTAAACTAAAGTTTTGAGGATTTTCAACTTTTGTATTGAAAATACTAAAAACTTAATTTAAGCTTATTTAGAGTTGAGTTACAAGAATTTCACCCAGAGGTGACCCCACCTGATTTTTTATGAGGAATCCAATAGGGAAATAATTTTTATATGTTTATTTATTGGATAAAAAGTTATAATAATTTTTATTTAACTTTTTTCCAAATTTATTTATTTATTCACAATTTTGTTAAAATTTCATTTTTACTTAATTTTTTCAAGTATAAATGTAATTTTATAATTCCAAAATTTAATGTAATTTTATTTTTAAATTGTAATTAAATTTTTTTTTTATTTTAAATATAATTTTATTTTTATTTTTTTATTTTTATTTTAATAATATAAATAAATTTATTCTATTTATATTTATATGTTAATTTTTTTATTTGTGGTCTTTTGGGTATATGAAATTACCTCTAAGGCTCACATTTAGAGACTATTGATAAGTATGTTCTATCTTTTAAAACAACAAATATTATTTTATCTTGTGATTCTATGTAGGCTGACTATCCATTATTATTTTGAGGGGCAGCTAATACACCTTAGAACCCATGGTTATTGGACAATTCTGAAATTCAAAACAGACCTACCAATAATTTCCCCCTCAAGGTACTTCCTTATTTGATCCCACACTGTCAGCTACATGAGCTTTGTGATTCAGGGCCTTGATCCTGGAGGTGCTGTCACATGGTGGAGTTTGATCTACAGCTTGCCAGTATTAACTAGTATGTCAACCCATTTAATAGCATTTTCAGAAATTGTTTCCTTTCTTGAGGTCTGGAATACAGAATGGTGACAGGTTCATTAAGAATTGAGACATAGATATTAAGATAGCAATATTCCTAATAAATTAAATCACCCATTTGTAGAAATATTGAATACTTGTGACAAGTAATGATGAGTTCTTCATATTTTTCCCCTGAAACATTGACACATTCCAATTATTCCTGGATATATGCTATGAAGGAAAGTTTTTTTTCTAAATTATTTCCTTTAATTATTTAAATATAACTCAAGACTCTATGATAAGAAAAATATTCTCAAACACAAAATGATAAGGCCATAACATTTTGTGGACTTCAAATTTTAAACCTCAGAGAATAAGTGTATTGAGTTTTCATTATGTTGGAGTTGGTAGATATCTTAGCTAAAAAGGAAGTAGTCTGGGTTGATACAATGACTCACCAGAACCATGTAGATCTAATTATTTCTCTTAAAATTTCCAAAAAGCCTCACATAAAAGGCTCATAGTACCTCTAGTTAGTGGAATACAAAATTTAATTCTGCTTGGCTTCTCCTTCAGTAGAACTATGCTTCAAATTATATAATATGTAATGGTTTTTTCCAAAGGAAAAGAGGGGATAATTTAGTAGATCTTCTATGAGCCCTTATTATCTATTATGATAATAATTGTAGCCTAATTATGGAAAGAAAATAAAAAAAATGCTTGAGGCTAGCCTGGTTTTCAAATAATATTTTACTGCATATATTTGGCTCAACTGAGTCAAAGATGAATTTTTTACAAGAATGAAAGAAAAGGAGTAAATTAACAGGATCTTTTATGAAGATATAATTCTCAAAATATAACATATTATACTAAGTTCAAATTAATTCATGTAGTGTTATCTGGGATATTCTACATAGCAAATATGATGGATAAAAGCACTTTCTGTGATTGAGCCACTTATATGTGGAAAAAACATGATCTCTTATATGATTAAGATTTTATTCTAATAATTAAATTATGTCATTTATATCAGAATAAAACTGTATAGAATCTATTAATTGTATTATTTTATTTGTATAGATACAACATACTTAGTATAAGAGTTGTTTATCAAACTCTTGATAGTACTACTACTGATCAAGATTGCTAAATCTTTGCTTATTGAACATGACTTCTTTATTTTAATTTCTATACACTACTGGTTATTATAAAAGTAAGTCCTATATTTCTACTAGAATCAATTACAGGAAGATGGAATAATAAAACATCTTTTCAAAGAATATGTGATTAATTTAATTAATGTTTTTTCTCAGTAGTAATTATCATGACTTCTTAAAAAAAACCTAAAAACTAGGTAAAAAGAGCCAGAAATTTCTAAATAGCTCACTGATACTCTAATGATACCTTGCAAAGGAAAATTTAATACATTTAAGAATGATCCAATAACTGATACTTTCTTGGATTATTAATTATTTAATGATTCAACTTAATGATAATGGAATGAATGAATCAAAGCAATAGAATGCTTCTTTTAAGTCTAATCAATATTTTATTTTCATTCCATGGATAAAGCTTAAGAACTAGATACATGATTTGTATCAATTATTTGATCACTTCTTTCCACCTAAAATTATGATAATTAATGAATCACATCAATTTTCATTGCTACCAACCTGTCTATGGTTGAGAAATAAAGAATAAAAGACTGTAAATCTTCTTTCATTTCAAAATTGAAACAAGATCTTCAAAGTTATTTATTTCATTGAAAATTTCATCACAGCTTACATTTTCTGTGAGTTTTTGAAGATACAGTGTTTCATGTGTAAACATCTAAAATGGACTGTAATTAAAACGTTTGATTTGAATAATGAAGTCATAACTCTTTTTGGCTTTACTATAGATTATCCCTTTTTTCATTGGCCCTTAAATTTTCAGAAGTTTTAATTAAGAATTGTATTTCTAATGAATTTTTGAGGTTTTTACCTTATTTCTAAATACAAACGCAGATGGTATAGATACAGGTAGTTTCCATAATGTAAGTTCCTGGATACTAGTCCCAGAGTTGTCTTTATTGATTCATTTTTGCTTATTAATGGAAAATAATCAAGAATGGACATTTTTGAACAAGGAAGAGCTTCGCATTTCCTCTTTGCCATGCCAAAATAGCAGCTTATTTTCTATTTTCTCATCATTCAATGAGACTTAGCCTGAGTAAAAAAGTTCCCAAAGGGTTTGAATTTACTAATTTTCCAATATCATGCATTTATAAACATTCTAGTATTTTCTAGATCTCAGATTCCTCAGAAATTGGGGTACCCTTTCTCTTTCTGATGTCTTTTGTCCTCACAAGCTATTTTCATTTCAAAATAGTAGCTCAAGTTTGAAGACTGATATCTACTATGGGTGTTCCAAAAACACATGTATCAATAAAGTGATTCTGAGCTCAATAAAAATTTATAACACAAATAGTAGGCTCTATTTCACATTGTAATATTAACAAACCCATTATTTTGGGCTTAAAATGCAAAAAAAAAGTTTTCACAATTCTTCTATGTGGTATTGATGATTAGGTATTGAAGTATTTTGCCTATTTCTGCCTCATATACTTAATTTAGGCTTATTTACTCTATGAAGCTACCCTAGGTGAACTCCTTTGTGGAATATTTGAGCTTACTTACTCAAAAGAATACTATTCATATTTTTCTCTATGAAAATAATAAATTTTGAATATATAAATGACTTATGGGTTCTGTATATTCCAAGAATTATTTTTGGCCTTTTTTAGTATATAAAATTTAGCTCAACGCTTGCATTAAGCACCCTTTTGGAAGCTCAAATATTAGTATTTTTTCCAAAACTTAATAATAACTACTTTGTTTGGTGTCAATTATCATTTGATGTTTGACTCCTGTAAATTGATACATCATACTTCTGAATGGGACCAAAGTTAATCCAAGAGATTGGAGAAATTGTTATTGTGGGATTTCCTCTTCATTTAAGGTCAATGAAGTAACCTAAAGGGGAAATTACAAGAATTATATTTAGAATTTATATCAGATTCTTGTAAGCCTTTCACTACTTTCAGGTTAAGACAATATATTTTTGAATTCCCAATCTTCTAATTTATATTTAATTCACTTAATAATATGTTCAAATAATGGCTAATGCCTTGCTAAATACGTTTTTTCAAACAATTCTCTGAAAAATCCTTGGAAGAATTATTTTTTTAAAAAATCTCCAGCAATATTACTTTATGAAAAAATAATTTGGAAAACCACATTCAATATGACAAAAATAATGCTTAATTATTATATTATAAAGAAAGCCTTCATGAGATAAAATAGTGATTTGAAATAAATACTATTTCATTCATTACTATATAATGAAATTAGAAAACCTATCAAAGGGAATTGTAAAATAATATAAAAACAATTAGTCAACATTTTGCTTCAATGATAGCTCTGCTTTATATATTCCAACTTTTTACTTCAACAATGGGAGGTTTTGATAGTACTCAACATAGGACTATTCACAATATATTTGTGTATAGAGACTGAGAAATAATTCAATTAGTAATAACTCTTGAAACACTAATGGTGTTATTAAACCTTTTAATAACCTCTTAGCTATTTTGAAGACATTTAATTTGTCTAGTTAAGAAGTCTTTCTAGTCTATGGTGTGTCCATATCTTAAAGCATAAATAGGTTTATATTGTGATACAGGTTTTTTGTGCTCTTGCATGAATTATATGTGACTTGGAAATTATGGCAATAGATATTTTGTGTAGATCTAATGTATTAGTTTACTGATAGTTCTTTATGATATTGTGGAGTATTAAGTATACCCAAAGCTCTGTGTTTTTTTGGGTAGAAATCTCTAGCTCTTTCTTCCATTAATTATCTTTAACATCTTTTTATATTTACTGCTTCCTTATATTTCTATTAAGCTCCTTGAGATTATTTAAATGAATTTCTAAATCTTCATCTTATATCATTTTTTATTCCTCCTGAGCCTGAATATCATTTTTATGATAAAATCCAAAATTGAACTATTATTTTTCTTAAAACTGTTTAGACTCCAATTATTTGTAAAGCTCCAGGTTTATAATTTCTAAGTCAGGTATTATATACCCAACACATTCTTCCTGAAACATATTTTTTCTTTGATATGCTTCTTAAACAGTAAGGAAAGGCACAATAAGACTTCATTATAATGGAAAATTTCTCTTTTCTTTTGATCCCTCAAAAATTGTATTTGAACAATTTCAATATGATCACCATGATTATTTTTTGCTTAAGCTACCTCATAGGATATATTAGTTCTATAATAATCTTCATGAATTTTTTTGATTAAGAACTCGTTATTTATGGAAAATAGTATAAAATACATTATAAAAACAGGTATTTGATGAATAAGCCCAAATACTTTTGAAAATATGTAACTTGAATTGTAGAAAAAACTGATTTATTTATTTATTTTCTCTAGAAATTACTGTTTTCGAAAAATAAGACTTCTAAATTAATAATACTATGAGAAATATTCAGAAGATCAAGATTCCTATCTGGATCATTTTAGTGAGAACATTTCTCAGAAATTTCAGCTCGGAATTCTTAACAATTAATTTACCTCATTTAAATAAGGATCCTAATAAATATTAACGAATAACTGTAACATAAAATTTGAGTAAAACGTGCTCAATGTAGAGAGACACTTCTTCTAGGACACTACTTATAGGATTTGGGAGTAAGTTACAATAGCTACAATAGCTAAAAAGACATATTTGAGTTTTTCTATTCAGTTGATAAAACCCTTCAGAATTTAAGAACAATCTTTCTGTAGCTCTTAAGCTATTTTCTTAATGGTTACTCTCACTAGTTTGGAAAGTAAATTATTGTGACATGAAATATAGAATATTTGGATAGAGGCCTTCTCTGATTCCTTCATAATTCTATTTGAAGGAATTTGAGAGAATATGAAATTATTTAAGGGAAGTACCAAATAAAACCCAATTTAATTAGCTCAAAAGCTGTTTTTTTATTGATGTATTGCTATTTATGGTAGAACTTCTTCTAAAGCTTTAAAATAATTTCTTTACTATTTCAGATATTGCTTGTCCAGGGAATGCTGATTGAACTCCTTTATCTTAACTCCAACAAGACTCAGAAAATGGGAAAAACTTTATTACCCAATGATTCTTACACATTTTTCATATGTGTTTGAAGCAAATTTAAAATTAAACAATTTCCATCATTTGAAATCTATATTATGAATTACTAAATTAATTAGGCTTTTCAAGGTAATTCAAAAATCAAGCAGGAATTTGGAACATAATACAAAATTATTCAAAAACACTTATTCTTCTACATATAAAGATATCAGGAGGGAAAATTTCAAGTAATTATTTGTTGTTGAATATTTTCTCAACAACAATAAACAAAAAATACACATAATTCTTGTATCAGACAAAAGATGTATATTTTGAGTTTAGTCTTCCAATAATGTAAATTACATTTAGTTGGGGTTTGGTAAATAAACAGAATATCTACAGTGCTTTGATCAAGGAAGGGGATGTAATATGTCAGTTGATATGAAAAATGCTCTATTTCTTACCTTAGAAGCCAGTTTTAATGATTACTGTATGCATAAAATTTCTAAGAAACTGAAAAGTGTGACAAGAGCCTCCATAATCTTCAATAACATATATTAAATTACTCAACATAAATGATGAAAAATCATTTAAACTACCCCAGTCAGATAAAAGGGAATACTTTGATCAAGTACCAGAATTCAAAATCAGAATCTATATGGCTGGCTGTATGAGATATCTACAATATAGTTGATGACAGATAGAAACACGAGTTTGAGAAATAAAATTCAACATAATATAGTTGAATATAAATGAAAGGGATCTACTAAGACAATTCGAAATGGTGAGTACCTCTGAGAGCCCTGGGTGAAGGTTTTATTATCTGAGCTATTGTGATACACACCAAAATAGTAATTATTATATTTATAACCATTAGTATGACAAGGTTACCACTTCCAAAGGAAGTCTTAACATTTAGGAATATCAGAATAGTTAAATTATTTACTCTTAAATTGAGTGAGAGAAAGGTTTTTCTTCCAATTTTGATACCTTTTTTTCGACAATACTATTACCTCATATCAAGAATAATCTTTCATGTAAAAGTAAGGGTTAAAAAAATCAGGAGATTTTTTCGAAATTCTGATTCCGATAGTTTTAACAAACCTCAATATATTCATTTTAATGATAAGAAGCCATTTCTTGACTTTTCTAACAAAAGGACTGTTTTTTATAATGAAATTTTTCATTTTACAAAACAATTTCAATTTTTTTCTGATCTTGAAAAAAAAACTTTCTTTTTCTTTTTCAAGGATTTTGATATTGTTTCAATAGAAATATGATTTTGCGTTATTTTTTCAAATAAAGACTCTATATTTCAAGTCCTTGAAATAAATTACTTACCCTCTTTTTGAAAAATACTGAAATATGATTTATTCAGAAGACAAAGACAATTACTTTTGTGGTTCTTGGCATATTCTTCATTCCAAACATAAATAGGGGGTTGTATAAATTTCTGCCACCAGAGACTTTCATGATTTCACAAAGTACAAATATCTTCCAAATAAACACCTGTTCCATATTCAATTTAGAAAAAGAGATGTATGTCTTGAAAAATAAACTAAATATTCTTTGTAATATCAAAAACAAATAAATCACTATTTTTAATGAATTTTACAAATTCATTTTCAAAATACATTGAAGACTTATTTGGAAAGAAATGAACCTATTAACCCTCTATGCAGCTAATAGTTATACACCAATATCTCATTCTCATGTTTCTTTTTCTATCATGTTTTATTCTCTTAACACAAATGGTGATTATAGTTATCATTTATCTTGGAAAAATCTTTTAATATTATTTGAAAAGGATTTGAACAAAAGGATGCTTTCTTGAGATACTTGGAAAATTTACAGAACAGGATTAGGGTTAAAATGAATTATGGTATAATTTCTATTAAAAGTATTCCATATAAGGTTTTTTTATGGGGGAAACTCCTTGAAACTATAGAAAGAACATCTCTCAAGCTTTCATTGTGAGTCTGAGATACTTATTCATTAGGAAATGAAATTAATTTGATTCTGAAATTTCAAATTAACTTAGTACTTTTGGATATTTTTTGGAATTTTTTGTTTTTAATCTAGTCAAAGTTTATATCAACTCTTCCTTTTAATACTTTGTCTAATAGTTTTCTACTGAATAAATACATAAAAAATATATAAAAATATTTCAGCTTTAAGATATGACTTTTTATTCATTTTTCACATTTTCAGTAAGTGTATTTTGTGATAGGAGAAATATTTTCTAATTCTTTGAGGATTATATCACTGAAGTATCTCATATTAGATCCCTTTTATGCATTCCCGTCACTGATTTAGATTTTTTGAGTTATGGGATGAGAGGCTGAAAAATTTTTCTAAATTCATGAACTAAAAAAAACATTATTTTCTTGGAAATTGTAAATATTTATTCATAATAAAATATGAAATATTGAAGAAAAAATACTCTAGATACAATTTTGAATATATTTAACAGGAAATAATTTTTAAAACCCAGAGAACAAGCATGACACTCAAGATCACCATAAATATGGTATACATGAAAGGAGTGAAATACACACCTTGCCCCTTTATTAAACTAAATAAGCATACAATCAGGCCACAAACAGAAAGTCAGGACCTAAAGAGGTTAGTCTTTAAATGTAAAAGTCTTGAATTAGAAACCTTCCCCTTTCAGAAACTGTTATTCTGATTACCAGTTAATAACAGTTAACCGAGTTATTAAGGATGTAAACTCTTTCAGAAAATAAACCTTAATCTTTACCTCTCATCTAAAATATGGAGTTTTAATTAAAGACCCCTATAGTGGTATCTTTTATCAAATTTATCAAGAAGATATATCAAGTGGTACTCTCTCCAAGACTGTAGCACCTCTGGATCAACAATTACAGTAAAAATACTACCTGAACAACCTGGAAAAACAATTCTATTTTTTCATCTCTCATCTTTATTTCACAGTTTTGATGAGAGAAAAATCAATTAGAATATTTTTTTTGAAGGTAAAATTAGAGCTATGAAGAGGAATCATCTTTATTCTTTTGTATTACACAGATCATAATTTATTGGTATGTTTCTCCCAAAAAGATCAAAATACTATTTTAAACGAGGTTAAGAGTACTTTGAGCCTGAATATCTTTGAAATATTCAAGTAAAGTCCATTCAAACGTATTTTCAACTTGTATAGATCACCTGTTTGTTACAATCTAATCCACTTCTTAGCCCATTATCTTAAAAATGGACAAAGTTATTAAGGATTTAAGGCTATGATTGCATGCAAGCTTGTACTGTGGAATACTATCTCAGATAATTGAACTATGAGGTTTCAAATCTGTACAGAGGCTGTTCATCCATTGATTCAAAATAAAATTATATAAGAAATTCACACACATTTTCATACAGGGTTGTACTCTAGGTTATTATCCTGTATAATTGAATTATGAGCTTTCGAGCCCATTCAAGTAGAATTTTTTCATTCATTACTGAACATTTGACTGAAAAAAATCCCTCAGAGGTGATTTTAACGTTATTGGACATGCCTTCGCTTTTGCAATATTCTTTAACTTTATATTGGTTGAATTTTTTCCCTTTTATGGGCATAAAATGTTGAGATGTGGTTTCAAAACCACATCTGGGTACCAATACAGATTTTTTTTGGTTTTGTTAAGCCAGAAACTAGCCACCTTATTAAATTTATTACTCTATGAGCATTGAAATATGTTATTCCCCTCTATCCACCCTGAATTGAGATAAAAAGAGGCTTCACCCAGTAGGAAAAATCAGCGATTATCTTAACAACCTGTCCTTACTTGGTTAAACTGTCTTAAAAAGAGGTAACCCTTAGAATATTTTAGATATAATTATAATCTTAATTATTGTATTGGTGATTAAAATGATTCAATTGATAATCATTGCAACCAGCGCTTTTAACAGACACATCACCACTATTCCTTAATAGTAGAGCCCTCTATGTTTTATGTTTCACAGTCATAGTTAAATCTTGTAATTACTGTCTCATAGCCTCTGCATGGACTCACCCTGAAAATCATAGAAAATCAATTACTTATATTAAGAAATATATATACTGTTGTTTCATAATGATTATGAGATCCTTGTTTGAGAAGTTTTTCTTATCTTTTTTAACTTCTTATTATTAAATAAAAGAACCCTACTCTTCATATAAACTGAGGTAAAATATGATTTACAACCAAACTTAAATATTTTTTGATATATCTTGCTTCCCCAAAGCTCACTATTCTTGGGGAAAACATTCACAACTGAAGCACTCAGGCTTTTCTCTCAGATCTTATATTGAATTATATTTAAATAAAAATGTTAGACCCTGTAATTAAGAAATAATCAACACATGTATTATCCAAATTTAAAATTAATGCCTTTTTCTCAATATGTAAATTTTTCTTAATGAAAATCTTCACCAATTTATCAAATCCTTATATATAATCTTATTGAATGACATTACTTTTTATTTTTTTCTCTACACATAAATCCAAAAAGTAAATTAATACTTCAATATACTCATAATTGAAAGAAATTAAGAATTTGGGTTTTAACTTAAAGGGGCCAGCTGATAGATTTTCCAAGTTTTGAAAGAAGACTGCCTGTAAACCATTAAAAATATTAAGAATTCTCAATTTATATTTTTAATTTTGTCTTTTAATTCTTCAAATCTCATTTGAGGAGCTGTAATTTCATGATATAAAGATTAATTTCATACATTAACGTTGATCATCTATAAGTATCCAAGATGTGAAAGGTATTCAAGTCAGCTCTTTATAAGATTTTTACAAATTAGCGGCAGAAAACCTCATTAAATTTCTTTCTTTTTCAATTTTCTACATCATCACATTGACACTTGCAATGGGAATACTTCCCAACATTCATGGAAATTTGCCTTTTGAATTTAAAAAAAATATGGAATTAGAGAAAAACATCCACTCAAAAATGTACCAATTTTATATAATATTCTTAATTTCAATCACAAAAAGGGTCTATCATAAATTTCAATTCATTATAGTAAAGGTATTTCACCCAGAATATTACTTTAATGTACCATTTATTTTTTTAATTGATGTCATCCGTTTTTGGAGGGTTTGACTATTATTTTGATTTCCATTTTAAAAAATATTTTTGTAAATATAATCACCAGACTAGGTACTCAAGTTAATAATTAGCCCAAAACTTTTCTATATTATCTAATTTTAATTCCATTTGAAATTTCAAAGGAATCATTTGTAAGAAGCCTTTGGTACTTTCAAACTTTATCAACTTTAAAAATAAATCTTCCATATACCACTAATGCCTCTCTTAGCCAGAATCTAATGATGATATTATTGACAAAAAAAACAAATCTATTAAATTACTTTTGAACAAAAAAAATAAATAAAAAGATAATCTTCCAATTAAATAAGAATGAAATACAAACAAAGATAAGGGAAGCACCCATCCTCAAGAAATTTAATTTTTGAAGCTTCAATAATATACTGAACTAACACTTATTTAGATCAAAATATATTTTTTCTCATCAGGAATGTATTTACCCTCAGATTTACTATTATTTTCTGAAAGTTTCAAACAAAATTTCAAAATCCCTAAATGTATTTTCAGAAGGCTTCAGGAGCATTTGAAAATAAAGACCCTCTTCTGAGTAATTAATACGCAAACCAGGTTAAGGAAGAATATAATTTAATTCCTTTGATCATCAATCATCTTTAGCAAATTTATGACTTCAATTATAGATTATCCAATTTTTTTACTTCATAGCTGAAAATACTGATAATAAATCCAATTTTCTTTTATTTGAAATATTATGAAAGGAATCGAGCCAAATAAAGCCTGTCAAAATTATAATTAGTGATTAATTCTATAATAAATGGAATTGTGCTTGAAAATGACATGATTTTTAAAAAATAATCGTGTGAAATGATAATAAGATATAAAAACACTTTCAAAGACGGACTGAAAGAATTTGAGAAATGTGATTAAGTGTTGACATGGACATACGTTGACCACCGAGTTCTAAGATTTCAAACGTTTTTAATACGCCATTAATGAGAGATTGAGAGTATTTATCAAGCACTAAAATCTTCCAACGACCGTTTGAGGGTTTAACAGATTGAATAGTGTCAAGATAACCTATAAAAGGAGATGATGGAAATGAAGAGGTCAGTTAGTCAACGAATGAATCAAGCCATTGATGATTTGGATATACGTTGCCTGATGATCTCAATTAAAGAAAAACTTGAATCAATTAATTAGCTTGATTACTGAAGTTTTATTGTCTGTGGTCTTTGACGATACTGTAGACAAGAGATGGGTAGGCTTAGTTCATTTTGAAAGAGTCCAAGACTATTTTAGATCTTGGAGAACGCTTAAAAGCAAATTAATATCACAGGAAGTTAGGAACACTCATGTGCTTCATTAACAATGACAATATTATGACGACTTGATATAGGAGTAATTATTGAAAGAACAGATCATGGAGACAATGCGAAGATTCTTTGTTGAAAATGAAGCGTTTAAAACTGGTACACATTCAAAATGTAGGATCTAAGATCATCTAGGGGAGTTCAAGGCACTGGTTTTTATTGGCTCGTGCTTGATTTCTCGATCGCTTGATTTTAGCTCCTTGAACCACCATTTTTGGTAGCTGGTGGCCTGGTTCATGAGCTTTGATTGTTGTAGGCCATTTTCACATATGGGGCCAGGTGGTGCTTGAGCGTTGAAATCTGCTCACGTTGCGGTAAAATGTGGCTTATGGATCCACCCCTTGAACTCCCCTAATCAAGTAGTGATGCGCTTTATTCTGGCCTGAGTTCCAGTTCACTCTGCAAACAGGATAACCAACTTCTTCACCCCAAACCCACCCTGCTGGCCAAACTAGTCGCCACTCCCCCATGTAATATAGTATAGTGGTCCAGTTGGTATCAAAACAGACTGTTGGACAATACAATTATGGATTCAATCAGTTTTGAATTCAAAATTTGCCTGAGAAATTTACTTTTTAAGCGCATCTGTGCAACATTTGTTTCATAACTTGCCTTTTTGAGGTTATAAAGTGTTTTGTCTTCCAAAGGGTAGAAACAATACTTTCTCCCACCGAAAAATTATTTTTTACATACTTGAAGTTTCGTATTTTGAAAATGGGGGCATTACCACCCATTTTCATAAATCTCCAAAACCATTATCAACAAATTGCGGACAGCATGGGTTCGCTGTCTGCTGTTCCCACGCTGAACGCTGATGTAAATTTATTCCAAAAGCTTTCAGAACTCTCTGATCATATCAAAAACCTAAGCTCAGAAATAAAATCACTCAAACAAAAAGTAGATTTACAAAGTGGAAAGATTTTATCATTAGAAGAAAAAGTAGATTCACTCGAAAAAAAAGTAGATTTACAAGGTGGAAAGATTTTATCACTCGAAAAAAAAGTAGATTTACAAGGTGGAAAGATTTTATCACTCGAAAAAAAAGTAGATTTACAAGGTGGAAAGATTTTATCATTAGAAAAAAAAATAGATTCACAAGGTAAAAAGATTTCATTAATAGAAAAAAAATGTAGACAAACAAACTGAAAATATTTTATTATTAGAAAAGAAAATGGATGAAAATTATTTTAAACTGGATAAGAAGCTTACATTATTGTAAGTTTTTTTTTTGTTTTTCAATTTACTTACTTATCTTTTTTTTTGAATTTTTTACTTAGGGATAGAAACAATCGCGCAAGAATGGCTAACAGTATTTGCCTTTCCACAATGGATCCATTAACACCATTGGCATCACTTAAAACAGGGTCAATACTCAATTTATTTCCTGAAACAATTGATGAAGTTGAGAATTTGTCCAGTAAGTTTTATTTTTTGAAAAGACAAGTTTGATCGATTAACATAAAACAATGATTTTCTTTGATTTTTTAATAGCTGCGTGCCTCAAAGAATTATTGGAGGGGCTTGAGGAAATCGTTCCTCAAAGTAGAGATGCAAGACGGAAGGCATTTAAACAGGCCATAGGCCTACAAGTACAAATTCACAGAGCCTGATTCTTTGCCTTTCTCTTTTGTTTGCTTGGCTTTCTTTAGCGTGCTTTCCAATCTTTTTACATCAATTTTTTTTAATATTTTCCTTTGTGACTTGCTTTTTTTGCATTGTTAATCTTATTGAAGCCTACTCAAAGGTTCATTCCTTCAGCCGAATTGAAGAAAAATTGCACAGATTACTTTTTTGGAGTTAAATTCACAAAAATTCCATTCTTATCAAGGTAATAGACATTACAAAATAATAATTACTTAAAAAAATCGCATTGACATATATATCATTGTTTTGTGAATAAATAAATAAATGAGCCTATTATGATATACATATATGTTTTGAAAATCGCGGATTGTTAACGTTGAAAAAGCTCCAAAGAAAGCTGGCTTTATTTCTCTTGCCCAGCATGGTATCTCTTGTTTTTATTTTATTTTTCTTTGTTGCTAACTGTAAATATCTTTCATAATATTAATTATCTTAAGAAATTATATCTAATTCGCCTGTCTTAAGAAAATTCTTTACCTGATGCCTTTTTATCTTATCATTTTTTACTTCGACTGAAAAAGCCTTTTTTTTTTCCTTTTCAACCTTGGGAGTACCATAACCTGAAGGAGCGGGACAATAGAAGGCCAAGGTAAAGGTGAGTTCTCTGCAACAAATGAGCGAATGGAGGAAGGTTTGGGTAGACTATTTGATCCAGAAGGGAGGCCTGGACGAAGGTGGGAAGAACGAGAGGCCGAAACATCCTTTCCGGGTGGGATTCGTTGAGAACTTTGATGGGAAGGTTCATGGACGAATTCGTTCATCATAATTTGTTCGTTGGGTCTTTGGTTGAAGTAATTTGTTGAGTTTCGAAGGTCGCAAAGAATTCGCGTCAACAGTTGTGAGCCCCATAGATTGACTAGCGCCCCCTCTATCTATGTTGACTAAGTCCGCGATATACTTCTTAGGCGTATGAATATGAGTTGAACCTATGATAATATCATTAATGTTATTGTTAATTTACGCAGTAAATAAAACCAATGAACGTCAACCTGAGGGGGTTGATTGGGCTAACCTATGACTATGTCTTTCGTGTGTGCTTCTGAAACCTCGTAAGCAGCCCGAATTTCTGAATGAGTCAATCCGCCATCCACAAAGACCATGACCCTCTGTCGGTTCTCAATCACGGTTTTTGATTTAGGACGCTGCCAACTTGGCTTAGCACTTCGTAGTGATGCGGGACCACCGCCGTTTGTCGCTAAACTAGCGGCGCCTGTCTTTGCGCTGGAGACAGTCGGCGTTTCACCCATATAAGGAAACAAATTCAAGTCTAGTTTGTTCGAAAGTGCCTCCTGCATAGACCCACATCCCCACATGACTCAACCCGACCGTTATGTGACCTAAAATGTAAGCAAAAGTTACTCGTACCTCCAACATCAGTTTGACAAAAGGTTGAAACTTTGAAATGTCATATGCGTTCTCGTCCAACGACTGCTTAAACAATTGTTTCTTCTTTTTCCCGCTATCTTTTGTTACATTGGCTCCGATGTGAATGAGATTGTTGACAGCATCCATTTCATGTAAGGCTAATTTGGCGTGTTGATAAAGTCGTCGCCGATCTTTGTCTGGGACCCCATCTCGATAAAGCACATATAGAGCCACAATTCGCAACTTGTCAGACGTGCTACAAGAGTACAAAGCATTAGGATTTTGAGAGAATTGATCATAGTAGAACGAACAAACCTTAGAGTGCGATCATCCAAAAGCGGCACCATTTCCTCTACGATCGACTTGGGTGTCCGCCCTTCGGCTGTCATACCCGTCGAGCAGCACTGTTCAACTGATGCTACTGCTGCTAATTGACGTTTTTCAAACAATTCCATACAGGTTTCTGCCATGCTGAGATGGAGAAAGCTATAGAAAACAATAATCAAAACAAAGAGGTACAAGTGGCCAAGGCCAAAAAGCCGTCAATCATTTATAAAACCAGAAGAATTACCTTTTCTTTCCTTTCTTTCAAATGGGGTAGACTAGCCAACATGTCCTTTATGTCATTCAGACTAGTCTGGTTTGTCAAATGTCCGTGCTCAAACAGCATGTCTGCTTACCGATTTGCTTATCCAACAAATTTCCTCTTCCCAGATATCAAGCGCTTGTTCAGCGGATCGAATGGGTGGAGGAGCATAGAGAGTCAAAAAACTACGAGGATTTGGAGGCCGGAGTGTATACACTTGAGGTTCCTCTGGCAAAATATTAGTAAACAATTCGATTAATTGCCGAAGGTAGGGCGCAGCTGGAGAATGGGTGAGTCTATTGACAAGTTGATCATCTAAGGCTATAAAAGTTTTGAACCATGTTCCATGGTTTTTTCATACATAGCAAAAAGACTTAGCGGATTGATAAATCGAAGCGAAATGTCAAACTTGACTTTTAAAATAAATCAATTACCATCAACAAAAAACATATGCGCGCCAGCATATTTATTGAAACCTTCAGGTGGGGCCTTTTTGCCAGTGCTACCATGAGGACAAAAATCGGCTATGATTCGATCAATATTCTTAGCTATTGGTGCAAGGATGTAAATAACGTCAAGATTCGGGGTAGGATTTCGGTTGTTTTCAATTAGATCGATTTCTGAAAAATGTTTTGTTTGTACAAGATAAATTATAATTAGTGATTAATTCTAGAATAAATGAAATTGTTCTTGAAAATCATATGACTTTTAAGAAGAATCGTGTGAAATGATAATAAGATATAAAAACACTTTCAAAGATGGACTGAAGGATTTAAGAAATATGTGATTAAGTGTTGACATGGACATACGTTGAACACCGAGTTCTAAGATTTCAAAGGTTTTAATACGCCATTAATGAGAGATTGAGAGTGTTTATCAAGCACTAAAATCTTCCAACGACCGTTTGAGGGTTTAACAGATTGAATAGTGTCAAGATAACCTATAAAAGGAGATGATGAAAATGAAGAGGTCAGTTAGTCAACGAATGAATCAAGGCATTGATGATTTGGATATACGTTGTCTGATGATCTCAATTAAAGAGAAAGACATTTCAATGTATTTCAATCAAGTAAATTTATAAGAATCCCAAAAAAAATTAACATCGATTAATTAGCTTGGTTGATAAAGCTTGATGGCCTTGTCTGGTTTCGTTCGATTTATGTAATTTTCATTTCTTGCTGGATTCGATTTGGATTTCGATTCAGATTTGGATGGAAACAAAAAGCTTGAGTTAATTTCAGTTTTTCGGGAGAAGCTCAATGGCATCCAAACTTTTGGTCAACAGCGCAATTGACCATCTCAATTAATTAATTTTTCATCCAACCACATCAATAATCAAATTTTATATGAAAACTGTACTGATGACACCTGGAAAGTATTGAGAACATTAAAATTTTGTTACTAAAAATGCAGCTCAAATAAGAAATTTGAGAAAAATTATTTCAATAAGGTTTACTTTGAATGAAGCAATTTGATGGATTAGGCAATTCTCTTCATTTAAGAAGGGATTTGAGATGCTTTTTGGCAACTTTCTTTTTGGGAGACATTATTCACATTTTTACACTCTTCATCTTATCAAAGCTATTTTGTAGATGTCTTCAACATGTGTCAAGTCTTGTGTTCTACTTTTTGATCATAGTATAATATTTAAATAGTGCTTTGTAAATGTGCTGGTGGTATGAAATGAGGGTAATAATAAATTTTGAATATAAATGGTAGCAATTTTTTTACTGGGTTTTAGATAAAGATAAGATGGTTCTAAATCTTGTTAAATGATGTTCTGATACCTAGGCAAAGCTTTCTTCAATAATGAACTTCCACTGAGTTTGGCTACTGGGTAAGCTTTCAACACTCAAAGGCCACTAAGTGTAGCTACTGGGAAATACAAGAACACTATACTTTACTGGACTACCTTCCAGATGTCAAATGAATTAATTTCCCTTTTTGGAATGTAATTTTCTTGGAGGAAACTCTTCAATTTGAGAGGAGAGAGCCCCTATAGTTATGCCTTTTCAGGATCCAGGGGGCCCTCCATGGGAACTCTATTTTCCCACTTTAATTCCTCTTGTTCTTATCATGTGACACTATTTTTGATGAGGGGTTTCCATTCATGTGGGAGGTGATTTAAGGCTTAGTGATAACTATTCTTCTGCATTGCCTTTATTTTGTCATATGATATGTTTTTGGTAAGTTTTTGGTCATGATCTTGTATTTGCCCTCTATATTTCAGGTTATTTGCTTTTGGTGAGCAATTTTTGAAGACAAAGCCTTAATTCTTGTCACATTATGTTATTTGGGTGAAGTGATGATGACATTATATTCTCATATTTTTCTTGAATATGACATTTGATTTTATTTTGGATGGTGTGGCTGTGTGAGTAATGCATTTTCTGTGCCTATATACACTTAGCCTTCAAATTTGAGGTCAGCTTATTTTTCTCTTACAGAGGTGGATTTGCATCTGCTTTGCATGAGGTGGTAAATGATGTTAAAGCTTAATTTTGGGAGTTTTTTTTAGCTTATTAATACAATGCATCTCATTCCATATCCCAATGGAGCTTTGCAATTATGCAGTTTTTCTGCATTTGAATTGCATGACTTGAGGAATTATTTGGGATTTAATTTTCAGCTAATATTTTCTTGCATGTGTTTGTGTATTATGATTTATGCATGTAGTGGAGCTGTGTCATTTAAATGAGTTAATTATGTCCCAGTGGATATATTTCCAGACTTTGAGTGTGGCTATGTTGGGGCCGCCAGAATCTTTCAATTATTCAGCTTATTACTGTGACTGGTTGCATGTGCTATAGTGGTGTTTAAAGGTTTTATGATTTCTTGACACATTAAAAAAATGCTTTGTAATACTTGTACTCTATTAGAAATGTTTAATATTGACTTTAAATATACGTTGTGTAATGAATTTAGCTTTGTAACACATACATTCCTTCTCAGCTTCACTTCCTGAATCATTGAATCACCATAAACTATGTGAAATACAATCACACTCACCTGGTTTATTTAAGATCTAGATAGTTAGTTTTCTGTATTGACATGTTTAGTTAAAATAAACTGTAAAATTATTCATAAAATAGGTTTATTTAATATAACTCAAAGATTGTTTCGATATCAAGAGGATAGGGGCTTTATTTTATACTATTAGGAATTTATTCCACATGATAAGGAATGGATTTTAATATCTTAACATGTAGCTAGAGTGAAGGTTTTTACTTTCACAGTTGGTTTGTAGTTCAACACAGTCAAAACTACCACTATGTAACAATGAGAAAAGTGGCTACACCTGAAAGCAGGTGTTCCATTTGGAAAATGAAAGAGGAATTATATGGGAAATGAGTCTTTCCCCAAATTGAAACTGATAATAAAAGATAGAAGATCTGGAAGAAAAAGCAAGCCACACCTGAAAGTCACATTATTTCAATTGAGAACCCTGATTATCATTTGGATATAATTGGTAATTTAGAATATCAGGAAATATATCTATCAATAAATCCTTCTTTCAAACCTTAGATGAACTTTTCTATATCTGACCTCAATATCTCAAAATAACAACATAAGTATTATAAAAACCTTCAATTTTAAAAACCAGTCCATAATTTTTTGAATGCTGACATATGATCGGCCCATATTTGATCTCTCAATCCAAGATTTTTCCTGTTGATACTAATATGAAATTACACCAGAAGCTCACCAAGCTCAGAAAAAACTCCAAGTCCACCTAGAAATCTTGGATGATTTGCATTCTCTTACTCCAGATTTCCATCTATTTTGCTGGAAATTTAAATTTGATTTTTTTGCCTTTTTAGTAAAAATTGGATTCTGCATTTCTGTAGGTTATCCCATTGAAAATTACTGAATTGAATAAGTTTTTTTTGCAGATAGAAATATTCCTCATTTCATATTTCAAAAGTTCCTACAAGAGATCCATGCTGTTACTGAATGGGATATTTTGTTTCAATATGAAGATAATCTCAAATAATATCTTTGAGTAAAGAATTTCATGCATATTTTTTTGATGAATATTTCGAAAAACCTTGGTACAACAGTACTTATTATAGATCTATGACACTAGAAGCATGAAATTATTAACCTCAAAACACAAGCTTGTATCATAATTTGTGATATTCCCTGGTCATGTATTCATGGCAATTCTGGACTTATATATTGATATATCTATAATAAAAAATATTATTACTTATTGTAGCAAAAAATATTTTATGCTGAATTCTGGAGTTAAAAATTAAATTCCTTCAGCACAAAGATATCTTACAAAATATCATCCTTTACAAACATCACACCATGGAAGCTATTGGTTTCTTCATATTTTTTGTATATAATTTTCACAAAGAAAGTCAAATAAATCTTTTTCAGTGATAATTTAAATTTTTATGAAAGTTGTATTTTTAAAACTATGTTGAAAGCTCAATGCATATTTACTCAAGAAGCTTGATAAAGAACCTTTAAGGTTAGCTCATCAGCTCAACTCAGATATTTGGTCTCATTTACCTAAAATACAAGTTTCCATTGTATAACTCTAATAAGCCTCATTGTTTGTTGTGAGAAATTCACATTTTTTCATAATATACAATAATTACATGAGAAATGCATATTAGTGATATCACTTCATTATTTGAAAATCATATTTGTATATCATTCCTAAATATTACGTGATTGATTTCTTGGTATTTATATTCATTTACTCCAAATAGCTTGGAAAATCATTATTAATATCATAATCTTCATCCAAAAAAATTACTCTGGAGATATGATAAATATCATCTGACAAATTGAAGGGGGAAAGTAAGTAAATTCATGCCATTTATAGTGAGAAATGGGGCCCTATGAGTTTTACAAAGCTTTATTTTCACTTATTTTCAAGTTTGGGCTTGACAGTTGTCATAAAATAAACCAATTCTGAAATATTATTTCATTTTGAAAGTCAGAATAATCATCATTTGTCTTACCAAAATAAGAGGATTAAAGTAACTGTCATTAAGTAAAATCACTTTGGAATTTTCTGTTTCAAAATTTTTATCCATAATATGTGTTTAGTAATATTTTATGATATAAAAATATAAATTCCAAAAGTATAGGGATCTCATACTCCAAAAAAATTTTCAAGTGGCAGTTGGTCTCATAGTTTAAAATTAAAACTTAATACAATCTAGAAAGGGATATCCTCACAGGTTTCAACAAACAATATATTTTACTGTAACTTATATGGTCACTTGAACAATAATTCAATATATAAATCTTGATTTATTGAAACAGAAAAAATTAATTCATAATAAGAGTCATGAGCTCTTAATGAACCCTTGTAGCTTGCAAAATGTCCACAAATTTGTTCTTGAGTTATTATTAGAAACCTATCAGAAGTAGAGGAAAAAAATTTAGCATTCATATAGGTGAAGTTTCTGTAAGTATTTTTATATCCCTCAGAATCTGGGAGTTGAGTGAGTATTTTTGAAAATAATAAATAATTTTTTGATTCCTCCTCCCAAACTATTTTTTTCACAATGGAAAATTCCAATGATTTTGTATCAGATTCTTCCATAAATGTGATCTGAGAGTTATCAAGGTGTGCCAAGTCATGTGAAATGGTATTCCCCTTAAACTTTGTGGAGGAACAAAACGTCCATTTAAAAGTTTAAAATTTAGGGAAATTATTCATTTTTGATGATTTTACAAATAGGTTTTTCAAATGATTTAGCATGGTGAATGTAATTGAATCTGCTTTTTCTGAGACTTTTGTATTTTTACCATATAGTAGGAGATTTAAATCTGGAAAATCTAAAGGTGAATTGAAGGTGGTGGATTTTGGGATTTTCTCATCTCATCCTTCCACAATCTCTCTTAAACATATTTTTGGAGCAATTTTTGGAAGATAGACTTGTAAAGGTGGGCTGAATTTTGGTGAGAATGTTAATATATCTAAATAATAATCAATGATTAATTAGAATAAAATAATATCACCTGTGTTTTTATTTTTATTTTCTAGTGTAACAAGGTTATTTATTCTTTCTCCTTCCCAGCAGGAAAGAAAAAGAGGGTGAACCATAGCTACAAATAACTTCTGATAAGTGTTGAGAAAGGTGAATAGTTGGGTTTGGCTTTAGATTTGGGTTCCAATTTATTAATAAGCTCTGGAAATAGCTAACTCATAATTGGTCAAACAAAGTTAGTTTAGACTTTGAAATGGAGTGAGACATTTCAGTATTAACCAAAGATACTAAAGTTTCTGTGGTTCAAACAAGGGTTCCTTTGGAGGGGTTTTTAATATTTTCAAAATTCCATTTTGGGATTAGTAGTAAGACAATGTGTACTACATATAGAATCAGCCAATCAGAAGCTACCTTTGGGGTTCCACATGAAATCATTCCCATTTTTTGGGTATGTAGGCTATCCATGATGGAATAATAATATTCTGGATATGTTGATGTAGAAGTTCAAGCTCCTCTTTGGTTATGATCAGGTTTTCTGGTGATTCACTCAGGGTTATTGATGGGGAATGCTGTTAATTTGATAGTGAGATAGATGAGGAGATTCCTGGAAAAGAGCTCATTAATTTAGAATCATGTTTTGTGCCTGATGCCTTTGGAGATTTACTGGGTAAATGATGAGATATTTCTTGGGAGAATGATGAAGCTGATCTTGTTTTTTTTTCTTTTTCCTTTCCTTTTTAAGCTGATTCCTTCAGAAATCCATCAGTAGAGCCTTGTGATAAAATCCTTGATGAGCTTCTGAGTTGAGATAGTGATTGAGAGTGTGATCTTTATAGAGGGTTTGGTACTTCTTGTTTGATGGTATGAAATGTGGAGCTTGTCTTGTATGTGGCTTTGTGCTTTGGAGATAGACTTGATCTCTGAATTTTTCTCTCTTGCCATTTGTGAGTTCTCTCAGTAGCACTGTAGAATGACTCTGAAGCTGAACTAGTGGACTTTTTCCTGATTGCTAGCTTGTATTTTCTGTCTGTACCAGGGTTCTCATCCTTTTGAGGTTTGAGGGATGTGAGCCTTATGTTCCAAGTGATAAGATATGAAGATTTTTTGATTAATTCAATGAAAATAATTTTACAGCTTTTTTAATTTTGAGATAGGCTAGAATATCATCCCTCAGAACACCCAATAGAAGAGTATGCATAACATCAATGGTGACCATCTGTGAATGGTTCTAGTAAGGTAGCTCTCCTAATAAAGTGTAATGAGAACCATTCTATGCAGAAATTTTCCTCCTTTGGCTGGTTGTAATTGCTTGAAGCCATTGGGTGGCTCCTGATATATGCTGATATTTATCCTTCTGGGGCAAAGAGTGTTTTTGGGTATTTTATATATCCTTAACAAGGAGGTTGCAATGTGCACAAAATTGATTTTCGAAATGAGATGAAAAACATCCAATCTTTCTCAAGGCTGGGATAACTCCAATTAATAAGAAAAGTGAGGTTTTGATCAGACGTCCATTGGGGAAACTAGTGGTTGAAGTAAAGTGAACACCCGTCCAGAGCTCCTGAAGCTCAGAAACAAGTGGCTTCAATAAGAATTTAACTGATTTGAGGTGTTTTCTTTGGGTGTTGGAGTGAATCTATAGACAAAAGGTTTTTGATATTGATAACCTTTTTCTGTGGGGAGGTTGAATCAAATCAAAAATATAACACCTAGTGAAATACTGTTGGACCCAATAATGGATCCATGGGGCTCTTTTTCCAGTAAATATATAAGCCAAAAACTAGGTTCCCTGAATTCTCAGTAAGCTTTAAGCCTGTATTGTCTAGGAATGTTCTGCAAACCTGGCCATCTGATATATATTAATATCTCTCTTCATTCCCATGGGGATATTATAGGGGTGAATCCAAGTCATTTTCAAAGGCTGGGAGTGAGAGTTTGTCTGAGATCTATTTCCTCAAGGATCAAAAGTAAATTTTTTTTTGGGTTTGTAACTTTTTGGTATCTATATTTTTCCTGAGAAGAAAAGTGTTTCATTATTTTTAGTGTCCATATTTTCCAATAATTTGTTGCATACAGCAAGGGAGGGGTGGTTCTTCATCCATGTTATTTCCAAAGGGTTACTTTTTTTCTAAACCTAAATAGAGATAAAAACAGAGTGGAAAACAGATGTGGGTTATGAATTCACTAAGAAATTTAAATATTTTTTTGGGAGGTTTTGAGCTGTTTGAAATCTCACAACTGAAATCAGTAGTCTTTTATAATTTGGCACTTGTTTGGATTCTCTTTTGGTCCAATTTTAGGCTTTTATCACAGCTTTAGTACTTAAAATTCTTGTGAATATTGTCATGCAAAATTTGAATCATGTATAAAAGCACTGTTGGAGATTGATAAAAATAGGAGGGTAGTGGCCTACTTAAAGAATTGTCAATTTTGTGGATGGTTTGGGGTAGTTTTGCATTTTACAATGGATTTATAGAAAGGTGTGAATGATTTGTGACCAAATTTAGTATGCATTTGTAGTAAAGATATAGGAAGCATATACTGTGATGAATTGTTCAAATAAGATTCAATTAAACTATGTTGTGACTTGTTTTTCTGGGAGAAAGGTCAGGCTTTCTGGGTTAGATGGGCTATGTATTGAGCCTGAAATATATAATATATTAATACTAATGAATTTTTAAGATGATGAAATGGAAGAATTTATTGAGGTATTATGTAAGGTTTGACTATGAAACAATAAGTAAAAATTACCAATATTTTACTTATTGTACTATGAATGTCCTTATAAATAAAAAGAATAAGATAAAAATAATCATAATAATAACAAATTCTTATAATTATGGCGTAAAAATAATTATCTTATTAAATAAATATAATTATATAATCTATATTATAAAAAAATAATATAATAAATAAATATATTAATATAAAATCATTAATATATTTAAAAGCACTTTATTATTTTTAAAAACAAATGATAAAGGCGTAAAAAATTGTTTTTGATTAATAAAAAACAATTAATAACATTAATATTACTCATATTAAAGCTATGAATTAATATAAATACTATTTATATTAATTATAGAATTATTTAAAGTAATAATAGAGAGAAAATTATTATAATAAGAAGAAATATCCTATTTTTAATACTTAGTATAAGAATTTTGAATAATTTTGTGCCAAAGAATATAAATGAAACTTATTTATATTGTATTTACAATAAGAGTTAAGAGAAATTACAATTTGTCTTACTTTTACGTGGAATTAAGGTTTTGAAGAGAATTTTGAACAAAACAGTTGAATAATTAGAGTAATCATGTCAAAGATGATGATTATAATAAGATTTATCTTTGGTCTTTAATAATATAAAAGTTTTATATATAAAGAATAAAGAAATTACCTTTTGATTTGATTATTTAGTGTTCTGTAAGCCTCTGAGGGGGAAATAGAGTAAAAAAAGCTCTATTTATATTAAATTCCTTCCTCTTGGAGTTCAACAGGCCTCTATTAGACGTTTAACAGTCATATCCACTGGAATTGATCAATATTTTAAGGTTTGGTGATGATTACATCATGATCAAACGATATTATCTCATTATTACGCCATCTCTAAGTTTGATGACGTCAAAGGCTTGGCAGAACCCCAAATTTCATGGGTTTTATTAGTTTTAATCATAAACTAATAGTATTCACCAATTTTATCACTCATATGACTGTTAAACTTAATTTAAAGCTACAGTGAGTGATCATAAATTATCAAATTAAGCTCAAACTTTGATCCTTAATAACTTTTAGTTTTACACGCTACAGAAATTCAGAGAGTGAATTCTGGTTACTTGCCATAGCCTTATTTTACTACCAGAAGCATTTTATTACATCATCCAAACTCTATTTTTGATGATTTTTCTTGTAACTCATCTTTTCTGTTGAAATTTAATATTTCAAACTTCAAACCATGATTTCAAGGGGTTATGCGCTGAATTTTATAATAAAAATTACATCATTCTTCACAAATGAGCTAGTAGAATCTAACTGTATCCCTTTTTAAGTTTGGACCACTTTCACAACAAAGTGGTCAACAGCTCTATTGATTTTAATCAATAATTCCTTACAAGTTTTAACCTTGTTTATAGCTTGTGAAATAAAGTTCATATCTGTGTTTCTAAAGTAACAAGGTGATGACTTTATTTTTAGTTTATCACTCTATCTTGTATATTTAAAAAGATATTAGCTAGAATCCTTGAATATATGTGTTGACCAAAAAAGTGCATATATTCAGCTTAATTTCTTAAGTATTGATTTTAGAGATTAGCTTCTTAACTGTTTTAAGTGTTAATGTTTATGGAGAATCCAATGGTAAAAGGTATTTCACATGTTTTCCCATTGGGTTCTGAAATAATCAATGATTTATGTCTTTCATAAGGTATTGTTACTTATAACTCATTAAGTATTGAGTTTACAGATATGCCATAAAAATGGTATATGTGTATTTTACCATGGGGAATCCAATGGTGTAATTTATTTCACATTCTTATTCATTTGTTTCTAAGGTAATTTTACTCTTATGCCTATTTATGGCAGTTTTTGTAATTTTAAGATAATTATTCTAAAGGTATAATTATTATAAATATTTCTTGTGACCTTTTTGGGTATGTGGTTATATCTCAAAGGCTCACATTACCTACCACCAAAAAAGATTGTAACACAATCTGATATGTGTAATTAGGGTATCATCCAATGTCCTACCTCTTCAATAGACTTTATCAGTCTTGAAGCTCAATAATTCTTGATTTTTGTATTCTTTAGGTTTTCTTTCATGTCTGAACCTCCTTAGTAGTTTGTCAGCATTTTTTATATCCTTCTCAAGTACTTATTAATCTTCTTGAGTTGGATTTCTATACCTTACAAGGTATTCTCTTTCTTTCTTTTTTCTTGTCCTTCTTTCTTTGAGGACTTTCACAATTTTTTTTCCTCTCCTTCTTCCAAAGGGGAATTTCAAGTGGGGGTTTATTTCTTAGTGGAAATAACTCCTTGTCACTTGAGATGTAAGGTTTTATTAGACTTACAGGGAAAGTTGGGTGTTTGTTCATTAAATCACCTGTGAGTCCAATTGCACAGCATTGGTTCCATGAAGTGCTTTTATCATAAATGGTCCTGCAAAGGAATCTTTAAATTTCTTTGGGCCTTTTATGTTATTAAAATCAAGGGTTGATACTAGGACCAAGTCTCCTATTTTGAAATCAGGTGATTTATGACTTTTATCCCATCTTTCTTTTGCATACCCAAAAGAATCCTGCATACATCTTTTTGCATGGTGTCTTGCTTTGTCAAGCATTATTTCAAAGCTTCTTGCTGTTGGATGTATATCCACTCAGTCCTTTTTGAGGGTATCATAAGGAAGTCTTGGATTCCAACCTTTTTCTAGCATTGCTGGTGTTTTGCCAGTAGAAGAATGGGTTGATGTTTTATATTCCAGTTCAAGGGCTGGTATTAGTGTACACCAATCATGGGTAAAACCATCAGAATCTTTAAATTCTAGTCCATAAGCATAGAAACTTCTAATCATATCCTCCAAGGTTTGTATCATCCTTTCTGCTAGACCATCAGTTTGAGGATGGTAAGCTGTTGAGAATGATAATTTTGTCCCAAACAAGTTATGGGGATTTGTCCATAATGCTTAAGTAAACTTTGGGTCTCTGTCACTTATGATATTTTGGAATAAGCCTTTGTGGCTAATGATTTTATTTCATATCATTATGGCTGTGTCCATAGCTGTGTCATCTTTGTGACATGGTAGGAGCATGGGAGTCCTACTGTACCTGTCAACTAACACTAGGCATGCATTATAACTTCTGTCTCCTCCTGGAGGTAATGCCGTTACCCAATCCATATGAACTATTTCCCATGGGGATTTTGGTTCTTGGATTTGGATAATCATTCCAAATTTCTTTCCTGTGGCTCTGTTGGCTTTTTGACATCTGTCACAGGTTTGGAAGTATTCTGCAACATCTTTCTTCAAATTTGGCCACCAAGAGCATGTTTTCACCCTTTCTAGTGTTCTGTCTTCTGAAAGATGTCCAGCTGCAACACTATCATGACACTCATGTAAAATAGTGTTTATCAGGGTTCTATCTGTTAACGCAATAACACATGTGTGTTTTGTTCTATGGTAAAGGATTCCATCAAGGAGGTGGAATCTTCCTTCATCGTATGCCTTTTTCCATGTTTCATCTAGTTTTGATGAAATTGATGGGCCTTTGCAGTCTTTGATTAGAAGTTGGCCTAAGATATGGCAATTCTTGTCTATCTTATAGCTTTCTTTAACTTGGTTAAAGAATTCTGTGCTAATTTCTGCAACACATATTCCTTCTATATGGTTCTCCTCCTGTGGTACCCATGCTGGATTGTCAGGGGTATTTGCTAGAGCCCATCTGCTAAGACCATCTGCATTGTTATGAATGTTACCAGACTTATGAAAAGTAGTCATATTTCCTCTATATTATTGGATAGAAATGTGCCATCTCAGCATATGTCTATTTGGGGTTTTCATATTTAATAGAGATTTTACAGCATTACAGTATGTAATCACATCAAATACTGTTCCATCCAAGTAATAATGTAATTTTTCTAAAGCCCACACTAAGCATAGGCACTCCATTTGGCTTGCTTCATATCTTGCCTCTGTTGGCTTTATCTGTCTTGAAATGAAACAGATTGGTCCTTCAGATGGTTTATCATTGATGATTTGTGTCTGGTGTAGTGCAGCACCTAGTCCTTCTCCACAAGCATCATTGTAAGGTTTAAAGGGTAGTTTCCAATCTGGCATTAGAAGAAATGGGGCATTTGTTAAGGAATTTTTCAATTCTTCATATGCCTTGACTCTTTCTTCAGTCATTGCATAGACTGTTTGTTGGTCACATAGTTTATACAAGGATTTGGCAATTTCTGCAAAGTCTTTTCTATGCTGTCTATAGTAACCAGAAAATCCTAAACATGATTGCATTTCTTTTGTTGTTTGAGGCATTGGCTTAAGTAGTACTGCTGCTAATTTATTCTTGTCTATGCCTAGACTAAGTCCAGATACAACATGTCCTAGTGCTTCTAGCTCACTGTATGCAAAATGACACTTTTTCAAGGAAATTTTCATATTTACTTGCACTATTTCTTGAAGTACTCTTTCTAGTCTTGTGAGGTGGTTTTCCCAAGTTTCTGAGAAAACTGTGATATCATCAATATAGATGATTAACCATCCTCCTGATAATTCTTCCCGGAATATGGTATTCAGCATCCTTTGATAATGGGAAGGTGCATTCTTTATCCCAAATGGCATTCTTAAGTATTCAAAAATCAAACAATGGACTATTATTCTTAGTAGTTTCTTGGCATTGTCTTTTAAGACATTTTGATGAAAACCCTTAAGAGCATCCATAGCTGTGATGAACTTAGCTTGTGACAATTGTGTCAATGTCTCATGGATTCTGGGTATTGGATATCTGTCAGGGATGGTATAGGTGTTCAGGGCTCTGAAGTCCACTACCATTTTTGATTTTCCATTATGCCAAGTTATAATGACAGGTGTAGTGACGTCTACTTGTTCATTATGTCCCACTTTTCTTGATACTCCAAGGTCCATTAATTCTTTAATGTGTACCTCTAAGGCTTCTCTGGCTCTTGGACTAGCTGGGTAAGCAGGTCTCCTTAGTAAAGGTGGGTAAGGTTTTTCCACATTAAGAATTATTTCTACCTCATTCCCAATTATAGCACCTAATGGCTTTTTGTCAGTTGCAAAGGCATTTTTGTACTTAAATAGGAGGTCAATCAATTTCTCTTTCATTTTTTCTGTTAATTCTTTATTGAATTCTGCCTCCTTGAGTTGTTCAGATATAAAAAGTTCTTTTTCTGGACTTTTTTCTTCATTCTTAATAGGTGTAATTTGTTTTTTGTTATTCAAGAAGCCAAACTTTTGTCTTTTGTTATCTCCTATAGTAAAATATCTGTCCTTCTGGTTAGAGATTTCTATACCATAGATTGACAAGTAATCATTTCCAAGTATAAAGTGATTACTGGTACAGTTGTCCATTACCACAAATTCTACTTTAATTCTGAAACATTGTGAAGGGTGAGGGAAAATGAGTGCTAAGTCAATTATTCCAAGGGGCTTCATGCTCTCACTTATACCACTAAATTTGACACCTTGTATTGGTATAAGCTTTTCTTGCAAATATGGAACAATTGGTTTTAAATAACTTTTACCAACACAGGTGCAATATGCTCCTGTATCCAAGTTCACTTTTGCTTCTTGGTTGTCAACCATGACAATACTTATACTTCATTTTCCAGCTGTATATCCCATTCCTCTTGCAGGTTTTGATTTATACAGTTTGGCATCTTGCACATTTGTCAGGTTTGTGTCAGGTGTTCCAACTTGTGGTAACTTTGAGTTAACATCTAGTACTTCATAAATTATATCAATATTATTAATTTCTGCATTAATTATATTAATTTCATCACTTTCAGAAATTCTGATTCTTCTGTCTCTTTTTCAGAGTAAGATTCCTCCTCTTTGTCATTGTGGTTTTCTGTTTCCACAATTTCATTAATTTTTGCCTTTTTTAGGTAGTTATTGGCTGAGTGTCCAATAACTCCACCTTTATGACATTTTCTTTTCTCATTGTTGTTGGATGTATTGGGCTTGAAAGCTTCTTTTGATTTATCTTTTTTGATAAATGGTTTATTTGGACTTTTGATGTCCAATTTATTCCAAGTTCTACCAATTTTTGTTCTTGTCACTATGTCTTCTAGTGCATTTATATACCCTTCTTTGGAGAATGGTTCTATACACCTGCTTCTTAGGGCATGCTCTAGTTCCCCTCCACATTTATTAAGGATTTTCATCTGCACAATTTTTTGTGACATTTCTGGGTACAGTGCATTTAGCCTTTCAGCTTTTTTTAAGAACCAAGTTAAAGGTTTGTCTTTGTCTGGGTCAAAGAAAGAATTTTCAAATGCATTTTCTATTTTGTACCTCCAGGCATCATTTGCCAATTTGGCGATTATCTCTTGTTTCCACCAACACCAGGTATTTTTACCATTTGTTTGTCTTATGCCATAATACCATCTTTTTGAAGATTTCTCAAACAATGAGTGTAATATGGCAGTTATTAATTCATCTGGTATGTCATACTCTTCTTGTAACATTTAAATTTTTTTAATAAATGACATGTGATCATATTCACCTTCTCCTGTAAATATTGGCCATTATTTCAATTGAGGTGCTCGCTTCATTAAGACTTGGTTATTGTCTTGGTGATTCAGGTCTGTTATGAATGGATTTGTTAATTCCTCTTTTGTTTTAAAAGGGCTTCTTATGTGAGAAAATGGAGTTGATAACTTTGGCATATTTGACTTAGCCTCATTAATTTTATCCATTTTTTCAATGATAAGCCTTATTTCACTTTGAATATCATCTTTTAGATGCATTCTTGCTTCATCACTTTTTTCCACATGGTCCAAAAGTAATTTCTGGTGTGATGAAGTCTTTTCTTCAAATTCTTCTACAGAAATACTTAATTTGTTTAATTTTTCTGTAAGATTGTCAATGCTCACATCATAATTGATTGTCAAAGTTTTTTCTTTGATATCCTTTATGTATTTATACAATTCTTTTTGTCCTTGTATTAAATTTTGAGTGTTGTCTATTAAAATTTTTGGTTTGTTATTTTCAACAATAAACTTAATGTTGTCAATTTCTTTTTTGTTTTGTACAATAATTTTTGTTAAAGAAGATAAGGTATTGGTTATTTCTTGTAATGATAATAAACTATTTTTAATTGCTTTCAGAGGTAATATACTATTTTTAATTTCTGTTAAAGTACTTACAACATCTTTGGAAAAGGTTATTTCTTTGAGAAATGAGGTTGTCTCATTCTTTGTTCCTCCTTTTCCTTGAATTCCATCAAGGTTCTGGCCATGCTGAAGACATTGTCCATGGCATCGTTTTTGATTCTTTGAATACTGTAGCTTGGGGGATATTGTTTTCTCCAATTATTTTTCTTGTTCTTCTTCCCTTCTTGGGGAAGTGGGTTGGCTTGGGGCTTCTTCCTTGGTTGCCTCCTTCTTTTTGATGTAGTACTCCTTGATCTTTTTGATTTGAGGCTTGGATGACAGTGGATTCCATCCATTGGAGTATCTCACTATTTCCTCCTCGTTGAGGAACTTTTTCAGTATATGCCAGGAGTTCATCACTCCTTGGTGTATTTGAGGCAACATTTCCCAATCTTTGTCCTTGTACACCATGTAATACTGCTTGTACTGGCTCATTTAGATGTCTATCTGAGCCATCTGAATGTGATTTGTACCTGTTTGAGTTGCTCATACTTAGTTCTAACTCTGGCTCAGATATCATTGGCATTTCTGGGAATTGCCTTTGGGATAAGGCACTTCCTTGTGTGGATTCTGTTCCACTGGGGTATTTCCCTTCTTTTTCCCTTTTGAGGAATCAATTCTACCTCTGAGTCCAGCTCAATCTGATTGGATGGAGTATTGGGAGCCTCTTCTGGTAGTCATATTCTAAGAAATAAGAAATAAGAAGATTTAAGAACAAGAATTACTATTATGGCAATTTATAAATGAGGTACTCACCTTCAGAATTCTGAATAGTGGGTCCTGGAAAGTCTAATTTCTTAGCTTTCTTTTTTCTTAGTTATAATTGGTGTTGGAGAACTTGGGCAAGTTTCTTCCACCAATCTTTCAACAGTGGCTTGGTTGGTTTCTGTTGGATTATCTTCAAACACTAAAAAAGACAAATTAATATAAGTCTTTTATAAGAAGTGTTATTTTTGGTAAGATATGGAAATTTTCCACGTAGAATTGCTTTTATATCTTTGGAAAAATGAAATGAATGAAGAAATGAATAAGAATGAAATAAAAATAACTTTTTTTATTGTTTTTTAATATTTTTTATGTTTTTATTTTTAAAGAATAAAATAAAAATGAATATGATTCTTTTTGAAATTAATTTATAATATAAAATTATTTTCATTTATAAAATATCTTCTTTTAATCACTAGAGTCACTCAAATAAAGTTTTTGTAAGTCTAAGGATGTGAAAAACCATGTGTAAGACAATACAATTGTTTTTTAAATGCCTCAATAGCTTTTAAACTCATTAAATATAAAATTATAATTTATTATTGGATAAACCCCATTAGAATCTTTTTAAAGGTCTTTTAAAGTAAATATCACGGCCAGGCCCCCAAATGTAACGTTTGACTATGAAACAATAAGTAAAGATTACCAATATTTTACTTATTGTACTATTAATGTGCTTATAAATAAAAAGAATAAGATAAAAATAATTATATAATTTATATTATCAAAAAAATAATAATAAATAAAGGGTGTTGGTAAAAACACATAAGAGCTTATGTGTTTTTACTAAAAACTTACATGTTTTGGCCATAAATTGGTAAAAACACGTAAGTTTTTAGTAAAAACATGTAAGGGGTTCCCCGGGCCCATTTTAATTAAAAATGAAACACAATTGGGCCTTTATTGGGCCAAAACATGCCCAAAAGTGGTTTTTTCCCCACAAAACCTCTCTAACTCCAAATTGTATCAGTTTTTTTTCCCAGCCCCCCGCCAAAAAAAAACAAGCCCAAACACCCCAATACTCCACATTATCCCCACCTCAAACCATTTTTTTTTTGGAAAAACAGCATTACCAAAGCCATTTTGCAAAGCTTTCACACTTTTTTTTATTTTTTTACCCCAAAGACTGCATTTTCCACCACAACAACCTGCTTTCAAGCCTCTCAATTTTCAATTTTTTACCTTCCCTCATCTATTAATCCCACATTTAAACCACTTTCTTTCACTCTTAACCACTTCTGTTCATTTTTCACACCTTTTTTCACCTCTTTTTCACATTTCAAAAGGTTCTTACCCCATTCCAAATGCCCCAATTCCCCCTTTTTTCACTTTTATACATATTTTTCATTAAAAAAATGCTTCAAACCCCCACTGAAGGTGAATTTCAGACCCTTGAGCTTCTTTGGAAACATGTGCATAATGTTGCCAGGGCTCAGGGGTATGATGTGTCCACCTTGAGGTCCAATATGACCCACAACCAAATTGAAATATGTTGTGACAGGTCTGGCACCCCAAATCCCAACAAAAGCCCCTCCAAAACAGTCACCTCAAGAAAGCTTGACTGTCCTTTTAGACTTTATGCCAGGAAATATGCCAAGAGTACCACTTGGACTCTTAAAGTCAAAAATCCTGAACATAGCCATGATGCCACTGAAAATATCATGGCACATCCTGCTTTCAGGAAATTCAATCAGCAAGAAACATCCCAAATTTCTCAAATGTCTGAATCACTGCTCATGCCAAGGCAAATTCAGGCCCAATCATGCAGCCAGAGGGATTCTGACAGGCCTGTAATCCTTCAAGACATTTACAACCAAGTCAAGAAAATCAAGAAAGACAAACTGCAAGGCAGAAACCCCATTGATGCTCTTATTGACACTCTCAAAGAAGAAAATTTTGTTTGGTCCTCTGCAAGGGATTCTGAGGGACACATTACCGCCTTGTTTTTTACTCACCCCTGGCCATAAAACTTCTTCATGCCTTTCCTTATGTCATTCTTATGGATTGTACCTATAAAACCAATAAGTACAAAATGCCCCTTTTTCATATTGTTGGATTCAGCTCAACCAATAATACCTTTTCTGGGGATTTTTGTTTGATGAAGAATGAAAATGAACCTTCATATACTTGGGCATCAAATCAATACATAGAAAAGGTCCTCAACGACACCAATCTTGTTCCCCCTCCAGCTATTGTTATTGACAGGGATCTGGCCTTGAAAAACTCTATTAAGAAGCTCTTCCCAGACTACAAAGTCATGCTATGCATTTGGCACATCAACAAGGATGTATCTGCTCATTGCATGAAGAAAATTGGTCATGGAACTGATTTTGAAAATTTTATGGGCCTTTGGAATCAAGTAATATACTTCTTCACTTTATTTCACTTTTTTTCTTATTATTTTCTTTATTAATGACTTTGGGATTCTTTTCTCAGCTTATGTATTCATCCACTGAAAAGTCTTTTAAAGGCAACTGGAAAAAGCTTCAAAAGCAAGTCAAAAATCATGAGGTCTTGCAATATTTGGAAAGGACGTGGCTTCCTCTAAAGGAGTATTATGTGCCAGCCTGGACCAACCACCATTGCCACCTGGGTGTGGGCTCCACCTCCTAAGTTGAAGGTGCCCATGCCATGGTTAAAATTTGACTCCAAAAGTCCACTGGTACTCTCCTGGAGGTAGTAAGGGATCTCCACATGGCATTCAGAAAACAATTTATTGAAATTATCAACAGAATCTCCAAAGAAATTATTGTCCATGTGAAGAATTTTCCTCCACACATCTGTGCCCTGAATGGCAAGGTGTCTCATTATTCTCTTCAGATTGCCTTTGAAAATTTCAAAACAAAAATTCCTCCAAATGAAAAATGCACCAACAAATACAAAAATTATAAAGGCATTCCTTGCAAGCATAAGACCCAAAAGGCATTTTCCAAGCACCAAAGGCTTGAATTATCAGACTTCCATCCTCAATGGCATTTGAATTTGCCTGTGAGGGTTTTTAATTTCTTATTATTATTATTTTTCTTATTAACTGACTTTATTTGTCATATTCTTCTCAGGCTGGTTTTCAAGGTGATGATCAAAGTGTTGAAAAAGAAAGAAAGAATGAAGCCAAGAAAATATTTGAAGACATTGGGGAAGACCTGTTTCAAAGACTAATGGCAGAAATCGCTCCAATACTTCAACATTTTCAAGATGTTTTGACTGGAAAAGTCCCATTTGATCAAATTCCCAAGAGTCAAGAGGATGATCAATATTGTGAAGACCCTCTAGATTGAAAGAATATCCATGGAAGACCCCAAGGAGCCAAGAATAAAGACAAAAATAAAACAAAAGAGAACCTTCAAGATTTGAAATTATTGAAAGTAAATCCAAGAGAAGAGGAAGACCCCCCTCAAAAGTGACCAGTACAACAACGTCAAGATCCCAGTCAAATGTCCCCTCTCCAATTATGGAAGTGGACTCATCTGAAGATTCTGAAGATTCTGAGCACTCATTATCTAAATCCATCAGTTACTCAGATTCACTACCCTCAGAAACTGAATTAAATAAATCAGAAGTAACCCTTAGAAGGTCCAGAAGATTGGCAATTGGAAGCAAAACCTCACAAAGAAAATCACACAAGCCTGCCATCAGTTTGAATATATATGATGAAATTTACTTGACCTGTGAGAATTGTCAAAGAAATTATCACACAAGTGATGAATGCTCCAAGCTGTTTGTGAGTTTCTTATTCTTTTTAATGTAATTTGCTGCTCTTTATTTTGATATTTATTCATTTTTTGACCTTATTTTATCAGATAAATGGCTCAGAAGACTTGCCCAAGCTTATATTGAAATACACCTTCAAGGCCATCAATGTCCAGGGTGATGGAAACTGTGGCTACAGAACAGTATCCCACTTCATTTACAAGACTCAAGATCAATGGGCTGATGTCAGAGGTGACTTGGCTGATGAAATTCACCAAAATCAAGACCTTTATGAAGACATGAACACCTTAATTCCCTCAGTATCCTCTTATTTGGAAAGAATTGAATGGTATGAAGATTTTGGCCAGGCTCCAAAAAGCAAGTGGATGTCCATGCCTGACATGCAGGATCCAATTGCAAATAAGTATAAAAGACCAGTTTTCTTTTATTCCACAGCCCAATCTTTTTCTTTTTTCCCTTATTTCTGTCCTCCAAATGATAATCCCCCCATTTTCATCTGCTTCTTGATTAGTTGTGCTCATTTTGTTCCTTTGGACATCATCATTTCTAAAGTTTATCCAGTCCCCCCCATTACTGTGAACTCAGAGATTCATGCCCAAAAACAAGCCCTGGGGTGGGCTGATAAATTGAAGAAACACAGAATGTTGTATTTGTCCAATATTCCTCCCCCCTCTCAGAAAAAACCCACTATTTTGGAGGTTGATTCTGATTGAATGATTTTTGTATATACAATTTATGCCAATTATCCCCCTCCTCAGTCATATTTATTGCTTAAATCCCACCTCAGTCTCCTTTTTTATCAAACATGTGGAAATTTTGTACTTGAAAATAGTCATATTACACACAAGAAAAAAAAAAGTTGAAAAAAAACACTCATTGCGCCTTAACTTGTTGTCCCACCAAAGTTTTTTTCCTAATTCATGAGCTTCTGGTTCTTTATTGTCCAGATTGAACCCTTTAATTTATAAAAAAATGGAGAAAATCTATAAGTGGGAAGTTATTAAATTCACTTTTTAGAATTAGGCATATTACAATGACAGGAAAAAACATTTGAAAAAAAAACCCTTTTTGCACCTTCACTTGTCCCACCCAAAAAAATTCCCAAAATTATGGGATTCTGGTGCTTTCTTCTTCACATTGAACCCTTCATTTTTGAAAAGAAATGAAGGAAATTCATAAGTGGGAAGATTTTAAATGAATATTTGAAAAAAATACCATTTTGGCATATTGGCCAAATTGGTGAAATTTGGCAAAAATTTGTGCTTATTGACATGCCAAGTTGGGAAAAATATGGCAAAAATAAAAATAAAAAAATCCTCAAAACTGAGCCTGAGGATTTTTTTTTTGAAAAATAAGGTCACTTACGTGTTTTTACCATAAACCTACGTGTGTTTACCAACACCCTAAATGAATATATCAATATAAAATGATTAATATATTTAAAAGCACTTTATTACTGTTACCAACAAATAATAAAGGCCTAAAAAATTGTTTTTTATTAATAAAAAACAATTAATAACAATAATATTACTAATATTAAGGTTATAAATTAATATAAATACTATTTCTATTAATTATAGAATTATTTAAAGTAATAATAGAGAGAAAATTATTGAAATAAGAATAAATAACCTACTTTTAATACTTAGTATAGTAATTTTGAATAATTTTAAGCCAAAGAATATAAATAAGACATATTTAAATTGAATGTACAATAAGAGTTAAGAGAAATTACAATTTGTCTTAATTTTAGGTGGAATTGAGGTTTTTAAGAGAATTTTAAACAAAACAGTTAAATAATTGGAGTAACCACGTCAAAGATGATGATTATAATAAGATTTATCTTTTATCTTTAATAATATAACAGTTTTTCATATAAAGAATAAAGAAATTACCTTTTGATTTGATTATTTAGTGTTCTGTAAGCATCTGAGGGGGAAATAGAGCAAAAAGAGCTCTATTTATATTGAATTCCTTCCTCCTAGAGTCAAACAGGCCTCTAGTAGACGTGTACTGATTATATCCACTGGAATTGATCAATACTTTAAGGTTTGGTGATGATTACATCATGATCAAACCATCTTATCTCATTATTACCCCATTATTTAGAGTTATCACTATACCTCTAAGCTTAATGACGTAAGAAAGGCTTGTCAGAATCCCAAATTTCGTGGATTTTATTAATTTCAATCATAAACTAATAGTATTAACCAGTTCTATCACTTATATGACTGTTAAACCTAATTTAAAGTTACAGTGAGTGATCATAAATGATAAAATTAAGCTCAAACTTTGATCCTCAATAAATTTTAAGTTTTACACACTAGAAAAATTCAGAGAGTGCATCATGGTAGCTTGACATAACCTTATTATACTAAAAAGAGCATTTAATTACATCATCAAAACTCTATTTTTGATGATTTTTCTGGTAACTCATCTTTTCTGTTGAAATTTAATATTTTAAACTTCAAACCATGATTTCAAGGGGTTATGCGCTGAATTTTATAATAAAAAATTACATCATTCTTTCACAAATGAACTAGTAGAATCTAACTGTATAATTTTTTGAAGTTTGGAACACTTTCACAACAAAGTGGTTAACAGCTCTATTGATTTTAATCAATAATTCCTTACAAGTTTTAACCTTGTTTATAACTTGTGAAATGAAGTTCATATCTGCATTCCTACAGTAATTACGTGATGACTTTATGCTTGGTTCATTACTATATCTTGTATCTTTCAAAAGATATTAGCTAGAATCCTTGAATATATGCATTGACCAAAAAAGTGCATATATTCAGCTTAATTCCTTAAGTATTGATTTTGGAGATTAGCTTCTTAATTGTTTTAAGTGTGAATGTTTATGGAGAATCTAATGGTAAAAGGTATTTCACATGTTGTCTCATTGGTTTCTGAAAAAATCAATGATTTATGTCTTTTATAAGGTATTGTTACTTATAACTCGTTAAGTATTGAATTTACAGATATGCCATAAAAATGGTATATGTGTATTTTACCATGAAGAATCCAATGGTGTCATTTATTTCAAATGCTAATTCATTGGCTTCTGAGGTAATTTCATTTTTATGCCTATTTATGGCAGTTTTTGTAATTTTAAGATAATTATTCTAAATATTTCTTGTGACCTTTTTGGGTATGTGGTCATATCTCAAAGCTTCACATATTATCTCCAATCACTGGAATACTTTCACAAATGGTTTCCTCATGTGTTTAATGGGCCCTTTTAGATCCTTAAACTCCTTGATATTTACTTCCACCGATTTGGCATATTTTCAAGATGCAAGTGATGCATTTGGAAATATATATCTTTCCCACTTTTTGATGAGATATAGTGCCCATTTTATATTCTAATACAATTATTATGAGTATTGTTCGTATTTTTATGGGATAAGAAGAGTTTCTGTAAATATTTTTGATGAAAGGATAATTAATTTTATTGGGTTTTTCTTATCTCAAAATTTTCAGGAATTCAATTATCAGTAATATCCAGAGAGTAATTATTTATTTTTGGACAAGAGTGTCTATGAAAGGGTAAATTGAGTTCATAATTTCGCTTTCTTAATGAATTTGAAAGTTCAGCAGTACTACTATTAAAAATAATCATTTATATTGAGCTTGGCATTATTAATTTTAACATTATTTCTACAAACTATATTCGGCTTTGTTTGGTTTCAAAATTTGGATATAGCATAGCTGTCTCAGTTATTAATTATAATTAATTAAGTAAAAGTACCTATGTATGATTATAATTCAGGTAGAATACCTTTTATTCTTTGGATTAAAATAATCTGATCTCTAATTTGGTATCAAGTTACTTTATTGCAGGTGTAAGGCCTACATCTTGATTATGATTGTCTCATTTTGAATAGCTTTTATGGGCCAATATTTTTGAATTGAAAAATTGTTTGAAAATTATTCCAAATTTTGAGCTTTTCATCTCCTGAAATAAGCTTTACATTTGAAACCAAGAAATCCATAATTAGGAATTTGGACAAGTGGCAAGCTTTTTTATCAAGAAATTTAGAAAAAAGAGACAGTAAATATTACATCCTGGTAGAAAGTATCAACTAATATAATTTCAAAAAGGTTTCATCTTTGCATAAAGGAAGATTGGGTAAGAGTTGGCCTCTTAGTCATAGCTCTCAAGTGTTAAGTATCTGGGGAGAGATATACTGCCTCTCAAAGCTTCATTCACATTTTTTCCACCTGTAAGTGATGCCATAGCATCAGTTGCCACCAAATTTGATCGGATTTTACTTGGTATGTTTTCAAATCCTGGAGCCTTGGCAATATGAGGGTCTGGAATAAGTTTTTGGATTCTTTTATTATGGTCCCTTTTGGCTCTTGGGGTGCTTGCAAGCTGTTTATATACCTCATCAAGCAGTTTGAAAATTTCATCAATTGGCTTTTATCTCCAGGAAATCAAGGGAAGTAGCTGACCAGGGGAGTCTTGCTCAATATCAGACATCATTTCATCAACCAGAAATAGTTCTGCTATACTTGGATGATTGTTCAGAATAAGTTCTGAAGAAACTTCCTGCCAAATTTTCTTCTTCTTGTCCTATATTTTGAGTTATAATCAGCTAACTCAGGTTTATGATATATATATATCAATTATTTGGTGCATGAAAAAAATAAACTACCTTTTTCTTGGAATTTCTCAAACTTCCAGATTGCCTAGTTGGGGATTATTTCATAAACTCTGGTGGGCTTTACTTCTTCCAAATGGCTTTCCTTTCAAGAAGACATCTATTGAAAATTGAAATTCTGTTGGCTTGGTTATTTAGGTCCTCTTAAATTTTGTAATTTTGAGTCCCACCATGCTTGTAAGATTTGTCTATGAAACTGATGATAATATTACTATGAATCAACAGTACTATGACTGTTCTTATGAAATATAATAACAAAATGTTATTATAACCACAATTAAATAATTATAGAATTATTCCTTTCACATGTTACACACTACTAGTGATTTTAACAGTGAGTGTGTAATTCTCTACAAGAATCAATTACAAGAAGATTTCAATAATAAAACTTCTTTTATTAAAATAATAAAATTATTTTAATATATAATTATCTTTTTCAAGAATAATTATAATGGTAATTCCTGAAGAAAACTATTTTTTAGAGAAAAACTTTAAGAATCAAAAATAAATCACTCACTAATATTCCAAAGAACTTATTGAAATATAAGATAGAGATATTTGATGTAGAATTGTGGATTTTAAGGATAAAAATGAATTTATAACAGTATTACAACAATATATAGTTGGATTCTATGATCTAGCGTCTTTATGATTGATTCTGAAAGATTTAAAACACTTAAGAATAGCTATAACTAATACTTACTTGTTGGTAATAATGATTTAAATGATAATAAGATGATGATTTGGAAAAAACAGCAAGAGGAGGCCTCTTTTAAGTCAACAACAGCTCACATAGGCGTGCCATGGAGCAGACTGAAAAACCAGTGAGTGAGAAAACAATAAGCCTTTTTGTATTATTGATTGCATCATCTGTTGTCACGTAAGTTTATCATAATTACTTAATTGATGCTTTTATGTGACTACCAACCCCAATATGGTCAAGAATAAAAGGAGTAACATCTGTAAATCTTCTTTTATTCCAAAATAATCATTTATTTCTCAAAGTAATAAATGTTATTGCCAATTTCATCACAGGTTGTAATTACTGTAAATTTTTGAAGATTCAGTGTTTCACGTAGAATAGTCAAAAATGGACTGTAAGTAAAACTTTTAATTTTACTAGTAAAACTGTACTTCTTTGTGGTTGTACCATAGATAATACAGGTCTACATTGGTCCTGAAAGTTTCAGAAAGTTTCATTAAGAATTGTCTTTTTAATGAATTTTTGAAGTTTTTACCTCCTTTCTACGTAGAATTGCAAATATCAGTGTTTAACTGGTTGCTATGAGGTAAATCAATGGATACAAGTCCAAAAAGGGTTTTGATTACTCTTTTGGGGCTTATCCATGGAAAATCATTAAGAATTGACATGGTTACAGGAGTCTAAGTAGCTTTTTACCTCCTTGGCACGTCAAAATAGCAGGTTATTTGCTATTTTCTTAAGATTTACAGTAGTTGTAACATGGTAACCAAGTTCCCACAAGGTTTTAGTTTACCAATTAGGCCAGATCAGCCATGGATCCAAGCTTTGGAGCTGTCCACGCCACTGAGGCCTCAGAAGTTGGGTACCCTGGCTCTCTTTGATGTCTTTTGTCCCCCTTGCTTATTTTTTATGTCAAAATAGAAATTTAAGCTTCAAGTGAGATATCCAATATGGGTGTACCAAAATTCCATGTAGGAATACCATGATATTCAGTGCTCAAAACATGCATAACACTATTCTTAGTGTATATGTAACATGGGATTTCTCACATTCCCATTATTTTGGTGTGAAATTAAGAAAAACAAAAAGTTTCATGGATCTTTTATGTGGTATTGAAGTATTTTCCATTTTACCACCTCAAAGAGTTAATTTGAGCTTATTCACTCTCGGGAGCTACCCTAGGTGAGTTTTTGTGTAGAATCCAAATCTGGCCTTAAATCCATGGATTTATGTACTCAATAAAATGTTATCTATCTTTTCTGAAATGAAAAATGATGAATTTTGGATATATGCATGACTTATGAGTTATGAATAATTCAAAATTTCTTTTTAAGATAATTGTGGCCTATTTGGGTATGTAAAATATACCTCAAGGCTCACAATGCTGATATCATAGATCCCAAGAATGGAGTATAATAGCTTTTGTGGATGTGTTCTAGGGTGATGAAGGAGGAGAAAACCAAGAAAATGTGAATTGGGGGAACACACACTTTTTCAATAGGGAATGTACATAAGAAAGCCATTCTTGCCTGTGGGAATTAATTTTTTGCACTGTGGAGGTTCCAACTGACTATTGAATAGGAGGTAGTATTTGGTCCATTTATTTCAAAGAGAATTTTTGGATAAAATAATTTTCATTTCAAATGAGATTTCCAAATGCCCTTTCTGCATACTCCAAAGAGCCTTGTATATGGACTTTTTGTTTATGCTTACAGGCTGAAAAGTGGTGTTCAAAATTTTCAAGCTCTTCTGCCACGGGGGTGGAGGGAGTTAAAAGGAAGGTGCTTGAGTGCCCAACATAGCCTCTACCCATACTAAAATTGATCTTTCCAGGCCTGTATTTTCAGATGGATTACCTGAATTTCTTGCATGCCTTGAAAGACTTTGAGATACTTGAGAATTCTTTCTTTTTCTTTTTCTTTGTGATATTAACCAGGAATTAAATGGGAAGCAGCATTATATGAGGCTGTAGTTTCTGGGGGAAGAGGAATTTGTGATGGTTTTGTAGTAGTTCCTTGAGCTAAACCATGATATTTGAATAAGATAGATATAATATTTTAATTAGCTCATTCATTAAAAATTGAATAGTGAGAATCACAAAAGTGAAAAATTCTTACCTTCTGAGTGTGGTAAATCTGCCATGTTTGATAAATGGTTCCTTGAAAAAAATTGGACTTGAGGGAGAAAATGAGATAGTTTTAGATAAGAGTCAAAAAAAGGTGAAACCCAAAGAGACTACTTAATAAATGGAGTTATCCAAAGAATATGTGCATGGGGTCATACTTGCTTCTGAAATTTAATAACATGTATGTATTCCATAACCATTCTAAAGAAACTTTCTGTGAATAAATCAGTACACATGAATTTTAGTTTCTCATGGTATACCTGTGTAACAATATAAGGGAGCTCTAAGGCACATTCCTCATGATTTAGCTGATTTATTATTTCATGCCCTTTAGGTCTTCAAGAAATTGTGATAAAAAGTGCAAGATTTACAGAAAGTTGCACCAGAAACATAGAAGCCTAATATAATTCCTTCATATCCCTTGGGGGGCCAATGAAGAAAGCAGCCAAGAAAATATTATTGCTCACATCTTGAACATATATAACTGGAACCAAAAACACCCTGAAATTTATGTTGGATAATTTCTCTTTCATCAAATTTGATGTATTGAATACTCTCTCTTTCGATTTTGATATATTTATCTACAGCAAATTTCTTCAACAAAAATCCACCCCAATATAGGAGAGAATTACTCTAATTAAGGAAAAAAGCGGTCTGCATAATAAGCTGCACATGAAACCTTGGAAAAAGATCTTATTAAACAAATTCTCCATCCGGATTCTCCATGAGGATACAATAAGACATAATTAAAAGGCCCATTTTACTCATTTGTTTCTGATATTGTTATGATTAGACCATCCCTTGGATGAATGATAGCTTTTCTAGACCTGATTTCTACGCCCTCATTTCCTGGAAGATTCTTTCAGCCATCTATTCCTGAAAAAACACTGCTTACCACAAATCCATACTACAGCCACCTGGTATTCACCAGGATTGTTTTAAACGCTTTGGTTAACATTCAAAGCACCAGAGGTTTTGACAAATTTATGTCTTAATTATTTCAACCAGCTCTTAGAAATAATTAACTGAATAAAAGCGGGTTTAGTCTGATTTATTGATTACTGACAATATTTTATAAGGTATAAATAAAGAATTTAATCCCAAAAATTCTTTCTATTCAGCTCATTTTGTTTATAATATATATAAAGCTTAAGGAATTTTGGATGAGGATTTTTTGGGAAAATTTCCCCAATCATATATTGGGAAACAAAATTAAATTTAAATTTATAAACCAACCTTTCTGAACTTTCCAAAGAATGTCCCAAATTTATGTGTGATTAAATGAAAGAAAAACTACTATTGAATCATTTTACTTTTCAATCAAATTCTGTCCTCTGGTTTTACTGCCAGAATTTGCCTTCTTAAAAAGCTTAAATAATAACTTGGGGAGTTTATCATTGGTAATTTGGGTTTGAGTTAGGAAAACAGAAGCTATTTGTTGTACACTAAAAAAGGAATTCCTCAAAATTTTGACAAATAATTGAGCTTTCTAGCTTAATTGAGTAAATAATCTAGGTCATTTACGATTTCAAGCTTGTGAAGTATTGTTCAAATTGAAAAGCTCCTGATCCAAATTCAAAAATTCACTCCCAGTTGGTTTTCTTTGCAAAACATTTGAGCTAAGCCACAATTAAACTTCTGATTGATCTGTGCCTCTATGACAGTAAGCGATTTAGAAATATTTTTGAACTGAAAGAAAAGAAAAAAGAAAACTTAGTAATTTGTTGCCATTTTATCTCTATGCCTTTGACTTATTTCACAATTTAGACCCCTCCTCCTGTCATCTATGGATTGCTTTCTAAAAAAATTGAAATAAATTAGCAGCTTGACGCAAAGATTATACAAAGATTAATCAAATTGAATCACTTAATGATTCATGTTGGAAAAGTTTCATTGTCTTTGAGTTATCTCAAACTAGAGAAAGTCCAGAAAAGCCTTATTAAAATATATATATATGGATTAAACTATTATCAGAAGGAGTATTTTATTTGAATTCTATGCTCTAATAAAAAATCATATTCAAATTGAGAGAAAAAACTTTCACAAATACTTGTGCCATTGAATTCAGCAGAAAATCTATTTTCTTTGATCTTAAAGCTATAGCCTGAAATCTCCATATATCTTGAAAATTAATTTGTGCAGGGTTGTATAGTATTTGAAGGCACTATCCTCATTCACTTCAAGTGTCTTCAGTTTTTTCAAAAAATAATACATAGCTTTCTTCAGTTGAATTGTAATTAAAACTTGCTTTTAAGGGCGGTCAGGGTTTAAAAGCACTATGCCAAGCTTCTTCAAGTATCTACTTTGTGAATGGAAATCCTCTTTTTTAAGAAAACAGCTATTAATGTGAGCCTTGAGGTATATTTTACATACCCAATTAGGCCACAATTATCTTTAAAATGAATTCTGAACTATTAATAACCCATAAATCATGCATATATTCAAAATTCATCATTTTTGATTTTAGAAAAGATGAATAACCTTTTTGTGAGGAAGTAAATCCATGGATCTAAGGCCAGATTTGGATTCTACACAAAATTCTACCTGGGGTCGCTCCATGCAGTGAATAAGCTTAAGTTAGCTCTATGAGGTAGTAATATGGAAAATACTTCAATACCACATAAAAGAAGTGTAATTTTTTGTTTTTCTCTATTTCACGCCAAAATAATGGAAATGTGAGAAATTCCATGTTACATATACAATAAGAATAGCTTTATGTGTGTTTGTGGCACTTAATATTATGGTATTCTTAAATAAAGCTTTGATACACCCATGACGGATATCAGTCTTGAAGCCTGAATTTCTATTTTTGATGTGAAAATAGCTAAGGGGGACAAAAGACATCAAAGAGAGCCAGGGTACCCAGCTTCTGAGGCCTCTGAGGCATGGAGAGCTCTAAATCCTGGATCCATGTCTGATAGTGGCCCAATTGGTATACCAAAAACCTTTGGGAACCTAGTTACCAAGTCAAAATCTCATTAAATCATAAAAAACTTGCAAATAAACTACCATTCTGATGTGACAGAGAGGTAAAGAGCAACTTAGACTCCTGCAAACATTTAAATTGTTAATTATTTTCCATGGATAGACCTTAAAATATGAATTAAAACAATTTTTGGACTATTATCCATTGATTTACCTCATAGCAAAGTGCAATACTGTGATAGTTGCAATTCTATGTAGAAATGAGGTAAAAAATTCAAAAATTCAATGAAAATAAAATTTCTAATGAATCTTTCTGAAGCTTTCAGGACAAAGGGAGAATGGTATGAAACATAGAGGCACCAAAAAGCAATCATGGCTTCATAGGTAAAATTAAAGTTTTACTTATAGTCTATTTTTGATTATTCCACATGAAATACGGAATCTTCAAAAATTCACAGAAAATTCAACCTGTGATGAAATTTTCAATAACATTTAAAAATTTGAGAAATTTATGTTCATTCCAAAATAGAAGAAGATTTACACTGGTTATTACTTTTATTCTTAATAATAAATGGGTTGGTAGTCATGTAAAAGCTTTAATTCAGTGATTATGATAATCTTATGTGACACCAAATGATGCATTAAATAAACCAAAAAAGGATTCTTGTTTTTTAACTCACTGTTTTTAAGTTTTCTCCATGGCAGGCCTCTGTGAGCTTTCTCTGACTTGAAAAAGCCTCCTCTTTCTGTTTTTTTCAAAATCATCTCATTATCAAATTATATCCTTGTTAAAAACAAGTAAGTATTAGTTAAATATTTTCTTAAGGTGTTTTATTCTTTCAGAATAAATCAGAAAGACATCAAATCATAGTGTCAGGCTGAGTATATGATAAAATCATTAAAATGTATTTGAAACTTTTAACAATGACTGTGACATGGTAAAAAAGGATTTAAAAAGGGTTATAAGAGTTAAAGATGTTTTGATTTAAGAATAAAAGGGCTTTACTATATGAAATATAGTGGTGGTGAGCGCTGTTGAAAGCCCTGGGTGCAGCTTTACCTGTGGGTTACAATAATTAATATTATAATTATACCTGTTTATTACCCAAGAGTAAAACTGTTTTTGACAGTTTACTACGTAGGGTATTAAAGAGGAGGATGAGGAAAGCCTCCTTTTTATCCTGAAATGGGGTGGAAAGGGTGCTAGAACTTTCCACGTATAGGAAGTGAAGATTTTTCACGTTCCAGGACAGGTTTGTGGTTTACAAATAGCCTGTATTGGGCTCAGATGTGGTTTTGAAACCACATCTGGGCAGTTTTCACCAATACAGGGTGAAGATTTTCATCTGGGGGCCTCACAGCCTGATTCTGACATGTATGACACGTAGAATGATGTACAGAAACTGTATGGGACCCCAGTATTGACTGACTTATGAGGTATTGAAGTATAAACATGCTTCTTTGTCTGTTTGACACCTGATAATCATAGTACAACTGTATTATCTCATAATACTGCTGTATTGACCATACTGTGGGATTTTGACCTTCAAATGGTTATAACTATGTCATTTTTTGAGATATCATGCTCAAAGTTGGTTCATTGTATAGCCCTGTCTCATCTCTACACAATGGCTCCTAATTTGATATGGTAAAGGTATTCCATGTACAAGTATTTTTACATATGTGTGGTTTAGGCAAAAAGCTGTATTGAGCTTGTTTGCCCCATAACTTTTGTTCTAGTTGAGATATGGGGAAATGGATGACACCATCAGGTAGCCCTGATTGTGCTCTTTACAAAAAGACCCCACTGTAGGTATCTCACACTCAAACTGTGGAAGTTAGATGAGAGGTGAATGTTTTGTTCACCCTTATTTGGCCTGATTTTGCCCATAACTCCAGAAATACTGGTGCTAGCTCAGTTTGGCTAGTAACCTTGGATAGCTCTGACTTAGAGCTTCATTTTGAATACCCATTTGATGGGATTAAGCCTCTTCTTCTAGATTTTAGATGAGAGGTGAAAATTAAGGTTTATGCTCAGCAACAACTATGAGAAGGGATAACTTTGTTATCCTGTGTCCTATGGTGATGGGACTTAAATTTTCAGAAAAAGGTGAGTTTCCTCTTTCTTTTGATACCTTTTGAGCTAATTTGGCTCAGCTCCATGTTTTGGTGGTATCTTGGCTATACCATTGATTTATGGTATTTTGGCTGTCATGCTTGTGCTCTGGTTTTGAGTCACAGGCTGACATACCCTCCCTCTAAAAAAGGCTCGTAATTGATGAGACTGTTCAGTCCTCCTAGAGGCTCTGAATCTCCTTAGATGAAGGTTCCCATCTGGTATGTCATCTTCTGCCAACCACTTGTCTTTATCAGCTGTTGGGCTCTTGAATCTGACTAAGTATTGTCTCCGATCCACCCATTGAGTCCAATCTACCTGCCCTTGATGATTTTACTCACAGGTCCAGGGGAGTCCTCCACTTCCACTATCTCTGGTGGTGTGGGGTTCTTCCTCCTGGAAGGGAATTTGTCCTCCTCTGTTTGGAAGTATGGCTTGACCAAACTCACTGGAAAGATTGGGTGTTTCCTGGAAAATTCCTCTGTGAGTTTGACTTCCACTGCATTCTTTCCTATCAACTTAATGATAGTGAAGGGCCCTACAAATGAATATCTCATCTTCTTAGGTCCTTTGAGATTATTAAAGTTTAGTGTGGACACTAGCACTTGGTCTCCTTTCTTGAAGTCAGGTTCAATATGTGATTTGTCCCACCTCTGTTTATTGTATTCTTTTGCCTCAGCTATGCGTTTGGCAGCTGTGTCACAAGCCCTCTTCCACATATCATGGAGGTCTTTGGCTGTGGGTTGAATGGTCAGAAGATTCTTCTTCAAGTGATCCAAAGGCAACAGGGGATTCCACCCTTTCTCTACAAGTGCAGGTGTTTTTCCTGTGGTAGAGTGCTGGCTTGTATTATGAGCCAGTTGGACAGCTGGTAGAAGGGTAACCCAGTCATGGGTGTATCCCTCATTGTCCTTGTATTCCATGCCATAGGCACAGAACCTTCTAAGGATGTCATCCATTGTCTGGATCATCCTTTCAGCTAGGCCATCTGTTTGTGGATGGTAAGCTGTGGAAAATGCAAGCTTGATCCCAAGCATTTCATACAAGTTGGTCTAAAATTTGGATGTGAATTTTGGGTCCCTATCACTAATGATGATTTTAGGGCCTCCACAAGTAGATATGATGTTATTCCAGAATAACAGAGCAGTATCCATGGCTGTGTCCTCTTTATGGAATGGTAGACACCTCATGCTCTTGCTGAACCTATCAACTATAATTGAGCAGGCGTTGTATTTTTCTTTGCCTCTTGGGACAAGTCCTGTAACCCAGTCCATATTGATGGTTTCCCATGGGTGTTTGGGTTTCCTCTATGTGTTGAAGTAACCCATACTTCTTCCCATGTTTCCTATTTGCCTTTTGGAATCTTTCACAAGTTTTGATGTATTAACTCAACTCTTGTTGCCACTTGGGCCACCAAGCTGTGCTTGCTACCCTCTCTTTGGTCCTTTCCTCACTCATGTGTCCCATATAGGGGCAGTCATGGCATTCTTGCAGGATCAGAGAGATGTGGTCTCTGTCTACCACTGTGAGTGCACTTGTGTGCTTTTCTCTGTGGTAGAGCAGGCCATCTATAAGGAAGAACTTGTTATCCTTATAGGCCCTCAACCAGGGTTCTTACAGCTGGGATTCCAGTTCTGGACTCCCGTATTTCTGTTGAAGCAGTTGCAGTAATATGCCACATTGTTTATGCTTGGAATAAGATTTCAGTACTGCACTGAAAAATTCATTGTGCAGTTCTGAGGAACTTATTCCCAGTATGGGATTTTCTGTTCCTTCTGAATCAGTGTTCCCACTTTCAAGGGTACCACTTTCTGGTGCCCATTCAGAAAATCTGAAGTTCCTCTTCCTATCTATCTCCATGAAATGGATAAGGATCTTGGCTGCAACTTCAGGGTCATAAGCTGGATTGCTTTTGACATTATCCAGTGGCCATCTGCATTGGTATGGCTTTTACCTTCTTTGTATATGATGGTCATATTCCCTCTATACTCCTGGATTGATATTTGCCATCTCAAAATGTGTCTATTTATAGTCTTCATGTTTAGTAAAGACTTCAAACCTGTGCAGTCTGTGTAGACTTCAAAGACTGCACCCTCCAAATAATAGTGGAGTTTCTCTAGAGCCCAAACTAAGAATAGACATTCAGTCTGGGTGGCCTTGTACCTGGCTTCTGAATCTTTCAGGTACCTAAAGATGTAGCAAATTACTCCCTCTCTTGGTTCACCATCCACAATTTGTCTTTGGTGAAGGGCTTCTCCTAAGCCTTGGCTACATGCTGCAACTATGTATAACTTGAATGGTAGTTCAAAGTCAGGCAAGATGAGAACAGGTGCATTTGTGAGTTCATGTTTGATCCTCTCATATGCATCCCTCCTTTCCTTGGTAATTTCAAAAACTACATCTTTTGAACATAGCTTGTATAGACTACTAGCTATGTGGGCAAAATTCTTGATTTGGTTTCTATAGTAGCTAGAAAAACCAAGGAAAGATTGCATCTCTTTGATTCTCTTTGGTACCGGCTTTTGCAGTACTTATGCTACTTTGTTTTGGTCAATTTCCAGACTAAGACCTGAGACTTTATGTCCTAGAGCTGGTAGCTCTTGTTGGCCAAAATTGCACTTTTTTAGTGAAATTTTCAGATTGATGGGTGTACATTTACTTAGTACTCTGTCTATGTATTGCAAATGGTCTTCCCATGTCTCTGAGTATATAATGATATCATCAAGCCTTCCAATATTTCTTTTTGAAATATTGTGTCCATCATCCTTTGGAAGTGGGCTGGTGCATTTTTGATGCCAAATGGCATCCTGGTGTACTCATATATGCCCATATGACATATTATTGTGAGTAATTTCATGGAGTTTGGTTTAACTCCATTCTGGTGTAAGCTTTTCATACATCCATTTTGGTTATGTATTTGGCTTTTGCCAGTTTATCCAAGGCATGAGGTATTCTGGGTATAGGGTACCTGTGAGCCTGTGAGGTATGTATAACATACCCATAAGGCCACAAATGATTTTATAGACAGTTAATTTTGTCTTAAACAGACTTTTTAGTTGAATTTAAAATAAAAAATAACAAAAAATAAGTATAACTTTTTTTTGGATAAACAAAGTTATATATTATGTCATTTTTGGATTCTACACCAAAAATAACCTAGGGTACACCCATAGGGTGTTATAACCAAAAACACTTATTTCTTGTGTTATTGGAAGATTTAAGAATCTCACAGTACTAATGTAACTTTTTTAACATTTTTTAAAATTGTTAAATTTAAGCTTAATTAAGCTTAAATTTAAAGTTGCATAAGGTTTATGCAACTTTACCAAAATTTTAGTTAAAATTGAGGTGTTGTGTATATTTACTGAATTGGCTAAGGATTTGCCATACAGAATGTAAATCCTGCGTGAGCTCAATTTTAAAGGGTTTAAGGCCATAGTATGGCTTTAAATAAATAAAAGGGCAAAATCAACACAAAAAGGTGGGACAAAGGAAAAAGACCAAATAGAGCTGGGGTACCCAACTTTTTGGATCTGCAATGATTCAATTAAGGTTGTCCACCTGTATTGGAGAATTTTAAACCTTATTTAAACTTTAAGATTAGACTTTGATCCAACCTTAAGGTCTATACTGGTTTTATCCCAATTTGGACAGGAATTTCAAGCTGCCAAAGGGTAAATCCCAATATGAAGGCTTGAAATCAAGGGTTTAAGAGCTGTCAAAGCTTAATCAAGCTTAAAAACCTTAAATAAGCTTAAAACTTTAAAGTTACAAGCATCAAAACCTTATCAAAAGCTAAGGTTGGGTGTGTATTTCTATTTTATGTGGAAAAATAGCAATAACTTCAAAAATTCATTAAAAATTCAACTATTCATGGATTTGCTTGAAAATTTCACACAGCTTAAAATTTAATATTATCTATATATAAATTAAATTTTAAGTATCTTTTATAAATAAATTTCCTGGGTAATCAGCCTGGAAAATTACTTTTTTAATTAAGCTCAAAAGAAAATTATGATTTCTTTAAAAATTAATTAAGAATTGAGTTTAAGAGATTTCTGCTTGAAACTCTATTTTTAAGTTGTTCATGTGATGAAATTTAATATAAATAAGTTTATTTATATTAAAAACTTAAAAATAATTAGTTTAAATGAGGATTAAAGTTACATGGAGTTAAGAATAACACTGGTAACTTTAAATTGGAATTAAAAACAAGTTTCCTTAAGTTGAGAACTTTGTTTTTAAGTATGGGTTTTCAGTTTTGACCTGAGAACGCCCTCTATATTCATTATGAATCATGAGAGCTTCTCTGAAGACATAAAAAGAGTCTTTTCATCACTGTTTTTGTCCATCATTCATTATCAATCCAATCATATTAAAAATTTAAACAGGTAAATGTTTATTAAATATAAAATCTTATTATTAAAGTAATTCTTAAGTTATTCTATTTTTTATTAATTAAAATTGAAGAATTGAAATCATAGAATTTAGATTATTGTTGTAATCACCAATAATATATTTTATTATATAAAATTAAATCATTTTAAATATCTTTTAAAATCCACAAATTCTTCTTAAAAACTCTTTAATCTTAATCTTTATTATAAAAAGTTCCTTTATCTTTAAAATTATTGATTTTAGGCGTGTTTTCAACTTATAATTATTAATTAATATAATAACTGTTGTTGTTTGACTTATTTTATTAAATAAATCTTATAAGTAAGTTTTCGTTAAAAATTCTATATTTTTTTTATCTAGTATTAGTTTTTTTTATAGAATCTTTCTATAAGAATTATTTCTGCACAGTGTGTGTTATAATTCTTTTATAAATAATATTTATTATTTATAAGTGGTTAAATATTTATATTTTCCACAAGTAATTGTCTCATTAAGAGCTTTACACTTCTTATTGATATAATTGTCAGTGACTATAACAATAATAGAATAATTATAATTTATTATAATTATTATATTTTTTTATTATTATATTATTATAATAATAATTGATTTATTTTTTTTATATAATTATTTTTAATAATTATATTTAAATTTGTGGTTATAATATTTTATTATATTATATTTTTCTACTGAGGACAGTCATAGTACTCTTGATATTGTTAATATTATCAAGAGTTTCATAGACAAACCTTACAGTACCTGTCTGCTTTTGTATAGTTATTCAGAGCTCTGAAGTCTCCACACAGTCTAGAATTGCCATCATTCCAGGTGATCAGGACAGGAGTGGTGATTTCCACTATTTCATTATGTCCAATCTTCCTGATAACATCCATGCCCAGGAGTTCATTGATGTGTTTTTCAATTGATTTCCTGGTTTCAAGGCTTTCTGGATAAGGAGGTCTCCTAAGCATGGGTGGATAAGGCCTTTCCACATCCAGATATAGTTCTATATCATGGCCTTTGCTCTTGCCTAGTGGCTCTTCACCAATGGCAAATGCTGCCCTGTTCTTCCTCAGCATTTTCAGTAAACTTAGTTTTTGTTTACTGGTGAGGGTAGTGCTAAATTGTCCCTCTCTGAATTTATTCAGAAGGTCTTCCAGTGGACCTTGAGAAGATATCTGGTATATATCAAGTGAAAATTACTTTTCCTTGTTGGTACCAATGGTAATGTGCCAATTGTTACTGTTGTAAATATCTATGCCATACATCCTCTGGTAGTCTGTTCCCAGTAAGAACCCTTGGATGTGGGCATCATCAAACACTACAGACTCTGGGTTGAGTCTGATATTACCTTTCCTATGGGGTATAATTATCTCTTTGATAATTGTCCCAATGAAAGTCATCTTCCCTGATGCACTTTTAAAGTTCTTTGCCTTGGTGGGCAAGAGCTGTTCTTCCCAGTTTGGGAAGTGGTTTTCCAGACAATATCTGGCCACTATGGAGCAGTGTTCTCCACTATCAATGATCAGTGGATTCTGAGAGTTTTCAATACAGAAAGTCATCTTTGTGGCTGTTCCATGTATATATGCCATCCCTTTGGTTGGTGTAACCAGGAATGTTTGTGCATCTTGTGTATGTTTGCACAAGTTTTTGTTGGCAGTATCCTGTGGAATGCCTGCTTCCAACTGCATGTCCTGAATTTCTAGTAGGGTTTCCTCTTGGTATTCCACTAAGAATTCTTCTCTTGGGTCTTGGTTATCATCAGATGGTTCTCTGATGGCATCAACCATGGAGTCTGATTCAGAATCCTCTGTTTGTGATTCCTCCTCTGGGACCTTCTCAATGGCATAGACTTTTTTCTTTGACTTTGGACAGTTGTTGGAATAGTGGTCTGTTGAAACACAATTGTGAAAGGAATTCTTCTTCTTTTCCACTTCTGCTGTTCTTTCTCCGGGTTTGTCTTTAAACTCTATCCTGAGAGGCTGTCTCTCTTTGAGACTACTTCTTCTATATAGGCTGAATTTCCCTATATTAGTTCTCTTCCTTATATCTTGTAAGGTATTAGAAATGTCATGTAGAGTTCAATGTTGGTTGCATCTGAATTTCACTGCATGCTCTAGTTCTCCTGGCAGCTGTGTCAGAAGTCTGTGATTTTTCATTTGGATGTTCATCTGAGGATCAATGGATTTAAGTCTTTTAGACTGTTTAAGACACCACTCATATGGATCTTTGTCCACAGAGTATTTGTCATTGTCAAATGACATGGTCTTTTGCCATATCCAAGTTACATTACTGTACTTTTGGATGATTTGACTCTTCCACCATGGCCAGTTCCTTCTGCCATGGATTTCTTTCATTTCTGTGTACCATATACTAGCATGACCTTTAAATGCTGTATTTAGTCTAGCAGTAATTCAGTAATCTGGTATGCTTGGTACATCAATGAAGAGTCCATCAATATAATCTATGAGTTCCATATGATCATATTCTCCTGTTCCAGAGAGTTTGGGTCAGCTTGAGGCCTCAGGAAGCTGTTTCAAGGCTTCCTTCTCTGAATAAGACATGCCATCTCCATCCTGGTATTGTGATGGAGATCTTGCCTTATTCATAAACATGGCATCTGGTTTGATGCCATCTGGTTGATATGGATTATCCATAACTTGGCCTTGTGGTTGGGGCTTCAAGTTATGGTAGACATTAAACAATTTGTTTATGTCTTGACCCAGACAATCCCTGTCCCTTTTGCTGTGGTGTTTTTCTTCAAAGACTAGATTCACTCTTTTTTTGGTCTCTTCAGAGGCTTTGATCAATTGAGCATGTCCCTCTTGAAGAGTTTTGACAATTTTATCCATGGAGGCTGTTAATTTTTTCATCCTCTCATGGCTTGCTTCAAGTTCTGCAAACTATTTTTGAGTTTGCTCAGCATATTGGAACATTTGTAACCACAGTGCATCACTGTTTAAGCTACTCTCAGGTGTGACAATATCATGTTCAATCTGAGTGGAGGTAATGTTTCTATTACTATGACTACTGATTCTAGAGTGGTTTACAACTACTTCTGGCTCTTTTGCACTTCTTTCACCAGATCCAACAACTTCTGGATCATGGGGTCTGACTCTCTGCCTTTGGCTGAAAGAGGTCTTGTTTTTCCCTTTGTATCCTTTTCTTCTCCTGGAAACCTCCTGGAATTGTGAAGAGTGGTGACTCCTGGTCATTGATTTGTTGGTTTCTGAATGGTGTGAAGCCACTGGAGAGCTGATTTGGCCTGCTCCTTGTGAGCCTGAAGGAATCTGAGTAGGCCTTGTCTGGGTTAACTGTTCTTCTATAGCTTGGATAGTGGCTTGATTCTCCCTTATCCTCTGTGCCCTTGCCTCCAGGAGTCTGAACTGCCTGGTAGGATTCCAACCTTTGGTGATTACCATAAGGTCTTTGAAGTCTATCTCTTTGAGACAGATCTTCTGGCAACTTTCTCCAAGTTCTGCCCAGTGAGATGCCAGGTTGAGCCTTGTGTTGTCCATGCTCCATTGAAAAAAATCTTTCAGGAGTTGGTGGAGCTGAAGAGCTTGATCCATATCCTTCCAGTCCTCTGGTTTTCAGGGTTGATATTATCTCCCTCATTGTTTTGCCATCCACCACTGTGTCCAAGGTGTCCTCTTCCAGGTCTTCTGGTTCTGGACAAGCCTTCTCTGTCCTCTGGCTGGTTCCTTTGGAAGCCAAGGTCTCTGAGGTATACAGGTGACATATCAGTGTTTGCAAGAAGTCAAAAACTTTATTTTATTAAGGTATTTTACCTTTGACTGTGCCTTGTACAAATTTGTTGTCTGCTGATTTGAGCAATTTACCTTTGGAGGTTACAACTGGGTTAATTATAGTAATCTTCCCTACACAAGTTGTTAAGGTTGGTTTACCTTGTATTGATGCAGAGTTTTGTGGTTTTCTACTTCTATGGGTGGCTATTGGTGTCCACTTCTTTGCTGTAATCAGGCCTTCACTGTGCCTCTTTCCTTTTCCCTTGCTTCCCTCTGGCTTGGAGGGTGTCACTGGTGTGCTGGCCTGTGACTGGGTCTCAAGTGGGATATAATTCTCTTCTACTGAATCAGAGTGGGAAAAAGAGGGCTTATGTCAGTTAAGACTTCTTAACATGCTGTTTGCATGTCTAAGAATGGCGTCTGGGCTTGTATATTACTACAATCTGCCCTTTATAATGACAGTGTAATTGAATTAACAATTGCACCTCAGAATTACAGCTTTTGGTACCCTGTCACACTGTTTGTGTACCAGTATCCCACAGATTCACTTGTGCTTTTCAAGTGTGATCTGTATAAGTGGCTTTGTATAAGTGTAATTGAGCCAACAATACACTTGGCCATGCCTCAACTGTTGGTTTTACGGTCAGAAGTGTCCTTATTTAATCAAAAATACAGGACTTATTGATGGCTTATGTGTTTTTATATGTGAAACACACCAAAAATAAAAGTCTTGTGGGTATAAACCACGTGACAGATACTCTTATAATATGAGTAAAAGGTGGCACATAGACCAATTAAATGAATAAAATATATAATATATATGTTTTTAAAGAAAAATACGCCTAAAAAATGTAAAAAAATAGTCAGAAGGTGATAAATAAGTGAAAACCCTACTTATAAGGTCCAAAAGGGTCCAAAATATGGCCAGGCCCCCAAAATGTCAGGCTAAGTGTATGATAAAAGTATTAAAATGTATTTACAACTTTTAACTATGACTGTGACACGGTAAAAAAAGATTTAAAAAGGGTTATAAGAGTTAAAGATGTTTTGATTTAAGAATAAATGGGCTTTACTATATGAAATATGGTTGTGGTGAGCGCTGTTGAAAGCCCTGGGTGCAGCTTTACCTGTTGGGTTACAATAATTAATATTATAATTATACCTGTTTATTACCCAAGAGTAAAACTGTTATTGACAGTTTACTATGTAGGGTATTCAAGAGCAGGATGAGGAAAGCAATTCTGGCTGTGAAAAGCCGCCTGTTTATCCTGAAATGGGGTGGAAAGGGTGCTAGACCTTTCCACATAGAGGAAGTGAAAATTTTTCATGTTCCAGGACAGGCTTGTGGTTTACAAATAGCCTGTATTGGGCTCAGATGTGGCGTTGAAACTACATATGGGCAGTTTTCACCAATACAGGATGAGAATCTTCATCTGGGGACCTCACAGCCTGATTCTGACGTGTATGACACGTAGAATGATGTACAGAAACTGTATGGGACCCCAGTATTGACTGACTTATGAGGTATTGAAGTATAAACATGCTTCTTTGTCTGTTTGACACCTCATAATCATAGTACAACTGTATTATCTCATAATACTACTGTATTGACCATACTGTGGGATTTTGACCTTCAAATGGTCATAACTCTGTTGGTTTTTAAGATATCTTGCCCAACGTTGGTTCATTGTATAGCCCTGTCTTAGCTCTACACAATGGTAACTAATTTAATATGGCTATAATTAAATATGTTAAAGGTATTCCATGTACAAGCTTTTGTTTATATGTGTGGTTTAGGCAAAAAGCTGTATTGAGCTTGTTTTCCCCATAACCTTTGGTCTAGTTGAGATATGGGGAAATGGATGACACCATCAGGTAGCCCTGATTGTTCTCTTTACAAAAATACCCCACTGTAGGTATCTCACACTCAAACTGTGGAGGTTAGATGAGAGGTGAATGTTTTGTTCACCCTTATTTGGCCTGAGCTTGGCCATAGCTCCAGAAATACTGGTGCTAGCTCAGTTTGGCTAGTACCATTGGATAGCTCTGACTTGAAGCTTCATTTTGAATACCCATTTGATGGGGCTAATCCCCTTCTTCTAGACTTTAGATGAGAGGTGAAAATTAAGGTTTATGCTAAGCAACAGCTTTGAGCAGGGATAACGTTGTTATTCTTTGTCCTATGGTGATGGGACTTACATTTTCAGAAATTGGTGAGTTTCCTCTTTTGTTTGATACCTTTTGAGCTAATTTGGATCAGCTCCATGTTTTGGTGGTATCTTGGCTATACCATTGATTTATGGTATTTTGGCTGTCATGCTTGTGCTCTGGTTTTGAGTCACAGGCTGACACATAGAAAATTAACTATGTATTGCTTTAATATTGTTATAAATCAATTTTGATCCCTTTAAATCCACAATTATCTGTCAAATCCCTCTACCATATTCTATTGAAAGGTACATTGGAATATTAGTGAGTGATTTATACTTAATTCTTAAAGTTTTTATTTAGTTTTTTTTTCTTCAAGAATTAAATTTAGAATTATTCTTGTAAAAGATAATCATATATTGAAATAATACCATTATTTTAATGAAGGAAGTTTTATTATTTAATAATTCTTGTAATTGATTCTTATAGACAATTACTGCTTACTGTTATAATAACTAGTAGTGTATCAAAAGTAAAAGAAACTTTTAATAATTGAATGATTTAATTGTGGCTATGATGGTTTTATTATTCTATTTAATAATAACAGTCATAGTATTGTTTATCAATAGTAATATTACCAACAATTTCATAGAAAAATCTTACAATTAGAGTTAATTTATGTGATGCATAATCAATCCTTTCAAAAATGATAAAGAAGATTCTTTCAAATGTGAATTGTTTGAGTAACTTAAGTTGAGAATATGCCCATATAGTAGAGCAATAGGTAAGATTTTAACAGCTTCAGGTCAAAAGTATTTCTGTTTGGTAAATTTATGCAGTAGTAGTTAAGAACATTAATGTTTCACATATTTTTTGGAATATTTAAATCAAATATTTCCTTTTGTGAAGTGATATTCATTTTCCCAAAAATAGCTGCCACAGCACCCATAGGGAAAATGCTGTGGTAATTCTGTAGTATTGTTTTGGAATATGGTATAGATTGGTTGAATTTTAATAATAAGTTTTTCATGAAATATATAATACATACAAAAAATGAGGTTCATAAATTTTTGTGCTTTGATTATTTGATAGGTCTAATCAAATTTAATTTGATTTTGAAAGAAGGAAATATGAAAAGTAGGAAAAAGCTAAGAAAAGGAGAAAAATATAGAGAAAAATATCAGGTGGTGGTGAGTGTTAAATGTGGAATAAGGTGAGAGAGAAAAGATAGTATTGTACTTGCTTAACCTACTGGTTCATAATAATAATAAAAACCTATAAAGCTTTTGCAAATTTCTTTTCTTTTTTCCTTCCAATTATATCTTAATTTCATATTATGATAAAATCAAATTGATCAATAATTGAAATTGATTTTTTTTTCAACAAAAAAAACAATTTCTAAAAAAAGATATCTATTTATATATTTCAAGACTTTCAAAAGAAAACAAATATATATATTTATTCTAACTAATGTATTCATAGATTATAATCATTAATAGTAAAAATAAGATAAAATAGAAGTATCAATATGTATAGATATATCAGTTTTTATGTAATGGATTCAGATCTTCTGAATTTTCTAAAAAAAGGTATTGGTAAACCCACATGAGAAATTTGGTAAAAACATGTAAGGCCTTACATGTTTCTACTAAACACTTTTGGGTTTTTGCCATAAATTGGTAAAAAAAGGTAAGGGGATCCCTGGGCCCATCTTAAATTAAAATGAAACAAAAAATATGTATTGGTCCAAAACATCCTAAAACCCCCCAAAAAGAGGGGTTTCCACAAAAAGCCCCTTAACCCAATTGTTTCACTTTATTGTTCACACCCCCAACCCAAAAAAAACAAAAAAAGAACAAATACCCAAATAATCCACATTATCCCCCCAAAACAATTTTTTTTAAAAAAGCATTACAAACAAAATTTTGAAAAGCTTTCCACACTTTTTTTTATTTTTTTCCAAAATACCACATTTTGCTCAAAAACAAGCTGCCTCCACACCTCTAAAATTACCTTTCTTTACCTTCCCTCTTCTATCAATCTCAAATTAAAACCTCTTCATTTCACATTTTCCAACTTTGTTTTACTTTTAACATATTTAATCCCTTCTTTTTCACATTTCAAAAGGTTCTGTTTTCATTCCAAATCCCAAAAATCCCCCTTTTTTAAATTGATACATCTCTTGAACCATATATTGCTTCAACACCCCACTGAAGGTGAATTTCAGACCCTTGAGATTTTTTTGGCAGAATGTGCATGATGTTGCCAGGGAACAGGGGTATTCTGTATCAACCTTGAGGTCAAACATTACCCACAACAAAATTGAAATAGGCTGTGAAAGGTCCAGGACCCCAAATGCCCACAAAATAACCTCCAAAATGATCACTTCAAGAAAGCTTGACTGTCTATTTGGACTTTATTATAGAAAATATGCCAAGAGTACCACTTGGACTCTTAAGGTCAAAAATCCTGAACACAGCCATTATTCCACTGGAACTATCATGGCACATCTTGCTTTCACAAAATTCAATGAGCAAGGAACATCCCAAACAGCTCAAATGTCTTAGTCACTGCTCATGCCAAGCCAAATTTGGGCCCAATTATGCAGCCAGAGCAAGTCTGAAAGGCATGAAATCCTTCAAGACATTTACAGCCAAGTCAAGAAAATCAAGAAAGACAAACTGCAAGGCAGAAAGCCCATTGATTCTCTTATTGACATCCTCAAAGAAGAAGATTTTGTGTGGTCCTCTGAAAGGGATGCTGAGGGACACATTACCACATTGTTTTTCACTCACCCCCTTGCCATAAGACTCTTTCATGGCTTTCATCATGTGATTATTACATATTGAGCTTATAAAGAAAATAAGTGCAAAATTCCCCTTTCTCATATTGTTGGATTGGGCTTAACAAATAAGACCTTTTATGGGGCTTTTTGTTTTCTGAAGAATGAAGCTGAACCATCATATACTTGGGAATTTAATCCATATGTAGAAAAAGCTTTCAAAAACACCAATAGTGTTCCCCCTCCAATCATTGTTATTGAAAAGGTTTTGGCCTTGAAAAATTCTCTTAAGAAGCACTTCCCAGACTCAAAAGTCATGTTATGAATTCGGCACATCAATAAAGATTTATCTACCTATTGCATGAATAAAATTGGCCATGGCACTTATTTTGAAACTCTTATGGGCCTTTGGAATCAACTAATATACTTTTATCCTAATTATTGTTTTCCCTAATGACTTTGGGATTCCCTTCTCAGGTTATTTATTCTTCCACTGAACAGTATTTCAAGGATAAATGGAAGAAGCTTTGAAAGAAAGTCAAAAATCCTGAATTCTTGCAGTATTTGGAAAAAACTGGCTTCCTCTGAAGGATTATTGTGTGCCAGCCTGGGCCAACTACCACTTCCACCTGGGTGTAGGCTCCACCTAAAGAGTTGAAAGTTACCATGAAAAGGTCAAAATTTGGCTCCAAATGTCCACTGCTACTCTCCCGGAGGCTGTTAGGGCTCTTCAAAAGGCTTTCAAGAAACAATGTATTGAAATAATCAACAGAATCTCCAAATAACTGATTTTCCATGTCAAGAATCTCCCTACACCCATCAGTGCTCTCAATGGAAAGGTGTCTCATTATGCCCTTCAGATGGCCTTTGAAAATTTTGAAACAAAATGTCCCCCAAATGAAAAATGCACCAACAAATAAAAGAATTATCAAGGAATTCCTTGAAAGCACAAGATCCAACTGGCATTTGCCAAGCACCAAAGGCTTTGGAGATTATACTTCCATTTTGCAGTGGCATTTGAATTTAACTGTGGGGATTTTTTCATCTTCAATTTACTTTCTTTTTTATATTAACTTATTTTCATTGTCATATTTTCTCAAATTAGTTATCAAGGTGATGGTGAAAGTACTGAGAAAGAAAAAGTGAATCAAAAACAATATTTTGAGATATTGGGGAAGACCTTTCTCAAAGGCCAATGGCAGAGATAACCCCAATTATTCAGAATCTTCAAGATTTTCTGACTGAAAAAGTCCCTTTTGATGAAATTCCCAAGAGTCAAGAGGATTATCAATATTATGAAGACCACTTGAATGCAAAAACACCCATGTAAGACTTGAAGGAGCCAACAATAAAGATAAAAATGAAAGCAATCCCTCAAGATTTGAAATCATTGAAAGTCAATCCAAGAGAAGAGGACAGCCCCCATCAAAAGTGACCAGCAAAAGACATCAAGATCAAAGTCAATTTCACCCTCTCAAATTATGGAAGTGAATTCATCTGAAGATTCTGAGGCCTCATCATCCAAATCAATAATTTCATCAGATTCACTACCCTCAGAAGCTGAATTTAATGAATATGGAAAGTCAGGAGTCACCCTAAGAAGGTCCAGAAGATTGGCAATGGGTAGAAAACCTCACAAGAAAGTCCCACAAAGCTGCAACAAATCTGAAGATATGTGATGCAATTGACTTAACCTGTGAAAAATGCCAATGAAATTATCACACAAGTGATGAATGCTCCATACTCTTTGTGAGCCTTCAATTCATTTCAATGTTGAATATTTTTGTTTCTATTAGTATTTATTAATTCTTTGACCCATTTTTATTAGGTACCTGGCTCAGAAGACTTACCAAAACCCATATTTAAATACACCTTCAAGCCTATCAATGTCCAAGGTAATGGAAACTGTGGCTACAGAACAGTGTCATATCACATTTACAAGACTCAAGATCAATGAGCTGATTTCAGAGGTGACTTGGCTAAAAAAATTAAAAAAATTAAGACCTTGAATAATCCATGAAAACTTTGATACCCTCAGTACCCTCTTATTGAGACAGAATTGAGTGGTATGAAGATGTTGGCCAGGCTCCAAAGAGAAATTGGATGTCCATTCCTGATATGGGGGATCCAATTGAAAATAAGTATCAGGGACCAGTTTTATTTTATTACACAGTCCAATATTTCTCCTTTTTCCCTTATTGATGTCCTCCAAATGATAATCCATCAATTCTTATCAGTTTCTTGGATAGCTGTTCTCATTTTGTTCCATTGGATAGCATCATTTCTAAGACTTATCCAGTCCCACATGACTGTGAATTGCAAATTTCATGCCCAACCACAAGCCCTGGGGTGGAAATATAATTCTAAGAAACAAAGGATGTTATATTTGTCCAATCTTCCCCCCTCAGAAAAATCAACTATTTTTGAGGTAGATTAAGATTAATTGATTTTTGTATATAAAATTTATGCCAATTATCCCCCTCCTCACTCCTATTTATTCCTTAAATCCTACCTCAGTCTCATTTCTTATCAAAAATTTGCCACTTTTTTACTTAAAAATAGTCATATTTTAAACATGAAAAAATATTGGAAAAAACACACCTTTCTGGGCCTTCACTTGTCTCACCAAAAAAATCCCCAAAATTATGGCCTTCTAGTATTTTATTGTCAATATTGATCTCTTCATTTTAAAAAAAATGAAGGAAATTTATAAGTGGGAACATTTTAAATGAACTTTTAAAAAGAAAATGCCATTTTCCAAATTGGCTAAATTGGAGAAATTTGGCAAAAAAATTGAAAAAATATGGGGATATTGATATCTTATGTTGGAAAATGTATGGCAAAAAAAATAAAGAAATCCTCAAAGCTAAGCCTGAGGTGTTTTTTTAAATAAAAGTCATTTATATCTTTTGGCCATAAATTGGTAAAAACATGTAAGGGCTTACGCGGGTTTACCAACACCCAAAAAAGAAAAATATACTTTCATTTATTCTTATTCAAGTGTCACCGCATTTGGTTTTCTATTCATTTTTATTCTTATTTTTTAGTTTCCTTTTTTTGAGCTTATTAATTCTCTTTTTTTCCCTTTTGTTGATTATCAAAATTGAGTTATATTTCAATCAAATTTTAAAGTTAATTTACAGCAAAAAACCAAATAATCTTTTATTGTTGTTGTAGTTTTTAGCTTTTTTTCTTAATTGTTAGAATATTTCAATTCTTTTTCAAAGAGAAAAAAATACAATGAGAAAAAGAAACAAAAAATATCATAATAATAATAATAATGATAATAGCTGAAAGATATAATCCCTCAGTATATTAAAATTTAAGAGAATATTATATAATACATTTTTCACTTTCTTTATTTTTATTTTTATTTTAATTTTGTAAAAACGGATAATAATAGTAAAATCAATAATTAAGTAGGTCTAAAGCAAAAAAAAGAAAACTTTAATTAAATTATTTATTATATATAATTTTTTTTCCTTATAGTATTGAAAAATTGAATAACTGAAAAGAAAAAAGCAAATGAAAAATTCAATTATTTTTTTGAGAATTTTAATTATTCATTTTTCAAACCAACAACTATTTGGTTGTAAGAAAGTCATACTTCTAGTAGGAAGCTATTGCAAGGGTAACATATTACAAAAGAATTTAATTAAACATGTGTTTAGTTTTTCAAGAGAAAGCTATATTTTATGCTTGAACATTAGAAGCAGGAATAAGAAATGAATTGAATTAATCTAAAAGATAAATTAGCTATTGGGATTCATAATCTTAAGTCTTTGATTGAATTTGTAAGATAAATTCAAGCTCCTGCTTATCTTATAGCATAAGATAGATTCATTTACAAACTTGAAGAATGAGATATGAAAACATGAAAGTTTTTGAATCAAGGTTTAATTTTCTTTTCCAGTCAGGTGCTATTCATTGAAATAGAATGATGAGTACTGGAAACATATTCTTAATCTAGAATTAAGATGGGTTCTTTTTGATGGTCCTTCCGTGCCTCTAAAAAGAGCACCAGAATTCAAGTCAAATACAATGAAAAATGGAAATAACCTTTGAGCCCAAGTAATACAATTACAAAAAAGGTACCTCTCATATGGGTATAGGCTTAAGGAGAAGGACTTCTCAGCTAATAGTATACCATTACTATAAAAAATGAATATTAATTGGCCCATATATAATAAAATTCAGGTTTTAATGATTAACCAATAAGAAAAAAACTTTTTCACATCTGCTTCAATTTTCATATATTTAACTCAAGTCCCCAGAAATGTCATGATTCTGATAGATCTTGGTCAGATATTTCCTACGGTGTAATCAATTTCCTGGAAGAACCCCTATTTAAGAAAATTGCATATCTTCATCTTTAATTGAATTAAAACCCTTCAGAAGTAAAGGCTGGGTTGCAAAAAACTGTGAAAAACCATACCAACTAATTAATGATATCACTTAAAGATATAATCTGGGATAGCTGAAATTACTATATAAAGGAGCTGACAAAGAAATATTGGCTCAAAGGATTCAAAACCAAACTACAGGTTTTGTGAAAATAGTTATTCAAGGAAAAACCTATATTTTTTCCTTACTTCAATAGTTCTGTATGAAAAAATATATGAAATTGTAGATAAAATAAGTACCAACAGTTATGTATCATTTAAATTTGTATATATTCAAAAGTCATTGAGATAAAAATCTTGGAAGATTAGGAAGCTGAATACTGATGGACACAAATACTCCAAAAAGCCTCAAAATCCTATAAATTCTCCAATTTTTTTGGAAAGGAAGACATGAAGAGTTCCAAATTAAGAATATAAAAAACCCTTCATCTGTATCATTATAATCAATATCTGTATTGCAGGCTTTTTAATCAATAATCCTATATCTTATGATTCTGGCCTGATGCCTACAGTATTGGTAGCTCAAAAGTTAAATTTTTAAGTCATGACTAATATTAGTCACAGGAAAATTCCAGACACATCAAAACGGTTCTGAAATGTCCCATGAAGATTCTTTTCACTTTGTAATTCTCTAAAATTCTCATTTGTGGTCTCATAGCCACAGTTATGACTTTTATGATGTCAGTATTGACGGTATAAAAAAATAAATAAGCTTCAAGAGTGCAAAAAGGTAATTATCATAATTTATCAGTATTCTTACATCATGGAGCTTTCTCACAACAGTTTGACACTCAGAGTAAAATTTGGTTATAATGAATGATTATTGTAGTATACCTAATTGAGAATTGAGATTTCATTTCAACAACCAGGTCTCTCAACAGATTTATCAAAAATGTTTATTGATAGTAGAGCCCTTAAGATCTTTTTTCAACCATTTTCACTGTATTGCAGTATATTTATAGCTTGTGTCTAATATTTTGAATATATCATATATAATTAAAATGAAAATTTGAGGCAGTATCCATGCTTGTAGCCTACTTCTGGACATCTTTTTGGCATGTTTTATTGACTATTTTTGCTATTTTGGAAGGGTTTTACTATTAAAGGGAGTAAAATTTCAAGTTTTTTCCAATGATATTCCAGTTTTATACTATCTTAATAAGAGTTATAATATATATACCTGGTCTGATATATCATATCTGTTAAAAACTTATGGAATAGTATTCTTTTGTTTTGTTTCTATGTGTATATCATTGGATATATAAAAATAGAAATTTTTTGAAGCAATTGATAGTAATAATTTTTTATTATGAATTTTCCATAATCATTTTTTTCTGAAAAGAATTATATTCAAAAATAAACTCATCTTTTACATCAAATTGCTTAAAACTTCATAAAAATCCGAGGATCATTCATAAATTTTTATTACATACCAGAATATTGGAACAATAGCTTATTATTATAAGTAATATCCAAATCAAATGCTATTGAGACTCAATTTATACTAAAACCGACATAAAAGCTGATAAATAAATTCTTAACAAACAATGAAAAAAAGTTCAATTTATTTATATTATCATTCTATTAATGATATTGCCACAAGAAGTGTTAATGAACAGTTATTAGAATTTTTAATTCATTGAAAAACTAAATTCTTTCAAGTACAATATGCACAAAGAGTTTGAATATTGAAGGTTTAACCTTTCAATCATAAGAAAAAAAAAATCAACAAATGCATTATTTTTTTTTAAAAAAACCCTCAAAAATAATAAACAATTCTAAGAAAGGAATAAGAGTGAAAAAGATTAATTTTTTTACTAATATCTAATTATAAGTAGTTTTTATTGTTCTTCTTTTTAAAGTGGAAAAAGACTAAATAACAGTTGAAAAGGAGTTTCAAAGAAACCCATCTGTAAAATCCTCAGCCTATAAAGAGGCATTTTAAAAAACTAAAGGAAAATTGAAGTGCTCATCAACCCAAAAGAGGGGATACCAATATCTGCTCCAAGAGATAAAAACCCCAGGAAAACACCAGGTATAGAGGTCAAAAACCCTGTAAAGCTTGAATATGAAACAATGATTAAAAATACTAAATCCTCACTGATAGTGCTATTCACTTCTTTATGAATAATAAATAATAAGATAGAAGTAGTTAAAACAGCTAAATAGGTTTCAATTTTTGGATAAAGCTCATAATAAACAGTGTAATCATAAAATACTCATATAAAGATAAAGATTGGTATATCCAAATTCAGTTATAATTGTTACCAAAAAATAATCATTTAATAAAAGTATTCATTTCTATACATAAATCCAGGTTTATAGTCAAAATATTACTAATATTACAGTTATGAATACTATAAATACTATCTATATCAGTAAGCTAATAATTTATGCGGTTAAAGGAGAAAAAGTAATAATCAAGACAAAACACTTATCCTGAAAGCTCAAATAAGAGTTTTGGAAGATCTGATGCCCTTAATATTGAATACAACTAAGTTCAGAATGTAGTTAGCAAAATGAAAATATTGATAATACAAATTTTACTATTACTACATGGATTAGACTTTTTTAATGGAAAATTGACAATTAAAGCAAAATATTATAATATCAAATATTAATTAAACAAATTTTAGTGGTAAGATCTGTGATACTTAATATTGTATGTTTTTCATTCTCAAAATTAATCCTTTGAACTCAGTAATTTGATTTTTATTGATTTTGTGGCGTCTGAGGGAAAAACAGAGAAGAAAGTAGTGTTTTTATGCTGAAGATATTCCTATCAAATTACTGAAGGAATCATAACCAATTCTGGGGGACTGTTTGGACCATGATATGTTAAGTTGTAGGGTGTAGAGATGATTACATAATTATTTAAAGCTATCACTATTGTAAGGTTTGACTATGAAACAATAAGTAAAAATTACTAATTTATTACTTATTGTACTCTGAATGTCCTTATAAAATGAATAAATAAGATTAAAATAATAATAATAATAAAGCAATATTATTATTATGGCGTAAAATTATTATATTATTAAATAAATATAATAATATAATTAATATTATATGAAAATATAATATTATAAATAATATATTAATATAAAATAATTAATATATTATAAAGCTCTTTATTATTGTTACCAACAAATAATAAAGGCGTAAAAAATTGTTTTTTATAAATAAAAAAACAATTAATAACAATAATATTACTAATATTAAAGTTATAAATTAATATAAATACTATTTATATTAAATAAGAATTATTATGAGTAATAATAAGAGAGAAATTATTATAATAAGATGAAATAACCTACTTTTAACACTTAAGATAATAATTTTGAGTTATTTTACACCAAAAGAATATAATACAACCTTTTCAAATTGTAATTACAATAAAAATAAAGAGAATTTACTAAATTTCTTGATTTTACGTGGAAATGAGCTTTTTAGAGAGATTTACAGCAAAAACAATTAAAGAATTGATTTAATCACGTAAAAATGGTGATTAATGACAAGATGGTCTTTGGTCTTTAAGAATATAAGAGTTTTATATTTAAAGAATAAAGAAATTACCTTTTAATTAATTGATTTAATGTTTTTGATGCGTCTTAGGGGAAAACAGAGTAAAAAGAGCTCTATTTATAGTAAATACCTCCCTCCTAGAGTCCAACAGGCTTCTAGTAGACGTGTACTTATTATATCCACTGGAATTGATCAATATTTTAAGGTTTGAGGGTGATTACATCATGATCAAACCATATTACATCATTATTACACCATTATTTAGAGTTATCACTATAACTCTAATTGTGATGACATCAGAGGCTTGGCAGAACCCCAAATTTCGTGGATTTTATTAGTTTTAATCATAAACTAATAGTATTCACCAATTTTATCACTATTAAGACTGTTAAACTTAATTTAAGGTTACAGTATGTGATCATAACAGCTCAATTTAAGCTCAAACTTTGATCCTCAATAACTTTTAAGGTTTTCACGCTACAGCAATTCAGAGAGTGAATTCTGATAGCCTGACATAACCCTATTATGCTGCCAAGAGCTTTTCATTACATCATCAAAACTCTAATTTTGATGATTTTTCTTGTAACTCATCTTTTCTGTCGAAATTCAATATTTTAAACTTCAAACCTTGATTTCAGGGGGTTATACCCTGAATTTAATAATAAAAATTACATCATTCTTCACGAATGAACTAGGAGAATCCAACTGTATACTTTTTTTTAAGTTTGGACTACTTTCACAACAAAGTGGTCAACAGCTCTGTTGATTTTTATCAATATTTCCTCATAAGTCTTAACCTTGTTTATAATTTGCAAAATAAAGTTCATATCTGTGTTCTTACAGTAATTACGTGGTAACTTTATTTTTGGTTCATCATTCTATCATGTATAGTTTAGAAGATATTAGCTATGATCCTTGAATATATGCGTTGACCAAAAAAGTGCATATATTCAGGATAATTCCTTAAGTATTAACATTGGAAATTAGCTTATTAATTGTTTTATGTGTGGATTTTTGTGGGGAATCCACTGGTACAATATATTTCACATGTTGTTTCATTAGTTTCTGAGATAAATAAGTTTTCATGGTTTTTATAAGGTATTGTACCTTATAATTCCTTAAATATTGGCTTTACAGATATGCCATAAAAATGGTATATGTATATTTTTCCATGGGGAATCCAATGGTATGATTTATTTCACATGTTCATTCATTGGTTTTTAAGTTAAACCAATTTTAGCACTAATTTATGGTATTTTTTGTATATTTGAGTAATTATTTTTAGTGTATAATTATTCTAATTAATTTTAATATAATTATATTAAAGGTATAATTATTCTGAGTATTTTTTGTGACCTTATTGGGTATGTGGTCATATCTCAAAGTCTCACATTCCCTACCACCAAAAAAGATTGTACCACAATCTAATGTATGTGATTAGGGTATCATCCACTGTCCTACCTCTTCAATAGACTTTGTTAGTCTTGAAGCTCAATAATGCTTAACTTTTTTATTTTTCAGGTTTTCTTTCATGTCTGAACCTTCTTAGTAGTTTATCAGCATTTGTTATATCTTTCTCAAGTAGCCATTCATCTTCTTGAGTTGAATTTCTATACCTTACAAGGTATTCTCTTTCTTTTTTGTTTCTTGTCCTTCTTTCTTTAAGGACTTTTACTATTTTCTTTTCCTCTCCTTCTTCCAAGGGGGGAATCTCAAGTGGGGGTTTATTTCTTAGTGGAAATAACTCTTTGTCACTTGAACTGTAAGGTTTTATCAGACTTACAGGGAAAGTTGGGTGTTTGTTCATTAGCTCACCTGTGAGTTCTAATTGCACAGCATTGGGTCCATGAAGTGCTTTTATCATAAATGGTCCTGCAAAGGAATCTTTCAATTTCTTTGGGCCTTTTATGTTATTGAAATTAAGGGTTGATACTAAAACCAAGTCCCCTATTTTGAAATAAGGTGGTTTATGACTTTTATCCCATCTTTCTTTTGCATATTTAAAAGAATCTTGCATGCATCTGTTTGCATGGTGTCTTGCTTTGTCAAGCATTATCTTGAAACTGCTTGCTGTTGGATGTATATCCACCAAGTCCTTTTTGAGGGTATCATAAGGAAGTCTTGGATTCCAACCTTTCTCTAGCATTGCTGGTGTTTTGCCAGTAGAAGAATGGATTGATGTCTTATATGCCAGTTCAAGTGCTGGTATTAGTGTACACCAATCATGGGTAAAACCATCAGAATCTTTGAATTCTAGCCCATAAGCACAGAATCTTCTGATCATGTCCTCTAGGGTCTGTATCATTCTTTCTGCTAAACCATCAGTTTGAGGATGATAAGCTGTTGAGAATGATAACTTTGTCCCAAACAGGTTATGGAGATTTGTCCATAATGCTGAAGTGAACTTTGGGTCTCTGTCACTTATAATATTTTGGAATAAGCCTGTATGGCTAATGACTTTATTCCATATCATTATGGCTGTATCCATAGCTGTGTCATCTTTATGACATGGTAAGAACATGGGAGTTTTGCTGTATCTGTCAACTAGCACTAGGCATGCATTATAACTCCTGTCTCCTCCTGGAGGTAAGGCTGTTACCCAATCCATATGAACTATTTCCCATGGGGATTTTGGTTCTTGGATTTGGATCATCATTCCAAATTTCTTTCCTGTGGCTCTGTTGGCTTTTTGGCATCTGTCACAGGTTTGGCAGTACTCTGCAACATCTTTCTTCCAATTTGGCCACCAAGAGCAGGTTTTCACCCTCTCTAGTGTCCTATCTTCTGAGAGATGTCCAGATGCAACACTATCATGACACTCATGTAAAATAGTGTTTATTAGTGTTCTGTCTGTTAAGGCCATAACACATTTGTGTTTTGTTCTATGGTAAAGGATTCCATCAAGGAGGTGGAATCTTCCTTCATCATATGCTTTTTTCCATATTTCATCTAGTTTTGATGAAAGTGATGGATCTTTGCAGTCTTTCATTAGAAGTTGGCTTAAGATATGGCAATTTTTGTCTGTCTTATAGCTTTCTTTAACTTGGTTAAAGAATTCTGTGCCAATGTCTGTAACACATATTCCTTCTATATGGTGCTCTTCTTGTGGTACCCATGCTGGATTGTCAGGGGTATTTGCTAGAGCCCATCTGCTAAGACCATCTGCATTTTTATGAATATTTCCAGATTTATGAACAATAGTCATATTTCCCCTATATTCTTGGATAGCAATTTGCCATCTCAGCATATGTCTATTTGGAGTCTTCATATTTAATAGTGATTTCACAGCATTAAAGTCTGTGATTACATCAAATACTGTGCCATCCAAATAATAATGCAGCTTTTCTAAAGCCCACACTAGGCATAAGCATTCCATTTGGCTTGCTCCATACCTTGCTTCTGTTGGCTTTATCTGCCTTGAAATGAAACAAATTGGTCCTTCCACTGGTTTATCATTGATAATTTGTGTTTGGTGAAGTGCAGCACCTAGTCCTTCTCCACAAGCATCAATGTACAGTTTGAAAGGTATTTTCCAGTCTGGCATTAGAAGAAATGGGGCATTTGTTAAAGAATTTTTCAATTCTTCATATGCCTTGACTCTTTCTTCTGTCATCTCATAGACTGTTTGTTGGTCACATAGCTTATACAAGGATTTAGCAATCTTTGCAAAGTCCTTTATATGCTGTCTATAGTAACCAGCAAATCCTAGAAATGATTGCATTTCTTTTTTAGTTTGAGGCATTGGTTTAAGTAGTACTGCTGCTACTTTATTTTTGTCTATGCCTAGACTAAGTCCAGATACTACATGTCCTAGGGCTTTCAATTCACTATATGCAAAATGACACTTTTTCAATGAAATTTTCATATTTACTTGGACTATTTTCTGTAGTACCCTTTCTAGTCTTGTCAGGTGATTTTCCCAAGTTTCTGAGCAAACTATGATATCATCAATGTAGATTATTAACCATCCTTCTGATAATTCTTCAGGAAATATGGTATTCATCATTCTTTGATAATGGGAAGGTGCATTTTTTATTCCAAATGGCATTCTTAGGTATTCAAAAATTCCACAATGGACTATTATTCTTAGTAGTTTCTTGGCATTGTCTGTTAAGACATTTTGATGAAAACCCTTAAGAGCATCCATAGCTGTGATGAACTTAGCTTGTGACAATTGGGTCAATGTCTCATGGATTCTGGGTATTGGATATCTGTCTGGAATGGTATAGGTATTCAGGGCTCTGAAGTCTCCTACCATCCTTGATTTTCCATTATGCCAAGTTATAATGACAGGTGTAGTAACTTCTACTTGCTCATTATGTCCAACCTTTCTTAATACTCCAAGGTCCATTAATTCTTTAATGTGCACCTCTAGGGCTTCTCTAGCTCTTGGACTGGCTGGATAAGCAGGTCTTCTTAATAAAGGTGGGTAAGGTTTTTCTACATTAAGAATTATATCCACTTCATGTCCAATTATGGCACCTAGTGGCTCTTTGTCAGTTGCAAAGGCATTTTTATACTTAAATAAGAGGTCAATCAATTTTTCTTTCATTCTTTCTGTTAATTCTTGATTGAATTCTGCCTCTTTGAGTTGTTCAGATATAAAAAGTTCTTTTTCTGGAATTTTTTCCTCATTCTTAATAACTGTGATTTGTTTTTTGTTATTTAAGAATCCAAACTTTTGTCTTTTATTATCTCCTATGGTAAAATATCTATCCTTTTGGTTGGAGATATCTATACCATAGATTGATAAGTAGTCATTTCCAAGTATGAAATGATTACTAGTACAGTTGTCCATTACTACAAACTCTACTTTGATTCTGACACATTGTGAGGGATGAGGAAAAATTAGTGTTAAATCAATTATTCCAAGGGGCTTCATGCTCTCACTTGCACTACTAAATTTGACACCTTGTATTGGCATAAGTTTTTCTTGCCAGTCTGGGACAATGGTTTTTAAATAATTTTTGCAACACAGGTGCAATATGCTCCTGTATCTAAGTTAACCTTTCCTTCTTGGTTATCAACTATAACAATACTAATACTTGATTTTCCAGCTGTATATCCCATTCCTCTTGCAGGTTTGGTTCTATACATTTTGGCATCTTGTATGTTTGTCAGATTTGTGTCAGATGTTCCAACTTGTGGCAAGTTTGAGTTAACATCCAGTACTTCATAAATTATATCAATATTATTAATTTGTGCATTAATTATATTGATTTCATCACTTTCAGAGCTTTCTGATTCTTCTGTCTCTTTTTCAGAGTCAGATTCTTCTTCTTTGTCATTGTGGTTTTCTGTTTCCACAATTTCATTAATCTTTGCTTTTTTAAGGCAATTATTGGCTAAGTGTCCAATACCTCCACATTTATGGCATTTTCTTTTAGAGGTAATATACTATTTTTAATTTCTGTTAAAGTATTTACAACATCTTTGGACAAGGTTATTTCTTTGGGAAATGAGGTTGTCTCATTCTTTGCTCTTCCTTGTCCTTGAATTCCATCAAGGTTCTGGCCATGTTGAAAACATTGTCCATGGCATCCTTTTGGATTCTTGGGATTCTGTAGCTTGGGGAATATGGTTTCCTCCAATGCTTTTTCTTGTTCTTCTTCCCTTCTTGGGGAAGTGGGTTGGCTTGAGGCTTGCTGGTAGAAGCTACTGGGGCTTCTTCCTTGGTTGCCTCCCTCTTTTTGGCATGATAATCCTTGATTTTTTTGATTTGAGGTTTGGATGACAGTGGATTCCATCCATTGGAGTATCTCACTATCTCCTCCTCTTTGAGGAACTTTTTCAGGATGTGCCAGGAGTTCATCACTCCTTGGTGTATTTGAGGCAGCATTTCCCAGTCTTTGTCCTTGTATACTGTGTAATACTGCTTGTACTGGCTCATGTAGATGTCTATTTGAGCCCTCTGAATGTGATTTGTACCTGTTTGAGTTACTCATACTTAGTTCCAATTCAGGCTCAGATATCATGGGCATTTCTGGGACTTGCCTTTGGGATAAGGCACTTCCTTGTGTGGATTCTGTTCCACTGGGGATATTGCCCTTTCTTTTCCCTTTTGAGGGATCAATTCTACTTCTGAGTCCAGCTCCATCTGATTGGATGGAGTATTGGGAACCTCTTCTGGTAGTCATAATTAAAGAATAAGAAAAAATAAAAGTATTTTTAGAATAAAATTCTTTTATGGCAATTTAAAAAGAGGTGCTCACCTTCAGAGTCTTGAATGGTGGGCCCTGGAAAGTCTAATTTCTTAGCTTTCTTTCTTTTGGTGATAACTGGTGTTGGAGAACTTTGACAAGTTTCTTCCACCAATCTCTCAACAGTAGCTTGGTTGTCTTCTGTTGGGTTATCTTCAAACACTAAAAAAGACAAATAAATATAAGTCTTTTTATAAGAAGTGTTATTTTTGGCAAGATATGGCAATTTTCCACGTAGAAATTGCTTTTATATCTTAAAAAAAATGAAATAAATAAAGAAATGAATAAAAATGAATAAAAATAACTTTTTTTATTGGTTTTTAATATTTTTTAATATTTTTATGTATATTTTTATTTTTAAAGAATAAAATAAAAAATGAATATGATTCTTATAAAATTAAATTATAATAAAAATTATTTTTAATTTATAAATTATCTTTTTTAATCACTAGAGTCACTCAAAGAAAGTTCTTGCAAGTCTAAGGATGTGAAAAACCACGTGTAAGACAGTACAATTGCTTTCCAAATGCCTCAATAGCTTTTAAAATCAATAAAATATAAAATTATTATATAATTTTATGATTATAAATATAATTTATTATTGGATAAACCCAAATAGAATCTTTTTAAAGGTCTTTTAAGTAAATATCACGGCCAGGCCCCCAAATGTAAGGTTTGACTATGAAACAATAAGTAAAAATTACTAATTTATTACTTATTGTACTCTGAATGTCCTTATAAAATGAATAAATAAGATTAAAATAATAATAATAATAAAGAAATATTATTATTATGGCGTAAAATTATTATATTATTAAATAAATATAATAATATAATTAATATTATATGAAAATATAATATTATAAATAATATATTAATATAAAATAATTAATATATTATAAAGCTCTTTATTATTGTTACCAACAAATAATAAAGGCGTAAAAAATTGTTTTTTATAAATAAAAAACAATTAATAACAATAATATTACTAATATTAAAGTTATAAATTAATATAAATACTATTTATATTAAATAAGAATTATTATGAGTAATAATAAGAGAGAAATTATTATAATAAGATGAAATAACCTACTTTTAACACTTAAGATAATAATTTTGAGTTATTTTACGCCAAAAGAATATAATACAACCTTTTCAAATTCTAATTACAATAAAAATAAAGAGAATTTACTAAATTTCTTGATTTTACGTGGAAATGAGCTTTTTAAAGAGATTTACAGCAAAAACAATTAAAGAATTGATTTAATCACGTAAAAATGGTGATTAATGACAAGATGGTCTTTGGTCTTTAAGAATATAAGAGTTTTATATTTAAAGAATAAAGAAATTACCTTTTATTTAATTGATTTAATGTTTTTGATGCGTCTTAGGGGAAAACAGAGTAAAAAGAGCTCTATTTATAGTAAATACCTCCCTCCTAGAGTCCAACAGGCTTCTAGTAGACGTGTACTGATTATATCCACTGGAATTGATCAATATTTTAAGGTTTGAGGGTGATTACATCATGATCAAACCATATTACATCATTATTACACCATTATTTAGAGTTATCACTATAACTCTAATTGTGATGACATCAGAGGCTTGGAAGAACCCCAAATTTCGTGGATTTTATTAGTTTTAATCATAAACTAATAGTATTCACCAATTTTATCACTATTAAGACTGTTAAACTTAATTTAAGGTTACAGTATGTGATCATAACAGCTCAATTTAAGCTCAAACTTTGATCCTCAATAACTTTTAAGGTTTTCACGCTACAGCAATTCAGAGAGTGAATTCTGATAGCCTGACATAACCTTATTATGCTGCCAAGAGCTTTTCATTACATCATCAAAACTCTAATTTTGATGATTTTTCTTGTAACTCATCTTTTCTGTCGAAATTCAATATTTTAAACTTCAAACCTTGATTTCAGGGGGTTATACCCTGAATTTAATAATAAAAATTACATCATTCTTCACGAATGAACTAGGAGAATCCAACTGTATAATTTTTTTTAAGTTTGGACTACTTTCACAACAAAGTGGTCAACAGCTCTGTTGATTTTTATCAATATTTCCTCATAAGTCTTAACCTTGTTTATAATTTGCAAAATAAAGTTCATATCTGTGTTCTTACAGTAATTACGTGGTAACTTTATTTTTGGTTCATCATTCTATCATGTATAGTTTAGAAGATATTAGCTATGATCCTTGAATATATGCGTTGACCAAAAAAGTGCATATATTCAGGATAATTCCTTAAGTATTAACATTGGAAATTAGCTTATTAATTGTTTTATATGTGGATTTTTGTGGGGAATCCACTGGTACAATATATTTCACATGTTGTTTCATTAGTTTCTGAGATAAATAAGTTTTTATGGTTTTTATAAGGTATTGTACCTTATAATTCCTTAAATATTGGCTTTACAGATATGCCATAAAAATGGTATATGTATATTTTTCCATGGGGAATCCAATGGTATGATTTATTTCACATGTTCATTCATTGGTTTTTAAGTTAAACCAATTTTAGCACCAATTTATGGTATTTTTTGTATATTTGAGTAATTATTTTTAGTGTATAATTATTCTAATTAATTTTAATATAATTATATTAAAGGTATAATTATTCTGAGTATTTTTTGTGACCTTATTGGGTATGTGGTCATATCTCAAAGGCTCACAACTATAAAATTGATATATTGATATCATTGGATTTCAAAATTTATAAATTTTGTGAATTTAAGTATTGAAAGAATCAAAAAACTAGCTCAAATCCATATTTTCTCTTTATAAGATTCCAAAATTAAAATAAGATCATTTTTAGAAAGCCAAACTGATCATTTTGCTCCCCAACTTTGATCATGGATACATTCTAAGCTATTTATTATTCAATAACAGTATATTTAATTCATATAGATTTGCATTTCCTAATTAAGGCTCCAAGAGAATTTCACAACATCGTTGAAAGCCTGTTTTGGATGAATTTTATGTCAAATAGTCTTTTCTGTCAAGATTTACCATGTTCAGCTTCATTAAAGATAAGCCGTCAGCCTTATAGTGTAATTATTGAGAATAATTGCATCATTTTTAACAAATGAACCAGTGGAATTACATTTTGGTTCTGATATTGAGATTTCAACGCTTTTGTTCATAAGTGGTCAACTGGTATGATAATTTTCATCAATATCCCTCTGCTACTCATAGCTCTATTTGAAGAACTGGAAATAAAATCTATTGATTTATTATTACATCAATTACTTGGTATCTGCATACTGGAATTATAAATCTATCCTATATAATTGAAGAGATATATGCTAAAAACCATTGATATATTCACTTATCATTGAAAGCGCCTATATTCAGGTATCTAAGAAAGTATTGGTCTTGAAGATAGGTCACAGAAGTAATATATATATCAAAATTTGGATGGGCAATGAAATCGTTTATCTTATTTTGCACTTTTAGTTTTTGGATTCTGGGATAAACAGGATTTTGTGCTTTTTTAGTCAGTTTTTCCTATATTATCCAGGTATTTCCACAATTAAAGGTATTTGTGATTTACTTTAAGAGTTATTATAGAGGAATAACTTCAATTGTGTTTATTTTAAAGGAATTTCCATCAATAATAATCAAATAATTATCACTGCATAAGTAACCTTGAGTTATTCTTACTTGAAATGATTTAGCAGAATATTTGTGATATTTTTGGGTATGTGGTCACATTCAAAATGTGCATTCACTTAAGGATTTCCATAAAAAGAAGAAATAACCAAAACATTTTTAAGAATTAGAGGAAAGTTTCAAAAGAGTATAGATCATACATTAGTACAAGGGACTTCAAAAATACATAATATTTTCCCCAAAATTACTTTATAGAAGCCATTCAGTGGAGAAATTGGATAAAAAGGATACAATCCAGGAGTATGGGAAGGAATAAGAAAAATACATTTTGTACCAAATTTCCAAAAAGAGACTCAGTATTAGGGAACTTCTACCCAGAGTCAAAAATAAAATGCAACCCAGAAGTACAAGAAAAGGATTGGACAGATTCAGTTAAACTAACTACTGAGATATTTGTTCATATGGATACTGGACAAAAGGAATTTTAGCATGGAATAATGATGGGCAGAAATTTAAATAAAAACTCAGAAATTATACCTCCTAAAAATGACCTGGTTAGAAATTATGCATGGAATTAGAGTTTGCAATCTCAAAAACATTTTGAAATATTAGAAGAAATAGAAACCAGAATCAGAGGAAATTGGGAAGAAATCTCAGACATAGGAAATTCATGGAATATCAAAGATCCTGAACAGATTCAGGGACACCAAGGCATGGAGGAAGGAATACCATATTACCCATAACAGTCAAGAAAATACAGGACTTACAAGCCAAAGACCAGTTTATCCAGGATTCATCAGTCATGCCTGGTAGTCTCCAGGGAAGTAGAAGGAACCCAAGGAAAAAACAAGGCCTTTTTCAACCAGTGGAAGAAAGAATCAGAACCTTTGATGTATAGCTCAATGGAATTAGCTCAAGAGTTACAAAAAACAAAAAATGATTTTTGATAGCTAAGAATTGATTGAAACAGAGCTTATTACTTGGAATGATGAAATACCCATTAGATATTTTGAAACCAATAACTCTACATGTGTAGGCTCACATAGTTCAAAAGAGGAAAGTTCATGGAATAAAAATTTGAACATGTACAAGAAGTGAGGCCAGAAATTCAAGGCCTTAAGGAATAAATTGCATTAAAAGATGTATTCATTAGTACTTGATTAAAAACTTAGCCAAAATTTTGGCAGAAGCTTGAAAGAAAAACAGAAACTTCATCTTAATACTAAAAGAAAAACAATCTGTGAGAAGATATTCAAGAAGAATCAAAAAGAAGAAGGAAATCCTAGGAAAGAAATTCTGTTATATCTTTAAAAAAGAGAAGAAGATGATTTTTACCCTCAAAACATTAAGCTGATGAGCCCATGAGTACCTCACAACAGGTGAAAGAGGAGGAAAAATCAGAGCACAAAAACCAGAAACCTTTTTACCAGGCTCCAAGTTTAGCATCTGAGTCCATTCAACAGGATGATAAGAGCCTCAGTTAAGCTGGGTAGAAAGAACTAAAGAAACTACCAGAAGTGGTTCATTGGAAAAAATTACATGTGATTGAGGAATATGATAATATTGAGCTCATTGCTTATGTTTATGGCATTTCTGTTGATGTTCCAAAGAAACCAAAATACCAGAGCACCATAGGACTAAACAATGAATTAGGAGGCCATGATATTATAAAGTAAAATGGACTGAATGAGATAAATGAAAGTAAAATCTGGCCATTGTGGAAAAAAATCATAAGAAAGTACAGTATTGGTTCTTGTATTGGGAAGAAAACTATCCCCTTTGAGAGTGAGAGATAATCCACAGAAAAATACTACTATCAATGGTTTCTGAAAAAACCACAATAGATCACATCTGTCAATCCACATATGAAAGTAGAAAGAAGGAAAAAAGGCATATTCAAAAATATCACAAGGCTTGGAGCATACAGTAAAATGCTTGTTCAGAAAAACCAGAAGAACTGATGAAATAGGAAATTCTATAAAAGACACAAGGAAGAGGAAATGTATTGCAAGGTACCTCTACTACAAAACCAACCTTAAGCAAAAAATAAAGTATGAGAATAAAGACAATAGAAAGGAGAACTGAATTGAGCTATTCAAAAAAATGTGTTCAGCATATGTGGATCACATGAAGATAATGCCAAATCTTTCACTAATAAAAGTAATATATATATAGCTGATTGAGAATTAGAAAAAATGGCCAAAAGGGGAGAAATCTGATTCAAGCAGATTGCAAATAGCCTCTGCAGAGTCGAAAAGCTAATCAGATTAGATAGAGTCATATATAGTAGAATTAAATGAGTAAAAAGAGAAAAAACGTTAGACTCAGGTATAAAACAGAAATACACAGAAAAAGAGCTCTGTAAGAAAAGAAAGAATTTAAAAACCTTTTTGGTAACATCAAACAAAGGTATGAGGTTCATTCATGGTAAGCCTGAAAAATTACAGCATACATGTAAAAGAAAAAACATTACTCAATAATCTAAATTTGAGTTATATTATCAATAGTCAAAGAGAGTACCTGAACAAGAATTTCCCCAAATGGGATTACAAAATCATTCCCACTAAAGTTGGATTTCTCAAGAGAGCCCCAGGAAGGATGAACTCTCTTGGTACAGCTTCAAAAAATATATTCCCACCCAAAATGAAAAGCAATTTCATACTAAGAACTAAGGTTGTAGTATTTGGTTATGAAAAGGTATTAGTAATCTTAATACAAATAGAAAACAAGAGAATGTATGGTATCTATATCTGAAACTGTCATGAAAAGCACTTCACCATAAGTGGAAATAAGGACAAAAAGTTTTCCTTTAATAAAAACCATCTCCTAAGTAAAAAGAAGATTGAGGACCCATTGAAAGAGCTCAGGATTCCAACATGGTACACAACTTCAAAGTAAGAGAAAGATTCACTCAAATTAGATACCTATAAAGCATAGAGAAGCTTTTTCTATGGAGATGGACCCCTGGGAAAACTTAAAGCGAATGAGGTACACCTTGTTGACATACTCCCAGAATACCACCATAACCTGAAATTTGGGAGACTAGAAAGGAAATTGAAAAAAATCAATGAAATACTAGAGCTGGAATAATGAGATAGTGGAGGATACTTCACCAGTCCTGATTACATGGAATGATAGAGATTGAAAATAGCTTGGAGATCTCATAGTCCTGAACAGATACCCCAATGAAAAAATCTGACATTTAAATAATAGCTCATTTAATTGAAAAGCTTGCAAAAGAATAATTAAAAATGAAGGAATACATCATAAAACTCTTCCATCAACCTCCAATAAGAAAAAACTCCATAAAACTACCAAGAAGTAGTTGTCATATGGGAATATATGAGTATACAATCATGCCATTTGGAATAAAAAGATGCACCAGACCAATTCCAAAGGTCTATGGAGACCACATTTCACAATGAAATAATGTGGGTGTGATTATAGTATGTATTCATGATATCATAGTATAACCAGCAACATGGGATTACTATAAAAGATAAATTGAAAGCATATTGATAAGATTTATGCCAAAAAACATGAAACTTACTTTCCAAAAATGAAAGTTTGGACAAAAACATCTATTAGATCTGGGGAAAATAGTTTCAGGATTAGGATCATGAATAAGACAGAAAAAAGGACTTGTAGTACTGAAAAACCCAGTAGCCAAAAATACAAAAGAAATTCAATATTTTTTGGCCTTTTCAGCTATCAAGGAAGGCACATGGAGAGCCTTGCACATATATCTAGTATTCCATATAGGCTATTTTGAAAGGGTGGTTAATTTGAAATTACCAAAGAATGGAGAATTGGATTTGAGAAAATAAAATATTAACTCCCACATACACCTGTCATCATCATAGCTAGATTTTAATTTCCTCTCAAGTTATAGAATAATGGATACTGCGATTTTATTTTGGAGCAATATCCTAACTAACTGTGGTGTTCTAAGAATAGTAATCAGTGATAGGGAGCCAAAATTTCAATCAGGATTCCAGACCAACATATATTAGATTTCAGGAGCCAAATAAGCTTTCTCAAATTTTGGAAATCCACAAACAGATGGATTGGAAGAAAGGATGGTCAAAAAAATGGAAGAAATGATAGGGAGATTCTGTTTGTAGGGAATGGAATACAAGGACCATTAAGGATGCAACCATGACAGGTAACTACCTATCAGAGAGGTACAGCTGCCTAAAAACAAAAGTGTACACTCAGTAAAATGCAACACACCTACTATCCCAGAAAAAGGATGAAATTCACTACTACAAGTAGTTTAGTTAAAAAAAATATCTATAAATATATCCAAAAGAAAAAGACTTCCAAAAACTGTGGAAGATGAAGCTTTTGAGCCCAGATAGATTCATGGAAGAAGGAAAAATTTAAAACAAACAGAGGTATGACAAAATTCACCAAGAATCTGAATTCAAAGAAGGAGAAAAAATCCTACTCTGATATTAAATAACCTAGAGGGTCTCAAAGAGATGATAAAACATCTTTCAAGAGCATTTACCATGATCAGAAAAAGAAGCAAAAGGCATTGGAAATCATAATAATTGAATGATTTTTAAGGGAAGACCATCTTTTCCAAATAAGATTAGTAAGGCTATATGATGAAACAGCTGATAGTAAACCCCCTGATTGGAAGCAGAACCTCACCCACAATAAAGTATTGTAAGACTAACATTTACCCTTCCCAGGCAAAATAATCATCAATTACAGGAAAATAGGAATTGATTTGAAGGAGAATCACCATCAGAAAATTGGATACACCTGATGGAAGGTGTTGTGTTTGGAATTAAAAATTGGAGATATATTGAAGGAAGGTTGGAAATAGGACAAATGGTCAATTTAGAAATGGAAGTTTTTGAATACATTTAAGCCACATACACAAGCCACAGATTCTGAATTCAGTTTTTTTAGCATCAGTGTTTTTTCAAGGTTGTCAAGGCTCAGAATTATGAGAATCCTTGCTTTTGTTTTCCTTTTTTTAATATTATTGTTTATTGTTTATTTTTCAAATTACAGAAATTTCAATCCATGGGGTCTTTCTTATGTAGTTTCACATATAAAATACAGTTTCAATATGAACTAACTGTGAAGATCACATATAGGAACCCATAGAAGAATAATATTGGGAGTGGAAACCTTTTAATTTGAATGACCTTCCTCATTAATAATAAAATGGCTTAGGTAAGTTCTGAAAAAATGAATAATTATACCCCACCATTAAAGTTCTTTCTCTTATTAAGTCTGTAATTTGTGAGAAATTCTATTTGTTATTTTTTCTCCATTTTTATAGTGAGGTTATGATTAAAATTAAGAAAATTGGTCAAGATTTAGGGAACAGTGGTATTTCAGGGAGAGGCACAAACACATTTATCTTTTATTGAAACAATATTACCCCAATTTAAACGGATAAGCTTATTTTGAAGAGGTTTTAGCACTTATAGCTAGATAATATAAATATTGAAATTAAAATATTGGCTTCACTATTACAATGGGGGACTTTTTCATTCAAAATTCCATGATTTAAGCTGAATATTGTTGTGATCCTCATACCAAAACATGAATTAGCGATAGAATTTTTATATATATATATATTATCACCAAGGAGATCAGATTCTTTCACTTTTTTGGCCAATTCAATGTTTCTCTTTCCTGATACCAATTTAGATCCACTTTCTATATTATTGTGGAGAAATTATTGATTCTGATTTAAGAATCTTGAGCAAGCGTATTACTTCAATATCTGAAGAAGAAAAGATTGTTAAAATTTCTTCTTTTAAGTAAAGAAGGGTAGGAGGTGTATCAGAATATAAAATGAAGCTGAAATAATGCAAGGATTTGTGTGAACTTTCTAGAAAGGTAATCTTCATCTGTCAATGTTTCTAGCCATTTGTTTCAGCAATTATTTTATTCTTTTAGAAGGTTTTATAAATATAGATGTTTATGGCGCTCATTTATTTTACTATTTCTTATGTATTATATGGGATTTTTACATTTTACCTTTACCTTTCTTAGTCTTTGATGTAATTTTGAATTATTAGATATATTAACAGCTCTCCATGCATTGAGAAATTAAAGATTGTATCTGAACTTGATGGATTGATAAACATAATTATCTCAAAATATCTTCTTGACTTCATCCTTGATACACAATCATAAAATCAAATTATGGAAAATATTTAGCATATAATCTCCCAGTTTTTCTACATTAAACCTTTCTCAAAGCTATAGAGAAAACCATTAGAGAATATTATTAGGACTTTACTTTAAGCTGAATTACAACTTCAATATCCATTGGAAGAATTAGAAACTTTGTATCTATAAGTAAATAAAATAATTCATTCCATTGTTTTGAAACAATAGGAATATGATAACAAAGCAAAAGAACTGGTAAAAATAGGTTCTTTAAACAAATTTCTGTATCATCATTTATTGATAAAGCTTTTGAGAATTTTGAGAATATGAAATAAGCTTGCTAAATCTATACAGCCTTAAATAATGATAAATAATTAATGATCAGCTGTTATGAAGATTAGTGGAAAATGTTATATATGAAGTTACTTCAATTGTTTTTGAAGGAGAATATGATTATATTTCTTATTTTTTTTCTTTTATCTCCAATTTAAGGCTTGAAGTATTGATTAAGGTCAAACTTTGAAGAGGGAAGCCACAAATATATTCTGGAAAGTTTTGGGAAATAAGCCTTAACTAGAACAAATATCACATCAGAGCCATGTCCATTTAAAATAAAAATATGGTCGAAATCATGTTGAAACTATTTAATTGTTACTATCAAAGATTCTCCAAGGGCTTAAATGAGTTCAAAAGACTTCTCATGGAATTTCGTGAAAAGTGTTTTCTCAGAACCCTTTATGACCACAGAGACATTCATATTACAAAAAAGGATTATTTATCCAAGTAAATAATTAATAATATTCTGTTATGCATGCAAATATAATGAAGCTTTGAAACAACATATTCTTCAAAATTAAAGAAACTTCTCTTGAATATTTTAAAAAGAAGCTACATATTATAAACTATAATATTAAAAATATTTGGGAACAATTTGAGAAACATTACAGAGAAATAAAAGCTGTTTGAGACCTTTTTGATAGAATTATATTCTATATGGGAAAATGGGCTTAGAGTTTCAGTTAGCTGGTCTTGATTTCTTGAAATAAAGCAAAACATTCAAATCTTCAGTTTGTTTCATCAGAATTATATTGGGCTCATATAATCCTATTGTTATTTTTCACATTTTGGTGAAACATAAATATAATTTAATTTGAAAGTTGGATGTGCAAACAGAAACACAAAAACTGAAAAAAATACCTCAAAAATTATCTTTCAACAAAGATTTTGAATAAAGTGGTGGAGCTCACTCAAGAAAATAAGGGATAGAAGAGCTCAAGGAGCATGTTCTGCTATTCTTTTCATTATTCAAAGAAAGTTTTTTGTTTTTTTTTCAAGAAAATAAGTAAAAAACCCTTGGGTTTGATTGGTTTGATTTCACTTTTTGAGTTGTGTTATTACTTTTTATGATGATATGTCATTTCGAGTATTTTATGCATTTTTGTTTGTTTGTCCTTTTATCTAAGTTTTCCTATGTTTCTTTTTCATGTGATTCATTTCATTTAACTCTATTTTATGTTTTTTTGTCAATAAAACTTGAAGTAGGAGGCCTTGTAAGGCGCGCTACTGTAAATTTATTCACAAATGTCAAATGTGTTACAGTACAGAACCAGTAATAGCCACCACTGTAAGTTTGTCGACAATCATTGAAAACTTTACAGTAGCCGTCATTTCAGGGCCTGTAATGTCATTTCCTTTTCACTTTTTTATTTCCTCCAGTGGTAAGGGCTGTACTATATACAGCCTAGTACATCTATTTAAAAGTAAGTAATAATAATCTAAAAACAGAAAGAGAGAGTAACTTTCTCTTGAAAAAAAAAGAAATTTTGGCCTTAAGAATAAAAATTGATAAAATTCATCAATGATGCAAAGTGACCAGAAAATGAATAAAAATAAAAATAATAAATGAATTTCAGAAATTTTGATCAACGAATAAGAAAAAAATAATGTCTCTTGGAAATAATTGTATTGAAAGGACTTTGAATGAAAGCCCTTGTCTGTTCCTTCTGAAGTTACAGGAGTTTAACTATCGAAAATTCAAAAATATCCACAATCCAGTTTATTCAGAAGAGGATTAGTGGAAAAGAGCTGTATTTGATTTTTGAGGCTATTGGTTCGAAAGAAATAATAAATAAGATTTTTATATAGTAATCATAAGTCAAAAATCAATAAATATGAAGGATTTATTCATTTTTAAGACTTTATTTGACTTATTTTTGCCATCAAAAGGATATAATCATCAAAAATGAAAATGGATTTGGGAATTCTGTTTCTTATCATAAAGTAAATTATTATAAAGATCAAAATATAAAAGGAAAGTATTTTTTTTAATATACTATATCTTTCCTATATTCAATCAAAAAAGGAAATACAATCTTGGGAATTAAGCAACATTCCAGTGGCTTAGAATAACTTGGTATAACAGGAAACATTGAGATCCTGAGTCTAACTTAATTAACAGAAAGGGTACAGAATCAGGCTAGGATGGGTCTATGCTAAATTCCCAAATGCAGCACATGCTGGCAGTTGTAACCATTCTGCTCATTATAAATAGACAAGAACGGGTAAGATGTGAAAATAAAACAGCAGATAAAGATAAATGTGTACCTGAGAAAGATATCTCAGATGAAAAGCCAAATTTTGAAATATTCAGAGCTTCAGGGATAACAGAAGAGTCTCATAAATAATAAGCCTTTTTTGGGAGCAGGGTATGCCAGCCTGTTACTCCAAACAAAGAACCAGAATTACCTACATGTACCATAAGTCATTTCATTGACCTTGATACATGAGTAAACAAGATAATGATAAGATACAGATAATGAAGGTACAGGTTGCATGTGAGACTTCTTCCAGCTGATAATATAATATTTTTTACCAATTGGCCAATAACTACCCAATATATAACACCATTTTGTCCTTGATGTGTACCAAACAGGCAAAAACTCCTTTTCAACTCTAATCTAGATTTGAAAATTTAATTTAAGCACCATTAAAGTGGTTTTAATTCAATATTTCTCAGTGAGAGATGTCCAATGGTTTAATTCATTTCCCAGTATCACCCTTAATGTAAGGAATAATATATTTTCACCTTAAATTAAAAGAAAACCCTTTATAAGTCAAGGAGTGCTTGTAAAAAACTGTATGAAAGCACCACAAAATTGAACATCCAATTGATAAATTTGATCTGAGATACTCTAAGAAAACAAATAGTCCAAACTGGAAGAGAGATCTTGGTTGAAAGGATATGAAGTAAAATAAGTTTTTCTGATAATAGTTATTCAAGGGAATGCCTGCATATTTGCCATTTTGAATCCTGATTTATTGAAGAGTATATCAAACTTTAGAGATCTCCAATAAATGAATTTTCTTTTAATTCAAGATTTGATATATTTTAAGTTGACAGAAATATCTGGCGTGGTAATCTTTGAGGCCACATACATATTTACACACAATAATCAAAATAATTCAAAAACCTATAGCCTCAGCTATTTTTGAGAATATTGAGAATTAAGCATACCAAATTGGATAGCTGAATAAGCTCTTCCATTGGGTATCCATGTGCTCTTGGTATCTTCAATATTGACTGAGATATATGGATTGGAATATTCTCCCCAATTCTGGTATGTGACAGACCTGTAACATGTGGTACTTTCTTTATAAATTCTCATAGTTAAAAGCTAAAAACCCACTATAATGAATCATATAGGTTATTAAAAATACACTAGAAACAGCATAAAAGGTCCGATATGGTCTATTGAAAGCCTCTTCACCCTGTACTTATTTAGGATCATTGTTTGTAGTCTCAAAGCCATACTTCTTGCTATTGTGATATTATTACTGAAGGTATATATCCAGAACCCAGACTCAATAATGAACCCTAAATGGATGAAAGAAGTATATTTCTCACTGGAAAAGGACGTAATTATCTCATATGAGGATTCCTAAATGATAAAACTGTGTCTAGGAAGTGGAAATTTTTATTTATACATTGAAACAATGTTTACTAATAGCTTAAGCACCACCATTATTGCTGATAGTATGTCCCTCCTAATTTGTGTTTAACTATTTTTACCATGTGAAAGTAACAGCTTTAGATTTAAACTACTATTTTTAATCTACTAAATACACTCACCCTGAGGTAAAATGTCTCTCTCATGAGAAATTGGTTTGTAAAAGACAAATGTAAAGCCATTATTTGAGCTACAAAGGAAGTTGAAACTCAATTAGTGGCTCAAAAGACAATTCTACCAGGGTGGCTCAAATATGCAAGATGATTGGCTCTATATATTCATCATATTGATAGAAATGTTGAATTTGAAAACTTTTATTTCAATTATGAAAATTGCAAATTGTTACAGCTTAGTTACCCTGAGATTTCAATCAAGTTCTTTCTTTGTTTAATGTTTTTCCCACTTTATTAAGCTACCAAATTTTCATAAATAAATCATTTGATATTAAAAATAATCATTCTACACAAAAAGTCCTAAATTAAATTTATCTCCTTCAAGAAAAACAATAAAACCTTATTCATAATCATCAGGCCATTTGACAACTGCCAATTAACTGTGTATGATTAATTAGCTTTCAGAAAATTTAAGTTTTGATTATGTCAAAACCTCAGGAGAAACCTCAATAATTCCACCACTTTCCTTCAAACAGAATTAATATCAATAGCTTCCAGCTGAGATGAATCAAAATTGTTTCAATCAATTGAATCTTAGCTCAACCCAACTACATGAAAAATGGAAAAAATAAAAAAATATGCCTGAAGGATGTTTTACAAAACCATTCAATCATGAATCACTCCGGATTATCCTAAGAAGGGTCTCAAAAGGATAGATCAAAAATATGAAGTCTAATTGCCCCTGCTTCAAAGAAATGGATGTTCCTATTTGGAAAAATCTAAGTTTGAGTTCATTGAGCTCATTTGATGCCCAAGACAGAGGAACCAATTATTAAGTTCCACAAAAAAAAGCAAAGTTCAAGAGGTAAGCCAAAGTAAACCTCAATTGATAGTGATTAAATATCAATTTATTGATTATGTATCATATTTATATTATTGAGAGGGGAATAAGGAAATCACCAAAGAAACATTTTTAAAATTGTTATGTTTATACAAAACTAGAGAGAATGGAGAAAAATAGCTTCTTTTCTGAAGCTGTAAGAATTCTTTTCAAACATCAAGAATCATAATACTGAATTGAAGCTATGACAGAGTGAGGATATATATACAATAGATTTTCCAAAGGGTATTCAAAATAATCAAAATGATATATGTGATTACTCTATCCAAGATATTGATAAAAATAATGATAGGGAGAGAAATATTCAAAATCAAAGCCTTCTGAAACCCAATAATTTGGGTATATCTCCCAAGAGTTTTAATATCAATTATGGTTCATGCAAACCATCACATGATTCATTATCACAAAAATATACTCAATATATGGATGTCCATCAAAACGTTTTGTTTTTCATAAATTGATTTTAAATATAAATATAGAGACTCTGAGCTAAGTAGCTCTTTATTATGTGATAAAAGCCTCAATGCATTGTTTGAGAGGGGAAGATAAGATGTAAGGGGGATAAAAAAGTTCAATTTCTGTAGCTTAATAAATGTAAACAAGCCAAAATATTGGATATTTTTTTCAAGAGAAATAAAATTAGAAAATAATTAATTCAAAAAATGTTTGAAAAGAATAATTGGGAACAGGAGATGGACTTAAAATAAAAAAGGGAGGAAGTTTGGTTTAAGAGCGGCCACTCTTATCTCAGGATGTTCTTTTTCAGAGCTGGAAGAAATTATGAAGGTCATTATTAGCTCTTAGTTTGCTATGTCCTGGATCCAAAAAGAATAGCTTATCAATACTTCTTCTATTTCAAAACCATGTACACTACCCTCTTAAACCTCCATATGCCATATCAATGCCATATCCAATGTATGGCAATTTGGCCATATCATCTTTTTTGGCCTTTTATGGCTATTTCATCATCTGGGGCCAACCTGAACCCTTCACTATTATCAGGCCTTTCCTGGCCTTTCTCTGCTTTTGGGAACCTTTGCGTATTTTCCAGTAAACAGGGAAAATACATCCCAAAAGCCTGTATTTGGATTTTTAAGCTTAAAATAAATTTTTGCACATTTTGTGCACTTTTGTTGTATTCAGTCCTTTTATGCCATTTTCCCATGAAGTATGGAAAATATGCCCAAAAGACCATATCTGTCCTTTTCTGGCTTAATTGCCAGTCTTTTGAATTTTGCGCGCTTTGCACAAATACCTTTTTAAAGCTGTATAGGTTGTATTTGGCCAAAACACCCAAAAGCACTTTGTCACTTCTGAAGCCACCCAAAGCCCATTTTTCACTCATATCCTCCTAGGTTCACTTCAAAAGACCTTTGGCCACTTTGACCCTCCAATAACCAAAAGTGCCATCAATGGTGTTATACACCATTATGCTTCTTTTTTCATCAGAATTCCAATAGTTCCAATATCAAATGATTATTTCAACTTTTCATCGGGTCATCAAGGCACATCATCCAGAGGATTCATCAAGGCTCAAAGACAAGTGTCAATCTCAGAAACCAATGATGCCATCAAGCCATCATTTGATATTCTCACTCACAGTATTCCTCCAAGGGGATACTGGCAATTCATTCTCAAGGGGAAATTCAAGAGGTAGTTCCAAAACAATCTTTCAGGTGTCCATTCTCCATCAATCCACCTTGAAAACCACATTAATTCAATACAGTCTGGATTCATAAAGACCTGTATTTCATTCAAACACCATGGAAAAATCATTCAACGCAGTTAATTTCTCAATTTGGAAAGCTATACATTCCATCAGACAATCAATACAACTTCCATTATTCACTAATGTTCAGCTTCCAGTTTGAAGGATTCAAGCTCTCAATGTTTCACATATGACAGACTCCTTTGACCCTGGGGTGTTTCCCCCAGTTAATTAATATATTTTAGTTTTATTTTAGTTTTATTTTAGTTTTATTTTAGTTTTATTTTAGTTTTATTTTATCTTTATTTATCTTATCTTTTTGCTAAGTGAATACTGATATTATCAATTCAGTCATTCAGCATCTGTCTCCTTTCTTTCTTTTCCTGTCAGTGGAGATTGGTGGTCATATCCTTTACTAATTCTATTTTTCCTTCTAGAAGTTTGAAACGGTGATTAAGGACTTACTTTGTTGGATTTTTGGCCATTTGACTTCTCATTTCTCTTTTGAATCTCATCTTGTACTTGCATATCTTTCAGAGAAGTTCATTTTATGTTATCTGGTCTTCTTTATTCTTTGGAGTTTTCCAAGTGAGTTTCCTGATTACTGAGTGACTGGCCACTCTTGCTTTCCTCAAGAGCCCCTGTGACATTATATTAATTAACTCATAATTTCCTTTTATTCTGTTCATCCATTCTTTTATCATTTTTATTCACTCATTTCATCAAAATCATGACTCTTTAATGCTTATGAACTTGATGATTTTTTGTCACCTTTCAATTTTCCCTCACACATTCTTCATTCTTGAAAATTGAAAGCTGACCCATTTTCTTTTTTTTTCTCTTTTCAATTTGTCTTCAAATCATCAAATAGCTTCATTGAATTAAGGTTTTCATTCCATTTCATTTTCAAATTGGCCATTGAGATATTCAGACACTCTCTTCTCATCCAGATTCAATAATTCTGATTTTTTAAAGAAGATTTCACTTGATTTTATTTTGATTGATTAACTTGACATAATTGATATTGAATTCAAGAAGATTGATTGACCTGAAGTTTTATTGATTTTTCTGATTTTCACATCAAGATTTTTGAAATTTTTTTATTTTTCTTCAAGAATTCATTTGATTGACTGACTTTCTGAAAGATTTTGATTTTGATTGATTTGACATATTGATTAATTGAATTCAAGATTTTTATTTGATATATTGATTCAATGACTTCAAGATTTCATTTGACAATTGATTTATTGACTTACCTTAAGTTTAATTTTGATTTATTGAATTTTTCTTAAATAATATTGAATTTGATTTTGACTTCAAGCCTCCATTTCAAATTTCCTCAAGTCTTTTCACCTTCAATTATGATTCTATATTCATTTTATATCATTTATTTCTAAAATCATGCCTATCCAACATTCACCTCCTACAAGATAGACAAGATCTCAGGCCAGAGATCAAGCGTTTCTCACTCTAACTCCAAGGGCTCCTTGTTATGGCACCCCAGCAGTTCCTCAACTGAGAGCCAAATTAGACAGAGGACCCATTTTAGAAGGAGGAGCACCAACCAGGAAGGAAGGAAGAGGGCCAAGAAGATTGAGCTCATTTTCAGGAGTAGTTGGCAGTTTTCCAGGAAATTCAAGGACCACTTTCAAAGGTACTGGGGGAGATGGTGAAGAGGAGGAGGAGAATTCTGTGGAAGAGGAGGAGTCTGATGGTACTAAAGGTGCTCCTGCTCCTGTGGGGGAATCCCAAAGTACTGGAGGGCCAACTCCAGCCCATTATAATCAGCCTGTCTCTCATCAGTCTGAACCATCTCTATTGGCCATCATGCAGAAGATGACTTGAATTATGGCCAATCTTCAAGGCACTTCATCTTCTGAAGCATCAAGACCACCAGCATTCAAGAAGCCCTCTATGAAGGCACCAGAATTCTTTGTGGGACTCAGCCCTTCAAATTCAGAAGCTTTATTCAGTCTTGCCAGCTAATATTTCATAATGATCTGGCAAATTTCTCTCAAGACAGAAAGAAAGCTCTTTCTGCCACTTCATTTTTTACTGGAAGGGCTGCAAATGGATTGAGCCTTATTTTTCCAATCTCCCCAATCAACACCCAAGCTACCTTCTCAATTCATGCAAATTATTTTAATCTCAACTCTTTACTTTGCTTGGGGACCCAAATGAGGTTAGAAAAGCTGAAGCAGAGTTGGATTCCTTAAGAATGAATGAAGGTTGACATGTTTTCTTATAAACTTCTGATTTCAGAAGTTTGGTTCCAAGAATTGGAGATTGGGGTAAAAATTCTCTTATCCATTATTTCAGGAAGGGATTGGCCTCCAGTATTCTGTACCAATTGGCCTCCCATCCTTCACAAATTGACTCTCTTAAAGACTTAATGGATATTAACCTGAAACTTGATACCAGGTACCATGAGAGGCAAAAGAAGAAGGGTCAGCTGCAAGAGAACAATTCTGAAGCCTCAAAATTCAAATTCCTCTCATCCTCAAGATTCTTCAAGTTAAAGTCAAAAGAAGAAGAATAATTTTCATTCTCAGAAGAGGGACAAGCCCCATTCTTCTTTGCTCAATAAGGACTTCAAGCTGATGGGTTCTGAAAAAGAAAGAAGAGTCAAGGAGGGCTTGTGCCCCTTTTTCGGTGGAAAGAATGGTCTTGATTCCTGTTTAAAAAGGCCTAAAAACCATCCTTCCCAACCATCAAGAAGGTTTCCCAGCCAGGGAAAATCCTGAGTGAAGATCATGTTGTGTTCAATGGTCTTCACTATTTTCCATCCAGAGCACAATTGTGCATTCCAAATACTGGTGTCAAGAACCCTCTCAAATTCTTTGTTTTTTCTTTTCTTTCTGATGTTTTTTACAGTATTCACATTGATTCTGGTGCTACCAACTCATTTATTGCAAAGACATTTGCTCACAAGTATTCTTTGACTATGTCAGAACTCCCAGAGAAGGTTCCTCTTATTATCTTGCACTCCTCTCAGTAACCTTCTTTATTTGTGACTCACCATACCAGCTATATGGTTGAGCTTCCCTCCTTCCCTAGCTTTGGATGGGACTCTTTAGTCATTGATACTACCAAGGGAGAAGACCTCATATTGGGCTTTGACTTTCTTAATCATTTTGATCCATCTATTTATTGGAGGCAAGGGTTGATAGCCTTTAATTCTGATCATAAGGACTATTATGATTCTTCAAAATCTTTCAGTAATGACTTTTCCTCTGCAAAATCATGTGTAGCTCTGTTTGGTGATTCTATAACACCATCATTTCCATCTTCTTTCCACATTCCTTCCCTCAATTCCCATATGTCATTACTATCCTCTAGAGATGAAGTCTTCAAAGAGATTCAAGCTTTTGGAGAAGACAATTCTCTATCTTCACTTCATCTCTTCTTTGGGAATATGGACCTTCCTCCTTTATCTTATCATGACTCCATGAAGGAGCTGTGAAATGAAGAGGAAAAGGCATAATAAAAAGAAACTATGATGAAGGTTGTTCCTTGTGATTATCATCAGTATTTGGATTCATTCTCCAAGGTGAAAGCAAAGAAACTTCCTCCTCACCACACCTGTGATCAACATATTGAGCTGGAGGGGTCCCTACCTCCAGTCGGGGTGATCTACTCTTTATTAAACCAAGAGTAAGATACACTCATGGCCTACATTTAAGAGAATGTAGAGAAAGGTTTCATCTTGCCATCTCCTCTCAAACACAAGCACCTGTCCTCTTTGTCAAAAAAGAAGGATGGTGGCCTCTTTTTGTGTGTTGATTACTGAAACCTCAATGCTGTTACTAGGAATAAAAAGTATGCTGTTCCTCCTATTAATCAGCTTCTTACTGTCTTTAATGGTTCTTCTATCTTTTCCAAGATTGATCTGTGTGTTTCATATAACCTTCTCATAATCAAGGAAGGTAATGAACATTCTACATTTTTTAGAACTAAATATTGCAGCTATGAGTACTTGGTTATGCCATTTGGGCTTACCAATGCTCCTTCCTCTTTTCAAAATCTTGTCAATGCTATTTTTTATGATCTTCTTTATGCTTGTTCTGTGGTCTATTTGGATAAAATATGGTCTTTTCCAGATCTGAGGAAGAACATGTCACTCATGTGTCCACTGTTCTTGCTAGACTCAGAGCCAATAACCTCTTTACTAAGGCCTCCAAGTGCCTATTTCATATTTTTTGTGTACAGTATTGGGTTATTTTTTCTCTTCTGAAGGCCTGAATATGAACCAAGGAAAAGTCCAACAAATTCTCAATTGTCCACGTCCCAGAAACCTCAAGTCTTTTCAATCATTCCTTTGCTTTGCCAATTTTTACCACTGTTTCATCAATAATTATTCAAAGTAAATTAGTTCAATCACCAGTTTCCTCAATAAAGATTCCCTTTTCCCCTCAATTAGAAAGCTCTTAGACAGCTTCATCAACTCAAAGCAGTTCTCACCACTTCTCCAATCCTTCTCTACCCACCATTATAGGAACTGATGCTTCTGATTATGCCTTGAGTGCTATACTGAGTCAGGTTTCTGACTCAGGAAAACATCCCATTGCACTTGATAGCCGCAACCTTCTTCCAGAAGGGCTTAATTATGAAATTCATGACAGGGAACTTCTTGAAATAGTCTGAGATCTTAAGCACTGGAGGGCTTTTCTTTTTTCTCTTTCTTCCTCTTTTGAATTCCTTACTGATCATTCTGTCCTGAAATACTTTATGTCCTCAAATATTCTCACTTGCCATCAAGCCCTCTGGGATTAATTTCTCTCTGAATTCCATTTCTCAATCCCTTAATGCCCTGGCCCCTTGGCAACCATTCCATATTCTTTATCACATTGAGACAACATTTATCCAGAGAGGGGGGCTGATTTCATCAGCAAGAATCCAATTAATTATCAACAAATAATCAAGAAAGATGAAATTCAAGCCTCAAAGTTTTTTTCAGTCAAGGTGGAATCAGTTTCAAATTTGATTTAATCAATTCAGAAGGCATTACGGCAAGATTCTCATTACAGAAGTATTCTTCAAGATTTGGGTAAAGGTAAATCTGCTCAAGATTATTCTCTTGATTTCGCTTCTCAGCTTCTTCTCTTCAAAGATTGGGTTGTGGTTCAAAATGACATCACAATTCAACTCAGCATATTTCAAAGCAGAATTAACCTCCTCTATCTGAACATCCTGGACAAGAGAAGACTCTCAAGATTGTCAAGCGGGATTTCCACTGGTCTGGCATGACTCAATTTGTCAAGGATTATGTTTCATCCTGTCAACAGTGCTCATGAAACAAGAATATTCATCACAAGAAGTTTGGCCTTCTCAAACCTCTTCCAATTCCAAATGGTCCTCAGATTTTTCTTTCAATGGACTTCATCACTCAATTTCCACTTTCCAATTCCTTTGACTCAATCCTTGTTATAGTGGACAAATTCTCAAAATGGCAATTTTCATTCCAACAATTTCTTCAATAACTTCACTGTATTTGTCCCATTTATTCATCAATGATATGTTCTCAAAGCATGGCCTTCCTTCAAGAATTGTTATTGATAGAGTTTCTCTATTTGTTTATTCTTTTTGGACCAATCTTTGTCAGCAGCTCAAGATTTCAAGAGATCTGTCAACTGATTACCCCCCAGAAACTGATGGACTGACAGAGAGGGTAAATCAGATACTAGAACAGTACCTTCAGATTTATGTCTGTTATCATCAAGATGATTGGAACACCTGGCTTCCTCTGACTGAATTTTTCTACAATAACTCTGACCACTCTTCAACAAAATAATCACCATTTTTCACTGTTTATGGAAGAGATCCACAACTTTACCCAGTTCACATTACTCAAGATACTCCTTCTGGAAAGCTATCAACAAAAATTCAATACGTACAACAAGATGTCAAGAGTGAACTTGAAGTTTCCATAAACAGTTTTAGAGAGTATGCAGATAAAAGTAGAGCAAGTCCACCTGTTTTCAACCCTGGTAACATGGTATGGCTTTCTACCAAGAACATTAAATCAACTAGACCCACCAGAATACTGTCTGAAGTATGGCTGGGTCCTTTCTTAATCTTGAATAAAGTAAGCACTCATGCCTACCATCTCAAGCTTCCATCTCAATGGAAGTTCATCCACCCATTCTTCCATATTTTACTCTTAGAACCAGTCAAGACATAAAAAATGCCAAATAGGCATCGAGAGCTTCCTCCTCCAATTATCATTCAAGAAGAAGAGGAATGGAAAGTCTCTCAAATACTGGATTCAAAGATCAAGAGAGGAAAATTATGGTATTTTGTGGGATGGGAAGGTTTCAGTCAAGACTCAGAAATATCCACATGGGAGCCAACTCAAAACCTCAAGAATTGTCCTGAACTTGTTAGGGATTGTCATTCTTTATATCCTGACAAGCCAGGACCAAATTCTTCAAGAGCTTGATTTTTTATGGTGCTTGATGGGAGAGTAATGACAAAACATAAGTCCCACTCCTGGTATGCACCTTGAGAGGTATTCTACTCTTTTTGATGTAAGCATCACCTTGGTAGCCCTGTGAGAACTCTGCAATTTTTGGACACAGATCTCTGGCCTGGCCTTCAGCATCAATTCCAAATTTATGGCCATTTTCACTTGGGCAAATGGACCATCCTTTTCTTATTTTTTTTGCAATACATTCATTCAACAAATTCTTGTATTTTATGGCACTGGCGGGATTGGTAACTACCAAAAGTAAGCTCTTCTCCTGGTGTGACCTTCCCTGAGGGGTCTACAATCTGTCAAAACATCACCTTGGCCACTATGAGAGCACCTGGAATCCAATTTTTTTTCCAGGTCCTTGGCCAATCTTGAAATCAATTGCCAAACTCTGTGATGAAGATTTGAACCTCTGCAAGACTCATTTCATTTTATTTCTTTCTTTTTGTCTCTTATTTTCATTTTCATTCTTTTACCCTTTTTTTTCTATTCACAATTTTCTTTCATCACATCAAATTTTATGTCAAAAAAATAACAATCATTTATTTTATCATCAATCATGAGGCTAATTTCAAAAGAAGATCAAGCAAGTCCAACATGGTATGCCAACCTTTTAATATCACTATCAAAATTTATTTGTCAAAAAAACTCCTCCTTATCCCTCTTTCAAAACACTTTTCAAATTGCATCATCAGGCTTCACCTTGTATTGGTACTCAGGAGCTCACCATTTCAAGGTGGGGGTACTTCCACAGCCATTTAAACTACCCTCTTGGACCTCCATATGGAATATCAATGCCATATCCCATTGATTCAATTTGGCCAAATTGGCCATATCATACTTTTTGGCCTTTTATGGCCATTTCATTATCTGGGGCCAACCTGGAACCTTCACCATCATCAGGTCTTTCCTGGCCTTTCCCTTCTTTTGGGCACCTTTGGGTATTCTCCATTAAAAAGGGAAAATACAGCTAAAAAGCCTGTGTTTGGCTTTTTAAGAATAAAATACAGTTTTGCGCATTTTTCACACTTTCTTTGTATTCAGTCTTGTTATACAGTTTTCCCATGTATTATGGGAAATATTCCCAAAAGGCCATATCAGGCCTTTTGGGAATTTCTGCACATTTTTTGTGCACTTTGCACAGATGCAGTTTTAAAGCTGTATTTGTCCAAAACACTCAAAAACTCTTTGTCACCTCTGAGGCCACCCAAAACCCATTTTCACTTATATCCTCCTGGCTTCACTTCAAAAGACCTTTGGCCACTTTCACCCTGCAATACCCGAAAGTGCCATCAATGGTGTTATACACCATTATGCATCTTTTTTCACCAGAATTACAATGGCACAAATATAAAATGGTTATTGCAACTCTTCCTCAGGTCATGAAGGCACATCATCCAGAGGATTCATCAAGGCTCAAGGACAAGTGTCAATCTCAAATACCAATGATTACATAAAACCATCATTGGACATTCTCACTCAAATTGTTCCTCCAAGGGAGTAATGGCAATTCATTCTCAAGGGGTCATTCAAGAAGTAGTTCCAAAACAATCTGTCAGGTGTCAATGCTCCATCAATCCACCTTGGCAACTACATTCATTCAATACAGTCTTAATTCATCAAGACCTGCATTTCATTCATACACCATGGGAATATCATTCAACCCAGTTCATTTCTGGAAAGGTATACATTCCATCAGACAATCAATACAGCTTCCAGTATATAATACAGTTCAGCTTCCAGCCCAAAGGATTCAAGCTTTCAATTTTTAAAATATACTAGCCTCCTTTTACCCTGGGGGGTTTCTCCCCAGTTAATGAATATATTTTGATTTTATTTTATCTTTATTTATCTTATCTTTTTGTTGAGTGAATATTGATATTATCAAGCCAGTCATTTAGAACTTTTCTCTTTTCTTTCTTTGCCTTTCAATGGATATAGGTGGTCATATCCTTTATTGATTCCATTGTTCCTTCTGGAACGTTGAAACTGTTATTAAGGACTTACTTGGTTGGCTCTTTGGCCATTTTTCTTCTTATTTCTATTTTGAATCACATCTTGTACTTGCATATCTTTTAGAGAAAACTATTTCTTTTATCCTGTATTTTTTATTTTTTGGATTCTTCCAAGTGAGCTCTCTGATTACTGAGCACCAGGCCACTCTTCCTTTTGTCAAGAGCACCTGTGAGATTATCAAAAGCTTTTGAACTACTATTAAAGCTTAATGCTTCAATAGGTTCTTTGATGAAAAAAGATATGCTATGAGATTCAATATCAAGACCTTTGAAATGCTTTTAAACTATCATTTCCAATCCAATGAAAATGATTCTATACCAATAAGATGAATTGGATTCAATCAACTCTTTTGTTTCATTAATTCATTTAAAAAGTATTAAATCATCAGAAGCAATAGGAAATCTCAATTATAATATTCATTCTGAAGAAAAATGGATTAAAGAAAGGTTTGGCTCCTGTTCTTACTTAAAACCTGAATTTTTACTTTAATGTTATTATTATTGGAAAATATCAAGTACTAACTCACTAAAGACCATATTTTATTGTACCTCTACTTCTTTGTTTTTTGATCTCATATTGAAAAGTTTGTCAAGTTTTTTTTTTGACCATCTTTTTCTGTTTCTCATTTAATAAGATGTTTAAACTTTCTATTGGAATTGATAAATATTATTGGAAAATGTTTGTTCAATTTTAATCTTTCTTGTTTTGCTCTTGGTTGATCTACTAAGCCAATAGGTTTTGGGATATAATCTGTTGTTCAGATTTAAATTGTTACAGCTTGCTTGATAAAAGTTAATTTATGATAGTTCCAATGTGAAAGAAAAAAAACCACTGTGGGAACTCCTCTTGTGTGGGATACATAAGGAAGTACCTGGAAGGGGAAATTAAAAGAAAACTATTTCAACTTGATTTTTAAGCTTTTAACCCTTGCTCTTCTTGTGTGCTAGAATACTCTGGACTTTCCTTCCTAATAATGCTGAATTATCTCTACTTGATTTTCACAATCAATTTATTTTATTTGATGTTGGCTGGTTCAGAAAGGTATACTCAACAGAATTTATCAGGCTTTGTTTGATCTTGAAACAATGGTTTAGTAAGCCTTAGAACAAATAAATAAAGATATAAATCTGGAGAAAATTCTTTTTAATTCCTTTCCTGAGAAAAGTAGCACCTTGAGGGATTTCTAATTTTGATGATAACACTGTTGATAATATGATAACTAATAATAAAAAAACCCTACTATTTTTTTAAGTGTTTTATATTTTTTATGATGATACCTTGGGATGATAGAAACTACTATGGTTCAATTTACTACTGAGCTTGGCTAATGAGTAAAGAGCTTTGTCAATGGGATGGATTCAAAAAATAATGTAGACCAACTGTTGACTACTATTATCTATAGAACACCCAGACAATTCTACTGAGCTTGGCTACTGAGAAGAGAGCTTTGTCAATGGGATTTATTGATAAAATAATGTAGACCAAATGTTAACTACTATTATCTATCAGACACCCATACAATTCTTGCTACTGAGCAGATTTAGGATTGAAGGTAGTCAATGAGATGAGTTTATGAATTAAATTAGACCAACCTTTAACTAATATTAACTATGAATCACTAAGACAGCGCTGCTGAGCTTGGCTACTGAGCAGATTGGGAATAGGATACTAATATCAATGGGATAGTCAATGTGCTTAGTTTTTAAATTACTGTAGACCAGCTGTTATCTAAAATAAATTATAAAGAGGACTCAGAAAGTGCTTCTGAGCTTAGCTACTGAGAAACAATGGGATGGATATAGTCAATGAGGTGAGTTTATGAATCAAAATAGGCCAATTGACAACTACTATTAACTATAAGTCACTCAGACAGTACTACTGAGCTTATCTACTGAGAAAAATTTAGGAACAGGGATGGGATAACTATAATTCTGAGCTTAGCTTCTGAGTATTCCTAAAAAATTAGGATAATGTGTATGGAGGGAGGCAATTTCCCTCAGAAAAGATATGAAGAAGTTCTGGTTTTAAGATGGGCCTCCATCTAGGCCATAAGGAAAAAATTGAGGGGGAGGGGACCTATATTTATAGTTTTTAGGGCCTCCGTGGGAGTTTCAAAAAGATGGGGACTTGGAATTTTTTAGGTCTCCAATTTGGGTTTTTTTTCATGTGACCTGTATTATGAAACAAGGTTTTGTTGTGTTGGATCAGGAGACCTATATTTGCAATTGAGTTCTTGAAATTGTGTGGAAATGATGTCATTTAATTATGTAATCAATGGAGTTTCCTGGGATCCTTATATCCATGATTAGTAAAACTAGTTTATTTCCTGTTGATGAGGTCATTGATTATGTAATAAATTGAGAACCCTGGAATCCTTATCTCTGTCAGGCTTAGTCTATGATGAAGCTTATTAATGACTAGTTACAAGCTTGAACTATGACTGTGACATGGTGAAAATATTGTAAAAAGGTTTATCAACTATAATAAGGGTTAATAAAAGAATATTCAATGTCAGGGTGAGTCTATGATGAGAGTAATAAAAGGTATTTACAACTCTTAACTATGACTGTGACACGGTAAATGAGAATAAAAAAGGTTTTATAATGTTTAAAAATGATTTAATTTAGTAATATAAGAGCTTGACTATAATGATTATAGTGGTGGTGAGCGCTGTTGAAAGCCCTGGGTGCAGCTTTACCTGTTGGGTTACAATAATAAATACTACAATACTTTAAATTAAGAGTATACCTGATTATATACCCAAGAGTAAAACTGTTTTTGACAGTTTACTATGTAGGGTATTCAAAAGCAGGATGATGAGAGGATTTTGGCTGTGGAAAGCCCTCCTTTTATCCTGAAATTGAGGTGGAAAGGCTGCTAGACCTTTCCACGTAGAGTAAGTGAAGATTTTTCACTCTCTGGGACAGGCTTGTGGTTTTCAAACAGCCTGTATGCCCTGTATTGGGCTCAGATGTGGTTTTGAAAACACATCTGGGCAGTTTTCACCAATACAGGGTGAAAAGTTTCATCTGGGGGCCACACAGCCTGATTCTGACGTGTATGACGCGTAGAATGCTGTACAGAAGCTGTATGGGACCCCAGTATTGAATGAATTATGAGTTATTGAAGTCTAATCATGCTTCTTTGTCTAATTGACACCTCATAATCATAGTACAACTGTATCCTGTCATTATACAGGTATACAGGACTGTATGTGGGATTATAACCTTCAAATGGCCATACCTCTGTCAGTTTTTGAGATATCAAGCTCAAAGTTGGTTCATTGGATAGCCCTGTATGGGCTCTACACAATGGTACCCAATTTGGTATGGTTACTGTTAAATATGGCAAAGCTATACTATGTACAATGGTTTTTGTACATAGGCCTGGTTTGGGCAAAAAACTGTATTGAGTTGTTTTGCCCCATAACGTTTGCTACAGTTAGGATATGAGGAAATGGATGACACAATCAGATAGCCCTGACTGTGCTCTTTCCAAAAAGACCCCACTTCAAGTATCCCAAACTAAAACTGTAGAAGTTAGATGAGAGGTGAATGTTTTGTTCACCCTTATTTGGCCTGAAATTGACCATAACTCCCATAATATTGGTGATAGCTCAGTTTGGTTAGTACCATTGGATTGCCCTGGCTTAGAGCTTCATATTTGAATACCAATTTGATGGGGTTAAGCCTCTTCTTCTATATTTTAGATGAGAGGTGAAAATTAAGGTTTATGCTCAGCAACAACTATGAGTAGGGATAACTTTGTTATCCTGTCTCCTATGGTTATGGGACTTGTATTTTCAGAAAGGGGTGATTTTCCTCGTTCCTTTGATACCCTTTGAGCTAATTTGGCTCAGCTCCATATTTTGGTGGTATCTTGGCTATACCATTGGTTTATGGTATCTTGGCTGTCATGCTTGTGCTCTGGTTTTGAGTCACAGGCTGACATACCCTCCCTCTAAAAAAGGCTCATCATTTATGAGACTGTTCAGTCCTCCTAGAGGCTCTGAATCTTCTTAAATGAAGGTTCCCATCTGGTATGGCATCTTCTGCCAACCATTTGTCTTTATCAGCTGTCTGGTTCTTGAATCTGACTAGGTATTGCCTTTGATCCCTCCGATTAAGTCTGATCTTCCTTGCCCTTATGATTTTACTCACAGGTCCAGGGGAATCTTCTACCTCCACTATTTCTGGTGGAGTGAGGTTCTTCTTCCTGGAGGGGAATTTTCCCTCCTCTGTCTGGAAGTATGGCTTGACCAAACTTACTGGAAAGACTGGGTGCTTCCTAGAAAATTCCTCTGTAAGTTTGACCTCCACTGCATTTTTCCTATCAACTTAATGATAGTGAAGGGCCCCACAAATGAGTCTCTCACCTTCTTAGGTCCCTTGAGGTTGTTGAAGCTCAATGTGGACACTAACACTTGGTCCCCTTCTTTGAAGTCAGGTTCCATGTGTGATTTGTCCCACCTCTGCTTGTTGTATTCTTTTGCCTCAGCTATGCATTTAGCAGCTGTGTCACATGCCCTCTTCCACATGTCATGGAAGTCTTTGGCTGTGGGGTGGATAGTCAGAAGATTTTTCTTCAAATGATCCACAGGCAGTAGGGGATTCTACCCTTTCTCCACTAGTGCAGGTGATTTTCCTGTGGTGGAGTGCTGACTTGTGTTGTAAGCCAGTTGGACAGCTGGTAAGAGGGTTACCCAATCATGGGTGTATCCCTTGTGGTCCTTGTATTCCATGCCATAGGCACAGAATCTTCTGAGGATGTCCTCCATAGTCTGGATCATCCTTTCAGCTAGGCCATCTGTTTGGGGATGGTAAGCTGTGGAGAATGCAAGTTTGGTGCCAAGCATCTCATATAAGTTGGTCCAAAATTCTGATGTGAATTTTGGGTCCCTATCACTGAGTATGATCTTAGGGACTCCACAGGTGGATATGATGTTATTCCAGAATAACAGAGCAGTGTCCATGGCTGTGTCCTCTTTATGGCATGGTAGACATCTCATGCTCTTGCTGAACCTATCAACTATGATTAAACAGGCATTGTAGTTTTCTTTGCCTCCTGGGACAAGTCCTGTGACCCAGTCCATGTTGATGGTCTCCCATGGGTGCTTGGGCTCTTCTATGTGTTGAAGTAGCCCATATTGCTTCCCATGTTTCCTATTTGCCTTTTGGAATCTTTCACAAGTGCTGATATATTCACTCAGCTCTTGTTCCCACTTGGGCCACAAAGCTGTGCTTGCTACCCTCTCCTTTCTCCTATCCTCACTCATGTGTCCCATGTATGGGCAATCATGGCATTCCTGTAGGATCAAAGAGATGTGGTCTCTGTCTATCATTGTGAGTGCACTGGTGTGTTTCTCTCTGTGATAAAGCAGTCCATCTATAAGGAAAAATTTATTGTCCTTATAGGCCCTCAACCAGGGTTCCTCCAGCTGGGTTTCCAGTTCTGGACTCCTATATTTTTGTTGAAGGAATTGGAGTATAATGCCACACTGTTTGTGTTTGGCATAAGATCTCAGTACTGCACTAAAAGATTCATTGTGCAATTCTGAGGAACTTATTCCCAATATAGGGATTTCTGTCCCTTCTGAATCAGTGTTTCCACTGTCAAGGGTACCACTTTCTGGTGCCCATTCAGAAAATCTGAAGTTTCTCTTCCTATCTATTTCCACGAAGTGGATAGGAATTTTTGCAGCTACTTCAGGGTCATAAGCTGGATTGCTCTTGACATTGTCCAGTGGCCATCTGCTAAGGCCATCTACATTGGTATGGCTTTTACCTTCCTTGTATATGATGGTCATTTTCCCTCTATACTCCTGGATAGCTATTTGCCATCTCAGCATGTGTCTATTAGTAGTCTTCATGTTTAGTAAAGACTTCAAGGCTGTGCAGTCTGTGTAGACTTCAAAGACTGCACCCTCCAAGTAATAATGGAGTTTTTCTAGAGCCCAGACTAGACATAGACATTCTGTCTGGGTGGCCCCATACCTGGCTTCTGAATCTTTCAGCTGCCTGGAGATGTAACATATTACACCTTTTCTTGGTTTACCATCCACAATTTGTCTTTGGTGGAGGGCTGCCCCTAAGCCTTGGATGCATGCTGCATCTATATCTAACTTGAATGGTAGTTCAAAGTCAGGTAAGATGAGCACAGGTGCATGTGTGAGTTCATATTTGATTTTCTCATATGCATCCCTCCTTTCCTTGGTTATTTCAAAAACTACATGTTTGGAACATAACTTGTATAAGCTACTAGTTATGTGAGCAAAGTGTTTGATGTGGTTTCTATAGTAGCTAGCAAACCCAAGGAAAGATTGCAGTTCTTTGATGCTCTTTGGTACTGGCTTTTGCAGTACTGCTGCTACTTTGTTCTGGTCAATTGCCAGACTAAGACCTGAGACTTTATGTCCTAGAGCTAATAGCTCTTGTTGGCCAAAATTACACTTTTTAAGTGAAATTTTCAGATTGATGGGTGTGCATTTACTCAGAACTCTGTCTATGTAATGTACATGGTCTTCCCATGACTCTGAGTATATAATGATATCATCAATATATACCACCATCCAGCCTTCCATTATTTCTTCTTGAAATATGGTGTCCATCATCCTTTGGAAGTGGGCTGGTGCATTTTTGATGCCAAATGGCATTCTAGTGTACTCATATATGCCCATATGGAATATTATTCTGAGTAACTTTATAGAGTTTGGTTTAACTCCATTCTGGTGGAAGCCTTTCATACAATCCATCTTGGTTATGTATTTGGCTTTGGCTAGTTTGTCCAAGGCATGAGGTATCCTGGGTATTGGATACCTGTCTGCTTTTGTGTAGTGTTCAGAGCTCTGAAATCCCCACATAGTCTAGACTTGCCATCATGCCAGGTGATTAGGACAGGGGTGGTGATTTCCACTATTTCATTATGTCCAATATTCCTGATGACATCCATCTCCAAGAGTTCATTGATGTGTTTCTCAATTTCTTTCCTGGTTTCCAGGCTTGCTGGATAAGGAGGTCTCCTAAGCATGGGTGGATAAGGCCTTTCCACATCCAGATATAGTTCTATATCATGGCCCTTGATTTTGCCTAATGGTTCCTCACCAATGGCAAATGCTGGTCTGTTTTTCCTCAGCATCTTCAGTAAACTTAGTTTTTGTTTACTGGTGAGGGTAGTACTGAACTGTCCCTCTCTGAATTCCTTCAGAAGTTCCTCTAGTGGATCTTGAGAAGATATCTGGTATATGTCAAGGGAAAATTTCTTTTCCTCGTTGGTACCAATGGTAATGTGCCTGTTTTTACTATTGTAAATGTCTATGCCATACATCCTTTGGTAGTCTGTTCCCAGTAAAAACCCTTGGATGTGGGCATCTTCAAGCACTACAAACTCTGGTTGGAGTCTGATATTACCCTTCCTGTGGGGTATAATTATCTCTTTGACAATTGTCCCAATGGAAGTCATCTTTCCTGATGCACTTTTGAAGTTCTTTGCCTTAGTGGGCAGGAGTTCTTTTTCCCAGTTTGGAAAGTGGTTATCCAGATATTTCTGGCCACTATGGAGCAATGTGCTCCACTGTCAATGATCAGTGGGTGCTGAGCATTGTCAATACATACAGTCATCTTAGTGGCTGTTCCATGTATGTATGCCATTCCTTTGGTTGGGGTAACCAGGAATGTTTGTGCATCTTGTGTGTGCTTACACAAGTTCTTGTTGGCAGTGTCTTGTGGCATGCCTGCTTCCAACTGTATGTCCTGAATTTCCAGTGTCGTTTCCTCTTGGTATTCCACTAGGTATTCATCTCTTGGGTCTTGGTCATCATCAGATGGTTCTCTGATGGCATCACCCATAGAATCAGATTCAGAATCCTCTGTTGGATCTTCTTCTTCTGAGACTTTCTCAATGGCATAGACTTTCTTCTTTGCCTTTGGACAGTTGTTGGCATAGTGGTCTGTTGAACCACAATTGTGACAAGAATTCTACTTTTTTGTCACTTCTGCCACTCTTTCTTTGGTTTTGTCTTTAAACTCCACTCTGAAAGGTTGTTTCTCTTTGAAACCACTGCTTTTATATGGGGTGAATTTCCCTATATTAGTCCTCTTCCTTATGTCTTGTAAGGTGTTGGCAATATCATCTAGAGTGCAATTTTGGTTGCATCTGCATTTTACTGCATGCTCTAGCTCTCCTGGAAGTTGTGTCAGAAGTTTATGATTCCTCATTTGGATGTTCATCTGAGGATCAATGGCTTGCAGTCTCTTAGACTGTCTCAGACACCACTCATATGGATCCTTGTCCACAGAGTATTTGTCATTTTCAAATGACATGGTCTTTTGCCATATCCAAGTTCCATTACTGTACTTTTGGATTATTTGGCTCTTCCACCATGGCCAGTTTCTTCTGCCATGGATTTCTTTCATCTCAGTGTACCATATACTTGCATGACCTTTGAATGCAGTATTCAATCTAGCAGTAATCCAGTAATCTGGTATGCTTGGTACATCAATGAAGAGTCCATCAATATAATCTATGAGTTCCATATGATCATATTCTCCTGACCCAGAGAATTTGGGCCAGCTTGAGGCTTCAGGAAGCTGTTTCAGGGATTCCTTCTCTGAATAAGACATTCCATCTCCATCCTGGTATCGTGATGGGGATCTTGCCTTATTCAACAGCATGGCATCTGGTTTGATGTCATCTGGTTGATATGGATTATCCATAGCTTGGCCTTGTGGTTGGGGCTTCAAGCTATGGTAGGCATTAAACAATTTGTCAATGTCTTGATCCAGACACTCCCTGTCCCTTGTGCTGTGGTGTTGTTCTTCAAAGACTTGATTCAGTCTTTTGTTGGTTTCTCCAGAGGCTTTGCTCAATTGAGCATATCCTTCTTGGAGGTTCTTAACTATCTGTTCCAAGGAGGCTTGAGTTTTTCTCATCCTCTCTTGGGCAGCTTCTCTTTATGCAAACTGCTTTGCAGATTGTTCAGCATATTGGGACATTTGTAACCACAGTGTATCACTGTTAATGTTACTCTCAGATGTGACAATGTTATGTTCTGTCTGAGTGGGGGTAATGTTTCTATTACTAGGACTACTGATTCTAGGGTGGTTTACAATTACTTCTGGTTCTTGTGCACTTCCTTTACCAAATCCAACAGCTTCTGGATCATAGGGTCTGACTCTTTCCTCCTCTGGTTGAAGGAGGTTTTGTTCTTGCCCTTGTTTCCTTCTCTTCTCCTGGAAACTTCCTAGAATTGTGAAGAATGGTGACTCTTGGCCACTGATCTGCTGGTTTCTGAATGGTGTGAAGGCACTGGAGAGCTGATTTGGCCTGCTCCTTGTGAGCCTGAAGGAATCTGAGTAGGCCCTGTCTGGGTCAACTGTTCTTCTATAGCTTGGATAGTGGCTTGATTCTCCCTTATCCTCTGTGCCCTTGCCTCCAGGAGTCTGAACTGCCTGGTAGGATTCCAACCTTTGGTGATTACCATCAGGTCTTTGAAGTCTATCTCTTTGAGACAGATCCTCTGGCAACTTGCTCCAAGTTCTGCCCAGTGGCTTGCTAGGTTGAACCTCTTGTTGTCCATACTCCATTGAAATAAGTCTTTGAGGAGTATGTGGAGCTGAAGAACTTGATCCATGTCTTTCCAGTCCTCTGGTTTGAGGTCTCCATTGAATTGGAGTGTGAATGGCAGGGTTGATATTATCTCCCTCATTGTTTTGCCATCCACCACTGTGTCCAAGGTGTCCTCTTTAAGTTCTTCTGGTTCTGGACAAACCTTCTCTGTCCTCTGGTTGGTTCCTTTGGAAGCCAAGATCTCTGAGGTGTACAGGTGACATATTGGTGTTTGCAAGCAGTCAAAAACTTTATGTTCTTAGGGTATTTACCTTTGACTGTGCCTTGTACAAATTTGTTATCTGCTGATTTGGGCAGTTTGCCTTTGGAGGTTACAGCTGGGTTAATAATTGTAATCTTTCCTGTACAAGTTGTTAAGGTTGGTTTACCTTGTATTGATGCAGAATTGTGTGGTTTTCTACTCTTCTGAGTGGCAATGGGTGTCCACTTTTTTGCTGTGATCAGGCCTTCACTATGCCTCTTTCCTTTGCCTTTGCTGCCCTCTGGTTCTGAGGGTGTCACTGGTGTGTTGGCCTGTGACTGGCTTTCAAGTGGTATGAAATTATCTTCCACTGATTCAAAACAGGAAGAGAGGGCTAATGTGAGTTGAGACTCTCAAGAAATGCTGGTTTTGCACGTCTAAGAATGGCCTCTGGGCTTGTAAATCAATACAGTTTGCCCTTGTATGATGAAAATGTAATTGAATTAACAATTCCACGTCAAAAATACAGCTTACTGATATATGGTATACTGTTTGTATCCCAATATATCACAGAATAACTTGTATTTAGCAAGTATAAACTGTCAAATGTGGTGTATTACAGGGCAATTGAGTTAACAATGTTCCCAAACACGCCTCAACTGTTGGTTTATCAGTATGAGCTGTCTTGATTCAATTAAGAAATAAGACTGTATAAGTGGCTTAAATGTGTTTTTATATGCAAAACACACCAAAAATACTTATTTTTGTGGTTATTAGCCACATGAAAAATACTCTTTGAAATATGAGTATATTATAAAAAGGGTAACAAAATATATAAAATATATATTTTTAAGAAAAATGACGCCTAAAAAGATAAAACAGGTGTCAATAAATGATAAAAAGAGAAAAAACTCACTTGTAAAAGGTCCAAATAGAGTTAAAACATGGCCAGGCCCCCAAAATGTCAGGGTGAGTCTAAGATGAGAGTAATAAAATGTATTTACAACTCTTAACTATGACTGTGACACGGTAAATAAGAATAAAAAAGGTTTCATAATGTTTAAAAATGATTCAAGTTAGTAATATAAGGGCTTTACTATAATGATTATAGTGGTGGTGAGCGCTGTTGAAAGCCCTGGGTGCAGCTTTACCTGTTGGGTTACAATAATAAAGACTACAATACTTTAAATTAAGAGTATACCTGATTATATACCCAAGAGTAAAACTGTTTTTGACAGTTTACTACGTAGGGTATTCAAGCGCAGGATGATGAGAGGATTTTGGCTGTGGAAAGCCCTCCTTTTATCCTGAAATTGAGGTGGAAAGGCTGCTAGACCTTTCCACGTAGAGTAAGTGAAGATTTTTCACTCTCTGGGACAGGCTTGTGGTTTGCAAACAGCCTGTATGCCCTGTATTGGGCTCAGATGTGGTTTTGAAACCACATCTGGGCAGTTTTCACCAATACAGGGTGAAAATTTTCATCTGGGGACCACACAGCCTGATTCTGACGTGTATGACGCGTAGAATGCTGTACAGAAGCTGTTTGGGACCCCAGTATTGAATGAATTATGAGTTATTGAAGTCTAATCATGCTTCTTCGTCTAATTGACACCTCATAATCATAGTACAACTATATCCTGTCATTATACAGGTATACAGGACTGTATGTGGGATTATAACCTTCAAATGGCCATACCTCTGTCAGTTTTTGAGATATCAATCTCAAAGTTGGTTCATTGGATAGCCCTGTATGGGCTCTACACAATGGTACCCAGTTTGGTATGGTTATCGTTAAATATGGCAAAGCTATACTATGTACAATGGTTTTTGTACATAGGCATGGTTTGGGCAAAAAACTGTATTGAGTTGTTTTGCCCCATAACGTTTGCTACAGTTAAGATATGAGGAAATGGATGACACCATCAGATAGCCCTGACTGTGCTCTTTCCAAAAAGACCCCACTTCAAGTATCCCACACTAAAACTGTAGAAGTTAGATGAGAGGTGAATGTTTTGTTCACCCTTATTTGGCCTGAAATTGACCATAACTCCCATAATATTGGTGCTAGCTCAGTTTGGTTAGTACCATTTGATAGCCCTGGCTTAGAGCTTCAATTTTAATACCCATTTGATGGGGTTAAGCCTCTTCTTCTATATTTTAGATTAGAGGTGAAAATTAAGGTTTATGCTCAGCAAGAACTTTGAGCAGGAATAACTTTGTTATTCTTAGTCCTATGGTGATGGGACTTGTATTTTCAGAAAGAAGTGAGTTTCCTCTTTCTTTTGATACCTTTTGAGATAATTTGGCTCAGTTCCATATTTTGGTGGTATCTTGGCTATACCATTGGTTTATGGTATCTTGGCTGTCATGCTTGTGCTCTGGTTTTGAGTCACAGGCTGACATTCAAGGCTTTATTATTGAGTAATAGTGGGGGTGAGCACTGTTGAAAGCCCTGGGTGCAGCTTTACCTGTTGGGTTACAATAATAAAGACTACAATAATTGAAATTATGATTATTCCTGTTTTTTTCCAATATTATAACTCTTTTTGACAGTTGTACTACATAGGATTTCAATAGTAGGATGAGGAAACCTTTTCTTGTGGAGAAAAGCCTCCCTTTCATCCTAAAATGGGGTGAAAAGGCTGTTACACCTTTCCACATAGAGGAAGTGAAGATTTTTTACTTTCAAGGAATGGCTTGTGGTTTTTTCAAGGCCTGTATAGCCTGTATTGGGATCATATGTAGTTTTCAAACCACATCTGAGCAGTTTTCACCAATACAGGGTGAAACGTTTCATCTGGGGACCAAATAGCCCTCTTCTGACGTGTATGACACATAGAATGCTATACAGAACCTATACAGAACCCCAGTATTGACCAAACTATAAGCTATTGAAGTATAAACAGGTTTCTTCATCTATTTGACACCTTACAATCAAACCTATTGGAGAATATGCCACAGTAAGGCTGTATTGGTCTAACTGTGGGATTCTGACCTTAAAGGTTCCATACCTTTGTTGGCTTTTGTGATATAAAGCTTAGATTTGGTTCATTTTGTATCCCTGAATGTGTTCTACACAATGGTACCTCATTTGATATGCTTATCATTAAATATGCCAAGATTTGTTGTACATATGTATGATTTGCTCGAAATCTTTATGAAGCTTGTTTGCCCCACAAATTTTGTTCTAAATGAGATATGAGGAAATACATGGCTCCATCAGATAGCCCTGATTGTTCTCTTTCCAAAAAGACCCCATGTCAGGTATCTCACACTAAAACTGTTAAAGCTATATGAAATGTGAATATTTTATTCACCCTTATTTTACCTTATTTTGGTCATAACTTCTGTAATTCTGGTGCTATCTCAATTTGGCTAGTACCATTGGATAGCCCTGAATTAAAGCTTCATTTTGAGTACCCATTTGATGGGGTTAATTCTATTCCTCTGGATTTCAGATGAGAGGTGAATAATAAGGTTTATGCTCAGCAACAACTTTGAGCAATAATAAATTTGCTGTTCTTTGTCCCATGATGATGAGAATTGTATATTTGGAAAGAGGTAAGTTTCCTCTTTCTTTTGATACTTTATGAGATGGTTTGACTCAGCTCCATGTTTTGTTGGTATCTTGGCTCTACCATTGGTTTAGGGTATTTGGCTGTCATGCTTGTGCTCTGGTTTGGAGTCACAGGCTGACAATCTCCCTGACAACTCTATTCTAGTTTTCCTTTATTATCCTGTCTTTCTTTGTGAGTAGATTTCCTGTAGCTGTAACTGTATTACAGTACACCCTTATGAAACTCCTGTAATATTGCTCAAACCCATGGATTTGTGGCCAGATTTGGATTCTATAAAAAATAAATTAGAATAAAGCCCTATAGTAGATAATATTAGATAATCTTTATGAGGCTTAATTATTTGAAATACCATAACACCTCATTGTCAATACAATTTGAAATAATTGTGAAGATTTTTTTCCATTTTGACACCAAAATAATGGGATTGTTAAAATTCCCATGCTACATATAGACTAATATGAGTGTTATATGTGCTTATGAAGCTTTCTATTGCTGTATCTCTAAATATAGCTTTGATAAACCCATTTTGGTATCAGCCTTTAACCTTCAATTACTATCTCTTCCATGAAAATATCTAAAGGGGACAAAAGACAGCAAATAGATCCAAGGCACCCCAAATTCTAAGGATGCTGAGATTTAAGAACTCCTAAAGCTTTTATAAATGTTGATCTTTCTCAATGAGTAAATTAAAACTTTTGGAAACATTTTTACTAAGGTTAATTATCATTAAATAATGAGAAAATATAAAATAAGCTGCTATTTTGACATTATATGGAGGTGATGATCCATTGGGACTCCTGTAGCCATGAAGCTTCCATGGATAAGCCTCAAAATGGTAATTGAGAAAATTTTGGAACCAGCATCCATGTGATTTTCCGGTGAAAACTAGCTGTCAGTATAATATTTACTTATACAATTCATAAAATGAAGTAAAACTTCAGAATTCATTCAAAATACATATTCTATTCAATTATTCTGAATTTTTCAGGAGAAGTTATTAAATAAATAATTGATAGTAAAGCCAAAGAATTTCATGAATTCATAATTGAAATAATAGTTTTACTGACAGTCAATTTTTGATTATTCCACATGAAACACTGAATCTTCCAAAATTCACAGAAAATACATCTGGTGATTGAATTTCCCAAACCATTCATAGATTTGAGAAAACAGTCTTTATTTGGAAATAGAAGAAGACTTGCACTATGAAATTTCTTTTTCATTAACAATAAATGGGTTGGTAACCACATAGAATGACTTAATCAAGTAACCATCATAATTTTACAAGACAGAAAGTGTTTCAATCATCAATGCAAATACATTCATTGTCTTTTGAGTCATTTTTTAATCATTTTAATTGAGCTCATCTGTGAGCATTTTTAGATTTAAAGGAATCCCACTATTGCTGTTTTAAAGATTCACTCAGTTAAATAATGAAATCATTAATACTTCTAGTAAGTATTAGCTATCAACATTATCAGCAAGTGTTTTAATGTATCAAATAATCCAGAGAAAAATTAAATAGTACATTATTCTTATTGAAAATATTATTTCAACTATAAATTCGTGAATTATTGCTTTAATCTATTTTTTCATTCTTTACATTCACAAATAATCTATCAAATTACTCTACCAAATCTTTCAAGATATTAATGGAGTACTAGTGAGTGATTTATTAATTTCTTTAAGTTTTTCTCTCAAAATTTAGCTTTATTGAAGTATAAATAATAATTACTCTTTCAAAATAGAATTATTAATCAAAAACGTTTTATATTATTTTCATCAGAAGTTTTATTATTAACTTTTATTTTAATTGATTTTTGTACAACCTTATGGCTTACTTTTAGAATTATAGCTATTTTGCAACAGGTTGTAGAAATACATAAGAAATCAATTATATATTTGCGTTTATAATTATTATATCAATTATACTTCATAAGAAAGCTCATAGTACCCTTGATTATTAGTAATATTATCAAGAGCTTCATAGGTGAATCTTACATGTATTGTACTTGGATCACAGGATCTATAATGGTCCTAAATCAATAGTTCAAAATAACGGTATGAACAAAATTACATCTCAAAAGTGTATGCATTAGGTGGAATCTAGGTTTGATACTAAGATAGACATAGGTTTACTTTAAAATTTCATTTTTACAGATATTTTATTCTTTCTTCAGTGAGAATAATAAAGAGGAACTGATAAAAAAAATCTTTATGGAAAGTCTTTCTATTTGAAACATTACTCACTCACAAAATTGTCTCCATATTTCTGGCATATTCCCCAAGCCTATGAGACTCCATATTCCTGGAACTAGTCAAGGATACATAGTACTAAGACATTTATTAACCCTTTGCATGTAACATCAGATAAATATTAAAAAAGATAGAAAGTTTGTGTCTTGAATTACTTATTTGTTATAAACTGAAAAACCCCTTTATATTTTTAATATGATAAATTATCTAAGTTGAAGCTTTATAAATAGAACCATATTAATCTTCCTTTATGTATTTTTTTGTCAATATTTCATTTCAAAATGCTTTATTTTGGAAATTTAAATTTTTGCGTCTATTTCTCAATTATTTTGAATGGTAAACCTCTCAAGTAAACATTTTCCAATAAGCTCACTATGAGAAAATTGGCTACACCTGACAGCAGTTGTTGAATTTGGAATTTTACATTGGAGATAGACTGGAGGCATGTTGAAAATAGGACAAAAGCTCAATTTATAAAATTAAGTTTTTTAATAAATTTAAGCCACAAATCCTGAGTTCAGTTTGGTCTATATCAGTGTTTGGTCCATGTTTTCAAGGATGAGAATTCAAAATTACTTTATTCAAGTACTTGTTTTAATTTTCCCTTTTTTTTGGTATTATTTTTTATCTTTTATCCTGCAATTTGCAGAAATTTCAAACTTTGGGGTCTTTCTTAAGTAATCTCACATATATGATACAGCTTCAATATGAGCTAATTTTAAATATTATGTATGGGAACCCATAGGAGAAGAATATTGGGAGTGGAACCCTTTTATTTTGAACTAACTTCCTCATTAATAATGAAATGGATCAGGGAAATTATGAAAAGATGCATAATTATACCCTACCATTAAGATTCTCACCCTTATGGAGTCTGCATCTTGTGAGAAATTCTATGTGTTATTTTTGCTCTATTTTCTAGTGAGGTATGATTAATATTGAGGAATGATGTCCAGATTTAGGGAAAAGTGTCATTTTGGGGAGAGGCACATACAAATTTAGTCTTTATTGAAACAATATCATCCCTATTTCAGCACATGATCTGATTTGGAGGCAGTTTTTAAGCTAATAGCTAGATAATATGAATATTGAAATTGAAATATTGGCTTCACTATTACAATGAGGGACCTTTTCATTTTTAAATTTCATGGTGTAAGCTAAAGATTGTTGTGATCTTCATATAAAAACATGGATTAATGATATCATTTTAAATATCAATAACCAATAAGAACATAATATTCTTTCATATTTTGGTGAATTAAGTTTTTCTCTTTCCTGATACCAATTTAGATCCACTTTCTATATTATTGTGGAGAAATTATTAATTCTGATTTAAGAATATTTATCCAGTGTATTCCTTGAATATCTGGATGTCATAGGCCCTCTTCTAAGTGAAGAGGGCCTGGCACTCAGTAAACTGGGACTCACTTATGGAGGGCTCAAGGATATGGTAAGAAAGAAAGACACTGCAGAGTGTTAGGAGATGAATTACTAAAATAAAAGAATATAAGAAAAGCAGCAACAATAATTAAGAGTAAGAATAAAAGAGCCAACCACAAAAAATTCTAAGTCCACTGTTTCAACCTGTCAGAATGGAAAGAGAAGGGTTAATAAGGATATGGCCACCCAACTCATACTGTACAGGCAAAGAAAGAAAAAAGAGGCAAAGACTAACTCAAAATCAAATAATTATAATACCCAAAAGAAGGTTGAGAATAATTATAAAATAATAAATATACTAAATTAATTAACAGGGGAAAAGTCGCCAGGGGAGAGAAGGAGGGGCTGGTATATGTGAGAATCACCAGCCCTGATCCAGACAGAGAATTTTCATGAGAAGAGTTGATGATTGAATTGAGTCTGTCCAATACAGGTCCTGTACGGATGTACAGGATCTGTACATGAGGAGTGGTGGTATTGAGTGATCATACAGTTTGGGAATGGTTTATCCAGACTATATGCATGTTTCAGCAAAGAAGATTTGCTGAAACTGAATGCCGATACACACAGTGGATTTTCTGGTTTGAGGTGTTTGAGTGGGTGTAAGTATGAATGCCCTTACCCCTGATTAGATGTTGTTACAGTATCCCCCTCTTGAAACTGGTGGGCTCCTGAACACCATAATATCCCGCCACTGTTGAGTGGCATCTCAATATCCCCCCATTTTTTTAAAAAAATTCTTTTTAATTATATTTTCCTCTTGACCATTATCCTGAAAATCTCTTCTTCATTTCTTCACTGTCATACTTTATTTTAACTATCTTCCCCCTTATCTTCACTTGAGTAAGTGCCTTCAACTTAGAAGTATGCTTTTTCTTTGGATTCAGTCATTTCCTTCCTCCCAAGGTATGGCCTTTGGGTTATATCCCAAAATGAGTGCCATAAAGCTCTTCTGCTCAAAATTTGATGGCCAATGAGTTTATGTTCATATATCCCATTGTCTGAAAATTCCTTGAAATATGGATTTTGGGCCCAATTGGCCCTACCATTGATTTTGGGTCATGGCCCTTTTCATGGTTATATTTGATCTTTTTGGCTTTAGAGAATTTCTTTTCCCAATTTGGTATTGGGCTTATTTGGGGTCCTATGGTCCGCGGGCCATGGGGGCCATTGGAGACCCCTGAGCCCAACCTTTCTGGGGCCATTGGAAGGGTCCAGGACCATAAAGATTCTGACCTCCCCAAATTTGCAGGGGAGGTCCTGGGTGGTGACTTCAGTCCAAAAGAGACATGGACTCACCACCTTAAGGACTTTGAGGGGGGGCATCATTGAGTTAAGGCCCCCACTTCCTTGAGGTCATTTTCTTCAGACTTGAAGTGATTAATCTGACTCCTTGAATCTTCTGCTTGCATGTTCCTTAGTCATTAGTTCCAAACTGACTGAACTCACTGAATCTTCCCCTTCTGCGCTGCCACCATCTGTCCTTCATGGTTCTGGAGTTCTCAGTCAATTTTCTTCACCATCAATGGCTTCTTCTGGTAATTTTGATCCAACCCAAACCTATGATGGTTACAAAGCAGTTGAAGTTCTTGATCCTGCTTGTACTGAATGTTTGGCAAAGGGCAAGTATTGTTTTAAACATTACAATCCCAGATCTTTAAAATGCCACTATTGCTTTATTGGGAAGAAGCCATGTCATTGTACTGGGAAGCAAGTGTCAAACGCCAGGAGGTATTTGTGGAGTAAGAAAGAGGGGCCTTTTGGGAAAGACTTCCCAGTTTCTGAGGCCCCTACTCTTGATGGTACTTAAGGGTATTCTGATTTTGAGTGGACTGAGTTTCTTTATTGAAATCAATACTGATATCTTGATTCAGTGACTGGTTCAAGGCAGAGGGATGTAGCCAGATGGACCAATGTTAGAGGGGACATCCAAGCTAGTGATAGGCCAATATATTCCAGCTCAGTAGTTCCAATATAAAGGATCAATACAGAAGGAATAGTGAAAAGAATAAGACAAATTTCTGATTCCCCACCTGATCTGGATGCTGAAGGTAGTGATGAGTTGGATGGTGAAGAAGTTGAGGTGGTTCCTAATTCTGCTAGTCATCCACCCAATACTTCTCCTTCCCAGCCTCCTGCAAAGAGATTCCAAAGCTACCTCATCCCCAGTACCCCCAGAACTTTCCAAACCACTCTTTCCACCATTCCTACTTCCATTCCTCCTGCATCACCAAGCTCTTCCCACACCAGGCCCGCCTTGAATCCAGAAGTAAGACCATCTCCCATCCAACCTTCCAGAAACTCACTCATAGTCACCTTCCAAAAACTCCAACCTGTGGCCAGTACCAGTAGAAGAATAGAAGAACTTTCTCCTTTGCCGTTTCAATAGAGGGATCACTGGCCTATCTGAGTTACCAGAGAGGATCCAAATACGGCGAGTGAAAATCAGGATGCTGTAGCCAGACCATCTAGGAGGGTTGATAGAAATAGTAGGGAGGTGATAATGTATGCTAATGATAAGACTATTCCAGGGAGTGCTTCTGAGGAGATGGCTGAAAATATTTCTTGGTATGAATATGAGTTGATTGATGAATTTCAGAAAAAGTTTGATCATTTGGGTAGAGATAACAGCTAGTTTCCTTGTCCTTGTTTGTGCTTGGTTTTACTTCTATCCCCGCTCTTATAAAATACTAAATCAAAGATAAAAAATAAATGGAACCTCCCAATACATGATTTGGGAGGGGATGTTGCTGCTTTGAAGAATTAAAAATGAAAAAGAGAAATATACAATTAAAGAAAAAGAAAAAGAATTAGAGAAAATAAAACAGAGAAATTCCTGAGGTTTGTCCTTCTTGCGGTGAGCTTCTTGATTTTGGCCAATAATTGTCTGAAAGTTAAAAACCATGCATTTGATGCTCACAGAGTGGCCAAGGTAATGTTTTACAAGAAGTAGAACCCTCAGGGATGCATACCAGGAGATGGAACTTACTTTCATAACTCCCACTCCCAACAAGCACCATAAACAGATAATCTTTCCATAAATGGCTTTGAAGTGAGGATTGTCCTGAATAATGATAATTGGAATAAGTCGGAAGAAAAGAAAAATAAAAAGTGGACAGAAATTGGCCATATATTGACAAAGGGTCCAATTTTGAGGGTATTGATGTTGCAAGGCCTTTTGAATCTGTCCAAAGAATTGACAAGTGCTCACAAAGTGGCCAAGGTGATTCTTACAAAGAAATTTGGGTAGAATACCCCCTTAAAGGTGCATGTCAGGAGAGGAGCTTACTTTCATAACCTCTTCTCCCCACCAAGAACCATAAAATCAAACTCTTGAGGCAATTGGGCCAGGCTTGTCTGGATACAATGAGTGAAAATCCTTGACAAGGTCTGGTGAGCTGTTAAGGTTGGAATCTGGCTTGCAAGTTGTTCTTTCTGGGTCGTCACTGAATCCTTTCAACTCCACAAGATACCATAATTTACCTCTTTTGAGTTTTGAGTCCAGAACCTGAGCCACTTCCCATTCTTCTTGCTCCTCCACTAGAGCTGTTGGTGGTGGCAATTGATTACCATTTGGGATGCTTGACTGCTTGACTGGTTCTAGTAAGGACAAATGGAATACAGGGTGAACTGACTTCCATTGCAAAGACAACTTGAGGTGATAGGCATGACTTCAAAGGGTCCAAGCCATTATTCTGAAAGCTTCTTGGTGGGTCTTGTAGTCTTGATGTTCTTGGAAGCTAGCCATACTTTGTCCCCAGGTTGGAAATCAGGTGGAATTTACCTTTTTCTATCTGCATACTTCTTGAATCTCCTTATTGCTGACTCTAATTCCTCTTTGAACACTTTCTGTACTGATTGGAGTTTTGTTGATAACTTTCCAGCAGGTGAATCTTGAGAGACATGGATTGAGTCAAAGCTGGTATTTATTCCATAAATGGTGAAAAAAGGTGTTTTCTTGGTTGATTAATGTTCTGCATTATTGTAGGCAAATTCAGCCAGAGCGAGCCAGATGTGCCAGTAATCTTGATGGTAACTGACATACATCCAAAGATACTGTTTTAGGATCTGATTTGCCCTCTCTGTCTGTCCATATGTTTCAGGATGAAAAGAAGTTGAAAGATCTCTTGATATCTTGAGCTTCTGACATAAATTGGTCCAGAATGATGAAACAAATAAATATCCTCTATCACTGACAATACTGAATGTAAGTCCATGTTTGGAAAAGACATGGCTAATAAATATTTGAGCTATTGTGCCATAAGCTGGAATGAAGATTGCCATTTTTGGAAATCTGTCCACAACTACCAGAGCTTAATCAAAGCTTTTGGACAGGGGCAATTGAATGATGAAGTCCATTGATAAAGAATTCCAATGACCAGATGGAGTTTGAAGAGGCTTGAGTAGTCAAAACTTCTTATGGTGGATTTTCTTGTTTCTTGAACATTTCTGAAATGAGGAAACATAGTCCTTAATGAATTGATTTATGCCATCCCAATAGAAATCCCTCTTTGTGAGCTTGAGGGTCTTCTCCTCGCCAGGATGGCCAGCCAATGGTGAGTAATGATGTTTTTGAAGAATATTGAGTTGGATTTCTTCATTTCTTGGGATTCCCACTGTATCTTTGAATAATAATAACTTGGATTGAGGTTCAAGAGAATAATCTGTAACTGATTCACCTCTTTCTAGTTGCTTGAGTATTTCTTTATAGTCTTTGTCTTTCCATACTTCCTTTTGAATCTTGTCAACTAAATCTGAGATATTTCCACCTTGATTGAGAAGAATCTTGATTCTTGAATTCCATCTTGCTTGATTACTTGATAAAAATTCTGATGATTCTTGCTGATGAGGTCCACCCCCCTCTCTAGCTACACGTTGTCCTGACATGACAAGGCATCTGGTAAAGTGGCTAGCCTTCCTGGGTGGTACGTGATACTGAAATGAAACTCAGAGAGAAATTCAGCCCAACAGGCCTGATGACAAGTAAGAACTTTGGAAGACATAAAATACTGAAGAGAAGAGTGGTCTGTCAAGACCTCAAAAGGATTGGAAAGAGAAAGAATAAATTCTCTCTAGCACTTGAGAGCCCAAACTATGAAAAGGAGTTCCTTGTCATGAATTTCATAGTTGAGCTCAGCTGGGAGAAGCTTGCAACTATCAAATGCAATGGGATGCTTTCCTGAGTCATTCACCTGGCTCAGTACAGCACCCAAGGCTCAATCAGAAGCATCAGTCTCTACAATAGTAGGTAGAGAAGGATTGAAATGGGAAAGGATAGGAGCGGTGGTGAATGCTTCTTTGAGTATTTGAAACTGACTATGAGCTTCCTCATTGAAGATAAAAGGAGAGTCTTTTGTGAGAAGGGAGGTGAGAGCAGTGATATTCTTGGAGTAATTTTTAATGAAGCAATGATAGAAATTGGCAAAGCCAACAAAGGATTGAAGGGCTTTGATGTTCTTGGGCTGAGGCCAATTGAAGATTTTCTGAACTTTTGAAGAATCCATCTTGAGGCCATTAATTGAAACAACATAGCCCAAGTATTCCACACTTGAAGGCTTTGGCAAACAAATTATTGTCCCTCAGTATTTGGAGGACAGAGGCCACATGTTTGACATGTTCCTCCTCAGACCTGGAGAAGACCATAATATCATCTAGATAAACTACAACAAAGATATCCAAGAAATCTGCAAATATATCATTTTCAATATTCTGGAAAGAAGCTGGAGAATTGGTCAGGCCACATGGCATAACCAAAAACTCATAACTACCATATTTGGTTCTAAAAGCAGTTCAGTGCTCACCCCCCTCTTTAATTCTCAGGAGATTATATGCACCACACAGATCTATCTTGGTGAAGAAAGTCGCACCATTGAATATGGTAAGAATCTGGTTCATAGGAGGAACAGGATACCTGGTCTTCCTAGTGACAGCATTTAGTTTGTGGTAGTCAACACAAAATTTAAGACCTCCATCCTTTTTCTTAACAAAAAGGATGGGTTCTCCTGTTGAAGAGGAGCTTGGTATTATGAAACCTTTCTCTAAATTCTCTGAAATTTAAGCCTGCAGTGTTTCTGACTCTTGATTTGATAATGAGTAGATAACACCAACTGGAGGTAGAAAACCCTCCAATTTGATAAGGTGATCACAGGCGCAGTGTGGAGGAACTTTCTCTGCTTTCAACATGGAGAATACATCCAAATATTGGTGATAAGAAGGAGGGACTACCTTCAACACAGTTTCAATTTCTTCTGGCTCTTCCTCCTCATCCCACTGCTCCTCCAGGGATGCATGAAAAGACAAAGGAGGACGGTCCATATGCCCTTGAAAGAGATATAGTGAAGATATAGCAACATCTTCTTCAACATCCTTTATCTCTTTGAAGACTTCATCTCTTGATTGAAGTAATGACTGAGATGGCAGGATGTTAGGGATATGGACAGAAGAAGGGATGCAAGGTGTCTTAAGTTCACCAACCAGAGCCACACTGTTGACAGAAGTGGCCAAGGCATTACTATAAAAAGGTTTAATACCACTAGAATCCTTTTGACTAGAATCATAGGTGATCAATCCATTTTTCCAATCAATAATGGGATTAAAATGGTAGAGAAAATCATAGCCCAATTTCAGGTCTTCTCCTTTGGGTGAATCTATGATAAAAAGTTCCCATTCAAAGCTTGGGAAGAAAGGCAAGTCAACTACCCACTTGGTATAATGGGTGATGAGCAAGGCAGGGGATTCATTTGACTCCAGGATGAAAAGAGGAATCTTTTCAGGGAGTTCTGACATTGTCAATGAGTACGTGAGAACAAACTTTTTTGTGATAGAAGAGTTTGAAGCACCAGAATCAATGATAACACTATAAGAAATATCAGAGACAGAAGAAAGAATAAGAAACTCTAAATATTGCTTGAAACTAGTATTCAGAGTGCACAATTGTGCTCTTGAAGGAAATAAGTGAGAACCATTGAACACATCATGAACCCCACTCAGGCTTTTCCCTGCTTGCTAGGGAAGCCTTTTGATGACTCAGGCGTGTTCTGAGGTCTCTTGAAGCATTTTTCAATTCGATTTTTTCCACCACAATAAGTACATAACCCTTCTTTGATTGTTCTCTCCTTTTCATAACCAATTAATTTATTGTCCTTATTAAGAAGAGCAGAATGAGGCTTGTCCTTTGAAACTTGAAATTGTTTGCCCTTCTTGTTGTTCTTATGGTTAGGCCTTTTCAAAGATGAGTCTTGAGGAGGCCTTGAAGAATGGTATCCAGTAACAGGAGGCTTCTTTTCTTGATAGCTACCCTTCTCTTTCTGCCTCTCATGATATCTGGTATCTAGTTCCAGGGAAACGTCCATGAGTTCTTGAAGAGTAACAAAATTTCCAGGGTAGGCAGCCAACTGGTCCAAAGGTCTTGATGCCAATCCTCTTCTATAAAAATTAATGTAAGCTCTTTCTCCCCAATCTCCAATTCTTGACATTAAGCTTCTGCAATCAGAAATGTACAAGGATACATGACCACTTTCCTTCATCCTCAAATTTTCCAACTCTTGTTCAGCTTTCCTGACTTCATTGGGATCACCAAACAGAGTGAATGATTGAGTTTCAAATAGCTTCCGATTATTGAGGAGGTAGGAAGGATCTTCATTGGAAATATTGGAGAGGTAGGGTTCAATCCATTCTCCAGCTCTACCAGTGAGAAAAGAAGCTTAGTACAGAATTTTCTTCCTGTCAGAGAAGAAATTTTCAGGGTCATTATGGAAAATCAATTGACAGTATTGGATAAATCTTCTCAATTTATGGGCTTGAGTGCCATCAAAATAATCAGGTGCCTTCATTTATGGAGTCTTTAATGCAGGGGCTTTGGAGGGCTGTTGTTTGAGAAAGTTGTCCCATAATAGTAGCCATTTGCTCCTTGATCTTGAGGAGACTTGGATCAGATTGAGAGACAAGAGATTGATTAGTAGGGGCTAGATTATAATCCTGGGGTACCTCTGGAGCATTTGCCAAAGCATCTTCCACTTCAGCTTCTCCAGAATCTTCCTCTTCCACAGACTCCTCCCCCTCTTCATCTTCAACTTCTCCAAGTCTTGCTCTTGCACCTTCAGACATGCCAGGATACCAACCCAAAAGTCAAGAGAAAGATCTTGATCTTCTTGATTTCATTCCCCCTCTTCTGGAGGGTGCTTCTCCTTCCATTGGTGGTCCTCTGTCCAAATTTGCACTCAGTTGATGAACTGATGGTGTGCGGTCAAGAGGAACCCTTGCTGTAGGAGTGAGAACAGCTGGATTTCTTTGAGATCTAGTATTTTTGGCTGTGGGGCTATGCTGAACTGGAATTATTGGAAAATTAAAAATGAGAAATTGAGGATACTTGAGAATAAAGAATTAAAGCTTGTCCAAATCAATAATCAATAAAATCTTGAGGAATCAATCAACAGTCTTGAGGTGAAATCAAATTCAATCAATCAATTCAGTCAATATCATCAGTCAATCAAATCTCAATAATCTTGAAGAATTCAATAATCAATCAATCAATTTCAATTCAAGTTCTTGAGGAATCTATCAGTCAAATCAATATCTTCAGGAATCAAAAATCAATCAATAATGATAAACAATTCTTGAGGATAAATTGGTAATCTTGAAGAATTCAAAAGTCAATCAGTCCAATCCAAATAAAATCCTGAGTCTCTGAATCAATGACCCAAATGAATCCCAATCAATAACTCCTGATAAGAACTGAATAAACAAAAACAAAAGAGAGATTTTTTTGAAATAGAACTGATAATGAAATTAAATGGTCAGAAATGATCAAGAAATGAAATAATCAATTTTCATAAGAATATAATGAATGAGATGAAAATTGATTATAGAAAATAATTATCATTAAGAATCATAAAATCATGAAAAGGTCATAATTGATGAATGAGAGAAAGGAATATAAAATGAATGAAAAGAAAGAATCAAATATGACTTAATTAATTTAATGTCATAGGGGCTCTTCTAAGTGAAGAGGGCCTGGCACTCAGTAAACTGGACTCACTTATGGAGGGCTCAAGTTTATGGTAAGAAAGAAATACACTGAAGAGTGTTAAGAGATGAATTACCAAAATAAAAGAATATAAGAAAAGCAGAAACAATAATTAAGAGTAAGAATAAAAGAGCCAACCACAAACAAGTTCAAGTCCGCTGTTTCAACCTGTCAGAATGGAAAGAGAAGGGTTAATAAGGATATGGCCACCCAACTCATACTGTACAGGCAAAGAAAGAAAAAATAGGCAAATACTAACTTAAAATCAAATAATTATAATACCCAAAATAAGGGTAAGAATAATTATAAAATAATAAATATACTAAATTAATTAACTGGGGAAAAGTCCCCAGGGGAGAGAAGGGGGGGCTGGTATATGTGAGAGTCAGCAGCCCTGTTCCAGACAGAGAATTCTCATGAGAATATTTGATGATTGAGTTAAGTCTGGCCAATACAGGTCCTGTACAGCTGTACAGGATCTGTACAAGAGGAGTGGTGGTATTGAGTGATCATACAGTTTGAGAATGGTTTATCCAGACTGTATTGGGTAATTCCAACCTGTACAAGTATTGAAAAGCTGTATTTATGAACCAGACTGTATGCATGTTTCAGAAAAGAAGATTTTCTGAAATTGAATGCTGATACACACAGTGGATTTGCTGGTTTGAGGTGTTTGAGTGGGTGTAAATATGAATGCCCTTACCCCTGATTAGTGGTTGTTACACTGAAGAAACAAGATTGTTAAAGTTCTTATTTTAAGTAAAGAAGATTAGGAGCTGTATCAGAATACAAAATGAAGCTAAAACAATGCAAGGATTTGTGTGAAATCTCTGTAAATATAATCTTCATCTATCAATGTGGCCAGCCCTCATTTTCAACAATTATCTGATTATTTTGGAAAGTTTTATCAAGATAGATTTCTATGAGGTTCCTTTATTTTACAATTCTTTTTGTATTCTATAGGAGCTTTACATTTTACCTTTACCTTCCTTAGTCTTTGATGAAATTTTGATTATTAGGATATATTGAAAGCTCTCCATGCATTGAGAGATTCAAGATTGTATCTGAACTTGATAGGGTGATAACATTAATTAGCTCAAAATATCTTTTAGGCACCATCATTGATGCACAGTCAGAAAATCAAATTATGAAAAATATTTAGAATATAATCTCCCAATTTCTCTTCATTAAACTTTCCTCAAGGGTATATGGAAAACCATTATAGACTCTTTTTAAGAAGTTTATTCAAGCTCAATTACAAACTCAATGTCTATTGAGAAGAACTAGGAACTGAGTATCTTAAAGTAAATAAAATAATTCATTGAATTGTTTTTAAATAATAGGAATATGATAAGAAATCAAGATAACTGGTATAAATATTTTCTTTAAACAAATTTCTGTCTCATGTTTCATTTCTAAAGCCTTTGAGAAGCTTTAGAAGCTAAAATCAGTTTGATAAATCTATAAATCCTAAAATAATGATAAATAATTAGTTATCAGCTGTTTATGAATCTTAGTTTAACATGTTATATATTCAGTTTCTTCAAGTGTTTTCAAAAGAGAATATGACAGTATTTTTTTTATTTGTGTTTATATTTAATTTAAGACTTGAAGTATTTATTAGGGTCAAATTTTGAAGAGGGAAGCCACAAAAAAATGCTGGAACGTTGTGGGAACTATGCCTCAACTGGAACAAATATCATGTCAGAGCCATGTCCAATCAAAATTGAAATATGGTCCAAATCATGTTGAAAGCATTGAATTTTTACTATCAAAGGTTCCTCAAGGGATTAAATGAGCTGACAATAATTTGCATGGAATTTTCTGAACAATTTTTTATCAGAGCCCTTTATGACCACAGACACATATATTTTAAAAAAGATGGATCAATTATCAAAGAAAATCATTAATAATATTCTTTTATCCATGGAAATATGATATAGTTTTGAAACAACATATTTTTCAAAATTAAAGAAAATTCTCTTGAATATTACAAAAATCAAAGAAATATTATTAATTGTAATATTGAAAATATTTGAGCAATATTACAGGGAAATAAAAGCTTTTTGAGACTTTTTTGATAGAATACTATTCTATATTGGAAGATAGCTCTTAGATCTTGAGTTAAATGGTTTTTATTCCTTGAAATAAAGCCAAACATTTTTATCTTCAACTTGTTTCATCAGCATGATATAGAGCTTATAGAATCCCACTGTTATTTCTCACATTTTGTAGTAACATAAATATACTTTAATTTGAAAGCTGGCTGTGCAAATAGAAACACAAAAACTGCAAAAAAATCTCAAAAATCATCTTTTGAAAAATATTTTGAATAAAGTGATGGAGATCACTCAAGAAAATAAGGGATGGGACACATGAAGCATGTTCTGCACTTCATTTTATTATAAAAATAAATATTTTTTTATTTTTGTTAAAGAAAATAAATAGCAAAAACTTTCTTTATCCTATTCAAAGAATTTGTCTTTTATTCTTTTGACTTCACTTTTTGAGTTTTGTTATTCATTTCTATGGTGATATTTCATTTTGAGTATTTTATGATTTTTTTTTTTGTCTTTTTTTTAAGCTGCCCTATGTTTTTTTTTCATGTGATTCATTGGATTTGACTAGATTTTATGGTTCATTTGTCAATTAAAATTACAGTAGGAAGCCTTTCAAGGCCTTCTACTGTAAATTCATTCACAAAGGTCAAATGTGTTACAGTACAGGATCTGTAATAGCCACCACTGTAACTTTTTCTACGATTGTTGACAATTTTACAGTAGCTGTCATTACAGGGCCTCTAATGTCATTTCCTTTTCAGTTTTTTATCCCCTCAAGTGGAAATGGCTGTACTATATACAGCCCAGTGTTAACGTATAAGCATAAACTTTAAATCTCTGGTCATACAGAAAACATGAATTACTGTAATTACTATTTAAATCTCATCTTAGATAAAAAGTTTCTCCCCCCTTAGAGGAGTTTTTCTGTTAAATTTCTGCTTCTAATTTTTGTTTTCTACTCTTTTCTCATCAGGTATGAGAAATAAATATTGACCCTTAGGGAGTGTCTCTGTTAAATTTCTGCTGATAATTGTTATCTTCTACTATTTTCTTATCACCTAGTACTTCTCTTTCAAACTAAGTAATCATATCCTAAAAATGGAAATAGAAATTAATTCTTTCTTTCAAAAAAAGAGACACTTTACCCTTAACAATAAAGATTGATAAAATTCAATGATGAGCAAAAGGGACCAGAAAATGAAAAAAATCAAAATAATAAATAAATTCCAGAAATCTTAATTGATTAATGATAAAAATATTTTGTCTCTTGGAAATAATTTTATTGAAATTAATTTGAAAGCCTTTGTTTGTTGCTTCTGAAGTTACAGGCGTTTAACTATTTGAAATGCAAAAATATCCACAATCCAGTTTATTCAGAAGAGGATTAGTGGAAAAGAGCTAACTTTTATGTTTGGAAGCCATTGGTTTTGAAAGAAATAAGAAATAGTATTTTCATGAAGTAATAATAAGTCAAAAATCAATAAAGATGGAGGCTTTATTAATTCATAAGAGTGGATTTGACTTACTTTGGCCATCAAAAGGATATAATTGTCAAAATTGAAAATAGATTCAATAATTCTTTTTTCTATCATGAAGAATATTCTTTTGATTATTAAAATATAAAAGGAAAAGACTTTCATTTAATATTCTATATCTCTACTATATCCATTCAAAAAAGAAAAGAAAATCTTGAGAATTACGCAATACACCAGTGGCTTAGAATAACTTGGAATAACAACAAACAGTGAAGTCCTGAGTCTAACTTGATTAACAGCAAGGCTCCACACTCAGTCTAGGATTTTTCTAAGCTAATTTCCAAATGCAAAACCCTCTGTCAGCCAATTTTCTCATGTTGAATTCCAATTTTAATAATTAATACCAGCACCATAACCTTTGTGTAAAAAGAAAACAGCAGTTATTTGGAAAGTATTCACACTTTATATTTATTTCAGTATTTGAATATCCATTTTTCAAAAAGGGAGTAGTATGAAAAGGCGCAAATTTTCATAATTGTGAATATAAATTCTTGAAATATTGTTTTAAATTTAAGATTAATTCAAAAAGGGGACAGAAAAATTAATATAGAATTAATTGAATGTTGTGAGAAGCTTCAAAATGATCAGTATGTCAGAGCTATTGAATACGTTTTTCAAATATAAAAGCACAAAATATTAATTAGTTAATTCTTTTCTTCAAGTGGTCATTAAACTTTATTGATTGAAAAAAAATGTGAACAAAATAACTTCATTCTTGGGCTTTGATTTTCAAATAGAAAATTTTATTTGTTTGGAATAGTTTCTCATTCATATACTATGCTTACATTTCTTCTTATTGAAGACAAACAATATTTGGGTTTTTCTTACTGAAGAATACCGATATATTGTAATATTTGACTAAACTTCTATATCTGAAATCGACAAGATACTTTGATTAACCAGGGAGATTTTTATCTTCTCCTTCTTAATTTGTGAATATTAGTTCATCCTTGAAATTACTTTTAAGCTGTTCTTCTTTTCAAAAAACAAATCTTGGAGATTTGTATTATTTATTCAATGAAGAAAGGAATTTCAAATTATAAAAAAGCCTTGAATAAGCTTTCAGAACCTTCATATTCCCCTTTTTTTCAAGTAATTGGATTGAACTAATGGAGTATCATAATCCATTTTGATGTGCTACAGATATAAACAGCATGTGAGAAACCAATTTCCCATAGAATCCACAACGTTCAATAATATCTTTGGTAATCCACATTCCCTCATTGAAGTAATTTATCAAATTATTAATTTTTCTTTTGAAGTATTCAAAAAGAGGCAATGCATTTCCAAATGGATATTTTCTTTAATATTTTACTTAATTCAAACTTCAAAATAAAGCAATATAATAATGACAAATTATTATATAAGTGATTCAGTTAGTTCTCTACCAAGTCTATTGGTATATAATTTTTTGAATGAATAATAGATTTTAATAATCAAAAGGATGTAAAACTCCCTGTGATACTAACTTTAATAGGAAATATTCAAAATTTTGATATTTTTTGAGTAAGATATACGAAGTTAACTAAAAGTATTCCCAATTAAAAAGTAAGTGTTCCAAATTTCTTTCAAAATATGAAATTGGATATAATGTTGTTGGGAATTTGAAATTTCTTAATTTTTCAGAAATGCTGAATTCTTTGAACAAATTGATTCAAATGGATGGTTAATAATCTCAAGTGATTCATAATTGGTAACAGAATCTGGAATAGCAGGATTCTATTGAGGATCTCATCTAAAAAGGAATTTTAGAATAATATGGATCCTTACATGCCACCACTTACATGCAAATAGGAAAATAAGGCCAAGTTTTCCATAGAATTATGATAAGATATACATAACTCCAAGGGAAATCAAGTATCTTTTTTCACAGCTCATTTAATATAGAGAGAAGAGTTAGTACATGAAGTATCAATATTATTAAGAACTTTGAAAATTAATTTTCTAATTTTTCAATTCCTTTTTCTTTCTTCTTGGATACACCATTTTTTAAATAAAAATCTGAGCAATGATCAAGAGTATCAAATGAAACTTATTTATTCTAAGATTGATTATTATATTAGTTAGTTTAATCTAAAGTAGTATATACTTCAAATAATTGGGCCATATATCAGGCAAAAATTGCTAACTATTCTTAAATTACTCATACTGAAACATCTCTAATCCTATTTATTATATAAACATATTTTGAGAAAGTAATACAATTAATACCCTTGTAAAAGCTTTGTATGGTTTGGCTATGAAACAATAAGTAAAAATTACTAATATTTTACTTAGGGTGTTGGTAAACACACGTAAGCTTTTAGTAAAAACACGTAAGTGACCCTATTTTTCAAAAAAAATTCCTCAGGCTCAGTTTTGAGGATTTTTTTAATTTTTTTTTGCCATATTTTTCCCGACTTGGCATGTCAATAAGCGCAAATTTTTTCATAATTTTTTTTTTGCCACATTTCACAAATTTGGCCAATATGCCAAAATGGCTGTTTTTTTTCAAAAATTCATTTAAATTCTTCCCACTTATGAATTTCCTTGATTTTTTTTTAAAATGAAGGGTTCAATTTGAAGAATAAAGCACAAGAATGCCATAATTTTGGGAATTTTTTTGGGTGGGACAAGTGAAGGCTCAAAAAAGGTTTTTTTTTCAAATGTTTTTTCCTGTCATTGTAATATGCCTATTTTTAAAAAGTGAATTTAATAACTTCCCACTTATGAATTTCCTTCATTTTTTTTTAAATTGAAGGGTTCAATCTGGACATTAAAGAACCAGAAGCTCATGAATTGGGAAAATTTTTTTGGTGGGACAACAAGTGAAGGCGCAATGAGTGTTTTTTTTCAACTGTTTTTTTTCTTGTGTGTAATATGACTATTTTCAAGTACAAAACTTCCACATGTTTGATAAAAAAGGAGACTGAGGTGGGATTTAAGCAATAAAAATGACTGAGGAGGGGGATAATTGGCATAAATTGTATATACAAAAATCATTCAATCAGAATCAACCTCCAAAATAGTGGGTTTTTTCTGAGAGGGGGGAGGAAGATTGGACAAATACAACATTCTGTGTTTCTTAAATTTATCAGCCCACCCCAGGGCTTGCATTTGGGCATGAATCTCCCAGTTCACAGTAATGGGGGGGGGACTGGATAAACTTTAGAAATGATGATGTCCAAAGGTACAAAATGAGAACAACTATTCAAGAAGCAGATGAAAATGGGTGGATTATCATTTGGAGGACAGAAATAAGGGAAAAAAGAAAAAGATTGGGCTGTGGAATAAAAGAAAACTGGTCTTTTATACTTATTTGCAATTGGATCCCCCATGTCAGGCATGGACATCCACTTGCTTTTTGGAGCCTGGCCAACATCTTCATACCATTCAATTCTTTCCATATAAGAGGATATTGAGGGAATCAAGGTGTTCATGGCTTCATAAAGGTCTTGATTTTGGTTAATTTCTTCAGCCAAGTCACCTCTGACATCAGCCCATTGATCTTGAGTCTTGTAAATGAAGTGGGATACTGTTCTGTAGCCACAGTTTCCATCACCCTGGACATTGATGGCCTTGAAGGTGTATTTCAATATAAACTTGGGCAAGTCTTCTGAGCCAGTTATCTGATAAAATAAGTTCAAAAAATGAATAAATATGAAAATAAACCACATAAAATTACATTAAAAAGAATCAGAGACTCACAAACAGCTTGGAGCATTCATCACTTGTGTGATAATTGCTTTGACAATGCTCACAGGTCAAGTCAATTGCATCATATATATTCAAACTGGTGGCAGGCTTGTGTGGTTTTCTTTGTGAGGTTTTGCTTCCAATTGCCAATCTTCTGGACCTTCTAAGGGTTACTTCTGATTTATTTAATTCAGTTGCTGAGGGTAGTGAATCTGATGAACTGATGGATTTAGATAAGGAGTCCTCAGAATCTTCAGAATCTTCAGATGAGTCCACTTCCATAATTGGAGAGGGGACATTTGACTGGGATGTTGAAGTTGTTGTGCTGGTCACTTTTTATGGGGGTCTTCCTCTTCTCTTGGATTGACTTTCAATAATTTCAAATCTTGAAGGTTCTCTTTTGTTTTTATTCTTGGCTCCTTGGGGTCTTCCACGGATATTCTTGCATTCCAGAGGGTCTTCATAATATTGATCATCCTCTTGACTCTTGGGAATTTGATCAAATGGGACTTTTCCAGTCAAAACATCTTGAAAATGTTGGAGTATTGGAGTGATTTCTGCCATTGGTCTTTGAAACAGGTCTTCCCCAATGTCTTCAAATATTTTCTTGGCTTCAGCCTTTCTTTCTTTCTCAACACTTTGATCATCACCTTGAAAACCAGCCTGAGAAGAATATGACAAATAAAATCAGTTAATAAGAAAAATAATAATAATAAAAATTCAAAAACCCTCACAGGCAAATTCAAATGCCATTGAGGATGGAAGTCTGATAATTCAAGCCTTTGGCGCTTGGCAAATGCCTTTTGGGTCTTATGCTTGCAAGGAATGCCTTTATAATTGTTGTATTTGTTGGTGCATTTTTCATTGGGAGGAAATTGTGTTTGGAAATTTTCAAATTCAATCTGAAGAGCATAATGAGACACCTTGCCATTGAGGGCACAGATGTGTGGAGGAAAATTCTTGACATGGACAATCATTTCTTTGGAGATTCTGTTGATAATTTCAATAAATTGTTTTCTGAATGCCATGTGGAGAGCCCTGACTACCTCCAGGAGAGTACCAGTGGACTTTTGGAGCCAAAGTTTAACCATGGCATGGGCACCTTCAACTCTGGAGGTGGATCCCACACCCAGGTGGCAATGGTGATTGGTCCAGGCTGGCACATAATACTCCTTTAGAGGAAGCCAGGTCTTTTCCAAATACTGAAAGACCTCAGGATTTTTAACTTGCTTTTGAAGATTCTTCCAGTTTTCTTTGAAAGACTTTTCAGTTGGTGAATACATAAGCTGAGAAAAGAATCCCAAAGTCATTAATAAAGACAATAATAAGAAAAAAAGTGAAATAAAATGAAATGAAGTGAACAAGTATATTACTTGATTTCAAAGGCCCATAAAATTTTCAAAATTAGTTCCATGACCAATTTTCTTCATGCAATGAGCAGATATATCCTTGTTGATGTGCCAAATGCATAGCATGACTTTGGAGTCTGGGAAGAGCTTCTTAATAGAGTTTTTCAATGCCAGATCCCTGTCAATAACAATAACTGGAGGGGGAACAAGATTGGTGTGGTTGAGGACCTTTTCAATGTATTGATTTAATGCCCAAGTATGTGAAGGTTCATTTTCATTCTTCATCAAACAAAAAGCCCCAGAAAAGCTCTTATTGGTTGAGCTGAATCCAACAATATGAAAAAGGGGCATTTTGTACTTATTTGTTTTATAAGTACAATCCATAAGAATGACATGAGGAAAGCCATGAAGAAGTTTGATGGCCAGGGGGTGAGTAAAAAACAAGGAGGTAATGTGTCCCTCAGAATCCCTTGCAGAGGACCAAACAAAATTTTCTTCTTTGAGAGTGTCAATAAGAGCATCAATGGGCCTTCTGCCTTGCAGTTTGTCTTTCTTGATTTTCTTGACTTGGTTGTAAATGTCTTGAAGGATTACAGGCCTGTCAGACTCCCTCTGGCTGCATAATTGGGCCTGAATTTGCCTTGGCATGAGCAGTGATTCAGACATTTGAGCAATTTGGGATGTTTCTTGCTCATTGATTTTCCTGAAAGCAGGATGTGCCATGATATTTTCAGTGGCATCATGGCTATGTTCAGGATTTTTGACTTTAAGAGTCCAAGTGGTACTCTTGGCATATTTCCTGGCATAAAGTCTAAAAGGACAGTCAAGCTTTCTTCAGGTGACTGTTTTGGAGGGGCTGTTGTTGGGATTTGGGGTGCCAGACCTGTCACAACATATTTCAATTTGGTTGTGGGTCATATTGGACCTCAAGGTGGACACAGCATACCCCTGAGCCCTGGCAACATTATGCACATGTTGCCAAAGAAGCTCAAGGGTCTGAAATTCACCTTCAGTGGGGGGTTGGAGCATTTTTGAATGAAAATTATGTATAAAAGCGAAAAAAGGGGGGAATTGGGGGATTTGGAATGGGGTAAGCCCTTTCGAAATGTGAAAAAGAGGTGAAAAAAGGTGTGAAAAAAGAACAGAAGGGGTTAAGAGTGAAAGAAAGTTGTTTAAATGTGGGATTAATGGATGAGGGAAGGTGAAAAATTGGAAATTTGGAGGCTTGAAAGCAGGTTGTTGTGGTGGAAAATGCAGTCTTTGGGGGAAAAAAAGAAAAAAAAAGTGTGAAAAGCTTTGAAAAATGGCTTTGGTAATGCTGTTTTTCCAAAAAAAAAAACAATGGTTTGGGGTGGGGATAATGTGGATTATTAGGGTGTTTGGGCTTTTTTTTTGGGGGGGGTGGCTGGGCAAAAAAATCTGAAACAATTTGGAGTTAGTGAGGTTTTGTGGGGAAAAAACCTCTTTTGGGCATGTTTTGGCCCAATACAGGCGTGATTGTGTTTCATTTTTAATTAAAAATGGGCCCAGGGCACCCCTTACGTGTTTTTACTAAAACCCTACGTGTTTTTACCAATTTATGGCCAAAACACGTAAGTTTTTAGTAAAAACACGTAAGCTCTTACATGTTTTTACCAATTTGCTTACGTGTTTTTGCCAATACCCTTTACTTATTGTACTATGAATGTCCTTATAAATGAAATAAATAAGATAAAAATAATTATTATAATTATGGCGTAAAATAATTATATTATTAAATAAATATAATAATATCATTTATATCATAAAAAAATGATATATAAAATAAATATATTGATATAAGATAATTAATATATTTAAAAGCACTTTATTATTGTTACCAACAAATAATAAAGGCATAAAAAATTATTTTTTATTAATAAAAAACAATTAAAAGCAATAATATTACTAATATTAAAGTTATAAATCAATATAAATACTATTTATATCAATTATGGAATTATTAAAGTAATAATAGAGAAAAACTATTATAATAAGAGAAATAACCTAATTTTAATGCTTAATATAATAATTTTGAATACTTTTATGCCTAGAAATGTAAATAAAACTTATTTAAATTTTAGTTACAATAAAATTTAAGATAAATTACATTTTTTTTCTTGATTTTACGTGGAATTGAGGTTTTTAAGAGAAATTTAAACAAAAAAATTAAATAATTGCAATAATCATGTCAGAGATGAAGATTATTTTAAGATTATCTTTTGTCTTTAATAATATAAACGTTTTATATATAAAGAATAAAGAAATTCCTTTTTTATTTAATGATTTAATGTTTTGTAAGCGTCTGAGTGGAAAACAGAGTAAAAAGAGCTCTATTTATAGTAAATCCCTCCCTCCTAGAGTCCAACAGGCTTCTAGTAGACGTGTACCAATGCTTTCTACTAGAATTGCGCAATGTTTTAAGGTTTGGGGATGATTACATCATGATCAAACCATCTTACCTCATAATTACGCCATTATTTAGAGTTATCACTATAACTCTAAGTTTGATGACATCATAGGCTTGGAAGAAGCCTAAACTTCGTGGATTGGATGTGTTTTAATCATATTTTAATATTATTCACCAGCTTTATCACTTATATGACTGCTAAACTTAAAATAAGATTACAGTGAGTGATCTTAAATGATCAAATTTAAGCTTAAACTTTGATCATTAATAACCTTTAAGTTATACACGCTGGAGCTATTCTGAGGGTGTATTCTGATAGCTTGTAATGTCCGCTTTAAACTTCCAAGAGCATTTCATTACATCATCAAAACTGTATTTTTGATGATCTTTCTTGTAACTCCTCTTTTCTGTTGAAATTTAATATTTTAAACTTCAAACAATGATTTCAAGGGGTTATACCTTGAATATTTTAATAAATAATATATCATTATTCACGAATGGTCTAGTAGAATCCAACTGTTTACTTCTTTTTAAGGTTGGACCACTTTCACAACAAAGTGGTCAACAGCTCTATTGATTTTAATCAATAATCCCTTACAAGTTTTAACCTTGTTTATAGCTTGTGTAATAAAGTTCATTTCGGTATTCCTACATTAATTAAGTGGTGACTTTATTTTTGGTTCATCACTCTATCATGTATATTTCAAAAGATATTAGCTAAAATCCTTGAATATATGCGTTGACCAAAAAAGTGCATATATTCAGCTTAACTCCTTAAGTATTGACTTTGGAGATTAGCTTATTAATTGTTTTATGTGTGTATTTTTATGGAGAATCCAATTGTACCATTTATTTCACATGTTGTTTCATAGTTGTTTGAAATAAGTAAGTATTTATGTTTTTTATAAGCTATTATTACTTATAACTCATTAAATATCGACTTTACAGATATGCCATGAAAATGGTATATGTGTATTTTACCATGGGGAATCTAATGGTATAATTTATTTCACATGTTTATTAATTGTTTTTTAAGTTAAACCAAGTTTTATGCCTATTTATGGAATTTCTGTAGCTTTAAGGTAATTATTTTTAATGTATAATTATTTTAAATATTTCTTGTGACCTTTTTGGGTATGTGGTCATATCTCAAAGGTTCACATTCCCTACCACCAAAAAGGATTGTACCACAATCTGATATGTGTAATTAGGGTATCATCCACTTTCCTACCTTTTCAATAGACTTTGTTAGTCTTGAAGCTCAATGATGCTTAGCTTTTCTATTCTTTAGGTTTTCTTTCCTGTCTGAACCTTCTTAGTAGCTTATCAGCATTTGTTATATCTTTCTCAAGTAGCCATTCATCTTCCTGAGTTGAATTTCTATACCTTACAAGGTATTATTTTTCTTTTTTGTTTCTTGTCCTTCTTTCTTTAAGGACTTTCACAATTTTCTTTTCTTCTCCTTCTTCCAAGGGGGGAATTTCAAGTGGGGGTTTATTTCTTACCAGAAATAACTCCTTGTCACTTGAGCTGTAAGGTTTTATCAGAATTACAGGGAAAGTTGGGTGTTCGTTCATTAATTCACGTGTGAGTTCCAATTGCACAGCATTGGGTCCATGAAGTGCCTTTATCATAAATGGTCCTGAAAAGAAATCTTTCAATTTCTTTGGACCCTTCATGTTATTGAAATTAAGGGTTGATACTAGGACCAAGTCTCCTATTTTTAAGTCAGGTGGTTTATGACTTTATCCCATCTTTTGTTTGCATATTTGAAAGAATCTTGCATACATCTGTTTGCATGGTGTCTTGCTTTGTCAAGAATCATCTTAAAACTGCTTGCTGATGGATGTATATCCACTAAGTCCTTTTTGAGGGTATCATAAGGAAGTCTTGGATTCCAACAATTTTGTAGCATTTCTGATGTTTTGCCAGTAGAAGAATGGATTGATGTTTTATATGCCAGTTCAAGGGCTGGTATTAGTGTACACCAATCATGGGTAAAACCATCAGAATCTTTGAATTCTAATCCATAAGCACAGAACCTTCTGATCATGTCCTCCAAGGTTTTTATCATTCTTTCTGCTAAACCATCAGTTTGAGGATGGTAAGCTTTTGAGAATGATAACTTTGTCCCAAAAACGTTATGGAGATTTGTCCATAATGCTGAAGTGAATTTTTGGTCTCTGCCACTTATAGTATTCTGGAATAAGCCTTAATGGCTAATGACTTTATTCCATATCATTATGGCTGTGTCCATAGCTGTGTCATCTTTGTGACATGGTAGGAACATGGGAGTTTTGCTATACCTGTCAACTAATACTAGGCATGTATTATAGCTTCTGTCTCCTCCTGGAGGTAATGCTGTTACCCAATCCATATGAACTATTTCCCAAGGGGATTTTGGTTCTTGGATTTGCATCATCATTCCAAATTTTTTTCCTGTGGCTCTGTTGGCTTTTTGACATCTTTCACAGGTTTGGCAGTATTCTGCAACATCTTTCTTCCAATTTGGCCACCAAGAGAAGGTTTTCACCCTTTCTAGTGTTCTGTCTTCTGAAAGATGTCCAGCTGCAACACTATCATGGCACTCATGTAAAATAGTGTTTATCAGGGTTCTATCTGTTAAGGCCATAACCCATGTGTGTTTTTTCTTTGGTAAAGGATTCCATCAAGGAGGTGGAATCTTCCTACATCATATGCCTTTTTCCATGTTTCATCTAGTTTTGATGAAATTGATGGGTCTTTGCAGTCTTTCATTAGAAGTTGGCTTAGAATATGGCAATTCTTGTCTATATTATAGCTATCTTTAACTTGGTTAAAGAGTTCTGTGCTAATGTCTGTGACACATATTCCTTCTATACGGTGCTCTTCCTGTGGTACCCATGTTGAATTGTCAGGGGTATTTTCTAGAGCCCATCTGCTAAGACCATCTGCATTTTTATGAATATTACCAGATTTATGAACAATAGTCATATTTCCTCTATATTATTGGATAGCAATTTGCCATCTCAGCATGTGTCTATTTGGAGTTTTCATATTTAATAGAGATTTTACAGCATTACAATCTGTAATCACATCAAATACTGTTCCATCCAAGTAATAATGTAGTTTTTCTAAAGCCCACACTAAGCAAAGACATTCCATTTGGCTTGCTCCATATCTTGCTTCTGTTGGCTTTATCTGTCTTTAAAAAAAAAATCGGTCCTTCCACCGGTTTATCATTGATAATTTGTGTCTGGTGTAGTGCAGCACCTAGTCCTTCTCCACAAGCATCAATGTAAAGTTTGGAGGGTAGTTTCCAATCTGGCATTAGAAGAAATGGGGCATTTGTTAAGGAATTTTTCAATTCTTCATATGCCTTGACTCTTTCTTCTGTCATTTCATAGACTGTTTGTTGATCACATAGCTTATACAAGGATTTGGCAATTTTTTCAAAGTCCTTTATATTCTGTCTATAGTAACTAGCAAATCCTAGAAATGATTGCATTTCTTTTTTGGTTTGAGGAATTGTTTTAAGTAGTACTTCTGCTACTTTATTCTTGTCTATGCCTAGACCAAGTCCAGATATAACATGTCCTAGTGGTTTTAGTTCACTGTATGCAAAATGACACTTTTTCAAGGAAATTTTCATATTCACTTGCACTATTTTTTGTAGTACCCTTTCTAGTCTTGTAAGGTGATTTTCCCAAGTTTCTGAGAAAACTATGATATCATCAATATAGATAATTAACCATCCTTCTGATAATTCTCTAGGAAATATGGTATTCATCATTCTTTGATAATGGGAAGGTGAATTTACATGCCAAATGGCATTCTTAAGTATTCAAAAATCCCACAGCGGACTATTATCCTCAGTAGTCTCTTGGCATTTTCTGTTAAGACATTTTGATGAAAATCCTTTAAGGCATCCATGGCTGTAATAAACTACACGCTTGTGACAATTGTGTCAATGTCTCATGAATTCTGGATATTGGATATCTGTCTGGAATGGCATAGGTGTTCAGGGCTCTGAAGTCTCCTACCATTCTTGATTTTCCATTATGCCAAGTTATAATGACAGGTGTAGTGACCTCTACCTGTTCATTATGTCCTACGTTTCTTAATACTCCAAGGTCCATTAATTCTTTAATGTGTAGCTCCAAGGCTTCTCTAGCCCTTGGACTAGCTGGGTAAGGCTTTTCCACATTAAGAATTTTATCCACCGCATGCTCAATTATGGCACTTAGTGGCTTTTTGTCAGTTGCAAAGGCATTTTTGTACTTAAATAAGAGGTCAATCAATTTTTCTTTCATTTTTTCTGTTAATTCTTGATTGAATTCTGCCTCTTTGAGTTGTTCAGATATAAAAAGTTCCTTTTCTGGACTTTTCTCTTCATTCTTAATAACTGTAATTTGTTTTTTGTTATTTAAGAATCCAAACTTTTGTCTTTTGTTGTCTCCTATGGTAAAAGATCTATCTTTTTGGTTAGAGATATCTATACCATAAATTGATAAGTAGTCATTTCCAAGTATGAAGTGATTACTAGTACAGTTGTCCATTACTACAAACTCTAATTTATTCTGACACATTGTGAGGGGTGAGGAAAAATTAGTGTTAAATAAATTATTCCAAGGGGCTTCATGCTCTCACTTGCACTCCTAAATTTGACACCTTGTATTGGCATAAATTTTTCTTTCCAATCTGGGACAATGGTTTTTAAACAGCTTTTACCAACACAGGTACAATATGCTCCTGTATACAAGTTCACTTTTCCTTCTTGGTTATCAACCATAACAATACTTATACTTGATTTTCCTGCTGTATATCCCATTCCTTTAGCAGGTTTGGTTGTGTACATTTTGGCATCTTGTATATTTTTCAGGTTTGTGTCAGATGTTCTGACTTGTGGTAAGTTTCAGTTAACATCTAGTACTTCATAAATTATATCAATATTATGAATTTTTGCATTAATTATATTAATTTTATCACTTTCAGAACTTTCTTACTCTTCTGTTTCTTTTTCAGAGTCAGATTCCTCTTCTTTGTCATTGTGGTTTTCTGTTTCCACAATTTCATTAATTTTTGCCATTCTGAGGCAGCTATTGGCTAAGTTTCCAATACCTCCACATTTATGGCATTTTCTTTGCTCATTATTGTTGGATGTATTGGGCTTGAAAGCTTCTTTTGATTTATCTTTTTTGAAAAATGGCTTATTTGGACTTTTAATGTACACTTTCTTCCAAGTTCTGCCAATTTTTGCTCTTGTAACTATGTCCTCTAGTGCATTGATATACTCTTCTGTGGAGCATGGTTCTACACACCTGCTTCTTAGGGCATGTTCTAGCTCTCCTCCACATTTCTTAAGTATTTTCATGTGCACCATTTTTTGTTACATTTCTGGTTACAATGCATTGAGTCTTTCAGCTTGTTTTAAGAACCAAGTTAAAGTTTTGTCTTTGTCTGGGTCAAAGAAAGAATTTTCAAATGCATTATCTATCTTGTACCTCCAGTAATCATTGGCCCACTTAGTGATTATTTCTTGTTTCCACCAAGACTGGGTATTTTTGCCATTTGTTTGTCTTATTCCATAATACCATCTTTTTTCAGATTTTTCAAACAATGAATGTAATGTTTCAGTAATTAATTCATCTGCTTTGGCAGAATCTTCTTGTAGCATTTCAATTGTCTTGATAAATTACATGTGGTCATATTCACCTTCTCCTGTGAATTTTGGCCATTCTTTTAATTGAGGTTCTTCCTTCATTAAGACTTTGTTATTGTCTTGGTGACTTAAGTCTGTTATGAATGGATTTGTTAATTCCTCTTTTGGTTTAACAGGGCTTCTTATGTGAAAAAATGGGCTGGTAACTTTGGCATATTTGAGTTAGCCTCATTAATTTTATCCATTTTTTCAGTAATAAACCTTATTTCACTTTGAATGTCATCTTTCAGATGCATTCTTGCTTCATCACTCTTTTCCACATGGTCCAAAAGTAATTTTTGGTGTGATGAAGTCTTTTCTACAACTTTTTCTACAGAAATACTTAGTTTGTTTAATTTTTCTGTAAGATTGTCAATACCCACGTCATAATTGATTGTCAAAGTTTTATCCTTGATATCTTTTATGTATTTATACAATTCTTGTTGTCCTTGTATTAATTTTTGAGTGTTATCAATCAAAATCTTTGGTTTATTATTTCAATAATAAACTTAATGTTGTCAATTTCTTTTTTATTTTGTACAACAATTTTTGTTTAAGAGGATAAGTTGTTGTTTATTTCTTGTAATGATAATAAACTGTTTTTAATTTCTTTTAGAGGTAATATACTATTTTTAATTTCTGTTAAAGTATTTAAAACATCTTTGGGCAAGGTTATTTTTTGGGAAATGAGGTTGTCTCATTCTTTGTTCTTCCTTGTCCTTGAATTCCATCAAGGTTCTGGCCATGTTGAATACATTGTCCATGGCATCCTTTTGGATTTTTGGAATCCTGTAGCTTGGGGAATATGGTTTTCTCCAATTCTTTTTCTTGTTCTTCTCCCCTTCTTGGGGAAGGGGGTTGGCTTGGGGCTTGCTGGTAGAAGCTACTGGGGCTTCTTCCTTGGTTGCCTCCTTCTTTTTGGCATGGTACTCCTTGATCTTTTTGATTTGAGGTTTGGATGATAGTGGATTCCATCCATTGGAGTATCTCACTATTTCCTCCTCTTTGAGGAAATTTTTCAGGATGTGCCAGGAGTTCATCACTTCTTGGTGTATTTGGGGCAACACTTCCCAGTCCTTGTCTTTGTACACTGTGTAGTACTGTTTTTACTGGCTCATGTAAATTTCTATTTGAGCCCTCTGGATGTGATTTGTACCTGTTTGAGTCACTCATACTTAGTTCCAAACCTGGTTCAGATATCATGGGCATTTCTGGGACTTTCCTTTGGGATAAGGCACTTCCTTGTGTGGATTCTGTTCCACTGGGGATATTTCCCTTCCTTTTCCCTTTTGAGGAATCAATTCTACCTCTGAGTCCAGCTCCATCTGATTGGATGGAGTATTGGGAGCCTCTTCTGGTAGTCATAGTTTAAGAAAATAAGAAATAAGAGGATTTCAGAATAGGAATTACTCTTATGGCAATTTCTAAATGAGGTACTCACCTCCAGAGTCCTGAATGGTGGGTCCTGGAAAGTCTAATTTCTTAGCTTTCTTTTTCTTAGTGATTATTGGTGTTGGAGAGCTTTGACAAGTTTCTTCCACCAATTTTTCAATAGTGGTTTGGTTGTCCTCTGTTGTATTGTCTTCAAACACTAAAAAAGACAAATAAATATAAGTCTTTTATATAAAAAGCATTATTTTTGGTAAGATATGGCAATTTTCCATGTAAAAATTGCTTTTATATCTTAAAAATGAAAATAAATAACAAAATGAAATTAAAATGAATAAAAAATAACTTTTTTTATTGGTTTTTTATTTCTAATTTTTTTGTTTTTCATATTTTTATTTTTAAAGAATAAAATAAAAAAATGAGTATGATTCTTTTATAAAATTAATTTATAATATAAAGTTATTTTTAATTTATAAAATATCTTTTTTAATTACTAGAGTCACTCAAAGAAAGTTCTTGCAAGTCTAAGGATGTGAAAAACCATGTGTAAGACAGTACAATTGCTTGTCAAATGCCTCAGTAGTATTTAAAATCAATAAATATAAGATTATTATATAATTTCATGATTATAATTATAATTTATTATTGGATAAACCCAATTAGAATCTTTTTAAAGGTCCTTTTGAGTAAATAGCACGGCCAGGCCCCCAAATGTAAGGTTTGACAATAAATAAATGGGAAAGAATTACTAATATTTTACTTGTTGTACTAAGAATGTCCTTATAAATGAAATAAATAAGATAAAAATAATTATTATAATTATGGCATAAAATAATTATATTATTAAATAAATATAATAATTGAATTTATATTATAAAATAAATATATTAATATAAGATAATTAATATATTTAAAAGCACTTGATCATTGTTACCAACAAATAATAAAGGTGTAAAAAATTGTTTTTTATTAATAAAAAACAATGAATAACAAGAATATTACTAATATTAAAGTTATAAATTAATATAAATACTATTTATATCAATTATAGAATTATTAAAGTAATAATAGAGACAAATTATTATGATAAGAGAAATAACCTACTTTTAATGCTTAATATGATAGTTTTGAATACCTTTACGCCTAGAAATGTAAATACAACTTATTTAAATTGTAGTTACAATGAAATTTAAGAAAAATTACATTTTTCTCTTGATTTTACATGGAATTGAGGTTTTTAAGAGAAATTTAAACAAAACAATTGAATAATTGCAATCATCACACAGAGATGAAGATTATTATAAGATTATCTTTAGTCTTTAATAATATAAAAGTTTTATATATAAAGAATAAAGAAATTACCTTTTTATTTAATGATTTAATGTTTTGTAAGCATCTGAGGGGAAAACAGAGTAAAAAAAACTCTATTTATAGTAAATACCTCCCTCCTAGAGTCTAACAGGCTTTTACTAGACTTTTACTGATTCTTTCTACTAGAATTGATCAATATTTTAAGGTTTGGGGATGATTACATCATGATCAAACCATCTTACCTCATAATGTTTCCATTATTTAGAGTTATCACTATAGCTCTAAGTTTGATGACATCATAGGCTTGGCAGAAGCCTAAACTTTGTGGATTTTCTAGTTTTAATCATATTCTAATAGTATTCACCAGCTTCATCACTTATATGACTGTTATACTTAAAATAAGATTACAGTGAGTGATCTTAAATGATCAAATTTAAGTTTAAGCTTTGATCATTAATCACTTTCAGTTATAAGCGCTACAGCCATTCTGAGGGTTGATTCTGATAGCTTGGCATGTCCTCTTTAAACTTTCAAGAGCATTTAATTAAATGATCAAAACTGTATTTTTGATGATTTTTCTTGTAACTCCTCTTTTCTGTTGAAATTTAATATTTTAAACTTCAAACAATGATTTCAAGGGGTTATACCTTGAATATTGTAATGGAAAATACATTATTCTTCACAAATGAACTAGTAGAATCAAACTGTCTACCCTTTTTTAAGTTTGGACCACTTTTACAACAAAGTGGTCAACAGCTCTATTGATTTTAATCAATAATCTCTTACAGGTTTTAACCTTGTTTATAACTTGTGAAATTAAGTTCCTTTCTGTATTCCTACAGTAATTACGTGGCGACTTTATTTTTGGTTCATCACTCTATCATGTATATTTCAAAAGATATTAGCTAGAATCCTTGAATATATGTGTTGACCAAAAAAGTGCATATATTCAGCTTAACTCCCCAAGTATTGACTTTGGAGCTTAGCTTCTTAATTGTCTTATGTGTGTATTTTTATGGAGAATCCAATTGTACCATTTATTTCACATTCTGTTCCATAGTTATTTGAAATAATTAAGGATTTATGTTTTTTATAAGGTATTATTACTTATAACTCATTAAATAGTGACTTTACAGATATGCCATAAAAATAGTATATGGGTATTTTACCATGGGGAAACCAAGAGTATAATTTATTTTACATGTTTGTTCATTGATTTTTAAGTTAAACCAAGTTTTATGCCTATTTATGGAATTTTTGTAGCTTTAAGGTAATTATTTTTAATGTATAATTATTTGGAATATTTCTTGTGACCTTTTTGGGTATGTGGTCATATCTCAAAGGTTCACAAGCTTCATATTCATTATTTTCAAGCTATTTGAAAAGAACTATTATAGAAATATAGCTCTCATATTTAATCCATTGTTATTTTTTGAGCTTCAATAATCAACTAAATTTCAAATAAAAAAGCCTTCCTACCCTATGGCTCCCTATTTTGAAGTATTTAAAAGAGAATAAAATGGCTTAGATTATGTTTTAAATACCTGAAGCTTAATTTCCAAAATTTATAAGATTCAGTTCTAATTTATTTGGAGAAATTTGTATGTAAATTTTGATCAACTGTTTCAATTAAACAGAGCTTCATGGAATAACCCTTTAGTAGCGATGAACTAGCTTTCTCATTAAGAATAATAATTAAATAACTGTAAAAAAAATTACCTGTAATACTGAGTATTAAGAGTCTTTAGAATGAGAAGAATGATTCTCTTTTTTTATATGTTCAAATTCTCACTCAGAATTTGAAGAGGGTATTATCTACCATATCTTTTTTCTCTATGCAAAAAAATATTCCAAAAAACCTTTTACAAAACAATTTGAATTTTCTGTAAAATATTCTGATTATTTGAAACATGACTATTTTAATATATCATGATTTAATATGAAATTTCATATTACAAAGGGAGAGATATTTTAAAGATGCAACAAATGAACTACCCATGTGCATATATCAATGGAAAAGTATTAAAAGATCCTAAATTCTTATATTTGCGAAGCTCATCATAAAGGATATTACATATAGAAACAGAAATATAGCCAAAAAAAGTAAAAATGTATTGTAATGATAGAGAAATACAAAGAAAACATTTTGAAACCTACATTCAAAATATGCAATTATTATAAAAGGAATAATTTTCTCGATGGAAAAAAATTAAATAATAGATTCCTTTTGTCCCTTTTCAAAAAAAAATTAAGAGCGAAACCTTCTATTTATATTCATTTTCTTTTCTCACTTGAGAAAATATAAGCTATTATCCCATTGAATGTCTGTTATATAAAAAGGGCTAAATATCTGGCACAAAAAAATCAGTTTTCTGGTATATGAAAACATATTTTACTGCTTTGATCTTTGAAGAAATGTTTTTCTATGAATATCATAGCTTAATGAGATTACCATCCAAGGTCATAGAAGTACTTAAAAACACAATTATTTTTCTCTCCTAGTATTAGAGGTTGAAAATAATTCATGAGAGGTTTTGCGACCTTTTAAAGCTTAGTTTGTTTATTTAATGTAATTTTCATATAATGGCTAGTCTGAAAGAAAAAATGTAAGATCTTTCTTTCAATTATCTGGGATATTTTTTGTCAAAATTGAGAATTAATTACACAATATACTCAATATTTACAATGCCATCATTCATCCCAATTAATGAGGATTTTGAATTTACATTTTATATTCCAAAAATGATGTCTAGCTGATCAAAATGGAAGATTTTGAAACAACTTATCTACTCTATAATTTTAGAAACTAATTTCCTTATTCCCCTTTCCTCTTGATTCTATATATATTCTTTTTTAAAGATATGGAAACAAATTGCTTCTTCTATTATAAAAAAATACAAATTTGAATCAAAAATGATTCATTCTAAATAATAGGAGATATATCATATCAAAATTGGATATTCCCAACAGCTATATGGGCTGAAGTGGAAGAAATTATTATTAAAATGTTTTTTCAAATCGTACACTTTTTATATTTTGAGCTACAAGCTCAAAATATTGACTATTTTAGGATTCAAATACCACTTCTGAGGTGGATCTACATCTCATTAAATAAGGGAACTTTAGCAACGTTTAATATTTTAGTGAGTTTGAGATATCTCGATCATATTACAGACACCTGAATGTTGGGTTCTTATTATTAAAATATGAATACGGTTAAGTTACATATAATACAAATTGAATTTTAGTTTATCTCATGGCTCTTAGCTTCAAGAATATATACTTATTGATAAAGGAATTTGAAAAAAACTATAGCTTTTATACAGCTTAATATCTGAGGAAAATGGAAATTTTGGGGCTGATATTTTTAAAATATATTTAGTGTAAGATGTGACTATGAAACTGATGATAATATTACTATTAATCAACAGTACTATGTCTGTTCTTATGAAATATAATAATAAAATATTATTATAACCACAATTAAATAATTATAAAATTATTTCTTTCACGTGTTAAACACTACTAGTGATTTTAACAGTGAGCAAGTAATTGTCTACAAGAATCAATTACAAGAAGAATTTAATAATAAAAACTTCTTTATTTAAAATAATAAAATTATTTTAATATATAATTATCTTTTGCAAGAATAATTATAAAGATAATTCTTGAAGAAAACTATTACTAGAGAAAAACTTTAAGAATTAAAGATAAATGACTCACTAATACTCCAAAGAACTTATTGATAGATAAGATTAAAGAAATTTGACGTAGAATTGTGGATTTAAGTGATCAAAATGATTTATAGCAGGATTACAACAATATATAGTTGTATTATATGATTTCACGTCTTTCTGATTGATTCTAAAAGATTTAAAACACTTAAGAATAGTTTAACTAATACTTACTTGTTGGTAACAATGATATAAATTTATAATAAGATGATGATGATTTGGAAAAAACAGCAAGAAGAGGCCTCTTTTAAGTCAACAACAGCTCACAGAGGCGTGCCATGGAGCAAACTGAAAAACCAGTGAGTGAGAAAACAATAAACCTTTTTGGATTATTGATTGCATCATCTGTTGTCACGTAAGATTATCATAATTACTTAATTGATGCTTTTACATGACTACCAACTCCAATATGGTTAAGAATAAAAGGAGTAACATCTGTAAATCTTCTTTTATTCCAAAATAATCATTGATTTCTCAAATTTATCAATGTTATTGCCAATTTCATCACATGTTGTAATTACTGTGAATTTTTGAAGATTCAGTGTTTCACGTGGAATAGTCAAAAATGGATTGTAAGTAAAACTTTTAATTTTACTAGTAAAACTGTAATTATTTTTGGTTGTACCATAGATAATACAGTTCTCCATTAGTCCTGAAAGTTTCAGAAAGATTCATTAAGAATTGTATTTTTAATGAATTTTTAAAGTTTTTACCTCATTTCTACGTAGAATTGCAAATAGCAGTATTTAGCTGGTTGCTATGAGGTAAATCAATGAATACTGGTCCCAAAAGGGTTTTAATTACTCTTTTGGGGTTTATCCATGGAAATTCATTAGTAATTGACATGGTTACAGGAGTTTAAGTAGCTCTTTACCTCCTTGGCATGTCAAAATAGCAGGTTATTTGCTATTTTCTGGTGTTTTACAGTAGTTGTAACTTGGTAACCAAGTTCCCAAAGAGTTCTAGTTTACCAATTGGGCCAAGATGAGCCATGCATCCATTCTCTGGAGTTATCCACGCCTCTGAGGCCTCAGAAGTTGGGTACCCTGGCTCTCTTTGATGTCTTTTGTCCCCCTTGCTTATTTTTCACGTCAAAATAGAAATTTAAGCTTCAAGTGAGATATCCACTATGGGTGTACCAAAAGTGCATGTAAGAATACCATAATATCAAGTGCTCAAAACATGCATAACACTATTCTTAGTGTATATGTAACATGGTATTTCTCACTTTCCCATTATTTTGGCGTAAAATCAAGAAAAACAAAAATTTTCACGGATCTTTTATGTGGTATTAATGATGTGGTGTTGAAGTATTTTCCATATTACCACCTCAAAGAGTTAATTTGAGCTTATTCACTCTATGGAGCTACCCTAGGTGAATTTTTGTGTAGAATCCAAATCTGGTCTCAAATCCATGGATTTACTTACTCAATAAAAAGTTATTCATCTTTTCTGAAATCAAAAATGATGAATTTTGAATATATGCATGATTTATGAGTTATGTATAATTCGAAATTTCTTTTTAAGATAATTGTGGCCTATTTGTGTATATAAAATATACCTCAAGGCTCACATTCCCTCCCGCCAAAAAAATAAAATTGTACTACAATTTTATTAATGGTAGAAATAATAAAAAGCCCCAAAGGGGGTTAATGTCCACTGTCCAACCTCTTTGCATTACTCAGATCAAGTAATTTAAAGCACATTTATAGACATATTCAGGCTTGTGGCCTTCTTTCATGTCTAAATCTTCTCAAGAGTTTATCTGAGTCAGGTATGTCTGATTCTGCCAGCCATTCATCTTCATGTACTGGATTTCTATATCTGACAAGATATTCTCTTTGATTTTTACCCCTAAGTCTCCTTTCTTTAATGACTTTCTTTATCTTTCTGTCTTCATTCTGTTCCACTGGTGGGACATTTAAAGGAGTTGGGTTCCTTAAATGAAACAATTCTTTATCAGTTGGTTGATAAGGTTTTATCAAGCTGACTGGAAAAGTGGGGTGTTTATTTTCTAATTCACCACTCAATTCCACTTGAACTGCATTGGTTCCATGTAAGGCAACAATAACAAAAGGTCCTACATAAGAATCTTTAAGTTTCTTTGGGCCTTTGATATTATTAAAATTCAAGGTTGAAACTAGAACTAAGTCCCCTACTTTGAAGTCTGGTACTTTGTGACTCTTGTCCCACTTCTGTTTTGCATAATCAAAAGCATCATTCATACTTTGCTTTGCATGATGTTTTACTTTATCAAGCATTAATTTGAAGCTGGAAGCTGTAGGATGAATGTCAACCAAGTCTTTCCTCAGTGTGTCTTCTGGGAGTCTTGGATTCCATCCTTTTTCTAACATAGCAGGAGTTTGTCCTGTGGAAGAATGGACTGATGTCTTATATGCCAATTCTAGTGCAGGTATCAGAGTACACCAATCATGGGTAAAGCCATCTGAGTCTTTGAATTCTAATCCATAAGCACAGAATCTCCTGATCATGTCTTCTAAAGTTTGAATCATCCTCTCTGCTATTCCATCTGTTTGAGGGTGATATGCTGTATAGAATGATAACTTAGTCCCAAACAATCTATGAAGATTGGTCCAAAGTGCAGATGTGAATTTGGGATCTCTGTCACTTATGATATTCTTAAATAATCCTGTATGGGAAATAACTCTATTCCATAAAAGTAGAGCTGTATCCATAGCTGTGTCATCTTTATGACATGGTAAGAATATGGGAGTTTTGCTATATCTGTCTACAATGACTAAACAAGCATTATAACTTCTGTCACCACTTGGAGGAAGTTCTGTGACCCAATCCATGTGAACAACTTCCCAAGGGGATTTTGGTTCTTGAATATGGATCATTAATCCAAATTTCTTGCCTGTGCTCCTGTTTTCTTTTTGGAATCTGTCACAGGTATGGCAATATTCAATGGTTTCTTTCCTCCAGGATGGCCACCATGCACAGTTCTTCACTCTTTCAAGTGTTCTGTCTTCTGACAGGTGTCCAGAGTAAATGCTATCATGACATTCATGAAGAATGGTATTTATAAGCAATCTACTACACAGTGTCATCACACAAGAATGTTTTGTTCTATGGTAAATAATCCCATCAAACAAGTGAAATCTTCCTTCAGAATAAGAAATTTTCCAAACTTCCTCTAGTGCATTAACCAAAGATGTGTCTTTACAGTCTTTATCCAATAAATAAGTCAAGATATGGCAATTCTTGTCTTGCTTATAGGATTCTCTGACTTCTTCAAAGAATTCAGTCCCAATATCAGTTATGTTAATGCCCTCAATTGGAATCTGTGGTTCTGCTTCTAAAGGTACATAAGCTGGATTATCAGGAGTGTTGGCTAATGCCCATCTACTAAGTCCATCAGCATTCTTGTGAATGTTTCCTGCTTTATGAACTATAGTCATGTTTCCTCTATATTCTTGAATGGCTATTTGCCATCTCAACATATGTCTGTTGGGAGTTTTCATGTTAAGTCATTTCACGGCATTACAGTCAGTTATCACCTCAAAAACACTGCCATCAAGATAATAGTGTAGTTTCTCAAGTGCCCATACCAAACATAAGCACTCCATTTGGCTTGCACCATATCTGGCTTCAGTTGGTTTGATTTGTCTTGAGATGTAGCAAACTGGTCCTTCTGTAGGTTTGTCATCAATAATTTGGACTTGATGTAGGGCTGCCCCTAATCCATCTCCACATGCATCAATGTACAGTTTAAAAGGAATATTCCAGTCAGGCATGAGGAGTAAAGGTGCTTCTGTAAGAGCTTTCTTTATCTTCTCATAAGCTTTGATCCTTTCTTGTGTCATCTCAAATACAGTCTGTTGGTCACAGATTCTATATAGTGATTTGGCTAGAATTGCAAAGTCCTTCAGGTGTTGCCTGTAGTAACTAGCAAATCCAAGAAAAGACATCATTTCTTTTTTATTCTGGGGTATTGGCTTAAGTAACACTGCTGCCACTTTGATTTTGTCAATTCCCAGGCTTAAACCAGAAACAACATGTCCTAATGCTTTGATTTCTTCAAAACCAAAATTGCATTTCTTAAGTGATATTTTCATATTCACTTCTGCAACTTTATGAAGTACTCTTGCAAGTCTTTCAAGGTGCAAAGACCATGTGTCAGAACACATGATAATATCATCAATATAAATGATAAGCCATCCTTCAGACAATTCTGTAGGAAAGATGGTGTTCATCATCCTTTGATAATGGGATGGAGCATTTTTAATAGCAAATGGCATTCTAAGATACTCATAAATACCACAGTGTGTGATAACTCTAAGTAACTTTCTAGATTTAGGCGTCAAAACGTTTTGATGAAAGCCTTTTAATGCATCCATTGATGTTATATACTTGGCTTTAGACAATTGAGTCAGGGTTTCTTGAATTCTTGGAATTGGATACCTATCTGGAACTGTGTAGGTATTCAATGCCCTGAAATCTCCAACCATTCTTGACTTATCATTATTCCAAGAAATAATAACAGGTGTTGTCACTTCAACTTCCTCATTATGGCCTACTTTCCTTAGTACACCAAGTTGGATTAACTCTTGGATATGTTTTTCCAAGGCTTCTCTAGCTCTGGGACTGGCTGGATAAGCTGGTCTTCTAAGTACTGGAGGATATGATCTGTCAATATTAAGAGTAATATCAACTTCATGTCCCCTTATAGCACCTAATGGTTCATCATCAGAGGCAAATGCATTTTTATATGTGTATAACACATTAATAAGTTCATTCCTCATCTTTGGTGACAATGATGGATTAATTTGTGCTTCAACAAGTTGATTAGACACAAATTCATCTTTTACAGAAGATACTACAGATATTTGCTTTGGCATATTGGAAAAAGCAAATTTTTGTCTTTTGTTATCCCCAATTGTGAAATATCTGTCCTTATGGTTGTTGATGTCAATACCATAAATATTCAAGTAATCATTTCCAATAATGATATGCTGAGATGTGCAATTATCCATTACCACAATCTCAGTTTTCATTCTTACACTTCCTGCAGGATGTGGGAACACAATATTAGTGTCTAATATGCCTAATGGGTACATATTGTTACTAGCACTACTAAATTGTACGCCTTCTATTGGTAATAGATGGTTTTTCCATTCAGGAAGTATAATTTGGATATAATCTTTGCCTACACAAGTGCAGAATGCCCCTGTATCCAAGTTTATTTTGGCTTCAATATCATTCATCAAGACTGATGTGATACAGGATGCTCCAGCAGTGTAGCCTTTGCCTTTAGCTGGTTTTGTCTTACACATTCTGGCTTCCTGTATATTGATCAGGTTACAGCAGTCCTCACTATATTGTGGCAAGTGGGTATGGACTTCTGTGACCTCAAAGAAAGCTGTGATGTTTTCAATGGGATAGTCCTCCACTGGTGTATCTTCAGAGATTGCAGAATCTTGATCAGATTCTTCCCTCTCTTCAGTACACTGAACTTCTTCAATGACCTGAACTTCATTGATTTTTGTCTTTTTTGTGCAAGTGTTGGCTAAATGTGAAGTGCTTCCACATTTATGACACTTTAAGACAGGTTTTTCTGGACTTTCATCCTCTCTAGGAATCTTTGAGACCATTTTGGACTCTATTGGTTTTTTAATCCAAGTCTTACCAATTCTTGTTCTTGTAATGATATCTTCCATAGCATTAATGTAGTCCTCTGTTGAACAGGGTTCCACACATCTGCTTTTGATAGCATGCTCCAGTTCCCCTCCACACTTCCTTAATATTTTCATATTAATCATAGTGTCAGACATATCTGGGTGTAAAGCAGATAATCTGTCTTTTTGTTTAAGGAACCACGTAAGTGGTTTATCTTTTTCTGAGTTAAAAATGGCACTTTCAAAATCATTTTCCATTTTAAACCTCCAAGAATTATTGGCACATTTGGTAATCACTTCAGATTTCCACCAAGACCAATCATGTTTACCATGATCAATTCTCATTTTGTAATACCATTTCTTTGCAGTTCTGGTAAACAGACAGTGTAATTTTCCAACTATGATTTCATCAGGTATATTAAAGTCTTATTGCAACATATCAATAGTCCTGATGAATTCAATATGGTTGTATTCTCCTTCACCAGAGAATGTTGGCCATTCTTCTATTTTGGGAATATCTCTTGTAGAGTAAGCATTTTCTCCTAAGAATGGGGTCAAACTTCCTTTAACAGAACGTTTTTCTTCTGTAAGAGGTGTAGAATGTCTTGGTATATGTGGTTCATGATTCTTATGAATTTGTTCCACACTTGCAATTATTTCATTCTTCAACTTCTGCCTCTCACTGTCACTTTTTGCTAAATGTATAGCAAGTTGATTGGTATTCTTAACTATTTGTAAGACATGGTCTTCAAGAGTTTTAAGTCTATCATTCATTCTAAGAATGGAAAGATCTTCCATGTCATCATTCTGATTTTGACATTGGCTCTCAATTGTTTTACAAGTATTCATAATTGACTCAAGGGTGACAGTTGTCAATTGATACCATTCAATATGTTTTTTGTTATTTCTTTTCAAATCACTAATGTCTAATGTAATTTGCTTTAACTTTGAATCAAGTTTGCCAATTTCTAAATTAATACTTCTTTGTAAATCAGTTATTTGCGTGGAAAAGTCCTGTTCATCCTTTCCTGCTCCTTGGCTGTGAATTCCATAAGAGTTCTGGCCATATTGAAGACACTGTCCACGGCTGAAGGCTCCAATTTGGGGATCCTGTACCCTTGTGGGTAAGGTCTGTGCCAACTGGCTTTGCCTTTTCCTTTGCCTTGACGGTTCTTGGAACCTTTCTGCTTCTTCTGAGGTCCCTTGGGCTTGTCCTTGGACACTTCTGGAGCTGGTTTGGAGCTGGTAGACGCCACTGGTGCCTCTTTCTCCAAAGCTGGAGTCATTTCCAACTCTTTCTTCTGGTCTATGGATAAAAGACTTTGTTTCTTCAACCAATTCTTTATCTTTTTGACCTTGTCTTTGCAAGACAGGGGGCTCCAACCTCCTAAGAGTTCTATGGTCTTCTCCTGACCCAGAAAGCTCTTGATGTGTAAGTAGGAGTTCATGGCCCCCTGCCAAAGGCTTGGGCAGATTTCCCACTCCTCCTCCTTGGCTGCTCTGAACCATTTTTTGTACTGGCATTGATATATTTCTATTGCTGCCACCTGAAAGTGGTTCAGTCCTGGAAATATTGCCATAAATCAGTTCAGGCTCTGAATTCACGTCAAAATCTGTTGGTACAGACCTTGGGGAATGGGGGGCAACTCTGGCATCCTCCAAATGTGTCTTTCTTGAGGAAGATTTGGCACTTATGGATTTGGTCTTGCCTCTTCCTTGTCCACATCCATCTGATTGGACTGAATAGTTGCTTCCATTTGTGGTATGCACCATTTTTACGTCAATTTAAGGATAAAGAGTAAAAATAAAGATAAAAACACACCTTTTGGTGGTAATTTATTCTTTTCAGAATTGAATAAGGTGCCTCTTTTAGCAATTTGCACCTCAATACTTTCTTCAGATTCTGCTTCTGAAGATTCTGGGCTAGTGATATATCTCTTAGTGAGTCTGTTACCAGCTGCACAGTATTTGATTAAAGACACTAGAAAAATTATAAAAGAGAAAAAAAAATTATTTTTTATACTTTTTAAAATATTTTTAAAGATTTTTTATAAGTTTTATATTTTTTAATATTAAAAAATTATTCTTTTTAAAGAAAAAAAATTAAAATTTAAGATTATGAATGAAAATTAATTCAGAGTAACTCAAAGAATAATTTTATAAGTTTTTGGATGTGAAAAAGCCACGTGTAAAAACAGTATAAAATTAAACCAAATTCCTCAATGAAAAATATTTCCAAAACAATTTCAAAAAAAAGAATTATTTTAACTTTAAAATGAAAGAAAAAAATTATTAAATCAATATAATTTAGAGCTTAAAAATATATTAATTAAGGGTACAAGGTTCAAAAAACACGGCCAGGCCCCCAAATGTAAGATGTGGTAGGTATGGTGGTTTTTTAGAACACAAACATTGAAGTCTAGAATATGATTAAAGCCAAGTCTATGGATAAAATCACGGCCAGGCCCCCAAATGTAAGATGTGACTATGAAACTGATGATAATATTACTATTAATCAACAGTACTATGTCTGTTCTTATGAAATATAATAATAAAATATTATTATAACCACAATTAAATAATTATAAAATTATTTCTTTTACGTGTTAAACACTACTAGTGATTTTAACAGTGAGCAAGTAATTGTCTACAAGAATCAATTACAAGAAGAATTTAATAATAAAAACTTCTTTATTTAAAATAATAAAATTATTTTAATATATAATTATCTTTTGCAAGAATAATTATAAAGATAATTCTTGAAGAAAACTATTACTAGAGAAAAACTTTAAGAATTAAAGATAAATGACTCACTAATACTCCAAAGAACTTATTGATAGATAAGATTAAAGAAATTTGACGTAGAATTGTGGATTTAAGTGATCAAAATGATTTATAGCAGGATTACAACAATATATAGTTGGATTCTATGATTTCACGTCTTTCTGATTGATTCTAAAAGATTTAAAACACTTAAGAATAGTTTAACTAATACTTACTTGTTGGTAACAATGATATAAATTTATAATAAGATGATGATGATTTGGAAAAAACAGCAAGAAGAGGCCTCTTTTAAGTCAACAACAGCTCACAGAGGCGTGCCATGGAGCAAACTGAAAAACCAGTGAGTGAGAAAACAATAAACCTTTTTGGATTATTGATTGCATCATCTGTTGTCACGTAAGATTATCATAATTACTTAATTGATGCTTTTACATGACTACCAACTCCAATATGGTTAAGAATAAAAGGAGTAACATCTGTAAATCTTCTTTTATTCCAAAATAATCATTGATTTCTCAAATTTATCAATGTTATTGCCAATTTCATCACATGTTGTAATTACTGTGAATTTTTGAAGATTCAGTGTTTCACGTGGAATAGTCAAAAATGGATTGTAAGTAAAACTTTTAATTTTACTAGTAAAACTGTAATTATTTTTGGTTGTACCATAGATATTACAGTTCTCCATTAGTCCTGAAAGTTTCAGAAAGATTCATTAAGAATTGTATTTTTAATGAATTTTTAAAGTTTTTACCTCATTTCTACGTAGAATTGCAAATAGCAGTATTTAGCTGGTTGCTATGAGGTAAATCAATGAATACTGGTCCCAAAAGGGTTTTAATTACTCTTTTGGGGTTTATCCATGGAAATTCATTAGTAATTGACATGGTTACAGGAGTTTAAGTAGCTCTTTACCTCCTTGGCATGTCAAAATAGCAGGTTATTTGCTATTTTCTGGTGTTTTACAGTAGTTGTAACTTGGTAACCAAGTTCCCAAAGAGTTCTAGTTTACCAATTGGGCCAAGATGAGCCATGCATCCATTCTCTGGAGTTATCCACGCCTCTGAGGCCTCAGAAGTTGGGTACCCTGGCTCTCTTTGATGTCTTTTGTCCCCCTTGCTTATTTTTCACGTCAAAATAGAAATTTAAGCTTCAAGTGAGATATCCACTATGGGTGTACCAAAAGTGCATGTAAGAATACCATAATATCAAGTGCTCAAAACATGCATAACACTATTCTTAGTGTATATGTAACATGGTATTTCTCACTTTCCCATTATTTTGGCGTAAAATCAAGAAAAACAAAAATTTTCACGGATCTTTTATGTGGTATTAATGATGTGGTGTTGAAGTATTTTCCATATTACCACCTCAAAGAGTTAATTTGAGCTTATTCACTCTATGGAGCTACCCTAGGTGAACTTTTGTGTGGAATCCAAATCTGGTCTTAAATCCATGGATTTACTTACTCAATAAAAAGTTATTCATCTTTTCTGAAATCAAAAATTATGAATTTTGAATATATGCATGATTTATGAGTTATGTATAATTCAAAATTTCTTTTTAAGATAATTGTGGCCTATTTGGGTATATAAAATATACCTCAAGGCTCACATTTAGAATAGAATATTTATAGCTTAAAATCCATCCAAAAGTCAGTTATTATTTTTATTTCCTTCATATCCATCATTATTCTCATTTTGTAAATGGTTTTTTTCCACCTCTCAAAGCATATTGTGTTAAAAGATTTTTTGTAATTTAAATTAAAAACAATTTCCCGAGTTATTCTTAGATCTGATATAGTGTCCGATTTCCTGTTTAAGACCTCTAACGTTTTATGAATGGATTGCATGTGTGACATAACAATCTTCTGAAACATACAAATGGAAAATTAATTTACTCCCAGAACTACAATATCAGTCCAACACAAGTCCAACACCAATTAAAACTTTACACCTGGTGACAGGTTTCCATCTTTTACTATTTCAAATTATTGCATAAGCCTTGGATATGTGAGAAAGACCTTCTTAAAGTTCAGGAAATGATGACATTTCTTCAATAGCTCACTCAAATTTTCTCAATGTGACAATATTTTATTCCAAGAGTATATAGTATGTGAGATACAAATATCTTGAAAAATAAATTGATACCTGGGTTTATCTACATTAAGCTTTATCTTAACTAAATTGGTCAGCTTCTGAGTCATATATAGCTTCCAGATAAGCCAGCTTATTGTGTGTTTCACAAGAAGCTTGAGTCATTTTGATTTGAAATTATCTTGGAAATTCACCAAGGCCATTTATCTGAGCACCTTAGCCATATATATGAAATCCTTTTTCTGTTTCAAGTAATACAAGATGATGAATAAATAAAATGACTTTGGGTATTGTGTAATTTTTTCTCAATTATTCTCAGAGGGTCTTTAGGATGGTCTTTCAAGTGGTCTAATAGGTCATATGAAAAGAGTTCCATTTGTTGAGGTCTGGAAGACATAATTGTGACAATAAACCAGTTACCAATGTCATGGGTTTGATTCTGGTTGGAGACAAGGGAAGCTCTCAATAAAACAAAATAAATTGCTATTTTTTCTGCTTAATTGGAATACAAGGGCTTTTCCTCTTTGATGTTCCTTGTAGGCTCCTGCCATGACTACTTTAGCTCCATGAGGATTACATGGGTAATACCATAGTGGTATTCCATACCAATTATACCAATATAAATCTTACCGTATTAAAAAATAGTAGTGTGGAATATCCCTGAAGATACTATAAAAATCTGTGGAATAACTCAAGCCACAAAAGATAAAATTGTGGAATTCTGGAGGAATTATGGAAGTAAATTCAGAATATTTTTTGAAATGGAATAAAACTATGTAATTTTTTGAATAAATAGAAATAAAATTGAAGAACTTGGGAGGAATTATGGAAGATATTGTGGTTACTCCAGAGACAGGAATAAAATTGTGGAGTTTGAGAGAAGAAATGGAGGATTTTGAATATTTCAGAGTAACTTGATTGAAAGAAAATTGTGGAATAACTCTGTAAAATGAAAGAAAATTATGGAATAACTCTGGAGATGGAAATAGGAATTGTGTAATAACTCCAGAGATGGAAATAGGAATTAGGGAATAGCTTCAGAGATGGAATTATGAAATGAAGCTGAAGAGCAATTTTAGAGACAAAAAATAGGATTGTGCAATAACTCCAGAGAGAGAAATAAAACTATGGAATGGAGGAGAATAAATGAGGGAGTTTTCAGATTTCAGAATAACTGGATGGAAGAAGATTTTGGCATTATAGACAAATCCCAGAATAACTGTGGAGAAGAAAATAAAATTGCAGATTAATTTCAGATATTAAAATAGTATTGTGGAGTTACAGAAGAGGTGCAGAATAATTCTTTGAATCAAATACAATTGTTTAATAGCTCCAGAGGTCAAAATACAATTTTGGAATAACTCTGGAGGAGGAAATCAAATTTCATAACTCTGGAACTAAGTAAATCAAACTGTGAATAACTCCTAGGGCATAATCAGAATTCTGAAAATCTAGAAAACTAAAGCTTCAACAAGAAGGATTTCAATTTAAATAATGAATAAAACTTTCTCTTCCTTATTGCACAATCCATAGCAAAATTACACAATTCAATGGAGATAAACTAAATACAGCTATTCACATTCATATTGAGTACAAGATCAGCACTGTGTTTTCTCCATGTCAAGCCAATTAAGATAAATACCTCAAGTGTATGCAAGAAATTACAATGGATTCACCAAAAGCAAATTTTTGGCTTATTAATATTAACACACATCAAATTCAATCAAAATGATGCAATATTTGCATGAAATGACAGAATAATGAAATCAAACCACTAGAAAAGTTCTCTTAAGATTGGCTATCAACTTTGAACACAAACTTTTCCCCAACTTTGTTCAAATCTAATAGAAGCACACTAAATAACAAATTCTGTATTTTCCCCACTTTCTCCACTTCCAAGAGGAATTTCACCAGCTAAATTCTCTCCAAGATATTATATGACTAGAAGAAAGTTCAGTTGTCATAACCTGTGTTTTCTCCACTTTCTTGGGAAAAAACTCTAACCAGCCAAATTTTCTCAATGACATCACATTATTTTTATAAAAAACACCACCAGTGTCAGCCTGTGACTCAAAACCAGAGCACAAGCATGACAGCCAAATACCATAAACCAATGTTAGAGCCAAGAAGCCACCAAAACATGGAGCTGAGCCAAACCAGATCAAAAAGTATCAAACAAAAGAGGAAACTCACCTCTTTCCAAATATACAATTCCCATCATCATAGGAAAAAGAATAACAAAGTTATTACTGCTCAAAGTTGTTGCTGAGCATAAACCTTAATTTTCACCTCTCATCTGGAATACAGAGGAAGAAGCTTAACCCCATCAAATGGGTATTCAAAATGAATCTCTAAGTCAGGGATATCCAATTTTACTAGCCAAATTGAGCTAGCATCAGAATTACTGAAGGTATTAGCAAAATAAGATCTAATAAGGGGGAATAAAATATTCACCTCTCATCTAGCTTCTACAGTTTTGGTGTTAGATACCTAAAGTGGGGTCTTTTTTAAAAGAACACAATCAGGGCTACGTTATGGTTCCATCTATTTCCCCATATCACATCTTGAACAAAAGTTATGGGGTAAACAAGCTCCATACAGATTTTAAACAAATCACAAAGATGTACAAAAACTCTTGTACATGGCATACCTTTGCCATATTTAATGATAGCCATACTAAATGAGGTACTATTGTGTAGAGAGAATTCAGGGATACACAATGAACCAAATTTTAGCTTGATATCTCAAAAACTGATAACGGTGGGGCAGTTTTAAGGTTAAAATCCCACATTTAGACCAATACAACCTTATTGTGGGATATTCTCCCATAATTATGATTATGAGGTGTCAAACAGACAAAGAAGCCTGTTTATACTTCAATAACTCATAGTTTGGCCAATACTGGGGTCCTTTACAGGTTCTTTACAGCATTCTATGCATCGTACATGTCAGAAGAGGGCTATGTGGTCCCCAGATGAAAGTTTTCACCCTGTATTGGTGAAAACTGTCCATATGTGGTTTCAAAACCACATCTGAGCCCAATACAGGATATACAGGCATTGTGAAAACCACAAGCCAGTCCTTGGAAGTAAAAATTCTTCACTTCCTGCACGTGGAAAGGTCTAGAAGCCTTTTCACCCAATTTTAGGATAAAAAGGGACCTTTTCTCCACCATAAAAGGTTTCCTCATCCTGCTCTTTAATAGCTACATAGTAAAGCTGTCAAAAAAGGTTATACTCTTGTAAATAACCAGGTATAATTATAACTTTAATTATTGTAGTCTTTATTGTTGTAACCCAACAGGCAAAGCTGCACCCAGGGCTTTCAACAGCACTCACCACCACTATTCCTCAATAGTAAAGCCCTGAATATTCTTTTATAAGCCCTTATTATCATAAGTAAACCTTTTTATACTATTTTCACCATGTCACAGTAATAGTTGAGGCTTGTAACTAGTCATTAATAAGCTTCATCATAGATTCAGCCTGACAACCAGAAGAATTCTCTCAGCCAACATGTTGCTACACCAAAACTACATATCTCACCAGCTCAAACATCTCAACTATTATTTTTCTGACTCCTGTATTTTGAGAGGCTCTCTGGAGGCCCAAAAGGTATAAATAGAGGTCTTCTCTCCCGCATTTTCAGAAAACAATGGAAACATTCCCACTATTTGGGATTATAACTATCTCTGAAATAGCAGGATATCAAGAGTAGTGGTGTTGTTTTGGCTGTGAAAATCTCAGTAGCTTAGTATTATAGCTGTAGTGAGAAGCTCAGGAGCTTAGTATTATCAAAGAATAGTAGCCATATTCAAACACTTTCTAGTATTGATATAAGATTATTATGAAAATTAATTATTAAAGCATTATTATTCTTATTTAATCTACTAATCTTATCATTAGTAGTCATATCAAAAAAAAAACAATATAATCAAAAGAAAATCCCTTTATTAGTCTTTGTGAGATAAAATCAAATAGTAGCCTTTAGTTTATTATAGTATCATATCAGAGGTCTGGCTATAGTGTTATTGATGGGTCTTATTCAGTGTAAGGTGTGGATATGAAACTTTGATTAAAAATCAAGTACTTTTCCTGTCCTCAAAATTTGTATAAGGTAAAATTCAATTAAAAATAGTAACAAATATTATTTTTAAGAGAAAACACGCCAACTTTACTTTTTATAGCTTTATTAGTATAAAACAATAATATTATAAAAGTTTATTGTCTTACCAACAATAAACATTTGTCCAAAAAAATACTCTACAAGAGATATTTTAAGGCTACAAAAGAAATTTCTTCAAGAGAAATTTCAATTGGAATTAATTGAGCAATGAACTTCAAGCAATTAATTAAAGAACAAAGTCTTTAAAAAGAATATTAAAGAGAAAACACACCCAAAAGTGACCAGAGTGAATTTGGAAACAAAGTGACAAAGTTTACAGTGATGAACGATGCTTTAATTCACTTTTGGGGTGGTTCAGGGGTAAAAATGATTATAAAAGTTACAAACAATGATTATAATGATTTTTTCACGTGGTTAAAAGGTTTAAAATGATTTAAAAAAGGTGGTTGGAATCTTTTATTGATGGTTTTAGCAATGTTTAAACTAATTATAAAAGGAAAAGATTCTAACATGAAGAGAAAAGTGGGGCAAACAAGACATTCTTTTATAGCCATCAATTCTCTTACTCCAAAAGTAAAATTTACTCTTGTCAGTCGTGAAAAACAGTCTGACAACAGAAAAGCCAATTATGGCATCATTGAACCCTGGTTTAGACCAAAAAGGGCTGGTTTAAGCCATTTTTAGCCATTTTAGACCCTTAAATCAGCCATTACTATAGCAATACCAGGCCTAGAGCCTTCAAAACACGTCAGAATGTGTGTCAGAGGCGTAGAAACCAGTTAAAACTGGTTTTACTATGATTGTTTTATCTTAAGGGTAGTTTTACCCTCTTGGCAACAGCTAAAACTACCCCAGTTGGTATCAAAACCTCATCATCAATTGAGTCCACAGACCCTGTAACTCAATTCCAGGCCAAAAGTGATGAACTTTTGCGTGAATTTTGACATCCCACGCCTGTCAGCAAGGATTTTGGGGGTCTAGCTCCCCCTTAGAGCTGGAGTTCCTTTTCCCCCCAAATTTAATCTTTCCAATTTATTTTTTCCTTTAATTCCTCATCATGTATTATACTTGTAATTTACATATGTAATTCAATTTAATTGTACAATACAATACAGTAATAATTGACACCTCATATGTAAATCAAAGTTCACTTATGTAATACACGTGCACATTTTGACATTTCAATTGAATTCAATTGAAAATACTTCAATTCCTCATAGCTTCTAAACTAAACACAGCACCTCAATTTTAACACAAAAATTGATGATTAACACCACATTTGGTGTGAATTAAATTAAAGTTTTGAGGATTTTCAACTTTTGTATTGAAAATACTAAAAACTTAATTTAAGCTTATTTAGAGTTGAGTTACAAGAATTTCACCCAGAGGTGACCCCACCTGATTTTTTATGAGGAATCCAATGGTGAAATAATTTTTATATGTTTATTTATTGGATAAAAAGTTATAATAATTTTTATTCAACTTTTTTCCAAATTTATTTATCTTTTCACAATTTTGTTAAAATTTCATTTTTACTTAATTTTTTCAAGTATAAATGTAATTTTATAATTCCAAAATTTAATGTAATTTTATTTTTAAATTGTAATTAATTTTTTTTTTACTTTAAATATAATTTTATATTCATATTTTTATTTTTATTTTAATAATATAAATAAATTTATTTTATTCATATTTATATGTTAATTTTTTTATTTGTGGTCTTTTGGGTATATGAAATTACCTCTAAGGTTCACATTCCCTCCCCCTAAAAAAGAATATTACTTTGTAATATTGGTATTTCTAGTGTGTCTGAATCTCCTGAGGAGTTTGGTAGCTTCTGGTATATCTTTTTCCTCTAACCATTCATCTTCACAAGTTGGGTCCCTGTACCTCACAAGGTATTCCCTCACTTTCTTGGTTCTTAATCTTCTTTCTTTAAGAACTTTGGTAATTTTCTTGGTACCAGATGTCTCAATAGGAGGTATAACTTGGGGAACTTTATTCCTCAAGGGAAATTTCTCAGCATCACTAGATTTATATGGCTTCACCAAGCTCACTGGAAATGTAGGATGCTTATTACTAAGTTCTTCAGATAATTCTACTTCAACAGCATTTTCCCCATGGAGGGCTTTAATGACAAAAGGTCCTGCAAAGGAGTCTTTGAGCTTTTCACATCCTTTGATGTTATTGAAGTTTGTAGTGGATACTAGTACTAAATCCCCTACCTTGAAATCTGGAGTGGAATGAGATTTGTCCCATTTATCTTTAGCATATGCAAATGAGTCTTCCATGCACCTTACTGCATGCTTTCTGGCTCTGTCTAGCATTCCTTTGAAGCTGGAAGCTGTAGGATGTATTTCAACCAAATCTTTCCTTAAAGAATCTTGGGGTAATTTGGGATTCCATCCTTTTTCCAAAATAGAAGGAGTTTCATTGGTACTGGAATGAATGGAAGTTTTGTATGCCAGTTCCAGTGTGGGTAGAAGAGTACACCAATCATGGGTGAAACCATCACTATCTTTAGATTCAAGGCCATATGCACAAAATCTTCTCACCATATCTTTTAGGGTTTGGATCATTCTTTCAGCCAGACCATCAGTTTGTGGGTGATAGGCTGTGGAGAAGGATAATTTTGTCCCAAATAGCTGGTGAAGATTTGTCCACAGTGCTGAGGTGAATTTAGGGTCTCTGTCACTAATGATATTTGTAAATATTCCAGTCCATGATACTACTCTATTCCATATTAGAAGAGCTGTATCCATGGCTGTATCATCTTTGTGACATGGCAAAAAGATTGGAGTTTTACTAAATCTGTCCACAATTACTAGGCAAGCATTGTAACTCCTGTCACCTCCTGGTGGCAGGCCAGTTACCCAATCCATATGGACGATTTCCCAAGGTCTGCTTGGTTCTTGAATTTTTATCATATTTCCAAGTCTCTTGCCAGTGGATTTATTTGCCTTTTGGAATCTTTCACAGGTTTTGCAATACTCTGCAACATCTTTCTGCCACATTGGCCACCATATGCAGGTCTTTACTTTCTCTCTTGTTCTGTCTTCAGACAGATGTCCTGAAAAGGGACTATCATGGCATTCTTTCAGTACAAGATTGATTAATGACCTGTTTACAACTGTCATGACACATGTGTGCTTGGTTCTGTGGTAAATTATACCATCCAGTAGGTGAAATCTTCCTTCATCATAAGATTTTTTCCATACTTCATCCAAGGCGTGTATTAGAGAGTTGTCCTTACAGTCTTTACCAAGTAATTGGAATAAGATGCTACAATTCTTATCTTGAGTGTAACTACTTCTGACTTCTTCAAAGAGGGTGGTGTTCAAGTCTGTAACAATTATTCCTTCTATTGGGATTTTTGGTGAAGCTTCTTCTGGCACATAAGCAGGATTATCAATATTATTTGGTAATGGCCATCTGCTTAGTCCATCTGCATTCTTATGAATATTTTCATCTTTATGAACAATAGTCATATTGTCTCTGTATTCCTCTATGGCTATTTGCCATCTGAGCATATGTCTGTTGGGTGTTTTTATGTTTAAAAGTAATTTGACAGCTGTACAATCTGTTATCACCTCAAAAACACATCCCTCCAAGAAGTAGTTTAATTTTTCCAAAGCCCAGACAAGGCATAGACATTCCATTTGACTTGCTCCATATCTGGCTTCAGTTGGTTTGATCTGCCTGGATATGAAACATATGGGTCCTTCTACAGGTTTATCATTTATGATTTGAACTTGGTGAAGTGCAGCACCCAGCCCATCTCCTGATGCATCAATATACAATTTAAAAGGTAATTTAAAGTCTGGAATCAGTAAGAGTGGAGCAGTGGTCAAGGCTTCTCTTAGAGACTCAAAAGCTTTGACTCTGTCAACAGTCATTTCAAAGACTTTGTCTTTGTCATGCAATTTATCAAGTGGTCTTGCTATGGATGCAAAATCTTTAATGTGTTGCCTGTAATATCCTGCAAAACCTAAGAATGACTGAATTTCCTTCTTATTCTGAGGCATGGGTTTTAGCAATACTGCTGCAACTTTGTTTTTGTCAATTCCAAGGGACAAACCAGATACAACATGTCCTAGTGCTTTAAGTTCTTTAAATCCAAAAAAACATTTCTTCAAGGAGATTTTCATGTTTACTGATTGAATTTTTGTCAAAACTCTGGACAATCTGTACATGTGCTCTTCCCAAGTTTTGGAACAGACAATAATGTCATCAATGTAAATGATTAACCATCCCTCTGAGAGTTCTTCAGGGAAGATTTCATTCATCATTCTTTGGAAGTGTGAAGGTGCATTTTTGATACCAAAGGGCATCCTCAAGTATTCATACACTCCACAATGAACAATAATTCTCAAGTATTTTCTTGCCCTTGGTGTCACCACATTTTGATGGAATCCTTTAAGCGCATCCATAGTGGCTATATACACTGCTTGAGATATTTGAGTAAGGGAAATTTGGATTTTTGGTATTGGATATCTGTCTGGGACAGTGTAAGTGTTCAGAGCTCTAAAGTCCCCAACCATTCTGGATTTTCCATTATGCCATGCCACTATGACTGGTGTAGTTATTTCTACTTCCTCGTTGTGGCCTACGTTTCTTATTACACCAAGGTCCAGAAGTTCTTTGATATGAATTTCTAGAGCTTCTCTTGATTTTGGACTTGCTGGATATGCAGGTCTTCTTAAGAGTGGTGGATAAGGTCTCTCAATGTTAAGAATTATGTCAACTTCATGACCAATAATTGCTCCTAGAGGTTCTTTGTCTGAAGCAAATGCTTCTCTGTGGTCATATAAAAGGGAAGAAAGTTCATTTTCCTGTTTATCAGTCAGATGAAGGCTTATTTCAGCTTCTTTTAACTGTTCAGACTTGAATTTTTCTAATTCTAAGTTGACTGGTGATACTTTGTTTACTGTAATTTGTCTTGTAAATGGTAAAAAGGCAAATTTTTGGCGCTTATTGTCTCCAATAGTAAAGTATCTGTCTTTGTTGTTATGCAGATCTATCCCATACATGATTAAATAGTCATTCCCCAATATAAAATGGGTACTAGAGCAATTTTCCATAACAACAAATTCAACTGTGATTCTTAAGTTTCCATTTATTTGTGGGAATATGACATTGGTCTCAAAGATTCCTAATGCTTTCATTGGATTATTTGCACTGTTGAATTTGATACCATCAATTGGTAACAATTGGTCTTCAAAATTTGGTACACAAGTCTTAAGAAAAGATTTTCCAACACAAGAGCAGAAGGCTCCTGGGTCAAGCAAAAGTTTGGTGGGTTTGTTGTTAATTACCACTTCTGTTATGCAGGAGTTACCAGCTGTATAGCCTTTTCCTCTGTTTGGTTTTGTTTTCATAAGTTGTGCATCTTGAACTTTTGATAAATCAAGTTGACCATTGCTCAATTGTGGCAAGTGGGAATAAGATTCCATGATGTCAAAAGTGGCATTGATATTTTCTATATCTTTTGAATATTCAGAAAATATTGATGACTTATCATCTGAATTGTCATCTTTTTCAACATCAGGTTCTTTTTCAATATCAATTTCATTGATTTTTCCCTTCTTTGGACATGTATTGGCTAAATGGGTGGTGCTTTGGCAAATATGGCACTTTCTGACTGTATCTGCAGATTTATACTTCATATCATTAGAATTTTCTTTGGGGTTTTTGTCCACAGAATCTTTCCAAGGTGTATTAAACCTTGTTTTGAGATTCACCCTACTAGAGCCAATTTTGGTTCTGGTGGTTACTTCTTCCAATATATTGATAATATCTTCTGCTGAAGATTGTTCAGTAGTCCTGCTTTTGACAGCATGCTCTAAGTCACCTCCACATTGTCTCAGAATCTTTCTATGGATCATAAATTCTGACATGTCTGGATATAATGCTGTTAATCTGTCTTTTTGTTGGCAAAACCATGGTAAAGCTTTGTCTTTATCAGCATTAAATTTGGCAGATTCAAAGGCTGTTTCAACTTTAAACCTCCAAGCATCATTTGCCCATTTGTTAATGATTTGGGTTTTCCACCAAGTCCAACTCTGGTGTCCATGTGCTTGTCTTATTTTGATGTACCATCTGTGAGCTGATCTGGTAAACAAGGTGTTAAATCTGGCTGTTACCAATCTGTCTGGTAATTCAAAATCTTCTTTAATCATGTCAATACCTCTAATGAATTCCATATGGTCATACTCTCCTTCACCACTGAAGTGAGGCCATTCTTTAAGTTTTGGAACTTCTTTCAAGAGTGCTTGGCCCATTGATGGTTCCAATTTATGAAAAGGAGTGGATATTTCATTTTTTAACTGTGAATTATCAGGATCCAATACTTGTGGATTTGGAATTCTTGTGCCCTCATTTTGATTTAGAGGTGTAGACATTCTTGGTAAGGTTTTCAGTATTTGTTCAATATCATTTATTTTACTGTTGCTACACCTTTGGGAATTTCTGTATTCATGCTGGAAGCTTTGTATTAAATTTATTACTTCAATTTTATACATGTCTTCTTTATGTGTCAGTTCTTGCCATAACTCTGTCTGTCTTGTATTATCAGCAGTGACTTGATTCAATTTCATTGACAATTTTGATACTTCTTCTTGTGAAGCATCAAAACACTTTTTCAAGGCAATGGTATATGTCTTTACTTCAGTAAATGAATTTGAAATGTCATCAAGGACTTTCTTGTTATCTGTTTTGATAATATTTATGGCTTGTTTAATTCTTGTTTCAATTATGTCATCAATATTGAATTTAGAATATTTATCTGTTAATTCTTTAATAATGGTAAATTGTTCATTTATTTTATTGCCAAAAGAATTATCATTATTGTAAATTTTAATTGTTCTTGAAACTTTTTCAAAACACATAAGTGTTTCATTAATTTGGCACAGACTCAGGTTGTTTGTTTTAATGTTGTTACAAATGGTTTCATTTTTATCAGAAAGATGTTTTTTCACGTCATTTACACCATCATACAACTCTGGGATGGAATCAAATATATCAGAAATCATTTCTGGAATTTTAATCTGGCTTCCTCCTTCTTCTGTAATTCCATCATGGTTCTGGCCATCTGAAATACATTTTCCATGGCATCTTGCTGAATCTTTGGAATTCTGTATCCTTGGCTGTAAGGCTTTGGGTCTGGTGCCTTCCCTTTTCCCTTGTTTGGAACTTGTGGCTGCTTTTTCACGTTGGAATTGCTGCTACTGGCCACTGGGGCTGTTTTTGGCACTGGTTTGGGTGGTGGAGGGTTGTTTTTCCTCCATTCTAGTGTCAAAAGCATCATGTTTTTCTTTTCCATCAATGGATGCCATCCATTGAGCAATTTGCAAGTGTTGGGATGGCCCAGGAATCTTCTCACAGTTAGGTAAGAATTCATGCAATTCTTCCACAGGTCTGCAAGGATCTGGTACTCCTTGAATTGAAGTGCATTGTTGTATGCACTGTGGCTGGCTTTGTATATTTCCACAGAGGCTTGTTGTGGCGGTGTCAGCTCTTTTTGAAGGTAAAATGGTATTATCAGCTTCAGAATGACCCATTTTAGTTGTTTGGAAGTCATCAACTGACCCTTTTCCTTCTGTACCTGATTGGCCTCTGCCATACTCATGTCTATTACCTTTTTGGGAGCTGCTTGAGGGGTTATAGCTGGCTCCTGACCTGGTTGAAGGCATAATTATGGTTAAAAAGGCTTAAAATAGTAATTTTATGTCAAAAAAAACTTACTATTGGCCAAATTCTTACCTTTCTGAAGGGTATTACTTATGTCCAAGTTAATCAATTCAGAAGATATTGGTTCAGGTTGGTTATTTTGAGTCACAATAACAGTACTATTATGTTCAGAATTAACAGTACTGGCAGGAATAATGCTGGTGACTGTTGAGGCTGTTTCAATTTTTTCTTGTCTTACCACGCTGTCAGACACTAAAATTAATGAAAAAGCCAATTAATTAAGTAAAAAAAAGGTTATTTCAAAAAGAAATAAAAATATAAGCCTCACTTATAATATGAAAAAAATTATTTTTTATGGATTTTTTGAATTATAAGTATTTTTTATATGTTTTTAAATTTTTCAATATAAGAAAGAAGATTTAAAAAGAGTAAAAAAATATGTTACAGGTAAAATATCACGGCTGGGCCCCCAAATGTAAGGAGTGGATATGAAACTTTGATTAAAAATCAAGTACTTTTCTGTCCTCAAAATTTGTATAAGGTAAAATTCAATTAAAAATAGTAAGAAATATTATTTTTAAGAGAAAACATGCCAATTTTATTGTTTATAACTTCATCAGTATAAAACAATAATATTATAAAAATTTATCCAAAAAAATACTCTACAAGAGATATTTTAAGGCTACAAAAGAAATTTCTTCAAGAGCAATTTCAATTGGAATTGTTTGATCAATGAACTGCAAGCAATTAATTTAATAACAAAGTCTTTAAAAATAATATTAAAGAGAAAACACGCCCAAAAGTGACCAGAGTGAATTTGGAAACAAAGTGACAAAGTTTACAGTGATGAAAGATGCTTTAATTCACTTTTGGGGTGGTTCAGGGGTAAAAATGATTATAAAAGTTACAAACAATGATTATAATGATTTTTTCACGTGGTTAAAAGGTTTAAAATGATTTAAAAAAGGTGGTTGGAATCTTTTATTGATGGGTTTAGCAATGTTTAAACTAATTATAAAAGGAAAAGATTCTAACATGAAGAGAAAAGTGGGGCAAACAAGACATTCTTTTATAGCCATCAATTCTCTTACTCCAAAAGTAAAATTTACTCTTGTCAGTCGTGAAAAACAGTCTGACAACAGAAAAGCCAATTATGGCATCATTGAACCCTGGTTTAGACCAAAAAGGGCTGGTTTAAGCCATTTTTAGCCATTTTAGACCCTTAAATCAGCCATTACTATAGCAATACCAGGCCTAGAGCCTTCAAAACACGTCAGAATGTGTGTCAGAGGCGTAGAAACCAGTTAAAACTGGTTTTACTATGATTGTTTTATCTTAAGGGTAGTTTTACCCTCTTGGCAACAGCTAAAACTACCCCAGTTGGTATCAAAACCTCATCATCAATTGAGTCCACAGACCCTGTAACTCAATTCCAGGCCAAAAGTGATGAACTTTTGCGTGAATTTTGACATCCCACGCCTGTCAGCAAGGATTTTGGGGGTCTAGCTCCCCCTTAGAGCTGGAGTTCCTTTTCCCCCCCAAATTTAATCTTTCCAATTTATTTTTTCCTTTAATTCCTCATCATGTATTATACTTGTAATTTACATATGTAATTCAATTGAATTGTACAATACAATACAGTAATAATTGACACCTCATATTTAAATCAAAGCTCACTTATGTAATACATGCGCACATTTTTACATTTCAATTGAATTCAATTGAAAATACTTCAATTCCTCATAGCTTCTAAACTAAACACAACACCTCAATTTTAACACAAAAATTGATGATTAACACCACATTTGGTGTGAATTAAACTAAAGTTTTGAGGATTTTCAACTTTTGTATTGAAAATACTAAAAACTTAATTTAAGCTTATTTAGAGTTGAGTTACAAGAATTTCACCCAGAGGTGACCCCACCTGATTTTTTATGAGGAATCCAATAGGGAAATAATTTTTATATGTTTATTTATTGGATAAAAAGTTATAATAATTTTTATTTAACTTTTTTCCAAATTTATTTATTTATTCACAATTTTGTTAAAATTTCATTTTTACTTAATTTTTTCAAGTATAAATGTAATTTTATTTTTAAATTGTAATTAAATTTTTTTTTATTTTAAATATAATTTTATTTTTATTTTTTTATTTTTATTTTAATAATATAAATAAATTTATTCTATTTATATTTATATGTTAATTTTTTTATTTGTGGTCTTTTGGGTATATGAAATTACCTCTAAGGCTCACATTTAGACACTATTGATAAGTATGTTCTATCTTTTAAAACAACAAATATTATTTTATCTTGTGATTCTATGTAGGCTGACTATCCATTATTATTTTGAGGGGCAGCTAATACACCTTAGAACCCATGGTTATTGGACAATTCTGAAATTCAAAACAGACCTACCAATAATTTCCCCCTCAAGGTACTTCCTTATTTGATCCCACACTGTCAGCTACATGAGCTTTGTGATTCAGGGCCTTGATCCTGGAGGTGCTGTCACATGGTGGAGTTTGATCTACAGCTTGCCAGTATTAACTAGTATGTCAACCCATTTAATAGCATTTTCAGAAATTGTTTCCTTTCTTGAGGTCTGGAATACAGAATGGTGACAGGTTCATTAAGAATTGAGACATAGATATTAAGATAGCAATATTCCTAATCAATTAAATCACCCATTTGTAGAAATATTGAATACTTGTGACAAGTAATGATAAGTTCTTCATATTTTTCCCCTGAAACATTGACACATTCCAATTATTCCTGGATATATGCTATGAAGAAAAGTTTTTTTTCTAAATTATTTCCTTTCATTATGTAAATATAACTCAAGATTTTATGATAAGAAAAATATTCTCAAACACAAAATGATAAGGCCATAACATTTTGTGGACTTCAAATTTTAAACCTCAGAGAATAAGTGTATTGAGTTTTCATTATGTTGGAGTTGGTAGATATCTTAGCTAAAAAGGAAGTAGTCTGGGTTGATACAATGACTCACTAGAACCATGTAGATCTAATTATTTCTCTTAAAATTTCCAAAAAGCCTCACATAAAAGGCTCATAGTACCTCTAGTTAGTGGAATACAAAATTTAATTCTGCTTGGCTTCTCCTTCAGTAGAACTATGCTTCAAATTATATAATATGTAATGGTTTTTTCCAAATGAAAAGAGGGGATAATTTAGTAGATCTTCTATGAGCCCTTATTATCTATTATGATAATAATTGTAGCTTAATTATGGAAAGAAAATAAAAAAAATGCTTGAGGCTAGCCTGGTTTTCAAATAATATTTTACTGCATATATTTGGCTCAACTGAGTCAAAGATGAATTTTTTACAAGAATGAAAGAAAAGGAGTAAATTAACAGGATCTTTTATGAAGATATAATTCTCAAAATATAACATATTATACTAAGTTCAAATTAATTCATGTAGTGTTATCTGGGATATTCTACATAGCAAATATGATGGATAAAAGCACTTTCTGTGATTGAGCCACTTATATGTGGAAAAAACATGATCTCTTATATGATTAAGATTTTATTCTAACAATTAAATTATGTCATTTATATCAGAATAGAACTGTATAGAATCTATTAATTGTATTATTTTATTTGTATAGATACAACATACTTAGTATAAGAGTTGTTTATCAAACTCTTGATAGTACTACTACTGATCAAGATTGCTAAATCTTTGCTTATTGAACATGACTTCTTTATTTTAATTTCTATACACTACTGGTTATTATAAAAGTAAGTCCTATATTTCTACTAGAATCAATTACAGGAAGATGGAATAATAAAACATCTTTTCAAAGAATATGTGATTAATTTAATTAATGTTTTTTCTCAGTAGTAATTATCATAACTTCTTAAAAAAAACCTAAAAACTAGGTAAAAAGAGCCAGAAATTTCTAAATAGCTCACTGATACTCTAATGATACCTTGCAAAGGAAAATTTAATACATTTAAGAATGATCCAATAACTGATACTTTCTTGGATTATTAATTATTTAATGATTCAACTTAATGATAATGGAATGAATGAATCAAAGCAATAGAAGGCTTCTTTTAAGTCTAATCAATATTTTATTTTCATTCCATGGATAAAGCTTAAGAACTAGATACATGATTTGTATCAATTATTTGATCACTTCTTTCCACCTAAAATTATGATAATTAATGAATCACATCAATTTTCATTGCTACCAACCTGTCTATGGTTGAGAAATAAAGAATAAAAGACTGTAAATCTTCTTTCATTTCAAAATTGAAACAAGATCTTCAAAGTTATTTATTTCATTGAAAATTTCATCACAGCTTACATTTTCTGTGAGTTTTTGAAGATACAGTGTTTCATGTGTAAACATCTAAAATGGACTGTAATTAAAACGTTTGATTTGAATAATGAAGTCATAACTCTTTTTGGCTTTACTATAGATTATCCCTTTTTTCATTGGCCCTTAAATTTTCAGAAGTTTTAATTAAGAATTGTATTTCTAATGAATTTTTGAGGTTTTTACCTTATTTCTAAATACAAACGCAGATGGTATAGATACAGGTAGTTTCCATAATGTAAGTTCCTGGATACTAGTCCCAGAGTTGTCTTTATTGATTCATTTTTGCTTATTAATGGAAAATAATCAAGAATGGACATTTTTGAACAAGGAAGAGCTTCGCATTTCCTCTTTGCCATGCCAAAATAGCAGCTTATTTTCTATTTTCTCATCATTCAATGAGACTTAGCCTGAGTAAAAAAGTTCCCAAAGGGTTTGAATTTACTAATTTTCCAATATCATGCATTTATAAACATTCTAGTATTTTCTAGATCTCAGATTCCTCAGAAATTGGGGTACCCTTTCTCTTTCTGATGTCTTTTGTCCTCACAAGCTATTTTCATTTCAAAATAGTAGCTCAAGTTTGAAGACTGATATCTACTATGGGTGTTCCAAAAACACATGTATCAATAAAGTGATTCTGAGCTCAATAAAAATTTATAACACAAATAGTAGGCTCTATTTCACATTGTAATATTAACAAACCCATTATTTTGGGCTTAAAATGCAAAAAAAAAGTTTTCACAATTCTTCTATGTGGTATTGATGATTAGGTATTGAAGTATTTTGCCTATTTCTGCCTCATATACTTAATTTAGGCTTATTTACTCTATGAAGCTACCCTAGGTGAACTCCTTTGTGGAATATTTTAGCTTACTTACTCAAAAGAATACTATTCATATTTTTCTCTATGAAAATAATAAATTTTGAATATATAAATGACTTATGGGTTCTGTATATTCCAAGAATTATTTTTGGCCTTTTTTAGTATATAAAATTTAGCTCAACGCTTGCATTAAGCACCCTTTTGGAAGCTCAAATATTAGTATTTTTTCCAAAACTTAATAATAACTACTTTGTTTGGTGTCAATTATCATTTGATGTTTGACTCCTGTAAATTGATACATCATACTTCTGAATGGGACCAAAGTTAATCCAAGAGATTGGAGAAATTGGTATTGTGGGATTTCCTCTTCATTTAAGGTCAATGAAGTAACCTAAAGGGGAAATTACAAGAATTATATTTAGAATTTATATCAGATTCTTGTAAGCCTTTCACTACTTTCAGGTTAAGACAATATATTTTTGAATTCCCAATCTTCTAATTTATATTTAATTCACTTAATAATATGTTCAAATAATGGCTAATGCCTTGCTAAATACGTTTTTTCAAACAATTCTCTGAAAAATCCTTGGAAGAATTATTTTTTTAAAAAATCTCCAGCAATATTACTTTATGAAAAAATAATTTGGAAAACCACATTCAATATGACAAAAATAATGCTTAATTATTATATTATAAAGAAAGCCTTCATGAGATAAAATAGTGATTTGAAATAAATACTATTTCATTCATTACTATATAATGAAATTAGAAAACTTATCAAAGGGAATTGTAAAATAATATAAAAACAATTAGTCAACATTTTGCTTCAATGATAGCTCTGCTTTATATATTCCAACTTTTTACTTCAACAATGGGAGGTTTTGATAGTACTCAACATAGGACTATTCACAATATATTTGTGTATAGAGACTGAGAAATAATTCAATTAGTAATAACTCTTGAAACACTAATGGTGTTATTAAACCTTTTAATAACCTCTTAGCTATTTTGAAGACATTTAATTTGTCTAGTTAAGAAGTCTTTCTAGTCTATGGTGTGTCCATATCTTAAAGCATAAATAGGTTTATATTGTGATACAGGTTTTTTGTGCTCTTGCATGAATTATATGTGACTTGGAAATTATGGCAATAGATATTTTGTGTAGATCTAATGTATTAGTTTACTGATAGTTCTTTATGATATTGTGGAGTATTAAGTATACCCAAAGCTCTGTGTTTTTTTGGGTAGAAATCTCTAGCTCTTTCTTCCATTAATTATCTTTAACATCTTTTTATATTTACTGCTTCCTTATATTTCTATTAAGCTCCTTGAGATTATTTAAATGAATTTCTAAATCTTCATCTTATATCATTTTTTATTCCTCCTGAGCCTGAATATCATTTTTATGATAAAATCCAAAATTGAACTATTATTTTTCTTAAAACTGTTTAGACTCCAATTATTTGTAAAGCTCCAGGTTTATAATTTCTAAGTCAGGTATTATATACCCAACACATTCTTCCTGAAACATATTTTTTCTTTGATATGCTTCTTAAACAGTAAGGAAAGGCACAATAAGACTTCATTATAATGGAAAATTTCTCTTTTCTTTTGATCCCTCAAAAATTGTATTTGAACAATTTCAATATGATCACCATGATTATTTTTTGCTTAAGCTACCTCATAGGATATATTAGTTCTATAATAATCTTCATGAATTTTTTTGATTAAGAACTCGTTATTTATGGAAAATAGTATAAAATACATTATAAAAACAGGTATTAGATGAATAAGCCCAAATACTTTTGAAAATATGTAACTTGAATTGTAGAAAAAACTGATTTATTTATTTATTTTCTCTAGAAATTACTGTTTTCGAAAAATAAGACTTCTAAATTAATAATACTATGAGAAATATTCAGAAGATCAAGATTCCTATCTGGATCATTTTAGTGAGAACATTTCTCAGAAATTTCAGCTCGGAATTCTTAACAATTAATTTACCTCATTTAAATAAGGATCCTAATAAATATTAACGAATAACTGTAACATAAAATTTGAGTAAAACGTGCTCAATGTAGAGAGACACTTCTTCTAGGACACTACTTATAGGATTTGGGAGTAAGTTACAATAGCTACAATAGCTAAAAAGACATATTTGAGTTTTTCTATTCAGTTGATAAAACCCTTCAGAATTTAAGAACAATCTTTCTGTAGCTCTTAAGCTATTTTCTTAATGGTTACTCTCACTAGTTTGGAAAGTAAATTATTGTGACATGAAATATAGAATATTTGGATAGAGGCCTTCTCTGATTCCTTCATAATTCTATTTGAAGGAATTTGAGAGAATATGAAATTATTTAAGGGAAGTACCAAATAAAACCCAATTGAATTAGCTCAAAAGCTGTTTTTTTATTGATGTATTGCTATTTATGGTAGAACTTCTTCTAAAGCTTTAAAATAATTTCTTTACTATTTCAGATATTGCTTGTCCAGGGAATGCTGATTGAACTCCTTTATCTTAACTCCAACAAGACTCAGAAAATGGGAAAAACTTTATTACCCAATGATTCTTACACATTTTTCATATGTGTTTGAAGCAAATTTAAAATTAAACAATTTCCATCATTTGAAATCTATATTATGAATTACTAAATTAATTAGGCTTTTCAAGGTAATTCAAAAATCAAGCAGGAATTTGGAACATAATACAAAATTATTCAAAAACACTTATTCTTCTACATATAAAGATATCAGGAGGGAAAATTTCAAGTAATTATTTGTTGTTGAATATTTTCTCAACTACAATAAACAAAAAATACACATAATTCTTGTATCAGACAAAAGATGTATATTTTGAGTTTAGTCTTCCAATAATGTAAATTACATTTAGTTGGGGTTTGGTAAATAAACAGAATATCTACAGTGCTTTGATCAAGGAAGGGGATGTAATATGTCAGTTGATATGAAAAATGCTCTATTTCTTACCTTAGAAGCCAGTTTTAATGATTACTGTATGCATAAAATTTCTAAGAAACTGAAAAGTGTGACAAGAGCCTCCATAATCTTCAATAACATATATTAAATTACTCAACATAAATGATGAAAAATCATTTAAACTACCCCAGTCAGATAAAAGGGAATACTTTGATCAAGTACCAGAATTCAAAATCAGAATCTATATGGCTGGCTGTATGAGATATCTACAATATAGTTGATGACAGATAGAAACACGAGTTTGAGAAATAAAATTCAACATAATATAGTTGAATATAAATGAAAGGGATCTACTAAGACAATTCGAAATGGTGAGTACCTCTGAGAGCCCTGGGTGAAGGTTTTATTATCTGAGCTATTGTGATACACACCAAAATAGTAATTATTATATTTATAACCATTAGTATGACAAGGTTACCACTTCCAAAGGAAGTCTTAACATTTAGGAATATCAGAATAGTTAAATTATTTACTCTTAAATTGAGTGAGAGAAAGGTTTTTCTTCCAATTTTGATACCTTTTTTTCGACAATACTATTACCTCATATCAAGAATAATCTTTCATGTAAAAGTAAGGGTTAAAAAAATCAGGAGATTTTTTCGAAATTCTGATTCCGATAGTTTTAACAAACCTCAATATATTCATTTTAATGATAAGAAGCCATTTCTTGACTTTTCTAACAAAAGGACTGTTTTTTATAATGAAATTTTTCATTTTACAAAACAATTTCAATTTTTTTCTGATCTTGAAAAAAAAACTTTCTTTTTCTTTTTCAAGGATTTTGATATTGTTTCAATAGGAATATGATTTTGCGTTATTTTTTCAAATAAAGACTCTATATTTCAAGTCCTTGAAATAAATTACTTACCCTCTTTTTGAAAAATACTGAAATATGATTTATTCAGAAGACAAAGATAATTACTTTTGTGGTTCTTGGCATATTCTTCATTCCAAACATAAATAGGGGGTTGTATAAATTTCTGCCACCAGAGACTTTCATGATTTCACAAAGTACAAATATCTTCCAAATAAACACCTGTTCCATATTCAATTTAGAAAAAGAGATGTATGTCTTGAAAAATAAACTAAATATTCTTTGTAATATCAAAAACAAATAAATCACTATTTTTAATGAATTTTACAAATTCATTTTCAAAATACATTGAAGACTTATTTGGAAAGAAATGAACCTATTAACCCTCTATGCAGCTAATAGTTATACACCAATATCTCATTCTCATGTTTCTTTTTCTATCATGTTTTATTCTCTTAACACAAATGGTGATTATAGTTATCATTTATCTTGGAAAAATCTTTTAATATTATTTGAAAAGGATTTGAACAAAAGGATGCTTTCTTGAGATACTTGGAAAATTTACAGAACAGGATTAGGGTTAAAATGAATTATGGTATAATTTCTATTAAAAGTATTCCATATAAGGTTTTTTTATGGGGGAAACTCCTTGAAACTATAGAAAGAACATCTCTCAAGCTTTCATTGTGAGTCTGAGATACTTATTCATTAGGAAATGAAATTAATTTGATTCTGAAATTTCAAATTAACTTAGTACTTTTGGATATTTTTTGGAATTTTTTGTTTTTAATCTAGTCAAAGTTTATATCAACTCTTCCTTTTAATACTTTGTCTAATAGTTTTCTACTGAATAAATACATAAAAAATATATAAAAATATTTCAGCTTTAAGATATGACTTTTTATTCATTTTTCACATTTTCAGTAAGTGTATTTTGTGATAGGAGAAATATTTTCTAATTCTTTGAGGATTATATCACTGAAGTATCTCATATTAGATCCCTTTTATGCATTCCCGTCACTGATTTAGATTTTTTGAGTTATGGGATGAGAGGCTGAAAAATTTTTCTAAATTCATGAACTAAAAAAAACATTATTTTCTTGGAAATTGTAAATATTTATTCATAATAAAATATGAAATATTGAAGAAAAAATACTCTAGATACAATTTTGAATATATTTAACAGGAAATAATTTTTAAAACCCAGAGAACAAGCATGACACTCAAGATCACCATAAATATGGTATACATGAAAGGAGTGAAATACACACCTTGCCCCTTTATTAAACTAAATAAGCATACAATCAGGCCACAAACAGAAAGTCAGGACCTAAAGAGGTTAGTCTTTAAATGTAAAAGTCTTGAATTAGAAACCTTCCCCTTTCAGAAACTGTTATTCTGATTACCAGTTAATAACAGTTAACCGAGTTATTAAGGATGTAAACTCTTTCAGAAAATAAACCTTAATCTTTACCTCTCATCTAAAATATGGAGTTTTAATTAAAGACCCCTATAGTGGTATCTTTTATCAAATTTATCAAGAAGATATATCAAGTGGTACTCTCTCCAAGACTGTAGCACCTCTGGATCAACAATTACAGTAAAAATACTACCTGAACAACCTGGAAAAACAATTCTATTTTTTCATCTCTCATCTTTATTTCACAGTTTTGATGAGAGAAAAATCAATTAGAATATTTTTTTGAAGGTAAAATTAGAGCTATGAAGAGGAATCATCTTTATTCTTTTGTATTACACAGATCATAATTTATTGGTATGTTTCTCCCAAAAAGATCAAAATACTATTTTAAACGAGGTTAAGAGTACTTTGAGCCTGAATATCTTTGAAATATTCAAGTAAAGTCCATTCAAACGTATTTTCAACTTGTATAGATCACCTGTTTGTTACAATCTAATCCACTTCTTAGCCCATTATCTTAAAAATGGACAAAGTTATTAAGGATTTAAGGCTATGATTGCATGCAAGCTTGTACTGTGGAATACTATCTCAGATAATTGAACTATGAGGTTTCAAATCTGTACAGAGGCTGTTCATCCATTGATTCAAAATAAAATTATATAAGAAATTCACACACATTTTCATACAGGGTTGTACTCTAGGTTATTATCCTGTATAATTGAATTATGAGCTTTCGAGCCCATTCAAGTAGAATTTTTTCATTCATTACTGAACATTTGACTGAAAAAAATCCCTCAGAGGTGATTTTAACGTTATTGGACATGCCTTCGCTTTTGCAATATTCTTTAACTTTATATTGGTTGAATTTTTTCCCTTTTATGGGCATAAAATGTTGAGATGTGGTTTCAAAACCACATCTGGGTACCAATACAGATTTTTTTTGGTTTTGTTAAGCCAGAAACTAGCCACCTTATTAAATTTATTACTCTATGAGCATTGAAATATGTTATTCCCCTCTATCCACCCTGAATTGAGATAAAAAGAGGCTTCACCCAGTAGGAAAAATCAGCGATTATCTTAACAACCTGTCCTTACTTGGTTAAACTGTCTTAAAAAGAGGTAACCCTTAGAATATTTTAGATATAATTATAATCTTAATTATTGTATTGGTGATTAAAATGATTCAATTGATAATCATTGCAACCAGCGCTTTTAACAGACACATCACCACTATTCCTTAATAGTAGAGCCCTCTATGTTTTATGTTTCACAGTCATAGTTAAATCTTGTAATTACTGTCTCATAGCCTCTGCATGGACTCACCCTGAAAATCATAGAAAATCAATTACTTATATTAAGAAATATATATACTGTTGTTTCATAATGATTATGAGATCCTTGTTTGAGAAGTTTTTCTTATCTTTTTTAACTTCTTATTATTAAATAAAAGAACCCTACTCTTCATATAAACTGAGGTAAAATATGATTTACAACCAAATTTAAATATTTTTTGATATATCTTGCTTCCCCAAAGCTCACTATTCTTGGGGAAAACATTCACAACTGAAGCACTCAGGCTTTTCTCTCAGATCTTATATTGAATTATATTTAAATAAAAATGTTAGACCCTGTAATTAAGAAATAATCAACACATGTATTATCCAAATTTAAAATTAATGCCTTTTTCTCAATATGTAAATTTTTCTTAATGAAAATCTTCACCAATTTATCAAATCCTTATATATAATCTTATTGAATGACATTACTTTTTATTTTTTTCTCTACACATAAATCCAAAAAGTAAATTAATACTTCAATATACTCATAATTGAAAGAAATTAAGAATTTGGGTTTTAACTTAAAGGGGCCAGCTGATAGATTTTCCAAGTTTTGAAAGAAGACTGCCTGTAAACCATTAAAAATATTAAGAATTCTCAATTTATATTTTTAATTTTGTCTTTTAATTCTTCAAATCTCATTTGAGGAGCTGTAATTTCATGATATAAAGATTAATTTCATACATTAACGTTGATCATCTATAAGTATCCAAGATGTGAAAGGTATTCAAGTCAGCTCTTTATAAGATTTTTACAAATTAGCGGCAGAAAACCTCATTAAATTTCTTTCTTTTTCAATTTTCTACATCATCACATTGACACTTGCAATGGGAATACTTCCCAACATTCATGGAAATTTGCCTTTTGAATTTAAAAAAAATATGGAATTAGAGAAAAACATCCACTCAAAAATGTACCAATTTTATATAATATTCTTAATTTCAATCACAAAAAGGGTCTATCATAAATTTCAATTCATTATAGTAAAGGTATTTCACCCAGAATATTACTTTAATGTACCATTTATTTTTTTAATTGATGTCATCCGTTTTTGGAGGGTTTGACTATTATTTTGATTTCCATTTTAAAAAATATTTTTGTAAATATAATCACCAGACTAGGTACTCAAGTTAATAATTAGCCCAAAACTTTTCTATATTATCTAATTTTAATTCCATTTGAAATTTCAAAGGAATCATTTGTAAGAAGCCTTTGGTACTTTCAAACTTTATCAACTTTAAAAATAAATCTTCCATATACCACTAATGCCTCTCTTAGCCAGAATCTAATGATGATATTATTGACAAAAAAAACAAATCTATTAAATTACTTTTGAACAAAAAAAATAAATAAAAAGATAATCTTCCAATTAAATAAGAATGAAATACAAACAAAGATAAGGGAAGCACCCATCCTCAAGAAATTTAATTTTTGAAGCTTCAATAATATACTGAACTAACACTTATTTAGATCAAAATATATTTTTTCTCATCAGGAATGTATTTACCCTCAGATTTACTATTATTTTCTGAAAGTTTCAAACAAAATTTCAAAATCCCTAAATGTATTTTCAGAAGGCTTCAGGAGCATTTGAAAATAAAGACCCTCTTCTGAGTAATTAATACGCAAACCAGGTTAAGGAAGAATATAATTTAATTCCTTTGATCATCAATCATCTTTAGCAAATTTATGACTTCAATTATAGATTATCCAATTTTTTTACTTCATAGCTGAAAATACTGATAATAAATCCAATTTTCTTTTATTTGAAATATTATGAAAGGAATCGAGCCAAATAAAGCCTGTCAAAATTATAATTAGTGATTAATTCTATAATAAATGGAATTGTGCTTGAAAATGACATGATTTTTAAAAAATAATCGTGTGAAATGATAATAAGATATAAAAACACTTTCAAAGACGGACTGAAAGAATTTGAGAAATGTGATTAAGTGTTGACATGGACATACGTTGACCACCGAGTTCTAAGATTTCAAACGTTTTTAATACGCCATTAATGAGAGATTGAGAGTATTTATCAAGCACTAAAATCTTCCAACGACCGTTTGAGGGTTTAACAGATTGAATAGTGTCAAGATAACCTATAAAAGGAGATGATGGAAATGAAGAGGTCAGTTAGTCAACGAATGAATCAAGCCATTGATGATTTGGATATACGTTGCCTGATGATCTCAATTAAAGAAAAACTTGAATCAATTAATTAGCTTGATTACTGAAGTTTTATTGTCTGTGGTCTTTGACGATACTGTAGACAAGAGATGGGTAGGCTTAGTTCATTTTGAAAGAGTCCAAGACTATTTTAGATCTTGGAGAACGCTTAAAAGCAAATTAATATCACAGGAAGTTAGGAACACTCATGTGCTTCATTAACAATGACAATATTATGACGACTTGATATAGGAGTAATTATTGAAAGAACAGATCATGGAGACAATGCGAAGATTCTTTGTTGAAAATGAAGCGTTTAAAACTGGTACACATTCAAAATGTAGGATCTAAGATCATCTAGGGGAGTTCAAGGCACTGGTTTTTATTGGCTCGTGCTTGATTTCTCGATCGCTTGATTTTAGCTCCTTGAACCACCATTTTTGGTAGCTGGTGGCCTGGTTCATGAGCTTTGATTGTTGTAGGCCATTTTCACATATGGGGCCAGGTGGTGCTTGAGCGTTGAAATCTGCTCACGTTGCGGTAAAATGTGGCTTATGGATCCACCCCTTGAACTCCCCTAATCAAGTAGTGATGCGCTTTATTCTGGCCTGAGTTCCAGTTCACTCTGCAAACAGGATAACCAACTTCTTCACCCCAAACCCACCCTGCTGGCCAAACTAGTCGCCACTCCCCCATGTAATATAGTATAGTGGTCCAGTTGGTATCAAAACAGACTGTTGGACAATACAATTATGGATTCAATCAGTTTTGAATTCAAAATTTGCCTGAGAAATTTACTTTTGAAGCGCATCTGTGCAACATTTGTTTCATAACTTGCCTTTTTGAGGTTATAAAGTGTTTTGTCTTCCAAAGGGTAGAAACAATACTTTCTCCCACCGAAAAATTATTTTTTACATACTTGAAGTTTCGTATTTTGAAAATGGGGGCATTACCACCCATTTTCATAAATCTCCAAAACCATTATCAACAAATTGCGGACAGCATGGGTTCGCTGTCTGCTGTTCCCACGCTGAACGCTGATGTAAATTTATTCCAAAAGCTTTCAGAACTCTCTGATCATATCAAAAACCTAAGCTCAGAAATAAAATCACTCAAACAAAAAGTAGATTTACAAAGTGGAAAGATTTTATCATTAGAAGAAAAAGTAGATTCACTCGAAAAAAAAGTAGATTTACAAGGTGGAAAGATTTTATCACTCGAAAAAAAAGTAGATTTACAAGGTGGAAAGATTTTATCACTCGAAAAAAAAGTAGATTTACAAGGTGGAAAGATTTTATCATTAGAAAAAAAAATAGATTCACAAGGTAAAAAGATTTCATTAATAGAAAAAAAATGTAGACAAACAAACTGAAAATATTTTATTATTAGAAAAGAAAATGGATGAAAATTATTTTAAACTGGATAAGAAGCTTACATTATTGTAAGTTTTTTTTTTGTTTTTCAATTTACTTACTTATCTTTTTTTTTGAATTTTTTACTTAGGGATAGAAACAATCGCGCAAGAATGGCTAACAGTATTTGCCTTTCCACAATGGATCCATTAACACCATTGGCATCACTTAAAACAGGGTCAATACTCAATTTATTTCCTGAAACAATTGATGAAGTTGAGAATTTGTCCAGTAAGTTTTATTTTTTGAAAAGACAAGTTTGATCGATTAACATAAAACAATGATTTTCTTTGATTTTTTAATAGCTGCGTGCCTCAAAGAATTATTGGAGGGGCTTGAGGAAATCGTTCCTCAAAGTAGAGATGCAAGACGGAAGGCATTTAAACAGGCCATAGGCCTACAAGTACAAATTCACAGAGCCTGATTCTTTGCCTTTCTCTTTTGTTTGCTTGGCTTTCTTTAGCGTGCTTTCCAATCTTTTTACATCAATTTTTTTTAATATTTTCCTTTGTGACTTGCTTTTTTTGCATTGTTAATCTTATTGAAGCCTACTCAAAGGTTCATTCCTTCAGCCGAATTGAAGAAAAATTGCACAGATTACTTTTTTGGAGTTAAATTCACAAAAATTCCATTCTTATCAAGGTAATAGACATTACAAAATAATAATTACTTAAAAAAATCGCATTGACATATATATCATTGTTTTGTGAATAAATAAATAAATGAGCCTATTATGATATACATATATGTTTTGAAAATCGCGGATTGTTAACGTTGAAAAAGCTCCAAAGAAAGCTGGCTTTATTTCTCTTGCCCAGCATGGTATCTCTTGTTTTTATTTTATTTTTCTTTGTTGCTAACTGTAAATATCTTTCATAATATTAATTATCTTAAGAAATTATATCTAATTCGCCTGTCTTAAGAAAATTCTTTACCTGATGCCTTTTTATCTTATCATTTTTTACTTCGACTGAAAAAGCCTTTTTTTTTTCCTTTTCAACCTTGGGAGTACCATAACCTGAAGGAGCGGGACAATAGAAGGCCAAGGTAAAGGTGAGTTCTCTGCAACAAATGAGCGAATGGAGGAAGGTTTGGGTAGACTATTTGATCCAGAAGGGAGGCCTGGACGAAGGTGGGAAGAACGAGAGGCCGAAACATCCTTTCCGGGTGGGATTCGTTGAGAACTTTGATGGGAAGGTTCATGGACGAATTCGTTCATCATAATTTGTTCGTTGGGTCTTTGGTTGAAGTAATTTGTTGAGTTTCGAAGGTCGCAAAGAATTCGCGTCAACAGTTGTGAGCCCCATAGATTGACTAGCGCCCCCTCTATCTATGTTGACTAAGTCCGCGATATACTTCTTAGGCGTATGAATATGAGTTGAACCTATGATAATATCATTAATGTTATTGTTAATTTACGCAGTAAATAAAACCAATGAACGTCAACCTGAGGGGGTTGATTGGGCTAACCTATGACTATGTCTTTCGTGTGTGCTTCTGAAACCTCGTAAGCAGCCCGAATTTCTGAATGAGTCAATCCGCCATCCACAAAGACCATGACCCTCTGTCGGTTCTCAATCACGGTTTTTGATTTAGGACGCTGCCAACTTGGCTTAGCACTTCGTAGTGATGCGGGACCACCGCCGTTTGTCGCTAAACTAGCGGCGCCTGTCTTTGCGCTGGAGACAGTCGGCGTTTCACCCATATAAGGAAACAAATTCAAGTCTAGTTTGTTCGAAAGTGCCTCCTGCATAGACCCACATCCCCACATGACTCAACCCGACCGTTATGTGACCTAAAATGTAAGCAAAAGTTACTCGTACCTCCAACATCAGTTTGACAAAAGGTTGAAACTTTGAAATGTCATATGCGTTCTCGTCCAACGACTGCTTAAACAATTGTTTCTTCTTTTTCCCGCTATCTTTTGTTACATTGGCTCCGATGTGAATGAGATTGTTGACAGCATCCATTTCATGTAAGGCTAATTTGGCGTGTTGATAAAGTCGTCGCCGATCTTCGTCTGGGACCCCATCTCGATAAAGCACATATAGAGCCACAATTCGCAACTTGTCAGACGTGCTACAAGAGTACAAAGCATTAGGATTTTGAGAGAATTGATCATAGTAGAACGAACAAACCTTAGAGTGCGATCATCCAAAAGCGGCACCATTTCCTCTACGATCGACTTGGGTGTCCGCCCTTCGGCTGTCATACCCGTCGAGCAGCACTGTTCAACTGATGCTACTGCTGCTAATTGACGTTTTTCAAACAATTCCATACAGGTTTCTGCCATGCTGAGATGGAGAAAGCTATAGAAAACAATAATCAAAACAAAGAGGTACAAGTGGCCAAGGCCAAAAAGCCGTCAATCATTTATAAAACCAGAAGAATTACCTTTTCTTTCCTTTCTTTCAAATGGGGTAGACTAGCCAACATGTCCTTTATGTCATTCAGACTAGTCTGGTTTGTCAAATGTCCGTGCTCAAACAGCATGTCTGCTTACCGATTTGCTTATCCAACAAATTTCCTCTTCCCAGATATCAAGCGCTTGTTCAGCGGATCGAATGGGTGGAGGAGCATAGAGAGTCAAAAAACTACGAGGATTTGGAGGCCGGAGTGTATACACTTGAGGTTCCTCTGGCAAAATATTAGTAAACAATTCGATTAATTGCCGAAGGTAGGGCGCAGCTGGAGAATGGGTGAGTCTATTGACAAGTTGATCATCTAAGGCTATAAAAGTTTTGAACCATGTTCCATGGTTTTTTCATACATAGCAAAAAGACTTAGCGGATTGATAAATCGAAGCGAAATGTCAAACTTGACTTTTAAAATAAATCAATTACCATCAACAAAAAACATATGCGCGCCAGCATATTTATTGAAACCTTCAGGTGGGGCCTTTTTGCCAGTGCTACCATGAGGACAAAAATCGGCTATGATTCGATCAATATTCTTAGCTATTGGTGCAAGGATGTAAATAACGTCAAGATTCGGGGTAGGATTTCGGTTGTTTTCAATTAGATCGATTTCTGAAAAATGTTTTGTTTGTACAAGATAAATTATAATTAGTGATTAATTCTAGAATAAATGAAATTGTTCTTGAAAATCATATGACTTTTAAGAAGAATCGTGTGAAATGATAATAAGATATAAAAACACTTTCAAAGATGGACTGAAGGATTTAAGAAATATGTGATTAAGTGTTGACATGGACATACGTTGAACACCGAGTTCTAAGATTTCAAAGGTTTTAATACGCCATTAATGAGAGATTGAGAGTGTTTATCAAGCACTAAAATCTTCCAACGACCGTTTGAGGGTTTAACAGATTGAATAGTGTCAAGATAACCTATAAAAGGAGATGATGAAAATGAAGAGGTCAGTTAGTCAACGAATGAATCAAGGCATTGATGATTTGGATATACGTTGTCTGATGATCTCAATTAAAGAGAAAGACATTTCAATGTATTTCAATCAAGTAAATTTATAAGAATCCCAAAAAAAATTAACATCGATTAATTAGCTTGGTTGATAAAGCTTGATGGCCTTGTCTGGTTTCGTTCGATTTATGTAATTTTCATTTCTTGCTGGATTCGATTTGGATTTCGATTCAGATTTGGATGGAAACAAAAAGCTTGAGTTAATTTCAGTTTTTCGGGAGAAGCTCAATGGCATCCAAACTTTTGGTCAACAGCGCAATTGACCATCTCAATTAATTAATTTTTCATCCAACCACATCAATAATCAAATTTTATATGAAAACTGTACTGATGACACCTGGAAAGTATTGAGAACATTAAAATTTTGTTACTAAAAATGCAGCTCAAATAAGAAATTTGAGAAAAATTATTTCAATAAGGTTTACTTTGAATGAAGCAATTTGATGGATTAGGCAATTCTCTTCATTTAAGAAGGGATTTGAGATGCTTTTTGGCAACTTTCTTTTTGGGAGACATTATTCACATTTTTACACTCTTCATCTTATCAAAGCTATTTTGTAGATGTCTTCAACATGTGTCAAGTCTTGTGTTCTACTTTTTGATCATAGTATAATATTTAAATAGTGCTTTGTAAATGTGCTGGTGGTATGAAATGAGGGTAATAATAAATTTTGAATATAAATGGTAGCAATTTTTTTACTGGGTTTTAGATAAAGATAAGATGGTTCTAAATCTTGTTAAATGATGTTCTGATACCTAGGCAAAGCTTTCTTCAATAATGAACTTCCACTGAGTTTGGCTACTGGGTAAGCTTTCAACACTCAAAGGCCACTAAGTGTAGCTACTGGGAAATACAAGAACACTATACTTTACTGGACTACCTTCCAGATGTCAAATGAATTAATTTCCCTTTTTGGAATGTAATTTTCTTGGAGGAAACTCTTCAATTTGAGAGGAGAGAGCCCCTATAGTTATGCCTTTTCAGGATCCAGGGGGCCCTCCATGGGAACTCTATTTTCCCACTTTAATTCCTCTTGTTCTTATCATGTGACACTATTTTTGATGAGGGGTTTCCATTCATGTGGGAGGTGATTTAAGGCTTAGTGATAACTATTCTTCTGCATTGCCTTTATTTTGTCATATGATATGTTTTTGGTAAGTTTTTGGTCATGATCTTGTATTTGCCCTCTATATTTCAGGTTATTTGCTTTTGGTGAGCAATTTTTGAAGACAAAGCCTTAATTCTTGTCACATTATGTTATTTGGGTGAAGTGATGATGACATTATATTCTCATATTTTTCTTGAATATGACATTTGATTTTATTTTGGATGGTGTGGCTGTGTGAGTAATGCATTTTCTGTGCCTATATACACTTAGCCTTCAAATTTGAGGTCAGCTTATTTTTCTCTTACAGAGGTGGATTTGCATCTGCTTTGCATGAGGTGGTAAATGATGTTAAAGCTTAATTTTGGGAGTTTTTTTTAGCTTATTAATACAATGCATCTCATTCCATATCCCAATGGAGCTTTGCAATTATGCAGTTTTTCTGCATTTGAATTGCATGACTTGAGGAATTATTTGGGATTTAATTTTCAGCTAATATTTTCTTGCATGTGTTTGTGTATTATGATTTATGCATGTAGTGGAGCTGTGTCATTTAAATGAGTTAATTATGTCCCAGTGGATATATTTCCAGACTTTGAGTGTGGCTATGTTGGGGCCGCCAGAATCTTTCAATTATTCAGCTTATTACTGTGACTGGTTGCATGTGCTATAGTGGTGTTTAAAGGTTTTATGATTTCTTGACACATTAAAAAAATGCTTTGTAATACTTGTACTCTATTAGAAATGTTTAATATTGACTTTAAATATACGTTGTGTAATGAATTTAGCTTTGTAACACATACATTCCTTCTCAGCTTCACTTCCTGAATCATTGAATCACCATAAACTATGTGAAATACAATCACACTCACCTGGTTTATTTAAGATCTAGATAGTTAGTTTTCTGTATTGACATGTTTAGTTAAAATAAACTGTAAAATTATTCATAAAATAGGTTTATTTAATATAACTCAAAGATTGTTTCGATATCAAGAGGATAGGGGCTTTATTTTATACTATTAGGAATTTATTCCACATGATAAGGAATGGATTTTAATATCTTAACATGTAGCTAGAGTGAAGGTTTTTACTTTCACAGTTGGTTTGTAGTTCAACACAGTCAAAACTACCACTATGTAACAATGAGAAAAGTGGCTACACCTGAAAGCAGGTGTTCCATTTGGAAAATGAAAGAGGAATTATATGGGAAATGAGTCTTTCCCCAAATTGAAACTGATAATAAAAGATAGAAGATCTGGAAGAAAAAGCAAGCCACACCTGAAAGTCACATTATTTCAATTGAGAACCCTGATTATCATTTGGATATAATTGGTAATTTAGAATATCAGGAAATATATCTATCAATAAATCCTTCTTTCAAACCTTAGATGAACTTTTCTATATCTGACCTCAATATCTCAAAATAACAACATAAGTATTATAAAAACCTTCAATTTTAAAAACCAGTCCATAATTTTTTGAATGCTGACATATGATCGGCCCATATTTGATCTCTCAATCCAAGATTTTTCCTGTTGATACTAATATGAAATTACACCAGAAGCTCACCAAGCTCAGAAAAAACTCCAAGTCCACCTAGAAATCTTGGATGATTTGCATTCTCTTACTCCAGATTTCCATCTATTTTGCTGGAAATTTAAATTTGATTTTTTTGCCTTTTTAGTAAAAATTGGATTCTGCATTTCTGTAGGTTATCCCATTGAAAATTACTGAATTGAATAAGTTTTTTTTGCAGATAGAAATATTCCTCATTTCATATTTCAAAAGTTCCTACAAGAGATCCATGCTGTTACTGAATGGGATATTTTGTTTCAATATGAAGATAATCTCAAATAATATCTTTGAGTAAAGAATTTCATGCATATTTTTTTGATGAATATTTCGAAAAACCTTGGTACAACAGTACTTATTATAGATCTATGACACTAGAAGCATGAAATTATTAACCTCAAAACACAAGCTTGTATCATAATTTGTGATATTCCCTGGTCATGTATTCATGGCAATTCTGGACTTATATATTGATATATCTATAATAAAAAATATTATTACTTATTGTAGCAAAAAATATTTTATGCTGAATTCTGGAGTTAAAAATTAAATTCCTTCAGCACAAAGATATCTTACAAAATATCATCCTTTACAAACATCACACCATGGAAGCTATTGGTTTCTTCATATTTTTTGTATATAATTTTCACAAAGAAAGTCAAATAAATCTTTTTCAGTGATAATTTAAATTTTTATGAAAGTTGTATTTTTAAAACTATGTTGAAAGCTCAATGCATATTTACTCAAGAAGCTTGATAAAGAACCTTTAAGGTTAGCTCATCAGCTCAACTCAGATATTTGGTCTCATTTACCTAAAATACAAGTTTCCATTGTATAACTCTAATAAGCCTCATTGTTTGTTGTGAGAAATTCACATTTTTTCATAATATACAATAATTACATGAGAAATGCATATTAGTGATATCACTTCATTATTTGAAAATCATATTTGTATATCATTCCTAAATATTACGTGATTGATTTCTTGGTATTTATATTCATTTACTCCAAATAGCTTGGAAAATCATTATTAATATCATAATCTTCATCCAAAAAAATTACTCTGGAGATATGATAAATATCATCTGACAAATTGAAGGGGGAAAGTAAGTAAATTCATGCCATTTATAGTGAGAAATGGGGCCCTATGAGTTTTACAAAGCTTTATTTTCACTTATTTTCAAGTTTGGGCTTGACAGTTGTCATAAAATAAACCAATTCTGAAATATTATTTCATTTTGAAAGTCAGAATAATCATCATTTGTCTTACCAAAATAAGAGGATTAAAGTAACTGTCATTAAGTAAAATCACTTTGGAATTTTCTGTTTCAAAATTTTTATCCATAATATGTGTTTAGTAATATTTTATGATATAAAAATATAAATTCCAAAAGTATAGGGATCTCATACTCCAAAAAAATTTTCAAGTGGCAGTTGGTCTCATAGTTTAAAATTAAAACTTAATACAATCTAGAAAGGGATATCCTCACAGGTTTCAACAAACAATATATTTTACTGTAACTTATATGGTCACTTGAACAATAATTCAATATATAAATCTTGATTTATTGAAACAGAAAAAATTAATTCATAATAAGAGTCATGAGCTCTTAATGAACCCTTGTAGCTTGCAAAATGTCCACAAATTTGTTCTTGAGTTATTATTAGAAACCTATCAGAAGTAGAGGAAAAAAATTTAGCATTCATATAGGTGAAGTTTCTGTAAGTATTTTTATATCCCTCAGAATCTGGGAGTTGAGTGAGTATTTTTGAAAATAATAAATAATTTTTTGATTCCTCCTCCCAAACTATTTTTTTCACAATGGAAAATTCCAATGATTTTGTATCAGATTCTTCCATAAATGTGATCTGAGAGTTATCAAGGTGTGCCAAGTCATGTGAAATGGTATTCCCCTTAAACTTTGTGGAGGAACAAAACGTCCATTTAAAAGTTTAAAATTTAGGGAAATTATTCATTTTTGATGATTTTACAAATAGGTTTTTCAAATGATTTAGCATGGTGAATGTAATTGAATCTGCTTTTTCTGAGACTTTTGTATTTTTACCATATAGTAGGAGATTTAAATCTGGAAAATCTAAAGGTGAATTGAAGGTGGTGGATTTTGGGATTTTCTCATCTCATCCTTCCACAATCTCTCTTAAACATATTTTTGGAGCAATTTTTGGAAGATAGACTTGTAAAGGTGGGCTGAATTTTGGTGAGAATGTTAATATATCTAAATAATAATCAATGATTAATTAGAATAAAATAATATCACCTGTGTTTTTATTTTTATTTTCTAGTGTAACAAGGTTATTTATTCTTTCTCCTTCCCAGCAGGAAAGAAAAAGAGGGTGAACCATAGCTACAAATAACTTCTGATAAGTGTTGAGAAAGGTGAATAGTTGGGTTTGGCTTTAGATTTGGGTTCCAATTTATTAATAAGCTCTGGAAATAGCTAACTCATAATTGGTCAAACAAAGTTAGTTTAGACTTTGAAATGGAGTGAGACATTTCAGTATTAACCAAAGATACTAAAGTTTCTGTGGTTCAAACAAGGGTTCCTTTGGAGGGGTTTTTAATATTTTCAAAATTCCATTTTGGGATTAGTAGTAAGACAATGTGTACTACATATAGAATCAGCCAATCAGAAGCTACCTTTGGGGTTCCACATGAAATCATTCCCATTTTTTGGGTATGTAGGCTATCCATGATGGAATAATAATATTCTGGATATGTTGATGTAGAAGTTCAAGCTCCTCTTTGGTTATGATCAGGTTTTCTGGTGATTCACTCAGGGTTATTGATGGGGAATGCTGTTAATTTGATAGTGAGATAGATGAGGAGATTCCTGGAAAAGAGCTCATTAATTTAGAATCATGTTTTGTGCCTGATGCCTTTGGAGATTTACTGGGTAAATGATGAGATATTTCTTGGGAGAATGATGAAGCTGATCTTGTTTTTTTTTCTTTTTCCTTTCCTTTTTAAGCTGATTCCTTCAGAAATCCATCAGTAGAGCCTTGTGATAAAATCCTTGATGAGCTTCTGAGTTGAGATAGTGATTGAGAGTGTGATCTTTATAGAGGGTTTGGTACTTCTTGTTTGATGGTATGAAATGTGGAGCTTGTCTTGTATGTGGCTTTGTGCTTTGGAGATAGACTTGATCTCTGAATTTTTCTCTCTTGCCATTTGTGAGTTCTCTCAGTAGCACTGTAGAATGACTCTGAAGCTGAACTAGTGGACTTTTTCCTGATTGCTAGCTTGTATTTTCTGTCTGTACCAGGGTTCTCATCCTTTTGAGGTTTGAGGGATGTGAGCCTTATGTTCCAAGTGATAAGATATGAAGATTTTTTGATTAATTCAATGAAAATAATTTTACAGCTTTTTTAATTTTGAGATAGGCTAGAATATCATCCCTCAGAACACCCAATAGAAGAGTATGCATAACATCAATGGTGACCATCTGTGAATGGTTCTAGTAAGGTAGCTCTCCTAATAAAGTGTAATGAGAACCATTCTATGCAGAAATTTTCCTCCTTTGGCTGGTTGTAATTGCTTGAAGCCATTGGGTGGCTCCTGATATATGCTGATATTTATCCTTCTGGGGCAAAGAGTGTTTTTGGGTATTTTATATATCCTTAACAAGGAGGTTGCAATGTGCACAAAATTGATTTTCGAAATGAGATGAAAAACATCCAATCTTTCTCAAGGCTGGGATAACTCCAATTAATAAGAAAAGTGAGGTTTTGATCAGACGTCCATTGGGGAAACTAGTGGTTGAAGTAAAGTGAACACCCGTCCAGAGCTCCTGAAGCTCAGAAACAAGTGGCTTCAATAAGAATTTAACTGATTTGAGGTGTTTTCTTTGGGTGTTGGAGTGAATCTATAGACAAAAGGTTTTTGATATTGATAACCTTTTTCTGTGGGGAGGTTGAATCAAATCAAAAATATAACACCTAGTGAAATACTGTTGGACCCAATAATGGATCCATGGGGCTCTTTTTCCAGTAAATATATAAGCCAAAAACTAGGTTCCCTGAATTCTCAGTAAGCTTTAAGCCTGTATTGTCTAGGAATGTTCTGCAAACCTGGCCATCTGATATATATTAATATCTCTCTTCATTCCCATGGGGATATTATAGGGGTGAATCCAAGTCATTTTCAAAGGCTGGGAGTGAGAGTTTGTCTGAGATCTATTTCCTCAAGGATCAAAAGTAAATTTTTTTTTGGGTTTGTAACTTTTTGGTATCTATATTTTTCCTGAGAAGAAAAGTGTTTCATTATTTTTAGTGTCCATATTTTCCAATAATTTGTTGCATACAGCAAGGGAGGGGTGGTTCTTCATCCATGTTATTTCCAAAGGGTTACTTTTTTTCTAAACCTAAATAGAGATAAAAACAGAGTGGAAAACAGATGTGGGTTATGAATTCACTAAGAAATTTAAATATTTTTTTGGGAGGTTTTGAGCTGTTTGAAATCTCACAACTGAAATCAGTAGTCTTTTATAATTTGGCACTTGTTTGGATTCTCTTTTGGTCCAATTTTAGGCTTTTATCACAGCTTTAGTACTTAAAATTCTTGTGAATATTGTCATGCAAAATTTGAATCATGTATAAAAGCACTGTTGGAGATTGATAAAAATAGGAGGGTAGTGGCCTACTTAAAGAATTGTCAATTTTGTGGATGGTTTGGGGTAGTTTTGCATTTTACAATGGATTTATAGAAAGGTGTGAATGATTTGTGACCAAATTTAGTATGCATTTGTAGTAAAGATATAGGAAGCATATACTGTGATGAATTGTTCAAATAAGATTCAATTAAACTATGTTGTGACTTGTTTTTCTGGGAGAAAGGTCAGGCTTTCTGGGTTAGATGGGCTATGTATTGAGCCTGAAATATATAATATATTAATACTAATGAATTTTTAAGATGATGAAATGGAAGAATTTATTGAGGTATTATGTAAGGTTTGACTATGAAACAATAAGTAAAAATTACCAATATTTTACTTATTGTACTATGAATGTCCTTATAAATAAAAAGAATAAGATAAAAATAATCATAATAATAACAAATTCTTATAATTATGGCGTAAAAATAATTATCTTATTAAATAAATATAATTATATAATCTATATTATAAAAAAATAATATAATAAATAAATATATTAATATAAAATCATTAATATATTTAAAAGCACTTTATTATTTTCAAAAACAAATGATAAAGGCGTAAAAAATTGTTTTTGATTAATAAAAAACAATTAATAACATTAATATTACTCATATTAAAGCTATGAATTAATATAAATACTATTTATATTAATTATAGAATTATTTAAAGTAATAATAGAGAGAAAATTATTATAATAAGAAGAAATATCCTATTTTTAATACTTAGTATAAGAATTTTGAATAATTTTGTGCCAAAGAATATAAATGAAACTTATTTATATTGTATTTACAATAAGAGTTAAGAGAAATTACAATTTGTCTTACTTTTACGTGGAATTAAGGTTTTGAAGAGAATTTTGAACAAAACAGTTGAATAATTAGAGTAATCATGTCAAAGATGATGATTATAATAAGATTTATCTTTGGTCTTTAATAATATAAAAGTTTTATATATAAAGAATAAAGAAATTACCTTTTGATTTGATTATTTAGTGTTCTGTAAGCCTCTGAGGGGGAAATAGAGTAAAAAAAGCTCTATTTATATTAAATTCCTTCCTCTTGGAGTTCAACAGGCCTCTATTAGACGTTTAACAGTCATATCCACTGGAATTGATCAATATTTTAAGGTTTGGTGATGATTACATCATGATCAAACGATATTATCTCATTATTACGCCATCTCTAAGTTTGATGACGTCAAAGGCTTGGCAGAACCCCAAATTTCATGGGTTTTATTAGTCTTAATCATAAACTAATAGTATTCACCAATTTTATCACTCATATGACTGTTAAACTTAATTTAAAGCTACAGTGAGTGATCATAAATTATCAAATTAAGCTCAAACTTTGATCCTTAATAACTTTTAGTTTTACACGCTACAGAAATTCAGAGAGTGAATTCTGGTTACTTGCCATAGCCTTATTTTACTACCAGAAGCATTTTATTACATCATCCAAACTCTATTTTTGATGATTTTTCTTGTAACTCATCTTTTCTGTTGAAATTTAATATTTCAAACTTCAAACCATGATTTCAAGGGGTTATGCGCTGAATTTTATAATAAAAATTACATCATTCTTCACAAATGAGCTAGTAGAATCTAACTGTATCCCTTTTTAAGTTTGGACCACTTTCACAACAAAGTGGTCAACAGCTCTATTGATTTTAATCAATAATTCCTTACAAGTTTTAACCTTGTTTATAGCTTGTGAAATAAAGTTCATATCTGTGTTTCTAAAGTAACAAGGTGATGACTTTATTTTTAGTTTATCACTCTATCTTGTATATTTAAAAAGATATTAGCTAGAATCCTTGAATATATGTGTTGACCAAAAAAGTGCATATATTCAGCTTAATTTCTTAAGTATTGATTTTAGAGATTAGCTTCTTAACTGTTTTAAGTGTTAATGTTTATGGAGAATCCAATGGTAAAAGGTATTTCACATGTTTTCCCATTGGGTTCTGAAATAATCAATGATTTATGTCTTTCATAAGGTATTGTTACTTATAACTCATTAAGTATTGAGTTTACAGATATGCCATAAAAATGGTATATGTGTATTTTACCATGGGGAATCCAATGGTGTAATTTATTTCACATTCTTATTCATTTGTTTCTAAGGTAATTTTACTCTTATGCCTATTTATGGCAGTTTTTGTAATTTTAAGATAATTATTCTAAAGGTATAATTATTATAAATATTTCTTGTGACCTTTTTGGGTATGTGGTTATATCTCAAAGGCTCACATTACCTACCACCAAAAAAGATTGTAACACAATCTGATATGTGTAATTAGGGTATCATCCAATGTCCTACCTCTTCAATAGACTTTATCAGTCTTGAAGCTCAATAATTCTTGATTTTTGTATTCTTTAGGTTTTCTTTCATGTCTGAACCTCCTTAGTAGTTTGTCAGCATTTTTTATATCCTTCTCAAGTACTTATTAATCTTCTTGAGTTGGATTTCTATACCTTACAAGGTATTCTCTTTCTTTCTTTTTTCTTGTCCTTCTTTCTTTGAGGACTTTCACAATTTTTTTTCCTCTCCTTCTTCCAAAGGGGAATTTCAAGTGGGGGTTTATTTCTTAGTGGAAATAACTCCTTGTCACTTGAGATGTAAGGTTTTATTAGACTTACAGGGAAAGTTGGGTGTTTGTTCATTAAATCACCTGTGAGTCCAATTGCACAGCATTGGTTCCATGAAGTGCTTTTATCATAAATGGTCCTGCAAAGGAATCTTTAAATTTCTTTGGGCCTTTTATGTTATTAAAATCAAGGGTTGATACTAGGACCAAGTCTCCTATTTTGAAATCAGGTGATTTATGACTTTTATCCCATCTTTCTTTTGCATACCCAAAAGAATCCTGCATACATCTTTTTGCATGGTGTCTTGCTTTGTCAAGCATTATTTCAAAGCTTCTTGCTGTTGGATGTATATCCACTCAGTCCTTTTTGAGGGTATCATAAGGAAGTCTTGGATTCCAACCTTTTTCTAGCATTGCTGGTGTTTTGCCAGTAGAAGAATGGGTTGATGTTTTATATTCCAGTTCAAGGGCTGGTATTAGTGTACACCAATCATGGGTAAAACCATCAGAATCTTTAAATTCTAGTCCATAAGCATAGAAACTTCTAATCATATCCTCCAAGGTTTGTATCATCCTTTCTGCTAGACCATCAGTTTGAGGATGGTAAGCTGTTGAGAATGATAATTTTGTCCCAAACAAGTTATGGGGATTTGTCCATAATGCTTAAGTAAACTTTGGGTCTCTGTCACTTATGATATTTTGGAATAAGCCTTTGTGGCTAATGATTTTATTTCATATCATTATGGCTGTGTCCATAGCTGTGTCATCTTTGTGACATGGTAGGAGCATGGGAGTCCTACTGTACCTGTCAACTAACACTAGGCATGCATTATAACTTCTGTCTCCTCCTGGAGGTAATGCCGTTACCCAATCCATATGAACTATTTCCCATGGGGATTTTGGTTCTTGGATTTGGATAATCATTCCAAATTTCTTTCCTGTGGCTCTGTTGGCTTTTTGACATCTGTCACAGGTTTGGAAGTATTCTGCAACATCTTTCTTCAAATTTGGCCACCAAGAGCATGTTTTCACCCTTTCTAGTGTTCTGTCTTCTGAAAGATGTCCAGCTGCAACACTATCATGACACTCATGTAAAATAGTGTTTATCAGGGTTCTATCTGTTAACGCAATAACACATGTGTGTTTTGTTCTATGGTAAAGGATTCCATCAAGGAGGTGGAATCTTCCTTCATCATATGCCTTTTTCCATGTTTCATCTAGTTTTGATGAAATTGATGGGCCTTTGCAGTCTTTGATTAGAAGTTGGCCTAAGATATGGCAATTCTTGTCTATCTTATAGCTTTCTTTAACTTGGTTAAAGAATTCTGTGCTAATTTCTGCAACACATATTCCTTCTATATGGTTCTCCTCCTGTGGTACCCATGCTGGATTGTCAGGGGTATTTGCTAGAGCCCATCTGCTAAGACCATCTGCATTGTTATGAATGTTACCAGACTTATGAAAAGTAGTCATATTTCCTCTATATTATTGGATAGAAATGTGCCATCTCAGCATATGTCTATTTGGGGTTTTCATATTTAATAGAGATTTTACAGCATTACAGTATGTAATCACATCAAATACTGTTCCATCCAAGTAATAATGTAATTTTTCTAAAGCCCACACTAAGCATAGGCACTCCATTTGGCTTGCTTCATATCTTGCCTCTGTTGGCTTTATCTGTCTTGAAATGAAACAGATTGGTCCTTCAGATGGTTTATCATTGATGATTTGTGTCTGGTGTAGTGCAGCACCTAGTCCTTCTCCACAAGCATCATTGTAAGGTTTAAAGGGTAGTTTCCAATCTGGCATTAGAAGAAATGGGGCATTTGTTAAGGAATTTTTCAATTCTTCATATGCCTTGACTCTTTCTTCAGTCATTGCATAGACTGTTTGTTGGTCACATAGTTTATACAAGGATTTGGCAATTTCTGCAAAGTCTTTTCTATGCTGTCTATAGTAACCAGAAAATCCTAAACATGATTGCATTTCTTTTGTTGTTTGAGGCATTGGCTTAAGTAGTACTGCTGCTAATTTATTCTTGTCTATGCCTAGACTAAGTCCAGATACAACATGTCCTAGTGCTTCTAGCTCACTGTATGCAAAATGACACTTTTTCAAGGAAATTTTCATATTTACTTGCACTATTTCTTGAAGTACTCTTTCTAGTCTTGTGAGGTGGTTTTCCCAAGTTTCTGAGAAAACTGTGATATCATCAATATAGATGATTAACCATCCTCCTGATAATTCTTCCCGGAATATGGTATTCAGCATCCTTTGATAATGGGAAGGTGCATTCTTTATCCCAAATGGCATTCTTAAGTATTCAAAAATCAAACAATGGACTATTATTCTTAGTAGTTTCTTGGCATTGTCTTTTAAGACATTTTGATGAAAACCCTTAAGAGCATCCATAGCTGTGATGAACTTAGCTTGTGACAATTGTGTCAATGTCTCATGGATTCTGGGTATTGGATATCTGTCAGGGATGGTATAGGTGTTCAGGGCTCTGAAGTCCACTACCATTTTTGATTTTCCATTATGCCAAGTTATAATGACAGGTGTAGTGACGTCTACTTGTTCATTATGTCCCACTTTTCTTGATACTCCAAGGTCCATTAATTCTTTAATGTGTACCTCTAAGGCTTCTCTGGCTCTTGGACTAGCTGGGTAAGCAGGTCTCCTTAGTAAAGGTGGGTAAGGTTTTTCCACATTAAGAATTATTTCTACCTCATTCCCAATTATAGCACCTAATGGCTTTTTGTCAGTTGCAAAGGCATTTTTGTACTTAAATAGGAGGTCAATCAATTTCTCTTTCATTTTTTCTGTTAATTCTTTATTGAATTCTGCCTCCTTGAGTTGTTCAGATATAAAAAGTTCTTTTTCTGGACTTTTTTCTTCATTCTTAATAGGTGTAATTTGTTTTTTGTTATTCAAGAAGCCAAACTTTTGTCTTTTGTTATCTCCTATAGTAAAATATCTGTCCTTCTGGTTAGAGATTTCTATACCATAGATTGACAAGTAATCATTTCCAAGTATAAAGTGATTACTGGTACAGTTGTCCATTACCACAAATTCTACTTTAATTCTGAAACATTGTGAAGGGTGAGGGAAAATGAGTGCTAAGTCAATTATTCCAAGGGGCTTCATGCTCTCACTTATACCACTAAATTTGACACCTTGTATTGGTATAAGCTTTTCTTGCAAATATGGAACAATTGGTTTTAAATAACTTTTACCAACACAGGTGCAATATGCTCCTGTATCCAAGTTCACTTTTGCTTCTTGGTTGTCAACCATGACAATACTTATACTTCATTTTCCAGCTGTATATCCCATTCCTCTTGCAGGTTTTGATTTATACAGTTTGGCATCTTGCACATTTGTCAGGTTTGTGTCAGGTGTTCCAACTTGTGGTAACTTTGAGTTAACATCTAGTACTTCATAAATTATATCAATATTATTAATTTCTGCATTAATTATATTAATTTCATCACTTTCAGAAATTCTGATTCTTCTGTCTCTTTTTCAGAGTAAGATTCCTCCTCTTTGTCATTGTGGTTTTCTGTTTCCACAATTTCATTAATTTTTGCCTTTTTTAGGTAGTTATTGGCTGAGTGTCCAATAACTCCACCTTTATGACATTTTCTTTTCTCATTGTTGTTGGATGTATTGGGCTTGAAAGCTTCTTTTGATTTATCTTTTTTGATAAATGGTTTATTTGGACTTTTGATGTCCAATTTATTCCAAGTTCTACCAATTTTTGTTCTTGTCACTATGTCTTCTAGTGCATTTATATACCCTTCTTTGGAGAATGGTTCTATACACCTGCTTCTTAGGGCATGCTCTAGTTCCCCTCCACATTTATTAAGGATTTTCATCTGCACAATTTTTTGTGACATTTCTGGGTACAGTGCATTTAGCCTTTCAGCTTTTTTTAAGAACCAAGTTAAAGGTTTGTCTTTGTCTGGGTCAAAGAAAGAATTTTCAAATGCATTTTCTATTTTGTACCTCCAGGCATCATTTGCCAATTTGGCGATTATCTCTTGTTTCCACCAACACCAGGTATTTTTACCATTTGTTTGTCTTATGCCATAATACCATCTTTTTGAAGATTTCTCAAACAATGAGTGTAATATGGCAGTTATTAATTCATCTGGTATGTCATACTCTTCTTGTAACATTTAAATTTTTTTAATAAATGACATGTGATCATATTCACCTTCTCCTGTAAATATTGGCCATTATTTCAATTGAGGTGCTCGCTTCATTAAGACTTGGTTATTGTCTTGGTGATTCAGGTCTGTTATGAATGGATTTGTTAATTCCTCTTTTGTTTTAAAAGGGCTTCTTATGTGAGAAAATGGAGTTGATAACTTTGGCATATTTGACTTAGCCTCATTAATTTTATCCATTTTTTCAATGATAAGCCTTATTTCACTTTGAATATCATCTTTTAGATGCATTCTTGCTTCATCACTTTTTTCCACATGGTCCAAAAGTAATTTCTGGTGTGATGAAGTCTTTTCTTCAAATTCTTCTACAGAAATACTTAATTTGTTTAATTTTTCTGTAAGATTGTCAATGCTCACATCATAATTGATTGTCAAAGTTTTTTCTTTGATATCCTTTATGTATTTATACAATTCTTTTTGTCCTTGTATTAAATTTTGAGTGTTGTCTATTAAAATTTTTGGTTTGTTATTTTCAACAATAAACTTAATGTTGTCAATTTCTTTTTTGTTTTGTACAATAATTTTTGTTAAAGAAGATAAGGTATTGGTTATTTCTTGTAATGATAATAAACTATTTTTAATTGCTTTCAGAGGTAATATACTATTTTTAATTTCTGTTAAAGTACTTACAACATCTTTGGAAAAGGTTATTTCTTTGAGAAATGAGGTTGTCTCATTCTTTGTTCCTCCTTTTCCTTGAATTCCATCAAGGTTCTGGCCATGCTGAAGACATTGTCCATGGCATCCTTTTTGATTCTTTGAATACTGTAGCTTGGGGGATATTGTTTTCTCCAATTATTTTTCTTGTTCTTCTTCCCTTCTTGGGGAAGTGGGTTGGCTTGGGGCTTCTTCCTTGGTTGCCTCCTTCTTTTTGATGTAGTACTCCTTGATCTTTTTGATTTGAGGCTTGGATGACAGTGGATTCCATCCATTGGAGTATCTCACTATTTCCTCCTCGTTGAGGAACTTTTTCAGTATATGCCAGGAGTTCATCACTCCTTGGTGTATTTGAGGCAACATTTCCCAATCTTTGTCCTTGTACACCATGTAATACTGCTTGTACTGGCTCATTTAGATGTCTATCTGAGCCATCTGAATGTGATTTGTACCTGTTTGAGTTGCTCATACTTAGTTCTAACTCTGGCTCAGATATCATTGGCATTTCTGGGAATTGCCTTTGGGATAAGGCACTTCCTTGTGTGGATTCTGTTCCACTGGGGTATTTCCCTTCTTTTTCCCTTTTGAGGAATCAATTCTACCTCTGAGTCCAGCTCAATCTGATTGGATGGAGTATTGGGAGCCTCTTCTGGTAGTCATATTCTAAGAAATAAGAAATAAGAAGATTTAAGAACAAGAATTACTATTATGGCAATTTATAAATGAGGTACTCACCTTCAGAATTCTGAATAGTGGGTCCTGGAAAGTCTAATTTCTTAGCTTTCTTTTTTCTTAGTTATAATTGGTGTTGGAGAACTTGGGCAAGTTTCTTCCACCAATCTTTCAACAGTGGCTTGGTTGGTTTCTGTTGGATTATCTTCAAACACTAAAAAAGACAAATTAATATAAGTCTTTTATAAGAAGTGTTATTTTTGGTAAGATATGGAAATTTTCCACGTAGAATTGCTTTTATATCTTTGGAAAAATGAAATGAATGAAGAAATGAATAAGAATGAAATAAAAATAACTTTTTTTATTGTTTTTTAATATTTTTTATGTTTTTATTTTTAAAGAATAAAATAAAAATGAATATGATTCTTTTTGAAATTAATTTATAATATAAAATTATTTTCATTTATAAAATATCTTCTTTTAATCACTAGAGTCACTCAAATAAAGTTTTTGTAAGTCTAAGGATGTGAAAAACCATGTGTAAGACAATACAATTGTTTTTTAAATGCCTCAATAGCTTTTAAACTCATTAAATATAAAATTATAATTTATTATTGGATAAACCCCATTAGAATCTTTTTAAAGGTCTTTTAAAGTAAATATCACGGCCAGGCCCCCAAATGTAACGTTTGACTATGAAACAATAAGTAAAGATTACCAATATTTTACTTATTGTACTATTAATGTGCTTATAAATAAAAAGAATAAGATAAAAATAATTATATAATTTATATTATCAAAAAAATAATAATAAATAAAGGGTGTTGGTAAAAACACATAAGAGCTTATGTGTTTTTACTAAAAACTTACATGTTTTGGCCATAAATTGGTAAAAACACGTAAGTTTTTAGTAAAAACATGTAAGGGGTTCCCCGGGCCCATTTTAATTAAAAATGAAACACAATTGGGCCTTTATTGGGCCAAAACATGCCCAAAAGTGGTTTTTTCCCCACAAAACCTCTCTAACTCCAAATTGTTTCAGTTTTTTTCCCCAGCCCCCCGCCAAAAAAAAACAAGCCCAAACACCCCAATACTCCACATTATCCCCACCTCAAACCATTTTTTTTTTGGAAAAACAGCATTACCAAAGCCATTTTGCAAAGGTTTCACACTTTTTTTTATTTTTTTACCCCAAAGACTGCATTTTCCACCACAACAACCTGCTTTCAAGCCTCTCAATTTTCAATTTTTTACCTTCCCTCATCTATTAATCCCACATTTAAACCACTTTCTTTCACTCTTAACCACTTCTGTTCATTTTTCACACCTTTTTTCACCTCTTTTTCACATTTCAAAAGGTTCTTACCCCATTCCAAATGCCCCAATTCCCCCTTTTTTCACTTTTATACATATTTTTCATTAAAAAAATGCTTCAAACCCCCACTGAAGGTGAATTTCAGACCCTTGAGCTTCTTTGGAAACATGTGCATAATGTTGCCAGGGCTCAGGGGTATGATGTGTCCACCTTGAGGTCCAATATGACCCACAACCAAATTGAAATATGTTGTGACAGGTCTGGCACCCCAAATCCCAACAAAAGCCCCTCCAAAACAGTCACCTCAAGAAAGCTTGACTGTCCTTTTAGACTTTATGCCAGGAAATATGCCAAGAGTACCACTTGGACTCTTAAAGTCAAAAATCCTGAACATAGCCATGATGCCACTGAAAATATCATGGCACATCCTGCTTTCAGGAAATTCAATCAGCAAGAAACATCCCAAATTTCTCAAATGTCTGAATCACTGCTCATGCCAAGGCAAATTCAGGCCCAATCATGCAGCCAGAGGGATTCTGACAGGCCTGTAATCCTTCAAGACATTTACAACCAAGTCAAGAAAATCAAGAAAGACAAACTGCAAGGCAGAAACCCCATTGATGCTCTTATTGACACTCTCAAAGAAGAAAATTTTGTTTGGTCCTCTGCAAGGGATTCTGAGGGACACATTACCGCCTTGTTTTTTACTCACCCCTGGCCATAAAACTTCTTCATGCCTTTCCTTATGTCATTCTTATGGATTGTACCTATAAAACCAATAAGTACAAAATGCCCCTTTTTCATATTGTTGGATTCAGCTCAACCAATAATACCTTTTCTGGGGATTTTTGTTTGATGAAGAATGAAAATGAACCTTCATATACTTGGGCATCAAATCAATACATAGAAAAGGTCCTCAACGACACCAATCTTGTTCCCCCTCCAGCTATTGTTATTGACAGGGATCTGGCCTTGAAAAACTCTATTAAGAAGCTCTTCCCAGACTACAAAGTCATGCTATGCATTTGGCACATCAACAAGGATGTATCTGCTCATTGCATGAAGAAAATTGGTCATGGAACTGATTTTGAAAATTTTATGGGCCTTTGGAATCAAGTAATATACTTCTTCACTTTATTTCACTTTTTTTCTTATTATTTTCTTTATTAATGACTTTGGGATTCTTTTCTCAGCTTATGTATTCATCCACTGAAAAGTCTTTTAAAGGCAACTGGAAAAAGCTTCAAAAGCAAGTCAAAAATCATGAGGTCTTGCAATATTTGGAAAGGACGTGGCTTCCTCTAAAGGAGTATTATGTGCCAGCCTGGACCAACCACCATTGCCACCTGGGTGTGGGCTCCACCTCCTAAGTTGAAGGTGCCCATGCCATGGTTAAAATTTGACTCCAAAAGTCCACTGGTACTCTCCTGGAGGTAGTAAGGGATCTCCACATGGCATTCAGAAAACAATTTATTGAAATTATCAACAGAATCTCCAAAGAAATTATTGTCCATGTGAAGAATTTTCCTCCACACATCTGTGCCCTGAATGGCAAGGTGTCTCATTATTCTCTTCAGATTGCCTTTGAAAATTTCAAAACAAAAATTCCTCCAAATGAAAAATGCACCAACAAATACAAAAATTATAAAGGCATTCCTTGCAAGCATAAGACCCAAAAGGCATTTTCCAAGCACCAAAGGCTTGAATTATCAGACTTCCATCCTCAATGGCATTTGAATTTGCCTGTGAGGGTTTTTAATTTCTTATTATTATTATTTTTCTTATTAACTGACTTTATTTGTCATATTCTTCTCAGGCTGGTTTTCAAGGTGATGATCAAAGTGTTGAAAAAGAAAGAAAGAATGAAGCCAAGAAAATATTTGAAGACATTGGGGAAGACCTGTTTCAAAGACTAATGGCAGAAATCGCTCCAATACTTCAACATTTTCAAGATGTTTTGACTGGAAAAGTCCCATTTGATCAAATTCCCAAGAGTCAAGAGGATGATCAATATTATGAAGACCCTCTAGATTGAAAGAATATCCATGGAAGACCCCAAGGAGCCAAGAATAAAGACAAAAATAAAACAAAAGAGAACCTTCAAGATTTGAAATTATTGAAAGTAAATCCAAGAGAAGAGGAAGACCCCCCTCAAAAGTGACCAGTACAACAACGTCAAGATCCCAGTCAAATGTCCCCTCTCCAATTATGGAAGTGGACTCATCTGAAGATTCTGAAGATTCTGAGCACTCATTATCTAAATCCATCAGTTACTCAGATTCACTACCCTCAGAAACTGAATTAAATAAATCAGAAGTAACCCTTAGAAGGTCCAGAAGATTGGCAATTGGAAGCAAAACCTCACAAAGAAAATCACACAAGCCTGCCATCAGTTTGAATATATATGATGAAATTTACTTGACCTGTGAGAATTGTCAAAGAAATTATCACACAAGTGATGAATGCTCCAAGCTGTTTGTGAGTTTCTTATTCTTTTTAATGTAATTTGCTGCTCTTTATTTTGATATTTATTCATTTTTTGACCTTATTTTATCAGATAAATGGCTCAGAAGACTTGCCCAAGCTTATATTGAAATACACCTTCAAGGCCATCAATGTCCAGGGTGATGGAAACTGTGGCTACAGAACAGTATCCCACTTCATTTACAAGACTCAAGATCAATGGGCTGATGTCAGAGGTGACTTGGCTGATGAAATTCACCAAAATCAAGACCTTTATGAAGACATGAACACCTTAATTCCCTCAGTATCCTCTTATTTGGAAAGAATTGAATGGTATGAAGATTTTGGCCAGGCTCCAAAAAGCAAGTGGATGTCCATGCCTGACATGCAGGATCCAATTGCAAATAAGTATAAAAGACCAGTTTTCTTTTATTCCACAGCCCAATCTTTTTCTTTTTTCCCTTATTTCTGTCCTCCAAATGATAATCCCCCCATTTTCATCTGCTTCTTGATTAGTTGTGCTCATTTTGTTCCTTTGGACATCATCATTTCTAAAGTTTATCCAGTCCCCCCCATTACTGTGAACTCAGAGATTCATGCCCAAAAACAAGCCCTGGGGTGGGCTGATAAATTGAAGAAACACAGAATGTTGTATTTGTCCAATATTCCTCCCCCCTCTCAGAAAAAACCCACTATTTTGGAGGTTGATTCTGATTGAATGATTTTTGTATATACAATTTATGCCAATTATCCCCCTCCTCAGTCATATTTATTGCTTAAATCCCACCTCAGTCTCCTTTTTTATCAAACATGTGGAAATTTTGTACTTGAAAATAGTCATATTACACACAAGAAAAAAAAAAGTTGAAAAAAAACACTCATTGCGCCTTAACTTGTTGTCCCACCAAAGTTTTTTTCCTAATTCATGAGCTTCTGGTTCTTTATTGTCCAGATTGAACCCTTTAATTTATAAAAAAATGGAGAAAATCTATAAGTGGGAAGTTATTAAATTCACTTTTTAGAATTAGGCATATTACAATGACAGGAAAAAACATTTGAAAAAAAAACCCTTTTTGCACCTTCACTTGTCCCACCCAAAAAAATTCCCAAAATTATGGGATTCTGGTGCTTTCTTCTTCACATTGAACCCTTCATTTTTGAAAAGAAATGAAGGAAATTCATAAGTGGGAAGATTTTAAATGAATATTTGAAAAAAATACCATTTTGGCATATTGGCCAAATTGGTGAAATTTGGCAAAAATTTGTGCTTATTGACATGCCAAGTTGGGAAAAATATGGCAAAAATAAAAATAAAAAAATCCTCAAAACTGAGCCTGAGGATTTTTTTTTTGAAAAATAAGGTCACTTACGTGTTTTTACCATAAACCTACGTGTGTTTACCAACACCCTAAATGAATATATCAATATAAAATGATTAATATATTTAAAAGCACTTTATTACTGTTACCAACAAATAATAAAGGCCTAAAAAATTGTTTTTTATTAATAAAAAACAATTAATAACAATAATATTACTAATATTAAGGTTATAAATTAATATAAATACTATTTCTATTAATTATAGAATTATTTAAAGTAATAATAGAGAGAAAATTATTATAATAAGAATAAATAACCTACTTTTAATACTTAGTATAGTAATTTTGAATAATTTTAAGCCAAAGAATATAAATAAGACATATTTAAATTGAATGTACAATAAGAGTTAAGAGAAATTACAATTTGTCTTAATTTTAGGTGGAATTGAGGTTTTTAAGAGAATTTTAAACAAAACAGTTAAATAATTGGAGTAACCACGTCAAAGATGATGATTATAATAAGATTTATCTTTTATCTTTAATAATATAACAGTTTTTCATATAAAGAATAAAGAAATTACCTTTTGATTTGATTATTTAGTGTTCTGTAAGCATCTGAGGGGGAAATAGAGCAAAAAGAGCTCTATTTATATTGAATTCCTTCCTCCTAGAGTCAAACAGGCCTCTAGTAGACGTGTACTGATTATATCCACTGGAATTGATCAATACTTTAAGGTTTGGTGATGATTACATCATGATCAAACCATCTTATCTCATTATTACCCCATTATTTAGAGTTATCACTATACCTCTAAGCTTAATGACGTAAGAAAGGCTTGTCAGAATCCCAAATTTCGTGGATTTTATTAATTTCAATCATAAACTAATAGTATTAACCAGTTCTATCACTTATATGACTGTTAAACCTAATTTAAAGTTACAGTGAGTGATCATAAATGATAAAATTAAGCTCAAACTTTGATCCTCAATAAATTTTAAGTTTTACACACTAGAAAAATTCAGAGAGTGCATCATGGTAGCTTGACATAACCTTATTATACTAAAAAGAGCATTTAATTACATCATCAAAACTCTATTTTTGATGATTTTTCTGGTAACTCATCTTTTCTGTTGAAATTTAATATTTTAAACTTCAAACCATGATTTCAAGGGGTTATGCGCTGAATTTTATAATAAAAAATTACATCATTCTTTCACAAATGAACTAGTAGAATCTAACTGTATAATTTTTTGAAGTTTGGAACACTTTCACAACAAAGTGGTTAACAGCTCTATTGATTTTAATCAATAATTCCTTACAAGTTTTAACCTTGTTTATAACTTGTGAAATGAAGTTCATATCTGCATTCCTACAGTAATTACGTGATGACTTTATGCTTGGTTCATCACTATATCTTGTATCTTTCAAAAGATATTAGCTAGAATCCTTGAATATATGCATTGACCAAAAAAGTGCATATATTCAGCTTAATTCCTTAAGTATTGATTTTGGAGATTAGCTTCTTAATTGTTTTAAGTGTGAATGTTTATGGAGAATCTAATGGTAAAAGGTATTTCACATGTTGTCTCATTGGTTTCTGAAAAAATCAATGATTTATGTCTTTTATAAGGTATTGTTACTTATAACTCGTTAAGTATTGAATTTACAGATATGCCATAAAAATGGTATATGTGTATTTTACCATGAAGAATCCAATGGTGTCATTTATTTCAAATGCTAATTCATTGGCTTCTGAGGTAATTTCATTTTTATGCCTATTTATGGCAGTTTTTGTAATTTTAAGATAATTATTCTAAATATTTCTTGTGACCTTTTTGGGTATGTGGTCATATCTCAAAGCTTCACATATTATCTCCAATCACTGGAATACTTTCACAAATGGTTTCCTCATGTGTTTAATGGGCCCTTTTAGATCCTTAAACTCCTTGATATTTACTTCCACCGATTTGGCATATTTTCAAGATGCAAGTGATGCATTTGGAAATATATATCTTTCCCACTTTTTGATGAGATATAGTGCCCATTTTATATTCTAATACAATTATTATGAGTATTGTTCGTATTTTTATGGGATAAGAAGAGTTTCTGTAAATATTTTTGATGAAAGGATAATTAATTTTATTGGGTTTTTCTTATCTCAAAATTTTCAGGAATTCAATTATCAGTAATATCCAGAGAGTAATTATTTATTTTTGGACAAGAGTGTCTATGAAAGGGTAAATTGAGTTCATAATTTCGCTTTCTTAATGAATTTGAAAGTTCAGCAGTACTACTATTAAAAATAATCATTTATATTGAGCTTGGCATTATTAATTTTAACATTATTTCTACAAACTATATTCGGCTTTGTTTGGTTTCAAAATTTGGATATAGCATAGCTGTCTCAGTTATTAATTATAATTAATTAAGTAAAAGTACCTATGTATGATTATAATTCAGGTAGAATACCTTTTATTCTTTGGATTAAAATAATCTGATCTCTAATTTGGTATCAAGTTACTTTATTGCAGGTGTAAGGCCTACATCTTGATTATGATTGTCTCATTTTGAATAGCTTTTATGGGCCAATATTTTTGAATTGAAAAATTGTTTGAAAATTATTCCAAATTTTGAGCTTTTCATCTCCTGAAATAAGCTTTACATTTGAAACCAAGAAATCCATAATTAGGAATTTGGACAAGTGGCAAGCTTTTTTATCAAGAAATTTAGAAAAAAGAGACAGTAAATATTACATCCTGGTAGAAAGTATCAACTAATATAATTTCAAAAAGGTTTCATCTTTGCATAAAGGAAGATTGGGTAAGAGTTGGCCTCTTAGTCATAGCTCTCAAGTGTTAAGTATCTGGGGAGAGATATACTGCCTCTCAAAGCTTCATTCACATTTTTTCCACCTGTAAGTGATGCCATAGCATCAGTTGCCACCAAATTTGATCGGATTTTACTTGGTATGTTTTCAAATCCTGGAGCCTTGGCAATATGAGGGTCTGGAATAAGTTTTTGGATTCTTTTATTATGGTCCCTTTTGGCTCTTGGGGTGCTTGCAAGCTGTTTATATACCTCATCAAGCAGTTTGAAAATTTCATCAATTGGCTTTTATCTCCAGGAAATCGAGGGAAGTAGCTGACCAGGGGAGTCTTGCTCAATATCAGACATCATTTCATCAACCAGAAATAGTTCTGCTATACTTGGATGATTGTTCAGAATAAGTTCTGAAGAAACTTCCTGCCAAATTTTCTTCTTCTTGTCCTATATTTTGAGTTATAATCAGCTAACTCAGGTTTATGATATATATATATCAATTATTTGGTGCATGAAAAAAATAAACTACCTTTTTCTTGGAATTTCTCAAACTTCCAGATTGCCTAGTTGGGGATTATTTCATAAACTCTGGTGGGCTTTACTTCTTCCAAATGGCTTTCCTTTCAAGAAGACATCTATTGAAAATTGAAATTCTGTTGGCTTGGTTATTTAGGTCCTCTTAAATTTTGTAATTTTGAGTCCCACCATGCTTGTAAGATTTGTCTATGAAACTGATGATAATATTACTATGAATCAACAGTACTATGACTGTTCTTATGAAATATAATAACAAAATGTTATTATAACCACAATTAAATAATTATAGAATTATTCCTTTCACATGTTAAACACTACTAGTGATTTTAACAGTGAGTGTGTAATTCTCTACAAGAATCAATTACAAGAAGATTTCAATAATAAAACTTCTTTTATTAAAATAATAAAATTATTTTAATATATAATTATCTTTTTCAAGAATAATTATAATGGTAATTCCTGAAGAAAACTATTTTTTAGAGAAAAACTTTAAGAATCAAAAATAAATCACTCACTAATATTCCAAAGAACTTATTGAAATATAAGATAGAGATATTTGATGTAGAATTGTGGATTTTAAGGATAAAAATGAATTTATAACAGTATTACAACAATATATAGTTGGATTCTATGATTTAGCGTCTTTATGATTGATTCTGAAAGATTTAAAACACTTAAGAATAGCTATAACTAATACTTACTTGTTGGTAATAATGATTTAAATGATAATAAGATGATGATTTGGAAAAAACAGCAAGAGGAGGCCTCTTTTAAGTCAACAACAGCTCACATAGGCGTGCCATGGAGCAGACTGAAAAACCAGTGAGTGAGAAAACAATAAGCCTTTTTGTATTATTGATTGCATCATCTGTTGTCACGTAAGTTTATCATAATTACTTAATTGATGCTTTTATGTGACTACCAACCCCAATATGGTCAAGAATAAAAGGAGTAACATCTGTAAATCTTCTTTTATTCCAAAATAATCATTTATTTCTCAAAGTAATAAATGTTATTGCCAATTTCATCACAGGTTGTAATTACTGTAAATTTTTGAAGATTCAGTGTTTCACGTAGAATAGTCAAAAATGGACTGTAAGTAAAACTTTTAATTTTACTAGTAAAACTGTACTTCTTTGTGGTTGTACCATAGATAATACAGGTCTACATTGGTCCTGAAAGTTTCAGAAAGTTTCATTAAGAATTGTCTTTTTAATGAATTTTTGAAGTTTTTACCTCCTTTCTACGTAGAATTGCAAATATCAGTGTTTAACTGGTTGCTATGAGGTAAATCAATGGATACAAGTCCAAAAAGGGTTTTGATTACTCTTTTGGGGTTTATCCATGGAAAATCATTAAGAATTGACATGGTTACAGGAGTCTAAGTAGCTTTTTACCTCCTTGGCACGTCAAAATAGCAGGTTATTTGCTATTTTCTTAAGATTTACAGTAGTTGTAACATGGTAACCAAGTTCCCACAAGGTTTTAGTTTACCAATTAGGCCAGATCAGCCATGGATCCAAGCTTTGGAGCTGTCCACGCCACTGAGGCCTCAGAAGTTGGGTACCCTGGCTCTCTTTGATGTCTTTTGTCCCCCTTGCTTATTTTTTATGTCAAAATAGAAATTTAAGCTTCAAGTGAGATATCCAATATGGGTGTACCAAAATTCCATGTAGGAATACCATGATATTCAGTGCTCAAAACATGCATAACACTATTCTTAGTGTATATGTAACATGGGATTTCTCACATTCCCATTATTTTGGTGTGAAATTAAGAAAAACAAAAAGTTTCATGGATCTTTTATGTGGTATTGAAGTATTTTCCATTTTACCACCTCAAAGAGTTAATTTGAGCTTATTCACTCTCGGGAGCTACCCTAGGTGAGTTTTTGTGTAGAATCCAAATCTGGCCTTAAATCCATGGATTTATGTACTCAATAAAATGTTATCTATCTTTTCTGAAATGAAAAATGATGAATTTTGGATATATGCATGACTTATGAGTTATGAATAATTCAAAATTTCTTTTTAAGATAATTGTGGCCTATTTGGGTATGTAAAATATACCTCAAGGCTCACAATGCTGATATCATAGATCCCAAGAATGGAGTATAATAGCTTTTGTGGATGTGTTCTAGGGTGATGAAGGAGGAGAAAACCAAGAAAATGTGAATTGGGGGAACACACACTTTTTCAATAGGGAATGTACATAAGAAAGCCATTCTTGCCTGTGGGAATTAATTTTTTGCACTGTGGAGGTTCCAACTGACTATTGAATAGGAGGTAGTATTTGGTCCATTTATTTCAAAGAGAATTTTTGGATAAAATAATTTTCATTTCAAATGAGATTTCCAAATGCCCTTTCTGCATACTCCAAAGAGCCTTGTATATGGACTTTTTGTTTATGCTTACAGGCTGAAAAGTGGTGTTCAAAATTTTCAAGCTCTTCTGCCACGGGGGTGGAGGGAGTTAAAAGGAAGGTGCTTGAGTGCCCAACATAGCCTCTACCCATACTAAAATTGATCTTTCCAGGCCTGTATTTTCAGATGGATTACCTGAATTTCTTGCATGCCTTGAAAGACTTTGAGATACTTGAGAATTCTTTCTTTTTCTTTTTCTTTGTGATATTAACCAGGAATTAAATGGGAAGCAGCATTATATGAGGCTGTAGTTTCTGGGGGAAGAGGAATTTGTGATGGTTTTGTAGTAGTTCCTTGAGCTAAACCATGATATTTGAATAAGATAGATATAATATTTTAATTAGCTCATTCATTAAAAATTGAATAGTGAGAATCACAAAAGTGAAAAATTCTTACCTTCTGAGTGTGGTAAATCTGCCATGTTTGATAAATGGTTCCTTGAAAAAAATTGGACTTGAGGGAGAAAATGAGATAGTTTTAGATAAGAGTCAAAAAAAGGTGAAACCCAAAGAGACTACTTAATAAATGGAGTTATCCAAAGAATATGTGCATGGGGTCATACTTGCTTCTGAAATTTAATAACATGTATGTATTCCATAACCATTCTAAAGAAACTTTCTGTGAATAAATCAGTACACATGAATTTTAGTTTCTCATGGTATACCTGTGTAACAATATAAGGGAGCTCTAAGGCACATTCCTCATGATTTAGCTGATTTATTATTTCATGCCCTTTAGGTCTTCAAGAAATTGTGATAAAAAGTGCAAGATTTACAGAAAGTTGCACCAGAAACATAGAAGCCTAATATAATTCCTTCATATCCCTTGGGGGGCCAATGAAGAAAGCAGCCAAGAAAATATTATTGCTCACATCTTGAACATATATAACTGGAACCAAAAACACCCTGAAATTTATGTTGGATAATTTCTCTTTCATCAAATTTGATGTATTGAATACTCTCTCTTTCGATTTTGATATATTTATCTACAGCAAATTTCTTCAACAAAAATCCACCCCAATATAGGAGAGAATTACTCTAATTAAGGAAAAAAGCGGTCTGCATAATAAGCTGCACATGAAACCTTGGAAAAAGATCTTATTAAACAAATTCTCCATCCGGATTCTCCATGAGGATACAATAAGACATAATTAAAAGGCCCATTTTACTCATTTGTTTCTGATATTGTTATGATTAGACCATCCCTTGGATGAATGATAGCTTTTCTAGACCTGATTTCTACGCCCTCATTTCCTGGAAGATTCTTTCAGCCATCTATTCCTGAAAAAACACTGCTTACCACAAATCCATACTACAGCCACCTGGTATTCACCAGGATTGTTTTAAACGCTTTGGTTAACATTCAAAGCACCAGAGGTTTTGACAAATTTATGTCTTAATTATTTCAACCAGCTCTTAGAAATAATTAACTGAATAAAAGCGGGTTTAGTCTGATTTATTGATTACTGACAATATTTTATAAGGTATAAATAAAGAATTTAATCCCAAAAATTCTTTCTATTCAGCTCATTTTGTTTATAATATATATAAAGCTTAAGGAATTTTGGATGAGGATTTTTTGGGAAAATTTCCCCAATCATATATTGGGAAACAAAATTAAATTTAAATTTATAAACCAACCTTTCTGAACTTTCCAAAGAATGTCCCAAATTTATGTGTGATTAAATGAAAGAAAAACTACTATTGAATCATTTTACTTTTCAATCAAATTCTGTCCTCTGGTTTTACTGCCAGAATTTGCCTTCTTAAAAAGCTTAAATAATAACTTGGGGAGTTTATCATTGGTAATTTGGGTTTGAGTTAGGAAAACAGAAGCTATTTGTTGTACACTAAAAAAGGAATTCCTCAAAATTTTGACAAATAATTGAGCTTTCTAGCTTAATTGAGTAAATAATCTAGGTCATTTACGATTTCAAGCTTGTGAAGTATTGTTCAAATTGAAAAGCTCCTGATCCAAATTCAAAAATTCACTCCCAGTTGGTTTTCTTTGCAAAACATTTGAGCTAAGCCACAATTAAACTTCTGATTGATCTGTGCCTCTATGACAGTAAGCGATTTAGAAATATTTTTGAACTGAAAGAAAAGAAAAAAGAAAACTTAGTAATTTGTTGCCATTTTATCTCTATGCCTTTGACTTATTTCACAATTTAGACCCCTCCTCCTGTCATCTATGGATTGCTTTCTAAAAAAATTGAAATAAATTAGCAGCTTGACGCAAAGATTATACAAAGATTAATCAAATTGAATCACTTAATGATTCATGTTGGAAAAGTTTCATTGTCTTTGAGTTATCTCAAACTAGAGAAAGTCCAGAAAAGCCTTATTAAAATATATATATATGGATTAAACTATTATCAGAAGGAGTATTTTATTTGAATTCTATGCTCTAATAAAAAATCATATTCAAATTGAGAGAAAAAACTTTCACAAATACTTGTGCCATTGAATTCAGCAGAAAATCTATTTTCTTTGATCTTAAAGCTATAGCCTGAAATCTCCATATATCTTGAAAATTAATTTGTGCAGGGTTGTATAGTATTTGAAGGCACTATCCTCATTCACTTCAAGTGTCTTCAGTTTTTTCAGAAAATAATACATAGCTTTCTTCAGTTGAATTGTAATTAAAACTTGCTTTTAAGGGCGGTCAGGGTTTAAAAGCACTATGCCAAGCTTCTTCAAGTATCTACTTTGTGAATGGAAATCCTCTTTTTTAAGAAAACAGCTATTAATGTGAGCCTTGAGGTATATTTTACATACCCAATTAGGCCACAATTATCTTTAAAATGAATTCTGAACTATTAATAACCCATAAATCATGCATATATTCAAAATTCATCATTTTTGATTTTAGAAAAGATGAATAACCTTTTTGTGAGGAAGTAAATCCATGGATCTAAGGCCAGATTTGGATTCTACACAAAATTCTACCTGGGGTCGCTCCATGCAGTGAATAAGCTTAAGTTAGCTCTATGAGGTAGTAATATGGAAAATACTTCAATACCACATAAAAGAAGTGTAATTTTTTGTTTTTCTCTATTTCACGCCAAAATAATGGAAATGTGAGAAATTCCATGTTACATATACAATAAGAATAGCTTTATGTGTGTTTGTGGCACTTAATATTATGGTATTCTTAAATAAAGCTTTGATACACCCATGACGGATATCAGTCTTGAAGCCTGAATTTCTATTTTTGATGTGAAAATAGCTAAGGGGGACAAAAGACATCAAAGAGAGCCAGGGTACCCAGCTTCTGAGGCCTCTGAGGCATGGAGAGCTCTAAATCCTGGATCCATGTCTGATAGTGGCCCAATTGGTATACCAAAAACCTTTGGGAACCTAGTTACCAAGTCAAAATCTCATTAAATCATAAAAAACTTGCAAATAAACTACCATTCTGATGTGACAGAGAGGTAAAGAGCAACTTAGACTCCTGCAAACATTTAAATTGTTAATTATTTTCCATGGATAGACCTTAAAATATGAATTAAAACCATTTTTGGACTATTATCCATTGATTTACCTCATAGCAAAGTGCAATACTGTGATAGTTGCAATTCTATGTAGAAATGAGGTAAAAAATTCAAAAATTCAATGAAAATAAAATTTCTAATGAATCTTTCTGAAGCTTTCAGGACAAAGGGAGAATGGTATGAAACATAGAGAAACCAAAAAGCAATCATGGCTTCATAGGTAAAATTAAAGTTTTACTTATAGTCTATTTTTGATTATTCCACATGAAATACGGAATCTTCAAAAATTCACAGAAAATTCAACCTGTGATGAAATTTTCAATAACATTTAAAAATTTGAGAAATTTATGTTCATTCCAAAATAGAAGAAGATTTACACTGGTTATTACTTTTATTCTTAATAATAAATGGGTTGGTAGTCATGTAAAAGCTTTAATTCAGTGATTATGATAATCTTATGTGACACCAAATGATGCATTAAATAAACCAAAAAAGGATTCTTGTTTTTTAACTCACTGTTTTTAAGTTTTCTCCATGGCAGGCCTCTGTGAGCTTTCTCTGACTTGAAAAAGCCTCCTCTTTCTGTTTTTTTCAAAATCATCTCATTATCAAATTATATCCTTGTTAAAAACAAGTAAGTATTAGTTAAATATTTTCTTAAGGTGTTTTATTCTTTCAGAATAAATCAGAAAGACATCAAATCATAGTGTCAGGCTGAGTATATGATAAAATCATTAAAATGTATTTGAAACTTTTAACAATGACTGTGACATGGTAAAAAAGGATTTAAAAAGGGTTATAAGAGTTAAAGATGTTTTGATTTAAGAATAAAAGGGCTTTACTATATGAAATATAGTGGTGGTGAGCGCTGTTGAAAGCCCTGGGTGCAGCTTTACCTGTGGGTTACAATAATTAATATTATAATTATACCTGTTTATTACCCAAGAGTAAAACTGTTTTTGACAGTTTACTACGTAGGGTATTAAAGAGGAGGATGAGGAAAGCCTCCTTTTTATCCTGAAATGGGGTGGAAAGGGTGCTAGAACTTTCCACGTATAGGAAGTGAAGATTTTTCACGTTCCAGGACAGGTTTGTGGTTTACAAATAGCCTGTATTGGGCTCAGATGTGGTTTTGAAACCACATCTGGGCAGTTTTCACCAATACAGGGTGAAGATTTTCATCTGGGGGCCTCACAGCCTGATTCTGACATGTATGACACGTAGAATGATGTACAGAAACTGTATGGGACCCCAGTATTGACTGACTTATGAGGTATTGAAGTATAAACATGCTTCTTTGTCTGTTTGACACCTGATAATCATAGTACAACTGTATTATCTCATAATACTGCTGTATTGACCATACTGTGGGATTTTGACCTTCAAATGGTCATAACTATGTCATTTTTTGAGATATCATGCTCAAAGTTGGTTCATTGTATAGCCCTGTCTCATCTCTACACAATGGCTCCTAATTTGATATGGTAAAGGTATTCCATGTACAAGTATTTTTACATATGTGTGGTTTAGGCAAAAAGCTGTATTGAGCTTGTTTGCCCCATAACTTTTGTTCTAGTTGAGATATGGGGAAATGGATGACACCATCAGGTAGCCCTGATTGTGCTCTTTACAAAAAGACCCCACTGTAGATATCTCACACTCAAACTGTGGAAGTTAGATGAGAGGTGAATGTTTTGTTCACCCTTATTTGGCCTGATTTTGCCCATAACTCCAGAAATACTGGTGCTAGCTCAGTTTGGCTAGTAACCTTGGATAGCTCTGACTTAGAGCTTCATTTTGAATACCCATTTGATGGGATTAAGCCTCTTCTTCTAGATTTTAGATGAGAGGTGAAAATTAAGGTTTATGCTCAGCAACAACTATGAGAAGGGATAACTTTGTTATCCTGTGTCCTATGGTGATGGGACTTAAATTTTCAGAAAAAGGTGAGTTTCCTCTTTCTTTTGATACCTTTTGAGCTAATTTGGCTCAGCTCCATGTTTTGGTGGTATCTTGGCTATACCATTGATTTATGGTATTTTGGCTGTCATGCTTGTGCTCTGGTTTTGAGTCACAGGCTGACATACCCTCCCTCTAAAAAAGGCTCGTAATTGATGAGACTGTTCAGTCCTCCTAGAGGCTCTGAATCTCCTTAGATGAAGGTTCCCATCTGGTATGTCATCTTCTGCCAACCACTTGTCTTTATCAGCTGTTGGGCTCTTGAATCTGACTAAGTATTGTCTCCGATCCACCCATTGAGTCCAATCTACCTGCCCTTGATGATTTTACTCACAGGTCCAGGGGAGTCCTCCACTTCCACTATCTCTGGTGGTGTGGGGTTCTTCCTCCTGGAAGGGAATTTGTCCTCCTCTGTTTGGAAGTATGGCTTGACCAAACTCACTGGAAAGATTGGGTGTTTCCTGGAAAATTCCTCTGTGAGTTTGACTTCCACTGCATTCTTTCCTATCAACTTAATGATAGTGAAGGGCCCTACAAATGAATATCTCATCTTCTTAGGTCCTTTGAGATTATTAAAGTTTAGTGTGGACACTAGCACTTGGTCTCCTTTCTTGAAGTCAGGTTCAATATGTGATTTGTCCCACCTCTGTTTATTGTATTCTTTTGCCTCAGCTATGCGTTTGGCAGCTGTGTCACAAGCCCTCTTCCACATATCATGGAGGTCTTTGGCTGTGGGTTGAATGGTCAGAAGATTCTTCTTCAAGTGATCCAAAGGCAACAGGGGATTCCACCCTTTCTCTACAAGTGCAGGTGTTTTTCCTGTGGTAGAGTGCTGGCTTGTATTATGAGCCAGTTGGACAGCTGGTAGAAGGGTAACCCAGTCATGGGTGTATCCCTCATTGTCCTTGTATTCCATGCCATAGGCACAGAACCTTCTAAGGATGTCATCCATTGTCTGGATCATCCTTTCAGCTAGGCCATCTGTTTGTGGATGGTAAGCTGTGGAAAATGCAAGCTTGATCCCAAGCATTTCATACAAGTTGGTCTAAAATTTGGATGTGAATTTTGGGTCCCTATCACTAATGATGATTTTAGGGCCTCCACAAGTAGATATGATGTTATTCCAGAATAACAGAGCAGTATCCATGGCTGTGTCCTCTTTATGGAATGGTAGACACCTCATGCTCTTGCTGAACCTATCAACTATAATTGAGCAGGCGTTGTATTTTTCTTTGCCTCTTGGGACAAGTCCTGTAACCCAGTCCATATTGATGGTTTCCCATGGGTGTTTGGGTTTCCTCTATGTGTTGAAGTAACCCATACTTCTTCCCATGTTTCCTATTTGCCTTTTGGAATCTTTCACAAGTTTTGATGTATTAACTCAACTCTTGTTGCCACTTGGGCCACCAAGCTGTGCTTGCTACCCTCTCTTTGGTCCTTTCCTCACTCATGTGTCCCATATAGGGGCAGTCATGGCATTCTTGCAGGATCAGAGAGATGTGGTCTCTGTCTACCACTGTGAGTGCACTTGTGTGCTTTTCTCTGTGGTAGAGCAGGCCATCTATAAGGAAGAACTTGTTATCCTTATAGGCCCTCAACCAGGGTTCTTACAGCTGGGATTCCAGTTCTGGACTCCCGTATTTCTGTTGAAGCAGTTGCAGTAATATGCCACATTGTTTATGCTTGGAATAAGATTTCAGTACTGCACTGAAAAATTCATTGTGCAGTTCTGAGGAACTTATTCCCAGTATGGGATTTTCTGTTCCTTCTGAATCAGTGTTCCCACTTTCAAGGGTACCACTTTCTGGTGCCCATTCAGAAAATCTGAAGTTCCTCTTCCTATCTATCTCCATGAAATGGATAAGGATCTTGGCTGCAACTTCAGGGTCATAAGCTGGATTGCTTTTGACATTATCCAGTGGCCATCTGCATTGGTATGGCTTTTACCTTCTTTGTATATGATGGTCATATTCCCTCTATACTCCTGGATTGATATTTGCCATCTCAAAATGTGTCTATTTATAGTCTTCATGTTTAGTAAAGACTTCAAACCTGTGCAGTCTGTGTAGACTTCAAAGACTGCACCCTCCAAATAATAGTGGAGTTTCTCTAGAGCCCAAACTAAGAATAGACATTCAGTCTGGGTGGCCTTGTACCTGGCTTCTGAATCTTTCAGGTACCTAAAGATGTAGCAAATTACTCCCTCTCTTGGTTCACCATCCACAATTTGTCTTTGGTGAAGGGCTTCTCCTAAGCCTTGGCTACATGCTGCAACTATGTATAACTTGAATGGTAGTTCAAAGTCAGGCAAGATGAGAACAGGTGCATTTGTGAGTTCATGTTTGATCCTCTCATATGCATCCCTCCTTTCCTTGGTAATTTCAAAAACTACATCTTTTGAACATAGCTTGTATAGACTACTAGCTATGTGGGCAAAATTCTTGATTTGGTTTCTATAGTAGCTAGAAAAACCAAGGAAAGATTGCATCTCTTTGATTCTCTTTGGTACCGGCTTTTGCAGTACTTATGCTACTTTGTTTTGGTCAATTTCCAGACTAAGACCTGAGACTTTATGTCCTAGAGCTGGTAGCTCTTGTTGGCCAAAATTGCACTTTTTTAGTGAAATTTTCAGATTGATGGGTGTACATTTACTTAGTACTCTGTCTATGTATTGCAAATGGTCTTCCCATGTCTCTGAGTATATAATGATATCATCAAGCCTTCCAATATTTCTTTTTGAAATATTGTGTCCATCATCCTTTGGAAGTGGGCTGGTGCATTTTTGATGCCGAATGGCATCCTGGTGTACTCATATATGCCCATATGACATATTATTGTGAGTAATTTCATGGAGTTTGGTTTAACTCCATTCTGGTGTAAGCTTTTCATACATCCATTTTGGTTATGTATTTGGCTTTTGCCAGTTTATCCAAGGCATGAGGTATTCTGGGTATAGGGTACCTGTGAGCCTGTGAGGTATGTATAACATACCCATAAGGCCACAAATGATTTTATAGACAGTTAATTTTGTCTTAAACAGACTTTTTAGTTGAATTTAAAATAAAAAATAACAAAAAATAAGTATAACTTTTTTTTGGATAAACAAAGTTATATATTATGTCATTTTTGGATTCTACACCAAAAATAACCTAGGGTACACCCATAGGGTGTTATAACCAAAAACACTTATTTCTTGTGTTATTGGAAGATTTAAGAATCTCACAGTACTAATGTAACTTTTTTAACATTTTTTAAAATTGTTAAATTTAAGCTTAATTAAGCTTAAATTTAAAGTTGCATAAGGTTTATGCAACTTTACCAAAATTTTAGTTAAAATTGAGGTGTTGTGTATATTTACTGAATTGGCTAAGGATTTGCCATACAGAATGTAAATCCTGCGTGAGCTCAATTTTAAAGGGTTTAAGGCCATAGTATGGCTTTAAATAAATAAAAGGGCAAAATCCACACAAAAAGGTGGGACAAAGGAAAAAGACCAAATAGAGCTGGGGTACCCAACTTTTTGGATCTGCAATGATTAAATTAAGGTTGTCCACCTGTATTGGAGAATTTTAAACCTTATTTAAACTTTAAGATTAGACTTTGATCCAACCTTAAGGTTTATACTGGTTTTATCCCAATTTGGACAGGAATTTCAAGCTGCCAAAGGGTAAATCCCAATATGAAGGCTTGAAATCAAGGGTTTAAGAGCTGTCAAAGCTTAATCAAGCTTAAAAACCTTAAATAAGCTTAAAACTTTAAAGTTACAAGCATCAAAACCTTATCAAAAGCTAAGGTTGGGTGTGTATTTCTATTTTATGTGGAAAAATAGCAATAACTTCAAAAATTCATTAAAAATTCAACTATTCATGGATTTGCTTGAAAATTTCACACAGCTTAAAATTTAATATTATCTATATATAAATTAAATTTTAAGTATCTTTTATAAATAAATTTCCTGGGTAATCAGCCTGGAAAATTACTTTTTTAATTAAGCTCAAAAGAAAATTATGATTTCTTTAAAAATTAATTAAGAATTGAGTTTAAGAGATTTCTGCTTGAAACTCTATTTTTAAGTTGTTCATGTGATGAAATTTAATATAAATAAGTTTATTTATATTAAAAACTTAAAAATAATTAGTTTAAATGAGGATTAAAGTTACATGGAGTTAAGAATAACACTGGTAACTTTAAATTGGAATTAAAAACAAGTTTCCTTAAGTTGAGAACTTTGTTTTTAAGTATGGGTTTTCAGTTTTGACCTGAGAACGCCCTCTATATTCATTATGAATCATGAGAGCTTCTCTGAAGACATAAAAAGAGTCTTTTCATCACTGTTTTTGTCCATCATTCATTATCAATCCAATCATATTAAAAATTTAAACAGGTAAATGTTTATTAAATATAAAATCTTATTATTAAAGTAATTCTTAAGTTATTCTATTTTTTATTAATTAAAATTGAAGAATTGAAATCATAGAATTTAGATTATTGTTGTAATCACCAATAATATATTTTATTATATAAAATTAAATCATTTTAAATATCTTTTAAAATCCACAAATTCTTCTTAAAAACTCTTTAATCTTAATCTTTATTATAAAAAGTTCCTTTATCTTTAAAATTATTGATTTTAGGCGTGTTTTCAACTTATAATTATTAATTAATATAATAACTGTTGTTGTTTGACTTATTTTATTAAATAAATCTTATAAGTAAGTTTTCGTTAAAAATTCTATATTTTTTTTATCTAGTATTAGTTTTTTTTATAGAATCTTTCTATAAGAATTATTTCTGCACAGTGTGTGTTATAATTCTTTTATAAATAATATTTATTATTTATAAGTGGTTAAATATTTATATTTTCCACAAGTAATTGTCTCATTAAGAGCTTTACACTTCTTATTGATATAATTGTCAGTGACTATAACAATAATAGAATAATTATAATTTATTATAATTATTATATTTTTTTATTATTATATTATTATAATAATAATTGATTTATTTTTTTTATATAATTATTTTTAATAATTATATTTAAATTTGTGGTTATAATATTTTATTATATTATATTTTTCTACTGAGGACAGTCATAGTACTCTTGATATTGTTAATATTATCAAGAGTTTCATAGACAAACCTTACAGTACCTGTCTGCTTTTGTATAGTTATTCAGAGCTCTGAAGTCTCCACACAGTCTAGAATTGCCATCATTCCAGGTGATCAGGACAGGAGTGGTGATTTCCACTATTTCATTATGTCCAATCTTCCTGATAACATCCATGCCCAGGAGTTCATTGATGTGTTTTTCAATTGATTTCCTGGTTTCAAGGCTTTCTGGATAAGGAGGTCTCCTAAGCATGGGTGGATAAGGCCTTTCCACATCCAGATATAGTTCTATATCATGGCCTTTGCTCTTGCCTAGTGGCTCTTCACCAATGGCAAATGCTGCCCTGTTCTTCCTCAGCATTTTCAGTAAACTTAGTTTTTGTTTACTGGTGAGGGTAGTGCTAAATTGTCCCTCTCTGAACTTATTCAGAAGGTCTTCCAGTGGACCTTGAGAAGATATCTGGTATATATCAAGTGAAAATTACTTTTCCTTGTTGGTACCAATGGTAATGTGCCAATTGTTACTGTTGTAAATATCTATGCCATACATCCTCTGGTAGTCTGTTCCCAGTAAGAACCCTTGGATGTGGGCATCATCAAACACTACAGACTCTGGGTTGAGTCTGATATTACCTTTCCTATGGGGTATAATTATCTCTTTGATAATTGTCCCAATGAAAGTCATCTTCCCTGATGCACTTTTAAAGTTCTTTGCCTTGGTGGGCAAGAGCTGTTCTTCCCAGTTTGGGAAGTGGTTTTCCAGACAATATCTGGCCACTATGGAGCAGTGTTCTCCACTATCAATGATCAGTGGATTCTGAGAGTTTTCAATACAGAAAGTCATCTTTGTGGCTGTTCCATGTATATATGCCATCCCTTTGGTTGGTGTAACCAGGAATGTTTGTGCATCTTGTGTATGTTTGCACAAGTTTTTGTTGGCAGTATCCTGTGGAATGCCTGCTTCCAACTGCATGTCCTGAATTTCTAGTAGGGTTTCCTCTTGGTATTCCACTAAGAATTCTTCTCTTGGGTCTTGGTTATCATCAGATGGTTCTCTGATGGCATCAACCATGGAGTCTGATTCAGAATCCTCTGTTTGTGATTCCTCCTCTGGGACCTTCTCAATGGCATAGACTTTTTTCTTTGACTTTGGACAGTTGTTGGAATAGTGGTCTGTTGAAACACAATTGTGAAAGGAATTCTTCTTCTTTTCCACTTCTGCTGTTCTTTCTCCGGGTTTGTCTTTAAACTCTATCCTGAGAGGCTGTCTCTCTTTGAGACTACTTCTTCTATATAGGCTGAATTTCCCTATATTAGTTCTCTTCCTTATATCTTGTAAGGTATTAGAAATGTCATGTAGAGTTCAATGTTGGTTGCATCTGAATTTCACTGCATGCTCTAGTTCTCCTGGCAGCTGTGTCAGAAGTCTGTGATTTTTCATTTGGATGTTCATCTGAGGATCAATGGATTTAAGTCTTTTAGACTGTTTAAGACACCACTCATATGGATCTTTGTCCACAGAGTATTTGTCATTGTCAAATGACATGGTCTTTTGCCATATCCAGGTTACATTACTGTACTTTTGGATGATTTGACTCTTCCACCATGGCCAGTTTCTTCTGCCATGGATTTCTTTCATTTCTGTGTACCATATACTAGCATGACCTTTAAATGCTGTATTTAGTCTAGCAGTAATTCAGTAATCTGGTATGCTTGGTACATCAATGAAGAGTCCATCAATATAATCTATGAGTTCCATATGATCATATTCTCCTGTTCCAGAGAGTTTGGGTCAGCTTGAGGCCTCAGGAAGCTGTTTCAAGGCTTCCTTCTCTGAATAAGACATGCCATCTCCATCCTGGTATTGTGATGGAGATCTTGCCTTATTCATAAACATGGCATCTGGTTTGATGCCATCTGGTTGATATGGATTATCCATAACTTGGCCTTGTGGTTGGGGCTTCAAGTTATGGTAGACATTAAACAATTTGTTTATGTCTTGACCCAGACAATCCCTGTCCCTTTTGCTGTGGTGTTTTTCTTCAAAGACTAGATTCAGTCTTTTTTTGGTCTCTTCAGAGGCTTTGATCAATTGAGCATGTCCCTCTTGAAGAGTTTTGACAATTTTATCCATGGAGGCTGTTAATTTTTTCATCCTCTCATGGCTTGCTTCAAGTTCTGCAAACTATTTTTGAGTTTGCTCAGCATATTGGAACATTTGTAACCACAGTGCATCACTGTTTAAGCTACTCTCAGGTGTGACAATATCATGTTCAATCTGAGTGGAGGTAATGTTTCTATTACTATGACTACTGATTCTAGAGTGGTTTACAACTACTTCTGGCTCTTTTGCACTTCTTTCACCAGATCCAACAACTTCTGGATCATGGGGTCTGACTCTCTGCCTTTGGCTGAAAGAGGTCTTGTTTTTCCCTTTGTATCCTTTTCTTCTCCTGGAAACCTCCTGGAATTGTGAAGAGTGGTGACTCCTGGTCATTGATTTGTTGGTTTCTGAATGGTGTGAAGCCACTGGAGAGCTGATTTGGCCTGCTCCTTGTGAGCCTGAAGGAATCTGAGTAGGCCTTGTCTGGGTTAACTGTTCTTCTATAGCTTGGATAGTGGCTTGATTCTCCCTTATCCTCTGTGCCCTTGCCTCCAGGAGTCTGAACTGCCTGGTAGGATTCCAACCTTTGGTGATTACCATAAGGTCTTTGAAGTCTATCTCTTTGAGACAGATCTTCTGGCAACTTTCTCCAAGTTCTGCCCAGTGAGATGCCAGGTTGAGCCTTGTGTTGTCCATGCTCCATTGAAAAAAATCTTTCAGGAGTTGGTGGAGCTGAAGAGCTTGATCCATATCCTTCCAGTCCTCTGGTTTTCAGGGTTGATATTATCTCCCTCATTGTTTTGCCATCCACCACTGTGTCCAAGGTGTCCTCTTCCAGGTCTTCTGGTTCTGGACAAGCCTTCTCTGTCCTCTGGCTGGTTCCTTTGGAAGCCAAGGTCTCTGAGGTATACAGGTGACATATCAGTGTTTGCAAGAAGTCAAAAACTTTATTTTATTAAGGTATTTTACCTTTGACTGTGCCTTGTACAAATTTGTTGTCTGCTGATTTGAGCAATTTACCTTTGGAGGTTACAACTGGGTTAATTATAGTAATCTTCCCTACACAAGTTGTTAAGGTTGGTTTACCTTGTATTGATGCAGAGTTTTGTGGTTTTCTACTTCTATGGGTGGCTATTGGTGTCCACTTCTTTGCTGTAATCAGGCCTTCACTGTGCCTCTTTCCTTTTCCCTTGCTTCCCTCTGGCTTGGAGGGTGTCACTGGTGTGCTGGCCTGTGACTGGGTCTCAAGTGGGATATAATTCTCTTCTACTGAATCAGAGTGGGAAAAAGAGGGCTTATGTCAGTTAAGACTTCTTAACATGCTGTTTGCATGTCTAAGAATGGCGTCTGGGCTTGTATATTACTACAATCTGCCCTTTATAATGACAGTGTAATTGAATTAACAATTGCACCTCAGAATTACAGCTTTTGGTACCCTGTCACACTGTTTGTGTACCAGTATCCCACAGATTCACTTGTGCTTTTCAAGTGTGATCTGTATAAGTGGCTTTGTATAAGTGTAATTGAGCCAACAATACACTTGGCCATGCCTCAACTGTTGGTTTTACGGTCAGAAGTGTCCTTATTTAATCAAAAATACAGGACTTATTGATGGCTTATGTGTTTTTATATGTGAAACACACCAAAAATAAAAGTCTTGTGGGTATAAACCACGTGACAGATACTCTTATAATATGAGTAAAAGGTGGCACATAGACCAATTAAATGAATAAAATATATAATATATATGTTTTTAAAGAAAAATACGCCTAAAAAATGTAAAAAAATAGTCAGAAGGTGATAAATAAGTGAAAACCCTACTTATAAGGTCCAAAAGGGTCCAAAATATGGCCAGGCCCCCAAAATGTCAGGCTAAGTGTATGATAAAAGTATTAAAATGTATTTACAACTTTTAACTATGACTGTGACACGGTAAAAAAAGATTTAAAAAGGGTTATAAGAGTTAAAGATGTTTTGATTTAAGAATAAATGGGCTTTACTATATGAAATATGGTTGTGGTGAGCGCTGTTGAAAGCCCTGGGTGCAGCTTTACCTGTTGGGTTACAATAATTAATATTATAATTATACCTGTTTATTACCCAAGAGTAAAACTGTTATTGACAGTTTACTATGTAGGGTATTCAAGAGCAGGATGAGGAAAGCAATTCTGGCTGTGAAAAGCCGCCTGTTTATCCTGAAATGGGGTGGAAAGGGTGCTAGACCTTTCCACATAGAGGAAGTGAAAATTTTTCATGTTCCAGGACAGGCTTGTGGTTTACAAATAGCCTGTATTGGGCTCAGATGTGGCGTTGAAACTACATATGGGCAGTTTTCACCAATACAGGATGAGAATCTTCATCTGGGGACCTCACAGCCTGATTCTGACGTGTATGACACGTAGAATGATGTACAGAAACTGTATGGGACCCCAGTATTGACTGACTTATGAGGTATTGAAGTATAAACATGCTTCTTTGTCTGTTTGACACCTCATAATCATAGTACAACTGTATTATCTCATAATACTACTGTATTGACCATACTGTGGGATTTTGACCTTCAAATGGTCATAACTCTGTTGGTTTTTAAGATATCTTGCCCAACGTTGGTTCATTGTATAGCCCTGTCTTAGCTCTACACAATGGTAACTAATTTAATATGGCTATAATTAAATATGTTAAAGGTATTCCATGTACAAGCTTTTGTTTATATGTGTGGTTTAGGCAAAAAGCTGTATTGAGCTTGTTTTCCCCATAACCTTTGGTCTAGTTGAGATATGGGGAAATGGATGACACCATCAGGTAGCCCTGATTGTTCTCTTTACAAAAATACCCCACTGTAGGTATCTCACACTCAAACTGTGGAGGTTAGATGAGAGGTGAATGTTTTGTTCACCCTTATTTGGCCTGAGCTTGGCCATAGCTCCAGAAATACTGGTGCTAGCTCAGTTTGGCTAGTACCATTGGATAGCTCTGACTTGAAGCTTCATTTTGAATACCCATTTGATGGGGCTAATCCCCTTCTTCTAGACTTTAGATGAGAGGTGAAAATTAAGGTTTATGCTAAGCAACAGCTTTGAGCAGGGATAACGTTGTTATTCTTTGTCCTATGGTGATGGGACTTACATTTTCAGAAATTGGTGAGTTTCCTCTTTTGTTTGATACCTTTTGAGCTAATTTGGATCAGCTCCATGTTTTGGTGGTATCTTGGCTATACCATTGATTTATGGTATTTTGGCTGTCATGCTTGTGCTCTGGTTTTGAGTCACAGGCTGACACATAGAGAATTAACTATGTATTGCTTTAATATTGTTATAAATCAATTTTGATCCCTTTAAATCCACAATTATCTGTCAAATCCCTCTACCATATTCTATTGAAAGGTACATTGGAATATTAGTGAGTGATTTATACTTAATTCTTAAAGTTTTTATTTAGTTTTTTTTTCTTCAAGAATTAAATTTAGAATTATTCTTGTAAAAGATAATCATATATTGAAATAATACCATTATTTTAATGAAGGAAGTTTTATTATTTAATAATTCTTGTAATTGATTCTTATAGACAATTACTGCTTACTGTTATAATAACTAGTAGTGTATCAAAAGTAAAAGAAACTTTTAATAATTGAATGATTTAATTGTGGCTATGATGGTTTTATTATTCTATTTAATAATAACAGTCATAGTATTGTTTATCAATAGTAATATTACCAACAATTTCATAGAAAAATCTTACAATTAGAGTTAATTTATGTGATGCATAATCAATCCTTTCAAAAATGATAAAGAAGATTCTTTCAAATGTGAATTGTTTGAGTAACTTAAGTTGAGAATATGCCCATATAGTAGAGCAATAGGTAAGATTTTAACAGCTTCAGGTCAAAAGTATTTCTGTTTGGTAAATTTATGCAGCAGTAGTTAAGAACATTAATGTTTCACATATTTTTTGGAATATTTAAATCAAATATTTCCTTTTGTGAAGTGATATTCATTTTCCCAAAAATAGCTGCCACAGCACCCATAGGGAAAATGCTGTGGTAATTCTGTAGTATTGTTTTGGAATATGGTATAGATTGGTTGAATTTTAATAATAAGTTTTTCATGAAATATATAATACATACAAAAAATGAGGTTCATAAATTTTTGTGCTTTGATTATTTGATAGGTCTAATCAAATTTAATTTGATTTTGAAAGAAGGAAATATGAAAAGTAGGAAAAAGCTAAGAAAAGGAGAAAAATATAGAGAAAAATATCAGGTGGTGGTGAGTGTTAAATGTGGAATAAGGTGAGAGAGAAAAGATAGTATTGTACTTGCTTAACCTACTGGTTCATAATAATAATAAAAACCTATAAAGCTTTTGCAAATTTCTTTTCTTTTTTCCTTCCAATTATATCTTAATTTCATATTATGATAAAATCAAATTGATCAATAATTGAAATTGATTTTTTTTTCAACAAAAAAAACAATTTCTAAAAAAAGATATCTATTTATATATTTCAAGACTTTCAAAAGAAAACAAATATATATATTTATTCTAACTAATGTATTCATAGATTATAATCATTAATAGTAAAAATAAGATAAAATAGAAGTATCAATATGTATAGATATATCAGTTTTTATGTAATGGATTCAGATCTTCTGAATTTTCTAAAAAAAGGTATTGGTAAACCCACATGAGAAATTTGGTAAAAACATGTAAGGCCTTACATGTTTCTACTAAACACTTTTGGGTTTTTGCCATAAATTGGTAAAAAAAGGTAAGGGGATCCCTGGGCCCATCTTAAATTAAAATGAAACAAAAAATATGTATTGGTCCAAAACATCCTAAAACCCCCCAAAAAGAGGGGTTTCCACAAAAAGCCCCTTAACCCAATTGTTTCACTTTATTGTTCACACCCCCAACCCAAAAAAAACAAAAAAAGAACAAATACCCAAATAATCCACATTATCCCCCCAAAACAATTTTTTTTAAAAAAGCATTACAAACAAAATTTTGAAAAGCTTTCCACACTTTTTTTTATTTTTTTCCAAAATACCACATTTTGCTCAAAAACAAGCTGCCTCCACACCTCTAAAATTACCTTTCTTTACCTTCCCTCTTCTATCAATCTCAAATTAAAACCTCTTCATTTCACATTTTCCAACTTTGTTTTACTTTTAACATATTTCATCCCTTCTTTTTCACATTTCAAAAGGTTCTGTTTTCATTCCAAATCCCAAAAATCCCCCTTTTTTAAATTGATACATCTCTTGAACCATATATTGCTTCAACACCCCACTGAAGGTGAATTTCAGACCCTTGAGATTTTTTTGGCAGAATGTGCATGATGTTGCCAGGGAACAGGGGTATTCTGTATCAACCTTGAGGTCAAACATTACCCACAACAAAATTGAAATAGGCTGTGAAAGGTCCAGGACCCCAAATGCCCACAAAATAACCTCCAAAATGATCACTTCAAGAAAGCTTGACTGTCTATTTGGACTTTATTATAGAAAATATGCCAAGAGTACCACTTGGACTCTTAAGGTCAAAAATCCTGAACACAGCCATTATTCCACTGGAACTATCATGGCACATCTTGCTTTCACAAAATTCAATGAGCAAGGAACATCCCAAACAGCTCAAATGTCTTAGTCACTGCTCATGCCAAGCCAAATTTGGGCCCAATTATGCAGCCAGAGCAAGTCTGAAAGGCATGAAATCCTTCAAGACATTTACAGCCAAGTCAAGAAAATCAAGAAAGACAAACTGCAAGGCAGAAAGCCCATTGATTCTCTTATTGACATCCTCAAAGAAGAAGATTTTGTGTGGTCCTCTGAAAGGGATGCTGAGGGACACATTACCACATTGTTTTTCACTCACCCCCTTGCCATAAGACTCTTTCATGGCTTTCATCATGTGATTATTACATATTGAGCTTATAAAGAAAATAAGTGCAAAATTCCCCTTTCTCATATTGTTGGATTGGGCTTAACAAATAAGACCTTTTATGGGGCTTTTTGTTTTCTGAAGAATGAAGCTGAACCATCATATACTTGGGAATTTAATCCATATGTAGAAAAAGCTTTCAAAAACACCAATAGTGTTCCCCCTCCAGTCATTGTTATTGAAAAGGTTTTGGCCTTGAAAAATTCTCTTAAGAAGCACTTCCCAGACTCAAAAGTCATGTTATGAATTCGGCACATCAATAAAGATTTATCTACCTATTGCATGAATAAAATTGGCCATGGCACTTATTTTGAAACTCTTATGGGCCTTTGGAATCAACTAATATACTTTTATCCTAATTATTGTTTTCCCTAATGACTTTGGGATTCCCTTCTCAGGTTATTTATTCTTCCACTGAACAGTATTTCAAGGATAAATGGAAGAAGCTTTGAAAGAAAGTCAAAAATCCTGAATTCTTGCAGTATTTGGAAAAAACTGGCTTCCTCTGAAGGATTATTGTGTGCCAGCCTGGGCCAACTACCACTTCCACCTGGGTGTAGGCTCCACCTAAAGAGTTGAAAGTTACCATGAAAAGGTCAAAATTTGGCTCCAAATGTCCACTGCTACTCTCCCGGAGGCTGTTAGGGCTCTTCAAAAGGCTTTCAAGAAACAATGTATTGAAATAATCAACAGAATCTCCAAATAACTGATTTTCCATGTCAAGAATCTCCCTACACCCATCAGTGCTCTCAATGGAAAGGTGTCTCATTATGTCCTTCAGATGGCCTTTGAAAATTTTGAAACAAAATGTCCCCCAAATGAAAAATGCACCAACAAATAAAAGAATTATCAAGGAATTCCTTGAAAGCACAAGATCCAACTGGCATTTGCCAAGCACCAAAGGCTTTGGAGATTATACTTCCATTTTGCAGTGGCATTTGAATTTAACTGTGGGGATTTTTTCATCTTCAATTTACTTTCTTTTTTATATTAACTTATTTTCATTGTCATATTTTCTCAAATTAGTTATCAAGGTGATGGTGAAAGTACTGAGAAAGAAAAAGTGAATCAAAAACAATATTTTGAGATATTGGGGAAGACCTTTCTCAAAGGCCAATGGCAGAGATAACCCCAATTATTCAGAATCTTCAAGATTTTCTGACTGAAAAAGTCCCTTTTGATGAAATTCCCAAGAGTCAAGAGGATTATCAATATTATGAAGACCACTTGAATGCAAAAACACCCATGTAAGACTTGAAGGAGCCAACAATAAAGATAAAAATGAAAGCAATCCCTCAAGATTTGAAATCATTGAAAGTCAATCCAAGAGAAGAGGACAGCCCCCATCAAAAGTGACCAGCAAAAGACATCAAGATCAAAGTCAATTTCACCCTCTCAAATTATGGAAGTGAATTCATCTGAAGATTCTGAGGCCTCATCATCCAAATCAATAATTTCATCAGATTCACTACCCTCAGAAACTGAATTTAATGAATATGGAAAGTCAGGAGTCACCCTAAGAAGGTCCAGAAGATTGGCAATGGGTAGAAAACCTCACAAGAAAGTCCCACAAAGCTGCAACAAATCTGAAGATATGTGATGCAATTGACTTAACCTGTGAAAAATGCCAATGAAATTATCACACAAGTGATGAATGCTCCATACTCTTTGTGAGCCTTCAATTCATTTCAATGTTGAATATTTTTGTTTCTATTAGTATTTATTAATTCTTTGACCCATTTTTATTAGGTACCTGGCTCAGAAGACTTACCAAAACCCATATTTAAATACACCTTCAAGCCTATCAATGTCCAAGGTAATGGAAACTGTGGCTACAGAACAGTGTCATATCACATTTACAAGACTCAAGATCAATGAGCTGATTTCAGAGGTGACTTGGCTAAAAAAATTAAAAAAATTAAGACCTTGAATAATCCATGAAAACTTTGATACCCTCAGTACCCTCTTATTGAGACAGAATTGAGTGGTATGAAGATGTTGGCCAGGCTCCAAAGAGAAATTGGATGTCCATTCCTGATATGGGGGATCCAATTGAAAATAAGTATCAGGGACCAGTTTTATTTTATTACACAGTCCAATATTTCTCCTTTTTCCCTTATTGATGTCCTCCAAATGATAATCCATCAATTCTTATCAGTTTCTTGGATAGCTGTTCTCATTTTGTTCCATTGGATAGCATCATTTCTAAGACTTATCCAGTCCCACATGACTGTGAATTGCAAATTTCATGCCCAACCACAAGCCCTGGGGTGGAAATATAATTCTAAGAAACAAAGGATGTTATATTTGTCCAATCTTCCCCCCTCAGAAAAATCAACTATTTTTGAGGTAGATTAAGATTAATTGATTTTTGTATATAAAATTTATGCCAATTATCCCCCTCCTCACTCCTATTTATTCCTTAAATCCTACCTCAGTCTCATTTCTTATCAAAAATTTGCCACTTTTTTACTTAAAAATAGTCATATTTTAAACATGAAAAAATATTGGAAAAAACACACCTTTCTGGGCCTTCACTTGTCTCACCAAAAAAATCCCCAAAATTATGGCCTTCTAGTATTTTATTGTCAATATTGATCTCTTCATTTTAAAAAAAATGAAGGAAATTTATAAGTGGGAACATTTTAAATGAACTTTTAAAAAGAAAATGCCATTTTCCAAATTGGCTAAATTGGAGAAATTTGGCAAAAAAATTGAAAAAATATGGGGATATTGATATCTTATGTTGGAAAATGTATGGCAAAAAAAATAAAGAAATCCTCAAAGCTAAGCCTGAGGTGTTTTTTTAAATAAAAGTCATTTATATCTTTTGGCCATAAATTGGTAAAAACATGTAAGGGCTTACGCGGGTTTACCAACACCCAAAAAAGAAAAATATACTTTCATTTATTCTTATTCAAGTGTCACCGCATTTGGTTTTCTATTCATTTTTATTCTTATTTTTTAGTTTCCTTTTTTTGAGCTTATTAATTCTCTTTTTTTCCCTTTTGTTGATTATCAAAATTGAGTTATATTTCAATCAAATTTTAAAGTTAATTTACAGCAAAAAACCAAATAATCTTTTATTGTTGTTGTAGTTTTTAGCTTTTTTTCTTAATTGTTAGAATATTTCAATTCTTTTTCAAAGAGAAAAAAATACAATGAGAAAAAGAAACAAAAAATATCATAATAATAATAATAATGATAATAGCTGAAAGATATAATCCCTCAGTATATTAAAATTTAAGAGAATATTATATAATACATTTTTCACTTTCTTTATTTTTATTTTTATTTTAATTTTGTAAAAACGGATAATAATAGTAAAATCAATAATTAAGTAGGTCTAAAGCAAAAAAAAGAAAACTTTAATTAAATTATTTATTATATATAATTTTTTTTCCTTATAGTATTGAAAAATTGAATAACTGAAAAGAAAAAAGCAAATGAAAAATTCAATTATTTTTTTGAGAATTTTAATTATTCATTTTTCAAACCAACAACTATTTGGTTGTAAGAAAGTCATACTTCTAGTAGGAAGCTATTGCAAGGGTAACATATTACAAAAGAATTTAATTAAACATGTGTTTAGTTTTTCAAGAGAAAGCTATATTTTATGCTTGAACATTAGAAGCAGGAATAAGAAATGAATTGAATTAATCTAAAAGATAAATTAGCTATTGGGATTCATAATCTTAAGTCTTTGATTGAATTTGTAAGATAAATTCAAGCTCCTGCTTATCTTATAGCATAAGATAGATTCATTTACAAACTTGAAGAATGAGATATGAAAACATGAAAGTTTTTGAATCAAGGTTTAATTTTCTTTTCCAGTCAGGTGCTATTCATTGAAATAGAATGATGAGTACTGGAAACATATTCTTAATCTAGAATTAAGATGGGTTCTTTTTGATGGTCCTTCCGTGCCTCTAAAAAGAGCACCAGAATTCAAGTCAAATACAATGAAAAATGGAAATAACCTTTGAGCCCAAGTAATACAATTACAAAAAAGGTACCTCTCATATGGGTATAGGCTTAAGGAGAAGGACTTCTCAGCTAATAGTATACCATTACTATAAAAAATGAATATTAATTGGCCCATATATAATAAAATTCAGGTTTTAATGATTAACCAATAAGAAAAAAACTTTTTCACATCTGCTTCAATTTTCATATATTTAACTCAAGTCCCCAGAAATGTCATGATTCTGATAGATCTTGGTCAGATATTTCCTACGGTGTAATCAATTTCCTGGAAGAACCCCTATTTAAGAAAATTGCATATCTTCATCTTTAATTGAATTAAAACCCTTCAGAAGTAAAGGCTGGGTTGCAAAAAACTGTGAAAAACCATACCAACTAATTAATGATATCACTTAAAGATATAATCTGGGATAGCTGAAATTACTATATAAAGGAGCTGACAAAGAAATATTGGCTCAAAGGATTCAAAACCAAACTACAGGTTTTGTGAAAATAGTTATTCAAGGAAAAACCTATATTTTTTCCTTACTTCAATAGTTCTGTATGAAAAAATATATGAAATTGTAGATAAAATAAGTACCAACAGTTATGTATCATTTAAATTTGTATATATTCAAAAGTCATTGAGATAAAAATCTTGGAAGATTAGGAAGCTGAATACTGATGGACACAAATACTCCAAAAAGCCTCAAAATCCTATAAATTCTCCAATTTTTTTGGAAAGGAAGACATGAAGAGTTCCAAATTAAGAATATAAAAAACCCTTCATCTGTATCATTATAATCAATATCTGTATTGCAGGCTTTTTAATCAATAATCCTATATCTTATGATTCTGGCCTGATGCCTACAGTATTGGTAGCTCAAAAGTTAAATTTTTAAGTCATGACTAATATTAGTCACAGGAAAATTCCAGACACATCAAAACGGTTCTGAAATGTCCCATGAAGATTCTTTTCACTTTGTAATTCTCTAAAATTCTCATTTGTGGTCTCATAGCCACAGTTATGACTTTTATGATGTCAGTATTGACGGTATAAAAAAATAAATAAGCTTCAAGAGTGCAAAAAGGTAATTATCATAATTTATCAGTATTCTTACATCATGGAGCTTTCTCACAACAGTTTGACACTCAGAGTAAAATTTGGTTATAATGAATGATTATTGTAGTATACCTAATTGAGAATTGAGATTTCATTTCAACAACCAGGTCTCTCAACAGATTTATCAAAAATGTTTATTGATAGTAGAGCCCTTAAGATCTTTTTTCAACCATTTTCACTGTATTGCAGTATATTTATAGCTTGTGTCTAATATTTTGAATATATCATATATAATTAAAATGAAAATTTGAGGCAGTATCCATGCTTGTAGCCTACTTCTGGACATCTTTTTGGCATGTTTTATTGACTATTTTTGCTATTTTGGAAGGGTTTTACTATTAAAGGGAGTAAAATTTCAAGTTTTTTCCAATGATATTCCAGTTTTATACTATCTTAATAAGAGTTATAATATATATACCTGGTCTGATATATCATATCTGTTAAAAACTTATGGAATAGTATTCTTTTGTTTTGTTTCTATGTGTATATCATTGGATATATAAAAATAGAAATTTTTTGAAGCAATTGATAGTAATAATTTTTTATTATGAATTTTCCATAATCATTTTTTTCTGAAAAGAATTATATTCAAAAATAAACTCATCATTTTTTATCAAATTGCTTAAAACTTCATAAAAATCCGAGGATCATTCATAAATTTTTATTACATACCAGAATATTGGAACAATAGCTTATTATTATAAGTAATATCCAAATCAAATGCTATTGAGACTCAATTTATACTAAAACCGACATAAAAGCTGATAAATGAATTCTTAACAAACAATGAAAAAAAGTTCAATTTATTTATATTATCATTCTATTAATGATATTGCCACAAGAAGTGTTAATGAACAGTTATTAGAATTTTTAATTCATTGAAAAACTAAATTCTTTCAAGTACAATATGCACAAAGAGTTTGAATATTGAAGGTTTAACCTTTCAATCATAAGAAAAAAAAAATCAACAAATGCATTATTTTTTTTTAAAAAAACCCTCAAAAATAATAAACAATTCTAAGAAAGGAATAAGAGTGAAAAAGATTAATTTTTTTACTAATATCTAATTATAAGTAGTTTTTATTGTTCTTCTTTTTAAAGTGGAAAAAGACTAAATAACAGTTGAAAAGGAGTTTCAAAGAAACCCATCTGTAAAATCCTCAGCCTATAAAGAGGCATTTTAAAAAACTAAAGGAAAATTGAAGTGCTCATCAACCCAAAAGAGGGGATACCAATATCTGCTCCAAGAGATAAAAACCCCAGGAAAACACCAGGTATAGAGGTCAAAAACCCTGTAAAGCTTGAATATGAAACAATGATTAAAAATACTAAATCCTCACTGATAGTGCTATTCACTTCTTTATGAATAATAAATAATAAGATAGAAGTAGTTAAAACAGCTAAATAGGTTTCAATTTTTGGATAAAGCTCATAATAAACAGTGTAATCATAAAATACTCATATAAAGATAAAGATTGGTATATCCAAATTCAGTTATAATTGTTACCAAAAAATAATCATTTAATAAAAGTATTCATTTCTATACATAAATCCAGGTTTATAGTCAAAATATTACTAATATTACAGTTATGAATACTATAAATACTATCTATATCAGTAAGCTAATAATTTATGCGGTTAAAGGAGAAAAAGTAATAATCAAGACAAAACACTTATCCTGAAAGCTCAAATAAGAGTTTTGGAAGATCTGATGCCCTTAATATTGAATACAACTAAGTTCAGAATGTAGTTAGCAAAATGAAAATATTGATAATACAAATTTTACTATTACTACATGGATTAGACTTTTTTTAATGGAAAATTGACAATTAAAGCAAAATATTATAATATCAAATATTAATTAAACAAATTTTAGTGGTAAGATCTGTGATACTTAATATTGTATGTTTTTCATTCTCAAAATTAATCCTTTGAACTCAGTAATTTGATTTTTATTGATTTTGTGGCGTCTGAGGGAAAAACAGAGAAGAAAGTAGTGTTTTTATGCTGAAGATATTCCTATCAAATTACTGAAGGAATCATAACCAATTCTGGGGGACTGTTTGGACCATGATATGTTAAGTTGTAGGGTGTAGAGATGATTACATAATTATTTAAAGCTATCACTATTGTAAGGTTTGACTATGAAACAATAAGTAAAAATTACTAATTTATTACTTATTGTACTCTGAATGTCCTTATAAAATGAATAAATAAGATTAAAATAATAATAATAATAAAGCAATATTATTATTATGGCGTAAAATTATTATATTATTAAATAAATATAATAATATAATTAATATTATATGAAAATATAATATTATAAATAATATATTAATATAAAATAATTAATATATTATAAAGCTCTTTATTATTGTTACCAACAAATAATAAAGGCGTAAAAAATTGTTTTTTATAAATAAAAAAACAATTAATAACAATAATATTACTAATATTAAAGTTATAAATTAATATAAATACTATTTATATTAAATAAGAATTATTATGAGTAATAATAAGAGAGAAATTATTATAATAAGATGAAATAACCTACTTTTAACACTTAAGATAATAATTTTGAGTTATTTTACACCAAAAGAATATAATACAACCTTTTCAAATTGTAATTACAATAAAAATAAAGAGAATTTACTAAATTTCTTGATTTTACGTGGAAATGAGCTTTTTAGAGAGATTTACAGCAAAAACAATTAAAGAATTGATTTAATCACGTAAAAATGGTGATTAATGACAAGATGGTCTTTGGTCTTTAAGAATATAAGAGTTTTATATTTAAAGAATAAAGAAATTACCTTTTAATTAATTGATTTAATGTTTTTGATGCGTCTTAGGGGAAAACAGAGTAAAAAGAGCTCTATTTATAGTAAATACCTCCCTCCTAGAGTCCAACAGGCTTCTAGTAGACGTGTACTTATTATATCCACTGGAATTGATCAATATTTTAAGGTTTGAGGGTGATTACATCATGATCAAACCATATTACATCATTATTACACCATTATTTAGAGTTATCACTATAACTCTAATTGTGATGACATCAGAGGCTTGGCAGAACCCCAAATTTCGTGGATTTTATTAGTTTTAATCATAAACTAATAGTATTCACCAATTTTATCACTATTAAGACTGTTAAACTTAATTTAAGGTTACAGTATGTGATCATAACAGCTCAATTTAAGCTCAAGCTTTGATCCTCAATAACTTTTAAGGTTTTCACGCTACAGCAATTCAGAGAGTGAATTCTGATAGCCTGACATAACCCTATTATGCTGCCAAGAGCTTTTCATTACATCATCAAAACTCTAATTTTGATGATTTTTCTTGTAACTCATCTTTTCTGTCGAAATTCAATATTTTAAACTTCAAACCTTGATTTCAGGGGGTTATACCCTGAATTTAATAATAAAAATTACATCATTCTTCACGAATGAACTAGGAGAATCCAACTGTATACTTTTTTTTAAGTTTGGACTACTTTCACAACAAAGTGGTCAACAGCTCTGTTGATTTTTATCAATATTTCCTCATAAGTCTTAACCTTGTTTATAATTTGCAAAATAAAGTTCATATCTGTGTTCTTACAGTAATTACGTGGTAACTTTATTTTTGGTTCATCATTCTATCATGTATAGTTTAGAAGATATTAGCTATGATCCTTGAATATATGCGTTGACCAAAAAAGTGCATATATTCAGGATAATTCCTTAAGTATTAACATTGGAAATTAGCTTATTAATTGTTTTATGTGTGGATTTTTGTGGGGAATCCACTGGTACAATTTATTTCACATGTTGTTTCATTAGTTTCTGAGATAAATAAGTTTTTATGGTTTTTATAAGGTATTGTACCTTATAATTCCTTAAATATTGGCTTTACAGATATGCCATAAAAATGGTATATGTATATTTTTCCATGGGGAATCCAATGGTATGATTTATTTCACATGTTCATTCATTGGTTTTTAAGTTAAACCAATTTTAGCACCAATTTATGGTATTTTTTGTATATTTGAGTAATTATTTTTAGTGTATAATTATTCTAATTAATTTTAATATAATTATATTAAAGGTATAATTATTCTGAGTATTTTTTGTGACCTTATTGGGTATGTGGTCATATCTCAAAGGCTCACATTCCCTACCACCAAAAAAGATTGTACCACAATCTAATGTATGTGATTAGGGTATCATCCACTGTCCTACCTCTTCAATAGACTTTGTTAGTCTTGAAGCTCAATAATGCTTAACTTTTTTATTTTTCAGGTTTTCTTTCATGTCTGAACCTTCTTAGTAGTTTATCAGCATTTGTTATATCTTTCTCAAGTAGCCATTCATCTTCTTGAGTTGAATTTCTATACCTTACAAGGTATTCTCTTTCTTTTTTGTTTCTTGTCCTTCTTTCTTTAAGGACTTTTACTATTTTCTTTTCCTCTCCTTCTTCCAAGGGGGGAATCTCAAGTGGGGGTTTATTTCTTAGTGGAAATAACTCTTTGTCACTTGAACTGTAAGGTTTTATCAGACTTACAGGGAAAGTTGGGTGTTTGTTCATTAGCTCACCTGTGAGTTCTAATTGCACAGCATTGGGTCCATGAAGTGCTTTTATCATAAATGGTCCTGCAAAGGAATCTTTCAATTTCTTTGGGCCTTTTATGTTATTGAAATTAAGGGTTGATACTAAAACCAAGTCCCCTATTTTGAAATCAGGTGGTTTATGACTTTTATCCCATCTTTCTTTTGCATATTTAAAAGAATCTTGCATGCATCTGTTTGCATGGTGTCTTGCTTTGTCAAGCATTATCTTGAAACTGCTTGCTGTTGGATGTATATCCACCAAGTCCTTTTTGAGGGTATCATAAGGAAGTCTTGGATTCCAACCTTTCTCTAGCATTGCTGGTGTTTTGCCAGTAGAAGAATGGATTGATGTCTTATATGCCAGTTCAAGTGCTGGTATTAGTGTACACCAATCATGGGTAAAACCATCAGAATCTTTGAATTCTAGCCCATAAGCACAGAATCTTCTGATCATGTCCTCTAGGGTCTGTATCATTCTTTCTGCTAAACCATCAGTTTGAGGATGATAAGCTGTTGAGAATGATAACTTTGTCCCAAACAGGTTATGGAGATTTGTCCATAATGCTGAAGTGAACTTTGGGTCTCTGTCACTTATAATATTTTGGAATAAGCCTGTATGGCTAATGACTTTATTCCATATCATTATGGCTGTATCCATAGCTGTGTCATCTTTATGACATGGTAAGAACATGGGAGTTTTGCTGTATCTGTCAACTAGCACTAGGCATGCATTATAACTCCTGTCTCCTCCTGGAGGTAAGGCTGTTACCCAATCCATATGAACTATTTCCCATGGGGATTTTGGTTCTTGGATTTGGATCATCATTCCAAATTTCTTTCCTGTGGCTCTGTTGGCTTTTTGGCATCTGTCACAGGTTTGGCAGTACTCTGCAACATCTTTCTTCCAATTTGGCCACCAAGAGCAGGTTTTCACCCTCTCTAGTGTCCTATCTTCTGAGAGATGTCCAGATGCAACACTATCATGACACTCATGTAAAATAGTGTTTATTAGTGTTCTGTCTGTTAAGGCCATAACACATTTGTGTTTTGTTCTATGGTAAAGGATTCCATCAAGGAGGTGGAATCTTCCTTCATCATATGCTTTTTTCCATATTTCATCTAGTTTTGATGAAAGTGATGGATCTTTGCAGTCTTTCATTAGAAGTTGGCTTAAGATATGGCAATTTTTGTCTGTCTTATAGCTTTCTTTAACTTGGTTAAAGAATTCTGTGCCAATGTCTGTAACACATATTCCTTCTATATGGTGCTCTTCTTGTGGTACCCATGCTGGATTGTCAGGGGTATTTGCTAGAGCCCATCTGCTAAGACCATCTGCATTTTTATGAATATTTCCAGATTTATGAACAATAGTCATATTTCCCCTATATTCTTGGATAGCAATTTGCCATCTCAGCATATGTCTATTTGGAGTCTTCATATTTAATAGTGATTTCACAGCATTAAAGTCTGTGATTACATCAAATACTGTGCCATCCAAATAATAATGCAGCTTTTCTAAAGCCCACACTAGGCATAAGCATTCCATTTGGCTTGCTCCATACCTTGCTTCTGTTGGCTTTATCTGCCTTGAAATGAAACAAATTGGTCCTTCCACTGGTTTATCATTGATAATTTGTGTTTGGTGAAGTGCAGCACCTAGTCCTTCTCCACAAGCATCAATGTACAGTTTGAAAGGTATTTTCCAGTCTGGCATTAGAAGAAATGGGGCATTTGTTAAAGAATTTTTCAATTCTTCATATGCCTTGACTCTTTCTTCTGTCATCTCATAGACTGTTTGTTGGTCACATAGCTTATACAAGGATTTAGCAATCTTTGCAAAGTCCTTTATATGCTGTCTATAGTAACCAGCAAATCCTAGAAATGATTGCATTTCTTTTTTAGTTTGAGGCATTGGTTTAAGTAGTACTGCTGCTACTTTATTTTTGTCTATGCCTAGACTAAGTCCAGATACTACATGTCCTAGGGCTTTCAATTCACTATATGCAAAATGACACTTTTTCAATGAAATTTTCATATTTACTTGGACTATTTTCTGTAGTACCCTTTCTAGTCTTGTCAGGTGATTTTCCCAAGTTTCTGAGCAAACTATGATATCATCAATGTAGATTATTAACCATCCTTCTGATAATTCTTCAGGAAATATGGTATTCATCATTCTTTGATAATGGGAAGGTGCATTTTTTATTCCAAATGGCATTCTTAGGTATTCAAAAATTCCACAATGGACTATTATTCTTAGTAGTTTCTTGGCATTGTCTGTTAAGACATTTTGATGAAAACCCTTAAGAGCATCCATAGCTGTGATGAACTTAGCTTGTGACAATTGGGTCAATGTCTCATGGATTCTGGGTATTGGATATCTGTCTGGAATGGTATAGGTATTCAGGGCTCTGAAGTCTCCTACCATCCTTGATTTTCCATTATGCCAAGTTATAATGACAGGTGTAGTAACTTCTACTTGCTCATTATGTCCAACCTTTCTTAATACTCCAAGGTCCATTAATTCTTTAATGTGCACCTCTAGGGCTTCTCTAGCTCTTGGACTGGCTGGATAAGCAGGTCTTCTTAATAAAGGTGGGTAAGGTTTTTCTACATTAAGAATTATATCCACTTCATGTCCAATTATGGCACCTAGTGGCTCTTTGTCAGTTGCAAAGGCATTTTTATACTTAAATAAGAGGTCAATCAATTTTTCTTTCATTCTTTCTGTTAATTCTTGATTGAATTCTGCCTCTTTGAGTTGTTCAGATATAAAAAGTTCTTTTTCTGGAATTTTTTCCTCATTCTTAATAACTGTGATTTGTTTTTTGTTATTTAAGAATCCAAACTTTTGTCTTTTATTATCTCCTATGGTAAAATATCTATCCTTTTGGTTGGAGATATCTATACCATAGATTGATAAGTAGTCATTTCCAAGTATGAAATGATTACTAGTACAGTTGTCCATTACTACAAACTCTACTTTGATTCTGACACATTGTGAGGGATGAGGAAAAATTAGTGTTAAATCAATTATTCCAAGGGGCTTCATGCTCTCACTTGCACTACTAAATTTGACACCTTGTATTGGCATAAGTTTTTCTTGCCAGTCTGGGACAATGGTTTTTAAATAATTTTTGCAACACAGGTGCAATATGCTCCTGTATCTAAGTTAACCTTTCCTTCTTGGTTATCAACTATAACAATACTAATACTTGATTTTCCAGCTGTATATCCCATTCCTCTTGCAGGTTTGGTTCTATACATTTTGGCATCTTGTATGTTTGTCAGATTTGTGTCAGATGTTCCAACTTGTGGCAAGTTTGAGTTAACATCCAGTACTTCATAAATTATATCAATATTATTAATTTGTGCATTAATTATATTGATTTCATCACTTTCAGAGCTTTCTGATTCTTCTGTCTCTTTTTCAGAGTCAGATTCTTCTTCTTTGTCATTGTGGTTTTCTGTTTCCACAATTTCATTAATCTTTGCTTTTTTAAGGCAATTATTGGCTAAGTGTCCAATACCTCCACATTTATGGCATTTTCTTTTAGAGGTAATATACTATTTTTAATTTCTGTTAAAGTATTTACAACATCTTTGGACAAGGTTATTTCTTTGGGAAATGAGGTTGTCTCATTCTTTGCTCTTCCTTGTCCTTGAATTCCATCAAGGTTCTGGCCATGTTGAAAACATTGTCCATGGCATCCTTTTGGATTCTTGGGATTCTGTAGCTTGGGGAATATGGTTTCCTCCAATGCTTTTTCTTGTTCTTCTTCCCTTCTTGGGGAAGTGGGTTGGCTTGAGGCTTGCTGGTAGAAGCTACTGGGGCTTCTTCCTTGGTTGCCTCCCTCTTTTTGGCATGATAATCCTTGATTTTTTTGATTTGAGGTTTGGATGACAGTGGATTCCATCCATTGGAGTATCTCACTATCTCCTCCTCTTTGAGGAACTTTTTCAGGATGTGCCAGGAGTTCATCACTCCTTGGTGTATTTGAGGCAGCATTTCCCAGTCTTTGTCCTTGTATACTGTGTAATACTGCTTGTACTGGCTCATGTAGATGTCTATTTGAGCCCTCTGAATGTGATTTGTACCTGTTTGAGTTACTCATACTTAGTTCCAATTCAGGCTCAGATATCATGGGCATTTCTGGGACTTGCCTTTGGGATAAGGCACTTCCTTGTGTGGATTCTGTTCCACTGGGGATATTGCCCTTTCTTTTCCCTTTTGAGGGATCAATTCTACTTCTGAGTCCAGCTCCATCTGATTGGATGGAGTATTGGGAACCTCTTCTGGTAGTCATAATCAAAGAATAAGAAAAAATAAAAGTATTTTTAGAATAAAATTCTTTTATGGCAATTTAAAAAGAGGTGCTCACCTTCAGAGTCTTGAATGGTGGGCCCTGGAAAGTCTAATTTCTTAGCTTTCTTTCTTTTGGTGATAACTGGTGTTGGAGAACTTTGACAAGTTTCTTCCACCAATCTCTCAACAGTAGCTTGGTTGTCTTCTGTTGGGTTATCTTCAAACACTAAAAAAGACAAATAAATATAAGTCTTTTTATAAGAAGTGTTATTTTTGGCAAGATATGGCAATTTTCCACGTAGAAATTGCTTTTATATCTTAAAAAAAATGAAATAAATAAAGAAATGAATAAAAATGAATAAAAATAACTTTTTTTATTGGTTTTTAATATTTTTTAATATTTTTATGTATATTTTTATTTTTAAAGAATAAAATAAAAAATGAATATGATTCTTATAAAATTAAATTATAATAAAAATTATTTTTAATTTATAAATTATCTTTTTTAATCACTAGAGTCACTCAAAGAAAGTTCTTGCAAGTCTAAGGATGTGAAAAACCACGTGTAAGACAGTACAATTGCTTTCCAAATGCCTCAATAGCTTTTAAAATCAATAAAATATAAAATTATTATATAATTTTATGATTATAAATATAATTTATTATTGGATAAACCCAAATAGAATCTTTTTAAAGGTCTTTTAAGTAAATATCACGGCCAGGCCCCCAAATGTAAGGTTTGACTATGAAACAATAAGTAAAAATTACTAATTTATTACTTATTGTACTCTGAATGTCCTTATAAAATGAATAAATAAGATTAAAATAATAATAATAATAAAGAAATATTATTATTATGGCGTAAAATTATTATATTATTAAATAAATATAATAATATAATTAATATTATATGAAAATATAATATTATAAATAATATATTAATATAAAATAATTAATATATTATAAAGCTCTTTATTATTGTTACCAACAAATAATAAAGGCGTAAAAAATTGTTTTTTATAAATAAAAAACAATTAATAACAATAATATTACTAATATTAAAGTTATAAATTAATATAAATACTATTTATATTAAATAAGAATTATTATGAGTAATAATAAGAGAGAAATTATTATAATAAGATGAAATAACCTACTTTTAACACTTAAGATAATAATTTTGAGTTATTTTACGCCAAAAGAATATAATACAACCTTTTCAAATTCTAATTACAATAAAAATAAAGAGAATTTACTAAATTTCTTGATTTTACGTGGAAATGAGCTTTTTAGAGAGATTTACAGCAAAAACAATTAAAGAATTGATTTAATCACGTAAAAATGGTGATTAATGACAAGATGGTCTTTGGTCTTTAAGAATATAAGAGTTTTATATTTAAAGAATAAAGAAATTACCTTTTATTTAATTGATTTAATGTTTTTGATGCGTCTTAGGGGAAAACAGAGTAAAAAGAGCTCTATTTATAGTAAATACCTCCCTCCTAGAGTCCAACAGGCTTCTAGTAGACGTGTACTGATTATATCCACTGGAATTGATCAATATTTTAAGGTTTGAGGGTGATTACATCATGATCAAACCATATTACATCATTATTACACCATTATTTAGAGTTATCACTATAACTCTAATTGTGATGACATCAGAGGCTTGGAAGAACCCCAAATTTCGTGGATTTTATTAGTTTTAATCATAAACTAATAGTATTCACCAATTTTATCACTATTAAGACTGTTAAACTTAATTTAAGGTTACAGTATGTGATCATAACAGCTCAATTTAAGCTCAAACTTTGATCCTCAATAACTTTTAAGGTTTTCACGCTACAGCAATTCAGAGAGTGAATTCTGATAGCCTGACATAACCTTATTATGCTGCCAAGAGCTTTTCATTACATCATCAAAACTCTAATTTTGATGATTTTTCTTGTAACTCATCTTTTCTGTCGAAATTCAATATTTTAAACTTCAAACCTTGATTTCAGGGGGTTATACCCTGAATTTAATAATAAAAATTACATCATTCTTCACGAATGAACTAGGAGAATCCAACTGTATAATTTTTTTTAAGTTTGGACTACTTTCACAACAAAGTGGTCAACAGCTCTGTTGATTTTTATCAATATTTCCTCATAAGTCTTAACCTTGTTTATAATTTGCAAAATAAAGTTCATATCTGTGTTCTTACAGTAATTACGTGGTAACTTTACTTTTGGTTCATCATTCTATCATGTATAGTTTAGAAGATATTAGCTATGATCCTTGAATATATGCGTTGACCAAAAAAGTGCATATATTCAGGATAATTCCTTAAGTATTAACATTGGAAATTAGCTTATTAATTGTTTTATATGTGGATTTTTGTGGGGAATCCACTGGTACAATATATTTCACATGTTGTTTCATTAGTTTCTGAGATAAATAAGTTTTTATGGTTTTTATAAGGTATTGTACCTTATAATTCCTTAAATATTGGCTTTACAGATATGCCATAAAAATGGTATATGTATATTTTTCCATGGGGAATCCAATGGTATGATTTATTTCACATGTTCATTCATTGGTTTTTAAGTTAAACCAATTTTAGCACCAATTTATGGTATTTTTTGTATATTTGAGTAATTATTTTTAGTGTATAATTATTCTAATTAATTTTAATATAATTATATTAAAGGTATAATTATTCTGAGTATTTTTTGTGACCTTATTGGGTATGTGGTCATATCTCAAAGGCTCACAACTATAAAATTGATATATTGATATCATTGGATTTCAAAATTTATAAATTTTGTGAATTTAAGTATTGAAAGAATCAAAAAACTAGCTCAAATCCATATTTTCTCTTTATAAGATTCCAAAATTAAAATAAGATCATTTTTAGAAAGCCAAACTGATCATTTTGCTCCCCAACTTTGATCATGGATACATTCTAAGCTATTTATTATTCAATAACAGTATATTTAATTCATATAGATTTGCATTTCCTAATTAAGGCTCCAAGAGAATTTCACAACATCGTTGAAAGCCTGTTTTGGATGAATTTTATGTCAAATAGTCTTTTCTGTCAAGATTTACCATGTTCAGCTTCATTAAAGATAAGCCGTCAGCCTTATAGTGTAATTATTGAGAATAATTGCATCATTTTTAACAAATGAACCAGTGGAATTACATTTTGGTTCTGATATTGAGATTTCAACGCTTTTGTTCATAAGTGGTCAACTGGTATGATAATTTTCATCAATATCCCTCTGCTACTCATAGCTCTATTTGAAGAACTGGAAATAAAATCTATTGATTTATTATTACATCAATTACTTGGTATCTGCATACTGGAATTATAAATCTATCCTATATAATTGAAGAGATATATGCTAAAAACCATTGATATATTCACTTATCATTGAAAGCGCCTATATTCAGGTATCTAAGAAAGTATTGGTCTTGAAGATAGGTCACAGAAGTAATATATATATCAAAATTTGGATGGGCAATGAAATCGTTTATCTTATTTTGCACTTTTAGTTTTTGGATTCTGGGATAAACAGGATTTTGTGCTTTTTTAGTCAGTTTTTCCTATATTATCCAGGTATTTCCACAATTAAAGGTATTTGTGATTTACTTTAAGAGTTATTATAGAGGAATAACTTCAATTGTGTTTATTTTAAAGGAATTTCCATCAATAATAATCAAATAATTATCACTGCATAAGTAACCTTGAGTTATTCTTACTTGAAATGATTTAGCAGAATATTTGTGATATTTTTGGGTATGTGGTCACATTCAAAATGTGCATGCACTTAAGGATTTCCATAAAAAGAAGAAATAACCAAAACATTTTTAAGAATTAGAGGAAAGTTTCAAAAGAGTATAGATCATACATTAGTACAAGGGACTTCAAAAATACATAATATTTTCCCCAAAATTACTTTATAGAAGCCATTCAGTGGAGAAATTGGATAAAAAGGATACAATCCAGGAGTATGGGAAGGAATAAGAAAAATACATTTTGTACCAAATTTCCAAAAAGAGACTCAGTATTAGGGAACTTCTACCCAGAGTCAAAAATAAAATGCAACCCAGAAGTACAAGAAAAGGATTGGACAGATTCAGTTAAACTAACTACTGAGATATTTGTTCATATGGATACTGGACAAAAGGAATTTTAGCATGGAATAATGATGGGCAGAAATTTAAATAAAAACTCAGAAATTATACCTCCTAAAAATGACCTGGTTAGAAATTATGCATGGAATTAGAGTTTGCAATCTCAAAAACATTTTGAAATATTAGAAGAAATAGAAACCAGAATCAGAGGAAATTGGGAAGAAATCTCAGACATAGGAAATTCATGGAATATCAAAGATCCTGAACAGATTCAGGGACACCAAGGCATGGAGGAAGGAATACCATATTACCCATAACAGTCAAGAAAATACAGGACTTACAAGCCAAAGACCAGTTTATCCAGGATTCATCAGTCATGCCTGGTAGTCTCCAGGGAAGTAGAAGGAACCCAAGGAAAAAACAAGGCCTTTTTCAACCAGTGGAAGAAAGAATCAGAACCTTTGATGTATAGCTCAATGGAATTAGCTCAAGAGTTACAAAAAACAAAAAATGATTTTTGATAGCTAAGAATTGATTGAAACAGAGCTTATTACTTGGAATGATGAAATACCCATTAGATATTTTGAAACCAATAACTCTACATGTGTAGGCTCACATAGTTCAAAAGAGGAAAGTTCATGGAATAAAAATTTGAACATGTACAAGAAGTGAGGCCAGAAATTCAAGGCCTTAAGGAATAAATTGCATTAAAAGATGTATTCATTAGTACTTGATTAAAAACTTAGCCAAAATTTTGGCAGAAGCTTGAAAGAAAAACAGAAACTTCATCTTAATACTAAAAGAAAAACAATCTGTGAGAAGATATTCAAGAAGAATCAAAAAGAAGAAGGAAATCCTAGGAAAGAAATTCTGTTATATCTTTAAAAAAGAGAAGAAGATGATTTTTACCCTCAAAACATTAAGCTGATGAGCCCATGAGTACCTCACAACAGGTGAAAGAGGAGGAAAAATCAGAGCACAAAAACCAGAAACCTTTTTACCAGGCTCCAAGTTTAGCATCTGAGTCCATTCAACAGGATGATAAGAGCCTCAGTTAAGCTGGGTAGAAAGAACTAAAGAAACTACCAGAAGTGGTTCATTGGAAAAAATTACATGTGATTGAGGAATATGATAATATTGAGCTCATTGCTTATGTTTATGGCATTTCTGTTGATGTTCCAAAGAAACCAAAATACCAGAGCACCATAGGACTAAACAATGAATTAGGAGGCCATGATATTATAAAGTAAAATGGACTGAATGAGATAAATGAAAGTAAAATCTGGCCATTGTGGAAAAAAATCATAAGAAAGTACAGTATTGGTTCTTGTATTGGGAAGAAAACTATCCCCTTTGAGAGTGAGAGATAATCCACAGAAAAATACTACTATCAATGGTTTCTGAAAAAACCACAATAGATCACATCTGTCAATCCACATATGAAAGTAGAAAGAAGGAAAAAAGGCATATTCAAAAATATCACAAGGCTTGGAGCATACAGTAAAATGCTTGTTCAGAAAAACCAGAAGAACTGATGAAATAGGAAATTCTATAAAAGACACAAGGAAGAGGAAATGTATTGCAAGGTACCTCTACTACAAAACCAACCTTAAGCAAAAAATAAAGTATGAGAATAAAGACAATAGAAAGGAGAACTGAATTGAGCTATTCAAAAAAATGTGTTCAGCATATGTGGATCACATGAAGATAATGCCAAATCTTTCACTAATAAAAGTAATATATATATAGCTGATTGAGAATTAGAAAAAATGGCCAAAAGGGGAGAAATCTGATTCAAGCAGATTGCAAATAGCCTCTGCAGAGTCGAAAAGCTAATCAGATTAGATAGAGTCATATATAGTAGAATTAAATGAGTAAAAAGAGAAAAAACGTTAGACTCAGGTATAAAACAGAAATACACAGAAAAAGAGCTCTGTAAGAAAAGAAAGAATTTAAAAACCTTTTTGGTAACATCAAACAAAGGTATGAGGTTCATTCATGGTAAGCCTGAAAAATTACAGCATACATGTAAAAGAAAAAACATTACTCAATAATCTAAATTTGAGTTATATTATCAATAGTCAAAGAGAGTACCTGAACAAGAATTTCCCCAAATGGGATTACAAAATCATTCCCACTAAAGTTGGATTTCTCAAGAGAGCCCCAGGAAGGATGAACTCTCTTGGTACAGCTTCAAAAAATATATTCCCACCCAAAATGAAAAGCAATTTCATACTAAGAACTAAGGTTGTAGTATTTGGTTATGAAAAGGTATTAGTAATCTTAATACAAATAGAAAACAAGAGAATGTATGGTATCTATATCTGAAACTGTCATGAAAAGCACTTCACCATAAGTGGAAATAAGGACAAAAAGTTTTCCTTTAATAAAAACCATCTCCTAAGTAAAAATAAGATTGAGGACCCATTGAAAGAGCTCAGGATTCCAACATGGTACACAACTTCAAAGTAAGAGAAAGATTCACTCAAATTAGATACCTATAAAGCATAGAGAAGCTTTTTCTATGGAGATGGACCCCTGGGAAAACTTAAAGCGAATGAGGTACACCTTGTTGACATACTCCCAGAATACCACCATAACCTGAAATTTGGGAGACTAGAAAGGAAATTGAAAAAAATCAATGAAATACTAGAGCTGGAATAATGAGATAGTGGAGGATACTTCACCAGTCCTGATTACATGGAATGATAGAGATTGAAAATAGCTTGGAGATCTCATAGTCCCGAACAGATACCCCAATGAAAAAATCTGACATTTAAATAATAACTCATTTAATTGAAAAGCTTGCAAAAGAATAATTAAAAATGAAGGAATACATCATAAAACTCTTCCATCAACCTCCAATAAGAAAAAACTCCATAAAACTACCAAGAAGTAGTTGTCATATGGGAATATATGAGTATACAATCATGCCATTTGGAATAAAAAGATGCACCAGACCAATTCCAAAGGTCTATGGAGACCACATTTCACAATGAAATAATGTGGGTGTGATTATAGTATGTATTCATGATATCATAGTATAACCAGCAACATGGGATTACTATAAAAGATAAATTGAAAGCATATTGATAAGATTTATGCCAAAAAACATGAAACTTACTTTCCAAAAATGAAAGTTTGGACAAAAACATCTATTAGATCTGGGGAAAATAGTTTCAGGATTAGGATCATGAATAAGACAGAAAAAAGGACTTGTAGTACTGAAAAACCCAGTAGCCAAAAATACAAAAGAAATTCAATATTTTTTGGCCTTTTCAGCTATCAAGGAAGGCACATGGAGAGCCTTGCACATATATCTAGTATTCCATATAGGCTATTTTGAAAGGGTGGTTAATTTGAAATTACCAAAGAATGGAGAATTGGATTTGAGAAAATAAAATATTAACTCCCACATACACCTGTCATCATCATAGCTAGATTTTAATTTCCTCTCAAGTTATAGAATAATGGATACTGCGATTTTATTTTGGAGCAATATCCTAACTAACTGTGGTGTTCTAAGAATAGTAATCAGTGATAGGGAGCCAAAATTTCAATCAGGATTCCAGACCAACATATATTAGATTTCAGGAGCCAAATAAGCTTTCTCAAATTTTGGAAATCCACAAACAGATGGATTGGAAGAAAGGATGGTCAAAAAAATGGAAGAAATGATAGGGAGATTCTGTTTGTAGGGAATGGAATACAAGGACCATTAAGGATGCAACCATGACAGGTAACTACCTATCAGAGAGGTACAGCTGCCTAAAAACAAAAGTGTACACTCAGTAAAATGCAACACACCTACTATCCCAGAAAAAGGATGAAATTCACTACTACAAGTAGTTTAGTTAAAAAAAATATCTATAAATATATCCAAAAGAAAAAGACTTCCAAAAACTGTGGAAGATGAAGCTTTTGAGCCCAGATAGATTCATGGAAGAAGGAAAAATTTAAAACAAACAGAGGTATGACAAAATTCACCAAGAATCTGAATTCAAAGAAGGAGAAAAAATCCTACTCTGATATTAAATAACCTAGAGGGTCTCAAAGAGATGATAAAACATCTTTCAAGAGCATTTACCATGATCAGAAAAAGAAGCAAAAGGCATTGGAAATCATAATAATTGAATGATTTTTAAGGGAAGACCATCTTTTCCAAATAAGATTAGTAAGGCTATATGATGAAACAGCTGATAGTAAACCCCCTGATTGGAAACAGAACCTCACCCACAATAAAGTATTGTAAGACTAACATTTACCCTTCCCAGGCAAAATAATCATCAATTACAGGAAAATAGGAATTGATTTGAAGGAGAATCACCATCAGAAAATTGGATACACCTGATGGAAGGTGTTGTGTTTGGAATTAAAAATTGGAGATATATTGAAGGAAGGTTGGAAATAGGACAAATGGTCAATTTAGAAATGGAAGTTTTTGAATACATTTAAGCCACATACACAAGCCACAAATTCTGAATTCAGTTTTTTTAGCATCAGTGTTTTTTCAAGGTTGTCAAGGCTCAGAATTATGAGAATCCTTGCTTTTGTTTTCCTTTTTTTAATATTATTGTTTATTGTTTATTTTTCAAATTACAGAAATTTCAATCCATGGGGTCTTTCTTATGTAGTTTCACATATAAAATACAGTTTCAATATGAACTAACTGTGAAGATCACATATAGGAACCCATAGAAGAATAATATTGGGAGTGGAAACCTTTTAATTTGAATGACCTTCCTCATTAATAATAAAATGGCTTAGGTAAGTTCTGAAAAAATGAATAATTATACCCCACCATTAAAGTTCTTTCTCTTATTAAGTCTGTAATTTGTGAGAAATTCTATTTGTTATTTTTTCTCCATTTTTATAGTGAGGTTATGATTAAAATTAAGAAAATTGGTCAAGATTTAGGGAACAGTGGTATTTCAGGGAGAGGCACAAACACATTTATCTTTTATTGAAACAATATTACCCCAATTTAAGCGGATAAGCTTATTTTGAAGAGGTTTTAGCACTTATAGCTAGATAATATAAATATTGAAATTAAAATATTGGCTTCACTATTACAATGGGGGACTTTTTCATTCAAAATTCCATGATTTAAGCTGAATATTGTTGTGATCCTCATACCAAAACATGAATTAGCGATAGAATTTTTATATATATATATATTATCACCAAGGAGATCAGATTCTTTCACTTTTTTGGCCAATTCAATGTTTCTCTTTCCTGATACCAATTTAGATCCACTTTCTATATTATTGTGGAGAAATTATTGATTCTGATTTAAGAATCTTGAGCAAGCGTATTACTTCAATATCTGAAGAAGAAAAGATTGTTAAAATTTCTTCTTTTAAGTAAAGAAGGGTAGGAGGTGTATCAGAATATAAAATGAAGCTGAAATAATGCAAGGATTTGTGTGAACTTTCTAGAAAGGTAATCTTCATCTGTCAATGTTTCTAGCCATTTGTTTCAGCAATTATTTTATTCTTTTAGAAGGTTTTATAAATATAGATGTTTATGGCGCTCATTTATTTTACTATTTCTTATGTATTATATGGGATTTTTACATTTTACCTTTACCTTTCTTAGTCTTTGATGTAATTTTGAATTATTAGATATATTAACAGCTCTCCATGCATTGAGAAATTAAAGATTGTATCTGAACTTGATGGATTGATAAACATAATTATCTCAAAATATCTTCTTGACTTCATCCTTGATACACAATCATAAAATCAAATTATGGAAAATATTTAGCATATAATCTCCCAATTTTTCTACATTAAACCTTTCTCAAAGCTATAGAGAAAACCATTAGAGAATATTATTAGGACTTTACTTTAAGCTGAATTACAACTTCAATATCCATTGGAAGAATTAGAAACTTTGTATCTATAAGTAAATAAAATAATTCATTCCATTGTTTTGAAACAATAGGAATATGATAACAAAGCAAAAGAACTGGTAAAAATAGGTTCTTTAAACAAATTTCTGTATCATCATTTATTGATAAAGCTTTTGAGAATTTTGAGAATATGAAATAAGCTTGCTAAATCTATACAGCCTTAAATAATGATAAATAATTAATGATCAGCTGTTATGAAGATTAGTGGAAAATGTTATATATGAAGTTACTTCAATTGTTTTTGAAGGAGAATATGATTATATTTCTTATTTTTTTTCTTTTATCTCCAATTTAAGGCTTGAAGTATTGATTAAGGTCAAACTTTGAAGAGGGAAGCCACAAATATATTCTGGAAAGTTTTGGGAAATAAGCCTTAACTAGAACAAATATCACATCAGAGCCATGTCCATTTAAAATAAAAATATGGTCGAAATCATGTTGAAACTATTTAATTGTTACTATCAAAGATTCTCCAAGGGCTTAAATGAGTTCAAAAGACTTCTCATGGAATTTCGTGAAAAGTGTTTTCTCAGAACCCTTTATGACCACAGAGACATTCATATTACAAAAAAGGATTATTTATCCAAGTAAATAATTAATAATATTCTGTTATGCATGCAAATATAATGAAGCTTTGAAACAACATATTCTTCAAAATTAAAGAAACTTCTCTTGAATATTTTAAAAAGAAGCTACATATTATAAACTATAATATTAAAAATATTTGGGAACAATTTGAGAAACATTACAGAGAAATAAAAGCTGTTTGAGACCTTTTTGATAGAATTATATTCTATATGGGAAAATGGGCTTAGAGTTTCAGTTAGCTGGTCTTGATTTCTTGAAATAAAGCAAAACATTCAAATCTTCAGTTTGTTTCATCAGAATTATATTGGGCTCATATAATCCTATTGTTATTTTTCACATTTTGGTGAAACATAAATATAATTTAATTTGAAAGTTGGATGTGCAAACAGAAACACAAAAACTGAAAAAAATACCTCAAAAATTATCTTTCAACAAAGATTTTGAATAAAGTGGTGGAGCTCACTCAAGAAAATAAGGGATAGAAGAGCTCAAGGAGCATGTTCTGCTATTCTTTTTATTATTCAAAGAAAGTTTTTTGTTTTTTTTTCAAGAAAATAAGTAAAAAACCCTTGGGTTTGATTGGTTTGATTTCACTTTTTGAGTTGTGTTATTACTTTTTATGATGATATGTCATTTCGAGTATTTTATGCATTTTTGTTTGTTTGTCCTTTTATCTAAGTTTTCCTATGTTTCTTTTTCATGTGATTCATTTCATTTAACTCTATTTTATGTTTTTTTGTCAATAAAACTTGAAGTAGGAGGCCTTGTAAGGCGCGCTACTGTAAATTTATTCACAAATGTCAAATGTGTTACAGTACAGAACCAGTAATAGCCACCACTGTAAGTTTGTCGACAATCATTGAAAACTTTACAGTAGCCGTCATTTCAGGGCCTGTAATGTCATTTCCTTTTCACTTTTTTATTTCCTCCAGTGGTAAGGGCTGTACTATATACAGCCTAGTACATCTATTTAAAAGTAAGTAATAATAATCTAAAAACAGAAAGAGAGAGTAACTTTCTCTTGAAAAAAAAAGAAATTTTGGCCTTAAGAATAAAAATTGATAAAATTCATCAATGATGCAAAGTGACCAGAAAATGAATAAAAATAAAAATAATAAATGAATTTCAGAAATTTTGATCAACGAATAAGAAAAAAATAATGTCTCTTGGAAATAATTGTATTGAAAGGACTTTGAATGAAAGCCCTTGTCTGTTCCTTCTGAAGTTACAGGAGTTTAACTATCGAAAATTCAAAAATATCCACAATCCAGTTTATTCAGAAGAGGATTAGTGGAAAAGAGCTGTATTTGATTTTTGAGGCTATTGGTTCGAAAGAAATAATAAATAAGATTTTTATATAGTAATCATAAGTCAAAAATCAATAAATATGAAGGATTTATTCATTTTTAAGACTTTATTTGACTTATTTTTGCCATCAAAAGGATATAATCATCAAAAATGAAAATGGATTTGGGAATTCTGTTTCTTATCATAAAGTAAATTATTATAAAGATCAAAATATAAAAGGAAAGTATTTTTTTTAATATACTATATCTTTCCTATATTCAATCAAAAAAGGAAATACAATCTTGGGAATTAAGCAACATTCCAGTGGCTTAGAATAACTTGGTATAACAGGAAACATTGAGATCCTGAGTCTAACTTAATTAACAGAAAGGGTCCAGAATCAGGCTAGGATGGGTCTATGCTAAATTCCCAAATGCAGCACATGCTGGCAGTTGTAACCATTCTGCTCATTATAAATAGACAAGAACGGGTAAGATGTGAAAATAAAACAGCAGATAAAGATAAATGTGTACCTGAGAAAGATATCTCAGATGAAAAGCCAAATTTTGAAATATTCAGAGCTTCAGGGATAACAGAAGAGTCTCATAAATAATAAGCCTTTTTTGGGAGCAGGGTATGCCAGCCTGTTACTCCAAACAAAGAACCAGAATTACCTACATGTACCATAAGTCATTTCATTGACCTTGATACATGAGTAAACAAGATAATGATAAGATACAGATAATGAAGGTACAGGTTGCATGTGAGACTTCTTCCAGCTGATAATATAATATTTTTTACCAATTGGCCAATAACTACCCAATATATAACACCATTTTGTTCTTGATGTGTACCAAACAGGCAAAAACTCCTTTTCAACTCTAATCTAGATTTGAAAATTTAATTTAAGCACCATTAAAGTGGTTTTAATTCAATATTTCTCAGTGAGAGATGTCCAATGGTTTAATTCATTTCCCAGTATCACCCTTAATGTAAGGAATAATATATTTTCACCTTAAATTAAAAGAAAACCCTTTATAAGTCAAGGAGTGCTTGTAAAAAACTGTATGAAAGCACCACAAAATTGAACATCCAATTGATAAATTTGATCTGAGATACTCTAAGAAAACAAATAGTCCAAACTGGAAGAGAGATCTTGGTTGAAAGGATATGAAGTAAAATAAGTTTTTCTGATAATAGTTATTCAAGGGAATGCCTGCATATTTGCCATTTTGAATCCTGATTTATTGAAGAGTATATCAAACTTTAGAGATCTCCAATAAATGAATTTTCTTTTAATTCAAGATTTGATATATTTTAAGTTGACAGAAATATCTGGCGTGGTAATCTTTGAGGCCACATACATATTTACACACAATAATCAAAATAATTCAAAAACCTATAGCCTCAGCTATTTTTGAGAATATTGAGAATTAAGCATACCAAATTGGATAGCTGAATAAGCTCTTCCATTGGGTATCCATGTGCTCTTGGTATCTTCAATATTGACTGAGATATATGGATTGGAATATTCTCCCCAATTCTGGTATGTGACAGACCTGTAACATGTGGTACTTTCTTTATAAATTCTCATAGTTAAAAGCTAAAAACCCACTATAATGAATCATATAGGTTATTAAAAATACACTAGAAACAGCATAAAAGGTCCGATATGGTCTATTGAAAGCCTCTTCACCCTGTACTTATTTAGGATCATTGTTTGTAGTCTCAAAGCCATACTTCTTGCTATTGTGATATTATTACTGAAGGTATATATCCAGAACCCAGACTCAATAATGAACCCTAAATGGATGAAAGAAGTATATTTCTCACTGGAAAAGGACGTAATTATCTCATATGAGGATTCCTAAGTGATAAAACTGTGTCTAGGAAGTGGAAATTTTTATTTATACATTGAAACAATGTTTACTAATAGCTTAAGCACCACCATTATTGCTGATAGTATGTCCCTCCTAATTTGTGTTTAACTATTTTTACCATGTGAAAGTAACAGCTTTAGATTTAAACTACTATTTTTAATCTACTAAATACACTCACCCTGAGGTAAAATGTCTCTCTCATGAGAAATTGGTTTGTAAAAGACAAATGTAAAGCCATTATTTGAGCTACAAAGGAAGTTGAAACTCAATTAGTGGCTCAAAAGACAATTCTACCAGGGTGGCTCAAATATGCAAGATGATTGGCTCTATATATTCATCATATTGATAGAAATGTTGAATTTGAAAACTTTTATTTCAATTATGAAAATTGCAAATTGTTACAGCTTAGTTACCCTGAGATTTCAATCAAGTTCTTTCTTTGTTTAATGTTTTTCCCACTTTATTAAGCTACCAAATTTTCATAAATAAATCATTTGATATTAAAAATAATCATTCTACACAAAAAGTCCTAAATTAAATTTATCTCCTTCAAGAAAAACAATAAAACCTTATTCATAATCATCAGGCCATTTGACAACTGCCAATTAACTGTGTATGATTAATTAGCTTTCAGAAAATTTAAGTTTTGATTATGTCAAAACCTCAGGAGAAACCTCAATAATTCCACCACTTTCCTTCAAACAGAATTAATATCAATAGCTTCCAGCTGAGATGAATCAAAATTGTTTCAATCAATTGAATCTTAGCTCAACCCAACTACATGAAAAATGGAAAAAATAAAAAAATATGCCTGAAGGATGTTTTACAAAACCATTCAATCATGAATCACTCCGGATTATCCTAAGAAGGGTCTCAAAAGGATAGATCAAAAATATGAAGTCTAATTGCCCCTGCTTCAAAGAAATGGATGTTCCTATTTGGAAAAATCTAAGTTTGAGTTCATTGAGCTCATTTGATGCCCAAGACAGAGGAACCAATTATTAAGTTCCACAAAAAAAAGCAAAGTTCAAGAGGTAAGCCAAAGTAAACCTCAATTGATAGTGATTAAATATCAATTTATTGATTATGTATCATATTTATATTATTGAGAGGGGAATAAGGAAATCACCAAAGAAACATTTTTAAAATTGTTATGTTTATACAAAACTAGAGAGAATGGAGAAAAATAGCTTCTTTTCTGAAGCTGTAAGAATTCTTTTCAAACATCAAGAATCATAATACTGAATTGAAGCTATGACAGAGTGAGGATATATATACAATAGATTTTCCAAAGGGTATTCAAAATAATCAAAATGATATATGTGATTACTCTATCCAAGATATTGATAAAAATAATGATAGGGAGAGAAATATTCAAAATCAAAGCCTTCTGAAACCCAATAATCTGGGTATATCTCCCAAGAGTTTTAATATCAATTATGGTTCATGCAAACCATCACATGATTCATTATCACAAAAATATACTCAATATATGGATGTCCATCAAAACGTTTTGTTTTTCATAAATTGATTTTAAATATAAATATAGAGACTCTGAGCTAAGTAGCTCTTTATTATGTGATAAAAGCCTCAATGCATTGTTTGAGAGGGGAAGATAAGATGTAAGGGGGATAAAAAAGTTCAATTTCTGTAGCTTAATAAATGTAAACAAGCCAAAATATTGGATATTTTTTTCAAGAGAAATAAAATTAGAAAATAATTAATTCAAAAAATGTTTGAAAAGAATAATTGGGAACAGGAGATGGACTTAAAATAAAAAAGGGAGGAAGTTTGGTTTAAGAGCGGCCACTCTTATCTCAGGATGTTCTTTTTCAGAGCTGGAAGAAATTATGAAGGTCATTATTAGCTCTTAGTTTGCTATGTCCTGGATCCAAAAAGAATAGCTTATCAATACTTCTTCTATTTCAAAACCATGTACACTACCCTCTTAAACCTCCATATGCCATATCAATACCATATCCAATGTATGGCAATTTGGCCATATCATCTTTTTTGGCCTTTTATGGCTATTTCATCATCTGGGGCCAACCTGAACCCTTCACTATTATCAGGCCTTTCCTGGCCTTTCTCTGCTTTTGGGAACCTTTGCGTATTTTCCAGTAAACAGGGAAAATACATCCCAAAAGCCTGTATTTGGATTTTTAAGCTTAAAATAAATTTTTGCACATTTTGTGCACTTTTGTTGTATTCAGTCCTTTTATGCCATTTTCCCATGAAGTATGGAAAATATGCCCAAAAGACCATATCTGTCCTTTTCTGGCTTAATTGCCAGTCTTTTGAATTTTGCGCGCTTTGCACAAATACCTTTTTAAAGCTGTATAGGTTGTATTTGGCCAAAACACCCAAAAGCACTTTGTCACTTCTGAAGCCACCCAAAGCCCATTTTTCACTCATATCCTCCTAGGTTCACTTCAAAAGACCTTTGGCCACTTTGACCCTCCAATAACCAAAAGTGCCATCAATGGTGTTATACACCATTATGCTTCTTTTTTCATCAGAATTCCAATAGTTCCAATATCAAATGATTATTTCAACTTTTCATCGGGTCATCAAGGCACATCATCCAGAGGATTCATCAAGGCTCAAAGACAAGTGTCAATCTCAGAAACCAATGATGCCATCAAGCCATCATTTGATATTCTCACTCACAGTATTCCTCCAAGGGGATACTGGCAATTCATTCTCAAGGGGAAATTCAAGAGGTAGTTCCAAAACAATCTTTCAGGTGTCCATTCTCCATCAATCCACCTTGAAAACCACATTAATTCAATACAGTCTGGATTCATAAAGACCTGTATTTCATTCAAACACCATGGAAAAATCATTCAACGCAGTTAATTTCTCAATTTGGAAAGCTATACATTCCATCAGACAATCAATACAACTTCCATTATTCACTAATGTTCAGCTTCCAGTTTGAAGGATTCAAGCTCTCAATGTTTCACATATGACAGACTCCTTTGACCCTGGGGTGTTTCCCCCAGTTAATTAATATATTTTAGTTTTATTTTAGTTTTATTTTATCTTTATTTATCTTATCTTTTTGCTAAGTGAATACTGATATTATCAATTCAGTCATTCAGCATCTGTCTCCTTTCTTTCTTTTCCTGTCAGTGGAGATTGGTGGTCATATCCTTTACTAATTCTATTTTTCCTTCTAGAAGTTTGAAACGGTGATTAAGGACTTACTTTGTTGGATTTTTGGCCATTTGACTTCTCATTTCTCTTTTGAATCTCATCTTGTACTTGCATATCTTTCAGAGAAGTTCATTTTATGTTATCTGGTCTTCTTTATTCTTTGGAGTTTTCCAAGTGAGTTTCCTGATTACTGAGTGACTGGCCACTCTTGCTTTCCTCAAGAGCCCCTGTGACATTATATTAATTAACTCATAATTTCCTTTTATTCTGTTCATCCATTCTTTTATCATTTTTATTCACTCATTTCATCAAAATCATGACTCTTTAATGCTTATGAACTTGATGATTTTTTGTCACCTTTCAATTTTCCCTCACACATTCTTCATTCTTGAAAATTGAAAGCTGACCCATTTTCTTTTTTTTTCTCTTTTCAATTTGTCTTCAAATCATCAAATAGCTTCATTGAATTAAGGTTTTCATTCCATTTCATTTTCAAATTGGCCATTGAGATATTCAGACACTCTCTTCTCATCCAGATTCAATAATTCTGATTTTTTAAAGAAGATTTCACTTGATTTTATTTTGATTGATTAACTTGACATAATTGATATTGAATTCAAGAAGATTGATTGACCTGAAGTTTTATTGATTTTTCTGATTTTCACATCAAGATTTTTGAAATTTTTTTATTTTTCTTCAAGAATTCATTTGATTGACTGACTTTCTGAAAGATTTTGATTTTGATTGATTTGACATATTGATTAATTGAATTCAAGATTTTTATTTGATATATTGATTCAATGACTTCAAGATTTCATTTGACAATTGATTTATTGACTTACCTTAAGTTTAATTTTGATTTATTGAATTTTTCTTAAATAATATTGAATTTGATTTTGACTTCAAGCCTCCATTTCAAATTTCCTCAAGTCTTTTCACCTTCAATTATGATTCTATATTCATTTTATATCATTTATTTCTAAAATCATGCCTATCCAACATTCACCTCCTACAAGATAGACAAGATCTCAGGCCAGAGATCAAGCGTTTCTCACTCTAACTCCAAGGGCTCCTTGTTATGGCACCCCAGCAGTTCCTCAACTGAGAGCCAAATTAGACAGAGGACCCATTTTAGAAGGAGGAGCACCAACCAGGAAGGAAGGAAGAGGGCCAAGAAGATTGAGCTCATTTTCAGGAGTAGTTGGCAGTTTTCCAGGAAATTCAAGGACCACTTTCAAAGGTACTGGGGGAGATGGTGAAGAGGAGGAGGAGAATTCTGTGGAAGAGGAGGAGTCTGATGGTACTAAAGGTGCTCCTGCTCCTGTGGGGGAATCCCAAAGTACTGGAGGGCCAACTCCAGCCCATTATAATCAGCCTGTCTCTCATCAGTCTGAACCATCTCTATTGGCCATCATGCAGAAGATGACTTGAATTATGGCCAATCTTCAAGGCACTTCATCTTCTGAAGCATCAAGACCACCAGCATTCAAGAAGCCCTCTATGAAGGCACCAGAATTCTTTGTGGGACTCAGCCCTTCAAATTCAGAAGCTTTATTCAGTCTTGCCAGCTAATATTTCATAATGATCTGGCAAATTTCTCTCAAGACAGAAAGAAAGCTCTTTCTGCCACTTCATTTTTTACTGGAAGGGCTGCAAATGGATTGAGCCTTATTTTTCCAATCTCCCCAATCAACACCCAAGCTACCTTCTCAATTCATGCAAATTATTTTAATCTCAACTCTTTACTTTGCTTGGGGACCCAAATGAGGTTAGAAAAGCTGAAGCAGAGTTGGATTCCTTAAGAATGAATGAAGGTTGACATGTTTTCTTATAAACTTCTGATTTCAGAAGTTTGGTTCCAAGAATTGGAGATTGGGGTAAAAATTCTCTTATCCATTATTTCAGGAAGGGATTGGCCTCCAGTATTCTGTACCAATTGGCCTCCCATCCTTCACAAATTGACTCTCTTAAAGACTTAATGGATATTAACCTGAAACTTGATACCAGGTACCATGAGAGGCAAAAGAAGAAGGGTCAGCTGCAAGAGAACAATTCTGAAGCCTCAAAATTCAAATTCCTCTCATCCTCAAGATTCTTCAAGTTAAAGTCAAAAGAAGAAGAATAATTTTCATTCTCAGAAGAGGGACAAGCCCCATTCTTCTTTGCTCAATAAGGACTTCAAGCTGATGGGTTCTGAAAAAGAAAGAAGAGTCAAGGAGGGCTTGTGCCCCTTTTTCGGTGGAAAGAATGGTCTTGATTCCTGTTTAAAAAGGCCTAAAAACCATCCTTCCCAACCATCAAGAAGGTTTCCCAGCCAGGGAAAATCCTGAGTGAAGATCATGTTGTGTTCAATGGTCTTCACTATTTTCCATCCAGAGCACAATTGTGCATTCCAAATACTGGTGTCAAGAACCCTCTCAAATTCTTTGTTTTTTCTTTTCTTTCTGATGTTTTTTACAGTATTCACATTGATTCTGGTGCTACCAACTCATTTATTGCAAAGACATTTGCTCACAAGTATTCTTTGACTATGTCAGAACTCCCAGAGAAGGTTCCTCTTATTATCTTGCACTCCTCTCAGTAACCTTCTTTATTTGTGACTCACCATACCAGCTATATGGTTGAGCTTCCCTCCTTCCCTAGCTTTGGATGGGACTCTTTAGTCATTGATACTACCAAGGGAGAAGACCTCATATTGGGCTTTGACTTTCTTAATCATTTTGATCCATCTATTTATTGGAGGCAAGGGTTGATAGCCTTTAATTCTGATCATAAGGACTATTATGATTCTTCAAAATCTTTCAGTAATGACTTTTCCTCTGCAAAATCATGTGTAGCTCTGTTTGGTGATTCTATAACACCATCATTTCCATCTTCTTTCCACATTCCTTCCCTCAATTCCCATATGTCATTACTATCCTCTAGAGATGAAGTCTTCAAAGAGATTCAAGCTTTTGGAGAAGACAATTCTCTATCTTCACTTCATCTCTTCTTTGGGAATATGGACCTTCCTCCTTTATCTTATCATGACTCCATGAAGGAGCTGTGAAATGAAGAGGAAAAGGCATAATAAAAAGAAACTATGATGAAGGTTGTTCCTTGTGATTATCATCAGTATTTGGATTCATTCTCCAAGGTGAAAGCAAAGAAACTTCCTCCTCACCACACCTGTGATCAACATATTGAGCTGGAGGGGTCCCTACCTCCAGTCGGGGTGATCTACTCTTTATTAAACCAAGAGTAAGATACACTCATGGCCTACATTTAAGAGAATGTAGAGAAAGGTTTCATCTTGCCATCTCCTCTCAAACACAAGCACCTGTCCTCTTTGTCAAAAAAGAAGGATGGTGGCCTCTTTTTGTGTGTTGATTACTGAAACCTCAATGCTGTTACTAGGAATAAAAAGTATGCTGTTCCTCCTATTAATCAGCTTCTTACTGTCTTTAATGGTTCTTCTATCTTTTCCAAGATTGATCTGTGTGTTTCATATAACCTTCTCATAATCAAGGAAGGTAATGAACATTCTACATTTTTTAGAACTAAATATTGCAGCTATGAGTACTTGGTTATGCCATTTGGGCTTACCAATGCTCCTTCCTCTTTTCAAAATCTTGTCAATGCTATTTTTTATGATCTTCTTTATGCTTGTTCTGTGGTCTATTTGGATAAAATATGGTCTTTTCCAGATCTGAGGAAGAACATGTCACTCATGTGTCCACTGTTCTTGCTAGACTCAGAGCCAATAACCTCTTTACTAAGGCCTCCAAGTGCCTATTTCATATTTTTTGTGTACAGTATTGGGTTATTTTTTCTCTTCTGAAGGCCTGAATATGAACCAAGGAAAAGTCCAACAAATTCTCAATTGTCCACGTCCCAGAAACCTCAAGTCTTTTCAATCATTCCTTTGCTTTGCCAATTTTTACCACTGTTTCATCAATAATTATTCAAAGTAAATTAGTTCAATCACCAGTTTCCTCAATAAAGATTCCCTTTTCCCCTCAATTAGAAAGCTCTTAGACAGCTTCATCAACTCAAAGCAGTTCTCACCACTTCTCCAATCCTTCTCTACCCACCATTATAGGAACTGATGCTTCTGATTATGCCTTGAGTGCTATACTGAGTCAGGTTTCTGACTCAGGAAAACATCCCATTGCACTTGATAGCCGCAACCTTCTTCCAGAAGGGCTTAATTATGAAATTCATGACAGGGAACTTCTTGAAATAGTCTGAGATCTTAAGCACTGGAGGGCTTTTCTTTTTTCTCTTTCTTCCTCTTTTGAATTCCTTACTGATCATTCTGTCCTGAAATACTTTATGTCCTCAAATATTCTCACTTGCCATCAAGCCCTCTGGGATTAATTTCTCTCTGAATTCCATTTCTCAATCCCTTAATGCCCTGGCCCCTTGGCAACCATTCCATATTCTTTATCACATTGAGACAACATTTATCCAGAGAGGGGGGCTGATTTCATCAGCAAGAATCCAATTAATTATCAACAAATAATCAAGAAAGATGAAATTCAAGCCTCAAAGTTTTTTTCAGTCAAGGTGGAATCAGTTTCAAATTTGATTTAATCAATTCAGAAGGCATTACGGCAAGATTCTCATTACAGAAGTATTCTTCAAGATTTGGGTAAAGGTAAATCTGCTCAAGATTATTCTCTTGATTTCGCTTCTCAGCTTCTTCTCTTCAAAGATTGGGTTGTGGTTCAAAATGACATCACAATTCAACTCAGCATATTTCAAAGCAGAATTAACCTCCTCTATCTGAACATCCTGGACAAGAGAAGACTCTCAAGATTGTCAAGCGGGATTTCCACTGGTCTGGCATGACTCAATTTGTCAAGGATTATGTTTCATCCTGTCAACAGTGCTCATGAAACAAGAATATTCATCACAAGAAGTTTGGCCTTCTCAAACCTCTTCCAATTCCAAATGGTCCTCAGATTTTTCTTTCAATGGACTTCATCACTCAATTTCCACTTTCCAATTCCTTTGACTCAATCCTTGTTATAGTGGACAAATTCTCAAAATGGCAATTTTCATTCCAACAATTTCTTCAATAACTTCACTGTATTTGTCCCATTTATTCATCAATGATATGTTCTCAAAGCATGGCCTTCCTTCAAGAATTGTTATTGATAGAGTTTCTCTATTTGTTTATTCTTTTTGGACCAATCTTTGTCAGCAGCTCAAGATTTCAAGAGATCTGTCAACTGATTACCCCCCAGAAACTGATGGACTGACAGAGAGGGTAAATCAGATACTAGAACAGTACCTTCAGATTTATGTCTGCTATCATCAAGATGATTGGAACACCTGGCTTCCTCTGACTGAATTTTTCTACAATAACTCTGACCACTCTTCAACAAAATAATCACCATTTTTCACTGTTTATGGAAGAGATCCACAACTTTACCCAGTTCACATTACTCAAGATACTCCTTCTGGAAAGCTATCAACAAAAATTCAATACGTACAACAAGATGTCAAGAGTGAACTTGAAGTTTCCATAAACAGTTTTAGAGAGTATGCAGATAAAAGTAGAGCAAGTCCACCTGTTTTCAACCCTGGTAACATGGTATGGCTTTCTACCAAGAACATTAAATCAACTAGACCCACCAGAATACTGTCTGAAGTATGGCTGGGTCCTTTCTTAATCTTGAATAAAGTAAGCACTCATGCCTACCATCTCAAGCTTCCATCTCAATGGAAGTTCATCCACCCATTCTTCCATATTTTACTCTTAGAACCAGTCAAGACATAAAAAATGCCAAATAGGCATCGAGAGCTTCCTCCTCCAATTATCATTCAAGAAGAAGAGGAATGGAAAGTCTCTCAAATACTGGATTCAAAGATCAAGAGAGGAAAATTATGGTATTTTGTGGGATGGGAAGGTTTCAGTCAAGACTCAGAAATATCCACATGGGAGCCAACTCAAAACCTCAAGAATTGTCCTGAACTTGTTAGGGATTGTCATTCTTTATATCCTGACAAGCCAGGACCAAATTCTTCAAGAGCTTGATTTTTTATGGTGCTTGATGGGAGAGTAATGACAAAACATAAGTCCCACTCCTGGTATGCACCTTGAGAGGTATTCTACTCTTTTTGATGTAAGCATCACCTTGGTAGCCCTGTGAGAACTCTGCAATTTTTGGACACAGATCTCTGGCCTGGCCTTCAGCATCAATTCCAAATTTATGGCCATTTTCACTTGGGCAAATGGACCATCCTTTTCTTATTTTTTTTGCAATACATTCATTCAACAAATTCTTGTATTTTATGGCACTGGAGGGATTGGTAACTACAAAAAGTAAGCTCTTCTCCTGGTGTGACCTTCCCTGAGGGGTCTACAATCTGTCAAAACATCACCTTGGCCACTATGAGAGCACCTGGAATCCAATTTTTTTTCCAGGTCCTTGGCCAATCTTGAAATCAATTGCCAAACTCTGTGATGAAGATTTGAACCTCTGCAAGACTCATTTCATTTTATTTCTTTCTTTTTGTCTCTTATTTTCATTTTCATTCTTTTACCCTTTTTTTTCTATTCACAATTTTCTTTCATCACATCAAATTTTATGTCAAAAAAATAACAATCATTTATTTTATCATCAATCATGAGGCTAATTTCAAAAGAAGATCAAGCAAGTCCAACATGGTATGCCAACCTTTTAATATCACTATCAAAATTTATTTGTCAAAAAAACTCCTCCTTATCCCTCTTTCAAAACACTTTTCAAATTGCATCATCAGGCTTCACCTTGTATTGGTACTCAGGAGCTCACCATTTCAAGGTGGGGGTACTTCCACAGCCATTTAAACTACCCTCTTGGACCTCCATATGGAATATCAATGCCATATCCCATTGATTCAATTTGGCCAAATTGGCCATATCATACTTTTTGGCCTTTTATGGCCATTTCATTATCTGGGGCCAACCTGGAACCTTCACCATCATCAGGTCTTTCCTGGCCTTTCTCTTCTTTTGGGCACCTTTGGGTATTCTCCATTAAAAAGGGAAAATACAGCTAAAAAGCCTGTGTTTGGCTTTTTAAGAATAAAATACAGTTTTGCGCATTTTTCACACTTTCTTTGTATTCAGTCTTGTTATACAGTTTTCCCATGTATTATGGGAAATATTCCCAAAAGGCCATATCAGGCCTTTTGGGAATTTCTGCACATTTTTTGTGCACTTTGCACAGATGCAGTTTTAAAGCTGTATTTGTCCAAAACACTCAAAAACTCTTTGTCACCTCTGAGGCCACCCAAAACCCATTTTCACTTATATCCTCCTGGCTTCACTTCAAAAGACCTTTGGCCACTTTCACCCTGCAATACCCGAAAGTGCCATCAATGGTGTTATACACCATTATGCATCTTTTTTCACCAGAATTACAATGGCACAAATATAAAATGGTTATTGCAACTCTTCCTCAGGTCATGAAGGCACATCATCCAGAGGATTCATCAAGGCTCAAGGACAAGTGTCAATCTCAAATACCAATGATTACATAAAACCATCATTGGACATTCTCACTCAAATTGTTCCTCCAAGGGAGTAATGGCAATTCATTCTCAAGGGGTCATTCAAGAAGTAGTTCCAAAACAATCTGTCAGGTGTCAATGCTCCATCAATCCACCTTGGCAACTACATTCATTCAATACAGTCTTAATTCATCAAGACCTGCATTTCATTCATACACCATGGGAATATCATTCAACCCAGTTCATTTCTGGAAAGGTATACATTCCATCAGACAATCAATACAGCTTCCAGTATATAATACAGTTCAGCTTCCAGCCCAAAGGATTAAAGCTTTCAATTTTTAAAATATACTAGCCTCCTTTTACCCTGGGGGGTTTCTCCCCAGTTAATGAATATATTTTGATTTTATTTTATCTTTATTTATCTTATCTTTTTGTTGAGTGAATATTGATATTATCAAGCCAGTCATTTAGAACTTTTCTCTTTTCTTTCTTTGCCTTTCAATGGATATAGGTGGTCATATCCTTTATTGATTCCATTGTTCCTTCTGGAACGTTGAAACTGTTATTAAGGACTTACTTGGTTGGCTCTTTGGCCATTTTTCTTCTTATTTCTATTTTGAATCACATCTTGTACTTGCATATCTTTTAGAGAAAACTATTTCTTTTATCCTGTATTTTTTATTTTTTGGATTCTTCCAAGTGAGCTCTCTGATTACTGAGCACCAGGCCACTCTTCCTTTTGTCAAGAGCACCTGTGAGATTATCAAAAGCTTTTGAACTACTATTAAAGCTTAATGCTTCAATAGGTTCTTTGATGAAAAAAGATATGCTATGAGATTCAATATCAAGACCTTTGAAATGCTTTTAAACTATCATTTCCAATCCAATGAAAATGATTCTATACCAATAAGATGAATTGGATTCAATCAACTCTTTTGTTTCATTAATTCATTTAAAAAGTATTAAATCATCAGAAGCAATAGGAAATCTCAATTATAATATTCATTCTGAAGAAAAATGGATTAAAGAAAGGTTTGGCTCCTGTTCTTACTTAAAACCTGAATTTTTACTTTAATGTTATTATTATTGGAAAATATCAAGTACTAACTCACTAAAGACCATATTTTATTGTACCTCTACTTCTTTGTTTTTTGATCTCATATTGAAAAGTTTGTCAAGTTTTTTTTTTGACCATCTTTTTCTGTTTCTCATTTAATAAGATGTTTAAACTTTCTATTGGAATTGATAAATATTATTGGAAAATGTTTGTTCAATTTTAATCTTTCTTGTTTTGCTCTTGGTTGATCTACTAAGCCAATAGGTTTTGGGATATAATCTGTTGTTCAGATTTAAATTGTTACAGCTTGCTTGATAAAAGTTAATTTATGATAGTTCCAATGTGAAAGAAAAAAAACCACTGTGGGAACTCCTCTTGTGTGGGATACATAAGGAAGTACCTGGAAGGGGAAATTAAAAGAAAACTATTTCAACTTGATTTTTAAGCTTTTAACCCTTGCTCTTCTTGTGTGCTAGAATACTCTGGACTTTCCTTCCTAATAATGCTGAATTATCTCTACTTGATTTTCACAATCAATTTATTTTATTTGATGTTGGCTGGTTCAGAAAGGTATACTCAACAGAATTTATCAGGCTTTGTTTGATCTTGAAACAATGGTTTAGTAAGCCTTAGAACAAATAAATAAAGATATAAATCTGGAGAAAATTCTTTTTAATTCCTTTCCTGAGAAAAGTAGCACCTTGAGGGATTTCTAATTTTGATGATAACACTGTTGATAATATGATAACTAATAATAAAAAAACCCTACTATTTTTTTAAGTGTTTTATATTTTTTATGATGATACCTTGGGATGATAGAAACTACTATGGTTCAATTTACTACTGAGCTTGGCTAATGAGTAAAGAGCTTTGTCAATGGGATGGATTCAAAAAATAATGTAGACCAACTGTTGACTACTATTATCTATAGAACACCCAGACAATTCTACTGAGCTTGGCTACTGAGAAGAGAGCTTTGTCAATGGGATTTATTGATAAAATAATGTAGACCAAATGTTAACTACTATTATCTATCAGACACCCATACAATTCTTGCTACTGAGCAGATTTAGGATTGAAGGTAGTCAATGAGATGAGTTTATGAATTAAATTAGACCAACCTTTAACTAATATTAACTATGAATCACTAAGACAGCGCTGCTGAGCTTGGCTACTGAGCAGATTGGGAATAGGATACTAATATCAATGGGATAGTCAATGTGCTTAGTTTTTAAATTACTGTAGACCAGCTGTTATCTAAAATAAATTATAAAGAGGACTCAGAAAGTGCTTCTGAGCTTAGCTACTGAGAAACAATGGGATGGATATAGTCAATGAGGTGAGTTTATGAATCAAAATAGGCCAATTGACAACTACTATTAACTATAAGTCACTCAGACAGTACTACTGAGCTTATCTACTGAGAAAAATTTAGGAACAGGGATGGGATAACTATAATTCTGAGCTTAGCTTCTGAGTATTCCTAAAAAATTAGGATAATGTGTATGGAGGGAGGCAATTTCCCTCAGAAAAGATATGAAGAAGTTCTGGTTTTAAGATGGGCCTCCATCTAGGCCATAAGGAAAAAATTGAGGGGGAGGGGACCTATATTTATAGTTTTTAGGGCCTCCGTGGGAGTTTCAAAAAGATGGGGACTTGGAATTTTTTAGGTCTCCAATTTGGGTTTTTTTTCATGTGACCTGTATTATGAAACAAGGTTTTGTTGTGTTGGATCAGGAGACCTATATTTGCAATTGAGTTCTTGAAATTGTGTGGAAATGATGTCATTTAATTATGTAATCAATGGAGTTTCCTGGGATCCTTATATCCATGATTAGTAAAACTAGTTTATTTCCTGTTGATGAGGTCATTGATTATGTAATAAATTGAGAACCCTGGAATCCTTATCTCTGTCAGGCTTAGTCTATGATGAAGCTTATTAATGACTAGTTACAAGCTTGAACTATGACTGTGACATGGTGAAAATATTGTAAAAAGGTTTATCAACTATAATAAGGGTTAATAAAAGAATATTCAATGTCAGGGTGAGTCTATGATGAGAGTAATAAAAGGTATTTACAACTCTTAACTATGACTGTGACACGGTAAATGAGAATAAAAAAGGTTTTATAATGTTTAAAAATGATTTAATTTAGTAATATAAGAGCTTGACTATAATGATTATAGTGGTGGTGAGCGCTGTTGAAAGCCCTGGGTGCAGCTTTACCTGTTGGGTTACAATAATAAATACTACAATACTTTAAATTAAGAGTATACCTGATTATATACCCAAGAGTAAAACTGTTTTTGACAGTTTACTATGTAGGGTATTCAAAAGCAGGATGATGAGAGGATTTTGGCTGTGGAAAGCCCTCCTTTTATCCTGAAATTGAGGTGGAAAGGCTGCTAGACCTTTCCACGTAGAGTAAGTGAAGATTTTTCACTCTCTGGGACAGGCTTGTGGTTTTCAAACAGCCTGTATGCCCTGTATTGGGCTCAGATGTGGTTTTGAAAACACATCTGGGCAGTTTTCACCAATACAGGGTGAAAAGTTTCATCTGGGGGCCACACAGCCTGATTCTGACGTGTATGACGCGTAGAATGCTGTACAGAAGCTGTATGGGACCCCAGTATTGAATGAATTATGAGTTATTGAAGTCTAATCATGCTTCTTTGTCTAATTGACACCTCATAATCATAGTACAACTGTATCCTGTCATTATACAGGTATACAGGACTGTATGTGGGATTATAACCTTCAAATGGCCATACCTCTGTCAGTTTTTGAGATATCAAGCTCAAAGTTGGTTCATTGGATAGCCCTGTATGGGCTCTACACAATGGTACCCAATTTGGTATGGTTACTGTTAAATATGGCAAAGCTATACTATGTACAATGGTTTTTGTACATAGGCCTGGTTTGGGCAAAAAACTGTATTGAGTTGTTTTGCCCCATAACGTTTGCTACAGTTAGGATATGAGGAAATGGATGACACAATCAGATAGCCCTGACTGTGCTCTTTCCAAAAAGACCCCACTTCAAGTATCCCAAACTAAAACTGTAGAAGTTAGATGAGAGGTGAATGTTTTGTTCACCCTTATTTGGCCTGAAATTGACCATAACTCCCATAATATTGGTGATAGCTCAGTTTGGTTAGTACCATTGGATTGCCCTGGCTTAGAGCTTCATATTTGAATACCAATTTGATGGGGTTAAGCCTCTTCTTCTATATTTTAGATGAGAGGTGAAAATTAAGGTTTATGCTCAGCAACAACTATGAGTAGGGATAACTTTGTTATCCTGTCTCCTATGGTTATGGGACTTGTATTTTCAGAAAGGGGTGATTTTCCTCGTTCCTTTGATACCCTTTGAGCTAATTTGGCTCAGCTCCATATTTTGGTGGTATCTTGGCTATACCATTGGTTTATGGTATCTTGGCTGTCATGCTTGTGCTCTGGTTTTGAGTCACAGGCTGACATACCCTCCCTCTAAAAAAGGCTCATCATTTATGAGACTGTTCAGTCCTCCTAGAGGCTCTGAATCTTCTTAAATGAAGGTTCCCATCTGGTATGGCATCTTCTGCCAACCATTTGTCTTTATCAGCTGTCTGGTTCTTGAATCTGACTAGGTATTGCCTTTGATCCCTCCGATTAAGTCTGATCTTCCTTGCCCTTATGATTTTACTCACAGGTCCAGGGGAATCTTCTACCTCCACTATTTCTGGTGGAGTGAGGTTCTTCTTCCTGGAGGGGAATTTTCCCTCCTCTGTCTGGAAGTATGGCTTGACCAAACTTACTGGAAAGACTGGGTGCTTCCTAGAAAATTCCTCTGTAAGTTTGACCTCCACTGCATTTTTCCTATCAACTTAATGATAGTGAAGGGCCCCACAAATGAGTCTCTCACCTTCTTAGGTCCCTTGAGGTTGTTGAAGCTCAATGTGGACACTAACACTTGGTCCCCTTCTTTGAAGTCAGGTTCCATGTGTGATTTGTCCCACCTCTGCTTGTTGTATTCTTTTGCCTCAGCTATGCATTTAGCAGCTGTGTCACATGCCCTCTTCCACATGTCATGGAAGTCTTTGGCTGTGGGGTGGATAGTCAGAAGATTTTTCTTCAAATGATCCACAGGCAGTAGGGGATTCTACCCTTTCTCCACTAGTGCAGGTGATTTTCCTGTGGTGGAGTGCTGACTTGTGTTGTAAGCCAGTTGGACAGCTGGTAAGAGGGTTACCCAATCATGGGTGTATCCCTTGTGGTCCTTGTATTCCATGCCATAGGCACAGAATCTTCTGAGGATGTCCTCCATAGTCTGGATCATCCTTTCAGCTAGGCCATCTGTTTGGGGATGGTAAGCTGTGGAGAATGCAAGTTTGGTGCCAAGCATCTCATATAAGTTGGTCCAAAATTCTGATGTGAATTTTGGGTCCCTATCACTGAGTATGATCTTAGGGACTCCACAGGTGGATATGATGTTATTCCAGAATAACAGAGCAGTGTCCATGGCTGTGTCCTCTTTATGGCATGGTAGACATCTCATGCTCTTGCTGAACCTATCAACTATGATTAAACAGGCATTGTAGTTTTCTTTGCCTCCTGGGACAAGTCCTGTGACCCAGTCCATGTTGATGGTCTCCCATGGGTGCTTGGGCTCTTCTATGTGTTGAAGTAGCCCATATTGCTTCCCATGTTTCCTATTTGCCTTTTGGAATCTTTCACAAGTGCTGATATATTCACTCAGCTCTTGTTCCCACTTGGGCCACAAAGCTGTGCTTGCTACCCTCTCCTTTCTCCTATCCTCACTCATGTGTCCCATGTATGGGCAATCATGGCATTCCTGTAGGATCAAAGAGATGTGGTCTCTGTCTATCATTGTGAGTGCACTGGTGTGTTTCTCTCTGTGATAAAGCAGTCCATCTATAAGGAAAAATTTATTGTCCTTATAGGCCCTCAACCAGGGTTCCTCCAGCTGGGTTTCCAGTTCTGGACTCCTATATTTTTGTTGAAGGAATTGGAGTATAATGCCACACTGTTTGTGTTTGGCATAAGATCTCAGTACTGCACTAAAAGATTCATTGTGCAATTCTGAGGAACTTATTCCCAATATAGGGATTTCTGTCCCTTCTGAATCAGTGTTTCCACTGTCAAGGGTACCACTTTCTGGTGCCCATTCAGAAAATCTGAAGTTTCTCTTCCTATCTATTTCCACGAAGTGGATAGGAATTTTTGCAGCTACTTCAGGGTCATAAGCTGGATTGCTCTTGACATTGTCCAGTGGCCATCTGCTAAGGCCATCTACATTGGTATGGCTTTTACCTTCCTTGTATATGATGGTCATTTTCCCTCTATACTCCTGGATAGCTATTTGCCATCTCAGCATGTGTCTATTAGTAGTCTTCATGTTTAGTAAAGACTTCAAGGCTGTGCAGTCTGTGTAGACTTCAAAGACTGCACCCTCCAAGTAATAATGGAGTTTTTCTAGAGCCCAGACTAGACATAGACATTCTGTCTGGGTGGCCCCATACCTGGCTTCTGAATCTTTCAGCTGCCTGGAGATGTAACATATTACACCTTTTCTTGGTTTACCATCCACAATTTGTCTTTGGTGGAGGGCTGCCCCTAAGCCTTGGATGCATGCTGCATCTATATCTAACTTGAATGGTAGTTCAAAGTCAGGTAAGATGAGCACAGGTGCATGTGTGAGTTCATATTTGATTTTCTCATATGCATCCCTCCTTTCCTTGGTTATTTCAAAAACTACATGTTTGGAACATAACTTGTATAAGCTACTAGTTATGTGAGCAAAGTGTTTGATGTGGTTTCTATAGTAGCTAGCAAACCCAAGGAAAGATTGCAGTTCTTTGATGCTCTTTGGTACTGGCTTTTGCAGTACTGCTGCTACTTTGTTCTGGTCAATTGCCAGACTAAGACCTGAGACTTTATGTCCTAGAGCTAATAGCTCTTGTTGGCCAAAATTACACTTTTTAAGTGAAATTTTCAGATTGATGGGTGTGCATTTACTCAGAACTCTGTCTATGTAATGTACATGGTCTTCCCATGACTCTGAGTATATAATGATATCATCAATATATACCACCATCCAGCCTTCCATTATTTCTTCTTGAAATATGGTGTCCATCATCCTTTGGAAGTGGGCTGGTGCATTTTTGATGCCAAATGGCATTCTAGTGTACTCATATATGCCCATATGGAATATTATTCTGAGTAACTTTATAGAGTTTGGTTTAACTCCATTCTGGTGGAAGCCTTTCATACAATCCATCTTGGTTATGTATTTGGCTTTGGCTAGTTTGTCCAAGGCATGAGGTATCCTGGGTATTGGATACCTGTCTGCTTTTGTGTAGTGTTCAGAGCTCTGAAATCCCCACATAGTCTAGACTTGCCATCATGCCAGGTGATTAGGACAGGGGTGGTGATTTCCACTATTTCATTATGTCCAATATTCCTGATGACATCCATCTCCAAGAGTTCATTGATGTGTTTCTCAATTTCTTTCCTGGTTTCCAGGCTTGCTGGATAAGGAGGTCTCCTAAGCATGGGTGGATAAGGCCTTTCCACATCCAGATATAGTTCTATATCATGGCCCTTGATTTTGCCTAATGGTTCCTCACCAATGGCAAATGCTGGTCTGTTTTTCCTCAGCATCTTCAGTAAACTTAGTTTTTGTTTACTGGTGAGGGTAGTACTGAACTGTCCCTCTCTGAATTCCTTCAGAAGTTCCTCTAGTGGATCTTGAGAAGATATCTGGTATATGTCAAGGGAAAATTTCTTTTCCTCGTTGGTACCAATGGTAATGTGCCTGTTTTTACTATTGTAAATGTCTATGCCATACATCCTTTGGTAGTCTGTTCCCAGTAAAAACCCTTGGATGTGGGCATCTTCAAGCACTACAAACTCTGGTTGGAGTCTGATATTACCCTTCCTGTGGGGTATAATTATCTCTTTGACAATTGTCCCAATGGAAGTCATCTTTCCTGATGCACTTTTGAAGTTCTTTGCCTTAGTGGGCAGGAGTTCTTTTTCCCAGTTTGGAAAGTGGTTATCCAGATATTTCTGGCCACTATGGAGCAATGTGCTCCACTGTCAATGATCAGTGGGTGCTGAGCATTGTCAATACATACAGTCATCTTAGTGGCTGTTCCATGTATGTATGCCATTCCTTTGGTTGGGGTAACCAGGAATGTTTGTGCATCTTGTGTGTGCTTACACAAGTTCTTGTTGGCAGTGTCTTGTGGCATGCCTGCTTCCAACTGTATGTCCTGAATTTCCAGTGTCGTTTCCTCTTGGTATTCCACTAGGTATTCATCTCTTGGGTCTTGGTCATCATCAGATGGTTCTCTGATGGCATCACCCATAGAATCAGATTCAGAATCCTCTGTTGGATCTTCTTCTTCTGAGACTTTCTCAATGGCATAGACTTTCTTCTTTGCCTTTGGACAGTTGTTGGCATAGTGGTCTGTTGAACCACAATTGTGACAAGAATTCTACTTTTTTGTCACTTCTGCCACTCTTTCTTTGGTTTTGTCTTTAAACTCCACTCTGAAAGGTTGTTTCTCTTTGAAACCACTGCTTTTATATGGGGTGAATTTCCCTATATTAGTCCTCTTCCTTATGTCTTGTAAGGTGTTGGCAATATCATCTAGAGTGCAATTTTGGTTGCATCTGCATTTTACTGCATGCTCTAGCTCTCCTGGAAGTTGTGTCAGAAGTTTATGATTCCTCATTTGGATGTTCATCTGAGGATCAATGGCTTGCAGTCTCTTAGACTGTCTCAGACACCACTCATATGGATCCTTGTCCACAGAGTATTTGTCATTTTCAAATGACATGGTCTTTTGCCATATCCAAGTTCCATTACTGTACTTTTGGATTATTTGGCTCTTCCACCATGGCCAGTTTCTTCTGCCATGGATTTCTTTCATCTCAGTGTACCATATACTTGCATGACCTTTGAATGCAGTATTCAATCTAGCAGTAATCCAGTAATCTGGTATGCTTGGTACATCAATGAAGAGTCCATCAATATAATCTATGAGTTCCATATGATCATATTCTCCTGACCCAGAGAATTTGGGCCAGCTTGAGGCTTCAGGAAGCTGTTTCAGGGATTCCTTCTCTGAATAAGACATTCCATCTCCATCCTGGTATCGTGATGGGGATCTTGCCTTATTCAACAGCATGGCATCTGGTTTGATGTCATCTGGTTGATATGGATTATCCATAGCTTGGCCTTGTGGTTGGGGCTTCAAGCTATGGTAGGCATTAAACAATTTGTCAATGTCTTGATCCAGACACTCCCTGTCCCTTGTGCTGTGGTGTTGTTCTTCAAAGACTTGATTCAGTCTTTTGTTGGTTTCTCCAGAGGCTTTGCTCAATTGAGCATATCCTTCTTGGAGGTTCTTAACTATCTGTTCCAAGGAGGCTTGAGTTTTTCTCATCCTCTCTTGGGCAGCTTCTCTTTATGCAAACTGCTTTGCAGATTGTTCAGCATATTGGGACATTTGTAACCACAGTGTATCACTGTTAATGTTACTCTCAGATGTGACAATGTTATGTTCTGTCTGAGTGGGGGTAATGTTTCTATTACTAGGACTACTGATTCTAGGGTGGTTTACAATTACTTCTGGTTCTTGTGCACTTCCTTTACCAAATCCAACAGCTTCTGGATCATAGGGTCTGACTCTTTCCTCCTCTGGTTGAAGGAGGTTTTGTTCTTGCCCTTGTTTCCTTCTCTTCTCCTGGAAACTTCCTAGAATTGTGAAGAATGGTGACTCTTGGCCACTGATCTGCTGGTTTCTGAATGGTGTGAAGGCACTGGAGAGCTGATTTGGCCTGCTCCTTGTGAGCCTGAAGGAATCTGAGTAGGCCCTGTCTGGGTCAACTGTTCTTCTATAGCTTGGATAGTGGCTTGATTCTCCCTTATCCTCTGTGCCCTTGCCTCCAGGAGTCTGAACTGCCTGGTAGGATTCCAACCTTTGGTGATTACCATCAGGTCTTTGAAGTCTATCTCTTTGAGACAGATCCTCTGGCAACTTGCTCCAAGTTCTGCCCAGTGGCTTGCTAGGTTGAACCTCTTGTTGTCCATACTCCATTGAAATAAGTCTTTGAGGAGTATGTGGAGCTGAAGAACTTGATCCATGTCTTTCCAGTCCTCTGGTTTGAGGTCTCCATTGAATTGGAGTGTGAATGGCAGGGTTGATATTATCTCCCTCATTGTTTTGCCATCCACCACTGTGTCCAAGGTGTCCTCTTTAAGTTCTTCTGGTTCTGGACAAACCTTCTCTGTCCTCTGGTTGGTTCCTTTGGAAGCCAAGATCTCTGAGGTGTACAGGTGACATATTGGTGTTTGCAAGCAGTCAAAAACTTTATGTTCTTAGGGTATTTACCTTTGACTGTGCCTTGTACAAATTTGTTATCTGCTGATTTGGGCAGTTTGCCTTTGGAGGTTACAGCTGGGTTAATAATTGTAATCTTTCCTGTACAAGTTGTTAAGGTTGGTTTACCTTGTATTGATGCAGAATTGTGTGGTTTTCTACTCTTCTGAGTGGCAATGGGTGTCCACTTTTTTGCTGTGATCAGGCCTTCACTATGCCTCTTTCCTTTGCCTTTGCTGCCCTCTGGTTCTGAGGGTGTCACTGGTGTGTTGGCCTGTGACTGGCTTTCAAGTGGTATGAAATTATCTTCCACTGATTCAAAACAGGAAGAGAGGGCTAATGTGAGTTAAGACTCTCAAGAAATGCTGGTTTTGCACGTCTAAGAATGGCCTCTGGGCTTGTAAATCAATACAGTTTGCCCTTGTATGATGAAAATGTAATTGAATTAACAATTCCACGTCAAAAATACAGCTTACTGATATATGGTATACTGTTTGTATCCCAATATATCACAGAATAACTTGTATTTAGCAAGTATAAACTGTCAAATGTGGTGTATTACAGGGCAATTGAGTTAACAATGTTCCCAAACACGCCTCAACTGTTGGTTTATCAGTATGAGCTGTCTTGATTCAATTAAGAAATAAGACTGTATAAGTGGCTTAAATGTGTTTTTATATGCAAAACACACCAAAAATACTTATTTTTGTGGTTATTAGCCACATGAAAAATACTCTTTGAAATATGAGTATATTATAAAAAGGGTAACAAAATATATAAAATATATATTTTTAAGAAAAATGACGCCTAAAAAGATAAAACAGGTGTCAATAAATGATAAAAAGAGAAAAAACTCACTTGTAAAAGGTCCAAATAGAGTTAAAACATGGCCAGGCCCCCAAATTGTCAGGGTGAGTCTAAGATGAGAGTAATAAAATGTATTTACAACTCTTAACTATGACTGTGACACGGTAAATAAGAATAAAAAAGGTTTCATAATGTTTAAAAATGATTCAAGTTAGTAATATAAGGGCTTTACTATAATGATTATAGTGGTGGTGAGCGCTGTTGAAAGCCCTGGGTGCAGCTTTACCTGTTGGGTTACAATAATAAAGACTACAATACTTTAAATTAAGAGTATACCTGATTATATACCCAAGAGTAAAACTGTTTTTGACAGTTTACTACGTAGGGTATTCAAGCGCAGGATGATGAGAGGATTTTGGCTGTGGAAAGCCCTCCTTTTATCCTGAAATTGAGGTGGAAAGGCTGCTAGACCTTTCCACGTAGAGTAAGTGAAGATTTTTCACTCTCTGGGACAGGCTTGTGGTTTGCAAACAGCCTGTATGCCCTTTATTGGGCTCAGATGTGGTTTTGAAACCACATCTGGGCAGTTTTCACCAATACAGGGTGAAAATTTTCATCTGGGGACCACACAGCCTGATTCTGACGTGTATGACGCGTAGAATGCTGTACAGAAGCTGTTTGGGACCCCAGTATTGAATGAATTATGAGTTATTGAAGTCTAATCATGCTTCTTCGTCTAATTGACACCTCATAATCATAGTACAACTATATCCTGTCATTATACAGGTATACAGGACTGTATGTGGGATTATAACCTTCAAATGGCCATACCTCTGTCAGTTTTTGAGATATCAATCTCAAAGTTGGTTCATTGGATAGCCCTGTATGGGCTCTACACAATGGTACCCAGTTTGGTATGGTTATCGTTAAATATGGCAAAGTTATACTATGTACAATGGTTTTTGTACATAGGCATGGTTTGGGCAAAAAACTGTATTGAGTTGTTTTGCCCCATAACGTTTGCTACAGTTAAGATATGAGGAAATGGATGACACCATCAGATAGCCCTGACTGTGCTCTTTCCAAAAAGACCCCACTTCAAGTATCCCACACTAAAACTGTAGAAGTTAGATGAGAGGTGAATGTTTTGTTCACCCTTATTTGGCCTGAAATTGACCATAACTCCCATAATATTGGTGCTAGCTCAGTTTGGTTAGTACCATTTGATAGCCCTGGCTTAGAGCTTCAATTTTAATACCCATTTGATGGGGTTAAGCCTCTTCTTCTATATTTTAGATTAGAGGTGAAAATTAAGGTTTATGCTCAGCAAGAACTTTGAGCAGGAATAACTTTGTTATTCTTAGTCCTATGGTGATGGGACTTGTATTTTCAGAAAGAAGTGAGTTTCCTCTTTCTTTTGATACCTTTTGAGATAATTTGGCTCAGCTCCATATTTTGGTGGTATCTTGGCTATACCATTGGTTTATGGTATCTTGGCTGTCATGCTTGTGCTCTGGTTTTGAGTCACAGGCTGACATTCAAGGCTTTATTATTGAGTAATAGTGGGGGTGAGCACTGTTGAAAGCCCTGGGTGCAGCTTTACCTGTTGGGTTACAATAATAAAGACTACAATAATTGAAATTATGATTATTCCTGTTTTTTTCCAATATTATAACTCTTTTTGACAGTTGTACTACATAGGATTTCAATAGTAGGATGAGGAAACCTTTTCTTGTGGAGAAAAGCCTCCCTTTCATCCTAAAATGGGGTGAAAAGGCTGTTACACCTTTCCACATAGAGGAAGTGAAGATTTTTTACTTTCAAGGAATGGCTTGTGGTTTTTTCAAGGCCTGTATAGCCTGTATTGGGATCATATGTAGTTTTCAAACCACATCTGAGCAGTTTTCACCAATACAGGGTGAAACGTTTCATCTGGGGACCAAATAGCCCTCTTCTGACGTGTATGACACATAGAATGCTATACAGAACCTATACAGAACCCCAGTATTGACCAAACTATAAGCTATTGAAGTATAAACAGGTTTCTTCATCTATTTGACACCTTACAATCAAACCTATTGGAGAATATGCCACAGTAAGGCTGTATTGGTCTAACTGTGGGATTCTGACCTTAAAGGTTCCATACCTTTGTTGGCTTTTGTGATATAAAGCTTAGATTTGGTTCATTTTGTATCCCTGAATGTGTTCTACACAATGGTACCTCATTTGATATGCTTATCATTAAATATGCCAAGATTTGTTGTACATATGTATGATTTGCTCGAAATCTTTATGAAGCTTGTTTGCCCCACAAATTTTGTTCTAAATGAGATATGAGGAAATACATGGCTCCATCAGATAGCCCTGATTGTTCTCTTTCCAAAAAGACCCCATGTCAGGTATCTCACACTAAAACTGTTAAAGCTATATGAAATGTGAATATTTTATTCACCCTTATTTTACCTTATTTTGGTCATAACTTCTGTAATTCTGGTGCTATCTCAATTTGGCTAGTACCATTGGATAGCCCTGAATTAAAGCTTCATTTTGAGTACCCATTTGATGGGGTTAATTCTATTCCTCTGGATTTCAGATGAGAGGTGAATAATAAGGTTTATGCTCAGCAACAACTTTGAGCAATAATAAATTTGCTGTTCTTTGTCCCATGATGATGAGAATTGTATATTTGGAAAGAGGTAAGTTTCCTCTTTCTTTTGATACTTTATGAGATGGTTTGACTCAGCTTCATGTTTTGTTGGTATCTTGGCTCTACCATTGGTTTAGGGTATTTGGCTGTCATGCTTGTGCTCTGGTTTGGAGTCACAGGCTGACAATCTCCCTGACAACTCTATTCTAGTTTTCCTTTATTATCCTGTCTTTCTTTGTGAGTAGATTTCCTGTAGCTGTAACTGTATTACAGTACACCCTTATGAAACTCCTGTAATATTGCTCAAACCCATGGATTTGTGGCCAGATTTGGATTCTATAAAAAATAAATTAGAATAAAGCCCTATAGTAGATAATATTAGATAATCTTTATGAGGCTTAATTATTTGAAATACCATAACACCTCATTGTCAATACAATTTGAAATAATTGTGAAGATTTTTTTCCATTTTGACACCAAAATAATGGGATTGTTAAAATTCCCATGCTACATATAGACTAATATGAGTGTTATATGTGCTTATGAAGCTTTCTATTGCTGTATCTCTAAATATAGCTTTGATAAACCCATTTTGGTATCAGCCTTTAACCTTCAATTACTATCTCTTCCATGAAAATATCTAAAGGGGACAAAAGACAGCAAATAGATCCAAGGCACCCCAAATTCTAAGGATGCTGAGATTTAAGAACTCCTAAAGCTTTTATAAATGTTGATCTTTCTCAATGAGTAAATTAAAACTTTTGGAAACATTTTTACTAAGGTTAATTATCATTAAATAATGAGAAAATATAAAATAAGCTGCTATTTTGACATTATATGGAGGTGATGATCCATTGGGACTCCTGTAGCCATGAAGCTTCCATGGATAAGCCTCAAAATGGTAATTGAGAAAATTTTGGAACCAGCATCCATGTGATTTTCCGGTGAAAACTAGCTGTCAGTATAATATTTACTTATACAATTCATAAAATGAAGTAAAACTTCAGAATTCATTCAAAATACATATTCTATTCAATTATTCTGAATTTTTCAGGAGAAGTTATTAAATAAATAATTGATAGTAAAGCCAAAGAATTTCATGAATTCATAATTGAAATAATAGTTTTACTGACAGTCAATTTTTGATTATTCCACATGAAACACTGAATCTTCCAAAATTCACAGAAAATACATCTGGTGATTGAATTTCCCAAACCATTCATAGATTTGAGAAAACAGTCTTTATTTGGAAATAGAAGAAGACTTGCACTATGAAATTTCTTTTTCATTAACAATAAATGGGTTGGTAACCACATAGAATGACTTAATCAAGTAACCATCATAATTTTACAAGACAGAAAGTGTTTCAATCATCAATGCAAATACATTCATTGTCTTTTGAGTCATTTTTTAATCATTTTAATTGAGCTCATCTGTGAGCATTTTTAGATTTAAAGGAATCCCACTATTGCTGTTTTAAAGATTCACTCAGTTAAATAATGAAATCATTAATACTTCTAGTAAGTATTAGCTATCAACATTATCAGCAAGTGTTTTAATGTATCAAATAATCCAGAGAAAAATTAAATAGTACATTATTCTTATTGAAAATATTATTTCAACTATAAATTCGTGAATTATTGCTTTAATCTATTTTTTCATTCTTTACATTCACAAATAATCTATCAAATTACTCTACCAAATCTTTCAAGATATTAATGGAGTACTAGTGAGTGATTTATTAATTTCTTTAAGTTTTTCTCTCAAAATTTAGCTTTATTGAAGTATAAATAATAATTACTCTTTCAAAATAGAATTATTAATCAAAAACGTTTTATATTATTTTCATCAGAAGTTTTATTATTAACTTTTATTTTAATTGATTTTTGTACAACCTTATGGCTTACTTTTAGAATTATAGCTATTTTGCAACAGGTTGTAGAAATACATAAGAAATCAATTATATATTTGCGTTTATAATTATTATATCAATTATACTTCATAAGAAAGCTCATAGTACCCTTGATTATTAGTAATATTATCAAGAGCTTCATAGGTGAATCTTACATGTATTGTACTTGGATCACAGGATCTATAATGGTCCTAAATCAATAGTTCAAAATAACGGTATGAACAAAATTACATCTCAAAAGTGTATGCATTAGGTGGAATCTAGGTTTGATACTAAGATAGACATAGGTTTACTTTAAAATTTCATTTTTACAGATATTTTATTCTTTCTTCAGTGAGAATAATAAAGAGGAACTGATAAAAAAAATCTTTATGGAAAGTCTTTCTATTTGAAACATTACTCACTCACAAAATTGTCTCCATATTTCTGGCATATTCCCCAAGCCTATGAGACTCCATATTCCTGGAACTAGTCAAGGATACATAGTACTAAGACATTTATTAACCCTTTGCATGTAACATCAGATAAATATTAAAAAAGATAGAAAGTTTGTGTCTTGAATTACTTATTTGTTATAAACTGAAAAACCCCTTTATATTTTTAATATGATAAATTATCTAAGTTGAAGCTTTATAAATAGAACCATATTAATCTTCCTTTATGTATTTTTTTGTCAATATTTCATTTCAAAATGCTTTATTTTGGAAATTTAAATTTTTGCGTCTATTTCTCAATTATTTTGAATGGTAAACCTCTCAAGTAAACATTTTCCAATAAGCTCACTATGAGAAAATTGGCTACACCTGACAGCAGTTGTTGAATTTGGAATTTTACATTGGAGATAGACTGGAGGCATGTTGAAAATAGGACAAAAGCTCAATTTATAAAATTAAGTTTTTTAATAAATTTAAGCCACAAATCCTGAGTTCAGTTTGGTCTATATCAGTGTTTGGTCCATGTTTTCAAGGATGAGAATTCAAAATTACTTTATTCAAGTACTTGTTTTAATTTTCCCTTTTTTTTGGTATTATTTTTTATCTTTTATCCTGCAATTTGCAGAAATTTCAAACTTTGGGGTCTTTCTTAAGTAATCTCACATATATGATACAGCTTCAATATGAGCTAATTGTAAATATTATGTATGGGAACCCATAGGAGAAGAATATTGGGAGTGGAACCCTTTTATTTTGAACTAACTTCCTCATTAATAATGAAATGGATCAGGGAAATTATGAAAAGATGCATAATTATACCCTACCATTAAGATTCTCACCCTTATGGAGTCTGCATCTTGTGAGAAATTCTATGTGTTATTTTTGCTCTATTTTCTAGTGAGGTATGATTAATATTGAGGAATGATGTCCAGATTTAGGGAAAAGTGTCATTTTGGGGAGAGGCACATACAAATTTAGTCTTTATTGAAACAATATCATCCCTATTTCAGCACATGATCTGATTTGGAGGCAGTTTTTAAGCTAATAGCTAGATAATATGAATATTGAAATTGAAATATTGGCTTCACTATTACAATGAGGGACCTTTTCATTTTTAAATTTCATGGTGTAAGCTAAAGATTGTTGTGATCTTCATATAAAAACATGGATTAATGATATCATTTTAAATATCAATAACCAATAAGAACATAATATTCTTTCATATTTTGGTGAATTAAGTTTTTCTCTTTCCTGATACCAATTTAGATCCACTTTCTATATTATTGTGGAGAAATTATTAATTCTGATTTAAGAATATTTATCCAGTGTATTCCTTGAATATCTGGATGTCATAGGCCCTCTTCTAAGTGAAGAGGGCCTGGCACTCAGTAAACTGGGACTCACTTATGGAGGGCTCAAGGATATGGTAAGAAAGAAAGACACTGCAGAGTGTTAGGAGATGAATTACTAAAATAAAAGAATATAAGAAAAGCAGCAACAATAATTAAGAGTAAGAATAAAAGAGCCAACCACAAAAAATTCTAAGTCCACTGTTTCAACCTGTCAGAATGGAAAGAGAAGGGTTAATAAGGATATGGCCACCCAACTCATACTGTACAGGCAAAGAAAGAAAAAAGAGGCAAAGACTAACTCAAAATCAAATAATTATAATACCCAAAAGAAGGTTGAGAATAATTATAAAATAATAAATATACTAAATTAATTAACAGGGGAAAAGTCGCCAGGGGAGAGAAGGAGGGGCTGGTATATGTGAGAATCACCAGCCCTGATCCAGACAGAGAATTTTCATGAGAAGAGTTGATGATTGAATTGAGTCTGTCCAATACAGGTCCTGTACGGATGTACAGGATCTGTACATGAGGAGTGGTGGTATTGAGTGATCATACAGTTTGGGAATGGTTTATCCAGACTATATGCATGTTTCAGCAAAGAAGATTTGCTGAAACTGAATGCCGATACACACAGTGGATTTTCTGGTTTGAGGTGTTTGAGTGGGTGTAAGTATGAATGCCCTTACCCCTGATTAGATGTTGTTACAGTATCCCCCTCTTGAAACTGGTGGGCTCCTGAACACCATAATATCCCGCCACTGTTGAGTGGCATCTCAATATCCCCCCATTTTTTTAAAAAAATTCTTTTTAATTATATTTTCCTCTTGACCATTATCCTGAAAATCTCTTCTTCATTTCTTCACTGTCATACTTCATTTTAACTATCTTCCCCCTTATCTTCACTTGAGTAAGTGCCTTCAACTTAGAAGTATGCTTTTTCTTTGGATTCAGTCATTTCCTTCCTCCCAAGGTATGGCCTTTGGGTTATATCCCAAAATGAGTGCCATAAAGCTCTTCTGCTCAAAATTTGATGGCCAATGAGTTTATGTTCATATATCCCATTGTCTGAAAATTCCTTGAAATATGGATTTTGGGCCCAATTGGCCCTACCATTGATTTTGGGTCATGGCCCTTTTCATGGTTATATTTGATCTTTTTGGCTTTAGAGAATTTCTTTTCCCAATTTGGTATTGGGCTTATTTGGGGTCCTATGGTCCGCGGGCCATGGGGGCCATTGGAGACCCCTGAGCCCAACCTTTCTGGGGCCATTGGAAGGGTCCAGGACCATAAAGATTCTGACCTCCCCAAATTTGCAGGGGAGGTCCTGGGTGGTGACTTCAGTCCAAAAGAGACATGGACTCACCACCTTAAGGACTTTGAGGGGGGGCATCATTGAGTTAAGGCCCCCACTTCCTTGAGGTCATTTTCTTCAGACTTGAAGTGATTAATCTGACTCCTTGAATCTTCTGCTTGCATGTTCCTTAGTCATTAGTTCCAAACTGACTGAACTCACTGAATCTTCCCCTTCTGCGCTGCCACCATCTGTCCTTCATGGTTCTGGAGTTCTCAGTCAATTTTCTTCACCATCAATGGCTTCTTCTGGTAATTTTGATCCAACCCAAACCTATGATGGTTACAAAGCAGTTGAAGTTCTTGATCCTGCTTGTACTGAATGTTTGGCAAAGGGCAAGTATTGTTTTAAACATTACAATCCCAGATCTTTAAAATGCCACTATTGCTTTATTGGGAAGAAGCCATGTCATTGTACTGGGAAGCAAGTGTCAAACGCCAGGAGGTATTTGTGGAGTAAGAAAGAGGGGCCTTTTGGGAAAGACTTCCCAGTTTCTGAGGCCCCTACTCTTGATGGTACTTAAGGGTATTCTGATTTTGAGTGGACTGAGTTTCTTTATTGAAATCAATACTGATATCTTGATTCAGTGACTGGTTCAAGGCAGAGGGATGTAGCCAGATGGACCAATGTTAGAGGGGACATCCAAGCTAGTGATAGGCCAATATATTCCAGCTCAGTAGTTCCAATATAAAGGATCAATACAGAAGGAATAGTGAAAAGAATAAGACAAATTTCTGATTCCCCACCTGATCTGGATGCTGAAGGTAGTGATGAGTTGGATGGTGAAGAAGTTGAGGTGGTTCCTAATTCTGCTAGTCATCCACCCAATACTTCTCCTTCCCAGCCTTCTGCAAAGAGATTCCAAAGCTACCTCATCCCCAGTACCCCCAGAACTTTCCAAACCACTCTTTCCACCATTCCTACTTCCATTCCTCCTGCATCACCAAGCTCTTCCCACACCAGGCCCGCCTTGAATCCAGAAGTAAGACCATCTCCCATCCAACCTTCCAGAAACTCACTCATAGTCACCTTCCAAAAACTCCAACCTGTGGCCAGTACCAGTAGAAGAATAGAAGAACTTTCTCCTTTGCCGTTTCAATAGAGGGATCACTGGCCTATCTGAGTTACCAGAGAGGATCCAAATACGGCGAGTGAAAATCAGGATGCTGTAGCCAGACCATCTAGGAGGGTTGATAGAAATAGTAGGGAGGTGATAATGTATGCTAATGATAAGACTATTCCAGGGAGTGCTTCTGAGGAGATGGCTGAAAATATTTCTTGGTATGAATATGAGTTGATTGATGAATTTCAGAAAAAGTTTGATCATTTGGGTAGAGATAACAGCTAGTTTCCTTGTCCTTGTTTGTGCTTGGTTTTACTTCTATCCCCGCTCTTATAAAATACTAAATCAAAGATAAAAAATAAATGGAACCTCCCAATACATGATTTGGGAGGGGATGTTGCTGCTTTGAAGAATTAAAAATGAAAAAGAGAAATATACAATTAAAGAAAAAGAAAAAGAATTAGAGAAAATAAAACAGAGAAATTCCTGAGGTTTGTCCTTCTTGCGGTGAGCTTCTTGATTTTGGCCAATAATTGTCTGAAAGTTAAAAACCATGCATTTGATGCTCACAGAGTGGCCAAGGTAATGTTTTACAAGAAGTAGAACCCTCAGGGATGCATACCAGGAGATGGAACTTACTTTCATAACTCCCACTCCCAACAAGCACCATAAACAGATAATCTTTCCATAAATGGCTTTGAAGTGAGGATTGTCCTGAATAATGATAATTGGAATAAGTCGGAAGAAAAGAAAAATAAAAAGTGGACAGAAATTGGCCATATATTGACAAAGGGTCCAATTTTGAGGGTATTGATGTTGCAAGGCCTTTTGAATCTGTCCAAAGAATTGACAAGTGCTCACAAAGTGGCCAAGGTGATTCTTACAAAGAAATTTGGGTAGAATACCCCCTTAAAGGTGCATGTCAGGAGAGGAGCTTACTTTCATAACCTCTTCTCCCCACCAAGAACCATAAAATCAAACTCTTGAGGCAATTGGGCCAGGCTTGTCTGGATACAATGAGTGAAAATCCTTGACAAGGTCTGGTGAGCTGTTAAGGTTGGAATCTGGCTTGCAAGTTGTTCTTTCTGGGTCGTCACTGAATCCTTTCAACTCCACAAGATACCATAATTTACCTCTTTTGAGTTTTGAGTCCAGAACCTGAGCCACTTCCCATTCTTCTTGCTCCTCCACTAGAGCTGTTGGTGGTGGCAATTGATTACCATTTGGGATGCTTGACTGCTTGACTGGTTCTAGTAAGGACAAATGGAATACAGGGTGAACTGACTTCCATTGCAAAGACAACTTGAGGTGATAGGCATGACTTCAAAGGGTCCAAGCCATTATTCTGAAAGCTTCTTGGTGGGTCTTGTAGTCTTGATGTTCTTGGAAGCTAGCCATACTTTGTCCCCAGGTTGGAAATCAGGTGGAATTTACCTTTTTCTATCTGCATACTTCTTGAATCTCCTTATTGCTGACTCTAATTCCTCTTTGAACACTTTCTGTACTGATTGGAGTTTTGTTGATAACTTTCCAGCAGGTGAATCTTGAGAGACATGGATTGAGTCAAAGCTGGTATTTATTCCATAAATGGTGAAAAAAGGTGTTTTCTTGGTTGATTAATGTTCTGCATTATTGTAGGCAAATTCAGCCAGAGCGAGCCAGATGTGCCAGTAATCTTGATGGTAACTGACATACATCCAAAGATACTGTTTTAGGATCTGATTTGCCCTCTCTGTCTGTCCATATGTTTCAGGATGAAAAGAAGTTGAAAGATCTCTTGATATCTTGAGCTTCTGACATAAATTGGTCCAGAATGATGAAACAAATAAATATCCTCTATCACTGACAATACTGAATGTAAGTCCATGTTTGGAAAAGACATGGCTAATAAATATTTGAGCTATTGTGCCATAAGCTGGAATGAAGATTGCCATTTTTGGAAATCTGTCCACAACTACCAGAGCTTAATCAAAGCTTTTGGACAGGGGCAATTGAATGATGAAGTCCATTGATAAAGAATTCCAATGACCAGATGGAGTTTGAAGAGGCTTGAGTAGTCAAAACTTCTTATGGTGGATTTTCTTGTTTCTTGAACATTTCTGAAATGAGGAAACATAGTCCTTAATGAATTGATTTATGCCATCCCAATAGAAATCCCTCTTTGTGAGCTTGAGGGTCTTCTCCTCGCCAGGATGGCCAGCCAATGGTGAGTAATGATGTTTTTGAAGAATATTGAGTTGGATTTCTTCATTTCTTGGGATTCCCACTGTATCTTTGAATAATAATAACTTGGATTGAGGTTCAAGAGAATAATCTGTAACTGATTCACCTCTTTCTAGTTGCTTGAGTATTTCTTTATAGTCTTTGTCTTTCCATACTTCCTTTTGAATCTTGTCAACTAAATCTGAGATATTTCCACCTTGATTGAGAAGAATCTTGATTCTTGAATTCCATCTTGCTTGATTACTTGATAAAAATTCTGATGATTCTTGCTGATGAGGTCCACCCCCCTCTCTAGCTACACGTTGTCCTGACATGACAAGGCATCTGGTAAAGTGGCTAGCCTTCCTGGGTGGTACGTGATACTGAAATGAAACTCAGAGAGAAATTCAGCCCAACAGGCCTGATGACAAGTAAGAACTTTGGAAGACATAAAATACTGAAGAGAAGAGTGGTCTGTCAAGACCTCAAAAGGATTGGAAAGAGAAAGAATAAATTCTCTCTAGCACTTGAGAGCCCAAACTATGAAAAGGAGTTCCTTGTCATGAATTTCATAGTTGAGCTCAGCTGGGAGAAGCTTGCAACTATCAAATGCAATGGGATGCTTTCCTGAGTCATTCACCTGGCTCAGTACAGCACCCAAGGCTCAATCAGAAGCATCAGTCTCTACAATAGTAGGTAGAGAAGGATTGAAATGGGAAAGGATAGGAGCGGTGGTGAATGCTTCTTTGAGTATTTGAAACTGACTATGAGCTTCCTCATTGAAGATAAAAGGAGAGTCTTTTGTGAGAAGGGAGGTGAGAGCAGTGATATTCTTGGAGTAATTTTTAATGAAGCAATGATAGAAATTGGCAAAGCCAACAAAGGATTGAAGGGCTTTGATGTTCTTGGGCTGAGGCCAATTGAAGATTTTCTGAACTTTTGAAGAATCCATCTTGAGGCCATTAATTGAAACAACATAGCCCAAGTATTCCACACTTGAAGGCTTTGGCAAACAAATTATTGTCCCTCAGTATTTGGAGGACAGAGGCCACATGTTTGACATGTTCCTCCTCAGACCTGGAGAAGACCATAATATCATCTAGATAAACTACAACAAAGATATCCAAGAAATCTGCAAATATATCATTTTCAATATTCTGGAAAGAAGCTGGAGAATTGGTCAGGCCACATGGCATAACCAAAAACTCATAACTACCATATTTGGTTCTAAAAGCAGTTCAGTGCTCACCCCCCTCTTTAATTCTCAGGAGATTATATGCACCACACAGATCTATCTTGGTGAAGAAAGTCGCACCATTGAATATGGTAAGAATCTGGTTCATAGGAGGAACAGGATACCTGGTCTTCCTAGTGACAGCATTTAGTTTGTGGTAGTCAACACAAAATTTAAGACCTCCATCCTTTTTCTTAACAAAAAGGATGGGTTCTCCTGTTGAAGAGGAGCTTGGTATTATGAAACCTTTCTCTAAATTCTCTGAAATTTAAGCCTGCAGTGTTTCTGACTCTTGATTTGATAATGAGTAGATAACACCAACTGGAGGTAGAAAACCCTCCAATTTGATAAGGTGATCACAGGCGCAGTGTGGAGGAACTTTCTCTGCTTTCAACATGGAGAATACATCCAAATATTGGTGATAAGAAGGAGGGACTACCTTCAACACAGTTTCAATTTCTTCTGGCTCTTCCTCCTCATCCCACTGCTCCTCCAGGGATGCATGAAAAGACAAAGGAGGACGGTCCATATGCCCTTGAAAGAGATATAGTGAAGATATAGCAACATCTTCTTCAACATCCTTTATCTCTTTGAAGACTTCATCTCTTGATTGAAGTAATGACTGAGATGGCAGGATGTTAGGGATATGGACAGAAGAAGGGATGCAAGGTGTCTTAAGTTCACCAACCAGAGCCACACTGTTGACAGAAGTGGCCAAGGCATTACTATAAAAAGGTTTAATACCACTAGAATCCTTTTGACTAGAATCATAGGTGATCAATCCATTTTTCCAATCAATAATGGGATTAAAATGGTAGAGAAAATCATAGCCCAATTTCAGGTCTTCTCCTTTGGGTGAATCTATGATAAAAAGTTCCCATTCAAAGCTTGGGAAGAAAGGCAAGTCAACTACCCACTTGGTATAATGGGTGATGAGCAAGGCAGGGGATTCATTTGACTCCAGGATGAAAAGAGGAATCTTTTCAGGGAGTTCTGACATTGTCAATGAGTACGTGAGAACAAACTTTTTTGTGATAGAAGAGTTTGAAGCACCAGAATCAATGATAACACTATAAGAAATATCAGAGACAGAAGAAAGAATAAGAAACTCTAAATATTGCTTGAAACTAGTATTCAGAGTGCACAATTGTGCTCTTGAAGGAAATAAGTGAGAACCATTGAACACATCATGAACCCCACTCAGGCTTTTCCCTGCTTGCTAGGGAAGCCTTTTGATGACTCAGGCGTGTTCTGAGGTCTCTTGAAGCATTTTTCAATTCGATTTTTTCCACCACAATAAGTACATAACCCTTCTTTGATTGTTCTCTCCTTTTCATAACCAATTAATTTATTGTCCTTATTAAGAAGAGCAGAATGAGGCTTGTCCTTTGAAACTTGAAATTGTTTGCCCTTCTTGTTGTTCTTATGGTTAGGCCTTTTCAAAGATGAGTCTTGAGGAGGCCTTGAAGAATGGTATCCAGTAACAGGAGGCTTCTTTTCTTGATAGCTACCCTTCTCTTTCTGCCTCTCATGATATCTGGTATCTAGTTCCAGGGAAACGTCCATGAGTTCTTGAAGAGTAACAAAATTTCCAGGGTAGGCAGCCAACTGGTCCAAAGGTCTTGATGCCAATCCTCTTCTATAAAAATTAATGTAAGCTCTTTCTCCCCAATCTCCAATTCTTGACATTAAGCTTCTGCAATCAGAAATGTACAAGGATACATGACCACTTTCCTTCATCCTCAAATTTTCCAACTCTTGTTCAGCTTTCCTGACTTCATTGGGATCACCAAACAGAGTGAATGATTGAGTTTCAAATAGCTTCCGATTATTGAGGAGGTAGGAAGGATCTTCATTGGAAATATTGGAGAGGTAGGGTTCAATCCATTCTCCAGCTCTACCAGTGAGAAAAGAAGCTTAGTACAGAATTTTCTTCCTGTCAGAGAAGAAATTTTCAGGGTCATTATGGAAAATCAATTGACAGTATTGGATAAATCTTCTCAATTTATGGGCTTGAGTGCCATCAAAATAATCAGGTGCCTTCATTTATGGAGTCTTTAATGCAGGGGCTTTGGAGGGCTGTTGTTTGAGAAAGTTGTCCCATAATAGTAGCCATTTGCTCCTTGATCTTGAGGAGACTTGGATCAGATTGAGAGACAAGAGATTGATTAGTAGGGGCTAGATTATAATCCTGGGGTACCTCTGGAGCATTTGCCAAAGCATCTTCCACTTCAGCTTCTCCAGAATCTTCCTCTTCCACAGACTCCTCCCCCTCTTCATCTTCAACTTCTCCAAGTCTTGCTCTTGCACCTTCAGACATGCCAGGATACCAACCCAAAAGTCAAGAGAAAGATCTTGATCTTCTTGATTTCATTCCCCCTCTTCTGGAGGGTGCTTCTCCTTCCATTGGTGGTCCTCTGTCCAAATTTGCACTCAGTTGATGAACTGATGGTGTGCGGTCAAGAGGAACCCTTGCTGTAGGAGTGAGAACAGCTGGATTTCTTTGAGATCTAGTATTTTTGGCTGTGGGGCTATGCTGAACTGGAATTATTGGAAAATTAAAAATGAGAAATTGAGGATACTTGAGAATAAAGAATTAAAGCTTGTCCAAATCAATAATCAATAAAATCTTGAGGAATCAATCAACAGTCTTGAGGTGAAATCAAATTCAATCAATCAATTCAGTCAATATCATCAGTCAATCAAATCTCAATAATCTTGAAGAATTCAATAATCAATCAATCAATTTCAATTCAAGTTCTTGAGGAATCTATCAGTCAAATCAATATCTTCAGGAATCAAAAATCAATCAATAATGATAAACAATTCTTGAGGATAAATTGGTAATCTTGAAGAATTCAAAAGTCAATCAGTCCAATCCAAATAAAATCCTGAGTCTCTGAATCAATGACCCAAATGAATCCCAATCAATAACTCCTGATAAGAACTGAATAAACAAAAACAAAAGAGAGATTTTTTTGAAATAGAACTGATAATGAAATTAAATGGTCAGAAATGATCAAGAAATGAAATAATCAATTTTCATAAGAATATAATGAATGAGATGAAAATTGATTATAGAAAATAATTATCATTAAGAATCATAAAATCATGAAAAGGTCATAATTGATGAATGAGAGAAAGGAATATAAAATGAATGAAAAGAAAGAATCAAATATGACTTAATTAATTTAATGTCATAGGGGCTCTTCTAAGTGAAGAGGGCCTGGCACTCAGTAAACTGGACTCACTTATGGAGGGCTCAAGTTTATGGTAAGAAAGAAATACACTGAAGAGTGTTAAGAGATGAATTACCAAAATAAAAGAATATAAGAAAAGCAGAAACAATAATTAAGAGTAAGAATAAAAGAGCCAACCACAAACAAGTTCAAGTCCGCTGTTTCAACCTGTCAGAATGGAAAGAGAAGGGTTAATAAGGATATGGCCACCCAACTCATACTGTACAGGCAAAGAAAGAAAAAATAGGCAAATACTAACTTAAAATCAAATAATTATAATACCCAAAATAAGGGTAAGAATAATTATAAAATAATAAATATACTAAATTAATTAACTGGGGAAAAGTCCCCAGGGGAGAGAAGGGGGGGCTGGTATATGTGAGAGTCAGCAGCCCTGTTCCAGACAGAGAATTCTCATGAGAATATTTGATGATTGAGTTAAGTCTGGCCAATACAGGTCCTGTACAGCTGTACAGGATCTGTACAAGAGGAGTGGTGGTATTGAGTGATCATACAGTTTGAGAATGGTTTATCCAGACTGTATTGGGTAATTCCAACCTGTACAAGTATTGAAAAGCTGTATTTATGAACCAGACTGTATGCATGTTTCAGAAAAGAAGATTTTCTGAAATTGAATGCTGATACACACAGTGGATTTGCTGGTTTGAGGTGTTTGAGTGGGTGTAAATATGAATGCCCTTACCCCTGATTAGTGGTTGTTACACTGAAGAAACAAGATTGTTAAAGTTCTTATTTTAAGTAAAGAAGATTAGGAGCTGTATCAGAATACAAAATGAAGCTAAAACAATGCAAGGATTTGTGTGAAATCTCTGTAAATATAATCTTCATCTATCAATGTGGCCAGCCCTCATTTTCAACAATTATCTGATTATTTTGGAAAGTTTTATCAAGATAGATTTCTATGAGGTTCCTTTATTTTACAATTCTTTTTGTATTCTATAGGAGCTTTACATTTTACCTTTACCTTCCTTAGTCTTTGATGAAATTTTGATTATTAGGATATATTGAAAGCTCTCCATGCATTGAGAGATTCAAGATTGTATCTGAACTTGATAGGGTGATAACATTAATTAGCTCAAAATATCTTTTAGGCACCATCATTGATGCACAGTCAGAAAATCAAATTATGAAAAATATTTAGAATATAATCTCCCAATTTCTCTTCATTAAACTTTCCTCAAGGGTATATGGAAAACCATTATAGACTCTTTTTAAGAAGTTTATTCAAGCTCAATTACAAACTCAATGTCTATTGAGAAGAACTAGGAACTGAGTATCTTAAAGTAAATAAAATAATTCATTGAATTGTTTTTAAATAATAGGAATATGATAAGAAATCAAGATAACTGGTATAAATATTTTCTTTAAACAAATTTCTGTCTCATGTTTCATTTCTAAAGCCTTTGAGAAGCTTTAGAAGCTAAAATCAGTTTGATAAATCTATAAATCCTAAAATAATGATAAATAATTAGTTATCAGCTGTTTATGAATCTTAGTTTAACATGTTATATATTCAGTTTCTTCAAGTGTTTTCAAAAGAGAATATGACAGTATTTTTTTTATTTGTGTTTATATTTAATTTAAGACTTGAAGTATTTATTAGGGTCAAATTTTGAAGAGGGAAGCCACAAAAAAATGCTGGAACGTTGTGGGAACTATGCCTCAACTGGAACAAATATCATGTCAGAGCCATGTCCAATCAAAATTGAAATATGGTCCAAATCATGTTGAAAGCATTGAATTTTTACTATCAAAGGTTCCTCAAGGGATTAAATGAGCTGACAATAATTTGCATGGAATTTTCTGAACAATTTTTTATCAGAGCCCTTTATGACCACAGACACATATATTTTAAAAAAGATGGATCAATTATCAAAGAAAATCATTAATAATATTCTTTTATCCATGGAAATATGATATAGTTTTGAAACAACATATTTTTCAAAATTAAAGAAAATTCTCTTGAATATTACAAAAATCAAAGAAATATTATTAATTGTAATATTGAAAATATTTGAGCAATATTACAGGGAAATAAAAGCTTTTTGAGACTTTTTTGATAGAATACTATTCTATATTGGAAGATAGCTCTTAGATCTTGAGTTAAATGGTTTTTATTCCTTGAAATAAAGCCAAACATTTTTATCTTCAACTTGTTTCATCAGCATGATATAGAGCTTATAGAATCCCACTGTTATTTCTCACATTTTGTAGTAACATAAATATACTTTAATTTGAAAGCTGGCTGTGCAAATAGAAACACAAAAACTGCAAAAAAATCTCAAAAATCATCTTTTGAAAAATATTTTGAATAAAGTGATGGAGATCACTCAAGAAAATAAGGGATGGGACACATGAAGCATGTTCTGCACTTCATTTTATTATAAAAATAAATATTTTTTTATTTTTGTTAAAGAAAATAAATAGCAAAAACTTTCTTTATCCTATTCAAAGAATTTGTCTTTTATTCTTTTGACTTCACTTTTTGAGTTTTGTTATTCATTTCTATGGTGATATTTCATTTTGAGTATTTTATGATTTTTTTTTTTGTCTTTTTTTTAAGCTGCCCTATGTTTTTTTTTCATGTGATTCATTGGATTTGACTAGATTTTATGGTTCATTTGTCAATTAAAATTACAGTAGGAAGCCTTTCAAGGCCTTCTACTGTAAATTCATTCACAAAGGTCAAATGTGTTACAGTACAGGATCTGTAATAGCCACCACTGTAACTTTTTCTACGATTGTTGACAATTTTACAGTAGCTGTCATTACAGGGCCTCTAATGTCATTTCCTTTTCAGTTTTTTATCCCCTCAAGTGGAAATGGCTGTACTATATACAGCCCAGTGTTAACGTATAAGCATAAACTTTAAATCTCTGGTCATACAGAAAACATGAATTACTGTAATTACTATTTAAATCTCATCTTAGATAAAAAGTTTCTCCCCCCTTAGAGGAGTTTTTCTGTTAAATTTCTGCTTCTAATTTTTGTTTTCTACTCTTTTCTCATCAGGTATGAGAAATAAATATTGACCCTTAGGGAGTGTCTCTGTTAAATTTCTGCTGATAATTGTTATCTTCTACTATTTTCTTATCACCTAGTACTTCTCTTTCAAACTAAGTAATCATATCCTAAAAGTGGAAATAGAAATTAATTCTTTCTTTCAAAAAAAGAGACACTTTACCCTTAACAATAAAGATTGATAAAATTCAATGATGAGCAAAAGGGACCAGAAAATGAAAAAAATCAAAATAATAAATAAATTCCAGAAATCTTAATTGATTAATGATAAAAATATTTTGTCTCTTGGAAATAATTTTATTGAAATTAATTTGAAAGCCTTTGTTTGTTGCTTCTGAAGTTACAGGCGTTTAACTATTTGAAATGCAAAAATATCCACAATCCAGTTTATTCAGAAGAGGATTAGTGGAAAAGAGCTAACTTTTATGTTTGGAAGCCATTGGTTTTGAAAGAAATAAGAAATAGTATTTTCATGAAGTAATAATAAGTCAAAAATCAATAAAGATGGAGGCTTTATTAATTCATAAGAGTGGATTTGACTTACTTTGGCCATCAAAAGGATATAATTGTCAAAATTGAAAATAGATTCAATAATTCTTTTTTCTATCATGAAGAATATTCTTTTGATTATTAAAATATAAAAGGAAAAGACTTTCATTTAATATTCTATATCTCTACTATATCCATTCAAAAAAGAAAAGAAAATCTTGAGAATTACGCAATACACCAGTGGCTTAGAATAACTTGGAATAACAACAAACAGTGAAGTCCTGAGTCTAACTTGATTAACAGCAAGGCTCCACACTCAGTCTAGGATTTTTCTAAGCTAATTTCCAAATGCAAAACCCTCTGTCAGCCAATTTTCTCATGTTGAATTCCAATTTTAATAATTAATACCAGCACCATAACCTTTGTGTAAAAAGAAAACAGCAGTTATTTGGAAAGTATTCACACTTTATATTTATTTCAGTATTTGAATATCCATTTTTCAAAAAGGGAGTAGTATGAAAAGGCGCAAATTTTCATAATTGTGAATATAAATTCTTGAAATATTGTTTTAAATTTAAGATTAATTCAAAAAGGGGACAGAAAAATTAATATAGAATTAATTGAATGTTGTGAGAAGCTTCAAAATGATCAGTATGTCAGAGCTATTGAATACGTTTTTCAAATATAAAAGCACAAAATATTAATTAGTTAATTCTTTTCTTCAAGTGGTCATTAAACTTTATTGATTGAAAAAAAATGTGAAAAAAATAACTTCATTCTTGGGCTTTGATTTTCAAATAGAAAATTTTATTTGTTTGGAATAGTTTCTCATTCATATACTATGCTTACATTTCTTCTTATTGAAGACAAACAATATTTGGGTTTTTCTTACTGAAGAATACCGATATATTGTAATATTTGACTAAACTTCTATATCTGAAATCGACAAGATACTTTGATTAACCAGGGAGATTTTTATCTTCTCCTTCTTAATTTGTGAATATTAGTTCATCCTTGAAATTACTTTTAAGCTGTTCTTCTTTTCAAAAAACAAATCTTGGAGATTTGTATTATTTATTCAATGAAGAAAGGAATTTCAAATTATAAAAAAGCCTTGAATAAGCTTTCAGAACCTTCATATTCCCCTTTTTTTCAAGTAATTGGATTGAACTAATGGAGTATCATAATCCATTTTGATGTGCTACAGATATAAACAGCATGTGAGAAACCAATTTCCCATAGAATCCACAACGTTCAATAATATCTTTGGTAATCCACATTCCCTCATTGAAGTAATTTATCAAATTATTAATTTTTCTTTTGAAGTATTCAAAAAGAGGCAATGCATTTCCAAATGGATATTTTCTTTAATATTTTACTTAATTCAAACTTCAAAATAAAGCAATATAATAATGACAAATTATTATATAAGTGATTCAGTTAGTTCTCTACCAAGTCTATTGGTATATAATTTTTTGAATGAATAATAGATTTTAATAATCAAAAGGATGTAAAACTCCCTGTGATACTAACTTTAATAGGAAATATTCAAAATTTTGATATTTTTTGAGTAAGATATACGAAGTTAACTAAAAGTATTCCCAATTAAAAAGTAAGTGTTCCAAATTTCTTTCAAAATATGAAATTGGATATAATGTTGTTGGGAATTTGAAATTTCTTAATTTTTCAGAAATGCTGAATTCTTTGAACAAATTGATTCAAATGGATGGTTAATAATCTCAAGTGATTCATAATTGGTAACAGAATCTGGAATAGCAGGATTCTATTGAGGATCTCATCTAAAAAGGAATTTTAGAATAATATGGATCCTTACATGCCACCACTTACATGCAAATAGGAAAATAAGGCCAAGTTTTCCATAGAATTATGATAAGATATACATAACTCCAAGGGAAATCAAGTATCTTTTTTCACAGCTCATTTAATATAGAGAGAAGAGTTAGTACATGAAGTATCAATATTATTAAGAACTTTGAAAATTAATTTTCTAATTTTTCAATTCCTTTTTCTTTCTTCTTGGATACACCATTTTTTAAATAAAAATCTGAGCAATGATCAAGAGTATCAAATGAAACTTATTTATTCTAAGATTGATTATTATATTAGTTAGTTTAATCTAAAGTAGTATATACTTCAAATAATTGGGCCATATATCAGGCAAAAATTGCTAACTATTCTTAAATTACTCATACTGAAACATCTCTAATCCTATTTATTATATAAACATATTTTGAGAAAGTAATACAATTAATACCCTTGTAAAAGCTTTGTATGGTTTGGCTATGAAACAATAAGTAAAAATTACTAATATTTTACTTAGGGTGTTGGTAAACACACGTAAGCTTTTAGTAAAAACACGTAAGTGACCCTATTTTTCAAAAAAAATTCCTCAGGCTCAGTTTTGAGGATTTTTTTAATTTTTTTTTGCCATATTTTTCCCGACTTGGCATGTCAATAAGCGCAAATTTTTTCATAATTTTTTTTTTGCCACATTTCACAAATTTGGCCAATATGCCAAAATGGCTGTTTTTTTTCAAAAATTCATTTAAATTCTTCCCACTTATGAATTTCCTTGATTTTTTTTTAAAATGAAGGGTTCAATTTGAAGAATAAAGCACAAGAATGCCATAATTTTGGGAATTTTTTTGGGTGGGACAAGTGAAGGCTCAAAAAAGGTTTTT